>OX365950.1:22518802-23879219 GCA_947247005.1 Spisula solida | reverse complement strand
TGCTTTGAACCCTGATACACATTTTCATTGGTTGATGAAAGTTTATTGTATGTATAGAGAGTAGAGAGTTACAGCAGAGAGTTAAGTGACCATGAAGACTACATGTTGAAAGGTTTAAAACAAGGTTTTTTCTATAATTTGACCTAGTGAGCTAGTTTTTGACCTCAGATGACCCAATATCGAACTTGACCTAGATTTTGTTGAGATGATCATTGTGACCAAGTTTCATAAAGATTAGACCAAAATTGTGACCTCTAGAGAGGACACAACCCAATTGTTGACGGACAGACGGACGGACGACGGACGAAGTGTGATCACAAAAGCTCACTCTGTCACTTTGTGACAGGTGAGCTAAAAACAAATGGAATTGGAACATAAATAGGAAATAATCAGTACAAATTGGATTTATACAATATAAATGGACATTATACAATACAAATTGAAATTATAATAAATAAATAAATTGTCAAATATAAATACAATACAAATTGAAAATAGTACATGTATATATATATAAAGACATTATAAAATACAAGTTATTCAAATATACTCGTATAAATACAATTCAGAATTTAAATAAATAATATATACACTACAATTGATAAAATCGAATATTACAACGATTAAACACCACCTATTTTGACAGGTTATGGGCAATGTTCGGGATCCCCTATGTCACTGACTGCAAGTATGACGTCATTGGAGGAGATTACATCACGATACTATCCATCAACCTACCCAAAGTGAGTAGAAACTTGAACCGATGGAATTGGGCGACATATGGCTGACTATCACGACCATGTTCCGTTTAACTGTGTATTAACATTTATAACACAATTTATATTATAATTATAATAATTTTTTAAATACAGTTCAGGTGAGGTTTTTGTCCATATTGTTGAGAAACAAGTTATTTAGATCACAAATAAAGTGAGTGTACAGTGACGTCATGTACGTAAATTATGTTTACCGACTGCATGTACAAGTATCAGTAATCATCAATTGAATAAGGGCCAATCGCAGAAATATAGCGCAAAGATGGGGGTGGCGTCGGCCTTTTTCACCAAAATTTAAAAACTTTGCTTTTTCAAGCTCGCTTCGCTGGAAAAAATCCCTTTCAGTCAATATGTTCAAGCTTAGAACGAGTCTATGTCATGATGTTTAGAGAAGCAATCTATTTTTGTAGCTCGCTTCGCTCCCTCAATAATATATTTTTTTTAAATTACGACATTGCAACAATGAGAATGTACCTGTACACGTGCATTATTGTACCTTATTTATTCATTAGCAATGAGGATTGTGTGTGGGATATAGCTGCAAGCGGTTCTGTTCTCTTCTATGTGGTATACAAACGTCTAGAAACTGCCAACGACTTCCTGAAAATGTATTCTGGCTCAGGTACGTATTACTCTAGTGTATTTAGAGCTCTTTGTTCATTCAAATACAATTAAAGTTGACATAGCTATTAAATCCAAAACAAAATTCTTCAAAATGTTTTGTGATTAAGTGTAACGCAAAAGTATGCAGCACTGTTGGTTCGCATTGTGTGGGCATTGGTCTGCCCTTTTGCAAGGAAAGCAAGACGCTGTAGTCTAAGGGATATTTTATATAACCAAACCCGTGTTAAAACCTCTTGCGTACAAAAATACAAAATCATTAACAGGTTCAACATTAATATTGGTTATTGAACTTGTGAAGAGAGACCAACATGCAACAAAAAACATTTCTCTGAACTATTTTCTTCCTCGGAAGTCTTATTTGCTGTTTGAATTTATTCAGCCACAGCTGTATTTTATCCTTAGTGCGTGGACACCGTGGTTTCCTCTCTGTGTATATATATATAGCTGAAACCGCTGGTTTTGTTAGAGTGGTCGTTAGTTCCACTTACATCTTTATGGTTTTCAAACACAATAATTATCAAGGCATTTATTTCTTCTTACAGTAACTGGAACAGTCGTGTATGACTCCAGTAAGGCACGTACATATCCTACACCGTATGTACAATGTTCCAGTGGCTCACAACTGACTATAACATTTACATCAGATAATGGAATAACATTCGGTGGATTTAGGATGTATTACATGGATATAGCTACTCCACGTAAGTGATTCATAAACACACGTCTTTATTTGACCTGAATTAAGCAACTACCTGTGTTAAGCAGTCAGTATATTACACCCCAATACATCATTTTCATATTACATTCGCGTGTATTAATTACAGCAATACACTGCTTAATCCGCCAAATTGCTTAGTGTTTCTGTTACCCTGTCTTGACCTTCAATTGTCAAAGATGTAATAATTCATTGTTTTCATTCCAGCAAGTTGTGGAACTACCCTGACAGCTAGCGGTACGTCCCAACAGCTGAGTTTCATAAACCGAAAACAGGGGTAAGAACAATTACTGTTTTACTAGATAAATTTGTAAAGAAAGTGTAAACATATCCAAATGTTTCGCAATTTCCATTTAGATATAGAATGCTGTTTGGAACTGCATTTGTATATTTAAACGTTTTTAGAGGCTCGTAGGGACAATTGGGCAAACTATGTTGCCTCTATAATAACGTCTTCATTATTATTACAATTATAATTATTGTCGTTAATATTATGAATAGCTTTAACTTTGTCTTTCAGTGCAGGTTGTTCATGGACGATTACATCATCAGGTTTGATTGAAATAACTGTACTGATGGTACAGGGACGTGTACACATTGAGGAAAGTACGCATCACATGTCTTACATTATTTTTTACATGTGAACACAACGTAAGGTACCCTACGAGTCATTGAGCCAATAAGTTCATACCAATGTTTCTTAGATCAGTATCATCAAACACAATGGTGGCAGTTTAATATAACATGGAATTCATCTTCTACTTTGAAACAAATATCAATCAGATTACCAAAGGTTTATGCATTTGGAAAGTAAATGAATGTTTTCAACATTACACGATGTTAAACTATTTAGAGGTCATAACCTTAGATAGTACACCATGCCCTCGTAATAATGATACGAATCTTGATTCCGTAATACTGAGTGTCTCTCGTTTTAAGTATTAAATTATTGCTTCATTAAGTGAGTCAAAAAATTGCGGAAAAGGATGTATTAACACTTTCATTGTGTTTTTGTCGGCAGGTGGCGTTGCTGAGTATATAACGCAGATAGGAGCTGTAATTGTGACAACCGGAAGTAGTGTTGACGTGATTGGAGAATCTAACAAAGATTTTGTCATTCAGTACAAGGAAGTGTCGACAGGCACGGGTAATTTACCATCTTGTACTATATATCTCTCTTGTTGCAAAAATACTTCAACGATCCTTTCATTAAAACCCTTTACTTGAGTTTCGGAGCTGATACTATACTAGTAGCAAGATGTACTAATTCGTTTTTATTAATTGATTCGTTGCAAATCAGTGTACATGCAGCAATGTGAAAAATGCTTACGTGTGATATCATTGCCTTCTGCATAATTAAAACGCGCTGGATAAATACATTTCTTTTCAATACAACAAAATATCATTTACGCTGTAGACCGGTATTACCAACTACATGTAAAAAGAAACACTTTACATATTATTTGTTCTACTACGAGTTTTGTCACTTTAGAACAAATTGTTTAAAACCACATGTTTTCTGTCATATGCAGATGCTCCTATAGTAACCACCACCACAGAACCCATCACTGATTGTCGTGTGAGTAACACATTGATAGCGACATCTACACTACAATATCTGCAGTCACCTTCTTACCCAGGTCCCTATCCAAGGTAATGTTAACATCAACCAATCACTGATTGTCGTGTGAGTAACACATTGATAGTGACATCTACACTACAATATCTGCAGTCACCTTCTTACCCATGTCCCTATCCGAGGTAATGTATACATCAACCACTCACTGATTGTCGTGTGAGTAACACATTGATAGCGACATCTACACTACAATATCTGCAGTCACCTTCTTACCCAGGTCCCTATCCAAGGTAATGTATACATCAACCACTCACTGATTGTCGTGTGAGTAACACATTGATAGCGACATCTCCACTACAATATCTACAGTCACCTCTTACCCAGGTCCCTATCCAAGGTAATGTATACATCAACCACTCACTGATTGTCGTGTGAGTAACACATTGATAGCGACATCTACACTACAATATCTGCAATCACCTTCCTACCCAGGTCCATATCCAAGGTAATGTATACATATAGACAATCCTGTGGCATTCCGGGGCAATTAGTTATCACTATGGCCATACCACGTGACGAAAATGCTAAGGTAGGGAGCCAAAACTAGACCAAATTCCTTCCCTCTACATGTACTTATTACTATGTGGGTGTTCACGATATAAAGACGAGGGTCGTCTCCTTAAAGAGACACACACGCTTCTTGTACTGTATATTCTTTTTAGATAAAGGGTTTTCATAGCATGTGTTCATTATCTACGATTACCACGCCTTCTGTTGTAAGAAATCAAATACATGTATACATACTATCAGTTTAGCAGTTTTATTAAAATATAGTTTCCTATACAACTTCAGCATTTTAACTCACTACCTACATGGTTAACGTTTTACTGTCATTTCTACAGTTTAAATTGACTTATAAATAAATGTCTTATGATTAAATAGTTATACCTATCCATGTACCGTCAGTATTTTAAATACAGTAATCAGTTAAAACCTGTGAACTTTTATTCACATCACAACAAACACATGTTTCGGAAAAACTACTTTATCAGTGTGGTTTTATATACTGAACATGTATTTTAACACATCGCACTTATATATATGCATTACCTTCAGTTCAACAAGTTGTTCAGAGATAATACAGGCTAATGATACAGACATGTCCGTGTATGTTGAGGTACTCGACTATGAAGTGTTTACTGGAGATATTGTAAATATATATGATGGTAAGTTCTAATCAGTCTGTACAAAACGTGCAACTCTTATTTCTAGTCTTCTCACTCAAATGTTTATGACCATCAAATAAAAAATATAGAAGTTCCACATATCGCTTGCAATTTCTATGCTATGTGTGTTCCTCCTTTTTGTTAAGTTTTGCATCCGAGTCCCTTAAATAATTTCCCCCGTTTTGTGCTTCTTCCAATTTTTTGCGTTTTGTATTCGTAACACTGCTCCATATATTGTTACTTTTATATGCGGAACCGGCTAGCGAAGATGAAAGAACGTTTTGCGTACACCCAGAAAATACAAGAACAAATCAGAATTTGGATTAAGCTCTTCTGTTTCAACGCCAATGTGGAATCTGAGTCCTCCACATTGCATTGAATGGATAAGTTACCAGTTACATTCCATGAAAATTTGCATTGTCAGCAGGTTGTTATTTTATCAAGAACGATATTAATGTGATAACAGCAGAACTAATCATTTTTATTTCCTGTATAGGCCCCGGTACCGAGTTTACTGCACTGGATGGTTTGTCAACTGGTAAAACATTTACAAGTTCTGGACACAACCTGTTTGTACAGTTCACCACAGATACATACGGAGAGAACAGAGGATTCCGTTTATCATACCAGTCTGTCGTCAGAGGTAAGGGAATTATGCAATAGACTAACAGGACGAAATACGCTTATAGTAATTAATAAAGCGTCATCTGAAGTAGCCATTTCTAAACTGTCGTCTGAAAATTGATTGTTATATATATTTAAAACAAGTGAAAAAACGGAACAAAATGATAATGATAAATCTGATAGGAAAGGCAGAACGCAACAAAAACAGTCGAGCACAAAAAATCCAGAAATAACTCAGACCAAAACTTCAAAAGCACACGATACAAAACGATACAAAACAAAACTGAGTGAAACAATGCAACTAAACCGCTGCATTTTCAGCTGTCGAAAAGTCGTAAAAAGAATGACTGTAATTGGTATAACCCTGAAGCCGTACAAATCATTCTATTGGTAGTGAACAAAAAGATAATAAGTACACGAATAGGGGATGCTTTGACACAAGAAAAAGAAAAACTGCAACTAAAAGGTTACAAGAAAAGTTTATTGACTGAAAACTATATCACATACAGTTACCATAGGAAGAAGTGTTTTAGTTCCTAGAAGAAGTATCACTATAATAGGATGAGCCTGCACAGAGACATGGAAAACTAGACAATGTAGTTGGAACTTTTCATTGATTTGCTGGTTAAATGACATCATATACTGTCATGATATTAAATATGTGTCTGTCCATACTGATGCAAGTTCTAATCCATTCAATTTATTGATTGCTTTGTTCATTTTACCTGATTTGTCGTATTAATGAAGATATGGTTTGATTTCAGTAATTCCAACTTGTGGTTTCTATAACTACTCACTGAATGCAACAAATACTGAACAGACATTGTCCTCTCCAAATTACCCAAGCAATTATGACAAGTAAGTATGTATGTCATTTACATCTTGAAAAACAAAGCTTTCTTCGAAATATTTCATAAACGAGCCATGTTGTGATTACGCTGCATTGGGTAACAACGTAGGACAATATAAAATAAGAACAGACGATGACAAAATCTGTTTCATGGATGCGCTCAAACTAAGTACTTATAACATTGTATGCCCAGTTATGTCATTTTAGAACATAAAGAAATAGTTTGCTTTATATTATGGTTTTATGGCATTTTCCAAAAAAAAGGCACATTTTCAATTCAACACTTTGTGTTCTGTTGTTCCTCATTCAATACAAGTTCGACCCAGCTTGCACACCCAAGATCTTGAACAATACATAAAACGAGTATACACGTAGATTGAATTAAACTACATTACAATATTGGCAGCTCAAATAAGGGAGGATGTTTTTTTCTATCTTATTGAATAATTATAAAATGCATTTTATGACATACTTATGCCATGAGAAAAAAACTTGATGATTGTGGTTAACAGTTAGTTAACTAGACAATATGTTATTCTTCAGCGTTATTTTAACAAGAAAATGTTCAAGGTGCTACAGGTACCACCAACTGCCATTTCTTACAACTTATCTAGATATTTTTCCTAATTATTTCAGTAATTTAGACATGTATTGGCTCATCACTAAACCAAACATCGATGATACCATTGTTCTACACTTCAAACAATTTGATCTAGAAACGTCAACTAGTTGTTGGTTTGACTCTGTCACTGTGTATGATGGTAAGTACTCGATGCCAACAGACAATATTCATTCATACGAGGGTTGTCCCAATAAATCGTGTACTTTGCATATTACACAAAATGTATTTAAAGTATAAGCTTCAGATTTTCACAGATTTTTAATAAATTTGTTCCGAGCAGGTATCCAGACTTTCATGAAAATGTGTGAAGTCATCATTTTTCTGTTAATATAATCATAACATATGGTATGCTGTGTGGCGCTAGCGACGGCAATGTTAGAACGCCATACCTAACCTTCTTGAAGCATTGTCCATTGTTATCAATTATGCACCCGATGGCATTGAACCAATTTCTGATACGCATTTGCGAACCAGTCACTGACTCTATGCACCATGAACTACATGTACATGTAGTTACATAACCCACACATCAAACCCCTCAATCTGGGAAGCATCACTTTTCTAACCAAAGTTGAAAAATAAAATATACAAAAGATATTACTTAGTAAAGTAAAAAATGTAGAGCAAAATATCAAATGTTCAGCCATTTTTGTACTCTGACCTTGAAATGACCTTGACATTGGTTTCAAAGTGGTCAGTGTAGTATGCCCATTTAATACATTACATTCATTCAAAGCATTATGAAAATGAAATGAAAAGTTTATAGGAAAAACATTAAGGATGCTTGATCGGTTTAGAGCCCATGCGTCATTTGATAAATAGAGGATCTTGCATTGGTGCTCATTACATACGAGTTTTATTAAACGAGTGGACAAAATAACATGACACGAGGCTTTGCCGAGTGTCATATTGTTTTTGTCGACGAGTTTAATAAAACTCGTAGGTAATGAGCACGAATGTAAGATTCTATTTATCACATAACCTAAGAGAACGCTCATTATTGTTCATAATGATGATGTACGCTATATATGTTTCAGCCAAAACTAAGCGGGACAACGAACGCGACGTCATGGCGACGTTGGTATTATCCTGACGTCATGGGTCAATCAATGCATGGATTGGCTTACGTCGCGTCAGGCTAATTTAAATATTTATTGCGCACGCTGGTAGTGCCGAACGATATTTACGGCACGGCTTTACGGCACTGCTAGACCGCGGGTTATGTGATAAAGTACATTATTTGCCTTATAAATGTAAAAATGTGTCAAAATCAACAAAATAGGTGGGTGGGGTAATAAAATAAAAATATTGCTATTTATGCCAAATGACTTTAGGGGGGGGGGGGGGGGGGGGGCAGATCCGTTTGGTAATGTTTGTTTATGGTATGTTCATGTGTTTTCGTGATATTAACATGTTCAATAAATTTTATTTTAAGCGTTTTTATTGATTTTCTCAGCATTTTAGCCACATTTAACCCAAATAAAAACAAAAGTTGCGAAAAAGATACCTCGGTGACATACATTTTAATTGCATAACTTTGACTATCTGTATCATCAGACTTATTTAACAAAATATTTAAAAAAGTTCAATGCAGGAAAAAAAGTTATAAGGATTTTACCTGGATAAAGGTATACCTTGGAAAAACAAGTCTTCTTTTCTATGTATGTAACTTTCCTGTTTCACATTATCAGGCCCTTGTTCAACGGATTCTGTGTTGGCTAAGATTTGTAGAAATGGACCAAAGAAGTACCAAGATTCTACAGGCCTGTATGTACTTATTGGTTTACAGACAGATAGTACTGCAACTGAACAAGGCTTTGAGCTCACGTATTATATAGGTAAGTAACTATCATAATGTTTTTCTTTTCTGGCGGGTAATACTAGTACCGGACAGCCAAAACGAAATGACAAATACAATAAGAAATACATTTTGTATATGTCAAAGGTTTTTTTCAAAATAATATTGCTGTGAGCACTTTATACTGGCAAGTTGTCCGGAAAAAATACGATGAAGACTGAAATTAACGCTAAATCATATGTTTTGTTTTTACAGGATCCTATGACAACTCTACAGAATCTGGTGGTTTACCGGCATACGCTATTTCCCTGATTGTTATTGCCGTAGCTCTAGTGATAATTATCATCGTGGTAGCGGTCATTGTTGTCGTTAGATCGACAGATACACCAACAGTAGCAACAGAACCACCAAATGAGTCGTTGCTTACCCGTAAACGAAAGAACGAATTGTGGAAGAATATACAATACATGTATGCATTTAAACTTGACAATCCTAAACCTCCTAAGGCACGAAGGAAAGAAAAACACCCAGCACCAAACACCGAAGGTGGTCATATTGCTGTGATAACTACGGAGGAACTAAGCTCACATCCGCCACCTAACAAACTGTATGATCTACCTTTTCGGCAGCCGAAAAACGAAACCGTATAGAAACAATGATTAACATTCTGTCGCCCCATTAGGACGAGCTTGGTTGGAACCAAATTACTAACTGATTCTTTTTGACCGGGGGCAAAGCCCCTAGGCCATGGTGGTAATACCAATGTCTCAGCCTGTCCGAATTGTCAGACTGCCATATCGAAATTCAGTTTCAGTTTATTTAACAAGTGCAAAGTCCTGTAGAACGCAGAAAACATAAGCATAACATATTTACAATAGCAATTTAGCTGTCACAGTGACACTGGGTATACGACATAAAACAGAGTTTTGGAATATTTGTAGTCACAAAAAATGAAATAATTCTTATAATCAAAGAGAAAATTTATGTTAGGTTTGAAATATTCAAGTTTTTCGTTACACAAGAGCATTTTGAAATTCCCAATTACACTCAATTTTAATCCGAAGAAAGAAGTTTCTCAGATCTCACTAACGCGCCTTGAAAAATGCAGAACATCAATATTTAACATGTCAGTTTCAAGAAAAAGTGTAAAAACAGTATTGAAACAAAGTTGCTAAGCATTGACAACAACACAGTTTCTATCGTTTACATATTCCTGCGAGAAGAAGTATTCTGTGTGACAAGGAAGATAACTGAGAAGGAGTTTGGATCATTCTTGGACTTAATTACATCCCCGATCACTAGTTGTTTACAATGCAATGTCGTCATTTCGTGTATGTTGTAGTTCGATTTAGTATGCTGATTCCATTCCAGAAATGGAAGCATGAAAAGGTGACCATAATTTCAGACAGTATCGATTTTCATATTTTCGCTACGCATTATTTGCCAAAACATTCAATATGTGTCTGTGAATGTATGTGGGTAGTGGGGGCGTTAATGGGGTAGTACAGGATGTCCAAAAAGAAAGTATACAGTTTCAGTGTATGTTTATCAAATCTCTTCAATCTGCTATCGCATTGAAAGTTTGCACATGTATAGACAAAAGATGTAAGTTTTTTCTGTGACCAATTTTTTATATTATAACCCGGATAATTTTTAGAAAAAAAATCAATTTTCTAAAATTACCTTACGGTATTTTGTCCGTGACGTCATTTTGTAGTTATTAACGACGTTTACACGATGCATGTCACCTTCTGACATTTCCCTTCTTGCACTCGTTCTTTGAAACTATTAGTTACATTTGCACATGTGTCTTACCTGATCTTCTAACCTTCTAGTTTGATGTTCCTCAGCAGCATAGATGTGTCCGTTGGCTTTAGAGTGTATATTAACAATTCAGATAGCACAATTGAAAGAAATAAACTCAACCCGTAACTTGTCTTTGTTAAACCAGTTCATTCCTAAACACCGCAGATTTATTATTTTGAATGATGCAAAATCATGCAAGATGTGCCATGGCCATACACTGTACATTAGGGGTTGGATGAATTCCTAGAAACAGTGGGGTCCAAAGTAATTTCCTAAAAATACAACTGTGGTGTGACATGGCCCGCCCACAGCCCGGATCTAAATCATTGCGACTTCTTCTTGAGGGGCTATGTGAAATCGCTAGTGTACAGCACAAAGCCAACAGACACGTCTATGCTCACCAGAAACATCAAAAGGGAAGGTAAGAAGATTAGTTTAGATACATGTGCAAATGTTATCAATAGTTTAAAAGAAGTGCAAGAAGGGTGGACATCTTGAGAACGTCATAAATGACTGAATAGACGTCATGGTCAAAATAAGGTAATTTCAGTTAATTTACATTTTCTTAAAACTATCCAAGTTATAATCTTAAAACTTGTCCCAGAAAAACTTACATCTTTTGTCTGCACATGTGTTAATTTTCTTTACAATAGCAGAATAAAGAGATTTGATAAATATACACTGAAACTGTATACTTTCTTTTTGGACACCCTGTATATAAACAAGATACAGAGGCCAATAGAATAATCCTACAACTTGCAGTAAAAGAGAACGTGTATTTTCTACAAGACATGTTTGATCCGTTTACATTTACTTCAGTTTAGTCAGTAAACCGCTTCCCAGGTAAAGTAAGTTTAACCCCTGGTCCTGAATGCTTGCAGCGCTTTGATTGTAACTGTGATGTTTGAAAAAGCAACCGTTAGGTTAGCCGAAATGATTGATATAATCATACTTGATGTTTTTATCTGTTTTTTAAACATGAAACATTCAACCATGCATTAGATGGAACAAGCTTCAACCAGGAACTAGCTGGTACCATGGAATTATATCTCAAACATGTTATTTAACTCCGTGGTTTTTTTCGTGGAATTGGAGCCAGGAGAAGACACGAAAATATTGGACCGAGGTACATATAGATCTAATGCAGAAAAATACAAAACTTCAATCAAATATTTCTAGGAAACGAAGAAAGCCAAATCGAGCGTGTCTTTTATCAGCAGATTGTCCGACTAAAGGCCTTTGTATGGTATCTTGAGTATTTATAACTCCACTGTGTGTCCACGGAGATGGACCAAATGTAGACTATCAACACACAAATTCCGTCTGCAACACATTCTACACGTGCAAATCACACACGACAGTGTCGACAATGATCCTTCTCCTCCATGGCTTTTCAGATTTGGTAGGCCCATAGCCCTACGTGGAATCGGCATCCGGATTACGCGGAATTAGTTAGTGCCAGAAAATGACGTCACAAAATGGTCGTCTTGGGTGGAAAAAATGATCAAAACACCTTTTTAAATTAGTTACTGGGATTCCTTTAACCACAGTCTACTGATAACAATGGGTAAGCATTGTTTTTTTTATAAGGAATGTCATATTTTACATTGCATGCATTGTTTAACGATACAATATCATATTTTGCAAATTTCATGCGTTTTCGCGATCTATTTTGTCTACACATTTTTGTTATTATCATACAAATATGACACTAATAGGATTAGGTTTATACATAAAATCATTTATTATAACAGATGGAAACCCAGACAACCGTGGAGCAAGAAAGCGAATTGAATTTAGTAATTTGAACACTGACATAGAGAGCAATGCTAATCCAACAGAATCTAGACATGATGATCCTCCAAGCGTGGAAAATACGCCTAAGTCTAGATTTTGGGAGTCAATAGCAATATGGTCACAAGCAACAACATTCCATGGAATTCATTACGTTACGAACATGCAAAGTCACGCATTCAGGAGGTAAATACTGACTGTTAAAGTTTTTATTTAATTTTGACACAATAATTCCCTTCAACGACCCTTCACATAACAAATTGAAGTATGTAAGTGCTTATAGAATTGCAGTTTTGTTGTCTGCTTTGAGTGTGGTTGCCTCATACAATTAGTCAGTTATGACGAGCGATACGATATAGATGGATCTTTTAATATGCATTCAATAGAAATTTGCCTAACTAATGTTCATCCCCCCCCCCCACCTTCGATGTATATTGCTTAGCACATATTGGTCAGTCTTTTGGTCGGTAGACCAAATGGTTTTAGTTCAATAACTCAAGAACCCTTGTGCTATGATCTTTAAACTTTACATGGAGGTTGGTCAATAACAGTACAGTCATCCCGAAATTTTGCAAAAATCATAAATGGTCCGACATTGCTGGACAAAGAAAAAATTCTTGGATCTCAAAACAAATGTTTTTAACAGGCAATGTTTGTCCAATGAAACTAACCAGCTATGATATATCATCCATTTTTCATGGAAAGTATGTGTTTTCGAGTTTCTTTGTACTCTGTTTTCATGTTTAAGCATTTAACGACGCCATTTTTTATTTTGACAGTTGTGGATAAAGGCTGGTCATTCGGACCAGTTTGAAAAACACCGGACCGCATCAAAATCATCCGGACTTGTCCATCGGACCGGCAAATTTCGAAATGACCGACAGTAAATGACCCCTATTGATTTTGAGGTCAGTAGGTCAAAGGCCAAGGTCGCTTTGACCTTTAACATTAATGACTATTTGGCTATAATTGGGGCATATCAAACATGTATCGTTATTATTTCAATTGATTCACTCTAATACATCCACATTCATAAATGTTGCAGATTGTTTTCCCTAAACAGAATTTTACAGATTGAATATAAATGTCATAATTTAAGGAACGTTTTTTGCTGTTTTTCAGAGTGTCATGGTTTATCTTCATCACTGTCCTGTGGGTTCTTGCAGTATTATATTGTCAGGCACAGACTAGTCGTTACTTTGAGTACAAAACCTTGATGCTACATATAGTTTATCGTAACCAGAGAATCAGATATCCAGCTGTATCTATCTGCAAACTGAATTTTGTTCTAACAGACTCTGTAAATGCTACAGAGAAAATCTTAATAGAAGAACTACTTACACCTTTCCCAAATAAAAGTACTTTGGTATCAACGTTTGGTGAAAATTATCTAAATGAAACATTTGTAGATTACAGCCAATTATTGACAAACCGTACAACTGAAACAAATGATGTTTTGTTATCATGCAAATTTGGTGGAACAGAATTTAACTGCAGTAGTTTAGATCAGTTTTTTTCACAAAATGGCCAATGTTTCACATTCAATTCTTCAAACAAAGTTGAGTTATTTGGAGATCAGCATGGTTTGGAATTATTATTATGGCTGGGTGAAGATAATGCATTTCCATTCGATCCAAGTTCTCCTGTCTTTAAGGTTAGTATCTCAGTATGTTGAAACTTTTGATTTTACTCTTACATATTTCTTGTGACCATTTACATGTGAAAGATTAAAATGACTTCGTAGCAGCTGATTTTAATTTAAAGCTATTTTAATCATCATATCAGTTTATGCTGAAATATTTAGGTATTTATGTTTTTAACTGTTTCATATTTGTTGAAAGTTTACTTTTTATGCCCTGGAATCTACTGATGCGGAGGCATATATAGTGATTGTCTTGTCCATCTGTTAGTCCGTTGGCTAATGTCAACCAAAATTTTCAAGTTGTTGAAACTCAAATCTTTTTGAAGCTCATCAAGGCATTGATTTCATACTTGGCTTATTTGTTACTATAAAAACATTACAATGTCAAAGCCATGTAAAACTGATGACTTAGCTATTTTTATGGACAAGGCTACCCACTGGGCTTAAGCAGCATTAATATTGAATGCAGTCTTGTTGAAGCAGTTTTATGATTATTTAGACTCAATCCTTTGCAGTAAAAATCAGTCTTTTTAAAATTAATTTTCTTCAACCCTGTCAATTACAATGATTACATTACAACCTAAGACATCAAACTGATTTTCTGACACCTCCCCGAAGAACCACATTATTTGAAAGGTCATTCATTCCATCCGCTATTCACCTATGGAACGCCTTACCGCCATTATTAAGAAACTGTCAATCACTAAGTTTGTTTAAACGAGAATTGCTAAAAGATGTTTTTCCCGAGAAGGTAGTCCCTCCTCACTTTATGTATGGTAATAGATCACTGTCAGTATATCATGCTAGGCTTCGTAATAACTGCAGTAACTTGAACAATGACTTATATGTTAATAATATTTCTGATCATGATCTATGTTTGTATTGTAATTCACCTGAAGACGCAGTTCATTTTTTCTTTCATTGTACTCGATACGTAAATGAACGACTCGAGCTTTTTCGCAGTACTCGAAATCTTCATCCTCTAAATATTAAGCTCTTACTGTTCGGAAGTGATAATTTAACTTATGCAATTAATATAAAAATAGTCAATGCTGTACATAAGTTCATTAAAGACACAAAACGTTTCAATGAATAATGATTAGATCTAACGTCCACAACCTTAATCTTTTCTTACTCCTAACCTTACTCTTACTGTTCTGTCCTATCCTTACAAAACCCATCCTAGCTTTATTCTCACTCTATCCAATTTTTCTAATAATATTTGAATATTACCTCTGTAAATGTGTAATAATCTACAGGTTAACACCTGCATTTAAATTCACGCTATATATATATACAGTAGAACTTCGATGCCTCGAACAGTACTTGCCTCGAACACCCTAGATGCCTCGAACTAGTTCTTCGGTCCCGTCAAAATTCCTTCTTTATTCATATGGTAAACAGTAGATGACTCGAACAGTATCTAGGTCGAACACTCGAACCGATTGGACGGTCCCTTGCTAAGATTTACCCGTAAATGAGTCGAACAATACAAGTTTTCGCACCTTTCATTGACTGCTGAAATCCATTGTTCGAACGCGGGTAGTCGGCGACAAGTTGTGATAATTACTGTACCAAACAATTGTTTGTGTTCGACTTCATTGTATAACACGTTTTAAACATTTATACATCGATTAAATGGTTAAATGAAGGCCGTCCAGGAAATTGTAACTTATTTATTTTTAAATAAATCGGAATAAAATATCATTTTTCAACGTGTGTCAAAAGAATCTGTTACATTTCCATTTATTGATTTGTAGTCGAACTTGACTCAGGACAAGCTGATATTATGTGGCTCGCAGCCTAATTTTTATACTCGTATATAAATATGCTGTTTAACGAGAAACCTTACACGCGTGAACACTCTAAGAGCTTGTAGGAGATAAGTCAGATTTCATGTCAATTTGGTCAAACTATATTGTTCTATTATTGTTATGAATAAAATTACAAAACAAATATAGACCTATATTAGTTATACACATAAATTATGCAATATACACACACGATTTGTAAATTTACACGTACCGACATCAGTTCAAACTTATACCCATGCATGTTCTTGGATACCATAGATGCCTCGAACACCCTAGATGCCTTGAACTATTTTACCGGTCCGAAGGTAGTTCGAAGCATCAAAGTTCTACTGTATATTATAATGTAATTAATGTTGGTATAAGGGGAGAGCCGTAACTAAGTTTTGGAACTTGTGGCTCGACCCTTTTACCCATGTATATAAAATGTATTTATAGATGTATTTGTATGTCAAATTTTGTATATTTTTGGGTAATAAAATATGTTTAAACTAATTACAATGATAATTACATTGCAGGTAGTTTTACATGATCCGGGAGAAGAACCCAACATGGACAAAGCCCAAGTTATTGGTGCCGGCTTTACACATTATGTTGCAATGGACTCTCACCAAGCATGTACTTCTTATAAACCTCCTTTAGTTCTTAATTATTTTAGTATTTTCTTCTGATTTTATTTTTGCAGACTCTATGTCTAAGTATGTCTATCTATCGTTACTATCAAAACTACAAGTTGAATTTTTGTCCATAAATTGGGGCAAAGTTATTCAGTTTAAGAATTGCAGTGGATTTTAGTTCCTGCATTGTTGTTTACTGGAATGGCATCAAGGATATTGCTTCAATCACCTAAGTTATGATAGACCAAAACAATAAAATATTGGCAGTCTCTTGACCAAAACATAAAAATACTCTGTTTTGAAAATTAAACTGATAAAAGGCAGTTAATTGTTTTATACTAAATTAAGAAGCATTGTTTTTCTCCAACTACAGATCCAACTTTCACAGCTCGTACTCAGAACAACTTCTCCAAATATTGCCTTATACCCCCCCCCCCCAATAAAGTTTCAGTCTGTCTTACTTACATTTTCTTGATTACAGTTCACATATTTGGAGAATCCAGTGAGAGCGTATGGTGGTCAGTATTGTATCGATATAGAGCTTCCTGAACACCAATATTACACTGTGGCATACTGCTACAGTTATTGTAGACGCCAGTATGCTTACCAACAATGTGGCTGCAGGCCTCACACAACAGGTAAATAATAATCTATACTTCTCTAATATTAGTATCAGACTGTCACTAAATGATTGTATTGAGTGATATCCATATGTCACTATTGTTTTAAAATTTGAAACTCACACTAGTTATAATACATACATGCCAGATCTCCTGCATCAGAGGCCAATTTATCCAATCTCACGCATTTCATGGACAAACTGGAATCTGACATTTTTTGTTTACATGAAAATGATGACAAATATTAGTTTAAATTGCTAATTGCTAAATCAGCAAAGAAAATCTCCTGCATTTTAATGAAATCTCCTGCATTTCCATCACCAATTTCACGCAAAGGGGTCTGCGAAACATGGCATGTATGATAATAATAATAAGGTCTTTATTTTCTGGCAAACCAATTTTTATTATGATCCACTAGTCTACTAGATGGACACCCCCTGTGAAAAAATGCTGAATCTGTGCATGCATTGGAAGTTGATTAGTTATTTGGGTCAGCAAATGAGACTACCAGCATTTGAATCCAAAAAACGGAGAAATCATAACTAAAAGTAAAATAGACATGTGCAAATTTCCACAATACTGTTTTATATTTAGTCACCAGAGGTAGATCTAAAACAAATTGATAGCTGCATGCAAAAATAGATAGTGTACAATGGTATTAAACAATTGGTTTAAACCTATGAAATGTGTCATCAAAATTATATTTAGTCTTCTCAAATTAACAGTTTCTTTATGTAATCTTGAGTTCTCTCCCTTCAAATGAATCATATTGTAGGTGCTACTGGCAATAATTGTAGTATCACAAAGTATGTGGAGTGTTTCAAGCCAGCATTATGTAAGTATACTATATAATTATACTACTTGAATTTAATTCTACTGTAACCCAATACATTGAGTACATAGTGTCAAGGAATATTAACCCTTGACTCCATAGATGCATCAGTTCTTGCCCCTCACCCCATGTCCATCATCAGTAACAATTATGGTTGTTTTTAAATAATGAATAATAAGGGGGGACAATCCAATTTTGAATTATTGAGATGGACTTGGACATCTTATCAAGGGAGATAATTATTGATATATTTGTCATAAAGAAGTTGCATTGAGATGTGTACATATTTCAACTCATCTCTTATAAGAATAGTGCAAGGAAAGTGTTCATGAAAGACCTGACTTAGTATCTGAGTCATGTGTGCGAATCTTGGAAAGGTTTGTCACTGCTAAGCTTAAGAAATGGTCAATATCAAATAATGTGGATAAACTTAAAAATTCTTTCTCAAAGTTTTTTTCTGTAGAGCTTCCAAGAATTACCCTTGTAAAGCCTACACACATACAAAAGAACATCACCATCTAAAATTTAAACCTGCAATTTTCATGTCAATTTTCACTAATTTGCTCTTTATTTAACCTAAATATATAGACAAACTCAACAATATAAGACCAATTTTCAGGAATGGTCTTACTATTGATGCTTTACAGTATTGTATGAAATAGTTTGAGTTTATTTGCCTGTACTCTTGTTTCAGTATCATTCATGTCAAACAAGGAGCGCTGTTATTGTCCGGTTCCTTGTCAAATGACCAAGTATACTTCAAATCTGCAGTCAGTTTATCTACCTGATAGAAGTTTTACAACTTGGAATGAACAATTTTCTCTCAATAAGACAATGGAAACACTAAAGTAAATATAGATCTACACTATTTTCAGAATTAAATACGGTATATTCTTAACTTTTATATGCAATTTATAAGTAGGATATCATTCAAATCATTAATGCAAGTATACAAAACGGCTTAAACAAGCATTTTTTAAGGACGGCCTTATATAGGCAAGTGTTGTTATTGATATCAATTGATTACTGGTGTATAGTCCAGTCAAGGTAAAATTCCAGTGACGCAGCGGTCGAGTCCACTACATGTATAATGGTGTACAACCTATTATAAAGGCGTATACTGAACGAACAACTATGATTTCAATGCTAAACTAACATACTTTATTTCTCTACCTGTTCAGACAATTGTTGTTATCTTTTGTGTACACATAAACTGCAAAGTCACTGTCACTATATCCTAACTGGGCTGTAGTGAAGCCACATTGATACAGGTTATTGGAGTGAAAACTTGATGGGTTGTTGCAATAGCTGAGTGGTCTAATGTGCTCCTATTTGAGGCTAATTCACATTGCTAGGTAATGGTGCCATACAGTATAGTTTCATACCCTACGATAGGCGCAAAATATTTATTGTAATTCTAATTGAAAATTTGTCAGTTTTATTCCGAAGATAGCGTTAGAAATCTTTCATTTGAGAAGAGTAGTTGTTTTTTGTTTAGAAAATCTTTCAGGGGGGAGGGGTTGGAATGACAAGCATACATAATTAGACCTCCAATGGTATCAAAGTTGGTTTATACCCCCCACCCCCCAAGAACTTCAAATAGGTTATGACCCCTTCAACTAATTTCTATGGGTTATTCCCCATGAGGTCAAAAGTGTATCCATGACCTTCATTTTCACATATCTACATAAATACTGCCGATCTCAGAGGGTCATGAATCCACAATACTTGTTATTCCTAACCTAACAATATTGACGTCTCTAACTTTGAATTTTGTAGGCAAAACATGATGGTAATCAAACTGTTCTTTAACAACAACAATATATTCTTCCATGAACAAACTCTCGAGTACAAGTTTGAAGATTTATGGGGTTAGTAGTCAAATGCATTTGTCTTTGTTTCCTGAATAATGTATATAATGTATATCATACATGCCAGATCTCCCGCATCATGAGGCAAATCGGAAGCAAATTGATCAAATCTCATGCATTTCTTGGACATACTAGAACCTAGAGCTGTCATTGATTCGACCCGAGGCATATCGACGATTCTCATATATCAGAAGACAAATATCGACGATACATCGATTTACACATATAAACTAACAAGAAAAAGGCACATCAGTCATGATTGACTTATTTAGCCATTCTACACTGTATATGTTGTGTATACATTGTAGATTCAGCTTTTAAAAATGGCACCTTTGGTTTGAGTTTATACTTGACCAATTTCGACAATTTGTGAACTTCAATTTTTACAAAGAAAATGTTTTGCGGAGGAAAATGAGGATTTTGGGTGGTTCCATTCATTTAACCATGTATCAATATTTCAAAATGTGAATCGATAATCGATCGGCTAAAACATATTGTAGATACATCTATATTGCTTCTATCAATGACAGCTCTACTGGAACCTGACATTTTGTGTTAACATTATGAAAATGATTACAAAAATTAGTTTAAATCACTTCATGAAGTTTGCTTGGTATTGTCATAGAAGTAAAATAAGTGAACACTGCATACAAACTTCATTAATTTAACTTCTTAAGTTTGAGCAAGGAAAATCTCCCTCATTGTACTGAAATCTCATGCATTTCCATCACCAATTTCACACAAAGGGGTCTGTGAAACATGGCATGTATGGTATATACATGTACCTGACTGTGCCATGGTGTGTTTGTTTATTCGAGTTTAACACAAGTTTCTCAACAATTTTTTCAGTGATATAGACATTGACCAATTCATCTAACCAGTTTTCCTGGACTGTATCCTTACCAGTACTAACTTGCGCTTTAACAAAGAACCAGCAAATCAACATTGTTTTTAAATTATTATAATTATTAAATATATAAAAGAGTAAATGCTATAAAAATAATCCTAGTTCACCAGCGATTTCTTCTGACACCAGAATCATAAATGTCTGGAAACTTGACCGACCACCGATGTACGAGGATGATAAAAGTTGATGATACTTTTTCCACATAGATGTGTATGTTACTCTTTATTTTTTCAGCATCAATTGGAGGCATTCTAGGATTAGCCACTGGGTCAAGCGTCTTATCTTTCATGGAAATTATTGATTTGTTCGTCTGGAACCTGTTCTACCATTTTCAAACCATATCTCAAATAATGCGCCGAGAAACACCAGCAGTTTGAATGTATTACAGCTGTTGTATGTTGTCAACAAAAAAGAAAATGTACTGTGTAGTGTTCTTAATTTAATTTTTTTAAACCTACTCTTAATTATGATGAGAATATTTTGTGAATAAAATCATGCATGCAGCATTGGTCATCCTGGTTATTATTTGGAACAAAAGTTTCTCTGCATTGCAATTTGCATGCTTCTATGGGAATGAGTCCAGATCAAGTTCTCAATAAATTTTATTCAAAGTTCTTACTATGTGTGCCTGCTTGGTCGTTTAATTAAGGTTAAACACCTTTTCAGTTATAAACAGTGGCCTATTAACTTGACTAGTTTTTCCTGAACTGTTAACTTATCCTAACCAATCCAAACCTGCCCTTCCACAAGGAACCAGCAACTTCTTTACATGTTGAGGAAAATCTACATTGTTGTAAACAAGAGGGCCAAAAGCTCACCTGTCCTAGTAGTTCATGCAGACCCCTTGATGGTAGCCTCTATTGCATGTACAAGGTTTTCATATAGTCTAATAAAGCGACGTTGCAATTTACATCACATAGACCAAATGGTAAACTGAAGTTTAAGCCAAGTTTTGTTGAGATGATCATTGTGACCAAGTTTCATAAGGATTTATTACCTCTACTGACTACACAAGGTTTTTCTATGATTTGACCTTGTGACCTAGTTTTTAACCCCAGATGACCCAATATTGAACTTGACCTAGATCTAATTGAGATGATCATTGTGACCAAGTTTCATAAGGATTAGGTCGAAATTATTACCTCTACTGACTACACAAGGTTTTTCTATGATTTGACCTAGTGACCTAGTTTTTGACCCAATATTGACCTTGACCTAGATTTTGTTGAGATGATCATTGTGACCAAGTTTCATAACGATTAGGCCAAAACTGTGACCTACAGTGTCTACACAAATTGTGGACGGACGGACGAACGAACGAAGAGTGATCACAAAAGCTCACTCTGTCACTTTGTGACAGGTGAGCTAAAAAATTATGGAAGGGTATACCCTGCCACGACCCGGAATCAAACTGGTAATTGCACAGATAAGAAAAAATAAATTGTACACAAAAAGTTTAGTATTAAATCATTTATTGCATAGAAAAAATACACATGTATACAAAAATAGGTGCAGATCTATCTAAATAAACTAACTATAATGTACAAGTATTGCAAAATATCTTAATACCAAAATGGTGTAAACTTCAAAGATCTATAATAAAAACCCTTTAATATACAAAAATTTCCCATGACCCTAAATGATTTTATGGCTATGACAGATCAAATTTGATATACCATTCACCATATCTATACTTTTTTGCATGGAAGTTGCCTTTTTTATGTTCTTCAAAATTTAAAGAATCTTGTTTTGCCCTTTCTACCCTACTGCATTGGGCATGTAATTGGAAATAAACATTTTTCATAACATCTAAACAATGAACTGTTTTAACTATTCGCAATAATAAGATTCAAGTGTGAGAATAAGTCATCAAGTCAAACATTGAGGTTGAATCTTGAGTAGAACTCAAGTGCCACAATTACTGAAGTACTATTGTATGCTGAATGTAAGTCAATTGACTCTTAATGAATCTTACTCCAGGTCATTGCATCTAAATGACAATACATGTACTGCCGGTACTTGACAATAAAACATTATTCATCCTTATCATAGATGAAATGGAAACATACATGTTCAATATAAAAGAAAAGAACCACTGCTAATAGAAATTGAAGTAAAATATTATTAATTGGTGCTGTGCTATTATAAATGAAATTGAAATTTCAAAAAAATAGTAAGTGCCAAGAATTGAATGACTTGTCCAAAAAGATCAACCTGGTCCTGTATAATTACAAGGTTCTCTGGAAAAAATAAGTCAATTTCTAAGAAACAATCATGCCTTTTAGTCCTTCAGACCAGAATTTATCATAACTTTACCGTACACCTAACACATATTCATAGTACTCTTGCTTACGAAAACAAATGCCAATTAAATACAGAAGAGAAGGAATTAATAACATGGGTGAAAGTTAGAAATTCGGAAAAACCTGAAATCCTCAGAAATTGACAATTTATATAGGGAAAATAAAGAAAAACATGCAGGCCTTTTTGTACACTAAAAAACCTGAAGTTCAGGCATATGCCTGAAAACTTTCACCCATGTAATAAATAATTCATGTTTAACAGAGGATCAGGTGAATGTGTTCGGGTAATATTTGCACTACTGTACTAAAGTTCTAAAAATATTTAACAGCAAAATCAGAGTGGGAATAACAAGTTTACAAATATAAAACATTTAGAAAAACAACATGAAATACAAAATATGGATTTACATAATTATATGTACTTAAATATCCCTATAAAACATAACTTACTGGTACGTAAAACATAACTTACTGGTACGTAAAACATAACTTACTGGTACGTAGTGACAGTGACTGTGATGGTACATGTATGCATAAATGTATGACTTTCATACTTAATTTGGTTGATTTTCCTTGAAATAACCAGTATTTTTGCATATTATATCACACAAACAAGACTGCATTCAGTCAACGCTTATCATGCCCCGGTGGAAGCCTTGTCTATAATAACTAGCTAAGTCAATTAGGGGCCCTAATTCTGTAGAAATGTTACATAGTGTTACAAGGCATTGACAATGTAAGGTATTTAAGATGGTAAACAAGTATGCCAAGTTTGAAAGCAATGCCTTGATGGACTTCGAAAGTATTTGAGTTTCAAGAACTTTGAAGTTTTGGTTAATGGACAGACGGGACAAACACTATGCCTCTCACATCTGTAGATTTTTTGATGGTCAAAGTAAATAATTATAGATGCGAGTTCAATACATAAGAAAGGCAGGGTAATATTCAACAAACTTGCACACCAGTCCTATTATCAACCAGTGTTAACTAGCATGAATAAATGTGCATGTAGTTATGAACTTTTTTTCATGAAAGAAATCATGTAGCAATACATGTAGATTCTATAAAATCAACCAGTTAGTATCAATTAGCATGCAGAAATGTATTTTGAACTTTTATTCATACAAGATACCATTTACCAATACATGTGGATTCAATATCATAATGGAAACATGATTAATTTCTGGAGGAGAAAACAAGGATTTCAATCAAGGGTCATAACTCTGCTTAAACTAGGTTCCAGCACAGATGAAGCAAGGCACTCTAAATCACAGAATTTGAGAAATAATAATTTACAAGTACATACCATATCAATCAGTTTAATAACCAGATTAGTAATGTACTACCTTACTATTCAATATGCCAGATCAAAGCTCATACAAAATGATTAATGAATGTACATTCAATTTCAAATTTTCTATTTGTACCCAAAGGACTAGCATTCAATGAAACGCCTCAGTAACTTTTGTCTGATCAATACATGCAGCAACAAGATCATAGTCCATATCACTCATACAAACACACTTCAAATGTAACTCAAATCATGGTTAGGGAAGAGGAAAATACAAATATACTGGTACATGTGAAAATAAAATGCCTTAACTATTATACATTTCTTCAGTATAACACTTAACAATCACTTAACTACATTGTATGAATCTTTGAACTGTAACAATCATAAAACGATTTTGATTATATGCATGTACGAGTCTACATGCTGTCTTTTCATTTAATGTTAGCTGACAGAAACAAATCAGATATTAAATGGGTTAAAATTCGATCACAAAGAAAATGAACATAAAATTGTAAACAAGATAAAAAAGAAATAGCTCTTTTAAGAGACAACAATACTATTTTCCAAGATTTACGAATGGAATGTACAGGTTGGTTCCACAGCATTTACCTCCATTGTCTTGTTCTCTGGACAACTGTAAATATACAAAATGAATGTTCCATCGTAACAACAAAAGTGACGACTATGTTGAGCTCACTGCAAATTTATGGGCTTGACAACAAACCGGGTTAACAAACCCTGAATATCCAATGCAGCTCAGAGGGTAGTAATTACACGTAGGGTAGGATACAAAGTATTGAAATATTAACTTGATAATCATGATTTCTATTAGTGTCATATAAATCTAAATGAAGTTAATGACGGATAACAAAAGATCTCTAAGGACTCTACAAATCCCCATGTAAAGGACAACTCTAAATCTATTTCAGACAACTTATTTTGAACTCTTAATTACACGCGACAACAAAATACGACAACTGACCAAAATCTTGCATAGAATGGCCACACAGTAACAAATAATATCCCCACAGCACCCCTTGTCACAGAAACCACATTTTCATGCAACACAACTAAACACAACTGGATACATGTATACTGTTAACTCTTTGCTACCTTTGATCAGAAACTGATTTTCTATTTCAATAATGGTGATCTTGACCCCACCAGTTGAAAAAGGGGGGCATAATTTCAATCAAAATGCTTGATAGAGTTACTTACTCCTGCATATGGGTTGGGGTAATGATAGTGAACAAGTATGCAAAGTACTGTATCAAAGAAATATGTCAAAGGACTTTGAAAATAAAAGAGGTTAAAGAATCTGTACCTAAACTTTAACATAAGCATTACGCCGATGCCAACACTCGGGTGACTGCAATAGCTCTATTATTCTACGAAAAGTGAGGCAAAAAATATAAATCAGTTTCCAGACAATAACTATGTCTTCAGTTAGGAAGGAGATATTGTGATGGAACTTGCAGTATAGGTAGTCTATGTATAAATGCCGCTCCAAGCGTAAAAGTCACTGTTGGTTTGTTACTAAAATAGAATATCAGTTTCCGGACAAAACAAATTTGTAGAGACTCTTAAAACAGTTGGAATCGGAAAATGATGTATACCACAGAAGGAACTTTAACATGTATTCAAATCAAGGCTTTGGGGTTGTAAAAAAACGAGTTCTTACCTCAACTAAATCAAAGATAAAGCCAGTCTCAAACATGCAGCTGGTTTTCCGTTTTTGGTTACAACAGCTTCAAATTTGTAATCTCCTGATGGAATAAGAGCTGCATCGACTTGAATGGAGGATTTCGGTAGCACGTAATTGTCCTGTGATAGATATGGATGCAATAGGCAATGATACATTAAAGCATGAATAAATAAAGCCCTGTGACAAATGAGTAAAGGTCAGCCCCTTACAGTTACTGGTTATGTTTTAACTTTTCCCTGCATGTGACCTAAGTCACCTTGACCTTCTAACAAGATAGTCAAACTGCATATTCCTTATAAAATCATCCTAGAGATATGCTGCTTGTCTGATAATGTTAAATACCCGTAATGATAGTAAGTATGTATGCCAAGTTTCATTGCACATTGAAAGCAGACAAAATATTGAAATTTATTAAGTACTTTAACCAAAAGTTTTCAGTTAAAAGGAGCCATAGTGTGCCAAGTTTCATAGCAACTGCATTGATATTAATTAACAAAACATTGGACTTAACAATAACAAACTTTTAACGAATGCCCTGATCAGTCATTTCTCTTACACATGCATAGATTGGCAGAATTGTAATTCACGATTAATGAAAATCTGTGTTACATACCGACCACGATTTGCAAAATGAGATTAGTCGTACATAATTGAAGCTGATCGTCGATTTCTTTATTTAAGAGTATACATTTTTAAGAGTAAATTTTAGAAAAATTGCAACGGACCAAGTCGAAATTTGTTGTTCGGGTCATGGTTTCAATTTATCTGAGTGTTACTGTACTATTGGAGTATACCCTATATGTATAGAGAAGGCTGTGAAGTGACCATGTTTAGCCGCAACAGATATGACGTTACGAACGCTAGTACCCAATTTTTCTACAGTTGTCACAGCAAACACTGACACCAGTTCATGTAACATCATATCAGTTGCGGCGGCTAAACATGATCGCTGCACAACATTCTCCATATACAGAGTACACTAAGATAGTACATTCAGATAATTTGAAACCATGTGCCTATGGTTAAGGTCCCTTAGTTTTTCTGAAGTGACAAGTCTGTAAGTACCTACATAAAGGATCTTGCATGAGTGCTCATGAATGAGTTTTAGTAAACGAGAGGACAAAATAATGACACGAGGCTAACTTCACATCAGGCTAATATAAATATTTATTACATACTCTTGGTGTGCCGAACGATATTTCAAAGTGCAATATTAAGGCACAATTGCTAATGTTGGTATTGTAGTACAGTACATACCTGTTTTATCGGACATTGACACTGATTTCCAATCAGTTTCTCCACAGGGGCTGGACATTGACCTTTAATGCTCACCAGATCATTACACAAGTCATCATATTCACATGATCCAAATCCATCAATGCAAGGGATTTTAACATAAGTTCCAAGAATCTTCTTTTCAATTGTTAAATATGCCTGAAAAGGTAATCCATGTATTTTCTATGATAATGTATTTTGAAAAATTTTAACATGGTCAACAGTTAATAATAATATGACAATATCCACGGAAATACATTAGACGGAAAAGCAACTCATTCGACTCCCACTATATTTCTTATATAGGCCGCCATATTGGAATGAAATATCGCGATCGGCTTACTTGTACGATACTTAGCGAGACTTGACGAGATTCTCAAGTTGGCGCTATTTTTCCCGCTAGCCGCCGCCATCTTGGATTATTTCACCAATTCAGCCTGATTTGTCAATGAGATATTTGTTTTCATTTAAAGCAACTCTTCGTCAAAATAAGCAAAGATGGGAATTGCTTTGTTCCGTTATGTGTTTGGAAAGTTTTTGTATACATGTAGATAGTTTTGACGATTCATCTGTCAATTGTGACAAAGACCACATTTTCTGTGACCTATCCTGATCGATAAATTTTCAATCGACGGGTTTTGGATTGCTTCCGATATTAACTTTTTTAAATCCCTAAGGAAACTTATTTACGACTGTTTTTCTTATAAATCAATATTTTTGTGATCTTTGGGGTGTCCTCTATTTGTTGAAAATGATCAAACCACTTAGTTTTGTGGTTTTGACACGAAAAAAAGATTTCTTTTGGATAAGTCATGTTCACAATTATCGTGCTTACCGAAGCGCGCAATGCATTATGGGTAGTCAGGTCATCACTGGGCTATTTTAAGACCTGCGTATCCGTTCTGTGTATATCCGTGCAATATCGTATTCAGCAAATGATCAATAAATATTTTCTTAGAATATCTAAGAATTTAGAAATTTGCCATTTGGCCATTAATAATCTAAAAAAAAAGTCAAATTTGACACAAAAACCTTAGTCTCCCACAAGGGTCATTACTCGCACAAGCTGACGTAAAATTCCTGATATCAGTTGCCTGCCTGCGTAACATTGATATTGTCAACCTGAGGGCAGAATGTCACCCTGAGGCAAAGCCAAGGGTGACATTCTGTTTAGAGGGTTGACAATATCAATGTCGTGCAGACTGGCATCTGATATTTATTTTATTATACCAAACACTATTATAAGTCTAGCAAACGTTCACTGCCATTTTGTATAGAACTATAACTTTAAAAGTGCGCAAAACGTAACTTCCTTTTTGATGTTATAATGTCATTGATGGTAACGTCATGCAATTAAACATATACATGCGTTGTGTGCAGCGTTCTTAACCTGCTGAAGTTGAATAAAAGAACGCGTTGTTTTGAACACATATCTGTTTTAGTTGTCTTCTAGTGACATTCTATTTTTAGAAAATCTCGTATATTTCACCAAAGAATTAAAATCGACGCAGTTACTTGCCCTTGCATGACATTTAAAATGTAGTCAGTTTTCAGTCGATCACTTGTCAAAATATCCGCTTCTAGGGGAATCATTGGGACTTCAGCATGGTAGAAAAGTGAGGTATAATAACATTGACTATGCATAAGAAGGCTTAGTACCAAGTATTCCTATGAAGTTTGATGGAAATCTGACAAATGGTTAAGGAGAACAAGTGCAGATAAACTTTGTGACACATCCAGCTTAAAATCAATTTCTCCCCCCCCCCACTATGTGGAAGACATTGTACCTATGCTTGCTTCGAAATTAAAACCATAAATATTATATTTAATACATGTGTACTATTAATATAAGATTCTTATCCATAGTAATTAGAATATCATGTTTGGTTTAATATTAAATGGTTAGGTATCCAAAATAACTAAACTCATATCAATTGTGAAGTGTGTACATGTATGTATTATAACAATAAACAAGTAGAGTAGAATACTCACAGACAATTTAGGACTCAAGTCTTCTGTCAAGCTAAAGTTTGCAGTAATAACCAAGGCACCAGGGAATGATAGTGGATCAGGTGCGACTGACAAAGAATGAATGTGTACTATCGATGAAGCATTACCGCAATCACTCCAGGAGAAAGCCTTCAATGTTGGATTACTTTCTTTTTCACCAGGCTAGATTAATGGATAAAATGTTTTTATTACATGTATGTATGTGACAGAACTAATGTCAATACTGTATTACATTAAAACACACTGTCACAGTTATTATATATTCTTCAAACATTTTAAATGGTTGGGTCATATTGATATAATCATAACGGTTTGTTCGTTTTGTTTCATCATCATCTTCAGTACATGTAATCAAATACTTTATTTTAAGTATTCATGCGATATTCTTAAACTATTTACACACAGCAGTTAGGCACTCGATTCTCGAAAAGCCTGTTCATGTCATGTACATGTATACTAGGTACATTTAGTTGAAAATCGCTTAAATGCGCATGCACAACATTTCTGCACAGTCCTGAAATTTAATATACCTTCCCATTGCTAAGACGAAATGTTACAGTAATTGGAATAACAGCTTGATCAGTTGATAGGTTCCCTTACAGAAACACATGTATGAATGTAAATGATGATTATTTTTTATCAATTAAACAAATTGGCAGTTGCAAAACAGTGCATTAAAATCTCTCTGTACAGATTACTCGTAATCAGGGTTCTACTGAGGCATAATGCCTAATCCATATCCTTGCATTAAAACTCTAACATTGTTCAGCATATGAAATTTCAAATGAACATAACTCGGTCAATAATTGGTATATTTTCATCAAACAACTTTTATTTTATGCAGAAAAACGACTAGGGTCCTACTATTTAGGATGAAACCACGGCCCCGAACCTAGCGGAAGGGTGGGGGATAGCGGGGGAATAGTCCCATGTTTTTACCTTTCTGATGCCCCGCACTGCCAGGTGAGTGTGGGGCTTTTGTTTTCCTCCAAATCAGTCGGGAAATATAATATATAATGATATAGCCGTGAGGTAAAGTATTAGGGTTTTACCATCTGTATGCAGCATGCCCGTTGGAATTTTAAATAGTGCCTAGGCACTGGGAAATTAACTGTTCATTGAAAATCATTAAAGGACCTGCTTCAAATATCCAGACGATCTAGACTCATTTGTATGACGTCACATTTCCCAGTGCCGAGGCCCAGTGCACTTTTTCTACAAATCAATCGAGTGTTTTCCAAAACTTGTGTGAAATTCAATTAAAAACAAGAGATGTTTGTAAAACACGTATGCCCCCATGGCAGCCCAATAGTCAGAAATGGTGAAGGTCACAGTGACCTTGACCGTTGACCTCAAAATCAATAGGGGTCATCTACTGTTGCTGATCAACCTCCATGTAAAGTTTGAAGATCCTAGGTCAAAGCGTTCTTAAGTTATTGAACAGAAACCATTTAAATAGTCAGAAATAGTAAAGGTCACAGTAACCTTGACCTTTGACCTACTGCCCTCAAAATCTATAGGGGTCATCTACAGTTGCTGACCAACCTCCATGTAAAGTTTGAAAATCATAGGTCAAAGGGTTCTAGAGCTATTGAACTGTAACTATTTGAATAGTCAGAAATAGTAAAGGTCACAGTGACCTTGACCTTTAACCTACTGACCTCAAAATCAATAGGGGTCATCTACTGTTGCTGACAAATCTCCATGTAAAGTTTGAAGATCCTAGGTAAAAGCATTCTAGAGTTATTGAACGGAAACCATTTAAATATTCAGAAATAGTAAAGGTCACAGTGACCTTTGACCTACTGACCTCAAAACCAATAGGGGTCATCTAATGTTGCTGACCAACCTCCATGTAAAGTTTGAATCCTAGGTCAAAGGGTTCTGGAGTTATTGAACAGAAACCATTTAAAAAGTCAGAAATAGTAAAGGTCACAGTGACCTTGACCTTTGACCTTTTATTAGCAAAATCTTTCCCGTGCGTTCTTAATGACGTCATCAGTTTATGTGCACGAACTTACAGGTCACAAATGTTTATCTTAAGACTGCATCTAACATTGAGGCCGATTTTTCAACTTTTTGCAGTTTGGCATTCAATTTGTGTTTGAATTTTGTTAATAGACAGATAATTGATATTGTTTATCACATGGTTGGTCCCAGTGTATTTGTTTTTGTGCAGATGCGCCAATTTTCAATCTAACTTCTAAGATGCACGAACTTGTAGGTGTAGACTGTAGAGGCTAATTTGTGTTTTCTACGTGAAAAATGCGGGAGTCGTGACAGGGCATACTGCTTTATGGCCCTTGGGGAGGATTTTACCTGGGTTTGAAAGAGCTAAAGTGAAAATCCCCGCTATTCCCCGTAGTTTCATCTGACTGGTGCATGCATTGATAAATTTAATCACGATGCGAATTAATGGGGTCGAGTAATATTGAGAACGAAATATAACAAAACAAAGAATATTAATATAAAAACATACTTTTCCTTCAGGTATTTCAAATTCGTGAACGAAATTTTCAGCTTTCTTCAGTTCATACTGAAATATATTCGGCATCCCATCAACACTAGCAAGTGACAAAACAACAATAAAAGTCGCAAACACGGACATTTTTCTCATGATCTCGTGACAGATAATGACTAAATGCCCGGACTGACTTTTTACCGTTCTACAGCGGTGTCTTACACTTAAGAACTGGCCATAGGGATAAGAACTGACCCTATAACTCAATAACCAAACACAAATATGATGTTTTATACTTTACAATTATTAATAATAGTATTTCGGGTTTATTGTGTGAATTTCAGAACAATTGGATCAATAAAACATTAGTTATGACCAAATTCGGGATAAAATACATGTATTACCTCCCTTTCATTAGTACTGTTGGAATTTGTGAAAGTTGAACATTTATGTTTTAGCTACGATGAAATGGTTAAAATATAATTCTGTATAAAATGTTCATATTTAATTCGTAGGCACATGGTTTCAACTTATCTCAGAGTACCCCCTATACTTAGGGTACACTTAGATAGTACACTAGGATAATTTGAAACCATGTGTCTGTGATTTTATTGTGTTCTATGGTCTGTATAAAATGTCGCTGTGCATATTTAATTTTGTTTCCCGGTCTTTGTAAAATGCAAATACCTAAATATACAGTATATTTAGGTCTTTGTAAAATGTGAACTTTTATTTCAAATATGCTGACTGACATTCTTACACTGAATGATTCTTAATTGATATGTTGTATGATATATATGAAATAATTTTTTTAAAAAATATATACACATTATTCTGTTTTGTTATATGCTTCTAGCTCATGAACTTGTATACATACGATTATTAGCATTTGGGACTTCATACACATAAATATAATTAATAGCCACAATGTATACGTTGTATGACTCGCAGCTGTCGGTAATTTACAAAAATATAACATCTTATTAGCTAAAATATAACATCTATGTTAAAATCGTGGAGTTATACATGTACATGCAGTATATATGACTCCATGGTTACAATAGTTTTTATTAAAAATCATTTTTATAACTATGTATATTTTATAATTCTCTACTAACATTCTATATGGCCATTTATTTGATTTATTTCGGAAATTAGTTTTACTATTTTTTATTTTGTAGTTTCTCCAAATAGTTTAACAATAACAAATATGTTTTAACACACAGAGTTAGTAAGTACATTGTATCTTAATGAAGCGTAGTGGAACTCCACTTGTCCTAACTTTTTAAAACCTACATCATAACTCTCTTAGTCCTAATTCATCACTCTGTGTCTTTTTTTCTAATTCAAATCTTACTTAATATACATTGTTTTCAAATCATAGAAAATAAATCTTAAAAGCCTTTTGACCAATCAAATTACACGTTACAAAATACTTAAAACGTTCTTAGCCAATCAAATGTCATGTTATATACTTTGTAAGCGAATTAAAACGTGGCTACAACATTATTGCATAATTACTTAAAAAAAAGGGTTACCAATATTGAAATATGACAACATGAGGTTGACTTTAATGTATCGGATAACAATCAGTTAAGATGCTATCTCACGTATCCTGCTTTAACGTAGACATTTAATGAGAATTATATACGAATAATATCTAATAGCCCATGGCTAGTAAAAGAGTTTAAAGACTCCCATTCAGAACGCGTTACTTAAATAGTTAGATTATATTGACAATTTAAAACAAATGATGTGGTCAAATATTACCGCACGAAAATATCCTTGTTCAATTTGTACTAAGGACTGTGCGAGTCAAACAATTTGGTGCACACCGTGCAAAAGTTGGGTGCATCGTACATGTTGTAAGTTGACAGAAGTAGATTTTGACTCTTGGTCAGTACCAAGTCTCAAATTTGTGTGTGCTAAATGTGCCTTGGATAATAAGGATTACAACTACAAAGCAGCTTTGTGCAGATAAGAAATATTACTATATTACTATACATGTATATGGTATGGCTGTCTAATTGACCGTTTTCTTGGGCACACTTAATTGCATTCATCATTCGCACCTTTATTGTCCCTGTATAATAGTGTCATATTCCCTCAGGCACAGTATACTGCCAATTTCACTGATAGTACGAGTTTATTGTATATATATTACATGTCATAAATGTTTTGTACAGACGGTAGATTTGTATAAATGTTCATCTATAAACAATACTGGTTACGTATACCATATCTGAAATGCTCGAAATGCTTTATTTGCACTTAATAAAATAATATGTTTCGTGGATCATAATTAGACCATAGATTCGTTCTGTTTAATTTTGGGGTGTGTTTAATGCACGTGCGAATTGATTCATTTATTATGTTAAGTAGTATGTTGGGGGCAAATATAACGTGCAGTAAAACCTCACATAACGACCACCTCAACAATAAGACCGTATATTCGTTCTGTTTTATTTTGGTGTGTGTATAATGCACGTGCGAATTGATTCATTTATTATTTAAGTTGTATGTTGGGGGCAAATAAAATGTGCAGTAAAACCTCACATAACTACCACCTCAACAATAAGACCGTATATTCGTTCTGTTTAATTTTGGTGTGAGTATAATGCACGTGCGAATTGATTCATTTATTATGAGTGGCTTGATTTGTTAAGAAGTATGTTGAATTGTAGGGTGCAAATATAATGTGCAATACAAACAGTGGCACCTCACATAACGACCACCTCAACAATAAGACCACATCACAAATGTATGATCATTGTTTACTCTTCAATATTAATTAGTATCAATACAACAAAAACAATTCAATGACTCTTTTCAAGGATGGTCTTATTATTGAGGGTTTATTGCTATAATAGACTAATTTAGTGTATATGAGTATAAATATAACAATAACACAATAATTATGTTTAAATTTTTGTTTCAATTTACAAACATTTTCTAACGGCATGAAAAAACTTTCGTGTCCCATTTTCATTAAAATGGACACAGTCTCTCTCATAGTCCTTATTTAATCTTATGTCATTGAGTCTTATGATGGACACTTGTCTACTCATTTCCTTATTGATCTTTTTTTCGCTGAGCGTTGAAGCATCTCTTTGTCAAGTTAAAGTCTTTCATAAATCTTCCCCTCTCACTTATGTTGACAAAATAAACATAACATCCGTTGTGTCCTATGATGTTCACAATAGACTCCAAATTCCTCGCGATTGTTGCAGGGTTACTCTCTGAATGTATGTCGTTTCCTCCTAAACACACTATACATACGTCTCTTCGAATCTATCGATTGTTACGCGCCAGTTCTTAATGAAAGGGAGGTAATACATGTATTTTATCCCAAAATTGGTCATAACTTATGTTTTATTGATCCAATTGGACTCCAATTCACACAATAAACCCGAAATACTATTATTTATCATTTAAAAACTTTATCGTCGCCTCCACTGAAGTGGAGGCTACTACTGTAATGCTTTTTCTTTTTTGCCATGGAGCTTCTTTTTCTGTTCAGTTAAAAGCCGTACATACCGTCACAGCAGTTAGTCGTTAAAAAAGTAGTGCGTCGTTTGTTTAACATTAACATTTTTAATAGATGAAACCATGTTATATAATCTTATGTATGCATTTTTATTGAGTTATAGGGCCAGTTCTCTTCGAATCTATCGATTGTTAAGCGCCAGTTCTTAATGAAAGGGAGGTAATACATGTATTTTATCCCCAAAATCGGTCATAACTTATGTTTTATTGATCCAATTGTACTGAAATTCACACAATAAACACGAAATACTATTATTAATAATTTTAAAGTATAAAAACATCATATTTGTGTTTGGTTATTGAGTTATAGGGCCAGTTCTTATCCCTAGGGCCAGTTCTTCAGAACTGGCACCAGTTCTTAAGTGTAAGATACCCGTTCTACAGTACTCACAGTGTTTATCTCCCCTGTGGAAATGTAAAGCCCCCCCCCCCCTACAGCATATTCATTACAATTGTATTGGAATTAAATAGAAAAGTGTAGATATAAGTTTATTTTGAGTTTGTATGCAGATTTGCAGTACGAAAAGTAAAGAATTTTGGACTCAAATGGTTAGCTTATAATGGGCGTTCTCTGTGGAACAAGTGTGCCAAAATATATCAGGGACTCCGGAACTGATTAATTATATCTCCAATTTCAAATATAGAGTGACACAAAGATATAAAAACACATGTTTTCAGATCTTTGAGTGAAACAACACTATTTTAATATTATTAATAGGGTTTCTTATATAAAAATAATATAAACGAAACCCTCTAGATGTACCAAAGATTTAAAAATATATGAGCCAGTCTCCAGGAAAACCTGCTATAATGACATTATGTAATTACTATGTGTAACAAGATTTTGATAAAGCTCTAAAATAAGAAAAAATACATATCTACTGATTCTATTTTAAGTAATTGACCCATATAGTACTATACCTTAGCTTTAATTTTCCTATGAATTATGTCGAAACACATACTTCGTTGCTATGGTGACCAATTTCAGAAAAGTACTCCGATTGAGGAAAACGAGGATTTAGTTGTTTAAAACAGAAGTAGCCTTTCTCTGAATGCAAACAATTTCGATTTTGATATATATTTTTAAAAAGTGAAACATAATTACAGAATTTGTTACTATTTTGAACATTTTATGTCAAGAAATGATCAAATGATGTAATAATGAAATACTTATTTCAGTTACGTCGAATAACGTTTGAATGACGTTTGCGACGCCACACAAAAAGCTCAGAATAGGGACTCTACAAAAACAGCTTTAACTTCCTTAAAACTCAAGATATTAACATAATTTATTTTGCAATTTGCTTATTTAACATTATCCTGTAATAGTATGGAAAATCTTAAAGTCAATATTTTTGTCAAAATAGCAGGTTTTCCTGGAGACTGGCTCATATGTAATTTTAGAACTTTGGATGAACAAACCAAATTTGATCCATATTCATAATAATAGATTTACGAGAAAACATACAAAATTGTTCTAGTCACATTTTATAAGCATGGTTGTTGTAAATAGCCATGTTATCATAATATGGGCCGTTCTCAAGGAAAACCGGACTTAGTGACCAAAAGTATGAACATCATAATAATACGGCGTTAGAAAGAGCAGACTTTTATGAACAGTTTCGGAAAATTTGAGCAAATAATAACACCCACTTACAAAATTACAGATCTTTAGAACTAACCACTACCGAGCATGAATTTGGGCGTTTAGAGAAAAGTAGCTTTTGATTCTAACCACTCACACCTCGTTTTTCTCAATTTGGGTACTTTTAAGAATAAGGTCACCATAGCACCGACAGAAGTTATTTTAACGTAATTCATGAGAAAAATTGAATCTAAGGTATAGTGCTATACGATCCAATCACTTAAAGTTAAATCAATGTCCTTGACTTTTTTCTCATTTTAAAGCATTTTCTATAAGCTAATTACATAATTCCTATAATGTCACTAAGCTCGGTTTTCCTGGAGAACGGTTCATATATTTTTGCATCTTTATATTTGCATGTCTTATTTATAAACATATCCCAAGCAAGCATGCCTTTAAGCTTATGTTATATGTGTTAAATCATAACCGACTTTAAATAAAGATTATCTTATCTTATAAACATGTCACAAGCAAGCATGTCGTATAAACCTACCTCAAGAGAGCATGTCTTATAAACATATCCCAAGCAAGCATGCCTTATAAACATATCACAAGCAAGCATGTCTTATAAACATATCCCAAGCAAGCATGTCTTATAAACATATCCCAAGCAAACATGTCTTATAAACATATCCCAAGCAAGCACGCTTATATAGGTTCCATACGGGCTATTTCTTGACAAGCCCATATTTTTACCCGAATGGGACCTATGTGGGCAAGTCCATTTGAGCTACATTTTTGTATGCCCATATTGGACCCACCATTGCAATAGTAACTATGTAGGCAAGCCCGTGTCGCACGTGGGCTGTTCATTAGCAAGCACACAGTGCAGGAATGCCAAAATTGAATCCAAATGGGCCCTGTGAGGACAAACCCATGTCGTTTATAGGCTGTTTCTGGTAAAGGCAGTCTAAGTGGGTTTGCCCATACTGGAACCTACTTTTGTGATACAATGTATGCCGTATAAAAATTCAAAGGACAACAATGGAAATCACGTGTTGTTTTGCAACGACATCCTTTACATATTATGTTTATTGTCATGATATTATTTTTACTTGCTTGCTAGTCAAATGGTCTTTTATATATATTGGCATCGACCTTTAGTTATAGAATTGGCTTCAAAGAATGTCAACTGTTTGAGATCTACGCATGAAATGCAATTTCACTGTTCTAAATTCGCCCTAAAAGTTTTATATATTAATATACGTATAGTTGTAGTATATTTCATTTTTGTCATAAAAAATCAAAATGACACCTACTGATAACGATGTAATGCTTAACGTTTCAATTTACTTCCGCGTCAAATCATCTTTGGCATTTACTTTCTCACAGGTACGTGCGTGCGCTCTTTTCGGAAGTTTATTTATTTATTTCCTCTAACTTTATTTTCCGGTTTCTAATTACCGGTACAGGCATTGTATTATAGAAAACATACTATATAGCGGCATTGTATTTTGTGTAAGCAACTAATACATTAGTTATGTCCTTAATAGTATATATTGTTCTTATGTGTTTTGCCATTGTTCGGGCTTCGGGACAAGATTTCGAGTTTCAACCAAGATTAGAGGTATGTTTTTTTGTCTTTAACGTTTTTATTTCCATAAGACATATACATAGTATTACATATATACATACAATATTACATTCACATACAACTATATAGATTGGTTACGTAGTATAACGTAATATTCTGTGTATGTCGTTATGATTTTTTGAGAATTTATAGTGTATAAAGAGTAAGAAAGAGAGCAGGATAGTGATGAAGAGAGAAGGAAAGAAAATATAGGTGGGGTAATACCAACGTATTTGAAATATATAATTAAGTTATCTTTTGCCATTTTCTATTACAGACTTCTACTTTATCTTTGAAGATAGCTATAGTGTGTTCAAGTTTCTTCCTATAGTTAATATATTCTTTAGCGGAACACTTTCATTGCATTTGTTTTTAAATATAAAATATTTGGAAAGTAGAACAATGTAGTTAGCAATAGGCCCATCTTCATCTTTAATGTTGATAATGTTGCAAAATGAGATATTTTGAAATGTAAGATTTATAATTTTTGAAAATTTGTCTTCTAAAAATAACTTTACTTCCGACCAAAAACCTTGTACAATATGACATTCCCAGAACATATGATATATTGAATCTGGATGCATGGTGCAAAAATCACAAAGACTTGACTGGACAAGATGACATTTATGTAGGAATGAGTTGTCTGGTATTATGTTCATAAGATATTTGTACTGGAATTCTCTTAGTTTCGTGTCTATTGTAATGTTATATGATTGTGTGAGAATTTTTCCCATTCTATATCTTCAATTGGGTGATCAATACTCCATCTTATTTTGTATTTTGGTTTAGTTGGTATTTTTTGTTTGATTAATGTTTTATATGATAATCTATTCATTTTTGTTTTCCCATTTGCTTTATCAATCAAGTAGTTAGGTGCATCGTATGACATATTACAATTATCCAATTGTGTTTTCCATTCCTTTGGTACATCTTTAATGAGAGTGTAGTATTTCAAATAATCGCCATTTGGAATCTCATATAAAAATTTCATTTGCTCGAAGCTATAGAATGTTTTATGTCTGAAGTCAAAAATGTGTTCTAGAAAGAGAATGCCTTTTTCTGTACCAATGTTTGTAATAGAATAATTTGTTATTACATAATTTTTTTATATTCGAATTGTTCCAAATGATTTGTTTTGATATTTGGATTTCCGTGTTTAATGTATTAACCTTAGACCATGAAATTAATATACCTTTTAAAAATTTAGATCTTATATCAAGACATTTGCAGTCTTGTTCTGTTATATTACATTTAAATAATAATAGTCCTCCATATTTTTCTAGTTCATTCTTATACTGAGAACCCCAATTAGCATTTGAATCAATTATTCTTTTTATCCAACTTATCTTTAGTGAGTCTAAAAAGCATTCAATGTCAATCATTTTTAGACTACCGTCTTTGTATTCTTGAATTATTAATTTACGTGCTATTTTGTCAGGTTTGGAATTCCATAAAAAATCAAAGAATATATCTTTAATTGATTTTACAAAATCTGGCTGTGGATTTGGAAGAACAGTTAAAGGATAAATTAATTTTGGAAGGACAAAAGTTTTTAGAACCGTTATTTTTCCTATAAGTGTTAAGTTCAATTTTTTCCATTGTTTCAAAACGTGTTTACATTCTGTTATCTTGTTTGCTAAATTTTAGTCAAACATTGTATTTAATTGGTTGCTAAAAGTAATTCCTAAAGTTGTGGTATCTAATGAAGTCCATTTGAATTCGTTATCATAGGATGTGTCTGTGTTTTTCATGTTTCCGATGCGCATTACTGAACATTTGTTTCTGTTAAGTTTAAGTCCCGAAGTATTCCCAAAATCATCAAGGGTTGTTATTAGAGTTTCAAATGATTTTTGAGTTCCATTTAGTAGAAAGCTAGCATCATCAGCGTATAAGGTTTGTTTGGTACAGTTGTTGTTTAAAGAAATACCTTGAATATCTTCGTTCTTTTCTATCGATGTGGACAGAAATTCAATACATAGTATAAATAGGTAAGGTGATAAAGGACAACCTTGTCGTACTCCATTCTTAATATCAAAAAAATCAGAAAAATGACCATTATTAGTTATACATCCTTTTGCATTATCGTAAAAGACCTTAACCCATTGATTGTATAAGTGAGTCGCTAAAATTTAATTCTTTTAGACATTTGAACATAAATGTATGATCTAAACTATCAAATGCTTTCTGGAAATCGGAAAAGAAAATTAAACCAGGTTCTTGTTTTTGTTGCATTTGTTCTATAGTTTCTATAATAGTTCGCACATTCTCACCTATATATCTTCCCTTAATGAATCCAGTTTGTTGGTTATTTACTATACCATCTATAACTTTTTTTATTCTGTTAGCGATAACTTTAGTAGCAATTTTGTAGTCAACGTTTAGTAATGATATTGGTCTCCAGTTATTGATAGAGAAAGGATCCTTGTTCTTTTTTGGTATTAATGTAATAATACTCTGAGTTTGAAGCTCTGTTAATTTACCTCTGTCATATGAGTAGTTTAATGAATTTAGTAAGAATGTTTTAATATCGTTCCAGAAGATCTTATAGAATTCGACAGACAGGCCATCTGAACCAGGACTTTTGTTATTATTCATTTCTTTCAATGCAATAGATCCTTCATATTCTGAAATTATTCCACTGGTTGTGTTTTTATCATCCTCAGAGAGTACCGTATGTTCATTTGTAAAAAAACTATTATCTAGGGTTAAGTTTTCATTTACTTTGAATAAGTCTGCATAAAAGTTTTTACAATATGATAGAATGTCTTTCGAATTTTTTATCACTACATCATTTTCAGTTTTAAGTTGATGAATAGTTTTACCTTCGGCTCTCTTGCGTTCTAGGTTTGCAAAGTAGTTCGTGTTTTTTTCAGCCCCTTCTACCCACTCCGCACGCGACCTTAATATAATGCCTTTGATCTTTTCTTCAGTTATATCATTTAATAGATTTATTTGTTGTTTCAGTTCAGTTTGGAGGTTTTCGTTATTAGGATTAGAAATAATGTCACGCTCTAGTTTTTCAATTTGTTTTTGTATACTTAATTCTTTTTCCATTTTTGATTTTTGTAATTTACTTGAGAATTTAATCGATTCGTTTCGAACTGTGCCTTTAACTAGTTCCCATAAAGTATTTGGGTTAGACTCCTTATTTATGTTGGCTATTTCGTTTATTGCTTGTTTGATGTTTGTTTGGAAGTCTTTATTCAGTAGTATTGTGTTGTTTATTTTGAAAAAAACCTTTTCCACGTTCTGCTGAGAAGAGGTCCAGATCGAATGTAACAATTGAATGGTCAGATTTGAAGCCGTGTTTAATTTAACAAATGTTTACATGGTTTAATATATTTGAGGATACTAAGAAATAATCTAATCTGCAAAACATAGGCGGTTTATGATTAGAGTGCCATGTGAATTGTTTTGAATTAGGGTGTTTTAGTCATATTGTTGTTTTCCATAATTTCGTGAATTCGCTTTGAACATTTGTTATGTGTATTTTTATTACCATTTTGTTTATCAATATTTACATCAATTATCGTGTTAAAATCGCCCCCAATAATGAATGTTTCATTACTGTTTTCTATAAGTATATTTTCTAAAACATTTAACAATTCTTCATCATCTCTATTAGGTCCGTATATATTCAATAAAAGTAAACTATTTCCATCAATCTCTATATTTAAAGTTTGAAGTCGACCCTCTCTATATTCTTTATAAGACTTAAATACGAAGTTAACATCTTCGTTGACGAATATGCCGATCCCTGCGCTATTTGACTGGTTTCCACTAATAAACATTTCACCCTTTCATTCCCTTTTCCACTCATTATAGTTATTTGGTGTGCAGTGTATTTCTTGTAAAAAACTTATTGAATATTTATTCAGTTTTAACCATTCAAACAATTCGACTCTTTTTGTTTTTGATGCAATACCCTTGACATTAAATGTGCAAAACTTGAGACTCATTATTTACACAACGAAGTATATTTGAAAAACAATATCAGTAGATGCGCATCCATTACTAACACATGTGGTTTAATTGCAAGAATATATATTGTTTTGCAAATACCTAAATATACAAAGATTGGACACTTATTGAAAACGGTGAGATAATGAAAAATGGCATGCAGCAGATGCTGATATTTTGCATGAACGCTTTTGTTAATCATCCTTTTTTAATGACCACTATCTATCTAATTTTGAAGAGCTAGGTTTCTTCTCCTGCATGATGTAACTTATTTTTTTCTATCTCTTATAGAACTCAAAAAAATATTGTTTGAATGAGGCAAATTGTGTATTTTCTGATAAAATTAGAATTTCCATTAAAATGAGAGAAGGTCTGGCTCTTTGAGGTCTAAAGTTTTATTTCTTGACTGATTTCAATAAATTATGTTTCATTTTAAAGCAGGATAATTAATCTATTGCATAAATTTGTTATGATATTGCGAGATTTGGTAGATTTTTCCAATCTTTGTATATTTAGGTCTTTGGTTTTTGTGATTCTAAAATTGCGTGTTCACCGGTATTTTCTTAGTTTGTGCATTTTTGTACATGTTGTATGTAATACTTTGCTAGTGAAACACGTTTTGTTTCTATAATCATTGTCTATACATCACCGGTTGAACGTGTGTTTATAATTAACGTCAGTGGTGTGTTCAATGTAATTTCATGATGATGTTAGAAAAGTACATTTACACAGGTTAACAGGGATCAAAATTTACCGACGAACTTTCAAATCCACCTTGTATTGTCGGATTTTATTTCCTGTTCAAAATATGTTTTTTACCAGGAAGCGAAATAAGTATCATAACTTTTGTTTTACATCCTCTGTAATCCAATGCACATAAATATCGCACAGTTTATTGGCCCTGTATTAAATAGCGATTTTGACCATTCATGGCATATTATAACACTATAACAACCACTTTAGTGTCGATTAAATGATGTACACAAGTACGTACAGTGTTGAACGAGAAACCTTAATAGGAATGAGTTAATGTATCCTTAAACAATATTCTTTTCCTAGTGCGTTGGACAGACACATGTGATTTGTAATGGTTTTCACAAACATGTACTTCGTGTATGTACAGGGTGTCCCAAGAAAGGGGACCTAGGCTATACATTCGTAACTTTGTCTCTGTTATCAACAACACATTGTCAATATGACAAAACATCCAATGAAAAACACAGTTCAATATACCAGCATCATAATTGTGATTATTTAGTCCAATACCCTGAGTTACCACCCTTGTTTCCAATCACGTGGTAGCATACACTGAACAAGGAATTTCAGCGTGTTCATGGAGATAGATTTACATGCAGACCCAAAATGCAGGGGTTCTACTATTCCGGATTAATCCGGAATTCCGGATTTGCTGCATTAGAAAGAATTATCTTTTCTGCACAAAATAATGATGAAAAAATTCAAAGAATTGACTAAGTTATGGTCATTTGAATGTTCATCATCTGAATTTTAACAATAAAATAATGTTCGCAACCTAGTTAAGGTGTAGGGATGTGGGCTAATAGCACCCAAAACATACTTGCGACTCATTTTCGGGATTGGGTATTATGCCTCAGTAGGACCCCTGAAAATGACCTCTGAAGTCAAGGAGATCTGCATACACTAATGTGCATTATGTACGACAAGCAGATTTACTATAGGGCTCATGTCCGAGCTATATCTAGGTCACTTGCCCTTAGGTATAAGGTCAAAGGTCAGTACTTTCTTGCGAACGTATCCTGTTTTTGCTGCTTATTTGTTGTAAGACGAGGTTTCTGCTTTCTTTTAAACGCTATAACACTACAAACTAAAACCTGTTGGTTTAGATGAAAGTTCACCTTAATACCTTTTGCTTCTTACAAGGCTTTCTTGTTGATTGTTCTCAATAATAATACATTAATATTTATATTTTGCTTCCTTGGGGATTGTTAATGAATAGTTTGAAGGCTGCATGCTTCCTTTTTATTCAGTAAACTCACCACTTTCTCCCAGCTTTCATTATTTCATTGCAAAGGTATTCCATTTTCACAAGGTTTTCATCATCTCTGTGGCTTTAAAACCTGTTTTCTCAAAATGAATACTCAGACAACAATGTCTTAACAAAAGATGACATTTTCCGCGTAATTCAGCAAAAAAACAACAACAACAGGAAATGGCACTAGAGCCTGGCAAAATGATGACGTCACATAATGTTTTATTGTAAATCATAATAATAAGTACCTATTTTAGAAGTATGTATCACTTTTACACACTCTTACAAAAGAACAGTCGAATTCATTGATAATTAAATAAGTTAAAGGTGTTTAGGTAGGTCTCCGTTTTTTTGGGATACCCTGTGTGTAAGACATTGAAACCTTATTGATTTATTGAAGTGAAGAGGTATGCCCGCTAACACATTTCTCTACTTCTAAGATTTAATGCCCAGTCCGAGTTTGATTTAACTTGTTGTGTAGTTCTCTGTCATGAACACGATTGTATTCCTGTGCGGGACAGTTACATGTTTGTATGCATAGGCGGATCCAAAGGGGGGGGGGCGGACCCGGCGTACGCCCCCCTAAAATCGCCAAAGTAAAGTCAATTCATTTGTTGTATCACACTAAATCACATATTTAAAGTCATTTTTGTTCTGCTTTCTGCGCGCACAGCGCGCAATTAACATTTTCCACTAAACACAGACACTTTGATAGACTCTCTGTCGCCCCGTTATTCAGGTCGAACTTTGCGATTCTGGTGTATCGTTCTTTTTGCACATTGATTTTCTTTTCGCTGCATTTTATGACAACAAAGATGGATGCGCCAGCTCCAAAACGAGCGAAAATGCAGAAGACTTTGACAAGCTTTTAGCTCATTTTTCATTTCACGCCCCCCCCCCCCCTAACACTAAATCCTGGATCCGCCCCTGGTATGTCTATGCAGGACATTTGGCATTCTGATTTGCGCGGGAAATATGTCCGTTGGTTGTGGGAAGGAAAGTTAACACGTGCTGATTGATGTTCTAATTCTAAATTGTCGAACGCTATGTGCGTTAACCTTAAGGATGTTGGAGCGCTTAGGATCCCACCTTCAGAATTTGCTCAAATTTTGCCAAGAAGTAAAGAAATCTATACTGACACAAAATATGATGAAAAAACACTAGGTCACGAAACTCGTTTTTCTGGTAATCAGCCCTGATTGAAGTGTGTATGTATTATTTTTATAATTCCATGGAAATTGGTAAATTGGTGGTGGTGTTCAAATTTGACATTTTTATTTGATGTCTGTGATCTAAATAATAAAATATTTTTCAATATTGTTTGGGTACACATTGTTATACATGATCAAGATACCAAAAAGGGTATATTTAATTTTGGTCACCCAGGTAAAATCCTAATAACCTTTTTTCCCACCTTAAACTTTTTTTTATATTTTGTTAAATAAGTCAAGTGACATAGATTTTCAAAATTATGCAATAAAAATATATATCACCGAGGTATCTTTTTCGCAATTTTTGTTTTTATTTTGGTTAACTGTGGCTAAAATGCTGAGAAAATCAATGAAAACGCTTAAAATAAAATTTATTGAACATGTAAATATCGCGAAATAACATCAACACACAACAAACAAACATTACTAAACGAACCTGACTCCCAAAAAAGTCATTTGGCATAAATAGCAATATTTTTATTTTTTAACCCACCCGCCTATTTTGTAATGAATATTTTTTCTCGGAATGGAAACCGTCATTTAGATTAGTATTTTTTAATTTTATTGCATAATACTTATCAAAACTGTTCAATTTGATTTATTTTAGATTATTTTGACACATTTTTACATTTATAAGGCACATAACGTACTATGACAAATGACGCATGCGCATTAAACCGATTCAACATCCTTAACTTCAAACGCCCTTTGCATGTACAGCCCTTTTGAGGATTTCTTTAAAAAACGGAATGGAATTTCTTGCAGTTATGCTCAGTGCATTAAACATAATTATGTCACACGTAGAGATTGCGAAATGTTTATAAATTGTTTGCTAATGCTGCCCGAATCGAGACGTATGCACTATGCAAACTTTAAACACTTGTTTCAGGAATTCGTAAGACACAACTGACCTTGAAACTAGTTAGACAACCAGAAAATCGACAGAAAGTCGTTCTAAGTCGGAAAAAGCTTGGAACAATGAGACGACCCAAAAATCGACCGAAAGTCTCTCAAAGTTGGAAATATCAGTGAGCACTTTAACACCATTACAAGACGCACTCGATAATGAGTCTACTGTACAAGTTCCTAGCGATTTTCTTATATCACATTGGAATAAAAAAAAAAGTATAAATGGTTACAAATTGTATTGATGTTTTCAGACGCAGCGTTATCACAACTCTTCGAGAAACTTTTCTTGGAAAAATTGTGACGGCAGTGGTCGCGCGTTGAATTTCACACTTGTTGATATGAAACCAGACCCACTGCTACTTACTGGAGAAAACTTAAGAATTGACGTTACTCTTGGATTTAATTTGACCACAGAGCTTGGAGCTAACGGGGATCAGATAGAGGTAAATCAACGTCACTATGGCAATTATCAGGTTTGGGTTCTAACGTCCAGAATTGCAGATGCAATTTTTTTTCAATCTGTGTTTCTATCACCCTTTATTTCTAAATTGCAAGCAACACTTTATATAGGAAAATTCACTCTGTTCTTGACAAAACACATACTTTGAGCAGACGCACCTGACGTGATTGGCTGCTGTTCTGAGAACTTTTTGCTCGCATCGATGTTGGATGGGTTGAATGATGAATTGAGTTGCACGGATTGTTACATGTATGGCTGTAAGTTTATGTTTTATATTTATCAGATCATTATTGGCGCATGATTCCAACAAATGCCACTGTTTGCTGCTCCGAGGGATAGCCTTTATATGTGTTTACTAGTATTAGATCTGCGGGGTGTATTACATTACTCCTTATTTAGTTAGTTAGTGATTCTATATTTTAGGTAGATCTCAGCCTACGATTGAAAACACCCGACAGTTATACGGAAATATGTGGCATTGTAGGAGAGAGTATTTGCCACTATAACGATCTATGCAAATATTCAGACAAGCTGATGAAAGAGTGCAAAAAGTACAATCTAACACTGTGCCACTGTCCATTTCAACCGGTAATTCATGAGTGTATTTCATAGAAAAGCTGAAAGTATCACATTCTGAAAATATATATGAAATACGACAAACTATACATTTTCTGCATCTACTTTAGTGGAGCATACTATAAGATCATTAAATAGACCCACACAAAAGGAAATTTAAGGCGCATTTGTAAAATTATACTTAACTCAACATGTTCGCCCCGATTCCTCGTCATAGAACTTGGGCATACTTGTTAACCTTCCTAACGGTTTAAAGGTCAAATGAGTAACAGGGATTATTTTCCTAAGTATGTTGGTCCAAATTGTGAAGATGAGTGGTAAAGACTCGTGATCATCTTAATTGTTATCCTATGTTCTTTATTTTAATTCAGAAACAGTACATTTTTCCGGTTTTGTCTGTCCCCATCGATCCAATACCATTCTTACTCAAAGGAACATTTGCTGCAACTGTATTCGTCAAACAACAAGGAAAACATATCGGGTGTCTGGACATACGCTTTTGTGTAACGTAAGAAAAACACGTTTTAGCCATTCTAAAAACCGTTTTAAAGGCATCTCCATTCATGATTTTGCGTATATAGCCCGTTTGCAGCGAAAAAAATCGTCTAAAATGAAGATTTCACATTATTTACTGCACCTACAAGTATGAGATTTTGCACGAGTGAATAATATGTACCTACCTAATATACAATTAAATTTAAGCAACATCGGGCATGTGTGAAAAAAGTTTTGTTGATAAGTTCTATGTAAAATATTTGTAGTTTACAATGAAACTTCATGTTGGAAGACTCGATACACACAACAGCCAATTTTATGGTCACGTGACACGTCTAACGGTAGATTTACGTATTTGTAACCTATTTAATATATAATGTACTAGGTCCGTCAGTACATCTGTACTGTCTGTGTATATAATGTTTTCGGGTCTAAACGTAAAAATGGCTTGGCGTATAGTAGCCTCATTCTGGAACTATAAAAACACGGATTTTACATCGTTTTTAAACGATTTTGACTGCTTAATAATAGGCATTTTTCAAACGTGTGAATGTCGATTTCAGACCAATACTATAGATTTGGGTATAGTGCGGCCAAGATATGATGGCACAATAACATTAACACATGCTAATTAGCCGCTGGGTTCATTTTCAACAGAAAGGGATGCTTATTTACAGTCATGGTCAATAAACGCTTGTTTTGTATTACATTTTCGCAATATGAGCAAATATATGAGACGATTTTACATGTGCCTCGTTAGCTCAGTTGGTAAGGCGTTGGAAATACAATAATATTGTGGATGGAGGTTACTGGTGAAAGTCTCACTTTTGTGCATTTTTGGTAATGATTAATATTCTTCAGTTCTAGTAAACTTTTTTTCTTAGTATACCCCGTTACACGTTGATTATCTTGTTACATTTTTTTCAGTCGTATACCTACTCTATTCTGTATATTTATTAGATAATATTTTATTATATTTATCTAGAACACTCAATTATAAATAAATAGTATGTACGTTTGCATGTATATGTAAATTATATGAATTAACATTGTTCATCAGCAGTGTTTGGGACAGAATCATTTTAGAAATCTCCAAAATCATCATCACTATCACCATCCGCCTCGTCATAATCACTGCCATTATCATCATCATCAAAAGAATCCAGTGAGATTTTGTTACTTCTTGATTTACAACGTTGTGCAATTTCGTCGCATTAAAGTGTGAAACCGTCCTTTCTGATACCCCTGTCGTCGCAGTAGTTTGTTTCCTCGGACAGGACCACGGAATCACTGGCAGTTCTATTGATGCCTCTAGAGTGCAGAAGTATAATACCTTAGACACAATGTATCGTCCTTGCTGCGTTTAAACGATATGTTTAGCCATAGTTCTATTTAATAGTGTGCAGTTTACACAGGTTATCTGGTTGTAAGGAATACACCCACAAATACAAATACAGTTTCGTGAAGTGTGCGGAAAAATAATTCGCGAAAAAAAATAAAAAGAAAAAAAGATTCTAATGGGATTCGAAACCGGAGCGTCTGTGTTGAGAGTAGAAACGTTACCACTAGGCTATATAATAAACACAACGTTCTTCTTTCTTAAATTAAATAAGTTAAAATAACTGAACAAGCGCTTAGGTGATCGTGATTTAATTACTACCCGCGTTTTGATATGGACTAATCCAACCAGTGACGTTTACACAATGTTATTGTGCCATCATATCTTGGACGCACTATAGAGGTTTATTACTCAATAACTTAGGACTGGTTCAGTCATAAAACTACATGTCATTGCACACATAAACATTACAATGCTTTGATTTACATGTTCTTAAATTAACATTATTTTTCATACGTGTATGTCCATGTATGAGCATACACATAGCTTGTGTAGCTTAGTGGATAAGGGTTTGGTTTGCACTGCTTATTCGTGATATAACAATCGTATATTATACATAATATGTATGCACACAAGCGACCTATCTAAAAAAATCGACTAATATGGGCCTCATAAATTTCGCTTTCATCACAGAAATGTTAATCTCTCTGATCACGGATTATAACAGTTAAAAAAAGTGTCCAAATTCAAGCGATATCAATATATTATAAAGAATAAACTTGCCAAAGTTTAAATAAGTAATTAAAAGTTATGAAATTTAAAATGGGAGTAGGTAGAATGTAATTATGATTCTACGTAATTTTTTATAAAAATCTGATGAATAGATTTTTAACAATTCAAAATTTAGACGACTTTTTTCGCTGCAAACGGACTATACGGATGGATTACAGAGCCAATATTGTACATTACTTAGGCAGAAGACATCGACAAAAAGCTGTATTGACTACAAATATCGTTCCACGGAAAACGATTATTATTATAAAAGATATGCACACAGAAAGCATTTACTTACATATCATTAAATTATAAGTATTCTTTATGGTGCATATATATAAGTTACTATTTTAAATTTATAAATTGTATTATTTATTTGTTCATGATCTTCATTGGGTAATATAGTACATAGAGTTTGCGAAACTTGTAAATCAATAACAAACATGGGAATAAGTTGAATATGGGCTTTTATTACTGTCATACGAATAAATATTAAATCTTGTTTTGGAGAGGCATTTTTTAAAACTTGTTTTCCGATTCATTAGCTTATTCCATGTTTATATTATTGTACTGCACGTATATCTGTTGTATAACTATTGAACATGCAACATATAAAATATCGTCGCTGTTCTTCGAAAACCTCGTATATCAATTTTGGCTTCTTTTCAGGAGACGAAAAAAACTGAATAACTTTTTACTAACAGTGAAAATTTATTTAATTCTTTGACACGAACATAGCGTTTGTAACTCCACTTTGAATGCACGTAAATGGACGTGTCGGCTGAGCAAAAGAAAATCCATACTTTAACTTTTAACTCGATTATACGAGCTTTTCGTTCTTATTTTTTGTCAAATTTGTTCCATTTACCGTTATTCGACTTTTTCGCGGCATTATTCAGTTTTTTCGCATTACGTAATTGCGTTTTCTAAATCCTCGTATAATTTAAATTAGATATTTATATTGTTCAACGTTAAAATATTAAAGTGTTTCTACTTATCCGTTGTAATATACCATTACAGGTTAATTGTTTTGCATATTTGACGTAAGCGCAACCAAAAAACAACAAAGCAATTTATTCGAGATTTTCGCAGACAAAAATGTGGCCCCATGAAAAAAATCAAGAATTTTCGCACAAGTACTAACTTTCTTATCCGGCATTTTCGCAGAAGACTTGTCACTGAATGGGCTTTCCGATGTGCGTATAATCGTTTTTGAGCCAAAACGTGTATACGAGGTTTTCGAAGAACAGCGACGATATGTACAGCACACAGATATCAAATCGAAAAACAAACGAATAAAAACAATATTCACATAATATATTTTTTTTATCTGAGCAAATTCGTTGACTTGTCTATATATGTGACAAACGTATATTTTATATAATTTCAGAGAATGTATGTTCTAAGTAGTAGCTATAACATGTGACCACAGATGGTAACATTGGTGGTTACCATGGATAATCGTATCAAATGCTGTTGACATTCATCCAATGCGTTGAACGACGTAGGATACGACCAAGCATTCAACTTACAGTATATAGACATGAACAGTATTATTATGCAGACTTTATGTATTTTGTGTTCATTGCCGCACTATGTGCAACTATTCAATCCTCTTTGCATATAATAATAATAATAAATACTTTATTTATAGATGGAACATACTTAAGACCATACTAAAGACCATGCTCAAAATAGCAAGCGTATGGACATATAATGAAATTATAAAAAATTAGTATGTCATATAATTTGTTTAAGGTTTAAAACTACAATCTCAATACATACCTACACAATTGTACATGAACTTAGAGGCATCAAAAATGTTTTCCACATTGTGTTAACTCATAGACTCGAACCAGTTTATATAAAGCGCTTTGAATTTATTAAGTGTATCAGACTGCTGAATAGGAATGGGTAAAGCATTCCAAATAGATCATCCTGAGTATTCGAATGACTTACGGAAAAAGCTCAGTATTAGGACGAGGAGAATAAATTTGAAGGCTAGATGTCGACCTTAATTGTTTAGAGTGTACTTCTGATGTAAACATAAAAGAAGTTTGTAAATATTCAGGTGCTATGCCATTCAAAGTTTTATACATTTGTACAGCTTTAAGATGACCCTTTCAGGAAATGTCATCCACTTAAAATCTTCAAACATTAAGACTGAAGGTGTATAAATGTACTTGTCTAGTATAGTTCTTGCTGCTCGTTTTTAAAATTTTGCTAACTTATCTGCTAATGAAGAAGAGCACGTTCCCCAGATTATACAACAATAGTCAAAGTGTGGTAATATGTAGGCATTATAAAAACTTTTCTAACACTGATAGTCAAATAACATTTTATTCGGGACATAAGATGCAAATAAGAGTTACATTTCCTAAGAACAGATGCAACGTGATTTTCCCACGATAATGTACTAGTAATAATCACACCAAGTAATGTTTCACAATTAGAAACATCAATATTGGAGCCTAGAAAATGAATGCTAGGTAGATTTGATTGGATTTGGCGATAGTTGTATTTAGAAGCTATAAACATGGCCTTAGTTTTAGAGGCGTTGATCAACATTTGGTTTTGTTTACACCATTTATCTATGTGTTGAAGATCAGTAGTTAGAGAATAAACAATGTTTTCTAGATAGTTGTCATAATGATTTTGATTATAAAAGTTTATATCTTATCCTCCTTGATTTTTACTTGGAACTTTGTTGACTGCATGTAATACTACAATTGTTGATATTAGGACAATGCTGTGCACAGACTTTCCAAGATAGAAACTTATACCGGTAGCCAATCTTTCTCTGCAAATACGTACAACTTTCCTTCATTGAATTATTTACTGTTTTAAGATCGTATTCATTTAAAGATAGACCACAGGAACTTGCATACTGTAATTTAAAAAATAAATAAAAAAAGAATGAAATAAAGATCAGTAGATCTAGGCCTACCAATAAAAATATATTTTAATACAGGCTCTCGGTATTGAAATTTGTTTTCAATTTTTTTAAATTATGCATTTTCCTGTGGATAGACGTATGTGTTTTAAGGTTCTTTATGTTTTTTGAAGGTATTTTCACCTTGTGTTTGTTTTGTAAAGCTTGCCATGGTTTTATCATGTTTTTGTAAATATTATGCTGATTTCCAATAAATTGTAAGCTCGCATATTGTTTATAAAGAGACAAACGGTTAAAAACTTTAGGGTGGATAAAACAGCAACTAAAGACTCTCTACAAGATCCAGTCCATAACAAGTGTTCAACGTTTGTGGACTGTCCCTGTCCAGTGAGTTTGACTTACTAAGGCGGAATGGGATGTCGCGCTATTGTAGCTGCTCAGTATTTCATGCTTTGCTGATTCTATTGTGTGCTGTCTTCCCTGTCCGATTATTATTACCTTTTTGACACCGTGTGTTTTTAATTTCCGCATGCATTATGTTCCGGTTTGAAATCACGAAAACAAAATTTGTACGATAGACACATAGTTTAGTGGGATTATATTTTGCGTAAACACATAATAAATCAGTTATGTCGATACATGTACTAGTACAAATTCTTTTTATTTGCGATCTATTTGTTCTTGATGCTTTAGGACAATCTATTGAGTTCCAACCGAGTTTAGAGGTATGTTTTTATGATTATTCAATTGGTGTAATATACACTCCCCAAAAGTTCTAAACCACCAGTTTATATTTCATTCCCGTTTTGTGAAAAATGCATGTATTCACCTGAAATTTCGCATACCGATACATGATTAAGAGATGCAACTGAGTATAGGTTTATTTTGACCGTTTTGCAGTTAATTTCAGTGCAAGTGGTATATTGCGTAATAATGCACTTTTTGCACTAGCAAATGCATGTGGACTATAATTCACGCGCCCATAAACTAAATCGGCATTACTGATGACTGGTCATCTTGAAAAATACATAAAATGCCGAAACTGACTCGAGAGGAACACTCGTGAGACAATTCCTTGTTGACATTTTTTTATTTTATTAATATTTTTTTAATAATGCATTTATTAAAAAGAAATTTCACATAATGACATATGAATATCCAATGAAGCCAAATATTTGTTTATTTTGGCCTACTTACGGTCTAATTCACCGTTTTAGACTTGTTACGTAATATAGTGCAATGTCAAGTGTAATGCATGCGCGTCGAAAAGCACGTGTCCATGTACGGTTTAGATGTTAGTGAAGATTTTCCTACGTGAAAAACACCTAACCTGTTGAATTTGGCACACACATAACGCGGTTGACCTGTCGGGATGTCATCAGCTTGGATAAAGTTGCGTCCCTTAGTATTGCTTTTAATGATTTTCTATTTCGTTTGAAATTGATTTTAATGATTGTTTTCGTTTTTTCATTCACAGGAACCTTCAATTTTTTAAATCAACACACAAACAAAATTTGTCATTTCATTGAAATAGCCTTTGTGAAATTCTGTTGTGAAATTCTGTTGTAAAATTCTTACACTTCATCCAAGTTCGTTTTGCGTCAATCTCGGCATGTTACGTGATGTTCCGGGAGGGCATACATCGATTTTGCTAAATGTTAATGAGCACGTGCTGGTTGCGTTGCAATATGTACGTGTTCATGAACAATTTGGGTGAAATATGTTGTGACTTTGTAAAATAGACTTCATTACGTAACGCGCCTGTTAACGAATAACATGGTCGTGTATCTGCCAAGATGAATTAATAATTAAATGCAAGTATTATTCAAGTATTGGTATGCAAAATGTCATGAGAGTACGTGCAGTGTTAACAAAATTATAACACATAATTATGGTGGCGGGTTAGAACTTTTTGGTAGTGTATATATATATATATATATATATATATATATATATATATATATATATATATATATATATATATATTGTATACAATATACATACATGTAGTTTTTGTATATCTAACTTAGCTTGTGCAGCATTTATACACGTTGACATACACCGTATTCTGGTGAGTAAGCCCTGCTTTCCCGATTTGTTATAACATTTTTGTATAACTACACAAAATTCAAAGGTTGACACCATGCATTGCACACATATGTTTTGTATTTTAAAAGTCCTGATGTATAGGCCCATAGGTATAGGCCTATCTTGATCCACGTTGTGGAACCTAAAGTCGAACATACTGATTTTAATGTGCCTAGATAACTAGTACATGTACACGCATGTTGATTGATGTTTTCAGATTCAGCGTTTTCACAACTCTTCGAAAAACTTTTCTTGGAAAAATTGTGACGACACCAGTCGTGCATTGAATTTCACAGTGGTTGATATGAGACCAGACCCTCTGCTACTGACTGGAGAAAACTTGAGCATGACCGTTAGTCTTGGTTTTGATTTGACCACAGAGCTTGGAGCTAACGGAGATGAGATAGAGGTAATACTATAGCACAAGTAACAATGATATGCACTGCACTGAGGCTTTTGAATGTGAGCAAAACTATCCTTTGCTCTTGTGTCTAACATTACAATGATCTTTTTGCTGTTCGCTCCATCCCTGTAACGGCAGTGTTACTGTTTCTGTTATATGTATGTTCATAATAACTTGAGCGAATCGCTCCCGGGATCAAAGATGGTTGTCGGAATGTTACGATATATTTATATGTAAATTATACAAATACATAATAGCATCTATAGATGTGATAATCAACTACACTTCCAGTTTATATATTTATTTCCATAACGTTTTTACATAGTTTCAGTAATCAAACATATAGTGTTCACACGATATTATCACAAAATATTATCCAGTTATTAGTCATTATGATAACGTCCATACTCACTGGACACCTAACTTCCACTCCCTGCAGAATCTAAGATTTCGGACAATAACTCAAAATGTTCGTTCGTGCCGGAACCAATGATACCTGTTCCAGCAAGCACGTGACCTACATAATATCAAGTTTCTAGCAAATCTCCAAATCTGTTATCTTACGTACCCGTCACCTGGTACCTATTAATTGCTTATTCTATCAGGTAGCCAACTTATCAACAACACACAGACACCTGTGACTACTTATATACTTGTGTACATGTAACACGGTTACATCTGCCCCCCCAATTCTTTTTTTTTTAAAAGTCCCCTTTTAATTGAATTGAATAACTTAAAAAATGAACTAACTGGATATTTTTTGTTTGTTTTTCAATCCCAATATAATACAATCATGAATAATAATCATAATCAACATGATAAAAACATGGAAAGCGTTCAATGATATAATGATATAAAATTTTATTTAAACACATCAACTCAAATTTAAAAACATTTATTAAAACACAATTAAAATAAATGTATATTTATTTACAAGTCATGGCTGAATATTAGATATTTAAACTATGTAATCATGCCTGAATTTTTTTATAATATAGTTTAATAATTTAATGTTATAACAAATTTCGTGTACCTATAATTGATTTTTAAAATGTTTGTAAAAACTTTTCAAATATGCTTTTTGCTCTTTTATAAAAACTTTTGTTTATTGTCCATTGTAATATCTTTAATGAAATCCAATTGGACAGTTTTCAATTCTTTGTTTAACTTCACGTTAAATGGTTACTTCCTTCCCTTCTTTAAATAATTTTGGGGGAAAACAAAAACTTTGTTTTAAACAAACTTCCTATCGTAGCTTTCCATGTACACGAAATCAGTTGACACTTTTGTTAAAAAATATTTTATCTACAACTTTTTATAGCAGTTTAAAATATTTGAAATATTCAGCCATTTATGTGGTAACTATATTAATATTTCCATAATTAATAATATGATCACACTCTATAAAAGATGCTATGATCTAATTTTATTGGTATTTACAGTTATAATGTATTTAACGTATATGCAAAATACTAAATACATTCATATTAAAACAATTTAAATAACTTCACAATATAAACTACTGTATATTGTAATAATGCATATTAATAAAACAACTTGGTAATCATATGTATGTATATATAAATTGTTGTACTAATCAAATATTAGCATTAAAACATATTCATTCCCTTATTGAACATACTAAGTGTGGTAATAATTCTTTTTACCACCCTGTAAAACATAATATAATACAATAATAACACATAATAATAAACAAAACACATCAACCACACAGTGAAAACATCATACCTTGGTCTTTTAATTTAAGTTTGTAATCAATTCTGAGTCTACCAATACAAGCTTTCACAATCCACCTTCCCGTTTGATTATTTAAATTATCGTTTAATACCATAATTATTTATATAGTAGTGATATTTCCACTGTTTAACTTACCGTTATCTTATTTTATTTTCCTGTACTAACTTATCTCCCTAAATTAGCCCTGAACCTTATTCTAGTTAACTTACTTGTATTTTAAATTATACATCAAGTTAATACTAATTACAATTAATGCTTGTATTTCACTTTATCTTACATAATGTAGTCTGTAGTTCATATGTTACTATTTAATAGCTTTCCTGCCGTATTTCTTAAATACTTTTACTTCCTTTAGCCTGATTTGCAAATGTGTTAACCAATGTTTTCTTTGTGTTTAGAATCTTTTTCGGAATGGTGCTTAAATATCTTAATTCTATATAACTCAATATCTTTTAAACGCCTTGGACTATTAATTTCAAATAACTCATTTAATTTTGAGTTTGTGAAAAAAATATCTTAACTAGGGCGCATTAATCATGCTCATCTCACATGGACACATTTAAGTCCTATATTCATGTTACTACTACATTCATGATTGACTAACAGTTGTATTCTCACAATACACTGTAAGGACACACAATTTACAATCCTTTATAGTTGTAGTGTTTTGTCCAATATTTTCAAGGTTAATTAATGAATTAGTTCTGCTGATCAGACAGAATTTTATTTTAATTTAACCACTTCAAGTTCTCTTTTTGTTTTTTAGCTCGTCATGTACCATCATGTACTTTAATTAATTACTCCTCATATTCTTATACACATAAATCCCCCTTTAACAGCTGTCTTTAATTGCCTAATTGCAAAATACATCATCCGCGCATAACATACATTTGCCTATTACATACGTATTCCTTTTATTAGCAATTGCGTCGAAATTTTTAAATCTTGTTTAAAGGAACAGGGAACATTTGTGCACAATGCTCCCTTTTGACAATTGGCATAGTTATGCTGACATTAAATAATCGGCTTTATTATTTTGCCGCAAAAATTGCCGCATTATTCCATTTTAACTGAAATGCGTTTAAATCTTTGGCTTGTTATCCAAAATAAACATTTGGGCATATTTTCACTCTTTCTGTCGCCATAGCAACCCCAATTGCTATTTTTAGACGTGCATAATGCCCTTATAGCCCCCTATTTGACCAAACTACTCTCCACTTTCTTGCTTTTTAGTCCCCTACCGGTTTTTGACCGGAGGGGACTATAGGTTTGCCGTCCGTCTGTCCGTCAATCCGTCCGTCCGTCCGTCCGTCAGAAAATCTGGATCCTGACATAACTCAAACAGTTTCCAAGCTAGGTTTATGAAACTTGGTATGTGGATAGGGGGCTGTAAGGGCATTATGCACGTCTAAAAATAGCAATTGGGGTTGCTATGGCGACAGAAAGAGTGAAAATATGCCCAAATCTGGATCCTGCCATAACTCAAACAGTTTTCAAGCTAGGTTTATGACACTTCATATGTGGATAGGGTGCAATGAGGGGATTATGCACGTCCAAATATATTTTTGATTCTGACAAAAATTGTGGTTGCTATGGCCACAGAAACATTGAAAATGGCTTAAAACCGGTAGGGGACTTCTGTATGCTTGCAATTCTTAATTACTTGTTAAATCTTATATTGTTCTATATTCTAGGTTGATCTAAGCATACGTTTGAAAATACCCGACGGTTACATGGAAATATGTAGCATAGTAGGGGAGAGTATTTGCCACTACAACAATCTATGTACACGGTTAGGTAAACTTACAAAAGACTGTAAAAAGTACGGACTGGATTGGTGCGAGTGCCCATTTAAAGCGGTAATTCGTATTTTTGTATTTTTTTAGCCGAGTTTTAGTCTGCGTTTAATTCAACAACTGCACATTCATTTTTGTATGCTATTCTGACAGATTGAAAATAAACTATGTGTACACATATACGACGTATGTGTATGCCGTATATAGAGGATCTTGCATGAGTGCTCATTACATACGAGTTTTATTAAACGAGTGGACAAAATGATATGACACGAGGCTTTGCCGAGTGTTATATCGTTTTTGTCGACGAGTTTAATAAAACTCGTATGTAATGAGCACGAATGTAAGATTCTATTTATCACATAACATTAGAGAACGCTCCTATTCGTTCAAAATGATGATGTACGCTGCATAGGTTTAAGCCAAAATTTAGCGGTACAACGAACGCGACGTCATGACGACGTTGGTATTATCCTGACGTAATGGGTCAATCAATGCATGGATTGGCTTACGTCGCGTCAGGCTAATTTGCATATTTATTGCACACTCTGGGAGTGCCGAACGATATTTACGGCACGGCTTTACGGCACTGCTGGACCGCGGGTTATGTGATAAAAGTATATAATCCCAACAAGTAATACTAGGTCACAATTTCATAAACACGAATAAATGTGAACCCAGTGGTAAAAACTTTGACTGGATCTTAATGAAGTCTGACCACAATACACTAAAGGACTTTAAAAACGCCTCACCTAATTCAAAGCCCAATATCGCTCAAAGTATTCCGATGGTTTGGCGGAAAACTATTGTAACTCGCTATGTTTTATGCTGGAGTTACAATAGTTTTCCGCCAACCCATCGATTTTATGTTATTGCATTATAAGTTTACATGTGTATTAATGCACCATCAATATTTTGCCCGCCCAGGGGGGGGGGGCGACCCAGGGGGAATTAGACATTTCCAATTTTTTTATGTCTAAATCCCCACCCAGGAGACAATGCTTACTGTCTAAATTCCCACAGTGGGGCATAGTTTTTCATCCGGGTAATTTAATAAAAACATGAATAAAAGTATTACTGCCGTCTTTCGCGGTGTCTAAATTTCCGGACGAAAGTCTATTCCCCGGGACTCGGAGTCAATAATTCCCACCTAATACTATTAAACGACCTTTGTCTTAAACGATCGGGTTTGAATTCCTCCCGACCATATGTGCCCTATTTTTATTGTACTAAGCGACTTTTATCTAATGCGACCAGCGGCCACTGTTAAGGCACTACAATGTCTCTTTCTTTGCATTCAGAAGTCGTACCTCGTACCTCCTTTGCAAATCCCCATTGAGCCGATACCATTCTTGCTCAAAGGAACATTTGAAGTAACTGTATTCGTCAAGCAGCAAGGAAAACATGTCGGATGCTTGGATATACATTTTTGTGTAACGTAAGTAATATATATATGTATTATATATATAATGAATCAGACTTAATTGAACGTAACGAACTTAAAATAGTTTCAGCCATTGATGTAACATTCAAGTTTGTTAAATACACCCATACATTATATTAGCCACAATGCATGGTCAGTTAAAAGTATTGTTCTTTCATGTTTTGCAAGGACACCAGTTGTCCAATAAAAATACATGGACATTACGAAAAAGGTCAAAACAATATTCATTGACGGACCACCGTGACGGTATGATCATTGCCCAATTTTCACTTCGATTCTTATTGCACATTTTGTATTCTTGAGATGACGCAATATTACTGTTTTAACTAGTTTTAACCTTTGTTTAGTTTTAATATAGGTGTGACAAGGTAAAAACGTATTTTGTGATATTATTTCAGAGAATGTATGTTCTGAATGGAAACATCAACAAGTTACCCTGACGATATGACAGGAGGGTTTCCCAAGAGTATTTGTATACTAAAGTTATGTGAGCGATCAGCTAAGGTATTGGTCAGTTTGCGACAGAAAATGCAACAAAGAAAAAACAAATATGGCGTAAAATAGTTTTGTGTTTCAATTATCCGCTTTCTCCCTTAACCTAAAATAGTGTTGCGATTGTACATGTTTTATCGCGTTTGAAACAAAAACAATTGTATTTTCTTTTATCTTACTTTAGAACGCGTAGTTACTCTTTCATTATGTAAAGAAAATAGAAACAAAATTCGAACAGTTTCCACCTACCTTCGCTAATTGTGTGGACAAGTTACTGGAAACAAACATTGTTTAGGTATATGGGTAATGACATTCGTTTACACTGCTGTATTATATAAGCTTCTTTATGAATGTTTACGCTAATGTTGTATATAATATTTTATTCTATATATATACACCGCTGGTTTAGAATTAGAGTACAAATTCAATAGTTTTTAGAAAACACTGTCCAAAACTACTCTTTTCTTATAGAAAAACAAGCTTTTTAAAGTTCAGTTTGGTCAACATGATCACTTCTGATTTTTAATAAAATATGCTCAAAAGAAGCGACGACTTGAGACTAACGACATTATAATTCTAAGCCAGCGATATGTAAAATGATAATAATGTAAAGATTTACAGTTGTCGAATTTCCTTGATACAGTTTTTGATAACTTTGATAAATTTGATAACACATGTTGAGATAGTGTCAATGCGGCATATTTGCAAACGTAGCGCTAATTTTCTAAATCATGATAGGCATCATACTATATTTGTATTTGTATGTAATTATGTGCATTTTTAACAAATTAATATATAAAGCTAAATTGACAACAAAAACATAGGTTACTGTGACTGTTTTCAGCATATTTTGTTCTGTCGCTGTGTAATGTTTCCGTTGCGTCGCTCATCTGGCACCCGCACCACAACACTACTTAGACTAAGGAGTCTCGATCGTCCTTTCGTTTCATATCGTCATTTGGGCGCCCATGCAACGACTGAACGAAGATGGAAGAAATCAGCCACCATACATGAATGTTAATATCATCAGATGTTAATCATTTAAAATATTGAGCACCCCAAAATATTGTCGTCCTTTTATCATCATTGTAGCAAATGTTTGTGGTTATGTCCGTTTCTTTGCTACGCATCTTAACGATCTCACTCGAATTATCAACGAAGTTTCGAAAATATCCGTATTTCTAGGATCACACGATACGCTTTCATTCGGTGGAAATTCGAAGGTCCATCTTTGTAACATGGAAGCGAGATAAAGGAAATATCTCGTGCGTGCAAACATCTGACCTGGGCAGATACGAGGTCCAGCTCCAAATGGAATCAAACTGGAAAGAAGTACAACTTGTATTATCAATCTTCCAAGACGATAAAAACTACGTTCGTTCACTTGTGCGTGCGTACGAATCTTACATTTTATCGTTTATAACGCCTTTTTGTAGGTCAGAATGGGGTAATTTGGCCTTTCGATCGTTATAACCTAACCAGCAAATCACACAGATTAAATATTTCAACATTTCTTTACACGAAATAGTATACATTAAGTATATACAGTATAGATTAACTTGATAAGAAAAATAGTTTTAACTGCTTACCTCTGTAGCAATTTGTGTTCCTTTGGTAGCAAGTCACCATTTTCGTCAAGAAATCTCTCTGGTCGAAAGTTCCAAGGATCTCCCCATACTTTCTCATCATGATGAATGTGCCAGACATTTACAAGTATCTTTATAACATAACAAATAGACAAGAAAAGATACTCAGATATAGATACAGCAAATTTCGGCATGGGTCCATAATACCCTTGATCATAAAAGATACAATTTTAATACATACAGTTAAATGGATATTTGAGATAAGAAATATTCTACAAAATAATGAAGAGTGAATAATATTTTTATGCCAGGCATTTTAGATTTTAAACAGTATTAGTGTTTGACACTTTCAGATAAAAATATTACCAGTTTTATTCCTTCAATAGATTGGTACATCTAGGACCTAAATGGAAAGTTAAGTTCACCTTGACCGATACATATAGTGGATTCAAATTATTATCAATATTGTCAAAACAGTTCACACGACGAATACCATTTTAAGAAAAATAACATAAAGACAAGAAGGTGACAAGACGGTTCGTCAATCGTGTGCTACATTGATGAAATGTTGCATGAACACCGAATCATGTTGAACAGTACGTCAGCAGTAATGACACCATATTGACAATTTGAAACAGCGCACGACAAGGTATATAAATTAATACAAACGTCAATATTTCATTAATACTAATCTGGCTCAATCATTTAAATATAATGCAGTCACATTGTGCTTTTTCTGCAGTTATAGCATACTTACAGATGTGTTTATCATCAATTCTAACATGACCGACGATTTCGCATATACAGACTAAGAACAAACATAGCGTTGTATAACGTCGTTTGTTTGACGCCTTGCAGGTAAACAAGAAAAGTAAACGACATACTTTCGCAAAGTAACACTGGCTTAACATGTAAAAATCATGTAAAAATCGAAATGAAATATCTAAAAGCCGTAGTATACCTTTGTACGGCCTGGTGGTTAATAACAAGCGTCAGAACGACAAACCATTGTATAACAGCCGGTATACAACGGTTTTTCATAGTTAATTTATTTCTTAATTATAGCATACTTATAATTGTGTTTATTTACAATTGCAGCATGCAACATGTACTTACAGTTGTGTTTGCTTTAACGTCAAATCCTTCAAATTCAACATCTTGGTTACATTTATGTGGAAGACTCAAAGGCGCAACTGGAATGTAACGATGAGTTTCCATTTCAAATGCTTTCAAGTAAACACATCTCTCCCTATCTGCAAAAGTCGGGTTCCTGTCACGGCCTATCACGCGGTCCAGCTCTGTTTGGATTTTCTTTTGAATCTCAGGATAGTTCATCAAAATCACGAATGAATTCGATAACGCCGATGATGATGTGGTTATTCCTGTAAAATAAACAAGAGCTGTTACAGAAGGGTCTGAACAAACCCATAAGTGGACAAGGATAGCCATACAATCCTACGCAAGAAATTAAGAGCCTACCAATGTATTCTTGACTATCTCTTCACTCACTTTTTCGATCAAAAGCTATACATAATAATATTAATATTTAAAAAATAATAAATACTTTATTTTACTCATTTGACAATATATATCAATCTTCCATAAGATCCTCAACAATGAACTAGAAAAATAACTATGCATGAAGAATATTACCATATTTGATATTTTGGCCCGTATGAAGTGTCATAATATAACTTGTAAATATTTATAAAAGTGTGTCAGCGAAAGGATATGAAAAACCTGAGGTAAATATATAGTGCGGCCAAGATATGATGGCACAATAACATTTACACATGCTAATTAGCCGATGGGTTCATTTTCAGCAGAAAGGGGTGCTTATTTACAGTCATGGTCAATAAACGCTTGTTTCGTATTACGTTTTCGCAATATGAGCAAATATATGAGACGATTTTTCATGTGCCTTGTTAGCTCAGTTGGTAAGGCGTTGGGAATACAATAATATTATGGATTGAGGTTACTGGTTCGAGTCTCACTTTTGTGCATTGTTTTGGTAATAATTTATATTCTTCAGTTGTAGTAAACTTTTTTTCTTAGTTTATCCCGTTACATGTGGATTATGTTGTTACATTTGTTTTCATTCGTATACCTTTTCTATTATGTATATTTATTAGATAATGTTTTATTATATTTATCTAGAACACTCAATTATAAATAAATAGTCTGTACGTAAACATGTATATATAAATTATATGAATTAACATTGTTCATCAGCAGTATTTGTGACACAACCATTTTAGAAATCTCCAAAATCATCATTACTATCACCATCCGCCTCGTCATAATCACTGTCATTATCATCATCTTCAAAAGAATCCAGTGAGATTTTGTTACTTCTTGATTTACAACGTTTTGCAATTTCGTCGCACTAAAGCGTGAAACCGTCCTATCTGATACCCCTGTCGTCGCAGTTGTTTGTTTCCTCGGACAGGACAACGGAATCACTGGCAGTTCTTTTGATGCCTCTTGAGTGCAGAAGTCTAATACATTAGACGCAATGTATCGTTCTTGCTGAGTTTAAACGATACGTTTAGCCATAGTTCTATTTAATAGTGTGCAGTTTACACAGTTTATCTGGTTGTAAGTAATACACCCACAAATACAAAAACAGTTTCGTGAAAAGTGTGCGGAAAAATAATTCGCGAAAAAAAAAAACATAAAAAAAGATTCTAATAGGATTCGAACCTGGAGCGTCTGTGTTGAGATTAGAAACGTTACCACTAGGCTATATAATAAACACAACGTTGGACTTTCTTAAATTAAATAAGTTAAAATCACTGAACAAGCGCTTAGGTGATCGTGATTTAATTACTACCCGCGTTTTGATATGGACTAATCCAACCAGTGACGTTTACACAATGTTATTGTGCCATCATATCTTGGCCGCACTTACCTACAAAAACATACTATGCACATAGAAACTTTATCAAGACAATAGCTTATGCTTACTTTGTTATAACCAAATTGCGATAGTAAATAAATTTTGACTTGACTCTATATCTGTTAATTAAGAACATAGTGATAATATGCCAATGAAAACGCAGTTTCCAAATATCAACCGACATTGTTTAATCTACATAAAAATGTAATCCTTGCAAGTTTGCAAGTTTTTCTTCGGTCGCCTAGTGGTAAAGTGTCTTGTTCGAGTGCGGAAGTTCACGGATTCGATACCAGACCGCGCCATTCCAAAGACAAACTAGCAATGTTGTCATTGCTAGACGCTCAGCATAAAATTAATATGGCTTCTATTCTTCATGGCGATGGATAACATCAGGAATGAGATGTCGTGAGTGATTAATGTAAGTTAAAAAACTTGTTTCACTATCGACCTTCAAAAATTAGTATAAACAAAAGTTGACAAGTTATTATTTATATTCATGATAAGATGACGTTATATACCAGCATCGACAGTGTCAGCAAACTGTGATATGACGTGGTGGTCTTCTAGAATAAATTCTTGGTTGCTTTCATTATGTTTCTTCTGGGTATACATGTAGTAGTCGGCGAGTCCACGGACCTTTCCAGGTACATACGTTGCCTGTCATAAAACAAGCGAATATGTCATTACCCTTTTTTATTTATCTATACAGAAGTATTCAAAACTAAAAGTCTTTCTAATTACATTGACCATCTTTTGTATTATGTAAATGGTCAAAGGCATTTCACATGTTGATTATACCAACTAAACTGTAAACTGTTTCTAATTACCACTACAGTTCATCTTTTGTATACTAGTATATTAAATTGTTTGAAAATAATGTGTTTATGATAAATGCTTTGACACATAGGTTTCCTAGCGATAGTGCCGGAATCATGTTGTTTCATCAAGACTCGGGTTAAAGTCGCACCACGAAGTATACAGTTCAGTACCTTAACGGAAAAAAGTGAAATATAAAAAGTCTACATAATTGCTATTTTTGTTCTAACCATAGGTGTAGCACGTAAGTCAATTTGTGTACGCAAAAATGTCACGTGTTAATGTTCTATAATAGCATTCGTTTTTATTTTTAATCACTCTAATTGGAGAACACCAATACCTTATTCACTCGGCTACATACTAAATATGATAAACAAATTAAATCCGGTTATACATTAACGAGAGAAATTTTTCTGGTCAGTACACAATGTTATGTAAACAAATGACTGACCTGAATAATCGATTTATATAAAATATACTTGCTTTTTGTTTGTACCAATATCGGTCGGCTATTTTTCTGTCAATTCGCTTCACAAGTCGATATAGCCGGCCATATGTTCCGGGTAGTAATCTAACGATTGGAAGATTTGACAAGACAAAATTATGATACGAGCTGAGAAAAAATTCTTGAGCATGAACGTGTTCCCAAAACATGTTAACATCCGGGTCATCGTCAGAAATAGTTTCACCAGACAACTGTAAAATACAAGAGATTAATAATTTTGGGTTTTGATCGAAGGGAATGTTGACAAGGAGTCATAATTTTAAGACATGTACATGTATTAAACGTCAATAAGTGGTAGATATTTGAAGTTTATTTAATGCTTACGAGTGGTTTACCGGGGAATATCAGTGAATATCAACGGGTTACTTTTAACAGTGAAATTATTACCGACCCTCAAAAATCATTAGTCATTTTACAGCGCGTAGGAATTTATTTGCACAAATACATATATTCATCGAAAACAACTTTCAAACTCGTGAAATTGACCCAGAGTCCTTATATATTTCCCTACGGAAAACAAGCGAAGATAGTAACTTTCAAAAAGTTCACACAATACAAACAAATAAAAGATAATTCAATTGTTATTAACAAAATTTTCATTAAAATGGTTGAAAATTACGATATTGGTGGAGATTTGCTGGCACTTGTTTCTTGCTCGGATGAATTGGTTGTGGAGAAATTACATAGTTAAAATCGTAGTGATTTATGCGATGGTATGTAATACGAAAACTGGGGGTTCCCCCCAGTAAAACGAACTTTTAAATAAAAGAATGTATGTTCTACTCACCACTAGAGAGATAACATTGGACAGCGATCGTTGTATAAGGCTTACAAGACAAAATGCTTGGCCAGAGAGGTTGTCTAATTTAGAGACAAGGTTTTCCATTTCAGTCATTACGTTTCGTTCCAACTCTAGCTTCCCACTTCCGAATGTGTTCAAACCTTGAATATAACATTTCTTCAAAACTCTGTGTATTTCGCCCGATGAAAATCCTGCCGTCTGACCGTTCGATCGGAAGTACTCCCCGTAAAATATTTTGGGTCGGTCGTTCATGTAACGTTTGTAATCTTCGCTCGTAAATGCTTTCTTGACCATTTCAGCTGAGTTAAGAACTAAGACAGTATCCGCCAATATTTTAAACTGAAATAGATCTCCGAATTTCTTCACATATTCGGAGAGTTGATTCGCCATTGTTGCTTCATCGAATTCGAAAATACACCCGACCAATGGAAGTCCTTTAGGTCCTTGTAGTATTTGTGTTTTTCTGTTTTTATTTCTCTTCCTAACGAAATAGATCGTAACAATTCCAACTGCTATGATAACTAGTACCACAAACATTTTGCACAAACAAGACACCTCAGTTTTCATGCATATAGATATGTTTGACTGTAAACGTTTCATATGAACCAGTTTTAATATGAACTTTATTACGTCTGGTCCTACATTATACCCGATAAGATAACCACCACATTAGACTACATGTCAAGTTCAGTAAATAGCGCCTTACGTGTTCTACTATCATTTTTAATATTTGCGTATACACGCATACATTGTGAATAACTGTAGTAAATGCAATCTCATTTAAATCAAATCCATATAACGCTTCATCACTTTACACTGATATAGCTAAATGTTAGCATCCGATTTTAATGCGATTGTAGTTAATGCATAATCTAATATAAATTTTAAACATTTTTTGTCAAACATTTAAAACAAAATAAACTTCATGGTCGGGACTGACAAAATCATTAAGGGCAATAACCACCTTAATGGCTTATAAAGATGCCTTTTCTAGCATAAGTAATTTACTGCGATACAAGGAGTGTTTCATAATTAACACAACAGTAACAAACTCTCGAAATTTATTCATGCAAACTACTACATTATTATGTGTACATGTGCGTATAAATGCAAGCCAATTTACAGCAGGTATTATACTGAAAGTCTGTGGCTGATGTCAGTCAACTTCGTTCTGTTGCTGTGTCGTATTTTTACATACCATCTCAGAAATCACTACGATTTTAACTGTGTAATTTCTCCACAACCAATTCATCCGAGCCTGTAGTGGAATACAATTTTCAAGCCGAAAGTCGAGACCATAATATTATCGTGCATTTGTGTTTCGACCCCTATAGTATCGTTCTCGCTAATCGTACCTTATCCGGGTGGTTTATAACTTATATATGCAGCCGAAGAATTGTGGAATTAATATTTTTTGTAGTTTTTAGACGCTGGATTTTTTTCTTTTTCTTGCGCCAATTCATCCCCTATCCGATTTCTTACAGTGTATTCTTTAGGTTTACTACTAAATAACTAGCACGGAACCGTTTTAACAAATGTTTGTATTCTATTTATTACGCGAGTCTGACCTGCAATACTGTATACCAGGACTGGTATGTCTTGATGTCCACAGGCACATTCGATGTTTGATAATTCATTTAAAGAGCATCTTATGAAGTTATGCGAGTGAACAACGGAAAATTCTGGGAATCGAACACACAATGTTGCATTTTACTAAGGACTACAGAAGGTGTATTTCCTTCATGAGCTCTGTTATTGTAATTGGTTCGTTGTGGTGTGATTTAAATGAGTCAGCTGCTATCGCGTCTCTGTGTCCTTGTCACAATATTCACATTGTTTTGTGAAATCCATTACCATTAAAGATGGACCCAATATTACCAAGAATTGTGATTTCCCCCCAGTATCAGTACTTCAGTACTTTGATTAATATTTGCGTATACACGCATTTATTGTGAATAACTGTAGCTAATGCATAATCTAATATAAATTTTTGCATTATCTGTCAAACATTTAAAACAAAATAAACTTCATCGTCGGTACTGACAAAATCATTTAGGGCAGTAACCACCTTGCTTATAAAGATGCATTTTCTAGCATAAGTAATCTACTGCGATATAAGGAGTGTTTCATAATTAATTGCCGTGTGTCGTCACCACATTCCGTTATGTCGCTAATTTCACAGCCACCTTGTGATCCAACTCATAACGCTATTTACGTGTGTCGTCAAATCGTTGTATCCTTAATCGGGCATTTGTGCACAACGGTAGAACGAAGTTGGCCGAAATAAGCAATCATAGATATACGTCATTTAATTATGCAAATCATTATTAAAACACCCTTATATATAGTTGTGATTACATACACACTGTTTGCCTTCATGCTCTTTTCTTTGCCACGCATCTTAACGATCTCACTCGGATTATCAACGAAGTTTCGAAACAATCCTTGTTTCGAGGATCACACGATACACTTTCATTCGGTGGAAAATCGAAGGTCCATCTTTGTAACATGGATGCGAGATAAAGGAAATATCTCGTGCGTGCAAACATCTGACCTGGGCAGATACGAGGTCCAGTTCCAAATGGAATCAAACTGAAAGAAAGTAAAATCGTATAATTAATCCATAACAAACCATTATTTCGGCGACCTTTCAAACGGACAAAACACACATATCAAATAGTCTAGTATATTGACATCAATTCGTACTTTAATAAAATAACTAGCTTAAACGGCTTACTTCTGAAGCAATTTATGTTCCTTTGGTAGCAAGTCACCATTTTCGTCAAGGAATCTCTCTGGTCGAAAGTTCCAAGGATCACCCCATACTTTCTCATCATGATGAATGTGCCAGACATTTACAAGTATCTGAAGATAACAGGTACATGATAGATTCAAAGAGTGGATTCATATTGCATGTACAATGTCGTCGGGATATTTCACACGTAGAACACAATGTTTATGAAAACAAATATTTAAGATGACAGACAAGAACAAGCATGTCATACTATATATAACCCGTTCACCATGAACTACATTGATAGCATAAACAACGAAGCGTGTGTCTGCATATTGTGGTGTACGTTTTGCCAGACTTTTGACAACCTCAGCGTACAAGTAGGTACAACTATATTTAAATATAGTTTTTTAAATAAATTCGAGATACTTAATTTAAGTGTATAATTAATATCATGGTTAAGTGAGCTTCCATATTCTCATTCCTAAAACGTTTGTCTACAATTATATCATACTTACAATTACGTTTATCAACAATTATTTCATACTTACCATCGTGTTTATCTACAATTATTGCATACCCACAAATGTGTTTATCTATAATTATAGCATACCTACAAATGTGTTTATCTACAATTATAGCATACCTACAAATGTGTTTATCTACAATTGTAGCATACATACTTACGTGTTTATCTACAATTATAAAATCCTAAAAAAATGTGTGTTTATTTACAATTATAGCATACCTACAAATGTGTTTATCTACAATTGTAGCATACATACAAACGTGTTTATCTACAATTATAAAATCCTAAAAAATGTGTGTTTATTTACAATTATAGCATACCTACAAATGTGTTTATCTACAATTATAGCTTACCTACAAATGTGTTTATCTTCCATTATAGCATACCTACAAATGTGTTTATCTACAATTATAGCATACCTACAAATGTGTTTATCTACAATTGTAGCATACATACAAACGTGTTTATCTACAATTATAAAATCCTAAAAAATGTGTGTTTATTTACAATTATAGCAAACATTCTGCGCACTTACAATTGAGTTATATACATCAATAGCATACAACATATACATATTGACCAAAATCTAAACTGGAAACAACAAGTCAACACAGTATTAAAGAAATGCAACACCTATCTTTATCTGTTGTTAAGAATAAAGCAATGTCTATCAATTCCGTCCAGAAAAATATTCATTAATGCAATACTTGTACTTACTACTACATCTGGAATGCTGTTGCTCTATATGGGGCAATTGAAGTGGTAACCTCGCAGACAAGTTTACATAAGTTTAAAAAAAGAACTGCTTGAGTAGTTCTTAATCAAGACTATGCAGCACCATCACAAGAACTTTTCTTAGAACTTGGATGACCAAAATTGAGTGATAGAGTTGAAAACAGAAAATCTGTATTGATGTATAAAGCATTACATGACCAATAATACATGGGAAACAAGTACCAATTCACTCATGACAAACATAATATCAAATTAAGATCATCAGTGCAAAATATACTTCATGTTCCAAAACCAAAAATTGAATTCTCAAGAAAGTCCTCTTCATACTCCGGTGGAATAAACTACCAAAAATCAGTGCAAACTGCTAGGACATTTTATTTATTTAAAAGCAATTATTCAAAGTGGAAATTTAATGGTATTTAATAATAATTATTGCCAACACATATTATATCTCCAACATTGTTGTTTATGACTGAAATAGACCTGAACATCTGAATTAGGTGTTAATAAGCATACTTGTACTCGTTTTACAAAATTTGAATTATGCATTGTAGTAAATATTTTCATTGTATATACTTGTACATATATCTATATTGTTATTGTGGACCGTAATGGAAATTTATTTGCCAATTATGTTATCCACAGAAAATATAGACGTTATTATTATTACTTACAGTTGTGTTTGCTTTAACGTCAAATCCTTCAAATTCAACATCTTGGTTACATTTATGTGGAAGACTCAGAGGTCCAACTGGAATGTAGCGATGAGTTTCCATTTCAAATGCTTTCAAGTAAATACATCGCTCCCTATCTGCAAAAGTCGGATACCTCTCACGGCCTATCACGCGGTCCAGCTCTGTTTGTATTTTCATTTGAATCTCAGGATAATTCATTAAAATCACGAATGAATTTGATATCGCTGATGATGATGTCGTTATTCCTGTAAAATAATCATAAGCTTTCGCTTAATAGGATGAATAACCCCCATATATTGTCTGGTACATTTATGGAGTCTTGTGAAGTTCCATTGAAATACGTTGAAAATAAATAACTAATTCCGTAATTATTAAACCTAGCATGGTTTAGGGGGCTTCTGTTGAAAATATCCGATTTCAGTTTGGGTTTTAGGCTAGATTAAACGTTTGACAATAAACTAAAACATGTTTAAATTTAAACTGGGTGGCGAACAAACGGTTTTTAGAAGCCTTTTAATCTCCAAGGCAACAGAAAAGAGCTATAATATGTTCTTGATATATTAACAGGAACTCACGCTTATAAAAAATAATAAAAAAATGAGTTATTATCTTTTATGTTATTCTCTGACTAGGATATCAAATTTGGACATTTGGTTGATATATTAAAAAGGCTGGGTATATGTTTGAAATTGCTTTCTTTACAGTAAAAAGATTTTTTAAAAACTTGTTTTCGTTTCAAACAAGTTTTACTGAACAAACGGACAGTTTGACAAACAAGTTGGAAACTAAACTGGTTTGTTGCAAACAAAAACGCACTTAATAGCTGTTGATCATAAGTGCATCATAAGACAATGAAAAAGCAGTCTCAGACTGCAAAATATTGACTGAAAAGCATTTAGAGCAAATACATGTAACACCATTTTAACAGAATGCATAAGTATCCTGATTTGACCGTTTAATTGATATTCATGACAACATAACTTCACATACCAGCATCAACAGTTTCGGCAAATTGTGATATTATGTGATGATCTTCTAGAATAAATCCTTCGTTGCTTTCGTTATGTTTCTGTTGTACATCTATGTAGAAGTCGGCGAGACCACGGACCTTTCCAGGTATATATGTATCCTGTCATAAAACAAGTAATTCTCTCATGAGTACTTATCCATTATTCTACAAATGTATATATAGAAACATTCTTGAATACAACTATAAAACACATTATAAAGCACAGGAAAACAAATCCTAAAAATTAATAGATAATCGGATGGGGAAGATATTACTCAATTTTAATAGCTGTACACAGAAAACATAAAAACATCACATACTTAATAACAAAAAGGCACAGACAATGCCCACCGCAACTACAAAATCACAACATCCTTCTCCGAAAGTCTGGCGCCTCCGTCAGTTAAACTAAACCGGAGTAAGAGCCAGGTGACATACATATAACAAACGGACGACACATCACAAGGACACACCACAACAGATTTCATGCACATGCTATTTTGAAATATACGAAGCAGCTTTATGTTTGACAACAAAATTACAGAAAGGCACATATTCGTAAAATGAACATAGTTACACAAAAGGTACAATGGCCAAATATTTTGTTTTAATCTTCTATTTACATTACTAGAAGTTGTAGCTGCGAACTACTGAAGGATAATTGAAAGAACTATGGTGCCACTGACCAGGCGATTATTCTTTATTGATGAACTTACGTTAGACTGTAGAACAACAGGCTGCTTATGAAAGTATTACAATGAGAGAGTGGTAATTTTAATTTTTGTTCAACACGATGTGCTCTTCATATGACTCAGAATCAATCCCTCTACAAATGTTTTGGTAATTTTGTATCGGTTCAAACTTTATAACCAATACAAACAGCGAGTGTACTAGTATATATCTCAAGTTGCACCAAAACTAAATGACCACTTGTTAATATTCTAGCTTACAAAAATACTTGCTTTTTGTTGATACCAATATCGCTTTGCTATTTTTCGGTCGATTCGCTTCACGAGTCGATATAGTCGGCCATATTTTCCGGGTAGTAATCTAACGATTGGAAAATTTAATAAGACAAAATTATGATAAGAGCTGAGAAAAACTTCCTGTGCGTGAACGTGTTCCCAAAACATGTTAACATCCGGGTCATCGTCAGTAATAGTTTCACCAGACAACTGTAAAATACAAGATATACAAGATATATACATGTATACAATTGATAATTTTGTTGGATGACACAGAGGACAAGAAATGTTTAGTTTACGAAAATACCATGCACTAAAAATTGTAGATATTTGACGTTCAATTTAAACATAACTAATCTGAACAAATGTGCTACAGCAGGGATTTCCCTTGAGGTCATTGGATAATCTGGCTGGCAAAAACTGAATGAACCAAGCACGTTGTTTGCTGCTTGAAAGTACCACATTGGAGGTTAGAAAAGTCCGACATCTCACGAATGTCAACAAGAGCCCCATATTAACAGCTGTCACCTTTAGTTTCACTTTCTCACTCATCATACATTCTTCAAAGTTATTCTTCACCCCCACCCATCGTGTTTGTTGTATGAGCTATCGAGGAGTTTTGCGATTTTATTCCATGATATTTTTAATTTTTGGTCCAGATACGTTTGAACGCACGGTTAGAGACTCGTTTTGAAAGAAACACGCTCGATAATAACAAACACATAAGTGCTCGATAATAACTTACGCATAATTGCTGCAGTGATGTCGCACACGTAAAGTAACATTATGGCGACACTCACTCGCTAACCCTGATCCCCTAACTCTTAGAACATTAAGGTAAATTGGTTAGCTGAAATTGAAGTTATCACAGTGAAACTGTGTCAGAAAACAATTTGATTTTTCAAGTCTGCAATATAAATTTCTGCCAAAATTATTATGCTATATTGAAATATGTACATTCATAAAAATATGTGTATCAAAAAATGGAAATTCAATTTGTAAAAAGGTGTTTTATTACACATTGAAAATTGCCAATTTTTGTGCAACTGTCCTGAAAAAAGTATTCACTCAATTTCGGTATAAATCACATTGCAATGTTCTCCAATCTATTGTCCAGGTGCTCGACTATAGAATAAAAGTATATCAATTATATTTTTTCCATAAATCACTGAATACTGAACCATGCATAACTTAAAATTATGTTTTGTATTTAACATTTGTAGAAGGAATTTGTGTAGAAACTTTCTATTCATGAGATTAGTTGCAATCAAAACAATTCATTGCCAAACCCATTGATTTTCGACGGTCATCCTTTTGTACCCTTTGTTAGCTAAATCAACAGATACACACACACACTACACTTTAAAATAATCAGCTGTGTGTAAATCAAATTTGTCAATTCTAGTAATAAAGTGGTCAAACGTTTTGATACAATGTGTGGATATCATTAATACAATTTATTAGGGAAATAGTCGAGCACCTGGATAAAAGATTGGAGAACACAACAATGTGATTTATATTAAATTTGAGTGAGTACTTTTGCAGGATTTTGACACAAAAAATGACAATTTTCAATTGGAAATAAAACACCTTTCATTAAATATTTTTTCATTTTTTGAAATGAATATCTTTACATATATGTATACTTTCAATTAAGCATAATGGTTTTTATCAAAAACCTAATGCAGACTTGAAAAATTAAATTCTTTCCTGATATGGTTATGCACTGATGGGTTCAATTTCAGCTACCCAAATTACCTTAACCGTAATCTCCTAACCCTGACTATAGCCTTCAAAACTACTGAAAAGATTGTTTCCCTAACAAATTCGATCTAACATCCAACGGTTCAATTTTAAGATTAGTTGACATCTCCCACATTTGAACTGTTCCCACTCAATTTGCTTCGTAATACATATTAGTAGACATGCGTCTAAAGACATTTTGAACCATCGTTTATTAACTGAAAATGCTAAAATTTCTTTTGAAGCGGGCTAAAAATGGCTCAATTTTTTATGTCGCTGGCTAGATCTTCAATACTTGTTGCATACCAAGATTGGAATGCTTTAGTTTATTTTAAAATGTTTTTGGCATGATAGATAGAATCCTATGGATATTTGATAATAGTTTTACACTCGTCTTTAACGATGGATGTTATTTATATTCCATTTTTAAAAGATAAAAATAGAATTACGAACGGTCGAAGGTGAGAGTCGATCTACATAATTACCTTAACACATCCGGTTTAACAAAAAGAAAACACTGTTAGCCAGTGCTAATTACAACAACAACAATCGTGGGTTGTCGCATGTAATTGTTAATGGGGATTCCTCGTCCCTTCGGCATACGTGTTACAGCATCCTATGGATGAACGGATGGACTGAATGATGAACGGATGGACTGAATGATGAACGGATAGACTGACTGGTGAACGGATGGACTGACTGATGAACGGATGGACTGACTGATGAACGGATGGACTGACCTATGAACGCACAAAGTCCAGGAAACATAGGTCTACCACTATACATTGTATCAATATAAAAACGAAAGTTCAAATAAAAGATATAATAATGTTCTACTCACCACGAGAGATATAACATTGGACAGCGATCGTTGTAGCAGGTCTACAAGACAAAATGTTTGACCAGAGAGGTTGTCTAATTTAGAGACAAGGTTTCCCATTTCAGCCATAACATTTCGTTCCAACTCTAGCTTCCCACTTCCGTATGTGTTCAAACCTTGAAGATAACATTTCTTCAAAAGTCTGTGTAATTCACCAGATGAAAATCCTGTAGTCTGATTGTTAGATCGAAAGTGCTCCCCGAAGAACATGTTCGATCTGTCGTTCATATAACGTTTGTATGCTTCGTCCGTATAAGCTTTCTTGACCAATTGTGCTGTATTAAGTACAACGATAGTATCCGCCAACATTTTAAACTGAAATAGATCTCCGAATTTCTTCACATAGTCGGAGAGTTTGCTCGGCATTGTTGATTCATCGAATTCGAAAATACACCCGACCAAAGGTAGTCCTTTAGGCCCATGTAAAACATGTGCTTTTAAGTTTTTATTTCTATTTCTAAAGAAATATACAATAACAATTCCAATTGCTATGAGTACTAGTTCCACGAACATTTTGCTTAGAAAAGGCAGCTCGTCTTAGCGCATAGTGTTGTTTTGATGCAAACGTTTGAATTGTACCTTTTATAGCACATCGATCATGGCTGTGCATGTGATTTTTTTAATGTATTCACATTAACGTCCTCATGTGACAAGAGCAATATATTATGAATACAGGGTCTAGTAACTTTGTTAACGTTTTGAAGTATATTGAATTTATATACTAGATCTAGTTTATTTGAGACAGTAGATAATAATTAATTGGTTAACTACAAGTACAGCATATAATGACACAAAGCAAATTAAAGTTTCAACTTTTCAACTTTCAATGTTATACAACGTGTATATAAAATGGTACCTATACTTACATTTGCGCCATAACTAATAATAACCTTGTCAAATCGGTTCAAAGCATAATAAGTCCGACCACAGGAACTTGCATTAATAATTTGAAAAAAAAATGAAAAATTTTCACTAGGCCTACTGTACAGTAAAATATTATTATATTTGATAGTACAGTAGGCCAATTTTTTTTCATTTTTTTTTTCAAATTATTAATGCAAGTTCCTGTGATCGGACTGATTATGCTTTGAGCAGATTTGACAATTTTTTTTTTCAAATTATTAATGCAAGTTCCTGTGGTCCGATCAACACGAACTAAAATGTAAGATAATATAATTATTGATGTAGACGTTTGCGCCGTAGCTAGACTTACAATGCAGCAAAATATAAATTATTTATTCATTCTTGCGTGCATCATAACAATTGTTTTTGCAAAAGAAACTCTGATAAATGAGTCTCAATTATTTGGACGAGCGATTTTATCAATATCATAGCGTTACATTCAATGATTTTATTTTGCTTGTAAATGCACACATTTTACCGAATCGATGCAAATCATTAATATACCAAACGACGCTGCAGCTAGACCTTTTCAAACAAATATATAATTCTGATTAGTGTATTTAATTTATTTTGAATTTTATACTAACATATGATACGTATCAATGATGTTGTTTATGTTACCCAATTAAATATGTTTTACCTGCCAACGTTTGTTTCTGTGTAACCTTTTTCTTTTTTTCTTAAAAAAAGGCGAATGCGACAAGTTGTATATCTTCAATGTAATGTTTATTCTCGGAAAACGCATGCCGTTGGGTCTCTTTCTGTTTCACATACGAGTAACATCTATTCCCACAAGCTTCATGATGAACTTGCATTGAATTTTGTTTTGTTGCAAGATATGTTGTTTTCGTTTGCTACACCGGGAAATCGTGTTACTTTGGTACATCTCATTTTAGCACTCGCCCGTCCCTAGATGTGGTACGCCCGCCTTTTGAATGTTCTCCCGAAGAACCTTAAAATGACGGAATAATCATCCGTAACGATATTAAAATTATCAGAATGATATGTCACTAGGCTCGTTTTCGAGATACGCAGGTTTCAAATGACCCACCATTATCTTTTGTTCATTATACGAGGGCCACTTACAAAGTATTAATCAGTGGGCGATAAATCAACATCATTGCCTCTGACGACTAGTATATAAAAAGTGTAAATTTTCTTAAAGATCAATCTTTCAGCTAGACATTCGTGTTATTTTCATAATCTTATATGAAAGCATTTCCATTGCCATTCGAACAGGACATGGTTTAAAGCATTGGACAAAAAATCTCTCATTTATAAACGCGTAAGAAAATTGTGTTACATTGTATAAGGACTCCTGCTGTTTCTGAGCGTTGTTGTCAGATTTAGATTTTTTTCAAATTTATTATGAACACCGATTTTATAACAATACATAAAATTGTGAAGTAGGTCAAAGATGACCCCTGATCACAATATCAACATAAAATCATTCAAAATAATCGTATTGGCGTTAAGGTCATTCAGACGTCATTCAGGCTGATTAAAATTAAATTGATATTATTTGCAATATGTATCATTGAACTTTTTGATGACATAAATTTGAAAACGTTAATTTATTTCCAAACTATACAGGCCAGTGACCAAGGCGTGCTATCAGGTCGGACACCACTCCCCATGGTAGAACATTTCACAACCTATTTTTATTGAAGAGGAAGGTCTTGGAAATTGGAAAACGATGTTTTTGAATCTGAGATGAATGTAGGTCATTATGTATATCGGCTTTTTATGTGTGTTTTCTGGTGTTTTGAGAGGCAATTTTACGACATATTTATCCATTTATAGAACAGGACAGCTACCTTTTTATTCAGGAAAAACGATATACAGACATTATTATCGTTGAATTATATCACATCACATAATGGGTGTCTTATAACATACTAAACATCTAGTTCAATACTAGTTTGTAAGCCAACGTTCCTCAGCGCAAATGAACGTTTGTCCAACGTAGGTCAACTGGTATCAGACGCAACGAACGCGATAGCAACGCAAGTGGTTATCGCAGACGAACTTTCATTAACGTTTCAGTAAAGGTTGGTTCACACTATGAGCGTTTGTCTCAGCGTTTGTCAGCGTTTCAAAAGTCGAAATAATTAGCCCAAACGTCGGCGAAATTACACTCGCGAGGAGGAATATTTTGGTTCACACTGCGAACGTTGTGTATCTAACGCGAACGTTTCTCAGCGCTTAAACAGCGGTTACTAGCGCTTAACAACGTTTGTCTGCGTTGTAGCTATTTTTATCGGCGTTTGGGAACTTTTGCCAACTTAGATTAGCGTATGTGTAGCGGTCCCTAACTTAGTCCGACTTAGACGAACGAAGTGTCAAACGGCAGAATCCGTTGAACAAAGTTTACCTTTAGCTGGGTTCACACTCAGGCGTTTGGACCAACGTTTACCGACGTTTGGGCAAAGGTTCAGCTCCGCTAGTAAAAGTTACTAAACGTTTTGAAAAGTTGACGATCGCTGGTAAACGCTGAATAACGTTGTATTCGTTGAAAAGTTTAAACATGCAAAAACTTTGCCGACGTTTGGAAATAAACGCTCATGTAAGATGTGCTCCGTTTGTAAAAGTTTTAACAAATGTTTTTATCATATTTATTACGCGAGTCTGACCTGCAATACAGTATGTGTAAGTTATGTGAGTGAAAAACGGAAAATACTGGGAATCGAACACACAATGTTGTATTTTACTAAGGACTACAGAAGGTGTATTGCCTTCATGAGCTCTGTTATTGTAATTGGTATGTTGTGGTGTGATTTAAATGAGTCAGCTGCTATCGCGTCTCTGTGTCCTTGTCACAATATTCACATTGTTTTGTGAAATCCATTACCATTAAAGATGAAACCCAATATTACCAAGAATTGTGATTTCCCCCCAGTATCAGTACTTCAGTACTTTGATTAATATTTGCGTATACATGCATTTATTGTGAATAACTGTAGCTAATGCATAATCTAATATAAATTTTTGCATTATCTGTCAAACATTTAAAACAAAATAAAGTTCATCGTCGGTACTGACAAAATCATTTAGGGCAGTAACCACCTTGCTTATAAAGATACATTTTCTAGCATAAGTAATCTACTGCGATATAAGGAGTGTTTCATAATTAATTGCCGTGTGTCGTCACCACATTCCGTTATGTCGCTAATTTCACAGCCACCTTGTGATCCAACTCATAACGCTATTTACGTGTGTCGTCAAATCGTTGTATCCTAAATCGGGCATTTGTGCACAACGGTAGAACGAAGTTGGCCGAAATAAGCAATCATAGAAATACGTCATTTAATTATGCAAATCATTATTAAAACACCCTTATATATAGTTGTGATTACATACACACTGTTTGCCTTCATGCTCTTTTCTTTGCCACGCATCTTAACGATCTCACTCGGATTATCAACGAAGTTTCGAAACAATCCTTGTTTCGAGGATCACACGATACACTTTCATTCGGTGGAAAATCGAAGGTCCATCTTTGTAACATGGATGCGAGATAAAGGAAATATCTCGTGCGTGCAAACATCTGACCTGGGCAGATACGAGGTCCAGTTCCAAATGGAATCAAACTGAAAGAAAGTAAAATCGTATAATTAATCCATAACAAACCATTATTTCGGCGACCTTTCAAACGGACAAAACACACATATCAAATAGTCTAGTATATTGACATCAATTCGTACTTTAATAAAATAACTAGCTTAAACGGCTTACTTCTGAAGCAATTTATGTTCCTTTGGTAGCAAGTCACCATTTTCGTCAAGGAATCTCTCTGGTCGAAAGTTCCAAGGATCACCCCATACTTTCTCATCATGATGAATGTGCCAGACATTTACAAGTATCTGAAGATAACAGGTACATGATAGATTCAAAGAGTGGATTCATATTGCATGTACAATGTCGTCGGGATATTTCACACGTAGAACACAATGTTTATGAAAACAAATATTTAAGATGACAGACAAGAACAAGCATGTCATACTATATATAACCCGTTCACCATGAACTACATTGATAGCATAAACAACGAAGCGTGTTTCTGCATATTATGGTGTACGTTTTGCCAGACTTTTGACAACCTCAGCGTACAAGTAGGTACAACTATATTTAAATATAGTTTTTTAAATAAATCCTAGATTCTTAATTTAAGTGTATACTTAATATCATGGTTAAGTGAGCTTCCATATTCTCATTCCTAAAACGTTTGTCTACAATTATATCATACTTACAATTACGTTTATCAACAATTATTTCATACTTACCATTGTGTTCATCTACAATTATTGCATACCCACAAATGTGTTTATCTATAATTATAGCATGCCTACAAATGTGTTTATCTACAATTATAGCATACCTACAAATGTGTTTATCTACAATTGTAGCATACATACTTACGTGTTTATCTACAATTATAAAATCCTAAAAAAATGTGTGTTTATTTACAATTATAGCATACCTACAAATGTGTTTATCTACAATTGTAGCATACATACAAACGTGTTTATCTACAATTATAAAATCCTAAAAAATGTGTGTTTATTTACAATTATAGCATACCTACAAATGTGTTTATCTACAATTATAGCTTACCTACAAATGTGTTTATCTTCCATTATAGCATACCTACAAATGTGTTTATCTACAATTATAGCATACCTACAAATGTGTTTATCTACAATTGTAGCATACATACAAACGTGTTTATCTACAATTATAAAATCCTAAAAAATGTGTGTTTATTTACAATTATAGCAAACATTCTGCGCACTTACAATTGAGTTATATACATCAATAGCATACAACATATACATATTGATCAAAATCTAACCTGGAAACAACAAGACAACACAGTATTAAAGAAATGCAACACCTATCTTTATCTGTTGTTAAGAATAAAGCAATGTCTATCAATTCCGTCCAGAAAAATATTCATTAATGCATACATGTACTTACTACTACATCTGGAATGCTGTTGCTCTATATGGGGCAACTGAAGTGGTAACCTCGCAGACAAGTTACGTAAGTTTAAAAAAAGAACTGCTTGAGTAGTTCTTAATCAAGACTATGCAGCACCATCACAAGAACTTTTCTTAGAACTTGGATGGCCAAAATTGAGTGATAGAGTTGAAAACAGAAAATCTGTTTTGATGTATAAAGCATTACATGACCAATAATACATGGGAAACAAGTATCAATTCACTCATGACAAACATAATATCAAATTAAGATCATCAGTGCAAAATATACTTCATGTTCCAAAACCAAAAATTGAATTCTCAAGAAAGTCCCTTTCATACTCCGGTGGAATAAACTACCAAAAATCAGTGCAAACTGCTAGGACATTTTATTTATTTAAAAGCAATTATTCAAAGTGGAAATTTAATGGTATTTAATAATAATTATTGCCAACACATATTATATCTCCAACATTGTTGTTTATGACTGAAATAGACCTGAACATCTGAATTAGGTGTTAATAAGCATACTTGTACTCGTTTTACAAAATTTGAATTATGCATTGTAGTAAATATTTTCATTGTATATACTTGTACATATATCTATATTGTTATTGTGGAACGTAATGGAAATTTGTTTGCCAATTATGTTATCCACAGAAAATATAGACGTTATTATTATTACTTACAGTTGTGTTTGCTTTAACGTCAAATCCTTCAAATTCAACATCTTGGTTACATTTATGTGGAATACTCAGAGGTGCAACGGGAATGTAGCGATGAGTTTCCATTTCAAATGCTTTCAAGTAAACACATCTCTCCCTATCTGCAAAAGTCGGATACCTCGCACGGCCTATCACGCGGTCCAGCTCTGTTTGGATTTTCATTTGAATCTCAGGATAATTCATTAAAATCACGAATGAATTCGATATCGCTGTTGATGATGTCGTTATTCCTGTAAAATAATTATAAGCTTTCGCTTAAGAGGATGAATAACCCCCATATATTGTCTGGTACATTTATGGAGTCTTGTGAAGTTCCATTGAAATACGTTAAAGATAAATAACTAATTCCGTAATTATTAAACCTAGCATGGCTTGTCTTGAAAATATCCGGTTTCATTTTGGATTTTAGGCTAGATTAAACGTTGGACAATAAACTGAAACATGTTTAAATTTTAACTGAGTGGCGAACAAACGGCCAGTTTGAAGAAGCCTTTTAATCTCTGAGGCAACAGAAAAGAGCTAAAATATGTTCTTGATATATTAAGAGGAACACATGCTTATAAAGAAAAATGATAAAAATAATAAAGTTATTATCTCTTATGTTATTCCCTGATTAGGATATCATATTTGGACATTTGGTTGATATATCAAATAAGCTGGGTATATGTTTGAAATTGCTCTCTTTACAGTAAAAAGATTTTTTAAAAACTTGTTTTCGTTTCAAACCAGTTTTACTGAACAAACGGACAGTTTGACAAACCAGTTGGAAACTAAACTGGTTTGTTGCAAACAAAAGCGCACTTAATCGCTGTTAATATGCATCATAAGACAATGAAAACGCAGTCTGCAAAATATTGACTGGAAAGCATTTAGAGCAAATACATGTAACACCATTTTAACAGAATGCATAAGTATCCTGATTTGACCGTTTAATTGATACTCATGACGACATAACTTCACATACCAGCATCAACAGTTTCGGCAAATTGTGATATGATGTGATGATCTTCTAGAATAAATCCTTCGTTGCTTTCGTTATGTTTCTGTTGTACATCTATGTAGAAGTCGGCGAGACCACGGACCTTTCCAGGTATATATGTATCCTGTCATAAAACAAGTAATTCTCTCACCCATTATTCTACAAATGTATATATAGAAACAATCTGGAATACAACTACAAAACACATTATAAAGCAGAGGAAAACAAATCCTATAAGATAATAGATAATCGGACAGGGAAGATATCACTAAACTTAAACAGCATTGAACAGAAAACTTAAAAAAACAAATACTTAATAATAAAAAAGCACAGAGAATGCCCACCGCAACTACAAAATCACACCATCCCTTACCGAAAGCCTGGCGCCTCCGTCAGTTAAACTAAACCGGAGTAAAAAGATTACATTAAGTCAAACAGGGAAGGCAGCACTCAACTTAACCAGCCGAGCACAGAAAACATTAAAAACACACAAAGCACACTGCCCAACTGAACCAACCGAGCACAGGAAACATAAAACACATAAAGACACAATGCCCAACTAAACAAGCGCAGATCCGCCCAAGTCTAAGCTGTCGAAAAGTATAATAAATCATAACTAGCTGAATGACCCAGTTTCCACAGCAAAAGGACTACAATGTCTAGTTTTAGCTGTCAGAAATCTTAAAACGAAGAAGTGCCCAACACACTACCGACCAAGAAAATTAAAAGCCAGGTGACAACATATAACAAACGGACGACACATCACAAGGAAAAACCACAACAGATTTCCTGTACATGCCATTTTGAAAAATACGAAGAAGCCGTATGTTTGACAACGAAATTGCAGAAGGGCACATATAAAATAAACATAGTTACACAAAAGGTACAATGACCTAATAAGTTTTGTTTTATTTATATTAAACTACTAGAAGTTGTATCTGCGAACTACTGAACGATAATTGGAAGAACTATGGTACCACTGACCAGGCGATTATCCTTCATTAACGAAGTTACGTTAGACCGTAGAACAACAAACTGCTAATGTGGAGAGAATGGTAATTTTAATTTTGTTCATCACGATGTGATCTTCAAATGACTCAGAATCAATTGCTCTACAAATGTTTTGGTAATTTTGTATCGGTTAAAACTTTATTACAATTACAATTAACAGCGAGTGTATTAGTCTATATACAGTGCCCACCAAAAATAAGTATACAGGTGTTATTTCTCCATTTACTTGTCTGTAATAACACTATTTGTAAAACAGTGAAACAACACTTTTTTTGAAGAAAAATGAATATTTTTGTTTATTATATGTAAAGACAATACATTAATTGGTACCCTAGGTGCAAAATACAAAGTTTCTTTGTTCCGATTGAATGGTAACGTAGTCACAAAAAGATGGAAAATTCTGCATTTTAGATCACATGGGTATATAAATTCAGAACATATTCATCTTTATTTCTATCTGTGTTTTTACTCATTTAGTAACTGTAGATTCAGAAACAAGTACAATTGTGACTGTCTGATAAAAGGATATTGAATAATTTAACCAAGTTAAATTTAGCAACACTTATTTACTGTATACTTATTTTTGGTGGGCACTGTATCTCAAATTGCACCAAAACTAAATGACCAGTTGTTAGTATTCTAGCATACAAAGATACTTGCTTTTTGATGATACCAATATCGCTTTGCTATTTTTCTGTCGATTCGCTTCACGAGTCGATATAGCCGGCCATATTTTCCGGGTAGTAATCTAACGATTGGAAAATTTGATAAGACAAAATTATGATAAGAGCTGAGAAAAACTTCCTGTGCGTGAACGTGTTCCCAAAACATGTCAACATCCGGGTCATCGTCAGTAATAGTTTCACCAGACAACTGTAAAATACAAGATATATATACAATTGATAATTTTGGTGGATGACACAGAGGACAAGAAATGTTTAGTTTACGATAATAACATGCACTAAAAATAGTAGATATTTGACGTTCAATTTAAACATAACTAATCTGAACAAATGTGCTACAGCAGGGATTTCCCTTGAGGTCATTGGATAATCTGGCAGGCAAAAACTGAATGAACCAAGCACGTTGTTTGCTGCTTGAAAGCACCACACTGGAGGTTAGAAAAGTCCGACATCTCACGAATGTCAACAAGAGCCCCATATTAACAGCTGTCATCTTTAGTTTCACTTTCTCACTCATCATACATTCTTCAAAGTTCTTCTTCACCCCACCCATCGTGTTCGTTGTATGAGCTATCAAGGAGTTTTGCGATTTTATTCCATATTTTTAATTTTTGGTCCAGATACGTTTGAACGCACGGTTCCAATGCATAACTGGCTGCCTTAGAGACTCGTTTTGAAAGAAACACGCTCGATAATAACAAACACATAAGTGCTCGATAATAACTTACGCATAATTGCTGCAGTGATGTCGCACACGTAAAGTAACATTATGGCGACACTCACTCGCTAACCCTGATCCCCTAACTCTTAGAACATTAACCGTAATCTCCTAATCCTGACTATAGCCTTCAAAACTACTGAAAAGATTGTTTCCCTAACACATTCGATCTAACATCCAACGGTTCAATTTTAAGATTAGTTGACATCTCCCACATTTTAACAATTTGCTTCGTAATACATATTAGTAGACATGCGTCTAAAGACATTTGAACCATCGTTTATTAACTGAAAATGCTAAAATTTCTTTTGAAGCGGGCTAAAAATGGCTCAATTTTTTATGTTGCTGGCTAGATCTTTAAGACTTGTTGCATACCAAGAATGGAATGCTTTAGTTTATTTTAAAATGTTTTTGGCATGATAGATATAGTCCAGTCAAAATAGGCCTAAAATGGGCTGAACCCAAAACAAATTGCAACAGAAACAAATTCACCACCAATGTCAAGTTTAAACCTTGGCAGACTTCAGAAAAAAGTCCTCAAAAATTTGATGAGGGGAAAGGGGTAAAATCCAAGATGGCGTCCAAGATGGCCGCCATAAATCGCTGAAGCACTAAAAATCAAATTTCTAATGAGGTTGTGTCATATATAGATATAAGAACAAATATTTGCATGAAAAGTGTTCATGAAGAAGTGTGCATCAAATTTGGTGGCAACAGTGACCAATTTAAGGTCAAGGTCAAGGTCATTTCAAGGTCAAAATACCAAAAAAACATGAAAAAATGAATTTTCTTCTCCACTTTCCTTGATATAAGATATATTTCATATTTTATGTTGTTATTAAGGTGAGAAAACAATTGGTAAGTGTATATTTCATTATTATAAGTAATAATTTTAATTCAGAATATTGAAAGTTTTTTAAAAGAGCCAGTTATGTTCCAGTATGTGAAGTCCTAGAGGACATTTTTTAACTTGGTGCTTTGATCATGATAATTATTATCATCAGTTACAACATAAGAATTATCAATGGTATAACTAAATGTTTGTATAAATATAATTAATTTAATAAGGTACTTCAAATCAAAATCAAACTTAGGTTACTTCAAGGTCAAGGTCATTTGAAGGTCAAACTACAAAACACTACCTGAACATTTGTAACTTCCTCACATTTTTCCGTAATATAAATATGCTGTACATACACTTTTCTTCCAACTCAACTACATGTATGTTAAATTTTGAGAACTGAAAACAACATTATTTAATCAAATTGTTTCTATATAAGTACTATCCTTACGGGGCATCTGTTTTATTTTCCTTGGGATAAGGTGATGTCGTAATGTGAGAGACTTGTACATAAAAATACATGTATACCATTGTTTTTACGTGTTGGTATATGTAGTATTCAGGATAATTATAGTGTACCTGGTTCCTGCAACACTAACTAATTAAGGGTCAAGGTCGAGGTCAAAATATGCAATAACCAGACAACGATATTTCCACACACAGTATTCTTATTTTAAAGCTTATTTTCTATGGGTAAAATAATTTTCTTGCTGCGTTGCTTAGAGTATAATTATGTTTAGTATGTTTATGCGTTTCTATGAGTAGGGTCTATGATAACTATTCCCAATACACGCTAGTCGCCCATTGACCAATCCCTACACTGATGAGTCTTGGATTATCTGTGCGCTACACTATTTCCATAGGGCCTACATTAATAGCCCCAACGCTAGCTGGTCCCCGAGTGCCTGAGATGACTGTTCCCTGCACTGGTGGGTCCCCGATAATACCTTGGATGACTGTTCCTGACATTGCCGAGTCCCATAAAACCTAGGATGACTGTGCCACATATGGCCTATGATGACTGTTCCATGCACTGGCGAGTCCCTGCAGTACCTAGAATGACATTTTCCAACATTGTCGAGTCCCCCATAATATCTAGGATGACTGTCCCACATAAGGCCTAGGATGATTGCTCCCAGCTCTGTTGAGTCCCCCATATGGCATAGGATGGCTGTAGCTTTCACTGATGAGTCCTTCATAGACCCTAATATGACTGCCGCCAACACTGATGAGTCCTTCATAGACCCTAGTATGACTGCTACTAACACTGATTAGTCCTTCATAGACCCTAATATGACTGCTGCCAACACTGATTAGTCCTTCATAGACCCTAATATGACTGCCGCCAACACTGATGAGTCCTTCATAGACCCTTATATGACTGCCGCCAACACTGATGAGTCCTTCATATACCCTAATATGACTGCTGCCAACACTGATTAGTCCTTCATATACCCTAATATGACTGCTGCCAACACTGATTAGTCCTTCATAGACCCTAATATGACAGCTGCCAACACTGATTAGTCCTTCATAGACCCTAATATGACTGCCGCCAACACTGATGAGTCCTTCATAGACCCTAATATGACTGCTGCCAACACTGATGAGTCCGTCATAGACCCTAATATGACTGCTGCCAACACTGATTAGTCCTTCATATACCCTAATATGTCTGCCACCAACACTGATGAGTCTTTCATAGACCCTAATATGACTGCTGCCAACACTGATTAGTCCTTCATATACCCTAATATGACTGCCGCCAACACTGATGAGTCCTTCATAGACCCTAATATGACTGCCGCCAACACTGATGAGTCTTTCATAGACCTAATATGACTGCCGCCAACACTGATGAGTCCTTCATATACCCTAATATGACTGCCGCCAACACTGATGAGTCCTTCATAGACCCTAATATGACTGCCGCCAACACTGATGAGTCCTTCATAGACCCTAATATGACTGCCGCCAACACTGATGAGTCTTTCATAGACCCTAATATGACTGCCGCCAACACTGATGAGTCCTTCATATACCCTAATATGACTGCTACTAACACTGATTAGTCCTTCATAGACCCTAATATGACTGCTGCCAACACTGATTACTCCTTCATAGACCCTAATATGACTGCGGCCAACACTGATGAGTCCTTCATATACCCTAATAATTATGACTGCTGCCAACACTGGAGAGTCCCTGCGAGCGCACTGGATGATAAGGCTTTAATTGATTGTCTCCATGATATAAACCCCCAGAGGACCTTGGATGACTGCTTACAGCACTTATGAGTCCTTAATAAACCCTAATATGACTGCTTCAAACACTGATTAGTCTCCCATTGGGCCTAAGACAACTGCTATAAACACTGGTGAGTCTTTGAGAGGACATTGTATGGTTTCTCCCAGGACTGACGAGTCCCCTATAAGGCCTTCATTGATTGTCCCAAACACTAGTGAATCTACAGCTGGTCTTGGATGACAGCTCCCTACACCGAAGGGTCCCCAAAAGGGACTAGGGTGACATTTCCCAACACTGGTGAGTCTTCAATAGGGCCTAGGATGACAACTCACAACATCGGAGGGCCACCCTTAGGGCCTAGGATGACAGGTCACAACATTGTTGGGTCCCCCTTAGGACATAGGATGACAGGTCACAACATATGTGGGTCACCCTTAGGGCCTAGGATGATAGCTCACAACATATGTGGGTCCCCCTTAGGACATAGGATGACAGCTCACAACATTGATGGCCCCCCTTAGGGCCTAGGATGATAGCTCACAACACTGGTGGGTCCCCATTAGGGCATAGGATGACAGCTCACAACACTGGTGGGTCCCCCTTAGGGCCTAGGATGACAGCTCAAAACATTGGTGGGTCCCCCTTATGGCCTAGGATGACAGCTCACAACACTGGTGGGTCCCCCTTAGGGCCTAGGATGACAGCTCAAAACATTGGAGGGTCCCCTTAGGGCCTAGGATGACAGCTCAAAACATTGGAGGGTCCCCCTTAGGGCCTAGGATGACAGCTCACAACACTGGTCGGTCCCATTTAGGGCCTAGGATGACAGCTCACAACACTGGTCGGTCCCCCTTTGGGCATAGGATGATAGCTTCCAGTACTGGTGGGTCCCCCTTAGGGCCTAGGATGACATCTTACAACACTGGTCGGTCCCCCTTAGGGCCTAGGATGACAGCTCACAACACTGGTGGGTCCCCCTTAGAGCCTAGGATGATAGCTCCCAACACTGGTGAGTCCCTCTTAAGGCCTTTAATGATAGCTCACAACACTGGTGGGTCTCCCTTACGGCCTAGGATAATAATACGATAAATGAAAATAAAAATAATCCAAAGAAACTATGGAAAAACTTGAAAGATCTGTCTGGTAAATCATCCAAAAGTCAAACCAATTTTATCACTGACCAGTCAGGGAATGTAATAGAGGGTACTCAAAAGACTGCTGAAACTTTTAACACTTATTTTACTGACATATTCAAAATGGCTCCAAATGAATGTTCGATCTTAACCAAAGAAGACAAAACAGTCTTACATGAATATGTCACCAGTCACATAAACCAGTCTACTTCTTTTACCATTCCTCATGTTTCGCAAGAATTTGTATCCAAACAACTCCTGGCACTTGATGCAAGCAAATCAACAGGATTGGATGGATTGGGAGCTAAGTATCTTAAAATGAGTGCCAATATCATATCTGGCCCCCTAACACATATTTTTAACCAATGTATTTCAAAATCCTGTTTCCCATCAGTTTTCAAGACAGCAAAAGTTATTCCAATTTTTAAGAAGGGGTCCAAATCTGATCCCAACAATTATCGTCCCATATCTATTCTTCCAGTACTATCTAAGATCCTAGAAAAACATGTTAGTGACACTTTAAAAGAATACCTTGAAAGCCACTCACTTATTCATAAAACCCAATCTGGCTTCCGTACTAATCACTCCTGTGATACTGCTCTCACTTCTGTTGTAGACTCATGGATTGATGCTATTAACAATAACCACCTTGTTGGGACGGTCTTTCTGGATCTTACTAAGGCATTTGATCTGATTAACCACTCTCTTTTACTTGAAAAAATGGTAGAATACAATATTTCCCTTAGTTCTCAGAATTGGTTTAAGTCATATCTGTCTGAACGTAGCCAACAAGTGTCTATACAAGGAAAGTTATCATCTTCACTTAAAGTAACATCAGGCGTTCCCCAAGGCTCTGTCCTTGGACCCATACTATTCATTCTTTACATTAATGATTTGCCTTTGCACTTACAAAATTCTTCTACAGACATGTTTGCAGATGATACAACTATCACTGCAGTTGGGCCATCCTTACATACTGTTCATGAAACCCTACAAACTAGTCTTAATACAGTCAATGATTGGTGTCAGAGAAACTCAATGATACCAAATCCTCAAAAGACTAAAGCAATGGTGATCTCTCCATCAAACAATATTTACAGACATTCCTTAAATAATGACCAGAAACTTCTGCTTCATGATCAAAGTATTGACTTTACTGAAGTTGAAAAAATATTAGGAGTCTACGTTGATCACAAGCTAAGCTGGAATACTCAAGTTGAACACATTCTAAAAAAATGTAATTCACTACTATACCTGCTTTTAAGAATAAAACAATTTCTTTCTACACATATGAGAAAAATATTTTTCAATGCCTACATTTTGCCACATCTTGATTACTGCTGCACAATATGGGGTAACTGTAGTGACACATTGACTGATAAACTATACAAATTCCAGAAAAGAGCAGCACGAATAATTCTGGATAAACCCTATGACGCACCTTCTCACAATTTATTTCAAGAATTAAAATGGATGAAATTTCATGACCGCGTCATCTACAAAAAGGCAATTTTTGTATATAAATCTCTTAACAACATCTTTCCAGAATACATGTCAAACCTGTTTAAAGAATCAGAAAACAGATCTTTAAGATCACACTCTAACAACACACTATATGTCCCAAAACCACGCCTTGAATTCTGTAGAAAATCACTAGCTTATTCAGGACCAGTTATATGGAACAATATACCATTAAATATTCGGCAGTCAACTTCTCTTATAGCCTTCAAAAGGTCTTACCTGTCATGGTTCTACTCTGATTGACAAACCTAATGTAAATGTATTCTGAGATTTTGTTAATAATTTGACTATGTAACATAATATATTTGATACCATGTTGCATTTCTATGTAGACTATAGTTAGATTTTTATAACCTGTCGGAGGTCATCTTGCCTATATCACTTACAGGTACGTGCCTGAACTCTTGTCAATTGTAAATGACTCATATGAAAATTACTGTTGTACATTGAACAACTATATCTGTTTCGACCTCAGTGGCCAATGTAATAAATATTCAATGGCAAAGTACCTGCAACAGGTTGAATAACTCGCCCTATAATATTGTTATATTTTGTTGTTGTACTTCTGACTGTTTATTGTTTATGTCATACGATTTATGTACACATGTTTTTGCATAGAGGCTCACAGGGAAGACTGGGCTTGCCCAACTGTGTCGCCTCTTAAAATAAAGTCGTTATTATTATTATTATTATTATTATAGCTCACAACACTAATGGGTCCTACTTACGCCTTATGACAACACACAACACTCGTGGGTCCCTCTTAGGGCTTAAGATGACTGATGCTAGTTTGATGAGTCCGCAAAAAGCCTATGATGACGGTTCCCTACAGTGGTGAGTCCCCCATAGTACCTAGGATGGTAGGTCCCAACACTATTGTGTCTTTAATATGACGTAGAACGTCTGTTCCCTACACTGAAGATTCCCATAAGGCATAGGAAACAGTTCCCAACAATGATGAGTCCTCCATAGGGTCTATGATGGCGGTTCCCAACACTGATGAGTCCTCAGTATGGTCTATGATGGCAGTTCCCAACACTAATAGGTCCTCCATAGGGTCTATGATGGCAGTGCCCAGCAATGATAAGTCCTCCATAGGGTATATGATGGCAGTTCCCAACACTGATAAGTCCTCAATAGGGTCTATGATGGCAGTTCCCAACACTGATGTGTCCTCCATAGGGTCTATGATGACAGTTCCCAACACTGATGAGTCCTCCATAGGGTCTATGATGACAGTTCCCAACACTGATGAGTTCTCCATAAGGTATATGATGACCGTTCCTAGCAATGATAAGTCCTCCATAGGGTCTATGATGACAGTTCCCAGCAATGATTAGTCCTCCATAGGGTCTATGATGACAATTCCCAACACTGATGAGTCCTCCTTAGGGTTTATGATGGCAGATCCCAACACTGATGAGTCCTCCATAGGGTCTAGGAAGGCAGTGCCCAACAATAATAAATCCTCCATAGGGCCTATGATGATGGTACCCAACAATTGGAGAGTCCCCATAAGCTCTAACATGGCTTTCTCAAACTGCTTAGTCCCCATATGTCATTGGGTGAGTATTTCCAACACATACGAGTCCAACATAACGTTATACTATAAGAAAACGTATAGCTCCAACAAAATTGCATGTGTTTAGAAGTTTGACCTTCAAACCGACATGTACCTTGACCTTGAGTTGGTAATTATTTGATATCAGTTTAGGGTAACTTACAAAATTTAGTATATTCTTACAAACATTTACCTAACACATTGGTAAAACCAACTGTCACAACTGATGATAATAACAATTATTAATGATATTGTATCATCCATTTAAAAGATCTTGGATATCACGTTACTTGGTTAAAAATGGCTGTTTTTACAGAACTGTTACGATCTAAATTAAACATATAACTTATAGTGAAGAGATACATACTAAGCAACTCTTTTATCAACTTCATAACCATAGGAAAGGTGAAAATGCATGTTATGATATGGAAAATAAAGAGAAAATACCAATTTTTGACCTTGGCCTTAAAGTGGTCACTGTTGTAAGCCAATTTAATGGACATAACTTGGTGAACATTTTCCACCGAAATATGTATCATTATATCTATATATGAAAGTACCACATTGATTTTTGGTAGTTATGAAATTCATGGCGGCCATCTTGGACGCCATCTTGGATTTTACACCTTTCCCCTTATAATTTTTTGAGGACTTTTTTTCTGTTGATCAGCATATGGTTACCTGTCTGTAAAACACAAAATAGTTTCTGTTGCAATTTGTTTTACCTTTAATGCTAATTTGACTGGACTAATAGAATCCTATGGATATTTGATAATAGTTTTACACTCGTCTTTAACGATGGATGTTATTTATATTCCATTTTTAAAAGATAAAAATAGAATTACGAACGGCCGGAGGTGAGAGTCGATCTACATAATTACCTTAACACATCCGGTTTAACAAAACAAAAACACTGTTAGCCAGTGCTAATTACAACAACAACAATCGTGGGTTGTCGCATGTAATTGTTAATGGGGATTCCTCGTCCCTTCGGCATACGTGTTACAGAATCCTATGGATGAACGGATGGACTGACTGATGGACGGATGGACTGACTGATAAACGGATGGACTGACTGATGAACGGGTGGACTGACTGATGAACGGATGGACTGACTGATGAACGGATGGACTGACTGGTGAACGGATGGACTGACTGATGAACGGATGGACTGACTGATGGACGGATGGACTGACTGATGAACGGATGGACTGACTGATGAACGGATGGACTGACTGATGGACGGATGGACTGACTGATGAACGGATGGACTGACTGATGAACGGATGGACTGACTGATGAACGGATGGACTGACTGATGAACGGATGGACTGACTGATGAACGGATGGACTGACTGATGAACGGATGGACTGGCTGATGGACGGATGGACTGACTGATGAACACACAAAGTCCAGGAAACTAAGGTCTACCACTATACATTATATCAATATAAAAACGAAAGTTCAAATGAAAGATATAATAATGTTCTACTCACCACGAGAGATATAACATTGGACAGCGATCGTTGTAGCAGGTCTACAAGACAAAATGTTTGACCAGAGAGGTTGTCTAATTTAGAGACAAGGTTTCCCATTTCAGCCATAACATTTCGTTCCAACTCTAGCTTACCACTTCCGTATGTGTTCAAACCTTGAAGATAACATTTCTTCAAAAATCTGTTTAATTCACCAGATGAAAATCCTGTAGTCTGGTTGTTAGATCGAAAGTGCTCCCCGAAGAACATGTTCGATCTGTCGTTCATATAACGTTTGTATGCTTCGTCCGTATAAGCTTTCTTGACCAGTTGTGCTGAATTAAGTACAACGATAGTATCCGCCAACATTTTAAACTGAAATAGATCTCCGAATTTCTTCACATAGTCGGAGAGTTTGCTCGGCATTGTTGATTCATCGAATTCGAAAATACACCCGACCAAAGGTAGTCCTTTAGGCCCATGTAAAACATGTGCTTTTAAGTTTTTATTTCTATTTCTAAAGAAATATACAATAACAATTCCAATTGCTATGAGTACTAGTTCCACGAACATTTTGCTTAGAAAAGGCAGCTCGTCTTAGCGCATAGTGTTGTTTTGATGCAAACGTTTGAATTGTACCTTTTATAGCACATCGATCATGTCTGTGCATTTGATTTTTTTTAATGTATTCACATTAACGTCCTCACGTGACAAGAGCAATATATTATGAATACAGGGTCTAGTAACTTTGTAAACGTTTTGAAGTATATTGAATTTATATACTAGATCTAGTTTATTTGAGACAGTAGATAACAATTAATTGGTTAACTACAAGTACAGCATATAATGACACAAAGCAAATTAAAGTTTCAACTTTTCAACATTAAAGTTTCATTTTCAACGTTATATACAACGTGTGTATAAAATGGTACCTATACTTACATTTGCGCCATAACTAATAATAACTGTCAAATCGGTTCAAAGCATAAGCAGTCCGATCAACACGAACTAAAATGTAAGATATGTACATTTGTATAATATAATTATTGATGTAGACGTTCGCGCCGTAGCTAGACCACAGGAATTTGAAGTTCTACCAATAAAATATTATACCAGTCGGTCCATCACAAATGACTCTATACGTATATATAAGACTATATATACGTATAGATTGATTTGTGATGGACCGACTTGTATAATATTTTATTGGTAGAACTTCAAATTCCTGTGGCTAGACTTAAAATGCAGCAAAATATAAATTATTTATTAATTCTTGCGTGCATCATAACAATTGTTTTTGCAAAAGAAACTCTGATATATGAGTCTCAATTATTTGGACGAGCGATTTTATCAATATCATAGCGTTATATTCAATGATTTTATTTTGCTTGTAAATGCACACATTTTACCGAATCGATGCAAATCATTAATATACCAAACGACGCTGTGGCTAGACTTTTTCAAACAAATATATAATTCTGATTAGTGTATTTATATTAGTCCCCTACCGGTTTTTGACCGGAGTGGACTATAGGTTTGCCGTCCGTCCGTCAAAAAATCAGGATCCTGACATAACTCAAACAGTTTCCAACCTAGGTTTATGAAACTTGGTATGTGGATAGAGGGCAATAAGGGGATTATGCACGTCTAAAAATATTTTGATTCTGACAAAAGTTGTGGGTAGGTGACTTCTGTATTGCTTGCAATTCTCAATTACTTGTTTTATTTTGAATTTTATACTAAAATATTATGCGTATCAATGATGTTGTTTATGTTACCCAATTAATTATATTTTACCTGCCAACGTTTGTTTCTGTGTTACCTACTTCTTAAAAAAAGGTGAATACGACAAGTTGTATATCTTCAATGTAATGTTTATTCTCGGAAAACGCATGTCGTTGCGTCTGTTTCTGTTTCACATACGAGTAACATCTATTCCCACAAGCTTCATGATGAACTTGCATTGAATTTTGTTTTGTTGCAAGATATGGTGTTTTCGTTTGCTACACCGGGAAATCGTGTTACTTTGTGACATCTCATTTTACCTAGATGTGGTACACGCGCCTTTTATCTAACGATTGAATTTTCTCCCGAAGCACCTTAAAATGACGGAATAATCATCCGTAACGATATTAAAATTATAAGAATGATATGTCACTAGGCTCGTTTTCGAGGTACACAGGTTTCAAATGACCCACCATTATCTTTTGTTCATTATACGAGGGCCACTTACAAAGTATTAATCAGTGGGCGATAAATCAAGATCATTGCCTCTGACGACTAGTATATAAAAAAGTGTACATTTTCTTAAAGATCAATCTTTCAGCTGGACATTCGTGTTATTTTCATCATCTTATATGAAAGCATTTCCATTGCCATTCGAACAGGACATGGTTTAAAGCATTGGACAAAAAATCTCTCATTTCGCGTTAGAAAATTGTGTTACATTGTATTTATGGACTCCTGCGGTTTCTGAGCGTTGTTTTCAGATTTTCAAGATTTAGATTTTTTCCCGATTTTTTATGAACACCAATTTTATAACAATACATAAAATTGTATAGTAGGTCAAAGATGAGCCCTGATCACAATATCAACATAAAATCTTTCTATATAATCGTATTGGTGTTAAGCTCATTCACACGTCATTCAGGCTGATTAAAATTAGATTGTTATTATTTACAATATGTATCATTGTACTTTTTAGATGACAATCCATAAATTTGAAAACGTTAATTTATTACCAAACTATACTGGCCAGTGACCAAGGCGTGCTATCAGGTCGGACACAACTCCCCATGGTAGAACATTTCACAAACTATTTTTAATAAAGAGGAAGGTTTTGGAAATTGAAAAACGATGTTTTTTTAATCTGAGATCAAAGTAGGTCATTATGTATATCGGCTTTTTATGTGTGTTTTCTGGTGTTTTGAGAGGCAATTTTACGACATATTTTTCCATTTATAGGACAGGACAGCTACCTTTTTATTCAGGAAAAACGATCAAAGACATTATTATCGTTGAATTATATCACATCACATAATGGGTGTCTTATAACATACTAAACATCTAGTTCAATACTAGTTTGTAAGCCAACGTTCCTCAGCGCAAATGAACGTTTGTCGAACGCGATAGCAACGCAAGTGGTTAGCGCAGACGAACTTTCCATAACGTTTCAGTAAAGGTTGGTTCACACTATGAGCGTTTGTCTCAGCGTTTGTCAGCGTTACAAAAGTCGAAATAATTAGCCCAAACGTCAGCGAAATTACACTCGCGAGGAGGAATATTTTGGTTCACACTGCGAACGTTGTGTATCTAACGCGAACGTTTCTCAGCGCTTAAACAGCGGTTACTAGCGCTTAACAACGTTTGTCTGCGTTGTAGCTATTTTTATCGGCGTTTGGGAACTTTTGCCAACTTAGATTAGCGTATGTGTAGCGGTCCCTAACTTAGTCCGACTTAGACGAACGAAGTGTCAAACGTCAGAATCCGTTGAACAAAGTTTACCTTTAGCTGGGTTCACACTCAGGCGTTTGGACAAACGTTTACCGACGTTTGGGCAAAGGTTCAGCTCCGCTAGTAAAAGTTACTAAACGTTTTGAAAAGTTGACGATCGCTGGTAAACGCTGAAGAACGTTGTATTCGTTGAAAAGTTTAAACATGCAAAAACTTTGCCGACGTTTGGAAATAAACGCTCATGTAAGTTGTGCTCCGTTTGTAAACGTTCGTGAACGCTAGATTAAGTTGATCAAAGTTTGCTTACGTTAAACTCCGTTGGCAAACGTCTGCTGAAACGCTGGTGGTGATAATGAATTTAGTCGAACGTTTATCTAGCGGAGGTCAACGGGTATACGGCGCAATGAACGTGGTAGTAACGCAAAGGCTGGCGTAAGCCAACTTTCCCCAGCGCAAATGAACGTTTTTCCAACGTAGGCCAACGGGTATCAGACGCAATGAACGCGGTAGCAACGCAAGTGGTTAGCGCAGACGAACGTTCCATAACGTTTCAGTAACTTAGGTGAACTTTGTACGACGGATCCCGGCGTTTGGCACCTCGTTCGTCTAAGTCGGACTAAGTTAGGGACCGCTGCACATACGCTAACCTGCGTTGGCAAACGTTCACATGTGCTAATAGAAATTAACTACAATGCTGGTAAACGTTGTCAAGCGCGAGTAACCGCTGTCAAACGCAGTCAAGCGCAAGGAAACGTTCGCAAAAGTTTGCGTGCGCCAGATACGCAACGCTGGTAGTGTGAACCAAAATATTCCTCTTCGCGAGCGTAATTTCACCGACGTTTGGGCTCATTTTTTCGACTTTTGAAACGCTGACCAACGCTGGTACAAACGTTCACAGTGTGAACCCAGCTTAAATAAACGATAGCTCAATTCACCGACACCACCAGCGTTTCAGCAGACGTTAGCCATCGAAGTTTAACTTATGCAAACTTCGATCAACTTAATTCCGGGTTCAGGAACGGTTTCAAACGAAGCACAACTTACATCAGCGTTTATTTCCAAACGTCGACTAAGTTTTTGCATGTAAAAAATTCAAGGAACACAACGTTCTTCAGCGTTCACCAGCGATCATCATTTTTTAAAACGTTTAGTAGGCCTAGCTTTTACTAACGGAGCTGAACGTTTGCCTAAACGTCGGTAAACGTCGTCCAAAACGCCGTAGTGTGAACCCAGGTTTGAGCTGGTCGCCCATATGGTAACCATTCGTTATTTCTGCGTGCTCCTTTTGGGTCTGCTGCTTCTGGTGTGTGCCGTTTTGTTAAATTATCTCTTTGAGCGAAATGGTAGTAAAGGACATAAATGCTGTATTAAATCGGGCATAGTCTATAAGAGTTGCTTCCCTTGCCATATAGTATATCACGCTCATTAAATGATAATTTTACCAAACTTTACTGTAATGTTGTTCTCCAACTACAAATATAAATACTGTAGCTCTGTACAGTTACATATCATATTTGAATAGCCTTGACTAACTTGAACCGCAACATAGGGGCTATTATCAACATTCATAAATTATTTTTAAGGTTGCCACATTGCTCAAAATGATAAAATAACGGACACAAGTTTTATTAGAACACACCCATTTGGTTTGAAATGATATTCATAGTCATGTCGGAACATGGAAATATGTTGATATCGGGACATCTTTGTTAGGAATCCTGTTTCCTATAAACATTTGTAAGAGAAAACTTAGAATTTTCATAAGTTCTTAAAATTTCCTGAAGTGTATTAGCTAAACATGAAAATAAGGAGTATCAATGTTCTATGTAAAGAGCTACAATAGGCCTCATCACAAAGATAACACGTGGTATTCTTTGTTTCTTGGGAATTATGTGCAACTCAATTTATTAACTTAAGTCAAAATATAAGTTTTCCCTTTATATTCTTTGTGAATACCGACCCACGGTACCGTCTTCACCAGAAGCCTATTGAAACTGACTTATTAAGTTATGAACTAACATTAATATGATCTTCGTTAAGTCGGATAAAAGCAGAGACTTTTTATCTATAGGCTCTGATAAAAGTTTACTATATATTGGTAATAATAATATTGGTATAGATCTAGAAGCTTCTGTGCGTGTATATATATAGTCTACATATGCAAAAATGATCATGACTTCTCTGAACATCCTGTCAACATTGCTTTTGTCAAATTTTAAATAGATCTACAGAGGATGTAATTTTAAGGATTACTGAAGAAGATACTTTTCTTCATGGGTGCCTATATCATTTTCTAGCCACCTATGGTTACTTTACATAATTTTGTCTATAATAGACTGGATATTTGTAAATTGTGTTTCTCAAGTGCTTACTATGTAACTTCTCTTAAAAATCTTAAGTTAAGATGAACGAGTGCAGACCTTCAGTATAGGGGCCTACTAGAATATCATTGGTAGGCCTACCTAATTGGTTGTAATAAAGATAGTTTCTTCCCTAATAAATAGATCTAATGTGCTAATGAAGTCTAGAAGCAAAATATCCATCGGATGATCCATAGGATCATCATAGAACAATGCATTAATGTCATTAGATATTCATAATTGTTAGGCCTACAATAAATTTATCTAGATCTAGGCTAATGTTTATCTAGAATCTAGGTATATCTAATTCGGTAAGGGCTATCTCACAAAACTAATAGTTATGCGTACTGCATTGAAGTTACTTATCAACTCCCATATAGTGCATTTATACGCCTAGGCTACTCAAAGCCTGAAAAAAGTTTAATAAAAAGAAGTTTTGTCCAAGAGAACCAACTCGCTGGTCCCCAAATTTGGTCACATGACACAGTTGACGTAAAGGCCTGAGTACTACTTGAACCGGAAATAAACAGTATAAAAGTAGTGCTAAATCTATTAAACTTAAACTCGTCAATAAACGCAAATATATCTCAATCAATGGATGTAATTCTTATCTGATGTATTTTTAATATGATCTTGAACTTAATTACCCACCCATCCGCATAAATTACTATTTAAAAACAGATCGTATGCGTAGGAAAAGTAGTTCGCGAGCATCTTGTAAATATGGGTTTCTTGACTTGATATCAAAAATCCCAAAGTTTTTTATTGGATTTTCCGTTTATTATGTTATTGCTTGCTTCAAGTAATGGATATGTTATTCAGTGTCATTTGTGGGTTTGATTTGTTTAGTTAAAAGGGAAGAAATAACTGAGAAAAAGAGAGAATACTTCGAGAATCTGTGGCAACCATGTAAACGATTTATGCAATCCGGGACAATCAGACCCTTTAGTTTCTGTCCCATATATGCGTAGTAACTGTGTATTTATCTGAAAGAACGGTCTGTAAACAATATTACAGCACTATGGCAGACCCAAGGTAAGAATTATGGCAAAACTATCCGTTTTTACTTCGTACATCCATGTTTTCTCTCGCTGTATGTCAAGTGACCTCATTTTCTGACGTTCTGTCTTCATTAATTTAATTTTAATATAGGACAGTGGGGTAACTTCCATTTTTGCTACGTTGACATCTTATGTTGATCACTTAAATCAAATTCTTGCATAGTGTTTGTTGTGTTATAAACATTTCAGTGTCATTAAATATTGTTATAGAATCTGACAAGTCATGATAACATGTGATTACATCTGACAGGCCAGCACTGGCACTGTTGGCCTATGATCAACTTCAAACACTGCAGCCATGATTTTTCAACTCTAAGCCTACTGGGTAACTTTCAATATTTTGAGTGCATGTGTATGATAATTCATGCCGGTTTTTATTTATGACATTTTATAATATATTAATTTTATTAAATTGCTCAAGAAAACAGAGTTGCTGGAATCTCAAAGTAAGCCCTATATATTCAATTTCAATGTTGGTCAAGAAATTCATTATGATTAGCAGTGAGAATTGTTATTTCACAACGGAATACAGATTTATGTCGCTAACAGTTCTGCTCAGAGTTGATGTCGCGCTAATATGACCCTGTTGTCACTACCGCTTCATGGAGAATGGTTTGTCGTACCAAATCGGGACAAGGCCGCTGTAGTCCCCTAAAACACATCTGAAGTTCTCCCCATCCTGATTAAATAGGTGGGCCAGGAAAGTTTGCAATTTGCATCGTAAAAATGGCTAATAGGGAGCTGGTAGTTTGCTCAATTGCAGGCCGGGTTGTGGTAGATCTTGCTTTGGCAGATATTGATGAGATTTAAACAGTTACCTAGCTGGTTGTCTTTCTGCATTCCCTTCCGCGCTGTCTGAGACTCGTCACTCAACGTCCATGATAAATATTGCAGTCAATACTGAAGTAATTTTTAAAAAAAATAGTATATGGGGATAGTGACATGTCCTGAATGTCCAAAAACAGAAGCCCCATGAACACACACAATGTCAAGTGACCCTCCTGTTGAGTGGTGACCTAGAGATAAGGCACACACATTGCAATTGAGATGTCCCGGGTTTGATCCCTATCAGCACCACAGCTTTAGTGATATACTGGTTGGCGAGCAGTATCCGACAATTTTTGCATGTTTTCTCACTTTTTCTGGGATACGATGTGGTTTTGAACAAAATAATTTACCTTTTAATAATCCTGGGCTCAAGTCCGATATATTTGTCACTTTTTTGGTACTTTTAACGTAACCCAGTGTACTGTAATTGGGGCCACAAAGGGGTCACTATTTTAGGCCATTAATTGGATGAAGAGTAGCAGTAGCCGACATTTCGCATTTATTTACTAATTATACTTTATTTTTCTCGTAGCGAGCCTCTAAAATAAGGGGAATTAACTCCTATTGACTGTACATATTGTTTAAGAGTTGTCTATCGTAGTTTACAGTGCACGCAGACGGCGATTGAAGTCGTATAGTCATATCGTTTTCCAATTAGTAAAAAACTCTGACGTCAATTAGTTAGACGTCAATAACGACGTATTTTGCCAATATTATTCTTTTGCCGACTTCCGTTTTGGGTCGCCGATTTCGTTGCTGCCTGTTGTAAGCTAAAACAAGCTTTATCAACAACTCTGGCAATCTCATGGCTATAAATAGACGAACTTGTTTGTTTCATTGCGCATGCGCATTTTTCGTAAACAGTTGATCCCCCAGCAAAAGAGGTGAAAATTATCGTTGTATTACGTGTATTTCTTGATTTTGTTTTTTTTATTTACGTGAATTGTATTATTTTGCCACACACTTGTTGCTATGATGTAGTTCTTTAATTATATTCTTCACTTTAATTGAAAAGCTACGCTGAAATACGAAAAAATATCAAATGTCGGATACTGCTCGCTGTCGGAAACTACTCGCCAACCAGTAATCATATATACAGAAAGCAAGCTAACGTCTTACTACTACAGTTATTCAGGGGTGTCCATTTTCCGGATTTATCCAGAATTCCGGATTTATCATTCCTGAAAGAGCAATGGTTTCTGACCAAAATAAAAGTTATTTGATAAAAATATCTCAAGAAATGGCAAAGTTATGGTTAATTCTTCAATACAAACTGAGTTAATTATGGAACAATGTCATTCAAGGCCTCTTGTTTGGCAAAAATGGTTGGCCGCTTACAATTTTCCGGATTTAAAATTTGGTCCAGTTGACACCTGAGTTATTGGACATATGCTGTTGTCTCGTATATCCGTGCCTCTTAACAGTTTCATCGCCGCATGCGCACTCGCGCATATAAGTTCAAAAATTATCTTCACCAATCTCGGAAGAAAAATTGTTAATTTAACAAATAAAAACAAGAACAATGACAAAATGATTATGAAAAAACTTATTGCTTTTGTATGTCTAGGTCGGTGCTCTGAATCCTGTTGACTGGTAACCATGAAATCCGTGCCTCCTTAAAAACTTGTCTGTACTGGGGCCCCATAGAGTAAATTTTTGTATTTGTGTTTAAATAAAATAAATTTGAAGAAGTACTCATCATAATCTGTTTTCATTTTGAGTGTAATAAACTTTGGAGCTAAATAAAATGCGTAATAAAAATGGTATGCAAAACAAACACCAGATGAAGAATCCTAATTGGAATAAGTACAACCCGTATTGTTCCTCGTCCTCGAGGTGACAACAATGACGAGTCGTCCAAAATGACTGCCCCAATTGAACCAGGCCATTTGTGTAAATATTATTTGGGGTTATTTTAGTAAAAATACAACGTAGCGCATATATTAGAGCTGAAATAAACCAAGCACGAATTTCAGGAGAAGGCACGAAATAATGAGACAGAGGTATACATTAAAAGTGTGTGGCTCATGTTTACACAATAAGGCAAATTATTGTTCTTTAACATATTTTAAAAAATTAAGAATGCACTTATCCTATTGCTCAGGCATACTTTGACAGTCTGCCAAAGCAGTATAAACTATAACTAGAAACTAAGTTCAGCTGGTAAATTGTTAGAACTTGCTTTGATTGCAAGTAATTGAAACCTGCTGTAAGAGTTGAATGACTCATTATTTATGATATGACATTCTTTCATGAGCTGTTTGTGAGTGAAAAATGTGCAAATCAATTTAATGTGTGTCTTGAACCTGACACTTCCTTTAAAATTTTTTCATTAAATCACTTGCTAGCGTTGTGCTCACTGACTTGACACCGCAACCGTGCAGGCATCTTACCATAGTAAAAATACTCCACAATGCATCATGCTTCCCAGGCCTAAAATAAAATATTGTTTGTTTCCCCATCCCCTACCCAGGGCTCACACTAGCCATTTTAAAATAATAGCCATTTATTTTTGCCCAACAAAAATTATAGCCAAAATTGACGCGAACTTATAATCTATGCACGGTGACTCGAACTTTATGCATGGTACATAAGGCTTTTTATGAATCATAGTCAGGGCCATAGCTGATCAAAATGAATATGTGTGGCATCTTATGCTAGGAAGTTTGGCACATACTCCACTGGCAAAATTTTTAATTTGATAGGGCTTCAGGTGCCTTCTGGGCAGTTTTCATTCTAGAAATCCTGACTAATTATGACTCAGTCTAGTGACAGGTCAAAGATAAATTGATCATCATTTAACTTAATTAAGAATTGTCTTCATACAAATAGGCACCATTGTACTAGGGTGCGTCCAGAGGTATGTCCCTCAAGTTCAATGATTTTGAATTCTACACTGAACATTGCATGTGACTGCGAGTTAAGGGCAGCATTGAGACAATAATGAATATTTAGTTTTGCATTTTTTCATACCTGGGGTAAATCAATAATTGTCTAGGCATATGCCTATAGAAAGCTATGCACCTGCTCTTAAAAATACACCATGTGCAATTTATAATAATATTACCTTGCACTTAATTTGTTTACTTTGCTTTATTACTCTGATAAGTACAGTGTCCATTTACATGACACAGACAGCTGAGGAAATTGATGCCATTACAAAAGGGACAGTCAAACAGCTTGTTCAATCAAATTGTCATTTCTTGATAACCATTATCTTTTAAAAGCTAGAAGATGGCCAATATAGCAGCAAGATATCCATATAAAACAGCTGCAGTGATTTTATAAATATAAGAAAAAGATATAAATATGTCATGATAAAACCTTTCTTTTGTCCAAGACTTATAGCTCAAGCAACAAGCTGAAGCCTCATGAACGTTTTAAAATGGATAATTGTATTTAAAGTTTTTTAAAAAATAAGCACTTATATTTTACAAATTACGAATATCCGAATTTTGCATGTCCGAATACTAGTCAACTTACGTTTTTCAAACAGCTCGTAAAAATAAGTTTTATTGAATAGTATGTTCATTTTTTAGTCAAAGCAGTCATTAGTCGATAGATTATAAATCAAATCACCTATTATTAATTATCATTAACCCTAAATTGCAATTAATCTTGTCTGCATCCCACGTCCCGGATTCGTCAGTATTTTAGACATGTTCGTCAGTATTTTAGACCTGTCCCACGAACGTTGTTGACAGTTGATTACACCAATTAAATGGGGATTAAAAGATGTTATCACAACAATTTATCAGTAATTAGACCTCCTGGGGCTAATGGTAATTAACAATGAAGATTATATGGGTCCAGTTTGAAGTGTGAACTTGAAAATTTGTGACACTCGATACGTAGCTGATAGATAAAATAAGAAGTTATGGAGATATTTTTTTTTGCAGTTTGATAAAATTATCGCCATTTTTCATCGCCAAATTGAAATAATAATCGCCACTTTGATAAAATTATCGCAAATGGCGATAATGTCGATTGACAGCGTGAGCCCTGCCTACCTACCCGAAAAAAACGGCCCTACCCAAAATATTTTATTGCCCAAATTGAAATAATATTTTTTTTATGATATATTGGGGATGAAAATGTTAATTTGTGTTTACTGGCTTGTTTCTTAAGTACATTTTGTACAGATTTTAAATTTAAGATTGTTGGTTTTTACCTTATAGTTACATGTATTATTATATTTCACTATTTGTATGTCTTGACCAATAACTATTATTCTGAAACTATTAAAAAAATATTTAACCTACCTACCTACCCATTTTAAATTTGCTTGGGTCGGGATGGGGAAACAAAGAATATTTTAAGTTTGGCCCCATTTAGGAAGACAATTTTTTTTATTAACATGTAATCACTCATAAAAGATAAATACTGTTTCCACCATGACAGTAAGTTGAGTAACTACATTTATTGAGACAAAAAATGATTAATTTAACTCTAACACAGTACTGTAACAGCATGATTGTGTAGAATCCTCTCATAGATTGGTACTATTCTGTTCTGTGCCAACAGGGTTAACACTACTACTTAGCTTAGATTAAGTGATCATATTAACACTATATTCACAGTGTGTTTCATTGCATAAATTTGTACAGTTGGAACTGCAATATTTAGTCAGATTCTTGTGATTTATATACCCTCAAAATTAGGACTGACTCAGTCAATAATGAAACCAGTTCCAATGAGTTTATTACTGAGGTTTTACTTCATTTTGAATATAGGATAAACATACTTGTTACAAATGTACATAATAGTGGTCCGGACTAGCGGTTGGGGTTACTGTTAGAACATTTGCAACCTGATCATGCATTGGCGTTAATTAATATTAATTGGACAGTGGTCAACACGATTTGCCAGAGAGTTATGCCCAAATTGTAGTCTCATTTTCTGGAAGTTGGAATTTGTGCAGTAATTATCCACCTACCGGTTTTTGCCCTCAGTCAGTCCGTCCGTCCGTCAAAAAATCTGGATCCATTCCTGACATAATTCTCAAACAGTTTTCAAGCTAGGTTTATGAAACTTGGTATGTGGATAGGGGGCAATAAGGGGATAATGCACATCCAAATATATTTTGATTCTGCTATGGCAACAGAAACATTGAAAATGGCTTAAAACCGGTAGGGGATTTAGAACTGTATTGCCTGCAATTCTTAATGACTTGTTATTATTGATTTCCTGCTGATTTGATGCGGGAATTGATGCACTTTTTGGTCACAGGTGTGTTACACAACAATTTATTTATAAGGCCACAACTGTACCACAGTTACATGTAACTGCACATGTATTGTTGAAAAAAAAACGTCTACAGAAATCTATATTTATGAAACATGTAAATAGTTTCTAAAATTGTTTATTTCAAATTCTTTATCAATGATACAGTTACCTGTCACTGTATTAGTCTTAAGATAAATAGGCTTTTTTCTTGAAAACTATCACTGTTGTGGACCGTCAATGACTTTAAGTGACGTTAGTCCACTACCAACAGTGTCGTACATAGCTATATACATTTTGGAGTTTTTATTTTTTTCCCTCCTGCAGACTTTTTGCTCAAGAATGTCCGAGTAACTAAAAATTAAAAAACTCTGGCCTAAATAGATCAAGTTTCCTATCTACTGTATAAATTATAATGTAAAATAAAATTTAAATAATTACATATGAAATTATTCATTTTTTTTTCACTTTATAGAAGTAATGAATGATTACAGTAGGTACAGCCGGTCATCCTAATTATAAATAAATCTTAAATTTTTATTGCTTTGATTTATACAATGTCATAGAGAAACTTGAAAGTTGTGTGTATTTTATGGTAGAATTAATTTAAAATGATCTTAGGTTATTGCTGATCACTTCTTCCTTTTATGTTCATTAAAACTCTTTTAATTTTAATTACTTGATTTCACAGTGACAGTGCAATTAATTATGTAATATATTATAATGCATTTGACATGGTAATTTTGCGTTTAAAAACAGTCTTTAAATTCCCAGACTTCCTGAAACTTTTAAAACAATAGCTTTTTTATTAGGTCAGAAATTCTGACCCCACGCCAGAGAAAATGCTGCTTAGACCCCCCACCCCTGAGAAAATGCTGCTTAGACCCCCACAGTCCACTGCACCCCTGAGAAAATGTTGCTTAGACCCCAAGGCCCAAACCCTGAAAAAATGCTGTTTGGACCCTCACCCCGAGAAAATGTTGCTTAATAGACCCGCACCCCTGAGAAAATGTTGCTTAGTCCCCTACCCCTGAGAAAATATTGCTTAGTCCCCCATCACTGAGAAAATATTGCTAAGACCCCCACCCGAGAGAAAATATTGCTTAGACGTCACCCCAACCCCAGAGAAAATCCAGATCCAGACAATTGCCTAGTGAAATGCCATCAGGGTTGAAAGTTGGCTGACTGACTGTAGAGTTACTTTCTGATGTCTACCTTTAAGCTTGTTGTCTAATCTCCATGTATTGCTGAAACCACCTACTGTTTGAATTATTACTGCATAATTGTTGTATATATAGATCTGTTAGTTTCATCACTATGTTATATGTTGGCAGACAGAAACATTCCACTAACGACCAGTAATTATGTATAGTGTGTATTACATTGTATGTGAATGTAGACTTCCACTACAATGTGTGTGTAATAATCAAACAACAGCTGACTTATGGCATATTGTTATATACCATGTAGCATATATCTGTCTGTCACTCTGTGTGTTTGGTTCTGTTTACACATTACATACTACATTGTACATATGATGGTGTGATGTGTGTGTTGTTTTACACATTATTCAATGTACTACAGTAGCTGAGACTACAGCTAGGTTTGTCTGCTTCTGTGTAGTACTGTCCAATTTGGTCCCAAACCAGGTACTCAGAATGACCATTCCAGTTCTTTGTTAGAAGTTACCTGACCCAGAAATTTTTAGGTGGGTAAGTTATACAATAGGGAGTTTCAAATTAAAAAAAGTTTTTGACATACACTCAATGCGTAAACAAATGTCTGTTGAAAAAAAGAAGTTTAGTTATCAATTTTTGAGGGCTGCTTTCAGTAGTTCAGCCACTCCGCCACCCTTTGACATTTAACTTCCCTTGGTTATTGGGCTGTAACCTAAGGAAACCTGCGGGGGTTTCTCTCCTGGTGGGTGTGAAGCCAACATCGATCTGCAGCGCCCAGGAATATTGAACATGTACATGTACAGGGTACCAATTCAAACCTTGGTCGAGTGGAGCATGTGGGTTATTCTTGCTCAGAGAAAATTAAGCAGTGGTCCAGACAGGGTTGAACCCGGGAACTTTCGATCCTGAAGAGCGCGTCTTACCTCTAGCCCAACGCTCCCCAAAGCCAAAACAGTTGAGTCGCTGACATACCAGATAGGATAACCCGGTTATTTCCATAGGATCTCGATGTGATTTAATGGTTCGGGGATGGGATGTAACTCTAAACCACTACATGTAGTAGTGGTTATAGTGGTTACCTTCACAGTCTGTGAAATAAGCTCTTGTCCGCTTGCCCGGGATAAGTAATTGTTGATTCAGGCAAGAATTCTGCATAGAGTTTATAGGAAAACAAAATTTCAGGTTTGCAGATTCGGGCAAGTAGTTAAAATCCTTATTAATTCAGTAAATTCACAGACTGCCTCCATAGAAAGAATTTATTAATGTCAGTCTCATTAGTATTACTGTGCTTGCTCTACAAAATGTAGATGGTCAGTCAGTTAAGATGATTGTATCCCCTGTTCAGAATGGTCCAACAAACTATCATTATTGTAATAATATATCAATATCTCTGTATTACCAATATTAAATTTAAAAAGCTGTCTGTACCAGATCAATTTGATGGTGAGTGGGGATATGTCTAGTCTCAGTGTAAATTATTGATGAACTTCATGAAGCCTGGCATTATAATGGTGTCAGACATTGAGAAATGTGTTCCTGGTGAATGTGATACAAGACCCTGAAATCTTATACCATCATTCTGTAAATATAGTTCAAACTTTGATTTAGCATTATATTGTTATTCTTCTCTACAAAGTACATGTAACGATAGTACTGGTAGTCTGTAGTCTGAGTAGGGTATTGTATTACATATTAGGCGTCTATTATAAATGTATTAAAGTAAAACTCAGTGTCCGTAATTATGTTATTTTACCAGAATCTTGAATTACATTCTTCTTGTTTCAAGAATACATAATTATGTAAATATATTAGGACTGACTGACTGAAATCAACTGGATCATTGATTTAAATGTTTTGTATTGTGAGAGATGGTGAATGTTTTAATTAATATGTAAATGACATGCGTTGATGGCTTTAAGTTTAATTACCTTATTTGTACATTCTGATTCATTATTACTCTGATGCTGCTACTTTTGTACAAAATTAATCAGGGTTTTTTTATATTGGAGCAGGGATTGATTTAACTAGGGGTGGGATTTATTTCATTAGGGGTGGGATTTATTTCACTTGTGAGAGCTGAATCTCAAAGGTCATCAAACCATAGAATACTTAAAGTAAGTGTAAAGAGAAAATAAACAGAATAATCAGAATTTTAAGGGTCAAAATGTGTTTTTTTTTAAAAATATTTAGGGTCAAATGGTCATTCTGGTGTCAAATGAAACCCGGTTTACAACACGATATTGTTCAACTGTATGAGTATAATCACCATGTGACCTGTTTATTTTTAGATTATATTTAGAAAATTGAACATGAAAGTACAAAAAGTGTTACTGTTTGAGGGATTTAATTGTAGTACATAATGGTAAATTAAAATTAAAATCAACAGAAAAAAGACGAAGTTGGCAACAGTTGTTGTGTATATTTAGATTGGTGTGCAATATTTAAATGTATTTTAACTGATGAGGGATAACTGGAAATTTTCTACGAGGACCAAACCTGAAGTGTATAATTATGCAGGCCTTTGATTCTACCTCCTTCATATGAAACGGTTCGCATTCAGTCTGACCTACATGTACTCGAAAAAATTGTTTAATGCAAGGGGGATGAGGTTGGGGTAGGGTAGTTCAGCCTTTTTGCACTTGGAGCATTGTGTCACTGTGACTCCTGGCCTGTACACACAGTAATGGGCACTCCATTGTGATGCCTCTGAAGCTCAGAGTGAGTCAGACATGTATATAAACATGACTGGAAACATGTATAGTGTACGACTACAACTACAAGTAACAAATTCCTTCTCAGACTTTATTGAATCTATTCACCCTATAATACTACACAATGTACCTCAGAAGTCAGATATGATCATACATTGGTCATCCTGTAGATTTGTTGATACCTTAGGGCATTTAGGTTACATTGATACAGGCCACTATCATAGTTAATAGAATAGATGAATCAGTTTATAATTGTGACAGGTGTGAAAATGTGAATGTATATGATGTGATTTATTGTCATTATCCCAAGTTTTACTGCTTCATTTTGTTTGACTAACCATTTACACGTACAAATGTACAACATTTTTTTCTATTGTAACATACATTTGACATAAATTTGCTGTTCAAATAAATACTATCAGGCAATAAAACTTAAAAAGCAAAAAAGGCTTAAGACTTGAAAATCTTTGTATATAATAATGTTCTACTTCTTACAAGTATGAGTAGTTTCCCTTGAGGCTTGACATTGCTAACACATATTGTTGATTGTATACAATTGTTCGACTTAACAAGTATATAAAATTTATAAATCCGACATAATTTTTTATGGTAAGCATGGTCAGACATGTAACATATGTTATTTACAGTGCAAAATTATCTAAAAAATTGAACAGGGAGGGCAGCACTTGACAGAAACAGCAAAACATGAAAGGCACATAAAATAACAGAGTATAGTACTACATTGCAGGGCTCGAGCTGTGACCCGCCATTATCGCCATTTGTGATTTTTTTATTCAAATGGCTATAAAAATTCATTTTTGGCGATATGCTGTGGCGATAAATTAATAAAACGGCAAAAAAAATAGTTTTCAAAAAAAATCCATCTAAAATTAACGTAAACCATTGAAGTACAGCCATAAATTTATATTTACAAATTGCTAGTTCTGCACGAAAGTGGCCCGTCATGGTCTTAAAAAAAAGAAAAAAATGCTGAGCTTAGTCTTTATATGCCGGTCAGCATTCTGCTGAAATATGACAGGCATACGAGTGCCTCCAACTGTATTTGAACCTAGGTTGCCACATTAGACGACAAGCGCTCTAACCAAATGAGTTTATGACGAATAATGAGAATTTGATGACTTTCGATTGAAAATGATGCTTTAGCTTTGTTGGCCCCTTTTGAAACTCCTAATATAATGCATATTACACATATTAATTGTTATATATTATTGTGTTTTACAGTCCAGGGTTGACTGATCTAACAAAGGAAGATCTGAAGAATCTACGTAAACAACAAGAGAAAGCTAAACGAGACGAGAATGCCAAACAGATTATAGGAACAACATTTGATCCACCTGCATTGTCTGCAAATGTCCGCTTTGATCCTCCAGTCAAGGTATATATGGAATTATTCTATAAAATATATCAGAATGAAGTGGGTGTTTATCTATTGTAAAGTGGCACCCATATTTAAAAAGCCAGCCAATAAAGCTTATGAGACGCTGTCTATCTACTTTCTCTAATCCCTGCAAGCACCGGGCAGGTTACAGGAAGACCATGTAATATTAACTGTATACATGTATCAGTTAATGCAGTTAATGAACGGGCAACCGTATGAGAAAGCATCCTCCCAGGATTCGAACCTTTGATATTTTCTTCCCAAGGAGGATGGCTTCACCATGGGAGACAGTATATGTGCACTAACTGCACTAATATACTGGCACCTGAGGGTACTGTATGATTACCATTTGGATGCATGTGCCAATGTGCATGTAAGTTCATTCAATGAACTTGAATTGTGTACTAGTGTTCTTTGCAAAGTGTACAACTCTTCTAGTTGATATTTTATAACTATCTGTCGTAGTGTCACCGTGTGTCTGTACTATGTTGACCTTGACCTTTTTCATGTCAGTTACATGTTGTTATGTGAAACCATTGTCAAACAGTGAGTATTGATAATTCTATACTGAAACACATTGATTTTCTTAAATTGATACATACTTGCATATCAGAAGCCCTCAAAAGTTTTCACGAAAAGTATATTATTTTAAAAGTGAAGAAAAAATAGAATCTATATGATGCTAACGAAGTTAGACTTGCATTTTTGCTGTCACTTTGTGGTAATATGTAGCCTTTTGACTTGAAGCATTTAGTTTGGAGATGAAATTATCCAGCAATGTCAGATCTGTTACAGTATTTTTGGATGTGGCAAGTTGGTAGTCTTGGCTCTAATGTTTGACTTGATGCCAGGAGCATTAAATGTCGGTATTCTTATTGGTTATTGTTGTACGACCAAGGTTACATTATATCGGTTGGTAGTGAATGTGTTCCATTCATTATAAGTCTGTGATAAAGCTTTTCTCTAGTATTCACTATTCAGAAGTAGCCGCGGTCGTGGTCCAGTAGTGCATGGGATTCATAACTCAGGATCTGGTCGCGACTGGTCACACCCTTCAATGAAAATTCGACAACAATGTTCGTATCCAAAGCCAAAAAAGCACAGAGGCAAATTACTTTCTAGGCTATATTTGGCCTTTTTTGGGAGGGGGTTCTTCAAAAGAAATGCTTATTTTGTGTATTCTATGAATTTACTGAGGCCAGTGCCTTGGTACGCCTCTACATGGCTACAGGCCTATATGTGCCACCAAAATAGAACTCTTATTGCTGCCATATAATATTTACCATTACCAGTAGTAATTGAAATATGCATAAGTTATAACCTAACTCAGTTATTGTCTATACAAGTAACATACATAACATCATACATGTGTCTGTATTGTCAACGGACAAACAACAGCTGTGATATAGCACAATATGGATATTACACATTATTATATTTATCTGTACTAGTACAAAGCCTCTTATAAATGTTGATTTCTATACTTCTAAATGTCAGTACATGGTAATAAGTCATCAATTTGTTGCCTGACAAGAATAATTAATATACAAGTACACTTTTCATTTTTTATGCACTGGCATCTTTAGTGACTGTTTATCCGTGTGATGTCGCACTCGTAATTTAACGAGAACAATAGGCATCGTCCACTCACTCAATAGAGTAATAATGTCAAAAAAATGAAACTTAATTTTACCTCATTTTATTGGAGAATGGGTAGAGGCCTTACTGTAGCCGTAACGTTCTGGACAATAATCCAAATTAATTTTTTTGGACTGACAAACTGCCGAGTTTCGTTGGCTTGAGATGGACTCTCGTCGGCTTTGTCCGATGGTCAGACGGCTTTCGTTATGACTGCTTCTCTCGTGTCAAATGGAACCCCTGTTTACTTATGATAATATAAAAGCTAAAATGCATATTGCATTCCAGCTTCAGCCTTCTGTTTTAATTATTGTGTTTTTTTCTGGTAATTACTTTAACATTGAGTATATCTGTTAAATGTAATATTCTTTTAATTGTATGTGTCAATTGTGTTCATTTGTTTACTTATTTGTGATGATGTATTATTGTGCATACTTGCAGGTTTTATTACTTAGAGAAAGTTTTGTTTATTGCTAGAGAAAGTTAAGACAAATCTATTTATAGATATATTAATGCCGGAATGTCTGGACTGATTTTGTTGATGAAATCTGGTTGTTAGAAGATAAGGTAACTTTGTAGGTGTTATCATTGTCAGCTGCTCTATATTGTATATAGGAGTGTCATCCTTAAAGTTTTGTGATGGACATAATCTGAAAGGAAATGGTCACTTGAGTTTAGCCTGTATGGTATGATCAGGTGCCAAGCCAGGCATACACCTGGATGAAAACTCGAAAAAATAAAAAAATAAAATGGCTTTAAATGTTGTAAAACTTAGTGCCATACTAGGATTAACTTTAAGCGTTTGGTTTGTCTGAGAAAGTCAAACATCACTATTGGCGTATAACACACTCATTTGACCCAAGTAATGGATCAATCATGACCTTAATGTATACACTTAACATCAAGGATCTGCTAGTCTCAACCCAGTAACATGTGTCCCTGACATTATTGAGGACATGCTAATTGGCCTTGTTTGTAATAGGGTCTTGTATAACTACATGTACCGGGTATATGAAGTAATTGTAAGTTTTCCATATGCTATTATGTTAAATCATGCTAATAAGGTCCTGCTTAATTGTCTCGATATAATCAAACCTTATCATAATGACCTTTTAGTTTCATACATGTTTAATATACTCAGAGTTCACACCAGTTTATAACCATTTGAAGCTATTATAAATACTATTCAGGCCCGTAGGCACACGCTGCCTTTACTCAATGAAAAGGAGAGAATTGATCAAAATATCCCTAGAAATTTTTTGCTGTGGTTTGTCTCTGGATGCAGCCAAACTATTATATATGCCATCTACCCACATGCTCCATCTGACCAAGATGTGAATTGGTACTTGTGAGGGCGGTGTCTGTACATGTTCAATATTCCTGGACGTCGCGGATCGATGTTGGCTGCAAACCCACCAGGAGAGAAATAGTTTCTTCAGGGAGACTCAAACACTGGTTTTCTTAGGTAGCCCAATGTCCAAGGGAAGTTAAAGTGTCAAAAGATTGCTGATTGGCTGACCTGCTGAAGGCAGCTCTCGAAAATTGGTAACGTAACTGAGCCCATTTTCACCTTCACCTTGACCTAATTTTGGACTTAGCCTTATTGAAGGGCCAAAGTCTTGGTAAACTTGTTCCTTCTAGCATTAATATGGATTGCTACAAGCCTTTCATACTTGCATGTATGTTGTATATGAACACTCTCCACACACCTTTATCACCTAACCTCATTTTGACCTTCACCTTGTCCTAATTTTGGACTTGACATATTGAAGGGCCAAATTCTTGGTTAACCCAAATTGACTGTTTCGTTTTACATCATGTCCATCAAGGCGTTGCCTTCAAACTTGGCATACTTGTTTGCCATCATAAGCCCCATTATCAAACCTTGTTACACTATCCAACATTTTAACATAATTATGGCCCCTGATTGACTTAGCTTATTTCATGGACAAGGCTTCCATGGGGGCATAAGTGTTTTTTGAATGCAGTCTTGTTTCTACTGCATTTATCAAATTTTTCAAGCTGGATTTTGGGGTTTTCATTGTTAATTTTCGTTTGACAACTCATTTGCACAAAACTCAATTGGGACAGGGTCTTTTCTGTGTTTAAATTGTAACAAAATGCAAAGTTTATAAATTTCACCAACAGAAAGGACTACTTTCGCAACCCCCTAGTTACACTGTACGGCCACGCACACTGAAGGTCTTAATCTGAAACAAAATCTCCAAAACATATTAACAAAACCTATCAAAAATCATTTTTAAATGATGATTTTTATTAGCAATTGGGTATTATGATGGAAATCCTGGGAGAACTACTACCTGTGTTACTAGCTCATTATAATTGTTTTTTTCCCTGATGTTTTTCAAGTACCAAGGCTACACTGATGCATTCTCAGACTGGCTTTTTTTATTGCATCCAGCATATTATACTGTAGCATTCCATGCTGTGGAATGATGGTAACCGATCAGTGTATCATTACCAATTAACATCACATCATGAGCTCTATGATGATATCTCTATCTCTCTTCTCAGGTGCTATATTTATCATAGTTGGTAAGGTGGAATATTTTAAGAGTTCGTTAAACTCAATAAAATTTTCTACACTTGTAGTTGAAAGTGTAATACAGTAGAAGTTAAATTGTCTGAGTCTTGAAGACCGAAAACACCTTGAATACAGTACAGTCATGTCTTGAACATGTAGACGACTCACACTTAAGTTTCCTGGTCCGAAGGCAGTGAGGTATTCAAGTGCTACTGTATAGTAATATGAGCAAATATTTTATTTTAAAGAAGTAACATTAATGGGTATACATGTTAATAGGTATACATGTATGCAGTCTTCCCTCTAAGCCTCTGTTCCATATCCAGACACTTTAGAAGTGCAAGTTTCTATTAACTTCTAAGCATGTACTTCACTTGACAAAGCTCAGTGTTATATGATACATGTACCTAACCACACTTACAGTGTGATGTTATGGTAATACATTTTTATCGGTCACATATTTGTAACTGTTAGGCTTTATAGCTATGTTAGTGCTGCTGTGACCGGGACGACCTATTTTGTATTGTACTTTCATGAATAAATTTATTCAAAGCTGTTGCTAATAATAATATTATCTAGATGAAGTTCACATACAGAAGTGTATGTATACTTTTTGTCCTAACATACAGGTTTTGTCTTAACAGTGTTTGTTCACAGTTGGTGTTAGTAAACACTAGCTTGTTGTATAGCCTGTATAGTAATTGTGCAGGGGTTCCGAGTTTTGACCCTTGAAATTTCCAAAAAGCCACATTTGACCCTCTAGATTTTGGTTTGATGGGTCATTTTCTTTTAAGGTATCATGGGTATTTTGCCATATAAAATGGTAAAATTTATTCAAAAGTATCAAAATGACCGTTCCGATTCAGAAGCTTAGTGGAACCTCTGAATGTGCATAGTGATCATTTGCACTAATTGTCATCTCTTCGTACTAGGTTACCTTTAATACACTTTCACTACAGTATATAAGTGTAACTCCCGTTACAAGTGATGCATTATCTGCTGTTTGATATAGTATTATACCAAGTAGTTATACATCTATAGTCTTACTGCAGTTTGTACTCCAGATTGATGGAGAAATGCCAGATTTGCTTAGCAACTTTCTGTCTAACTTTATTCATTGAAATTGTCTGTATTAAATTGGCTGCATTTTGTGTCCGATAGCCTCTTTTCTTCTTGCTTATCAGGCTGTTTCTGTTTTATCTACATTTGTTGAATGTATACAGATTCGCTTGGGCAATGTTGGAGATAGATTTATATTTTTTGCATAGTGCATTCTTGTATAATTTTTTATGTTTTTTGTGTGCACCTGCAGTTAGTGTGCATGATGAACACTTGTTACACCACTGTATGAGAATGGCATCTTTCATGCAGCAGATACACCGAAATATGTCCATATGACAGAATCATTGCTTCTAAAGATCATTTGAGATGTTTGCTGCAGAGGTGGTTCGGTGGAGCTCTAAATGATGTGCCAGATTTGTAAAGTGGGTTCGATTTCCAGTGCATCAGGTCTCATACTATTAACCCTTCTATGAAAATTTGACATCAATGTTGATGTTCCTTCACATGTGAAAGGGTAAGCAAGAGTTACACTGGTCAGGCTAGCTGCATTCCAGGAAAACTGACAAAGTACCGGTAAGGTGAATCAGAGGCTGTATATAACTTGAACATTTTTTGAGAATCATCAAAGTTAAACCCAAAACATTCTTAACTTTAGTAAAGGTATCATCATGCGATATAGGGTTAACTTCAAACTGTATCAGATCACCTCCTCGATAGCCTTGTGGTTGAGAGTGCGGGAGGTCTCGGGTTCAATCCCAGGCCGCGTCATACCAAAGACGAAATAAAAATGGTACCAGAAATCTCCTTGCTAGACGCTCAGCATAAAAGGGAAACTGGCTTCTCTTCTCTCATACCCTCATGGCGATGGATAACATCAGGAATGAGGTGTTGAGAGTTGGAAAAACTTGTTTCACAATCAACCTTAAATAAATAAGTATAAACTATCAGACTGTATCAGTGCTTGCAATTACTCATTGTCAAGTTCAACAGTTCAGTATTTAATAGCACAGGTATAAATACGGACTGAGAGGTTCTACTTATCATCTGTTGGGCTATTTTTGTCCGGCTAGTTTTACTTTGGGTAACATTATCTTCGGGCACTACTTCAAAATAATCTTCTTTTAGTCTGTGTGATTATGGTTGTTGATTCTTTATTAAGAAATCACGACAAAAACTACAGGGTGTTTTGATAAATTGTTGAAGTTTATTAAGCAAGGTTGGAATATTTATCAAACTCTGTGTACCATATGGTATTTGTATTGGGTATTATTGTCTAGTCGTTGTCTTGATTTGACCAGTCAGATTTAGGGTATTGTTAAAATTTGTTTGAATATTGATTGGTGTTTGTCCACTGGTTTATAATTTATCATGCTTCTTCAAATAGTTCCCTGGTAGGAATATGTTACTGGTACAGATAAATATAGGCCCTCCCACTGCCATCAAAATTTGCATTAGTTTTTGACCCCTGCACCTAAATGCTGTTTCTGTGCTAGACTCTCCACTAATATTACGCCAGTTAATTGTCATTTATGTCGGAGTCATAGTGTCCCCCTATCGTCGACTCCCAATTGTTATATTGACAAGTGGATAAATTTTAACTTGATGGTCATTTTAAGAAGCTTTGAATGGCGTAATATGAAATTTGTCTAGAGTCTTGTTTAATGTATTTATTGTCCTTATCCTGTCCGTATAAATATAGATTTAGTGTCATGTTATTGACACAGTTTGATAATTAGGTTATTGGGGGATACACTATAGTTAATATACAAGTATTACATGTTTCACTATGAATAGTTGATGTCTGCCTGTCATCATGTAACAAGTCAACTAATTAGTTTGTTGATGATCATGTGTATGTGTGCGTTATAAGTACTAATCAAATGACGGAAGTTTGCAATTATGTGTTATGTCTATTGTGTTACCGCTTTGTTCCCAAATAACCCTTTCTAAAAATTACTGAGAACTCAGAAAAAGGCAGGGATCGTGAAACTAAATAGTTTAGGGTCTGACATGAAGGTTTAGTTCTGAGTACATTCATGTATCAAGTTAGTTAATTGTTTGGCCACAGATAAATTATAATGATATGTTCATTGATGCATACCTCCACATGAATATTACATGTAGATATCTGTAGTTAAATTAATAAAAACGTAATTAAAGCTATTTTATTGCGGTATGTTCGTACCATGTCTAGTCTCTGTTGAGACATTATGTACTATTAGCGTGCTTTATGCTTCTTTCAGACATACACACTTGTAAGTCATTGATGTTTTAGAGGAACAGTGTATTTTAGCCTTAGAAAATTTGCTTGGAAGAATGAAAATGAAGCATAAGTTACAAAATGAAAAGAAGACTCATTTTGCTGTTACAAGCTGTTATATGAATTCTGTTAAAGTTATTGTCTCAATGTCTGTATTAGGTATCAGTCTTAATAGCCAAAAGTGATAGAGCATCCGCTTCAATGAGAGGTGTTGGTTTCGGTCCCAGACATACCAAAGTTATTAAAGATGGTACACCGTACAGGTAAATCTCTTTTGCTTCTGCAGACACTCAGAATAGTTAGTTCCAGGTAACTGCTGGTTAATCCGTTGTCTGGGTAATGTGACTGGCTAGTGTCTGCATATGACTGAAATGCTGTTCACCAGGGGCACTTACAATAGTATTTAACATTTATATTTGGTATGTTTTCAGATTGAGGAGAGTGAGGACAGTTTGAAACTGAAGAAGGTGTTGGGTGAATATGACTATACAGTATCGAGGTTGGGTAAACATGGCAAGTATTACGATATGGTCGGTGTCGAACGGCAACCATCTACACCACTTCCATCAAAACAACAAAATAATAAACAGTTCTTTCCACAGCCAAATAGTCGGAGTAATTTTAATCAAAGACTCAACTCGAGTAGTCAGGGTCATTCCTCTACAAATGACAGACGAGGTGCTCCACATTTGACGCAAAATAAATCTAGTGCTATTGATCCACATAATGCTTATATTAAAAACCAAGTGCGGAATAAAGTTAGTCATTCATCCAGTGCTGAAACCAAAAACGCCGGCGGTGGCGGTAGTAGTCATGGTGCTCAAACCAGTCGTAGTTCTACTGGGGATTTGCATGCTGGGAGATCTAGTCTCGTCAGTTCAAATACTAGTAACACGCGTAAATCGGATCAAAAACAGAGTGAAAATGTGTCGATATCAGGTACAAGTGGTAGTGACCAGAAATCGGCTAATCAGAACTCTTCTTCGAGAAAACTACCTGAATCGAGTCATGTTAACCGAGAACCAGCAGTGCAACCCGCAAAGAAACCACAAACAATGCGGGAACCAGTTCTTCAGTCATTGAAACAAGAATTTATGGTGCAACCTAAAACTAATCAGCAAAGCCAGTCACAATCTGAACTTCCATCAGCTTCTACTGAAAGTGATAAGAAGGATAAAGTTACTGATCATAATTTAAAACAGTCTACAGAGTCTAGAAGTGTTCTTAAAGTGAAGGAAGAGAATAGGAATGGTGCTGTAGTCAATGGTGCCAAACTGAAGAACAGACCAACACTAAATATTGTAAGTATTCAACTAGAAGTCAGTGTTCTAGTTGTTGGTGTACAGATAACATGTATATTTCTTATAATAGTGTCAGCCAATTTGGCTTATAAGACACCTATTTTCTGACCACATTTACTTCCTGTCAGCTATTCTTCGATGCCAAGTACCCAAGGAAGGCTTGGGCACAGTAACCATTGAAAAGCTGGCGGCTCACCAACCTGTCCTGCCAGAATGGACCATCAGTTCCTCACAGTCAAGAATCAAACCTTCTGTATCCAGCAGTGAAAGAAAATGCCTTAACCACTTTCAGCATTTAATCATACAAAATGTTCATTTAATGCCGATATCTTGATCAGCTGAGTTGCTCAGCCCTTGGGATTTAGGCAAGCCGCGGCCTAGTGATAACTGAACTTTTTCTTTAAGAAATGTCATTAAACCCGAAGAAACGTTGTGTTTTTCAGTGCCTGCTTACATCATCATCATTTAATTCACAAGTTCGACCCCCCAATTTAAGATAAAACCATTATAAAAATATAACATACTCCTGATACAGGCTAGCTTGGATTAATTTATCGGATATCTGGTTGTTTTCTATAAAGCAGATATTTAATTGCCCTAATAAAACTATGAATTGAAACGATGTACCATGATGGTAATACATACACCACTGTTGTATTCATGGATTGTTAGAATGATAAAATCTAATGTGTTTATTATTATCGAGGGGGGGGGGGCTTCTTTCTTACCTTGCAATCTCTCCTACATGTATATGTCAGGCTTCCTAACCTCCTACATTCAGTCTGTTTCAATATTTATCAACATGTCCTTAGGATAGTTTTCAATGAGGTTGTATAATTGTATTTGACAAAAAACAATATTTTAAGGTGATGAAAACATCTGGTGTAGTAATTAGTATAGCCTAAATCTTTTAACATGTCAACATTGAATATCCGCGCTTATCGCTTATCCGTTGTCAAATCTGAGTTGTTATTTTAACTAATCACAACATTTTTATGGTACAATAATGAAAACACACAATTAATTAGTGACAGGCCAAATGTGCTCGGCCAAAAACACTACTCCATAGACCCATATGATATATATACATTCAGTAATAACAACTTTATGTTAAGGATGTTTACAGTAAACTGTATTCTGATAAGATACTGATCGCTGAAGTTCTTTATCTCAGTGGCTTGGTGGTTGAGAGGCTTACGCTTTTGACTACGGATCGAGAGGTTCAAATCTTGGCTGATCATTTCTAAAAAACTTTTCTTTGTTTCACACCCACTAGAGATAAACTGGTTGGTAACCCAGAGGTTGTCTCGAGTCACGGAGTGTATCAGTGCTATACACTCGACGTGTTAAAGAACCAAGGAGTCTCTTTAGAAAGATTTAGGATAGCATTATCCGTATTCCTTGTATCACACAAGTTTCTGTCTCTTCCCTCGAATCAGGATGGTATGAGTAGTTCGCATTCCTGTTATAATGTAAACACTACCAAGAAGATGAAAATACCGGTAGTTTGAAATTGTCAAGTACATTATCCTTGACCTCTATATCTTAAGTACAATAGGTATAAAAACGTCACTTACGCTCTTACACTATGTATGTAAGTGAACAAGTTACATGTACAATGGTTTAACATGTTATCTCTACACTTCTCCATAATATTTGGTCATCCTCATTTGTGAATTGTTTACATGTACTTTTACTATGTTTATGTATCAATATTATCACTGTAATAATTGTGGAACGTTGATACCGGTCTATTCTGGTTATAAAGGCCAATTGTGGTTAACTTTAAACATGTTACAGCTTTAGTTTTATCAGTTAGTAAATAGTCTCAAGTTTAGACTTAAATATGTCATGGCCTTTAAATGAAAATGTATCTTATAAATATTCAACTATTTTTGCTAAGAATTTTGATATTCAGTTGCTCCTACTTAATACCAGTCAGTGTGGCTTTAGACATTTGCATAAAAGTTTAGCGACAGTTTGTCTAAAACTGGGTTTAACTAGTTTACAACTTGAGAAATGTTTTGCTATGCTTAAGCAGCTTTATATAAATATATATGCATTTTGCTTTTTGCAGTGTGTCTGTTGTGATCGCTAGAATTTGATTCAAAGCTTCTATCTGAAAACATGAAGTTTTGTTGTAAAATCTACCAAGTAATTGCCGTAATATAATATTTACACGTAAACATTCCTTTGATGATTCTTTAATGATGTGAGGTTTTTGAATTACCTAGGTTTTTGAATTGCTAGAATAACTTCCATTTATTTAGATTATAAATAAATCAGTAGTCCATGGCACGATTCATGTGCCTGATTTATGGTCAGACTTATATATATATATCTCTCCGAAGTTGAAGGCTTCCATGTTGGTATAGATGACTGGTCAGTCACCCTATATATTATACCATTATGTCGTACATGTTTGTAGGTCAGTGAACTCATTCATTTTGTCAAAGTGTTGAACTGTCCATTATTGTATGGGGGATAATAGTCAATAATGCCGAGTGTTTAGATGGCTTTAAATGATTTGTACTGGGAATCAGCTGCTTCCATGTGATTGTGGTATCGGAAAATGCCATTATGCTTTTAATCTAATGACATCATCAAACTTTTCCTGGTATTGTATTAAAGTAGGGCAATCACTGAACTTATGCTATGAAGTTTAAACTAACAGGATTTGTTTAACTCAGGGGGTCTCTAGAACTGATCAATATGTGGAAAAATAATACAAAACACAATGTGACTGTGCAATACATTTTGAATGGTAGTTTTTGTATGCTACCCTGGGTACTTGGGTTGTAAATTGAGTAAAATAATTGCAACATCTGCTTTTTAGGGCTCTGGTTTAGTTAAAAGTGGACCAGGACGGGTCTTTAAATGGTTTTAATTATGCATTTCGGTGCAATACTATTGGTAGTATCAATTGTATAGGCTTTCAGTACTAGTGGGCCTTGCAAAATAATGACTTGTTATGAAATGCGATGCCTTAATTATTAACAGCACAAAATAGTTATGATTAATCATATTTCAGATGCTATTATTCCTGTTTATGTTTTTTCATTGAATCAGTGTATAAAGTATGAACTAGTTCATTTGTTGGGTTATTGACTTCTTTTAATATGGTTGAATGCAAATTTAATAACTTAATGGATTCATTCTCGATTCATTATAGATTATTATGTCAAATAGAAAAATGGTAATTAGTATGCACTATGCATGAATAGTGTCACTTTATGCAGCCTGTTAAACTGTTTACCTTATCACAATGCTGCACTTTGTTTTTTGTCTCATAAAAAGTGTGTCATAATGATTTGGTGAGCATTAGTCTTATGTAATCTTTATTTAAATGAATTTATAGCAGGATATATATTATTTATCATGATCATGCAATAACTTTGACTGCAAAATCATAAACGTGTGTAATTTTATGTACATGTTGAGATGTGTAATTTCATGTACATGTTGAGATGTGTAATTTCATGTACATGTTGAGATGTGTAATTTCATGTACACGTTGAGATGTGTAATTTCATGTACACGTTAAGATGTGTAATTTCATGTACACGTTGAGATGTGTAATTTCATGTAAACGTTGAGATGTGTAATTTCATGTAAATGTTGAGATGTGTAATTTCATGTAAATGTTGATGTGTAATTTCATGTACATGTTGAGATGTGTAATTTCATGTACATGTTGAGAAAAGCTGGGGTTATTTTCTTTGACAATTTGCAGTTTAACCTTTCTCCCATTCTTTATAGGGTACAGTGTAATCCTGATAAGAGATATGCTAAAATGCATACTGATTTTATAGGATATGTGCAGCTTTTTCTGGACAAATATGAAGAGTGATCTCCCTTGATATACTTTCTTGTTAAGTCTATTTCTGTAATTAGATTGTCTCCCTTCTATACTAATTGATGTAAATAGGTAGGGACATAAATTGACAGGTCCATGTGGTAAATGGTTGAGGTGCAATGTAGCAATGTGGTTGTCTTGTTTGATAATAGACACTGATTGTCAATAACACCTTAAAATATAATATTCTTAATTTATATGGCCTGAATCAAATGTTATACATGTAAACTAACTGGGGGCCTACAATTCTGGAATAATTTGGAAATCCAGTTTAGCTGCAATAGAAAGTTTTCTGTAGAAATAAAGTTATTTTAGGGGAAAAACAAGTATTGACCAAGTTATGTTCATTTGAAATTTCATATGCTGAATTTTGTCAATCTAGACAATGTTTGAATCAGAGTTTTGGTGTTACAGAGATTTGTGCTGAGGCCCCCGAACCGGACATGTGTCTTAATTATATTCAGGGGGTTGTTCCTCAGTAGGACCCCTGAACCAATTAATGTGTGTTAAAGCTTTTTTAAAAAACATTATCTGATGTTTTAATGCAAATGTACACAGCAATTAATTGAAATTCAGTTGTTTACAAAAAATGTACTCAATGAATAGAAATCCTTAATTTAGTTCTCATATTGTTTTTTTTTATTGAAAATGGACATGAAAATATGAAGATCATTTCATGTAGGTTATTATAGTTACAAAAGTATAATAAGTAATAAGTTGTTAATCGAGTGCTGTGGCAAATACCTGGAAACATAGGAAATTTGTGAGGATATACTGGTTATTGATCTGAGATTTGTTATTCAGGGATGAATGATCTTGCTATACCTAGGGGAGTCATTTACCGAGTAATGTTTTCTTAGAATAATGAACCTACTAGGATATCTGATCATCCATAATTATTTCTTCTTGCCTAATTGTGTCACCCAATATGTTTGGTTAGTAATTTGTAAGTTAATGATTTATATATGACAAGGAGACAGGCTCTATAATAAATTTCCATGTTTATGATAACCTTATATTGTTTCAATCTCCGCTAGAATAACCTAGTGGTTGAGCATTTGACGAGTGTGAAGTCTCGATATGACCTGAAACAACCTTAAATTTTTATGCCCCAGCATCTACTGATGTGAAGGCATATAGTGATTGTCCTGTCTGTTTGTTGGTCCATTTGTTCGAAATTGTTAACCAAAACTTTCAAGTTGTTGAAACTCAAATATTTTCAAAGTCTGTCTCTGCATTGCTTTTCAAACTAGGCGTACTTGTTTACCATCATAAATACCTTACATTGTCGACGCCATATTACACTATCCAACATTTCTACAGAATTATGGGCCCTGATTGACTAAGCTTGGTATTATGAACAATACTTCTACTAGGGCATAAGCATTTACTGAATGCAGTCTTGTTCACTACATTCTTCTCCATGACCGTAGTGCAGGCACTGGAACTCACATAATTTATAATTCCATGACTACATCAGGGGGGAATGTTGTATGGTTAGTCAAATTGGAATATTTTGCTAATGAACTTGCACCGTTCATGAATAATTTATGAACTAAAAATGATACTTTATCTAAAGTTTATGAAAAAGTTCATGAAATGACAGTTACATCTCTGGAGGACAGTTAAGTTTGCAGCTGAGCCTGGAAACATATAGGTCAGTCACAGCTGGAGTATATTGTATAAATATGGATTTATCTGTAAGAGAAAGGGGGGGGGGGGAGATAAATAGCAAATAGCAATTTTTCATCGTTTATGTTTGCAATATGTGACAGATGGTGAAATTTGCTGAGAGTCAATTAAAGCCAGCAGTGCTAATATCACTGTAGAATGAAATATGCTTACTTGACAGTATGCGTGTTATTTGCCCATCTCAATATGTTGTCTTAATTACCTGTCACACATGTTTTATAATACACTATATATAGGAACATATTCGTAGTCAGTTTGATGCAAAAAAAGGGATACTGAGTTTTTGCCCTTGGCCTTTGACAAATGGGCCTGTGTAATTGGAAAGATAATATTGACATTCAGTGATAGCTCATAGTCGTCTGTATTTAACTAACTTCTGTATTCTTTCTCTTTTCAGAATGTGGAGGAGATATTAAAGGTACGTTAACATGAAAGATTTTGTTTGAGATTGCAAAGGGAGGTAATTTTGAGTAAAAAGTGTAAGTTCATGAGTTATCCCCATAAATATCTATAAAGGTAAACAAAGGTTCTGTATTGTCATCTGTCCAGGAAAACAGCTTACTGTAGGTAAATCTGCCACCATATATAGCTGAAAAATGTTGAAAAGCTGAGAAATGGTGAATAAACATAACAAAGAAACTGCATGCAAAGGGAGATAATTTCATGAAAAAATTGTATCCTTAGGAGTTGTCTCCCTTAAAATATATAAAACAGGACTTGTATTGAAAGATTTTGTGGTAAACCTCAGATGATACAGGCTTTTAGCTGTAGACTGGTGTAGTCTGTGTATTTATACTTTACTACATGTGTATACTATGATCTTTATAATTCTATTTTCTGATGTGACAGATGTTAGTTCTTGATACATACTGCATATTATGAAAATGTCGGTTTATAATTGTATATGTCATTGTGTGGTAAAACGTTGGTACATGTGTATGTGTATGTCTCACTCACAAAGAGTACAGGCATGTTAGGAATAAGGCCTATCATAATTTTACTTGTTTCTCAGGTAACTTATCTAAAAAAAATAGGGTAGGACTAGATTAACAATTATTTTTATATAGAGGAAGAGCAACATTAATTTCCCTTTGAAAAGTATGCAAAAATCCCAATTATATTGTTTATTTAAAACAATTTTTTAAGTCTTAAAATATCTGTATATGATAGTTAGTATTATTATTATACGAAGTTGCTGTAGACAAGCTAATACGATGATAAAACTGAACTTTACACTCATAATGATTTTAAATCATGCACACACAATGCATAAATTGTAGGATTCAGTTGAGGTATTGGTGTATGCCTTTCTGTTGTTTGATTTTGTTTGGTGTAACAATTTTGTGACATTGACGTCATGCTTTAAGTCATATAAACAAGTTAGAGACAGATAAGTTGTCACCTAGCTTTAAACACATAAAAACTACTGTCATGGTTAATTATGCTAATGTGTCATGACGGCTCACTGTTATAGTGTAGTAAACTACTGAATTATTTTGCATAGGTTATTTTCATTGAGGCTAGTTAACCCAATGAACAGGTGACTCGGGTCAAGTTGCCATGTTTATGTTACTGCTGCAGTTATAATGTGTAAATGTCTGTCTGTTCACTTGGTTTGTAGGCTTGCATATTTGTTGTGTCTTCCACAATTAATTATTTAAATAGAGGTCACTACTTTAACTGAATATTTGTGAGACCTTGTCAAAATGTATGTCTCTCTAAAACCTACGCTAAATTTGAAATTTTGATTTTGTGTCATAAAAAAGTGATAAAAATTAGGTCACTTGGTCAAATCAGAGAAAATGAAAATACTTCAATTCAAACGTAACCTTTCTTGACAAAATGTCAAACATTGTCTGAAATCAGTACTGATATAAATATATTTAAGGAATAGTTGTCATCATCTATTGATCCAGCTTGTAATGATTATATAGATTATTATAGGTGAGCGATCTAGAGCCATCTTGGTCCTCTCCTTAATATATCCCTTCAGGCTCGTTGCCTAGGACAGGTTATACTAGTTGCCTAGCACAGGTTATACCACACTGTATCTCTTTATAACTTCAGCATTTAGCTCTAACTTCATGATCAGAGTAATTAATTAGATGACTTCACAAATCTAGTTCGATTAAAGATCTTCAGGACCAGTCATTATTTTTGACATTAATGTCCATTTGTTGAATATTTCTTACCTTTTGTCCTGAACTGTCTCAGAACAAGTGAGCTAGCTAGCTTTAAATTATTATTATAATTTATTGTGATTATTCTGCAGATGCAGCTCATTCCTTGGACTAAAATAGTTCTATAACTGTAGAAGTCTTTCTATTTTTGTCGTACATAATTATATATAAGTCGATCTTTCTATTTTTGTTGTGAAGTTAAATACAGCTTTCCTTGAGTTAGCGTAATATTACTGTTGTGAAACATGGTGATACAGTGTAAGAGATGAAGGTTTTTTAACAGAAGGAAGACAATACAGTCAAACCTGTGTGTAAAGACCACCCATGGGAACAACAAGAAGTGGTCTTTGTTGATGAGTGGCCTATATACTGGTTAAATGTGTCATTGAAAATGGTCTGCTAGGAGATACGATGGGTGGCAGACAGGGTTTATAATAATGGTCTTTGCAGACAGGTTTTGTAATAGTGGTCTTTGCAGACAGGTTGTGTAATAGTGGTCTTTGCAGACAGGTTTTGTAATAATGGTCTTTGCAGACAGGTTTTGTAATAATGGTCTTTGCAGACAGGTTTTGTAATAATGGTCTTTGCAGACAGGTCGTGAAATAGTGGTCTTTGCAGAAAGGTTGTGTAATAGTTGGTAGGGTGACTATTGCCAAAAAAGTCCTCTATTTTAGGAGTAGGTAGGACCTCTCTGTTAACAAGACATGTCATATACCAAAATGTTCGGGTAAGTCCATAGTATCTGAGACTGCCGGCATAAATTGCCAAAAGTGGTGGCGTTCCGAGAAATCCAAGATGGCGTCCAAGATGGCCGCCTTTTTGACAGTATTAGCTTAATATTAATGTTATGAAAATATCAGGAATATGATGCAACTTTTTGAAATAACTTTGCTTAATTGTTATAGACACAGCATAACTCTTTTTAACTAAAATATTTTTAGAATCTTCAAAGGTCAATGTCAAGGTCATTTACAGGTAAAACCAATGTAAAAATGACTTAAAACGCGTTTTCACCTGATATCTTCTTTGTTTGTATAGCATTTATTTACAAAAACTATCGAAATTGATCATTTAAATGAAGGTTTACATTCAACAGTTTAAATAAAACCACTTTGGAACACATAGGCATTCAAATAATGAAGATATACAGTATATCTTGTACTATGTGCTTTTCTTACCCCACCCACCATTTTTATACAAGAAATATGCACTCATGTATTCTGAAATATTTACAACATGTGTCTGTGATAAAAATGTTTATTATTATGATACATCTATAATGGCATTCAAAAAATATTATTCATGTCTAAAATTCACCAGATAAATACAAGATGGCGTCCAAGATGGCCGCCGTAATATATAATGTCCCTTGTATAGCATTAAGCAGGGTTTAAACAGTTGTTTTTCAGGTGAGGTGGCCACAAAAGTAGATCAATACCTGATTCATACCAAATTGTCCTTATGTGACTATGAATTAGTGTATAGACCTGCTGTCGTACATTGTAAAAGGGTGGTGAGGACCAGGGTACTGTTTTATCAAAGGACTTACGGAAATCGTAAACTTACGATCAAATTTAAATTCTTTATAATTTGTTTACAATTATAAAGTGTGGTAAATGGGGCTGCAAAACTAATACTGATTTAGTTAATAAACTCCTACAAACCATATCCATCACCAATTTGCAGTTGTTAAAGAATTATAAAGAATTTAAATTTGAGCGTAACTTTAAGATTTTCGTAAGTGCTTTGATAAAACAGTACACAGGAAACCCAAGATGGCCACCATAAATGGTCAATTCATATAAAGTATGTTCAAATTACTATGAGACAGTATCATACATGGGTGTAAAGATACATGTTACCATACAAAAAACTCATTTGCTACTGTGCATTAAATAAGCATACTACATTGACCAGTTCGAAAAAAAGTTCAAGGTCATGTCAAGGTCAAAGTACAAACAATAAATGAAAAATACGATTCCTGGTGGTAATTTGTACCACATACCAGTAGATCATTGAATGGATGTACGCGTATTTGGTGGTGGTGAATATATGCATTGGGCATTGAATAGATGGATTTGGTGCAGTTCCCTATATGACATTGAATTGGTGTATTTGGTAGTGGTGGGTACCAATAAAGGCTTGAACTTGGCATATTAGATGGTGGTGTGTACCATATTGGTCATTGGTATTATTAGATGGTAAAGAATACCTCATAATATTATGACACTGAATAAGTGTATTGTTTGGTGGTTGTGTCCCATATAGCCTAAAATGAATGTATCAGGTGGTGGTGCATACCACATTGGACACTTTATATGTATTTTTGGTGGTGGTGGGTACCCCATATTGAAATTAGTGTATTCGATGGTGGTGAGTATGACATTTATAATAAGGCATTGAATGGGTGTATTGGGTCACGTGATGAATACCCCGTACTGCACTGAATTAGTATATTTTTGGTAGATAATGCTCCATGTGGCCTGTGAGGCCGTGTAAGGTGGTGGTGCATACCCCCTAGGACTTTGAATGGGTGTGTCTGGTGGTGGTGAGTACCCGATGGGACGTGTGTGGGTGTACTCTGCGGTTTGGAGTAACCCATATGACATTGAATGAGTGAGTTTCTATAAGGACCTTAGTGGGGTTATCAACTTTACTTAGTGATGATGATTACCCCATAGGACATTGGATGTGTGTATTTTGGTGTTGGTGGGTACCCAAATGGCCTTAAATTGTGTATTAGGTGGTGGTGAGTTCACTAAAGGGCCTTGAATGAGTGTATTTGGTGCAGGTTATTTCACCATAGAGCATTGAATTGGTGTATTAGGTGGAGGTGAATATCCCATAGGGCATTGAAGGGTGTATTTGGTTGTGGTGAGTGCTCCATAGGGCATTTGTTTGGTGTTTGTTGTAACCCTACATTGTCCGACATGGGTGTACTAAATGGTTGCGAGTACCTCATAGAGCATTGAATTGGTGTATTGGGTGGTAATAAATACCCTATATGGCACAGAAATGGGGGGATTCTTGGAGGTTAGAGCCCTATGTGGCGTGAAATGGGTGTATTATATGGTCGTTCGTACCCAAAAAGACTTTGAACGGGTGTATTTGGTGATGGTGAGTACCCAATATGTCTTCACACTGTGTTACATGGGGTGTACTTGGTGGTTTAGAGTACAACACAAGACATTAAGTAGGTGTATTTTGTGGTGGTACGTACCCAATAGGGCATTGAATTGGTGTTTTTGGTGGTGGTGAGTATCCTAAAGGGAACTGAATGGGTGTATATTGTTGAATTTGTTGTTGGTGGGTAGCTAAAATGGACTGAAATGGGAGTATTAGGTGGTGGAAATTTCACTATAGTTCCCCATAGGACATTGAATGGGTGTATAAGGAGGTGGCGAGTACCCCATAGGACATTGAATGAGTGTATTAGGTGGTGGCAAGTACCCCATAGTACATTGAATGAGTGTATTAGGTGGTGGCGAGTACCCCATAGGGCATTGAATGAGTGTATTAGGTAGTGGCGAGTACCCCATAGTGCATTGAATGAGTGTATTAGGTGGTGGCGAGCACCCCATAGTGCATTGAATGAGTGTATCATGTGGTGGGGAGTACCCCATAGGGCATTGAATGAGTGTATTAGGTGGTGGCAAGTACCCCATAGGTCATTAAATGAGTATATTAGGTGGTGGCAAGTACCCCGTAGGGCATTGAATGCGTATATTAGGTGGTGGCAAGTACCCCATAGGGCATTGAATGAGTATATTAGGTGGTGGCAAGTACCCCATAGGGCATTGAATGAGTGCATTATGTGGTGGCGAGTACCCCATAGGGCATTGGATGAGTGTATTAGGTGATGGCAAGTACCCCATAGGACATTGAATGAGTATATTAGGTGGTGGCAAGTACCCCATAGGGCATTGAATGAGTGTATTATGTGTTGGGGAGTACCCTATAGGGCATTGAATGAGTATATTAGGTGGTGGCGAGTATCCCATAGGGCATTGAATGGGTGTACCAGGTGCTAATGAGCACCCAATAGGGCATTAATTGGGTTTATTTTGTGGTGGTGAGAATCCGTTAGGGCATTTGATTGGTGTATTTGGTGTTGGTGGGTACACCAAATGGCCTGAAATGTGTGTATTATTTAGTGGTTAGTTCACAGACGTGTGTGACTTGATGGGTTATGAGAATGTCATATGGGTGTATTTGGGGATGATACCTCTTCTCCGATTACACTGGTTTAAGGCCATATGGCATACTCACAACCCAAATATTTACCCATTTAAGACAATATAGAGTGCTAACCACCATATAATACACCAATTCAATGTCCTATGGGATAACAACCTGCACCAAATGCACTCAATCACTAAGTTCCCCCTACACGTACATTATGCCACATTAGGTACTGATCACCACCCATAATAAATTATACCCTTTAAAGAAGTATTTGGTACTCCTCACCAACACCAAATGCACTCATTCAAATTCCTATGGAATACACTCATCCACATCATACACTCATTTCAGGCTGTATAGGGCACCAAGCACCAAACAATATACAAATTCGATGTCCTATGGGGTATTCATCATCACCCTATAAACCCACTGCCCTATGACATTGCCGTACTCACCTCCATCTCATACAGCCATTTCAGGAGTAGTGGGGTACCCACATCAAGCAATTACACTAATTCAATGCCATTATGGTGTTCTAAACAACCCCCAAGTACATTTATACAAGACCAAAAGAGGTATTCAACACTGCCAATTTATACGTATACACCTTATCAATGACCTACTGGTATGTGGTACTAATCACCACCAGGAAAAGTATTTTTCATTTAGTTTTCATACTTTGACCTTGACACGACCTTGAACTTGGCTTCAAAGTGGTAAAAGTAGATTGCTTATTTGATGCACAGTAGCAAATGAGTAATTTGCATGCTAACATGTATCTTTACACCCATGTATGATACTGTCTCATAGTAGTTTGAACATACTTTACATGGATTGACCATTAATGGCGGCCATCTTGGATTTCCAGGTCCTCACCACCCTTTTACAATGTATGACAGCAGGTCTATGCACTAATTTATAGTCACATAAGGACATTTTGGTATGAATCAGTTATTGTTCTACTTTTGTGGCCACCTCACCTGAAAAACAACTGTTTTAATCCTGCTAAATGCTATACAAGGGACATTATATATTACGGCGGCCATCTTGGACGCCATCTTGGATTTTGCTGGTGAATTTTAGTCACAAATGATATTTTTTTAAATGCCACTATAGATATATCATAATAATAAACATTTTTATCACAGACATCTTTTGTAAAACTTTCAGAATACATGCTAACATATTTCTTGTATAAAAATGGTGGGTGGGGTAAGAAAAGCACATAGTACAAGATATACTGTGTATCTCCATTACTTGAAGGCCAATGTGTTCCAAAGTAGTTTTATTTAAACTGTTGAATGTAAACCTTTATTTAAATGATCAATTTGGATAGTTTTTGTAAATAAATGCTATACAAACAAAGAAGATACCAGGTGAAAACGCGTTTTAAGCCATTTTTACATTGGTTTTACCTTTTGACCTTTGAAGATTCTAAAAATGTTTCAGTTTAAAAGAGTTTTGCGGTGTCTATAACAATTAAGCAAAGTTATTTCAAAAAGTTGCATCATATTCCTGATATTTTCATAACATTAATATTAAGCTAATACTGTCAAAAAGGCGGCCATCTTGGACGCCATCTTGAATTTCTCGGAACGCCACCACTTTTGGCAATTTATGCCGGCAGTCTCAGATACTACAGACTTTCCCGAACATTTTGGTATATGACATGTCTTGTTAACAGAGAGGTCCTACCCCAACTTTTTTTTCTTGAGATTGTCACCCTACCAAGTGGTTTTTGCAGACAGGTTGTGTAATAATGATAATAGCAGACAGGTTTTGTAATAGTGTTTTTTTGCAGACAGGGTTTGTAACAGTGGTCTTTGCAGATAGGTTTTGTAATTTGGTGCAGCTTTTAACTGATACAACATATATCTGGTTACCAATGGTTAGTAAACTGGTTCTTGTCAACATGTCAATTCTTTCATCAATAGCTGTAAGCATATAATAAATAGTAGAAGTTTTATGTCAAACGCCCTAAGCATTATTTCACAACTGAATGTGTTACAATTCTCAGTATTTTTGTATTAAGTTAACCGTTATTGCCTAGGGTTATATATACAGGTTACTTATTACTATACTGTGTTCACAAATTGTCTCTTTGGCACAACAAGGTATAAACTTACAATCTTGTTGCACCAAAGTGATTGTCAAGTACAAATGTACCATAAGTACAAACAGTCATATCTTGTTTAGTCACTTGACAGCGCTTTGAACTGCTTGTAATGTGACATTAATAATATTTCACTCAGTGACTCTCGGTTCTGTATAATCTATATTCAGATTATTTCTTGTTAAATTACTTACTTACTTACTTACTTACTTACTTACTTACTTACTTACTTACTTACTTACTTACTTACTTACTTACTTACTTACTTACTTACTTACTTACTTACTTACTTACTTACTTACTTACTTACTTACTTACTTACTTACTTACTTACTTACTTACTTACTTACTTACTTACTTACTTACTTACTTACTTACTTACTTACTTACTTACTTACTTACTTACTTACTTACTTACTTACTTACTTACTTACTTACTTACTTACTTACTTACTTACTTACTTACTTACTTACTTACTTACTTACTTACTTACTTACTTACTTACTTACTTACTGCCTGTTATGCCTTCTGGCATGACAAGGGCGACAACAAAGGAACGCCACTGGAGTCTTTCATTGGCTAGCTTCTTAACTGTTCCCCAGGGTTGATCCATCTTTGTAGATATTGGAATTAAAGACTTAATCTACCCAAACAGTGTATTACAGTGAAGTGACAATTATGTATCTTGTGTCATTTGTATTAAATGCTATCTTTTACATGTTTCAGGAGTTCCAGGTACCCAAGCCATTGACCGGTATTCAGACACCTTTCAAGGAATCGAAATTTCCATTCCAGGTAAGTATATCCATATGCTGTCAGCGAAATTAGCACTTATCAAATCAAATAATCTGGTTGTCTGAGATTTTGTGGAATAATTCTGAAATCTGGATTTGTTGCAAAGGAAATAATGAACCTTTCTCCTGAAATTTGTGATCTGATGAAAAAAATCAATATATTGACTAAGTTATTGTCGTTTGAAATTTCATTATATACTGTATTTTAACCATAGGATGGCATGTTGGCCAATTGGTTAACGCTCTCGACTACCAATCTGAGGGCCCTGGTTCAAATCTCGGTCTAGGCACTGAAAATTTCAGAAATGCTTTTGAGTGTTTCCCACCCAAATAGAGTTTAACTGGTTGGTATCCAAGAGGTAGTCTGGGTGTATCTGTGCTATACATCGAGCACTTTAAAAGAACCAGCGAGCCTATTGGAAAGAGGTAGCGTTGCGCATCCAGATTCCTTGTATCCCAAACTTTCTGTCTCTTCCTTCGAAGTAGGAGGTCATCAGCCAATTAGGCAGTGATAAACCGAATGACCATGCACTACAACTGTCTTAGTGGAACACAAAAAAGCAGAGTAGGGGTGTGTGCATAAAAGCACCCAAAACAGAACTGCAGATTTTCAAGATTGGGCATTAGTCTTAGGAGATCCCCTGTCAGATTTGGACAAGGAGAACTAGATAGTTTCAGTACTTTGGACAAGTAATTCAAATCCTATATTCACAGGCTGAAATTTATGGCTCCATTATATCTCTGAATGTCTGCCTCGATGGATGTCACAAAGTTGGTCTGCACTTGTTTACATGTAGTCTGATTTCAATGAAACTTTGCATGGATACTTAGTACCAAGCCTAGTTGTGCATATTTTCAAGAATTCAGGTGGACAAGTTTTGCCAAAGTTATGGCACTTTGAGAGAGAGTACTATGTTGTGTAGTTTTTGAATGATTCCCCTTTGATTGATTTTATTAGAACAATTTTTGGCCCTGAAGATAACTTTGTCGTTTTTATTTAAGATGACTAGTTAGCTTAGGTATAATTATGTTTTCTGTGATAACTATGCTGTACAGTAATTTTTAGGAGTTATGGCCTCTTGTCGGAGACTTATGTTTTGTGTCAAAAACCCTTTGTGTTTACTGTATGATTTTATTATTCAGGTATACATTGATATAACTTTACAATTCCAGGAACACAAAGATCTGAAATCTAGCAGTAAAGGTAAGCTTTCTTTCTATCAGCAGTTATAATTCCCTGAAGAGCATTCATAATTGATTCATAGCATGAACTTATGTGACACTATCTGCCACAATTATTAACAGTACCAACTTGTTTCCCTGATAAGTGTTGTTGATATAAACAAACATACACCTACACATACGCAGAGTTCACACTCTTCACAAGAACTAAAACTATCAGGGTATAGTGCCTGTTGATAAACATACATTGACATAACATCATGTCGAATTACACCTAATACTTTATATTAATTAAATATATTAGCAAGGTCAGGAGAAAATGTGGGAAGTTCTAATACATGGCAAAGGTCAGGGAAGAGTCAGGGAAGTTTGGAATCAGAAAGTTAACTAGGGTTGATAGTGACTAGTCTAAAATGTAAATCTGATCCTGAGCTTCATGCTAGATATATTACAAGCTCGTGCTCTTGCAAAATACTCTTAACAGCATTGTTGATTTTACTGGTCCCTCGTAGAATGGTAAGTTGGCACTGGTTTGAATTCAGTTCATCCAAACTGGTTTGGTGAATTATCACTCCACTGTACAGGGTGTTCAAAAAGTTTGTTCTCAAATTTGAATTCTTACTAAATTTTATCTGACGCATGTACGCAGTGTATAATTTCAATTTCAATTTAACCTGAAAATTATACATTCTTCTGACATCAGGAAAATAAATTATTGAAACTTAAACTTTGAGAACGAACTTTTTTAACACCCTGTATATAAGTGCAAAACTGTTGAGAAACAGCGTTAAACCTGAATAAATAAACCAACAAACACAAAGTCATACTCCCTGCTTTTGTATTGCTTATAAAAACTAAAGCTGAAGTCAAATACAGAATATAGTTGAATATTTTGTCAGCGGACCCAAAATGCCATCCGTAATTACGTCAAATTAATGCTAATAGCATTTTTCAGCTCAGGTCAATGTGTTGAGTGTAGCTCAATAAGATTTATCGGTGTACCGATGGTTGGGACATAAATTATACTCAGTATATTGGTTTTATGAGTACTAGTACATGTATAGTCATGCTGCTGCTGTTCTTATACTTGGATGTTTGTGTTGGTATTTGACCTTCAGACAGGTGATGGTGATTAAGTTCTCAACTCCGTGTTTAAGAACATATCTAGACCGGATCAGGTGTTTACATTCGTTTGATTATATCATCATATTTAAACAGTTCATCAACCTGGCAGACAGGAAATGTGATCATTTTAGCTGTTTTCACCCTTGATTCCACAGATATGTGTTTTTGATGCATCAACACTGTCTTTGTTCCCTCATGGATATATAACATAGGTGTCTAGAATTATTAATATAAATGTATCCAGCCAGTACTCCTGTACGTAATATGATAGTCTGCCATAAGTTGACGTAATATGTCTCTAGATATTGTCTAAAAAGAGCACATGACTTGCTGTGACATTATAAAAAATATAACGGCACGTTTTCACTTAAATGTTTTAGAAATGTGCATGATGATTTAAAAATTAATTTAAGAACACATTTTAAATACATATCGTATAAATTTATGAAAATAGCTTTACATGATTAAGGTAAAAAACGAGTATTGACAAAAAATTAAATGTCCAACAATTTTCCACTCAATCGATAAGACATCAGCCAAATGAATAATCACTGTTAAAGAAATAATGTACTTGCTGCCTATAAAATGAAGAGTTCTGTTGTCATTTTGGGGATACATGTTGGACAGTCGTGTAGAAAAAATAACTTTGGTACAAATTTCAAGTGAACAAAAGCTTTGATTCTACAAGCTCTAGATTGAAGTTCAATGTCTATACTGGCTGCACTGAACGCTATGGGCACTAGTCTGTTCTTCATTCTGATCAACTCGGCCTTCATGCTTTACAATAGACCTCTGACATAATAAGGCGCCATATTGAAACTATTTTCAGTCACATGATTAGATAATGACAGCCCCCTGTCATCAGTACACATTATGCCAATACATGTTTACACAATATATAGATCTTTATAGATATATTATACCAGTAAATACACACTATAAATTTCCACGCAAGGATTAACCACATGTGTGCAGGCGATATTTCAACTTGGTATGAACCGAAAGTCAAGTAGTATATTTTGTAAACAAATCCGCTTTCCCGAAAATTTCATATGGGTCATGTTTGTTGATATTTTCAACATGTGCATGGAAAATAAACATTATGAATAATATTTAAAAATATTTGGTTTTCTGTCATGACATGGCTTTTTATGGTCGTAAAAATAAGAAAACTGATAGGAGAAGAAAAAATAACTATCTTATTGACGGATACATAATTTGTTACTTTCACGCAAACGTAGTTGGACTTATTACTCAGGCGAATCATATCAGTGTATAACTACAGTAAGACACAAGGTTTATTTACTGGACACAAACGGAAATGGCCGAGCTTTCACGATTGGTCTGTTCTTGTACTTTTTGTGCTTGTATTGATTAACAAAGTCTGATTTGTAGTTGTAGTATTACTGAACTTTGTATATAAGGTTATTATAGCAGGGCTTGTATACCTTATTTGTACTCGCAATATATACATGTATGTATAAACGTATGTAGTATTAATGTAAGAAAAGTAAAGGAAGAAACCCCAAATATTTACCCCACTTTGCTTTTCAAGTTTATTTAAAGTCTTTTTCGGGTAGTTATAATATGTAAGTTAAACTTTATCTATTATAAATGGCTTAACATTTCTGTGTTGTTTTTTCAAGTTCATTGACATTTCTTGACAATGGTAAGATATACAAGTGAATATATTGAAATTCATCCTTCATACAAATGTATAAACTTTAAATGGTGTTTATTGTCGTGAAGTTGTATTAGGTAATAAAACTTGCTAACTCACGCTGAAGTATTTTGTCAACCTATTTAATGTGTTTTGTTACAATTCAGAGTACAGTAGCTTCCATGAATGATTGATTATAGTGTGTACTTAATATTGCAAGCATGATCATAACAAACTTTAAACTGGTCTGCATTTTGCAGTTTGAAAGTATAATGTAGCAATGTTTATACTGTAAATGGAGATGGGTGTACAAAATAGGACCGTTTTCTCTGTTGATTAATTATATCCCCACATATAATATAGTTGTGTGCATGGATGGATGTCACTAATTTGTCTACACTTGTTCTCTTTAAGCCTTTTGGATTTCAATGAAACTTCATATGAATAATGTGTACCAAGTCTAGCTGAGTGTGCATATTGTCTGAAAGTTTAGGTGGGTGGATTTTTGTGAAAGTTATGGCCCTTTGTGGGAGACATACGTTATTTGTGTCCAAAACACTTCTAGTTACTACAGTTACTGTACTCTAGGTTAAGTGATGTGACTTGGTAGATATATTGTTTGATACATTATATGGAAGTAAGGCATATATAGGTGAGATTGATCTCAGCATGAAACAGCAGTGTTTTTGTCTGCTGTATTAAATCATCAGATCTTGTGATAGCCGAGCTTTGATCTTCCACAAGGTAATGCTTGCAAAAGGCTTGGTAAGAGTAATATTCTATCTTCATGGTAAATTGCAGTAAGTTTAGTATTAAGTTACCATGATCAAATATCATGGTTGTTGTTGTAATTAATTAGCAGTTACCATGGCATGCGTTTTACAGCAGCCTCTAGTCACTGAGTAAGGAGACATTTACTGTACATATATTTCAGTTAGCATTGTTGAATATTGCAAAATTTTACCAAATCATTATGCCCCCATCTTTGATGAGGGGGTATATTGCTTTGCACATGTCTGTCGGTCTGTCTGTCGGTCTTATAAAATGGTTTCCGTTCAATAACTCAAGAACGCTTTGACCTAGGATCTTCAAATTACATGGAGGTTGGTCAGCAACAGTACCCCTATTGATTTTGAGGTTAGTAGGTCAAAGGTCAAGGTCACTGTTACCTTTACCATTTCTGACTATTTCAATGGTGTCCGTTCAATAACTCCAGAACGCTTTGACCTAGGATCTTCAAACTTTACATGGAGGTTGGTCAGCAACAGTAGACATATGACAGTAGATGACCCCTACTGATTTTTAGGTCAGTAGGTCAAAGGTCAAGTCACTGCGACCATCACCATTTTTGACTATTGGGCTGCCATGGGGGCATACGTGTTTTACAAACATCTCTTGTTAAATTTGATTAAATACCTTAGATAAAGATCTAGCGTAATTTTATGCGGAATTTTGAGGAATGTTTAAATTGACTAATATTTCCGCATTCAAAATGATGAAATTCAGAATTTGCTAACTTTTTGAACGTCGGAATTTTCTGTAAAATGCCTTGCACAAACAAGCTGTCCCTGGAAAATTTGTGTGGTTTACTGACCTCGCAATGATAATGTTGTATTCATCTATCAATCTAGTCTAGTCGCTTATTTCTCCAGACCTATAATTGATTCTTTTACTGCAATAAGATGTCTGTGTGAATGACAGTGTGTATATATCAACAATGTGAACGATGGAAGAATTGTAAGTGTGAAATCCTGTCCTCATAATCTACACTGTCACATGTCTATTACTTGATTGCCTTTCTCTTATTGAATATTACCTGTATGGTTCTTGTTGATGCTGGTCAGTTTTGTGACATTTGATGAACGTATTTCTCTGTAATGGACATCTTGGTTGTACATGCAGGCTTGTGTGTGTGTCCTATTATAAGATGCAGGGGGGGGGGACATTCAGTCAATTTGTTGTAATGGCTTATGTGTTTCAAGGTCATTTTAAGGAATTTTAGCATGTGTGCATACAAACCTGTGTGTTTCAAGGTCATTTGGTAGTCATTCAGTCAATGTGTTACGTCGGTCAATGTGTTGTACATGCTTGTATAGTTCAAGGTCATGTGATAGTTATGTTAGTCAATGTGTTGTACAGGCTTTTGTATTTTAAGGTCATGTGAGAGTCATGTCTGTCAATGTGTTGTGCAGGCTTTTGTATTTCAAGGTCATGTGAGAGTCATGTCTGTCAATATGTTATGTCGGTCAATGTGTTATACAGGCTTTTGTATTTCAAGGTCATGTGATAGTCATGTCTGTCAATGTGTTATGTCGGTCAATGTGTTATACAGGCTTTGGTATTTCAAGCTCATGTGATAGTCATGTCAGTCAATGTGTTATACAGGCTTGTCAAGGTCATTTTGATTGTTCAAGATTTATTGTCACAAACAGAATGTGCTTTATATAAATTGTCTTCTGACATTATACATCAAAAACATGTGCAGACCTTGTTTTCTGACGGCTTACATGATTTAATTAATTGGCTAGAAGTTAATGTATACTTTATATCTTTCTTGCTAGATTTATTGCAGATTTAGCATTTACCCGAAAACCCTGCTTTTGCAATGATTTGCACATGTGTCTTTTCACAACTTGGTGAACAGAATTTAGTTTCTAATGAAAGAATCATCTTATTTTTTTAAGCAACATGGTCTTAGTGTTTCAGAAGTGCAGCATATTTTGATTCAATGATAATTTAAGGTGGAAATTTGAATGTCTGTCATACTTTAGCAGACACTGCAGCAGTAACATTAGTACTTAGAAGAAGCAAGGTCTTGAAAAGGTTAATGCTGACCAATTTATACTTGATCAAAACATGCCTCAAACCTTACTGAAAAAGGTAAGGTGCTTAAAAACGATACTTTAAGTGGCTGCAGCATCCTGTTATGATACATGTCTGTCTGGACTATTGATGATATTATTTGTTAATTCCAGCGTGATGACTGTCTGACATTTAGGATGGAGCATTGTTATAATATATATTCATTGATGTTTGCCTTACTGGTACTTGTGTAAATCTAAGTATATTAGAGGCCGTCTGATTATTATTAATCTTACTTGGGGGAGAATTACTTCTGTATATTTGAAGGTCAAGGTCACTTGAAATGTGCTTTGCTTGGTGGTAGTCTACTGATATACCTTATATTAGCAGATTAGTTTTTAGAATAAAGCTCATTCATTTCTGTACATGGTAACTTTACTTGTCAAAGAAGAAATATTGCAGTATATATTGTTCCACCAAGGCTAGACTAAGCTTGTTATCAACTTTTTCAGAAAAATTAATACCCAACAGCCTTGACCTCTGTTACTGACAAATTTACCTAACAACCTTGATCTATGTTCCTGACAAATTTACTAAACAAACTTGACCTCTGTTCCTGATAAATTTACCAAACAACCTTGACCTCTGTTCCTGACAAATTTACCAAACAACCTTGACCTCTGTTCCTGACAAATTTACCGAACAACCTTGACCTCTGTTCCTGACAAATTTACTCGCCAGCCTTGACCTCTGTTCCTGACAAATTTACCAAACAATCTTGATATCTGTTCCTGACAAATTTACCAAACAACCTTGGTCTCTGTTTCTGACAAATTTACCCATCAACCTTGATCTCGTTGTGACATTATTTTCCTACTGACCTTGACCTCTCTTCCTGAAAAATAAACCCACCGACTTAAACTCTTCCTGGCAAAATTACCACCTTGACCTATATCAACATCATGATATCATTGTTGCTTATATTAACATAGTGTACAAAAATACTTGCCTGAGATTAAGTGTTTGCTGATTCAAGACAAGAAGTGATTATTGCCAAACAGGTGATTGCCAAACAGGTTATAAAAACCTTGTTATGCTGTTGGTATAGGCAATATCTGTTGACAGTTAAGGCCAAAAGTTTTTTTATTTGGTTTACAGGATTTTTTAAAAGATTAGCGGTTGGGAGGACAAGGGAGGGGGAAAATGGCAAGGGGCCTTTTAGGAGCTCTAGGTTGGTCACACTATGGAAGTTGAGTGACCTATAGGGCCCTTTCAGTCCTCTTGTTATTTCCGGTCCCTGCTCACAATAGCAAACATTTTCAAAAGAATTATGTAAACCTTAAAAATAAAAACTTGAGCCTTTGTCTCCCGTTGATGTAGATGCTAGAAACCTGTGGAAGTAATCAGTTCAGTAATACACTACCACATTTCATGTTTCTTATGTAACTCATGCTACACATTGTTTCATATTCATAGAATGACGATCAGCTGAAGTTTTTTCCATGAAAACTATATGAATGTATAAGTGTTGACGTGGGGAAGTGTTCAGGTTGTGTTGTGAGCGTATTGTTCATGGCAATGGGGCAGCTACCCTGTTGATGTTCTAGCTGTTCATTTAGGACTTCTTAGCAGAAATGTATATCTTAAAATTCTACCAGATGGTCTGTAATTTAACTAATAGAAATCTTTATGGTATGGTGTTGTCTGTTTACCAATACTGCTAGAAATCTTTACAGGTAAGTTGTAAGCATCCTCTGTGACTGTAGAGAACAATGATACACTTGGTGAAACTTGGCATTTTTGCTTTACCTCAAATCATTAATATCTAAATTCTTCAGTGATGTAACCCTAGCTGTATGATCTTTCTGTCCAGTTTTCAAAAGCATTGTCATCGTCATGATCAACAGCATTGTCATCATCATGATCAACAGCATTGTCATCATCAATACCATAATTATCCTCATCACTGGTATCATTGTCATTGTTGTCAAAGTCATTGTTGTCATCGCTATCATTGTTTGCGTTGTTGCCTTTATTACCACCATCATCATTGTCATCATATCATCATCAGATTATCTTAATTGTCGTCAGGGCCCGACAATTCCGGAATAATCTGGAAATCCGGATTGGCTTCATTAGAAAGAATTATCTTTTCTGCACAAAACAAAAGTTATTTGATGAAACAAATTAAAGTACCATAATGTGAATTTTACAAAAAAAAACAATGTTTGAATGAAACCTAGTTAACGTGTAGGGATGTGTGACAGTCCTGAAACAGACTTGCGACTCGTTTTCAGGATTGGACATTATGCCTAGTTGGACCCCTGTCGTCATCATCATCATTATCATCATCATCATCATCATCATCATCATCATCATCATCATTATCGTCATCATCTAAAATGATACTTGATTTTCATGGATGTAGTCATCATAGTTATCATTACTGATAATCATTTAAATGATCAGTTTTATGCTTATCTAAAAGTCTATCATATACGTAAGTTTCATCAGCTCGGGATAGATGCCAATATATTTTGTATATTCATGATGTTGAATAGAGAATTGGTCAGTTTATGGGCATTGTGATAGGAAATGTTGTCATATTGTAGACAATAAATCTTTCTAGCTTAGCTTCTGCATCAGACAGTTGTTTTATATTCCCATTGATCATTACACTGTCTGGCGTATTAATTGTATGTTAGAATTGTCTGCCTGTCATATAGCTCTGCTTTTCCTCATAAATTTATCTTCTATTTCATTTGGTTAAGGACAGAGTAAGTTAATTCGTAGATTATCATCATGTCTGTCCCAACTCAGTTTTTAAAAAGAAAATCAATAAAAATCCTTTAAACGAGTGTCGGTTGCAGTTTTCAAACAGTTTAAATCCATACAGACATTATTGAACTAATTTATCCAACCGTAATCATAAAATGATAAAAAATTTAGTATATTTACCTTTAAAACATAGTTTTATTATGTCCCCTTCCCCATTTCATGAAAAACACTGTATATCGTAATGATGAATAATTAGGCTCTCCATCTTAACCCGTATGGTTTGGAGGTCAGTAGGTCACAAGTAAAGGTCAATGTGAAATTTAACATGAATGCATTAATAACTCATGAACTGAACTGTTGGGCTGAGGATCTTTTAACTTTATAGGAAGGTTGGTCACCATCATTAGACGACCCCTATCGATTTTGAGGTCAATTGTTCAAAGGTCAAGGTTGGCTGCCATATGAGCATAAATGTTTTACAAACAACTGTTGTTTATTAATTAGCCTATAAACCATGGCAACAAAATTACCAAGGTTATCCTAAAGATGGTTTATAATCAGTGCTTCTGTCAGTGTCATGTTTCAAGCCCATACTTTAATTTATCATCACCTTTAGGTAGGATGAATGCATGCATTGGCCTTGAGAGCTCTCACCAGAAACATAGAACAATATATGTCTGTGTACTAATATACAACCAAGAATGTTAACTATTTGTGGAATTCAGGAATTCAGGAAATCTTCCACAAGTTGTAAAACATTGTTTCAAGCTTACTATGCATCTATTTTATTGTCATTTCCTGTTTAATGATGTTGAATGTTTAAGTGATATGGCTTACTGGAAAAAGCCATTAAACTGCATCAGGAACTTGAACCAACTTTGTATTACAAAGCATTATGTTTGAGTGTTTCTCATGTTTACATAAAAATGCATTATCATTTTAATGTACATTGTGTATTATATAATAATATACTGAGCGGTTTGTATAATATACATTTTTGGTGCTTTTGTGTATGAATTTGTTAAAAGTTAAAGTCTTTAGCTTGGAACACTTTGTCAAATTGCTTCAATAACTAAAATTTAGCAAATACAGTACAACCTCTATAGATCAGCAACCTTTGGAAGCTGCAAATGTTGGCCATTTTATAGAGGTTTATACTCAACTGAGGTTAAATTCATATCAAATTTTGGCTGAGGGAAATTTTGATATAATATCTTAGTTCAGGCTTGTACTTTACCTTAAAGTTTGGCTTGTAGTCTGTACTTTACCTTAAAGTTTGGCTTGTAGTCTGTACTTTACCTTGAAGTTTGGCTTGTAGTCTGTACTTTACCTTGAAGATTGGCTTGTAGTCTGGCTTGTAGTCTGTACTTTACCTAGAAGTTTGGCTTGTAGTCTGTACTTTACCTTTAGTTTGGCTTGTAGTCTGTACTTTACCTTGAAGATTGGCTTGTAGTCTGTACTTTACCTTGAAGTTTGGCTTGTAGTCTGTACTTTACCTAGAAGTTTGGCTTGTAGTCTGTACTTTACCTTGAAGATTGGCTTGTAGTCTGTACTTTACTTGAAGATTGGCTTGTAGTCTGTACTTTACCTTGAAGATTGGCTTGTAGTCTGTACTTTACCTTGAAGTTTGGCTTGTAGTCTGTACTTTACCTTGAAGATTGGCTTGTAGTCTGTACTTTACCTTGAAGTTTGGCTTGTACTTTACGACTCTGGCTGATGTAGTTCAGTCTATTTACATTTAAGCACCTATTGTATGTCTAACTGAAACGTGGCTCAAGCCAGATATCAGTTCCTCAGAAATATTTCCTGAGAATCTCAACTACAAAGTATACAGAGATGACAGGAGTGAAGGCCAAGGTGGTGGGGTTATGATAGCAATATCTAACTCTTTAATAAGTCAAGAACAACCAGATCTCAAAACATCTTGCAACCTGGCCTGGGCCAAAATCTCCATCACTGGCCTCAAAGACATATATGTCGGAGCCTACTACAAACCCCAAGAACTAAATGCAGACTCCTTGTCCCAACTTTGGTTATCCCTAAGTAAGATTCCTAAGGGTAGCATTGTCTGGCTACTTGGAGATTTTAATCTTCCAGACATAGACTGGGTTACAGAGTCACTTAAACCCTCTTGCAAAAACAGATCCTTCTATGAAGAATTTATGGAAAATTCCTCCCAATTTAATCTTGAACAAATAGTAAAGATTCCAACTAGACAATCAAACACCCTTGACCTCTTCTTCACAAACCACCCATCCCACGTCCACCAGGTTAAATCTCTACCGAGCCTAGCCACCTCTGATCACGATATCATCTTCCACGAATTAAAACTAAACAGGGGCCGTCCTATCCAGCCCAGACGTCCTATCAAGCTGTACAAAAAAGCTAACTGGGATGGAATGAAGTCAGACATGACTAAATTCAAATACGAATTTCTTGCTAAAAATCACACAGACCCAGAGGTAGCCTGGAACTCCTTCAAGGACTGCCTAACTGAGTCCCAGACCAAACACATCCCCACTAAAATATCTAAACCTCGTGCAGACCTACCTTGGTTAACGCCCAGTATCACCAGGCTCATACGCAAGCGTGATAAGCTTTACCAGAAGCTGCGCAAATGTCCCAAACCATCCCTTAAACAAAGATTTAAATCTCTCAAGTCCTCAATTCAAAATAAAATCAGATCACAATACTGGTCATACATGGAGAGTGTAATTTTCGAACACGACTCACAACCAGGAAAGAATAAGAAATTTTACAGCTTCATTAAGCATAATAAAAAAGAAAATGTTGGCGTAGCCCCCCTCAAATCAAATGGTATAACACATACAGACCCAGTCATTAAGGCTAATATCCTAAACAAACAGTTCGAATCTGTGTTTTCCCCACCCCAGCCCTTCAGTCTAAAGCAGCTGTGTTCCAGAATTATCTCTCCCCCTGTCCCAGCAATGGACAAAATACAGGTCACCACAGAAGGTGTGAAAAAACTACTCCTTGGACTATCCCCTCATAAAGCCTCAGGTCCTGATGAGATATCTCCTCGTATCCTGAAAGAGCTCCATCATGAAATCGCCCCGGTGCTTGCCCACATATTCAGTTTATCTCTTGAAAGCGGCCTTGTACCAAGCGATTGGAAAAAAGCCACAGTAGCCCCTGTTTTCAAAAAGGGTCTCAAATCAAAACCTAGTAATTACCGCCCAATTTCCCTTACCTGCATAGCCTCTAAACTCCTTGAACATATTGTTGTCTCCAACCTCATGACCTACTTTGACGAACATAAACTCCTCAGTGAGTTTCAGCATGGTTTCAGATCAGGTCACAGCTGTGAGACCCAACTAATTAACTTTACTAAGGACTTGTTCAATAACACCGAACAGGGCAAACAGACAGATGTTGCCGTCATGGACTTCTCCAAGGCATTCGATAAAGTCGATCACAGTAAACTAATACACAAACTGGAATGCCTTGGAGTTAACCCCCAAATCACCGGCTGGGTCAAATCCTTTCTGTCAAATAGATCCCAGAAAGTTGCCGTCGACGGTCAACTTTCCAGCGAGCTCCCGGTACTATCCGGAGTACCGCAGGGATCCGTCCTGGGACCTTGCCTATTCTTGGCCTACATTAATGACCTGCCCGACTCTGTCAAGTCCAATGCAAGAATGTTTGCAGACGACACTATTATATATCTCACAATAAACTCCATGTCAGACAGCCTATCCCTTCAGCAAGACCTTGCCAGCCTTGAAGCCTGGGAAAAAACCTGGTCCATGGAGTTTAACCCGGACAAATGTGAGATACTACGCATCTCCAGAAAGAAACATCCGACGACTTTCCCTTACAAACTCCACAACACTGAACTAAAAACTTGTGACGAAGCAAAATATTTAGGTGTAACAATATCAAAAGATTTAAATTGGTCTAAACACATTAATAATGTAACATCTAAAGCAACCTCCTCTCTCCGCTTCATACAACGCAACGTAAAAACTGCCAACCAAAAAGTAAAAATTGCTGCTTACAACACATATGTCCGACCACAACTTGAATACTGTTCTAGTATCTGGCATCCCTGGCAAAAAAATCTTTCTAACAAAATCGAAAAAGTCCAAAGGTCCGCAGCCAGGTATGTTATGAATGACTACCACTACACCAGCAGTGTAACACAGATGTTAAATTCCCTTGAATGGAAAACCCTCCAACATAGACGATCCATCAACTCTCTCCTAATGTTTTATAAAATAAGGTCCCAAACAGTTGCAGTCGATTCATCTCATCTTATTCCAACCAGAAATCTCAATTACCTAATCCCTCAATCTCACACCCAATACTTCTCTAACTCCTTCTTCCCTAGGACTATCCGACTTTGGAACTCCCTCCCAACCTTGGTCAAATCCAGCCCCAGCCTAGATGTCTTTAGAGACCGGCTGGCGGCTGTAGAACTGTAAATGAACTGTCTATTTTAACTGTAACATACTGTCTTTTATCTTTTACACTTTTAACACTTGTAACATACATATTTCTTTAATAACTGTTTTTCTCTGACAGCGCCACCCTGTAATAGTCGGTAATCGACGGTTGGGTGTATGATGTAGATGTAGATGTAGGTCACTTGTTACGTATGATGCTCATATTCACTGGAGTGTCCCTGATACTGATAATTACAATTGACACATAATGCATGTTGCAGATCATATATTGTACTTAAAGTACATAATAATTGACCTTGACCTTTTCTCTCATATTGGTACTTGCCTTTTTCAGAGAAACTCTTTTAACAGTCCGCTGTTCTTGCTAATTGATGAATACTGCCTTACTAATAATGTTTAAGTTGCACCTCTCTAAATGAGAAGGATGAGTTTTAGAAATTATAAGTAAATGTTGATCAATTCAAAAATGTTTAATGGAAAAGTTTAAAAAATGGTAAACTGTCGATGAAGGTGAAAGTATGTAATAATAATAATTAATATACATGTATATTAAAGAAACAGTATATTTATCCTTCATTCTCTGAAAAGGTTGCGCTTGATATGATTATGAATTTCTTTACAGTAAACTTATAACAGAACTGAACAGATAGTTTGCTATATTAGATTAAATGTGCATTGTACATTGATTGTTTTTTAACATAATTATCAGGGGTGTCAATTTTCCTGATTAATCTGGAATTCCAGATTTATGATTCCGGATAGAGCAATGGCTTAATTATGACCAAAATAAACGTTATATGATGAAATTGCCTCAAGAAATGACAAAGTTATGGTCAATTTAATCTGCTCTGGATGATTTTCTTTAGTTCAAACTGAGTTATATATCGAGACAATGTCATTGAAGGCCTCTTGCTTGCCAAATATGGTCGACCGCATATGATTTTCCTGATTTTTAATTTGGCCCTGTTGACACCTCTAAATTATAAACATTATACACAATCATGCAATGTATGGCAGTATATACATATTTTAAGCAATACTTAAGCAATAAAGCAATTACATGTACAGTACAGTGTTTATCATATAGGAAAAAATACAAAGAAAAAACAACAAAGAATGAACATATAATATTTAACGTTCTTCCATTGAAAGTGCATTTCTTATATAGTTTATATAGTCCATTTCAAAAACGGTGCCAAAACCTGACTAATTTGTTATCATCATTTTGAAAGTGATTTTCTGCAATCATGACATTATCGAGATTTTGAGACTTTTGGTTTTTGTGATCAGTCTCGTTATGATATTGCTTTATTGATCATTATATAACTTGATAGTTTTCTGCTGCTCTCTGCTTCTAATTCCTGTATTAAAGTACAAATAGATGTGTCAGACAGAGAAGTTTATGAAGTGTTATTGACAGCAGGATGTTGTTTGAAGTTGCATGGATTCCGTGCGTATTGTTTTCATGTCGTTCATTCATCTTCTTGTTGTTCACTTACTTCGATTCAACTTGTTGTCTGCTGGATTCATCTTGTCTGTTGCCTTGATTCAACTTGTTGTCTGCAGGATTCATCTTGTCTGTTGCCTTGATTTAACTTGTTGTCTGTAGGATTCATCTTGTCTGTTGCATTGATTTAACTTGTTGTCTACAGGATTCATCTCCTCTGTTGCCTTGATTCAACTTGTTGTCTGCAGGATTCATCTGCTCTGTTGCCTTGATTCAACTTGTTGTCTACAGGATTCATCTTGTCTGTTGCCTTGATTCAACCTGTTGTCTACATGACTCGTCTGGTCTGTTGCCTTGATTCAAGTTGTTGTCTACAGGATTTGTCTGGTCTGTTGCCTTGATTCAACTTGTGTCTACAGGATTCATCTTGTCTGTTGCCTTGATTCAAGTTGTTGTCTGCAGGATTCATCTGGTCTGTTGCCTTGATTCAACTTATTGTCTGCAGGAGACATCTGGTCGGTTTCCTTGATTGACCTTGTTGCCTCTATTTTGCTTGTTGTCTGAAGATACAGTTTGTCTGTTGTCATGAATTTGCTAATGAATGTCTGGATATGTTGTCTTGATGGTTGTTAGCAGGAGACATCTGGTCAGTTGATGTTGAATGTTTTGATCTGTTGTCTGGGTTCAGCTTGTCTCTGTTGTCTTGATTCATAACTTCACTGCCTGGAACAGGAAGAAACACTTCCTTTATATTATCAATTAAAATAAGGGTCGTATAACAGTACTAGTAATAGTAGGACCCCTGAACTTTTAATTATCACGCACATAATAAATTATTATGCCGTCAATGTATAATGTATATTGTCTGGGTTACAGGATTTTGAGATTTCCTATTTTCAACTGATTTCAAACTTTGGATGATGTTAATTAATTTAGATTCTGGTTTAATTTGCAAGGCCTTATACTAAAGTGCTGCTTGTGGTTCGTGTATTGTAGATTGTTGCATGGATCAGTTGAAATAAATATAAATAAAATTATGTAGAAAAAATTGCAAGTTAATTTATAGTAAATTTTGTTTGAGGTTTATGGTTAAAAAGTGTGTTTAAATAAATGTAGTGAACAGAGTTATGAGGGTTGTTACAATGTAATTAGAATATTTTGGACCATAATGGTAAAAAATCACAGCATGTGACATTTCTGAGGTGCTTAGAATAGAGGGGCTCTGTTACTCTAACCCTAGTCTGATTTAATATTATGTTAATCTATTATAAGCTCTTACTATTCATTTAAAATAATTTAAATGATCAGTTAAAACAAATGTGTATACTTTCAATCCTAACCAGTACAGAAAGTGTAAATCAATGTGTACATGTGTATGGTTTAGATGTTTTACTGTAAATGAGCGAGCATAAATTATTCCAAAAAACATATAAACTATTTCTTAATCTTTAGACTACTTCAGTTTCAAAGGATGAAGTAAAAATAAACAGGTAACAAAATATATATACGTGACAGTGAATACATTAATATTGTATAGACTCCTACTTCAGCAAGCGTTGGCTAGACATATTGATAATGATCATTTATTGTAGCATTTTATGGGTTGGTCTAGGTCTTAATCTTCATTGCTTCTCGCATACAAGTAATTATATGTAAATTCTATTTTTCACCTCTTTAATTTAATTAAAAATGTAAAAAATTGCACACCATGTTCCAAGGTTCAGGATTTGATTGTGGAGTTTTATTGACTTATGTCCAAAAAATACATAAATTCACGGTATGTGACGACTATAGGTTAGGTCATCTCCAGAAATGTGAGGATTGTAACTTATCTATAGTGTTCAGCTACTGTGTAGGTATGTTCATTTTGACAGGTAAAAAAACTCCACAATATTATATATACAGATTAACATGTTTTATTGATACAAGAAAGATAACCTGTCCATGCCTAAGTTTATGATATTGATTAACTTGGATTACTTCCCCTGTTATGTTAATAATTATAATATATGTGTTTTATTGGTACTTTAATATCGTTTAAAAATCTTTCATCTTACTTTCATTCTGTCATATGCTTGAAAAGTTTATAAAGAAAAATCTTACATTGTACATCTGGTATTTCTCAATGAATGTTTTTATATTTTCTTAATCTGTCAATTTCTTCAACATACTCAAAAAGCCGTCATTGAGTCTCCGAATGTAAATAAATCTAATACAGAGAGGGCCACTCCAGAGTGTTTACTTAAGCAAAAGTCCTTGAATCTTTGAAAGACATGTAGAATGATCGATTGTTTTGTGTTTTTGAAATGATTTAGACATGTTCTATTATTACACAAAGGTGTCAGATTGTCAACTCGCTGAGTCATGACTAGGAGGGTTTATGATATTTGATTCGTTTATGATATTTGATTTGTTTATGATATTTGATTCATATCATACTGGCTGAGTTAGTGGGTTATGTTCTCAATTATTGATGCTTTAACATATTTGTTCTCATTATTTTTGTCTCTTCGTTAGGTGATTAATATTGATTAACTCCTACTGACGAATCTTAAATTCTTGTATCAAGTTACATGTAGGTTTCATGTGGGAGCTGGGTAGCATAATACATTATAAACACAGACTCTATTGGGAAATGTCAACTAACAATCCCATTCACTCCTGTCTATAATAAAAGAAGATTTATGTTTTACGTTTAATGGCTTTTAAAACTGCCACTGCCAGGTGTAACAGAAACACTTCTTATATTACTGTTAAGTTTATTAATGATGTGTATATATATCATTCAACTACCTCTCATTACTAATGTTATATCCAGGGAGTCTAGCGTGGTGCACAAAGATTCCTTGTATCACACAAAGTTCCCTCTCAACCTGTAGGTCATTCACCAGTTAGGCAGGGGAAATAATGAATGGCCAGTAACTTAGGTCTGTCTCAGTGGCACACAAACCAAAACAAACAATTGATGTTATAGATGTCAAATTGACTTGCATTTACGAAGTTTGAGAAACTCGTCAATTATTGGACCTCAGTATTTTGTAATAGTCGGAAATCCTTGTTGTATATCATAAGTACAATTGCACTGTTAGCATCCATGCTGTGGTGATGAGGTTTTGAGATGACAAGTTGTTCATGATATCTTATGTCAGGACTATAAACTTTAATGAATGTAATATCACACATTCCATTGAATGCACAGTATTCACTTTATGTTAAACATCAATTGCAGTTTGTCTATATGCTTTATAATGTTATACAGTAATGACATTTTGTCCTGTGACATTATATAAAACACATTGCATATTGTACATCATTTGATATAAAATTATGCACATCACAGTAAGAATGAATGTTCTGTCAGCTTATAATATGAACATACATATATACCCTGATGACATTACTACATGTTCAATACAAGGTATGAATCCTATGAATGGATAATTTTGTATGCTTGTTCAGGGTTACATGCAGTCTGGCAGAGAGAGAGGGGGGGATATCATGAACCTTTTCACTGATAGCTTTTTATCAGCTTTTATTGTGGCATGTTGAATTGATCAATAAAAACGTTGAGATACAATAAGCTGGCAAATCATGTAATACTGATATCCATACTTCTAATTTCAAATAGTTTTCATGGTGATTTGATTATGAAACTGATAAAAGCTGGTTTCTGGAATTAATGAAATTGATGGTAATTTAGATGATAGTCAAATTTTTAATCAAGCTCTGTGATAGTGATTGAATAAGTTTCGGATATTCACACGCCATGATAACTTGTTGTGTGTATTTAGGGAGGTTTTTTTTATCAAAGGTTCCCTTTAAATAACAAAACAGGGCCGCTTGATAAAAATAATTCTGAATCAGATCATATTTTTCTTACAGTTAAATTGTACATTCTTAAGTGCTGTTGACATTATCAAAATAAGAGCAAAATATCCAGCAACACTATGTACTGTAGCCTTTATATACCGGTACATGGTATAAAGATACCACAATATATGTCATCAGAACCAGTCACACCATCTTAACACAACCAGAACTAAAATTCTACTCACAACCAAAATAAAATGTCTCAAAGAAGACAGCACTTAACAGAAATTGCTGCAGGAGCGGCACAAAACAGAACATACAAAAAACACACAGCCCACAGTGAAGCACAATTTGCTTGCAAAACAAAAATGCCACTCATCAAAAATTTACAAACATTGTTTTCATGTCTGTGTTTTGTATATTTCAGAGCTGCTAGGTGGTATTGGTCCCCTGCCTGTATCTGCTCCAGTGAAGGTTGAACCGACTGTTAAAGTTGTAGAAGATATAGATGATAGAGATCCTTCCAGTAGTAGCAGTAGTAGTGAAAGTGATGATGATGACGATGATGATGGTGATGATGATGATGAAGAAGGTGATGAAAAGGACAAGGAAGCTGATGATGAGGGAGGTTTTGATCTGAATAAAATGATGCACGGTGGTGAGGATGTTACTGATATCAAAAGGTAATTGGTATTTAATTGTCTGAGTTGTAATTATATCTTCGGGGAGACATACTGATTTTGTGCTGGATATCTGTCTGTCTCAATGGATGTCTCTAAAGTTTGTCCACACTTGGGTCTCCTTAGCCACTGGTCAGATTTCAATGACACTAGTTGGTACCAAGCCCCTTTATGCATATTGTCAGGAATTTTAGGTTGGATTATGTTTGCCAGAGTTATGGCCCTTTTTGGGAGACAATAGGTTTTTGTGTCAAAATCCTTCTATATAGTTGGTTTCGTGAAATTATCACATTAAATGATTTAAAAAGTCATGTTCAGCTCACAATTTGCCTGATGAGGTGCACCTTATTTGAATTAGTCGATGATGTCATAGAGCACTTTATGCCTCGTTAACATGACCTCATCTAAATGAACTGGATCCTGACATATATCCAATAGTATAACGAAAATGCTTCTCTCCTTGTTGGAACGGAACTATAAAAGGACATGTCTAAGTTGAAGGATTGGTATCAGATGCCATGTAAACAGAACAGTTACTGCCCACTTAACAACAGTTCTGTGATTTTTATGATTTTTCACCATGTTTTCCTGTTTTTAGTTCTGTTGATCGCCCTGTGAAATCTGAAGCTTGCAAGCCCAGTGTTGAGACAAAGGAGCGTATGACTAGATCATTAGTAGCTGAAAAGGTAAGTAGGTCGCTGTGATTGCCTGTCTCTGTAATCATGATCACTATTACTCTCCATTATGGACATTTTAATGATAACGACAGGATCATTACGTATTATACTTTTATTGATTATTTGTTAGCCGGATCAAGTTACTTGGCAATTAAATTAAGTGGTACTGCTGCTGCTACTAGATTACTGTTTATATGATAGCAGGATTTGAGGCATGTTCAATCGTGAGTTGTGTTCTCCACTATAATGAGAGTTTTAGTGTTTTATGTTTGAGTTTATGCAAATTATGTCCCAGTGTTAGGCATAAACACCTTTAATGCAACTGTATTTCAGGTGGGTTTTTTTGTAGAATGTGTGGGTGAGGGTATGTGCTTCAGGTTGATTGGATGTTTAAAGTGAAAAAAAAACACCCCGAAACCAATAAAATGAAACAAAACACTTTCATTAAAATAGCCTACTGAAGTCATTAATGTTATATAATAGAGAGATGCTGCTGACGACTTTGATGAAGTAATCATTTAAACAATTGTGATTAGTTGAAAAAAATATAACGAGCACTTAATTGCTAGAAGTCCAATATTGTTGTAGCTTAATTGTCTGTTTTTCCACATGTTGTCTATTGACAGCCAAAAGGAGCTAACAGCCTTCTTATTTCATATACTGATAGACCCTTCTGGCTGTCAATGTATGATATGCATGTTAACATAATGTTGCCACAAAAATATGTCACATGATATAATACTTGGTACACCGTAATGGTTTATATTAGATCATTTATCATAAAACATATTAAGCATTGCTTCTGGCAACACTAATTTGATAATTTGCAATGAAATATTTGATTAAATCATTCCCATCGTATAAACAGGGATGTTATTTAAAATATGGAGAAAGCATATTTCGGATTTAAGTTCTATCACTATCTTCTAAGTGAATTAAGCACAGCTTCTTCAGCCAGCTTAACTCACTTGTCAGATTTTCCAATTAATTCCAAAATTAAGTTTCATCAAAATCATCCAAAACTTTAGTTCTATCACTATGTTCTATACGAGAACATAGTTATCCAGCTAGCTCACATGGTAGCCTTTCTGGATAATTCCCAAAATCTAGTTTCATCATAATCATCCAAAACTTTAGTTCTATCACCATGTTCTAAGAGAATGACATATGGCCGTTATCCAGCTAGCTCACATGGTAGCCTTTCTGAATAATTCCCAAAATCTAGTTTCATCATAATCATCCAAAACTTTAGTTCTATCACTATGTTCTATAAGAGAATGACATATGGCCGTTATCCAGCCAGCTCACATGGTAGCCTTTCTGAATAATTCCCCAAATCCAGTTCCTTCATAATCATCCAAAACTTTAGTTCTATCACTATGTTCTATAAGAGATTGACATACGGCCGTTATCCAGCCAGCTCACATGGTAGCCTTTCTGAATAATTCCCAAAATCAAGTTTCATCAAAATCAACCAAAACTTTAGTTCTATCACTATGTTCTATAAGAGAATGACATATGGCCGTTATCCAGCCAGCTCACATGGTAGCCTTTCTGAATAATTCCCCAAATCCAGTTTCTTCATAATCATCCAAAACTTTAGTTCTATCACTATGTTCTATAAGAGATTGACATACGGCCGTTATCCAGCCAGCTCACATGGTAGCCTTTCTGAATAATTGCCAAAATCAAGTTTCTTCATAATCATCATGAGAATCCCCAATTTTGGCAACTTTTACTCATAAGTTCTTTGCACTCGACTGAAGTACTAAATTGTGATGTATGTTGCTAAACTTGATCATCAGAATCCCTTTCCCAATACATTAAGAAAAGGGGCGGATTAACTTAAGAGTTGGGTAATTATAAATGTAAGTCATTATATATTTCAAATAAATAATGAAACCTTGGACAATGGTGTTCATGATGTTGTTGAAAAGTATGAGACAAACTACAAAACATAAATTATAAAATCTTGAAAAAATTCTTTCTTCATGGAATTGTAGAAAAATCTGACAGACTACCAAACGTGGCTATATTGTCTGGAATTTTCTTTGGCCCCTGGTGTCATCGGATCACAAAGTATTATACATGTATACAGCCCAGACTGATTTAGAGTATATTCATATAAAATTAGCCGAGATTCTTTAGAGATCATTCCGTGCTTGCTTGCCTTTGATCTGTGTTATTATGTTTCATATTATATTGAAATAATAATAAAGAACTGAGAAAGTGCATCTCTTTTATTAGCAATGTTAACAGTGTCTTGATAAATAATGCTGTGTAAATTATTTGTTAATCAAAGGAAAGATCGTTCACCATGGTGTAGATCCATACCTTTGATTGAAAGTAAGCTTGTAATCAGAACATCTCTTTAACTATTGCACGTTTGTTAACTTAGTTGCAATCCTATTATCTTTATTATAGAATGCCACCCGAGTGCATAATTGATTGTTAAGTTATTAAACTGTTGTTGGAGAGAAAATGATGAAATATCGGTCAGGGAAGTCAGCACCCAACCGAAACAGCTGAGCACAGAAATAACACAGATCACAGCCATGGCATAATGCCCAACATTAACCCTTACTGCTTTATTCATGTATATAAGGATTCTTATAATCCATTCTATGCCCCTTTTTGCCAAGTGGTGTGGCCCCTTTCTCTCACTTTGGCCAAGTGGCTTGCACCTTCTTTCAATTGGTAGTCGACTTTAAATTCCTCCAAGATGCTAAAGAGCTGGCTTGTGGCTTGTCCTTTCTATCCTGGTCTAAAAATATATTATTGAATGAATGTCTTAATCATTCTCAAATAAGCACCTTTAAAATATTGAAAGGTAGAAAAAGACTTGACTATGCTGGTAAGGTTTTACACAAAGTATTCTTTGCCACTGTCTGAAGTATATGATCGCTAATTGTTACAAAGACGCAAAGTTCGCTTGATGGTAATTTGTTAATGTTACTATAAACAAATTGTTTTTGTTATGGATATTTAATGAGTGTGGTTGCATTTGAATGTCAGCTGTATCCAAACCAGATTGTCAGTGTATTGTTAAAGGATTGGGAAATAATTATGGTAGATTATTCAGAGTCGTCTACAGAAAGTCTCGACTGAATCTTGATTATTCTGGTCTACCTTATATAAAATGTCAACTCTTCGCCCTGGAGGTAAAATTGTCATAGGTTTCTGTGTATGAATGATCGGAAACATAGAACAGCCCTGGGGTCACAAACAGTCAGGCCCGGGTGTCACATGTGTGATGTATTAGGATCCACTAGTTTGGTGGAGTCATGGCTGTGGTCTAGTGGATAGTGTGCTGGAATTGTAACCAGGTGGTCTGTGTTTGATTCCTAGTTGATGCAGGTTATAACCTTCCATGAAAGTTTGACAATAAAGTTGCTGGTTCCTTGTTGAAAGTGACTAGTTAATTGGGGTAAAGTCCTGGATACAGTTCAGGAACACTGGGTTCAACTGGAATTGGGCGCTGTTGAGAAAAGACAGTATACTCAAATAAACAAGCAAATAAAATAAACAAGTTTGGGTCATTCGGTTCAGTGAGGGTTGTTTATTTTTATTGATGTTCATATTCAACATGGAACGAATGGGGACCGACATACTGATAATTAAAAGTCTGTCCTTTCTTTTCATACTATCAATCTATGGGGTGGTTTTCGTGTTATGAATCGTAAAAATACATAAAACTCATTCATTTTCTTCAAGTATTCTCCTTTGATATCCGATATACTTTTCATGTGGGGAATTAATGTGTTAATTTAATTAGTTTTCTTAGACCCATCTGTGATTTTAGAATATTTTATATTTTATTGATATCATTGTTGTACAGTTTTGTCTAACTGGTAATTGATAAGCATGTTAACTCATAGGTCTTTGCTGATATTTAAGTACAAGTTTTAATAATTGATACAAAATCAGTATGATATGGTTTTCAGTAGTGTAAGAGCTATTTACATAATGGAGTTAGTTCTGGATGTCATGGTGTATGCAGTATCATTTACAAGCAACAAAATAACATAAAGATAATATTAAGTCAGGCAGGGAAGGCAGCATTCAACTTTAAACTAGCCGAGCACAGAAAGCTTAAAAATACATACAAGGCACAAAGTTTGATAAGTTCTAGAACCACACATTATTAGTTGGCACTATCATACAGTGCAATATGAACACTTCTCTGTACACCCTAAAAAGTTGTAATACAAGATGATCTATGTGTACACGTCTCATGTGCAGCTTTTTGGGGATAAATATCAAGAGTGATCTCCCTTGATAAGGTGTTAAGTTAAGTCCATTTCTTTAATTGGATTGTCTCCCCTTCTTTATTCATTATTTTAAAATAATTGTTTTACGGACATGTAGTGTAGGGCATGAACTGTCAAAAGGCCCTTTATTGAATGTTAAGACATTCTGCATCTACTGTGTGAACTTCAAATTCATTAATATTAACCAGACGTATTTGTATCTTTTTAGATTTTTAATAATCATATTCTATGAAACTGTCTTATGAATAAAATCTATGAGATTTAATGACACACAAATATAACGTGATTAAATTTTCAGTTTAGTAGTTTGAGTTCAGTCTTCGGAAAACCCCCTCTAATTTGCAATAAAAATTGAAGAGAATTTGAAGTGTCTTAACACATGAGTTCATATCATTCTAAAACTCACACTCAAATAATCCATTAAAGACATTTATAATAACATCTAACTGGTTACTAAAACTATTTTGCAGTAAATTAAGTATACATCTGTATGATAAAAGAGGAAGATAGCTGTTTGAATGCCTCAGATATTTGATTGTTGCAAAAACGTTGATAAAATCTTTAGCAGTAATTTATCATAGCATTATCTAGCAAGCGCAAACTTGCTGAAAATTTCCCCCACTTGATGATAAATATAAATACATCAAAGTTGCAAGTTTTAAGCATGTTAACTCTTATACCAATTTTTTTTGCATTCTGTTTGCTAAAAAACTTCATGAATCATATCCTGGAATATATCAGGCCTGATAAATAACTTCTGTATTTAATATTCTGATAAAATAAAGTTTACAGTTGAATATAACGTTTATTGCATTCTTATTTTCTCTTTGGGCTGTCATTAATCTTGAGAAGTGTCCGTTGCTGTTACATTTGCTCAGAATTTGGAATCAATTTATATTACACATTTGTTGAAATTTTGTTAAGTGTTTGTAGTCAGTCAAAAGAAAGGCCCATTATTATAAGACAGGTCAATTTTACGAAACATTTGTGGTCTGCAGCCATCATAGATAGGTCAGTTTTACGAAACATTTGTGGTCAGCCATTTTAGAGAGGTTAGTTAAAGTTGGATACATGAATTCATGCCCCCATCTTGTGTATGATCTTTATTTAATTTTTAAAGTAACAGAATATCCATGGAAGTCCTAACGCTGGTAAGGATTCTGGTCTCATAAGGCTGCTGGATGAGCTCTCAATAGTCGAATATGGTTATTGCATGCCTAAACTGCCTTGTGCCTGACAAGGTTTATGAACCTGGAAGGAAATATATGTGCTCAGAAAAGATTTCTTTCATTACTCTTATTGACTGGAACTTTAGATTAGATATCAGTCTGTAATGAATTAACACTTTACATTTTAGGTATCATAAATCCTCCTTAATGAAATAATCAAATTTATAAAAAAACGGACAAGTTATTGTGCAGTTGATACACATTCTGTGCATAATTTAGTGAGCATGCTGACAGTCATGTTATGCTGTATATTGTAATGGGGTTACTCCCCCCCCATGGGTTACTCCCCCTGTTTATAACCACCTCGTAACCTCCGAGTAGATTTTACCATAAATGTCAACTATTTCGTCAAGCACTTACTATTTATTGGCATTTATGTTAAGTACATTATGGCATGTTTAGTTGACACCAGTGAGGACATGACGTCAGTGTCGCTGCAACAGTAAAACAATTACACTGTTTTCACTACAGTTTAAGACCACGTTTGGTTAATTCTTAGGAAAGTTGGTCTTTAAGTAGTGATATAACAGTCTAGCTCTACTCCTCCCCCAACCTAGCTTCCCTCTACTCCACCCTTCCCACTTCAGATTCACAGTTAAAATTTCCATCATTAATTAGTAGTTAGTTTTGAAGAGTATGATATTTTCTTGTTTAGGAAAAATCGTGTTGAATGTCTACTTAAATCACCAGGGAGAATCATCATACTTGATCCTGACTTCCTGTTCAATTAGCAATAATTGTCATAATGTATTCATTTTAACATGATTCTCTTGGCTACTTTACAAGTGCACTTAATTACTGTTTAGGCAATTGGTTTAAAATGATGGATTTTTACAACAAAATTAATCATGATGTAACACACTAGATGTATTATGAGTATTATATGATGGGATAATAGAACATTTTCATGTCTGAATTATTAGTCATGTAATACATTTCATAATAAACAATTAGTAGCAAAGTCTGAAAAAAATGTGTCAAATTTGTGACCTGACGATCCAGGTCATGGATTCCCTCCCGGTCGCAGCAGGTCAGGCCCCCGTCCATGAAAATTTGTCAATATTATCAAAATTTGTCAATATTATCGATTTTCCTCCACATGTGGAAAAGTTGCTTGTCCCTTCTGGAGGGGTTAGTTATTATTAGTTCTTGTTAGGATACAGTCCAGGAAAACCGATTTGGTGAATGACTGCTGCCGTTTATGATTGAAAAATTGTTCAGAAATGGCTTAATACCGAGCAATCAAACAGGTTTAGCAAAGTATAATTCCAATTGCATGTAATTTCATATGCATAAGTATCTGTAAATAATGTCATCGTTTAATAAAAACAGAATTATGTAATCTTAGCGTTTTAAGTGTGCTAAATAGAATTTCACAGACTTAAATTATAAAGCTCTTAAATCAAACTTATTCCTGGACTAGACGAAGCATTCATGCCAGCGACACTCAAAACATTAAATGCTATGTAACCGTGGCCTTAAAATAAAATTTTTATTACTTGTTCTTAAAATTTCTTCTTTTGTTACAAAGGAATTTAGCTTGTGCGTAAATATAAAAAGATTGAGAGAGTATGTGATAACCTTATATTGAATCGCCAAGATAAAGGACAGCAAGCTGTAACAAAAAACCAATAAATACATTACCGTTCATTATAGTACAGAAAACCGTTTGACTTTCTGTATACAGACAGGAGATAGCGTTAGCGAGAGTTATGTTTACTGGAATAGAGTGGGAAAACGTGATGTTTTAAGGGAATTAATTTAAGTGCTTTAAAAGGACTTTTAATGAATGTTAATTGTCTTGTGTTTATATTTCTATTTTCGATGCAGTGGATTATACAAATTGACATACGGTGCAGATGGAACTAGTTTATCTTGTTCATTGTGGTATCGTATTGGATATATTACTTTGGATCAGCGTGTGTTATGTAATACAGTGAGAAATGTTGTGATATTTTATTGTTAGTTGTGATTCATGTCATGTAGAGGAAAATGTTATGGCTAACAGATCTTAAGGATAATAATGTGAAAAATGTGAAGAAAATCACTCAGGATGTCTTATCCCTTTTTCAGGTCCCTCCAATGGGGATGGATACATCTTCATCGCGAGCATCTCATGGAACGTCTGAAAGGTAAGTTATGATAAATGTTGACTCTCACTGACACGTTGTAAGTACTCGGTATACAAGTTGAAAGAATGATAATATACTGTATCCCATAATTTATGAATTATGAGTCATACTCAGTAAAAGTTAGTCATTTCGGTGTGTTGAGATTTGCCAAAACACACATGTTAAACATACATTTATATATTGTCTGCAGTCTGTAGAGTTGATTGTGGTTTTTGGTGCAGCCAGGATAATTGCTAGTTGCATATAATCCCCGTTCTTTCCGAGAAACAAACGATGCTGTAACTTTCAGTGGTTTTGTTTATAGGTAATGTTGAAATAATTGGGTGTGGAAAACAGTTTATCTGTGCATCTCTGTCTACAAGTGTGCTCTCTTACTCTGGAGACTCCAGGCTTATGTACATGTATTCTATGTCAGACTGTATGTGTACCTTTATGTGAGAATCCCAAGTTGTGGGGGGGGGTTGGAGGTCCGGACCTCTCCTGGTAACTTGTCAAAAATGTGATGACATGCTAGGATCCAGCTAGAGGGCCCAGGGAGACCAGGCAGTTTCCTGGTTCACTTGGAAAATTAAGAAAATTGATGACATTCAAGGATCCAGAGAGATGGCTGGAAGACATGTGTTTTCCTCATCCCATGCCTGATGATTTGGCTATACTGTGTGGTTATCTTATACATGTATATATTTAGTTGAACTTGATAGAGCTTTAGAGTCTGATCAGGATTATAAGCATGTTGGACCCCATGATGACCATCCTGTTGTCTAGCAGGACAATCCTGTTGTCTACCACATTGACTATCATGTTGTCTAGCAGGACAATCCTGTAGTCTACCACATTGACTAGCCTGTTGAGTCTAGAGCTACATGTACCAATTATTTAACCATGTAGTCTTATGTAAGCAGCTTGTTATTGTAATGCAACTATGACATATACCTTGATTTATGACAACCACTGAACCAGGAGTCTGGTATTTCCATCTTGCTGCTGATTCAGCATGTTCCACTAGCAGAAACATGAGTTTCCAGATCCTGTCCAAAATACCCCAAAAAATAGTGTTGGGGTGGTCAAGGGGCTAACTAGGGGATGGGCAAGGGAGAGGGGCTGTAGGGTTCTTTCAGATGCTCAGTTATTGGAGCATTAGATCAGTCGCTTCCCTGAACATGAATATAAATTAATTTCACATTTGTCTTGATTATTTACGTATTCATCATCTTGAAAGATCAAAAAGATTACAATGTTGTTAATGCATCCGTACACACCTCTGTGTGATTGAATTCAGTATTGGCAGATTGCATCATTTGCCCAATATACACGGCTTTTCACTTTTCCTTTACAATATTAGATAACCATTAAAGACCACCCACTCTGCCATTAGATGAACTTTCTCTCCTTCTATTCATTCAATACTCTGCATGCTAAATGCAACCTGATGATGAATAGAGTTGTTGTTATTGTTGTTGAATTTATCACATACAATTTAATGTGTCTGGTATAGAAGGTCAATATATTATGTAGATATATGGAAATGTTATTGTCTGATAGTGTTAGGTTGTACAACAGTACAGTATCATCCCTGATGTACTTTACTCAATCTTTTTTATTTGTTCTGACAGTGCTAAAAAACCCTCACTTGCTGTCATGGGTGTGTGCTATTTAGAGTGTATACATAATGAGGGGTGTACATGTGATAAGATGAATAAATTAATAATTGTCTTATATATATAGCTCAGAGAATTTGACATGAACCTGACCTTTATGCATGAATATATTACAAGGTTCTTGCGTTGAATATATGAATTTCCGCGAGCAAATCATGCAATATCGGTCCAATAGATTGGACTGGACTATAATATAAATTATTATGTTTGTGCAGTTGTGATAGTCATTTGATGATAATAGTTGTTTTGACATCATCATGTTTTGCTGTAGAATTAACCGAAAGAAGTGGTAATTTTATCAAAGTTATTTATCTGAGTTTGACGTCATCGTGCTGAATTGCTACACGACCGATCACAAAAAGTCAGTGGTGATTTCACCACGGCAACTGTTTTCACAACATCAGCCCTGCGTTCAACGAAAAATTACATGACGCACGTTTCGTACCTGGTACGTAACAGGTAGCCTGTACACCTACAAGTTTGTGCATCTTATATTTGAAATGGGCGCATCTGCACAAAAACAAACACACTGGCATCAACCATGTGATAAACAATAGCAATTATCTGTTTATTAACAAATTCAAACAAAAAATTGAATGTCAAACTGCAAAAACTTGCAAAATCGGCCTCAATGTTACATGCAGTATGCAGTCTTGATATAAACATTTGTGACCTGTATGTTCGTGCACATAAACTGATGACGTCATTAGGTTCGCACGGGAAGGATTTTGCCATTAAAGAGTTTTGTAAAATAAAGTTTGATCATCTGTCTGTAAGTTAGCACCATTTTCCAATTGTAGATATATCGTATCTAATACAAATTTTAAGAAAAAACAATTGTCAACCTAATTCGCGACCGGAAGCGGTGATTATGTAAACAGTAAAATCAGTGCTCGGACAAAACTCAGCGTGAACGTAAGAAACCTGTTTTTGTTGCATTTTTTTGCATTATTCGGCTGAATAAATGTCTTTGATTAACTTAAATGAATTTGGACACAAAAATGAGATTTTTAGCAAAGAAATGAACGTTTTACTAAAAAGCACGAACTTGTAGGAATGCACGAAGTTATAGGAATAGAGGCTACAAAACATTTTGTAACAGGTACGAAACGTGCGTCCCATAATCCTTTGTGGAACTCAGGGCTGGTTTTGCTGTCAACAAGAAGAGAGATTTTATCATCATCATTTGAACATTTTTCTCCATTTCGAGCGCAAGTCAATAGTTGGCAGCTCTGTACACCTCTAATGTAGTTACTGACATCACAAGTCAGAGCCAGATCCTGCTGTCTGGAAGCTGACCCCTGCGAAATGTAGTTCATGATTTCATGGACACTTGACTCCAATCAAGAACTGTTCATGAACAGGTATTGATAAGTTCTTGATCCTGGTTCATGAACTTTTGGACATGAACTGACCTTAAAATGTGTTCATGAACAGTTCATGAATTTTTGATGAATACTTTAGATGTCATTAACTGTCCTTGATCCAGCCATAAAAAGTACCTGATGAACATTTCATGAACTATCATTTCTAGACTGTTCTTGAACCATCCCTGAAATGTTCATCAATTAATTCATGAAAAGTTCATGAAACATGACTTCCTGTCACATGTTGATGACATCCCAGATTTTCAAAATGGCTGCCAGCAATGACATGTGCTGATGTTTGACAAATTTTATTGTGTGTTTTTATCTAAATGAGTGATCTTATAAAAGGTAAGTTGCAGACATATGCATGTCAAGTTTAAAAGTATTTTGTGTGACTTTAAATATCTAATTTTAAGAAAAGTTGTGTGAAAAATATAGGAAAACAAATTAGCAAGTGGGTGGGGTACGCCTAGCATGAGGTTTTAAGAATTAGTTTTCATGAAGTGTTCATGAAGTGTTCAAGAAACAATGCGTCTTTTTTTGTATGTTTATTTATTTATATTATATAAGGTTACTGTATATTGTCTTAGATAAATGTAATATTTATTAATTGCTAATTTTAGTAAATTGAATAGTTGGTAGTTTTAAACTCTGTTAGTGTAGTCTTTGAAAAGCTATTGAGCATGCATGTAAATATGAAAATGAGATATATCAAATAAAATATACTCAAACTGTTCAAAACAACAATGTGAACAGAAAATCATGTTGCAAAAGGTACAAAAGGTAGCTAAACTATTAATCTGATTGAGGCAAACAATTGTAATGATAAAATAACAATGTTCCAGTAGGTTTCATCTGATATTCAGAAACATACATCATCCTTCAGCTATGTTCCCGATTTGCAACTTATATGAACATTTATATACCTGCACAATGATTCTTTTCTTATTTTTAATATTATGAGGCAATCATTGTACCAATAATATATTTACTATTTATACTTAAAACACATTTTGGACTTTAAGTCTTCATACACACAATAGAGCTTCATTTTATGCATTTTGATACACTTAGTTTATTTCACGGGTTGTTCATGAATACATTTATCTTCTTGAGCTGTACATAAAATATGTTTGTCCTTGAAATTGTCATGAAATGTGTAATCATGAACAGTTCATGTCCAAAATATGAAGTCTAAATGAGACAATAGAGATATATAGCAAAAAGTTCATGAATTGTTCATGAACATTTATTTTCATGAACTGTACATAAAATCAGTTTGTCCTTCGACAGTTCATGATTTATTGAAGAACATCTGTGCATGATTAGTACTTAAAAAATCCTTGATGGTATGACTCATGCCCTGTTCATGAACCATGCCCAGTTCATGAATCAATATTTCATGGTCACTTCAAGAAAAGTCTCATTTAGAGTTCAATGATTTTTTATGAATTTTTCATGATATATGGAAATGAACTATTCATATATATTTCATGAAAAATTCATGAACTGTAACAGTTCATTTCACAGGGGGTTTCAGTCTGTGTCAGTCACTTACATGTTTGATATTCTTGTACTGACGTTGAGGAAGCAGTAGTTAAATGGTTGTAATGACTACAGTATATTCCATGTTTTCAATTTCGATCAGTATTAGATTATTGTTGTTAACTTTAGTACTTGACTTACATAATTATATATCTCAAAAGAGCAATCAACATTGGACATTATGACTACCTGGTGCATAAACATATCAATTTAATCTCTTTTGCAAATCTTCAGTTGTAACCATGGTCCACAAGTTAGTGTGCTGGATTTGTAACCTAGCGATCCATTTTCGATAACCGGTTTCGGCAGGTCATTTCTTTCCATGAAAATTTGATTTTCCTCCACATGTGGAGAAGTTGCTGATTCCTGATGGAAGAGTAACTGTTTCAGTCAAGGAAAATTGATTAGGCAAATTTGCTGCGGTACATAACTGATTAAATCATGAGAAGCGGCATTGAACCCTAAATCATCAGAATAAAAGACGTACACCAGTATTTTGTCATTATTTAATATTCGTGCAAAGATTGCTGACTAATGCAGGGTAGTGGAAATTGTAATATAACGACCATAATGTTGATGAACCTTGTGATAGATCTGTAGGATTCAGATACAACATTACTGTATTGGTTTTGTCATGATGTTATTGGAATTGATTTGACAGACAATCAGTCTACGACAGTAAGTGTTGCTCCCAGGTTGGCAATCATATTCTAACGATGTGCAAAATTTCATTAATTTCAACCAGTCAGTTCATGTTACAGGAGTTTGGAGACAAATTCTGTCTAAGTGTAATAATTGAACTTGATGGTTTCCTGGGAGTTTTAAATCAATGTGAGCAACTGATCAGAGCATCCATTTGGTAAACAGAACATATTGCTGAATAACGAACCAACCCTTAAGTGAATGAGCAGGATCAGCCCTATTAATAAAGGGAACGACTAGGGCTCTAAGGATCAACCGTATTAATAAAGGGAATGACTTAGGGCTCTAGGATTAACTGTATTAATAAAGGGAATGACTAAGGGCTCTAGGTTTAACTGTATTAATAAAGGGAATGACTAGGGCTCTAGGATTAACTGTATTAATAAAGGGAATGACTAGGGCTCTAGGATCAACCGTATTAATAAAGGGAATGACTAGGGCTCTAGGATTAACTGTATTAATAAAGGGAATGACTAGGGCTCTAGGATCAACCGTTTTAATAAAGGGAATGACTAGGGCTCTAGGATCAACCGTTTTAATAAAGGGAATGACTAAGGGCTCTAGAATCAATCGTATTAATAAAGGGAATAACAAGGGCTGCATCTGAGGGCTGACTAATAATGCATTTAATTGCTATCGGCAATATTTTGCTCAGCTTATACCAAATCCTCACCATGCCTTTAATAATGTTTGTGTCTCAGATAGTTTATCATAATAATAATGATGATAATAATACTGTCTTCATTTTCTGGGGATAACATAATTATGTTTTAGTTTTGTCTGTGTGAACACATGATATCTTGCATTTAAATGTACCAATTTGTGAGACTTGTAATAGATTCTACTGTACATTAATTGACGTAACAAAATGTGAACTTCCGACAATAATGTAAAATGTTATTATTTCCTTTATAAACATACTCCCAGTCTATTAATTTCTTCAATCAATGCAGAAATAACGCCATATGATTGTAATTCAGAATTGGATGGTCTTTTGTGAAATTTCAATCATAACAAATATTTTATCACATCATTATGCTGTCTGAATCACACATCGCCAGCCTGAAATCTGTAAAAACTATTCACAGACATGAGTATCGTGGCCCAAAGTTTAAATTTAATGATGTCTAAATGTTCTGACAATGTTTTTATGCCCCCGTATCGATAGATCGGGAGGCATATAGTGATTCACCTGTCCGTCCGTCCGTTCGTCCGTCCGTTCGTCCGTCCGTCCTGGTTAACCCAAATTGACCGTTTCTTCTAGCATTAATATGGCTTGCTACAAAGCTTTTATACTTGCATGGATGTTGTATATGAACACTCTCCACACACCTGTATCACCTAACCCCATTTTGACCTTCACCTTGACCTAATTTTGGACTTATTTATAGACAAGGCTTCCACAGGGGGCATAAGCGTTTATTGAACGCAGTCTTGTTTTTATTTAAATATAGTCTTAAATGTTACAAATTGATTGATGTATTAAATATCAGGATGACCTTATACCACTTTAGAAATACGCTGAGAGAAGTTTTCAATTACTTATTATGACGCGTACAAACTTCTTGATTATTGATTTTACGGAGTTAATGTCGCTTTTTTACTCGTTCTTATGTAAATATTTGATTTTAGATCAATCACAATCAATCTATATGTTTTCTTTATGTCCAATAAATAATTGTAAGATTTCAGATTGATTTTCGATGATATGGAATGTGCGCTTGGTGTTATTAAGTATGATAACAAATTTATGAAAACAAGGTTTGTTTGCGTAAGTTAATAAGTATATTTGAAATGACAGAGTGGATTTGCTATAAATTGATGAATTTCGTCTTATTTGAATGAATTGGTATTTTAAGTCACCCTATTTGCATATACATTCATGTAAAAACAGTATTTTTGTGGTAGTAAGAAAAAACTGATCATTTATATGCATGTAGCTATAATATAGCGGAATAAAATGCAAAAGCAGCGTAATTGTTTCTGTAAGGCGGTAAAATGGAAATGTCAATCAAGAAATTTTGTGAAGATATGTTATACATGCAGTGTGTAGCCGTGTGACACGTTCATTTCTCAAATTTTCAATACAGTTCGAAAATTGGGTTAAAATTTATTCCGGGAGCATTGGCATTAACAATTCTCATTTCCCGTAGAACTTGCAACAAAACCAATCTAAAACTGGTGTTACTGGCACGTACATATTGTGACATGTCTGTTAATATTACCTTAATAAGTCAAAATACTGCGTTCAGAACACCCCAGGGAAAATGGAGACTACATTTTAGCGCCTTCTGGTCTTTGCAGTAGTTTTTCAGCATCCTTGCTTGCATGTAATGTTAGAAGGAAGTGATGGGGAATTAACCAGAACATGTTGAGAGAGTTTCTTAATGTACTCTAGAAGTTTACTACCACAGGTTAGCTTTTTGTACAGTAGATTGCTGCAATGTAACCCCAAAAACTGTAGATAGGCTGTTTTTTACTGCAGTGTACAATGTTAGCTGTTGTTAGGATAATGTCAAATATTGTCTGTATCACTACTGTAGGAAACTTGTCTGTGTACATTAGGTGGCTTAGTGCATAAAACACCAAACAATTTCTCTGTTTACCATATCACTATATTTAGGCTCTTTAGAATTAATTGTACTTTTAATAGCTGCATGGGCCTGTTCAACTTTTGTTGATGGTTACGTGTTTACCTAAAACGTTATAATGATTTGACTGTATCGTAAACTTGCTCAAATTATTGTATTAGTACCTTTGCTCAAATTATTGTACCAAAACTTTTGTTCAATTATTGTATCGAAAACTCTTGTTCAGTTATTGTAGCGAAAGCTTTGTTGAAATTATGTTATCGAAAACTTTGTTAATATTTTTGTATCAAACACTTTGTTCAAATTCTAGTATTGAAAACTTTGTTGAAATTATAATATCGAAAACTTAATGTTCATATTTTTTTATCGAAAACTTTGTTGAAACTTTTATATTGAAAACTTTGAACTTTGTTCAAATTATTATACTGAAAACTTGGTTCAAATTATTGTATTGAAAACTTGGTGCAAATTATTGTACCGAAAACTTGGTTCTGATTGGTGAAATGATAGCCTAGCCCTTGTTTTATCACATCATTGTTATGAAATCCAGGGCAAATTTCTCTATCAGGCAGATTTTATTCTTGACTTTTTATCATCAATTATTACTACCAACATTTTTATGGTTTTATTTTTATGTGACCCAAGGTACCACAGTTAGCAATAAAAATACTAATTTATACAATTAAGTGGATTTATAAATTGAATGGGGCTAACAGCTAGCACCTTAATGCAATGGTATGAGTTTTCACACCTTATAAATAATAAAACAGTATAATGTGACTCATAGTAATCTGTTAACTAAATGGATATAATTTATCATGGAGCTTTTTTGTAGAAAAAGACATTTAGATAAAGAATGAACATACAATGTTCAGAACATGTCTACTCTAATTTATTATTTTTCGTTGGGAATTTCATATCCAATGTACTGAAGTCAAATAAAAAAATGACCTTATATGGATATAAAAATTTATGAATTTATTTGTGCATTATAATTATGTTTTCAATGGATTTGAAATTCAGTTGTTGAGTTCATTTAGTCATCATACTTTCAAATTTTCAATTTACAATAAACATGCAAATTTATTATATTGTATATAAATTAAGATGCAGGATTTGTTGTCGCAAACACGATGTTTATGGACCGCAAGCTCGGCTGATATTGCACTTTTTGCCACCACCTTGCCGGCCACTGGTATAGGTTATACACTGTTAGTTTTAAACAAGAAAGGATTATGTGGAACAAACAACCAACAAGCAGATGGGTCGATCTTCTTTAATAAACCAACGTTTCGGCTATGGACACATAGCCTTCATCAGGGTATGAAAATAACTGTTAATTTAAAAAAAAATCATTGTCGAATCATTTTGTCCTGGAGCGTTTAATGTTTTCGCCATCATCAATTTATAACGATTTGAACTGAACATTTTGCTTGTACTGTCATTAATTGTCATTATAAACCAATTTGAAGTGTGTACATGGCAGAGTCTAAAGGTTTTACAATGTGAAGATGCACGTTGGTCGATCTTTAACTTAAAATCAATGCGAAAAACAGCCCAATGAATTCGTGCTCACATTTGCCATCAACATCATACGTGAATGTTAGGTGAAATTTATTGTCTTTAATATTTAATTATTATAAAATATATTTCCCTCATACTGTTTGCTTAGAAAATATTGTGTAAACACTATTGTACACACTGAGACTGCTAACTTAAAGGGGCTTGTAATAAGCGAAATAGCTATGTTCCCCATGTCCCACACTGCAGGTTTAAAGTTTAAATTGAAACCTGAGGACATAGAAAGGTTAGATCCAACTGGATAAAAAATGCGCTTAAGTCTGGACCAAAGTTGTATTCTTGGTTTGAATTTAAATACTAACAATATGCATAATAACTGTGACTTAAAAGATTAACCATTAAAAAGTACAAATTATTCTGGTTTATTTGGTAGTTGTTTAACTGTCTGAACCCCATAAAGTTATGTATTGAAATCTTAAAAATGCAATTAAGTGCAGTAGTTATTTTAACAAGCAGGTGTTGGGTGAGATGCCATATTGATAATCAATTTATTGCCATGATATTTGAGACATTTTCAAGACGCAGTAGAATTGTTATTTTCATCCTGTAACCTTTCTAGAGGATATGTTTTTTTCTGGGAATGTTATTGTCAATGGTTCTTAGTTTGAAGGAGAAGTTTCTGGATGTCACTAATAGACATTGTATATAGATTAATGGTGGGAGGTTGTTGGACAAGTAATCCCATTGATGATGTTTGATTACATTTAATATTGTTTATTTTTGTCATATTTTCGTGACTGAGTTGTTGGTGGTTATAGGGTGAAATGATGCTGTCTGGTTAATCTCCGAAGTGTATGAGTGTAGGTGGATTGAGTGCGTACATCAGTTCACTCTCGCTGCCAGTTTTCTTTCACCAGATGTGCTTATTATAAAGATATGATATATCGGGTAATCGAAAGAAAAAGTTAGATATGAAATATTGGGTGATTGAATTTACAATTAATAAAATATGTGATATTGGGTGATAGTGAACGAAAAAATAATACAATACTGACACTTTGTTATTGTTTGTTTTGTTTAGATGGATGTGTTCAGTGTTGATAATAGTTGCTCTTTTTAACTGAATATTGACACAGCAAATTGTGCATTTGTATACCAAATTGTAAGTAAAGAATAACAAAGGATGATCGAACAGATATGTTGTCTTGTTACCAGCTTTTTAGCTCACCTGTCACAAAGTGACAGAGTGAGCTTTTGTGATCACTCTTCGTCCGTCGTCCGTCGTCCGTCGTCCGTCGTCCGTCGTCAGTCCGTCCGTCCGTCCGTCCGTCAACAATTTGCTTGTGTAGACACTAGAGGTTACAATTTTGACCTAATCTTTATGAAACTTGGTCACAATGATTATCTCTACAAAGTCAAGGTCAAGTTCGATATTGGGTCAATCAGTGTCAAAAACTAGGTCACTAGGTCAAATCATAGGAAAACCTTGTGTAGTCAATAGAGGTCACAATTTTGATCTAATCTTTATGAAATTTGGTCACAATGATCATCTCAACAAAATCAAGGTCAAGTTCGATATTGGGTCATCCGGGGTCAAAAACTAGGTCACTAGGTCAAATCATGAGAAAACCTTGTGTAGTCAATAGAGGTCACAATTTTGATCTAATCTTTATGAAACTTGGTCACAATGATCATCTCAACAAAATCTAGGTCAAGTTCGATATTGGGTCATTTGGGGTCAAAAACTAGGCCACAAGTTCAAATCATAGAAAAACCTTGTGTATTCACTAGAGGTCACAATTTTAATCTAATCTTTATGAAACTCGGTGACAATAATCATCTCAACAAAATTTAGGTCAAGTTCGATATTGGGTCATCCTTGGTCAAAAACTAGGTCACAAGGTCAAATTATATAAAAACCTTGTGTAGTCATTAGAGGTCATAATTTTGATCTAATTTTTATGGAGCTCGGTCGCAATGATCATCTCAACAAGAATTAGGTCAAGTTTGATATTGGGTCATCTGGGGTCAAAACTAGGTCACAAGTTCAAATTGTAGAAAAAAACCTTGTGTAGTCACTAGAGGTCACAATTTTGACCTAATCTTTATCAGACTCATTCACAATGATCATCTTAACAAAATCTAGGTCAAGTTCAATATTGGATCAATCTTGGTAAAAGACTAGGTCACTAGGTTGAATAATAAAAAATTGTGTGTAGTCGCAAGACATCACAGTTTTACCTAGTCTTTATGAGACCCATTCACAATGACTATGTAAACAAAATCTATATCAAGTTCAATATTGGGTCATTTGGGGTCAAAAACTAGGTCACATGGTTGAATCATAGAAAGCTATTTATAGTATCTAGAGGTCACAATTTTGATATAATATTTATGAAACTTAACAAATTGAGGTGAAGTTCTAAGGTCTAATCATAAACAACCCTTGTGTAGTTTCTAGAGATCACTATTTTGGCATTAATCTTTATGAAAGGTCACAGTGATCATCTCAACAAAATCTAGTTCTTGATTGATATTGAGTCACCCAGGTACAAAAACAATGTCACTAGGTCGAATCATAGAAAATTGTCAAAGCTTTGCAAAGGGAGGAAACTGCTATAAATTTAATGTCAAAGCTATGCAAAGGGAGAAAACTGCTATTAGCTGTGAGTGATTATCACGGATGCAAAAAAAAACGCTCTCACCGTCTTCATTTCGCGGGTAACATGTTCTCAAATTCCTATGTTTTATAATGCAATCATCGTTCTACGCAGAGTGATTTCGTTTAATTTTTTGATGTAATTCAAAGCATAAACACACTTTCATCCTGTTGTGATGCAGGGTTTGTGATAAAATGCTTAGAATGTTGTAATATTGTCTGGTAAGTGACCAATCCGGAACGACTCGCGGTGACAACCAGACAATGCCACTCGACCGTCTACGATTTATATTGAATACCTTAATTATACTTTATTCTTACGACTCGATTTTTCTCATCGACCCGAGCCCTAGTTAATTTCGTCGAATATATGCGTGTGTCGCGTTGGTTGCTATCCAAAACATAGGCAAGTGTGTTGGAGAACTATTTCCTGTTGCTGCAGCAAAAAATCTTCATAAAAGCACATGTAAACATTTTGTTGTCTGGTCCCTAAACATTCGTTTTTGGTGGGAGTAACACCAAAGCTTACCATGGGTTTTGTTACCACCATTTTTGTTATTTTGTGACCGATAAGCGAGTTGGAAGTTGATGCACCTATCAATATTTTCCCCCAGGAGGGGTGCGGCGGGCTGACCCAGGGGAATTTGACATTTTAACTTTTTCAAAGTCTAAATTCCTGCCCTAAAGCAAGGGCAATTTGTCAAAATCCCCTCACTTGAAGATGCTTTACATACCCCCGGGATCAAAATTTCGGACAAAGTCAAAATTTCCAAGGACTCGGCACCATTCTGTCGGTCAAAGTCCCACCTATCGGGAACAGCCTTCTGTCAAAAGTCCCGTGTATGCCCGCTGCTCCCCCCCTGGGGGAAAACATTGATAGGTGCATAGAGATATTATAGCAGAGCTACAGATAGGGTTTTAGTCAATTGGGTATTTTACCCTTGAGTTTCAATTTTGATTGGGTTTTGACAGATTTTAATTGGGTATTTAATAAAACTCAAAGGGTAAATAAGCTTTCATGTACTATTTTTCACTATAACATCCTTTTCTATTTGGGTATTTCAAATTGTCTTTGCTTTTTTGTACTCCCTCCTCTCAAAATCTATTGGGTTTTTAAGAAAATTAATTGGGTAATTACCCCAATACGCAGCTTATCTGTAGCTCTGTTATAGATTATTATTTTCGCCCTGCTACTAAGGATGCAGTGATTTTTTTTCATCTTTGGGAAAGTGCCCAGGTCCGGGGTATATTGCTTGCACATGTCTGTCGGTCGGTCAGCTTGGCGGTCATACAAAATGGTTTTTGTTCAAGAACTCACAACGCTTGATCTAGGATCTTCAAACTTTACATGGAGGTTGGTCATCATTAGCAGCTGACCCCTATTACTATTTCTCACTATTTAAATGGTTTTCAATCGATAACTGGAGAACGCTTTGAGCTGGGATCTTCAAACTTTACATTGATGTTGGTCAGCAACAGTAGATGACTTTTATTATACGCCCGTTGAAAACGGGATGTATTATGTGAACACCCTTCGCGGGCGGGCGTGCGGGTGTGCGGGCGGGCGGCGGCGTCCAGTAATTTGTCTGTACTCTAGCGCAAACAGTTTTCATCCGATCATCTTCAAACTTGCTGACAATGCTTATGGGCATAATATCTAGGCCAAGTTCGATTATAGGCCAAATCGGCCTAGGTCTTATTGGGTTATGGTCCTTTAAAGTTTAATTACCAAATAAGTATGAAATTGGCCATGTCTGTACTCTAGCGCAAACAGTTTTCATCCGATCATCTTCAAACTTGCTGACAATGCTTATGGGCATAATATCTAGGCCAAGTTCGATTATAGGCCAAATCAGCCTAGGCCTTATTGGGTTATGGTCCTTTAATTACCAAATAAGTATGAAATTGGCCTTGTCTGTACCCTAGCGAAAACAGTTTTCATCCGATCATCTTTAAACTTGCTGGCAATGCTTATGGGCATAATATCTAGGCCAAGTTCGATTATAGGCCAAATCAGCCTAGGACTTATTGGGTTATGGTCCTTTAAATACCAAATAAGTATGAAATTGGCCTTGTCTGTACTCTTACGCTAACAGTTTTCATCCGATCATCTTCAAACGTGCTGACAATGCTTATGGGCATAATATCTTGGCCAAGTTCAATTATAGGCCAAATCAGCCTAGGACTTATTGGGTTATGGTCCTTAAATTACCAAATAAGTATGAAATTGGTCTTGTCTGTACTCTAACGCAAATAGTTTTCATCCGATCATCTTCAAATTGTGTGACAATTCTTATGGGCGTAAAATCTAAGCCAAGTTCGATTATAGGCCACATTGGCCTAGGCGTCATTTGGTTATGGGCCTAAATTAATTACCAAGTAAGTATGAAATTGGTTGTCTGTGCTCTAACGCAAACAGTTTTCATCCGATCGTCTTCAAACTTTGTGACAATGCTTATGGGCATAATATCTAGGCCAAGTTTGATTATAGGCCTAATCGGCCTAGGCCTTATTTGGTTATGATCCTATAATTACCAAAATAAATGTGAAATTGGTCTTGTCTGTTCTCTAGTGCTAAGAGTTTTCATCTGAGTATCTTCAAACTTGGTGACAATGTTCATGGATATGATATCTAAGACAAGTTCAATTGTAGGCCAAATCAGCCTAGGCCTTCTTGGGTTATGGTCCTTTAATTAAACAAAATGTTGGATTGTTTTTTTCATTCACCATGCCCTGAGACTCACCATGCCCCAAGACGGGCGTATTTTGTGACATTTTGGCACTCTTGTTGATTTTGAGGTCAGTAGGTCAAAGGTCAAGGTCGCTGCGACCTTCACCATTCATGACTATTGGTCTGCCATGGGGAATACATGTTTTTCAAACATGGCCCTTTATTTTTTACAGATTTTGTATGGGCTATTTCTCTGTAACCATTGGTCTGATTTCGGCCAACACTGGTCTGATCAGTAAAAACATCAGTTTTAAGATATTTGGCCCTTTATTTTGTTACAGTTTTTAATTTTGTCCACGCTATTTCTATGTAACTATTGGTCAGATTTCAACGAAACTTGGCATGAATGATCAGTACCAAGTCTAGTTGAGCATATTGTTGGCAAACATTTGTCGGATCAATTTTCAGGGAGTTATAGCCTTTATTTTTTGTACACTTATCAACTTTGTTGTTCGCATATTGAAATGTTTATCCAAAGATCTTTTTATGCCCCTGTATCGATACCTCGGGAGGCATATAGTGATTCACCTGTCCGTCCGTCCGGTTAACCCAAATTGACTGTTTCTTCTAGCGTCATTATGGCTTGCTACAAACCTTCCATACTTGCATCGATGTTGTATATGAACTCTCTCCACATGCCTGTATAACCTGACCCCATTTTGACCTTCACCTTGACCTTATTTTGACTTATTTATGGACAAGGCTTCCACAGGGGGCATAAGCGTTTATTGAACGCAGTCTTGTTGATCTCTAATTAACATTGATCTGATGTCATCAAAACTTTGCATGCCAGATCAGTACCAGGTATGTTTTGCATATCTTCACCATAAGATACTTTGACCAATCGTAAGGAAGTTATGTCCCTTTGTTTTATTATCCCCCGCCAAACGCGAAGGGATATAGTAATAGTATGCGTCCGTCTGTCCAATATTTTGTCTGGAGCATAACTCTAAAAAATCGAGATCCTGACATAACTCAAACCAAATTGTTGTTGCTATGGCAACAGAAACATTGAAAATGGCTTAAAACGGGTAGGGGACTTCTGTATTGCTTGCAATTCTTAATTACTTGTTTTATTTATTTTTCTAAGTGTTTATGTAATATTTTGTATTTAAATCATGCATTTATACTGTTACATGGTGGAAAATATTTTTCAAAACTATTTTGTTAGCATTATAGGAATTTATACATCGTATGAAATAGGATGGGTGGTGGGTCATACAAAATGTTATATCTTGATAATTTCAAGTTGAACCAGTATTTTATTCGCTCTAAGTATGTGCATAACAGTATAAAGAAAATGTTTGCGTAATTGATAGAAATATATGCCCATTAATGGGAGTTTTTTTTAGGGATTTAGACATTGTATATTTTTTAGAATGAAAAAAACTCCCGAAATTTTACAACTATCATGGTAATATATATGAACATAACTATCTTAAACCAAATCTTCTGCTTTTTATTGATTTTGTTTTTATTAGTATAACTATTAGGCACATGAGAAATCATTAAGTCAATTAAATTAAATCAAATTTGATGATTTTATAGACATTTTTGTCAGTATAGTCCTCACATTTTTTACAAATTGCAATTGCGACCATTTTCCCTTCTATTGAAATCTGTCTGGTTCCATTTGATTTATTAACTCTTTATTCATTTTCACTAACATCTCTTTCCTTCTTTTAAAATCTAGTCCTGTTTCTATTTGACACCCATTAGTGGCAATCATATACTGCGGGGGATGGCCATGTGATAATGGCTCTTGTTACACTTATAAGTTTTGTATGTGCTTTTCCTCTGTAACGATTGGTTGGAACTGAATGAAAGATTGCATTACCAATCATTACAAAGTCTAGTAGTGCATATTGTCAGAGAACATTTGAGTGACTTTGAATCAAGCAGTTTCTAGGGGTATTCATCACATTCAGTGATATTTCTTTTGGTTAAACGTCATTGCTCAACAATTTTTCAGCTATATACGGTGGCACAGCCACCTTACATTTTGTGGACTGTATCTTAGCGAGAACTAATTTACTTTCAACAAGGAACCAGCAATTGTCCAGTATGTGGAAGAAAATTGGCATTGTTGTTATTTTCATTTTCACGACCTGCTGTGACCAGTAATTTTCATCCCATGACATTGAACTTTATTTTCTAAGACAAATGAGTATTCAAACTTGATAATGCTAATAATTTGGTCTTATATTTTCAGGTTTCATGGTTTGTTATATTTCATTTCTGTGGAGATAGTGACCCTTAACAGTATTGTGCGAACAGTGATTTTCAATTCTTGGAAGTAGAAACTGTGATAGAATGCAAAATGCCAAGACTGAAGAAAAAATCATATTACCAAGTAAAAACATCTAATAGTAATGCTGTGAAAGCAGCAAGGCATGCTGTTCAAACTGAAAATGTTGTTGGGTTAAACTTCCCTAAAAAGTGTGAAGGGTTAAACTTCCCTAAAAAGTCTGAAACTGATGAACATGGGTTAAACTTCCCTAAAAAGTCTGAAGGGTTAAACTTCCCTAAAAAGTCTGAAGGGTTAAACTTCCCTAAAAAGTCTGAAGGGTTAAACTTCCCTAAAAAGTCTGAAACTGATGAACATGGGTTAAACTTCCCTAAAAAGTCTGAAGGGTTAAACTTCCCTAAAAAGTCTGAAGGGTTAAACTTCCCTAAAAAGTCTGAAACTGATGAACATGGGTTAAACTTCCCTAAAAAGTCTGAAGGGTTAAACTTCCCTAAAAAGTCTGAAGGGTTAAACTTCCCTAAAAAGTCTGAAACTGAAGAACATGGGTTAAACTTCCCTAAAAAGTCTAAAAGCTCTAATAGTGTAAGAGCTCTTGAGAAACATGCGAATAGCTTTCAAACCGTATCAAATAGTTATCAAATAGTTTCAAATTGTTCTCAAACTGATGTGAAAAGTTCTGAGTGTTTGTTTGATAGATCTACTGAAGGTATGCTTGATACTTCTGGTGAAATATTAATACCAGCTGATACAGGTATGATAAATCCAAGTGAAGATTTCTATATAGCTACTCCACTATTCAACACTAATACATTGCAGCCTGTAGGTTCAGACTTATTTATTCATGGTTCGTTTCACCAAGCAGAAAGTTTCTTTAGCCGAGAGTCAAGAGGAAGTCAATGTACTGTGAATGCTCTGTCTGCTTTGGTCTGTGCACATTATTTTGGCTTGCATACAAGACAAGACTTAGATCAAGTGCTCCTAAGCGGTGATTCATTATACAAAGAAACAATAAATGACTTACAAGCAAGAGGATTGTTTAAGAGTAGGCTCCTAAATTTTGATGAGCTTCCTAATATTGTAAAGATATTCAACAAGGAAGTAGCTGTTACCAAATTAAATGTTGTTTCTGGTGTTTGCACAACACAGTTTGCGACTTCACATTTGCCATCTCTTCATCAAGCTATATATACTGCTTTGTTACATGGTAGTTATTTGTTAGTTATGATTGGCTCAGTATGTTCTGCTGTGTTTAAAATGGATGGTCAGTACTTCTTTTTTGATTCACATTCTCATGGCTTGGATGGGTTGTCACATGAAAATGGAACATCGATTCTTAGTTCCTTCCATAGGATTGAAGATCTTGTTAGTTACATGTATGCAGTTTATACAAGCATGTTGGTTGATATAGAAGAGCAGTTTGATATATTACCAGTGCAGTTTGATAATAGACCATGTGAACAAAATCAAGCTGAATCCAATGAATGGAAGACTGTTGTGCATAAAAAGAGTAACAAGCTTAAAAGGGATGACAACAATGCCAGTAAAAGAAGTTCAACTCAGAATTCAACCAGTAAACATGAACCAAATTTGATTGACAAATACTTTATAGATCAAAATCAGTTGCAGGCACAAAAGCAAATCAGAAATCAAAAGCTTATCAATAGGAAGGAATACTGTAAATTGTACAAGCAGACACAAAGACAGTGTGCAGATTTCAGGAAAATGGAAAAAGAAACTGAAGTAAGTTCAAAGAGAAGAGCTAGAGAGTCTGTAGAATTTAAAAAAAAAGAAAAAGTCCGCTCATTAGATTCTAAAAGAAGAGCTAGAGAGTCTGTAGAATTTAAGAAAAAAGAAAAAGTCTGCTCAATAGATTCTAAAAGAAGAGCTAGAGAGTCTGTAGAATTTAAGAAAAAAGAAAAAGTCTGCTCATTAGATTCTAAAAGAAGAGCTAGAGAGTCTGTAGAATTTAAGAAAAAAGAAAAAGTCTGCTCAATAGAGTCTAAAAGAAGAGCTAGAGAGTCTGTAGAATTTAAGGAAAAAGAAAAAGAGTGCTCATTAGATTATAAAAGAAGAGCTAGAGAATGTGCAGATTATAAGCTTAAAGAAAAACAGGCAAAAAGAGAAGCTAGAGAGTCTGAAGAATTCAAGAATAAAGAAAAAGAGTGCTCATTAGATTCTAAAAGAAGAGCTAGAGAATGTGCAGATTATAAGCTTAAAGAAAAACAGGCAAAAAGAGAAGCTAGAGAGTCTGTAGAATTTAAGGAAAAAGAAAAAGAGTGCTCATTAGATTCTAAAAGAAGAGCTAGAGAATGTGCAGATTATAAGCTTAAAGAAAAACAGGCAAAAAGAGAAGCTAGAGAGTCTGTAGAATTTAAGGAAAAAGAAAAAGAGTGCTCATTAGATTCTAAAAGAAAAGCTAGAGAATGTGCAGATTATAAGCTTAAAGAAAAACAGGCAAAACGAGAAGCTAGAGAGTCTGTAGAATTTAAGCACAAAGAAATTGAAGTACAAAATCAGTCTAAGAGGAAGGCAAGGTCAAATGCATTTAGATTAGAACAAGAAAGAGTTGCAAAGCAGCAATGGAGATTTGATGATAGAAACAGGAAGGCTGAAACCATTATGGATTCTCAACGAAAAGCTTCCAAGCGTAAAGATCCGACCTTCTCACATGCTGAATGTTTACATGCAAAACGCAGAAAATATGGTCTTGATATGGACGCATGCATTACACGTTTCCATCAAAATATATCAGTTGGACCGCTATATATATGTAGTTGTTGTCATCAAACATGGTTCAAAGGGAGTGTGTCAGATGCCGAGTCTTTACGGAAGGGAAATGAAAAATACTTTACTGGTGTATTATCAGTTGATAACAAAGAATGGGTATGCACAACTTGTAAAATTAGCATAATCAAGGGTAAGGTCCCATCATTATCTGTTCTAAATGGTATGAAATGGCCAAAAAAACCAAAAGAATTGGAACTGTTTGCACTTGAAGAGCGTTTGGTTGCTTTACGTATACCGTTCATGCAGATGCGAGAACTCCCTCGTGGTCGCCAATTGTCTGTTAAAGGAAATGTTGTAAATGTTCCTGTTGATATTCAACCCGTTGTAAATGCGTTGCCACGACCTTTTGATGAAAATATAACAGTAGCTGTTAAATTGAAGAAAAAAATGTCATTTCGATCATGCGTATTTTCTGAAAATGTACGACCATTTCGTGTACTCTGTGCTTTGCACTGGTTGATGAAAGGTAGTGCTTTGTATAAAAATGCAAATGTTCAAATAGATCAACAGTGGATCAACAGTGTCATGCAAGGCAGTAATGAAATAGTACATGAATTCTTTGAGTCCCAAGTAAAAGCTTGTTCAAAGTCTAGTATTGTTGATTTTGATGGTGTTGCTACTGAAATGCGTGAGAATAGTTCAGGTGATCAGAACATAGCAAATGCCAATATCTCAAAAAACAGCATACCTGTTGTTGAAGAACTTTATGATTCTGATGCAGAAGAAGTTTCTCATGAAAATGTTGGCAATATTGATACATTGTTGGATGATGCAGATGTTGAAAACAGAAATTCTACTTTTACCTTTGCTCCAGGAGAAGGTCAAAAGCCTATCAGTATTTTTCAAGATAAAGATTCAGAATATCTTTGTTTCCCGTGCATATTTTGTGGACAGAGACGAGTAGACAATGAAAATAGAGAAGTGCCTGTACATTATAGTGATATTGCAAAATGGGAACTGAGAAGTCAGGATAGACGGGCTGCAAATAGTGTACCTAATATATTTTTCAAACTGAAAAAAATACAAATGAAGCAACTCAGTGATAAAGCTAATCTTGCTGTAAGAAGATGTCAAACTGGAGCGATAGATATTACTGCTGCACAAGCAAGGAATTCTGAGTGCATTGACAACATAGTAAAAAAAGATGAAGGTTACTATTTGTTTAAACAGCTTAGAAATTCTCCAGCATATTTAGAATCTAGAAAGAAAGATGTGTATGCTATGATTCGGCAGCTGGGTTTGCCAACTTGGTTCATGTCATTGTCTTCGGCTGATACAAGATGGGTTGATCTTTTAAAAATGTTAGCTAAGTTAAATGGAGAAGTCAACTACACTGATGATGAAATTGAAAACTTGACATGGGAACAAAAAATAAAACTCATTCAATCTGATCCAGTCACTTGTTCTAGATACTTTGATCACAGAGTTAAAGAGTTCATAAACACAGTACTGAAAAGTGAGCATGAACCTGTCGGAAAAGTAATTGATCACTTTATTAGAGTGGAGTTTCAGCAGCGTGGATCACCACATATTCATATGATTGTATGGGTAGAAAATGCACCAAAATTCAATGTAGATTCCGAGAAGGAATTGACTGCTTATGTGGATCTGTATTTAAAATGTTCAATGGACAACCCATATCTTGGTAATTTGATAGAACTTCAAATTCACAAACATTCTAGAACATGCAGGAAACAAGAAGACAAGCTCTGTCGTTTTGGTTACCCATTACCACCTCTTCCTAAGACTATGGTCTTACAACCATTGGAAACTGAAAAGGACAAATATCATAAATTGTACCAAAGTCTACAGAAAAAAATAAATAATGAGAAAGATGGATATAAAATGACTTACCAAGATTTTCTTGACACTGTTGTGCAAATGACAGAGGAAGAATATATTAAATGTATAAGAAGCTCATTGAACTCTTCTAAGGTATTTTTGAAAAGGCATCCAAGTGAGATCCGTGTCAATTTGTACAATGATAATGTATTAAAAGCATGGAAGGCAAACATTGACATACAATTTGTGTTAGATCCATATGCCTGCGCCATGTATATAGTTTCATACATCAGTAAGTCTCAAAGAGGAATGAGCAATTTGCTACATGCTGCTGCAAAAGAAGCAAGAAATGGCAATATGGATATCAAAAGACAAGTTAGACACATTGGAAATGTATTCTCAAACAGTGTTGAAGTAAGTGCACAAGAGGCTGTTTACTTAGTGCTGCAAATGCCCTTAACTAAAAGTTCAAGGAGTGTGATCTTTGTAAACACATCTATGCCTGATCAGAGAGTACAGTTATTGAAACCAAAGTCTGTGCTTGATGAATTGCCTGAAAACTCAACAGATATTATGTCAGACAATAAAATCAAAAGATATTCAAAGCGTCCAAAACAATTGGAAAATTATTGTTTAGCCGATTATGTGTCAGAGTTAGAAGTAATTTACCCAGAAAGACATGACTATACAGATGAGCAGGAACAAGATCATGAAAACGATGCAGAAATGTCAGAAGTTGGAAGCTTTGGGGATACTGAAACTGTTTTAACTTTAAAGAATGGCATAAAAATAAAACGATGTCACAAAAAAATAATTAGGTATGTGAGATTCAATCAGAAAACAGACCCAGAAAACCATTATAGAGAGAAACTTTTACTGTTCCACCCATGGAGAAATGAAGAGACTGACTTGCTTGGAAATTTCAAAACTTACAAAGAACACTATGAATCTTTGAAGCATATGATAGATCATAAATGTTCTACGTATGAGCATCATGCTGAAGAATTGGAGCTTGCAAGAGATTTGGCTGAAGCTGATTATGATTCGTATGACACCATAGCACCAAGTACCCAGCAAGTTGAAGGTGATGATGAGGAAGAAGGACCAGTTCAGTCAGAGCAGTTTATTTATTTCAATCCTGATAGAATTGAGCACAGAGAGTATGATATAGGAACTGAAATTGGTTGTTATGTTTCTGCTCCTCAAATTGATGTAAATGAGCATATCCTTTCTGATATTGAATACAGAAAACTCTTACAGTCTTTGAATTGTAAACAGAAACAATTTTACAACCATGTAGTTCACTGGACTAAAACAAAAGAAGCCCCTTTATATGCATTTCTTTCTGGCGGAGCTGGTGTTGGTAAAAGTCTAGTTATTCGAGCATTGTATCAGACTCTGTTTAGAATATTTAATCTAAAAGAAGGAGAAGATGCTGATCAGACAAGGGTTCTTCTTTGTGCATTTACAGGAAAGGCAGCATTTAATATTAATGGTTCTACCATTTCATCTGCATTTAAACAAAAGTTTAAGCAATCAGATCAAACACTAACATGTGACAGTCTCAATACCTTCAGATCAAAATACCGTGATTTGTCAGTTGTAATAATTGATGAAATTTCAATGGTTAGCAATTCTATGTTGAATTTCATTGATCAAAGGCTCCAATCTTTGAAAGGAACCAGAACACCTTTTGGTGGTGTAAGTATTATTGCTGTTGGTGATCTGTATCAGTTGAAACCTGTCAGTGGAGATTGGATTTTCAATGACATGAAACATGGTGCTTCGGCATTATCAAGAAACCTATGGAAAGACTTATTTTCCATGTTTGAATTAACAGAAATAATGAGACAGAGGGATGACCTTGAATTTGCAGAGTTGCTAAATAGATTAAGAGTAAATATATTAACAACTGAAGACAAGACTAGGTTAAAGCAATGTGAAGTCACAACAATTGATAATGAGTATCAAAACAATGCACCTCATCTTTTTGCAGAAAACTTTTTTATGCATGTCTTTAATGATAAAACTATCGGGAATATGATGACAGAAAAGGTTGTTATACCATGTTTGGATGCTTATGTCTCACCAAAGATATCTAAAGAAAAGATAGACTGTGCCCTTACAAACCTAAAGAATGTCACAGATCCTAACCAAACTGCAAATTTACATTGCTCTTTGACTGTCGTTGTTGACCTGATATATGATTTAACAATAAACATAAAAACAGAAGATGGACTAGCCAATGGCGCATCCTGTGTAGTTAAACTAATTGAATACAAACTACAAACCACTAGACGGCCAAGCATAATCTGGGTTTTATTTGATGACAAAAAAGCAGGGATGGAAACAAGAATTAAGTACAAAAACAGGGGACTGTATCATAACAACATCGATAATAACTGGACTCCTATTTTTGATGTAGAAAGATCATTTACATACAACAGGAAGACATTTCAAAGAGTTCAGTTTCCTTTGCAACCTTCTGCAGGACGGTCTGTTCATAGAGCCCAAGGTAGTACTCTTGAAAGAGTTGTCATTGACCTGTCACAACGCAAAACTCGTAAAGTTCCACATTTACACTATGTTGCATTAAGCAGGGTTAGATCAATTGAAAATCTTCAGATTCTTAACTTTAATGAAAAAGCATTACACGTTGATGAACAAGTTAAGACTGAAATGCTGCGATTGCACGATACATCAATGCTTGAATTGTGTGATACTTCATTAGAGTTGATAGATCCAGTCTCTCAGTTCAAAGTTGCTTTCAATAATTGTAGGTCCTTAAATCTTCATTTTGATGATGTGAGACATGACAAAAATCTGTTGTCGACACATGTCTTTGGATTAGCAGAAACTCGACTACATCAGTCTGATAATGATATTGATTATGCAATACAAGGCTATTCTTTGATTCGAAATGACCAAATTGGATGCAATTCTTGCAAAAGACCACCTCATGGATTAGCACTATATGCCAAAACTGATATCATTATTACAGAGGACAGAAAGTTTAGTTCAGATAAATTAGAATTCATCATGATAACTGCTAGACATTCCTCGATTGAAGCACAGGTTATTTTTTTGTACAAGTCTCCACAAATGTCTGACAGAAATCTTTTTTCCTGTCTAAACCAAGAACTTGTGCCTTATTTGAACCCATCAAAGTCATTGATGATACTTGGAGACTTCAATATTGATGATTCGCTAAAACATGGCATTGTAAATAAATTAAGTGATATGTTTTCATGCCAAATGCTTCTACATGAATGTACCACAGATCATATGTCAACGCTTGATTTGGTATTTTCGAATGTTCATTTACCAAATGTTGATGGTGCAGTTGGAACTTGTGAAACTTATTGGTCAGATCACAAAATTGTCTTTTTGCACATGAAAGCTGTATAGGATTCAATCAAGGTTGTTTTTGTGCAAGGTGATCAACCTTCCTTAATGGATGCATTGTCCACTTTATAGTAAAAATAGACAATTACTACACAATATTTGGGCACTGTTTTTGCCCTCTTGCAATTTCGTTGTCCAGCATAAGGCTGCTTCGTATCTTTCAAAATTGCATGTACATTTGTTGTGGGTTGTGATAGGTTGTCCGTTTGTTATTCTTGTGACCTCATTCTTACTCTGGATTAGTTTGAATGGCTTAAGCAGCAGACTTTCGGAGGGAGATGTCGTGTTTTTAGTTGTTATTTTTTTGCGTTGGGCAGTGTCTGTGCCTTTTTTCATGTGTCTTTTTTTGCATTTTGTGCCCTGTTGTTTACTTCGGGTAAAAATGTTAATGTTTTTCTATTGTATTATGAATTGCCACTTCTTTATACTTCTATGTCTGTGAGGTGACGGGTTAGATAGCTTCTAACCTCGTCCTGTCTTCATTTGAGGATATTGTTGTAAGCTGATAGGATTTGCACTGTTTGCCAGCTGTGTTTTTATGCCCTGGCATCTACTGATGCAGAGGTGTATAGTGATTGTCCTGTCTGTTCTTCCTTGACCGTTTCGTCCATTCGAAAAGGTTAACCAAAACTTTCAAGTTGTTCAAACTCGAATATTTTATTAAGTTTGTCAAGACTGTGATGATTGCTTTCAAACTTGGCATACTTGCATGCCATCAACATTACAAAGCCAAGTAATATCATCCAACATTTAAAAGAATTATGGCCCTTGGTTAACTTAGCTTGACATTATGGACAAGGCTTTTACTGGGGCACAAGTGTTTATTGAACACAATCTTGTTTCTTCATTAAAGTCCTCAAACTTTTGAAGAAACAAACTAGTACGTTTTCACAATGATTTTGCCCAAATGCATGAATATTATTTATGTATTCTCCTTTTATGTTATCATGTTTATGCATTGTTTAAAGTACCGGTATTCATAAAACTGAAGTGTTATGTCTACATTTCATGATTGCCTGTTGTGCCAGAATTTGTACTTTTCTGGTATTTTCAGTACTTTTTGATTGTTAGATGCATAAATTGTTGGGGTTTTTTAATTGAGCAATTGTAAATACATTGTACAGTTTAAAAGTATTTTCATTGAGATATGCAGCATTATTCAAGTTAAGGTATTTAACCAGTTTGGTTAATTTTAAATCATGCAGATGTTGTAATTGTGTATATATAAGTATTGAATCTGCCAGTAATATCTCTCTTATAAATATTGTCTTTGTACCTTTGTCTATGATTGGAGAATGCCATTTTTACATGTTTAACACAATTTTGTGTTTGTCTTATTTATTTCTATCAGCATTGCCCATCTGACAAATTTAATTATGCTACAATATTTTGCTTTGCACATTTCGATCGGTTGGTCTGTAGGAAATCAAATGGTTTCTGTTTAATAACTCGAGAACTCTGCCCTCGGATCATCAAACTTAACATAAAAGTTGGTCATCAACTGTAGATGACTCCGATTGATTTTGAGGTCAGTAGGTCAAATAGCATGGTCACTTTCTGACTATTAAATGATTTCCGTTCAATAACCCAAGAACGCTTTGCCCTAGAATCTTCTGTGACCTTTACCATTTTTAACTATTTGGTTGTCATTTGGGCATAATGTACTTTACAAATATCTGTTTGTTTTATTTTGGCTTTCAAATGCATGATTGCTTTCTCTGTTTACTGTATAGTAACCAGTGGTAAATTTCAATATTCCTTAAATTCCACTGTCATTTAAATGTGTCTGTAATATATAATACTTAACCACTTTTTGTAAGCGTTTCAAATGTATGTTCATTAATGACTATTACATTGTTATGTTTCTTTGTTTAAAATGTTATTTTCACTGTTTAATTATGCCTGGGCCTCTACTGATGCAAGAGGCGTATATATTATCATATCTATCTGTTTGTTCATTCATCCATCCATTCGCTCGTTCCATTGAAAATGTTAACCACAAGTATCAACTGCTCTTCAAACTCCAATATTTTTAAAGTCCATGTAGGCATTGGTTTCAAGCTTGACATGCTTGTTTACCATCATAAATAATTTACATTGTCAAAGCCATGTAACACTATCCATCATTTCTACAGAATAATGGCCCCTGATTGACTTATCTACTTATAATGGACAAGGCTTCCTCCAAGGCATAAGTGTTTACTGAACACAGTCTTGTTTCTTCATGAAATAGTATTTGCTTATAGTCTTCATTGATTAGTACATTCTACTTTGCGCATTTTAATCCTCTGTTATAGACTGTCATATCAATTTAAATATAATAATGCCTGGTTCTATAACGATAAACTATGTATATCGTACATCACTTGTTCTACCTGCTTGTCCTTAAAATGTCTGAAGTCTTTCCAACTACAAACAAGATGCTCACTACCATCACTAATTGACCATGTTTTAATGAATATTTCCCAAATGTATTCTCATGAAGTGAAGATTAGTTATACAGCAAAGTGTGAATCGATGAACTCTCTGTGATCAATGCTAAGTAGTCTGTCTGGCCGAAGGGTTGGACTGTGCTACTTTGGCAATTGTTTCACCACTGTATAACATCCTGTGTGTTAGCATGAACTCCCTGTGAGCAATGCTAAGTAGTCTGTCTGGCCGAAGGGTTGGACTGTGCTACTTTGGCAATTGTTTCACCGCATAACTTTTGCACTTATTGGGTTGGATATATTTCAATGTGCAATGTTTTATTGCAAAACATTTATCAAGCTATGGATGTGTTATCTAGTGATATCCCTAGTGATATGTTTGTTGACAACACTTCAGACATTAAATGCCTCTTTTCAATTAATAAATGTAAACATATACATTTTTTAAATATCATTTAAGTACCAGTACTTAGAATAGGAAGATGCGCATGTGATGCACATTGGCTTAAGTTAAATACCCTGAAACTGAGTCATTAAGCATGCTAAATGTTTATGTGATGTGTAAATATAACATGTATTTAATTTTTGAATGATGCTTGTTGGTAAAAAGTATGTTTGCCTTACAAACATAGTTTTTGGTAGATGATCTTCATGGTCATTTCTTATCATGCTAAAAGTGTACATGTATATATCATAATGTATGCTAATTATGGAGCGTGTCATGAACACTATGGTTAGTTTATTGTTTTTGTTTGATTATTTTAGAATATATTGAAATACACTACATATTAAGAAAAAAAAACATTCATCATTTCTATATTTATATTGTCTTATTTATATATACATTTTGTGAAGTAACTGATCTACTGTCATTTCTGTTCCATTGATATGATAGCTATAACAATAAAAGTAACCTGTTTGCACTGTGTTTCTATTTTCTTCTTCCTTTCTCCTTAGCTGAATGATGAAACAAAATATGTGCATGTTTGTTACATTTTGTTTCATGCTTCAGTTATGGACAATGAAAACAAATTCTAATGCTGGCCCACAAGTCGGATGCACTGCAAATAATCAGTGTGATGTTCTATGCAGTATTTAACTAACTGCCTTAAATTGTAAACCAGTTGCGCAAAATGATACACAGACGACAAATAGTTGTCAGCAGTGGCCCCCCTTAAGTGTTACTATTACCAGTTTTCTCTCATATATATGCCTGACTACAGCCGTCACAGACCTTGCAGCATTGACAGTTAGTTATGCCCCCTCAAAGATGGGTTGTTATATTCTTTTGCTGATGTCGGTCAGTCTGTGAACCAAATGGTTTCTGATCAATAACACAAGAATGCTTCAACAATGGATGTTTGTCATGGCGAAGTGAAGACCACTGTTATTGTTGTATTAGTAGGTCAAAGGTCGAGGGCATCGAAGGTGCACAGGTCACAACTTTGGTCTAATCTTTATGAAACTCGGTCACAATGATCATCTCAACAAAATCTAGATCAAGTTCGATATTGGGTCATCCGGGGTCAAAAACTAGGTCATTAGGTCAAATCATATAAAAACCTTGTCTAGTCCCTAGAGGTCACAATTTGGACCTAATCTGTACAAAACTTGGTCACAATGATCATCTCAACAAAATCTAGGTAAAGTTCGACAGGTGAGCGACCTAGGGCCCTTTGGGCCCTCTTGTAATTATTGCTTTGCATATTGATCCAAATGTCAAGTTGATGATTAAATGTTTAAATGTTTACATTAAATGTTCTTGCGAACGTTTGGTGTGTTATATTTAAAACTCTTATTTTGATTCGCAAGTTCAATGATGTTTTGCATATTCTTGCTTGTGTGGTAATTATTATATGCATATTCAGTGGCTTCTTTCTGTTTTCAAATAATGTTCAAATTATGTTATAGAGTTAAAAATGGCAATACGAGGGGATCCAGGCTCCTGAGATTAGGGAGCTAAAACCACACCACACTTTTATATATTGGAGACACAACATGATATTTTGTTTCTGTGTAAGATTTGTCTGTGGCTGACAATTTTGCTGATCTCAGGTCTGCTGATGTGGCACATTCTGGAACATTCTAGTTCTCGTTGTTATCTTCAAGTGATGTTTTGAAGATTCTGCATCCTGGCATGTTTTAGTTTAATGCTTTTACCCATAGATACATTAACTCACACCCATATGCCATGGCCATCATCAATTATTTTTCAATTAGGAGTAATATTAGGGAAGACAATCCAATTATGGAAATGGACTTATTCTTATATACATGAGATGTGCACACGTTCCACCACATCACCTATCATATTAGTGTAAGGTGTTAGTAGTAAAGGGTTAAGGCATCGCATTACTATAAAACTGTTTTATCCATATTTGGACTGTGACAATCAAATATATATCTCATTCTACATCCAAGATGATCCATAAATAAATTTGTTTTCTGCCACTGTTTTGGTCTGGTGCTGTGCTGTATATGGGTATATTGATAGTAGATCAGTCTGTCAGTTACCACTTTGTCAGCTCAATTTGGTTAACTAGTCTAGACAATTACTGCCTGTGGTTGAGATATGATCAGTCCAGTGGAATAGGAGAATGTGAGTACTTTTATTAACCAGTAAAACATCCACATTCTGATAGATTGTCTCCCCTGGTTTAATAATTCTAATTGATAGTTTCCCCGGGTTTAATAATTCTGATTGATTGTCTTCCCTGTTTTAATAATTCTGAATGATTGTCTCCTCTGGTTTAATTCTGAATGATTGTCTCCCCTGGCTTAATAATTCTGATTGTCTCCCCTGGTTTAATAATTCTGATTGTCTCCTCTTGTTTAATAATTCAAAATAATTGTCTCCCCTAGTTTAATAATTTTGATCGATTGTCTCCCCTGGTTTAATCATTCAGATTGATTGTCTCCCCTGTGGTCATCTCAATTTTCTAATTGAGCCAGTTGAATTTAGTTTGTGACACTATACATGAGACAAATATGAATAATTATCTCCCTTGATTAGGTGTCTTGTTAATTCAATCTTTGTATTTGATTTGTCTCCCCTTATTATTTAGTAATGGAAATACAATTAATGGTAATTGAAATGAGATTTGGGCCTGAATTGAGGTAATATTTAATGAAGGCTTACGGTTTAAAAATCCCATGCACATCACAGACTTGAACACCTGATGTAGAGTGTTTAAAACAGATACTAAGTGAACATTGATATATAACCATGCATACACATTTAACAATATAAAAAACCATGTAATGTAAAATGACATATTTTTGTGGGTATTAAACTTGTCGATTTTGATAAAATTGCATTTTTTGTGGGGTTGTTAATTTGTTGATTACAAAACAATGTAAGGATAAACCCATGTTCTGTATTAGAGAGGTTGATTAATCTTGGGGATAAGATTTTGTAGTTGAGTGCAACTATGAACTCAATGAAAATTCAACTCCCTCGAAAAATAATCATTTTACAGTAATTGTTCACAATTAAAATTGATGCACAAATTTGCCTCCGTAATGTATGCGATTGTACTGGTGATCAATCATTTTAACAAATTGCATGTATAACTCCAACGCGATAAATTGCAGTACAAAAACAAACACAATATTGCCTATATTTGTGTTATGGATTAAAATCAAGGACCGTAACGCTTACCAATGAAAGCATTCAAACATTTGGCACAACATATAAAGTTTTCATGCTCCTTAATATTCAGAAACGATAAATATAGCGGATTTTGTGTTTGTTTTGGTATTGCAATTTATCGCGCTAGAGTTATAACAGGATAGCTTTCTGTCCTCACATTTCATTTCCACTGAATTAACATTTAAGTGACATTGTTTACCTACATTTATATCTATTATGGTTTATTTGATTGGTTGAATTGTTTAGCTCACATAATTAAATACATCTGGATTTTGGTATTTGGTGTTTCTTTTGGTTCATTTAGGTTTTATACCGAGATGTTTTTATGCCCCCCCCCCCCCCACCCCTCAAGTCCATCAAGGCATTGCTTTCAAACTTGGCATACTTGTTAACCATCATATTCACCTTACATTGTCTAAGCCATGTAACACTATCCAACATTTCAACAGAATTATGGCCCCTGATTGTCTAAGCTAGTTTTTATAGACAATATTAAATTCCACATGGGGCTAATATTATATGCACGTTTATTGAAGGCAGTCTTGTCTTTACCCTATAATATGCTTAATTAAAATATAAGTTTAAATAACAGATGTGGCTTTCTAATACTACAGTCAACTCTCGTTATCTCGAACTCGCTTATATCGAATTTACCATTATGTCGAATTTTTTTTCAAGTACCGATTTTTCTCCTTCTTTGTCTATATGAAATCTCGAGACCCATCTCGAAATTTTTTTTTGGTCCCGATTAACCCATTTGCACTTTAAATCTATTGTTCATCTCGAAGTCGGGTCGAAGTCTGATCGTATTCGACTAGCGTTAAATGTTTTTCAAACTTCGCTAGTCTGAAATCTTCGATTTACCTGTAATTTTCGCGCCTTCCATTGTTGAACAAATATTTGTTTGCAACAATATGCGCAAACATGTCATAAAGCTTCGAGTTACGTACTAACATTAATAAACATGTCATCTCGATTAATTGTTTGTAAAAAGAATAATTAAAATAAAATGCATTTTCTCGAGGAGGAATACATGTACATAAATATCACAAGCAATTCTCACGAATATGTCGTTCTTACGACCGTAACAATATTGCGGCGTAAAATGACAGAAACTAGAAAACTTGCAACTTCGATGCCGAAAATTCTATCTCGAATTTTCGTTATGTCGAAGTAATTTCCACGGTCCGTGAAATTCGAGATAACGAGAGTTGACTGTATATTGAACATTTATTGTGTGATTGGTATAATGATCCACTATACTGAAAATTGCCACATTGACCAATAATAAGTCGACACAGGATGTAGTAAAAGTTTTATTACTGTCTCTTTATAATTTGTTCAATGAAATTCATTACTCTCTATTTTAAGGTTCCCTTAGTTTACCTTTAAGCAATGAACCTGCTCATATCATCATTTAATGGTGTTAAACTTTTATTACTGTGTCCCCTATGATTTAAATATTTAAATGTCCCTGTATGTGTCCAGTAATTGGCATGCCATGCTGTTTATAGTATTGAATCTGGTTAGCTCAATGTTGTTAAAATGTTAGATGAAACCATTGCCTGTAATTGAACTTTCATAGTTTGCTTTCCTATAACACACGTGCGCGTACCTTGGTATTTTGTTTGCGTACCTGGGTATTTTTTGTTCAAACTGAAGCATTGAATTTCAGGCATTCGAAGCCCTAATTAATTTAATTGGTACTTAAAAAATGTCTACCTTTAATAATAGGAATATTTGTGTAGTCCCCACAATATATTCCTTTTCCAGAAAAAAACATTTATTTTTGTATAAACAGTTTGTAATATAGTAAATACAAGAAAAAGTTTGGTTATGAATATAGTATTACGCCCTGTGACACAATGTGTACGTGTCCTCCCAGTTTTCATATTATGGAAATGAGTCTGTGGGTGAACCATTTTTGTTGAATAATTCAAGATCATTTAAAGATAGGTTGCCATTTTCAATCTGTCAAAACAGAGATGTGAGGTTACATGATCCAAGATCATTGGAGACATATTAACTACTGTGTTCTGCTATTATGATGTTTGCTAGCTGCGATTCTTTACAAAAATTATACAAAATTTGAAATTTGATGTGATTTCTGTACGTTAGTGTGACAGATTGAAATTGATGGCGGTACTTATTTATTATAAAGCAGGAAGTACGTCTATAGCTGCATTTTTTTCGAGGGTCTATGTCGGCAATATTGATGTGTTTTTACTGAGAGAAAATTAAGCTTGTTGCTAAAATTGTTTCAGGTTTTTAAGGTGGTTCAAGAACTTTGCCATATGATATGTAGCATTAAACCATGCACAACTTTTATCAGTTCTCTAGGTTTTGTATAATAGTTTTTCTGAGATCACAAATAAATTTAAGCTCTTTGGGCAACATGACTTGTATTCTGCATTAAGTATTTAGTGGATCTATCAGTATATATATCCCATAAAGAAGCGACCAATATTTTCATCTGTCAATGTTTGTGGAATTCGTGCATAAAGGTGGTAAGAGATGTATGTCTGTGGTGTAAGTCTGCTTGTTGATATGAATACTTGAACTGATATTAACGTCGGTCGGTTGGCTGTCCGTCCGTCCGTCAAACTATCTGGATCCTGACATAACTCAAACAGTTTCCAAGCTAGGTTTATGAAACTTGGTATGTGGATAGGGGGATTATGCACGTCTAAAAATATTTTGATTCTGACAAAAATTGTGGTTGCTATGGCAACAGAAACTTTGAAAATGGCCTCAAACCGGTAGGGGACTTGCAATTCTTAATTACTTGTTCATTATATTCTGAGGTCTCTTAGTAACTTACTGATGCCATCACATTTATTGGTACAGTGGTACCTGTGAAGGCAGTGTCCATACACATGTTTGTATTCTTGGGCGCCATTATCTCCATGTTGGCTGCAATTTTACCAACCAGGAGAAAAATTGTCTCCCCTGGGAGACTCATTAACCAAATTTCTTTAGGTAGCGCTAGCCCATTAACCAGGGGAAGTCAAATTTCAAAGGGTTGGTGAAGGACTGTATTGCTGAAAGCTGCCCTCAAAAACTGGTTACTAACTTACCACATGTTATTGTGTATCCATATATCAGCTGGAACTGGAATATTCTGAGGACAATGTATGGAATGACTGCAGAAGTCATGACATTATGTAACCTAATCTATTGGTCAGACTATAGACAGTACAAGAAGATTGAGTTATCCATTCTATTATAGCATTCCTGCAGGGTGATTGGTCTCCTCATAGTCTGTCTTTATACCTATGTTGACATTTTTCAGCAAATCAGGAGATTGTCTTTATATGTACACAGCTGGACGGTATTAAAGCATCTTAGTGGAAAACTTAACTTATTTTTAATTAACTTCAAAATTTGTGAGCACTGGGTGCACATATGGTATTTTTCGCAAATTGAAGAATTATAAAACTATGTTTTCTTGATGATTGTAGTACTAAGTAGCATCTAGACATGTTATTGTGCCACTTAAATATGCCTTGATGAACTTAAAGCTGAGACATCTGAAAGTCCTTAATTGGAACAATAATAATTAAAAGCTGGTTGTGAGCTTATAATGTACAATATTAACATTGTTGCACGTTTGTTTTAATTCCAGGGCATATTGTCATTAACTGTTACTGTTAGGATAACTTTCGACGTCAGCTGTACTATATACCAGTATGATATTTGCAGTAGTTTTTTTGCTGCGCGTACTTGAAACCATAAAACTTGTGTTAAATTAAAACATGCCATAATGTACGGCAGTGGGAGTTTTTTGTTTTTACAACAATTAGCCTATTATGAACACTTCCCATCATATATGACAGGATCTTTTCATTGGCCAACTGACCTTAATTATAATGTCATTTAATTACTTAATTAAATGTGAAATGTGCATGAAACGGTGCTGAAGTTCATTCATCATTGTATGCGTTTAAATGGCTGAATTGCTTTATTTCTTGGTAACGATATATGCAAATAATTGTAAGAAATACATCATAACATTTCAATTAATACATACGTTAATCAAAATTTTACATTAAGAGGGGGGGGGTTACTTTCTATTGCATTGTATGTGAGAGTTATTTAACTGCATGACCAACCCTTTGAATTGTATTTTCTGATTCCGTCAAGTTTTTAAGCTCTTAATTGTATCTTTTATGGATTAAGTTAATTGATGTGTGTTCTTTGTATCATTGGGCATGCGGGGTGAGTGTTTGCGATACAATTAATTTATAGCCATCTTGACATTCCTGTTACAATATGCAAATAATCCAGCCTTATACATACGATGGTGAATTAAGTGCATCATGCCTCAAAGAATGTAGTTTTCAAGAACGGCTAGCCTATAAGATAATAGAAAATCAAACGGGGAAGGCAGGACAGGGAAGGAACTGCTACACAATTAGTTCTTGGAAACAAATTATTTGTTGTTCAAAACCTCAAACCACATGCAACATAAAATACATTATTAATTGTTGTTTAATCTCACTAGAATTTATTAATTATGCCCCCCTATGGATAGATAGGGAGGCATATAGTGATTCACCTGTCCATTCGTCCGTTCTTCCGTTCGTCCGTTCTTCCGTTCGTTCGTCCGTCCGTCCATCCTGGTTAACCCAAATTGACAGTTTCTTCTAGCATTATATTTCATCTAATATTCAAAATTTGTCTTTATTGGTAAATACATTGTTATATATTATGCACAATGTGCAATACTTAAGTAGTTGTTTAGTCATATAAATGTGGAGTTTACACATGAACAGGCTTATTGTTGAGATTTCAAAATATTAAGTATCTGAATTGTGGTTGCAATAAAAATGCCTTTTATATCTACTGATATAAAACAAGATTTATAACCTTTGCGATAAATTTAAATTGTTGTTCATCAATGTGTTTTTATGCGGTTTGGAAGTTAATGTATTTTGTATTTCTTAAATGTCAGACCACAGACTACACATCATACTTTGTGAATGTCTTTTAGGAATGTTCTGAATTTCAATGACATTTAATTTTTTCTCACAAAATGGTTAATTACTTGAAATCGTTCAGTTTATATTATTTTGTATCCAGTTTATAACTTTTTAGGATATTAAATACGTAAATTAAGCATTAAGCCATGAAATGTAAATATTAATCAATTATTATAAATTAACATATTTTTGTTATTATAAACTTACTGTAATTGCAATGAATGGTTGAAATCATTACCAAGAACAAGGTTTTTTGGCAATGTTTGTTGACATATTTTTAAAAAAAATCTAAATGTTTTACCTTTAACTTGATATTAAAAGCAGTGTATGTTAAAATATTGTGAAAGTTTACTACAATCTTTTTGAAACATGATCAACTTTCTTGAATCACTATGGTTAAACAATTCACGCTATTCTAAATGTTTAAACTTCATATTTTCTGTCCTTTAATCTTATCATGTCTATGGTCATGGTAAAATTAAATTATAAAAGTATGGTGTATTTATTTCAAATTGAACACATCAGCAAGTTTATAACTTTGGAATTACATAGTCAATGGGTGTGTATAAATCATACAATTGTTGATGTTTTAAACTGACTGACCTACCCCATTCTCAATTCATCCAACATTTTGTAAACAATCAGCTATCGTCAGTTCTATTTATACACTGTCATCAAACAAAGTCGCTGATTAGTGTTTAAGGTCCTTTATGACCGTAAACGTTAACGCAGTATTTTTCAATGACCTTTTGTAGTTAGGGTCGAGTGGCTTCTTTTATATTGTACAGTCATAATTAAATTGTGAAAACCAGACAGGTTGTATTGAAACATTCTCCCCTATGTTTAATATGATGAAATAAATTGCTACAATCTCCTATACAGCAGGTTTAAGTGATAAACTACGTAGGGATAACATTCGGAATGTTTGTGGGGGGATCGAGAATATGTAAACAATGCCAAACCTTTTTATGTGTAGATCTATTTACATACATTGTTCGAAGTAACATGATAATATTGGCTCTACAAAATTAGCTGAGCATTTGGATATGGTAATTGTGAGGTGTACATATAATTGCGTGGCACCGGAATTTTGTTACGGATTATGTGATGTTTATATTCTCGGATGTGCTGCGTACTTACATAATATGATAGCTTAAAAGAAGCATATATATTTTATTGTTTTTTTGTGACTGAAGTGTGTGAAGTCAAAATACTGATGGAGTCATAAAAATGTTCCAGAAATTTATTTACGTCTTGTTGGAAGTAATGTGTTTGAAAGCTTGTTATTGTTGGGTGAATCATTAAGTGTGGGATTCACATAAAGTTAACGTTTTTAATATTGCCAGAAATTAACCAAGCTGTGTGAAAAATTGTGTTTTTTGTAGGCTCTTGTTTGACTGGAGAGTCTAAGATTTGTTAGTTGGCCATGAGTTCATCGAGGTCATGTACTTAGGATTATACAGACAGTAGAATAATTTGTTGAGACAGTTTGGTGGGATACTGTACATTCACCTGGTGTTAATTATAGTGTGTCAGTCATGAAATCTTATATACCGGTACATGTATATGCAACATGTACATTCTGATGGTTGCAAACTCTTGGTAACAAACTCACTGATAAAGTTATGTGTCTTTGTGGTGGAGTTAAATTTGGGTTTAAGGAAGTAGTAATTGAATTCTTTATCATTTGAAACCTTAAACTGAATAGACTGAAATTGGTCTAAATGTATACTCTGTGTACTGGATTGTTTAATGTATTTCCTGGTAAAGTTATATTTCACCATTTGTGTGGTTAAATTGTATTTACTGTAAGGAAGTGGTTTGTAAATTCAATTGACCTTATAGTAGTCTTTGTGTTGGATATATTTGTAACTGACTTCAGTGATTTCTTTAAATACTTAACCATTTGAAACTACAAAAAATGTAATACTAGTCTAGCTAGTAAACTGACTGTTCTAAATTATAGAACTCAAGTGAACTGGATATATGATAGTGTTGTGAAATACTTTACTGACAATGTTGTTAAGAATTCAAAAAAGGAATTCGGCCTCTCAGCATCACGGTGACTGTGTGTTTTAGAAAGGTTTCAGTTTCTGATAGGGACACTTGCATCTCGTAAAATATATATTATACATTATCTAGCATTGTGCATGAATTAAGAAGCATGCAGATTACTGTGTTATATCACGATACTAGAATTACCATAACGTTATTTTCGTGCCAACGGCTGATTTAATCTCCTTTCTATGCATTTTATGGAAATGTTGGATGTTAGACTTCAAAGAGGACTTGATTTGTGAGATGGGATATAGAAATAAAATGTTGAGATTTATGTTAAAATCATCATGAGGTCAATAAATAGACTTTCATGTGATTATGGATTTAAGTTTGTGACCAGCTGCTGTAATAACTTTGCAGTGCTGCCATAAAAAAAATATATTAAGATTTGAAGAAGCGATTGCGTAATATTGGCTTGTGGCAAAATTTCTATATTTCTACATTCCATATAAAATTCTATTATTCTGCTCTTCGATGTGGGAGAAATTAATGTTACATCATGTTCCCAGCAGGACCTTGCCCTCTGGGACCAGATCTCATATCGGTACTACAATTAACAGGTGGGTTCTTGAACAAATATAATTTAATGTTCTATTTTATAATTATATTTTTTTGCATTTTATGTGTTTATGTTTGATACTTCGTTTGAAATTGTGATAATACAGGTATGTTTTCAAGTTTACCTGAACTGTAATTAGGACTCATGTTCTGGGGGTACTTTATTGCCTTTTGTCATTATCATCTATATCATTCTTGTCGTCTAGTATAATTATTCCACTCAATTAATTGTGAACACTGAAATGACTTACCTACTAAATAAATTGTTTTTGCAAGGGTGATCTGAGTGGTGGTGGTGGTGGTGGTTCATGAATTGTCATCAAAAACTGATTTAGAATGGTTCATGAACAATTCATGATTGGTTTGAAAAGTTCATAAGTTCATGAACAACATTTCGCAGGGGTATTTCAGCCTTTTTATACGCCCGTTGAAAACGGGACGTATTATGTGAACACCCTTGGCGGGCGGGCGGGCGGGCGGCGACGTCCAGTAATTTGTCTGTACTCTAGCGCAAACAGTTTTCATCCGATCATCTTCAAACTTGCTGACAATGCTTATGGGCATAATATCTAGGCCAAGTTCGATTATAGGCCAAATCAGCCTAGGCCTTATTGGGTTATGGTCCTTTAATTACCAAATAAGTATGAAATTGGCCTTGTCTGTACTCTAGCGCAAACAGTTTTCATCAGATCATCTTCAAACTTGCTGACAATCTTTATGGGCATAATATCTAGGCCAAGTTCAATTATAGGCCAAATCGGCCTAGGACTTATTGGGTTATGGTCCTTTAATTACCAAATAAGTATGAAATTGGCCTTGTCTGTACTCTAACGCTAACAATTTTCATCCTATCATCTTCAAACTTGCTGACAATGCTTATGGGCATAATATCTAGGCCAAGTTCGATTATAGGCCAAATCGGCCTAGGCCTTATTGGGTTATGGTCCTTTAATTACCAAATAAGCATGAAATTGGCCTTGTCTGTACTCTAACGCAAATAGTATTCATCCGATCATCTTCAAATTTTGTGACAATGCTTATGGGCGTAATATTTAGGTCAAGTTCGATTATAGGCCAAATTGGCTTAGGCGTCATTTGGTTATGGGCCTAAATTAATTGCCAAATAAGTATGAAATTGGTTGTCTGTGCTCTAACGCAAACAGTTTTCATCCGATCGTCTTCAAACTTTGTGACAATGCTTATGGGCATAATATCTAGGCCAAGTTTGATTATAGGCCAAATTGGCCTCGGCCTTATTGGGTTATGATCCCATAATTACCAAAATAAATGTGAAATTGACCTTGTCTGTTCTCTAGTGCTAAGAGTTTTCATCTGAGTATCTTCAAACTTGGTGACAATGTTCATGGATATAATATCTAAGACAAGTTTAATTGTAGGCCAAATCAGCCTAGGCCTTCTTGGGTTATGGTCCTTTAATTAAAAAAAATGTTGGATTGTTTTTTTCATTCACCATGCCCTGAGACTCACCATGCCCCAAGAAGGGCGTATTTTGTGACATTTTGGCACTCTTGTTTGTTTCCCTTGGAGCAATCACAGGCTTGGTAGGTGAATCTGCAAGAAGTGTGACCCCTTTACTTTGTATAGATACATCAATTCAGGCGAGGTACCTTATAATACACTTAGTCATACCTTATTACACCTTGTCGATCAATAAGTAAGGAGGGGAGACAATTCAATTAAAGAAATTCAAATTCATGAAAATCATTATCAAGGGAGTGAGATCATTCTTGATATTTGTCCTAATTTAAAGCTGCAAGTGAGATTCTAGCTCATCTATTATCAGATTGGTGTACGGAGTTAAGCCTTAAAAGAGTGGAAATTAATGTATTTTACCAGAAAACCTATGTACAGTCCAGTTAGGATATTGTGCCAGTGACGTTGCAGTTTATGTGTACGCAAAAGATAATAGCCATTGTCTAAACAGGTAGAGCGAAAATAGTATGTCAGTTTAGCATTGAAATTATAGTTGTTTGTACAGTATAAGCCTTAATAATTGGTTTACATCGTTATAGTGGACTCGACCGCTGCGTCACTGGATTTTTACCCTGACTGGACAATAGTTGATGTATATTTTACCAGAAAACCAGCAGAAAAGCATGTGCCATGATATGACTGTTTCGTGAACGTTCAGACACATGGTGTTTGTCACATACTGAAATATTTATTTCTCAGGTTTGTGAAGCAATCAATCTTAAATCATCTCGTGAAGTAATGGAGAATAAACCTTGATATGTAGATAAATATTCACTGTAACCTCTGGTTTGATTTTAGAACTGATAAATGTCACATTTAATGTTTGTTTATTCAATGACTTCATTTATATTGTCATTAAAATTCTTGGTAAACAATTTTATGTCCACACTTATATTTTGCTGTATAATTCTGGTGGTCCAGATTGTCATATCATAGATGCAAGTATACTGATGTGAAACCCTTAATAATAGTCAGTGTGGGACCCGTGACTGCAAATCCTGAGATATTTATTTCTAGTCAGTTACTTCAAACTATTCCCATTTAACTCTTTACTCCATAGATACATCAAAGCACAACCACAGTCCCTAATATCTATGGGTCTATTACTTTCCAATTATGGAGGGGAGACAATCTGAATCAATGGAATTTCCCAGACTATTGTTAATGTTTCTGGGTCTGTTCTTCAAGCTTTGAACATTTCTAGGACTTCCACATGTCAGTTTTATTTCATCTCCATGGCCACCATGTATAAACACATTTATTGGTCGCCCTTCCTTGTTCTAATTATTTCCCAACATCTAATGTGTTCTATTAACCAATTGCTTAAGATTGAAATTCTTTGATCAGCATTACACAAATCCCCTATATTGCCCCTTGTGGAATTGTACTTTAAGGGTCTTACAACTCAATAACATTCCTTTCTAATGGTCATCAATCTGGATATATAACTCCCATAAGTCTATCAGGCTAATCTACCATCTTGGAATATAGTTAATTCAATTTCGTCTGTGGCAGCTTCCCTTTCTCTGTACAGTGAGAGGCAGCGTTTGATGTAATTGGAAAACAGCACGGTCAATTAATCAAATCAACTACACAAGCTGCCGTCAGAGATGTATGCTGGTAGAAATTGGGGAGAAAGTTAGTCAGAAATGTGGCACACAGAGATCAGGGAAAGTACATTGCGTGTTAGGAGATGCAAACATTTTGTTGCAAAATTGTTTGGGGTTATGATTGAAAAATGTGCAACATGACAGATCAGCTTAATTAATACTAGCTGCAATGTTCTGTTATTAGACCTTCTAATGTCTGCATTCCGGTAGCTCTATAGTTCATATAATCACCTGTTTGCTGCCAACTTGTAATATTATGCCCGCCCTGTTAGGTTAGTGTAAAAATGCACTCAAATATTACACTGAGTTTGACCTGGGAGGTCTTGGGGTTGAATTCCAAGCAAAGTTTGAGCTGAAGGTCTGTAACTTCTTGCCAAGTAGTCCGTGGCAGGCCCTTAAAGGCTGCAGTGATTGCCCCTGCGAAATGTAGTTCATGATTTCATGGATACTTGACTCCAATCAAGAACTGTTCATGAACAGGTACTGATAAGTTCTTGAACCTGGTTCATGAACTTTTGGACATGAACTGTTCTTAAAATGTGTTCATGAACAGTTCATGAATTTTTGATGGATACTTAAGAGTTCATTAACTGTCCTTGACCCAGCCATAAAAAGTACCTGATGAACATTTCATGAACAATTATTTCTAGACTGTTCTTAAACCATTCCTGAACTGTCCATCAATTAATTCATGAAAAGTTATTAAAGTATTCATGAAAATTGACTTCCTGTCACATGTTGACGACATCACAGATTTTCAAAATGGCTGACAGCAATGACATGTGCTGATGTTTGACAAATTTTAATGGGTGGTTTTATCTTAATATGTGATCTTATAAAAGGTAAGTTGCAGAGTTAAGCATGTCAAGTTTAAAAGTATCTTGTGTGACTTCAAATATCTAATTTTAAAAATAATTGTGTGAAAAATATAGGAAAACAAATTAGCAAGTGGGTGGGGTACGCCTAGCATGTGGTTTTAAGAATTAGTATTCATGAAGTGTTCATGAAGTGTTCAAGAAACAATGCGTCTTTTTTTGTATGTTTATTTATTTATATCATATAAGGTTACAGTATATTGTCATAGATAAATGTAATATTTATTAATTGCTGATTTTTGTAAATTGAATAGTTGGTAGTTTTAAACTCTGTTAGTGTAGTCTTTGAAAAGCTATTGAGCATGCATGTAAATATGAAAATGAGATATACCAAATAAAATATACTCAAACTGTTCAAAACAACAATGTGAACAGAAAATCATGTTGCAAAAGGTACAAAAGGTAGCTAAACTATTAATCTGATTGAGGCAAACAATTGTAATGATAAAATAACAATGTTCCATTAGGTTTTATCTGATATTCAGGCACGTACATCATCCTTCAGCTATGTTCCCGATTTGCAACTTTTATGAATATACGTACACAATGATTCTTTTCTTATTTTTAATATCATGAGGCAATCATTGTACCAATAATATATTTACTATTTATACTTAAAACACATGTTGGACTTAGTCTTCATACACACAATAGAGTTTCATTTTATGCATTTTGATACACTTAGTTTATTGCATGGGTTGTTCATGAATACATTTATCTTCTTGAACTGTACATAAAATATGTTTGTCCTTGAAATTTTCATGAAATTTGTAATCATGAACAGTTCATGTCCAAAATATGAAGTCTAAATGAGACAATAGAGATATATAGCAAAAAGTTCATGAACTGTTCATGAACATTTATTTTCATGAACTGTACATAAAATCAGTTTGTCCTTCAACAGTTCATGATTTATTGAAGAACATCTGTGCATGATTAGTACTTAAAAAATCCTTGATGGTATGACTCATGTCCTGTTCATGAACCATGCCCAGTTCATGAATCAATATTTCATGGTCACTTCAAGAAAAGTCTCATTTAGAGTTCAAGGATTTTTATGAATTTTTCATGATATATGGAAATGAACTATTCATGTATATTTCATGAAAAATTCATGAACTGTAACAGTTCATTTCACAGGGGAGATTCAGGCTTGTAATGTACTTGTATTAGCTTTAGCTTAACAACCTTTAATAAATGACCGTACTGTAAATGTTAAAGTTTATTAACGGTTCCAGTTTAAACCTTAAAGGTAATTTTAGTACTTAACGGTTTTCTACAGTCGTGATCATGATCAGCTGTAGTTTGGATATAAACATAGATTAATTCAATGTCTGTTTTAGATCTCACCTAGTAATCATGACTTGACATAAAATGTTGGGAAACATGTGGAGTTATGTATCTATATTATATGTACCTGTAACCTATACTGTTTGTTGCGATACTGATTGTTTGACTTATACAATAACTACTGTATGCACATGTGGGTTAATGTTGGTTACACATCTGTTAAAACAAGAGTGATAGATATAGTGATGACAGAACCACAGTTGTGTTCATGCACAGGTTGTTTTGGTTATGACTTATGATACAGCTAGCTGATGGTGGTTCTATTTAATATCCTTGCTTCACGCATGTGGAATTCAGATTCCTAAGGTTTAACCCAATGTTATAAGGCATTTATACTGACAAGTTGATTAAAAAAGACTACACCATATTGACAAATACTGTAAACTCAAATATTTTTGCCAGACGGGGGGGTTTGCTACAATTGCAAAATCGCTAAGTATGCGCAATTTTATGTTTGTAAATTCAAACAACGGCGGTAAGACAACGGAATGTAGTTCTTTCTGAATTCAAAAATATCGCCAACATTTAACTTCTCGAACTACTTTAAAATAACAAAATCGCGTAATTTTTGTCTGCGCAAAATTTCTGATTTTATGGTAGTATAGCTGCAGTAAGGCATGTTACAGCGTGCTCTACATGTTATTGTCAAAATATAATTCTTTAGAAGATAGACTGTTTTAAATGGTTCTCATACAGTATTGTGTGTATTATCATGGTTATATATCTGTTTAAGACTCAAGAAGGAAATTGCTTGAGAAATAAGAATAATTACCCTAGTATTTGTTAACGTTGTACAGCGTATTTGTTATGTTTTGTACTGAAGCGCATGGCGTTTGGGAGAATGATTTTAGAATAGATTTCCATCAATATTACCAGGTTCTGTAGGCTTGACATTTCAGAGTTTATGTTTATTCTGAGGACATGAATAAAGTTAGCCTTTGGGAATTGAGAAGTCTCTTTAAGTGGGGCAGCTAGGTTATAGCAGTATTATTGTATAATGTTTCAGTAAGGTATAAAATGTCACCAGTACTACAGGGCATGCTCTCTGTGCATTTTGAGGGTCAGGCAAAAAATTATACTCTAAACACTTAACTACTCTTTTAAGAGTATATTTTTGGCCAGACCCTAAAATTGCATGAACAGCCTGAGTACTAGAGTTCTTATTATGTGCAATATGAATTCACTGATGTAAACAATAATAATAATATATTATTTATTGAAAAATGACCAAATATTCCAACCCTGCTGCACCTTAGGATGCTTTACACTGATGTTTTCTTGTCTCATGATTGATTAGAAAGTTGGTGATGTTACGTGGACAGTATCGAAACTGTCTCCCAGATTTCCTCATTGAAATGTAGACTTAAAATTCATTTACACTTATTTCACATCAATATGGAAAGTTTTTTCCATTAAATATGGCATTAAAGAGATAAAATATGTACCAGTGCTTTCTTGAGAATCAGCCAGACTTCAAAATCTTTAGATTGATGCATATTTCTAGGTGAAGCAATACATCACATCTCAATATATACATTAAGTGCCAATGTGCTCTCGGAGATATCATCCAACTCAAAATATACTTGGAAATAAGTGCAATGTTTCTGATGAGTTAGAATTACTTTCGGAAGTATTGTAAGAATTATTTAGGGGAAGAAATTCAGTGTTTCACAATAAGGAAAATAGAAATTCTATTAGATTAAGTCATCCTGAAAGGACTCAAGAATTTGGTGCATGGTGTGCAAAACTCCATGTGATTTGTTGTCAGTATAAATGACAAAAACTAGGATTTATACTTTCATTCCTTTATACTGTACATGTCTTGTTTTTTCTGTTGAACACCATTTGGCCCTAAGCTATTATATCACAGTTTATAAATGAGTCAACTTCCGGTTATCGCAATAAGGAGTACATGTTGAATTGTATGTCTTGCAAAAAGTTGTATAGTGATAGGAAATCTCCGGATGTTTCAATCACAATAAGTCATACAAGTTGAATTGTATAGTATCCCAATAAGTCATACAGTGATTTAATTTATACAAGGTGTATATGTTATAGTTAGATTTCCAGGAAATCCCCGTATGTTTCAATCACAATAAGTCATACAAGTTGAATTGTATAGTATCCCAATAAGTCATACAGTGATTTGATTTATACAAGGTGTATATGTTATAGTTAGATTTCCAGATAATCTACATTGATTTTTGTGAACACTATGTATATATATCAGGGGTCTTACGGATTTGCTGCAACAGAAAGAATGAACGTTTTGCCAGAAAATAAAAGTTATTTGATGAAAAATACCAAGTATTGACTGAGTTATGGCCATTTGAAATTTTCATATGCTGAATTTGAATAAGAAAACAATGTTTGAAACCAAGTTTTTGTGTAGGGATGGCACCAAAACAGACCTGCGTCTTAATTTCAGGATTGATCATTATGCCTCAGTAGAATCCCTGATATATGTATGCATTTTCATAGAAAATGTACAGTTTTGAAAAAGTATCTGTTTTGTTGGTTATGTTTGGCATTGTGTATCATGGAAGATCATACCGTACATATGTTTCTTATGTCTCCCACTTTAATCCTATGTCTCCCACTTTATTCTTATCTCTCCCACTGATATAGTGGGGAGACATATTGATTGTAGTTTGACATCTGTCGACTGTCTGGATTGATGTTGACAAGTTTTCCCAGCACTTGTTCTTCTTAACCACTGGTTGGATTGCAATGAAGCTTCACATGAATTTTTGTTGCATGGGTACCAAGCCTTAGATTTACCGTAGTTGTAAATCTTGTCAGTAATTTAAAATCAGATGAATATTCCAGAGTCACAGCCCTTTGTGGGAGATTAGCGTTTTTGTGTCAAAAGCCCTTCTATATGATCATTATATTGTATATCAAATAAAACTTTAAAGCATATGTGTTTCGAATGTGCAAACTACTTGTGGTTATATTCAAACATATCAAAACTGTTTCATTTGAAAAGTGTGACAGATATTATGAATCACCCTGTACGTAGTTTAACTTACTTATGTGACCCCTATTTCTTGAATATTTTATTTCTGTATTTGCAGGACAAGGTCAATGTGTTCGGGTAGTGAATCGTCGAGCAGTAGTTCAGAGAGTGGTAGTGATGTGGGCTCAGATAGTGAATCGGACAAGGAATTGTCAGATGATGAGCCTCAAAGTCCGCATCAAACGACCCCAGACAAACTCAAGACTGCTTCACCAAGTTACATGGAAACCACACCACCAGCGGTAAACATATAAACCAGTCTATATTAAAGTGTTTAGTTATAATAGTTTCACCAATGAATATTGTCACCTCTATTCAAAGGGATAATCACTTTATTTGGCATATGAGACACATAGTAGTATTTTTATGCCCCCCATCTTTGACATGTCTTTCTGTAGGTAGGTCTGTCTGTCGTATAAAATGATTTCTGTTCAATAACTCAAGAGCGCTGTGACCTATCTTCAAACTTTACATGGAGAGTGGTCAGCAACAGTAGATGACGCCTATTGATTTTGAGGTCAGTAGGTCAAAGGTGACTGCGACCTTCACCATTCCTGATTATCTCTTGTCTCAGTACATTTACTTTCTGACTCCTACCTCTCAGTTACTGGGCAGGTAGTCACACAGTAACCATAATTCAAACATAGCTGCCAGCGTAGTCCAACCAGCCATATCAGAACTGACCCCTATTGGGATTCGAACCTTTGACCTCAACTAGGTCAAGTGGAAATATGCTTTTCTAGGTTTTCAGCTAGTTACTAAGGTTTTTGTTAGCTTTAAATGTACTTGCCCCTGCGTTGGCGTCTACTCACACTATTATCACTGTGTTATAATATTAATAGTTAATCTGCTGTTACTATTTACAGTCTCGGAAATGGGGTCTGAGAGAATTCCTTCCAAAGACACCGACACCAGCAAGTTCATCATCCAAACAGCAATCCATACAGATGTTGAACGAAGCTCCTGCGTCGGATAAATCAGACCCTGATCATTTTGATGAGGTAACGGACATGAAAAGAGGTGCTGATCACATCTCTGATGATAATCCTCCATCAAATGATCAGGATGGCTTGTCTAAACCAATGTCAGCTGATGAATTCTCGCCACCGGCTCCACTTGATCATAAACATTCAGTGTTATCACCAGTTAAATCATTACCACCATCGACTATAAAGTCACCAATACCAACAGTGAAGTCACCTATGAAACATTCTTTTCATCGGAACAAAGCAGCAGAAAAATTCCATAAAAGTCCAAAGTCTAGTGATCGCAGTGTTTTGTTAGATATTAAGAAAGAAGATAACTTAGTGCCTGATAAAGGTGTTAGTGAAGTGACCAAATCCCGACGTAGTCGGAAAAAATCTAAAATGTCAAAAAATATATCTCAGATGTACATTGAGGAGAGTGATTCTGAATCGGAAAGTGAAATTCAAGGCTTAGGATTCTCTCCTGACAATGTGTTAAACTCGCCACAATCAACTCTTCCAGTGACCTCTCACAAATCTCCTGCTTTCTCATCGACAGAAAGTACTGTGTGTTCTACTAAGCCTTCAACAAGTTCAGCAAAACGGAAAGAATCAAAACGTGAAAAACTCTATAAAGATAATGATAGTGTTAAGTTAAAATCAACTGGTGTGCCTATTAAGTTTGACTGTGATAGTAGGAAGACGGGGAAAAACTTGTCAGCTCGTAGTTTCACAGATCCTATAGAGCATATGCTCATTTCCTTTCCGGAGGAAAAACCTGTTTCACCAATCAGAAATGGTCCCCACTTAGACTATGATGATCAGCTGAGGAAGGCTGGTATCGCTGTATCATTGGTTAAACCTGTGAATGGAAATATTCCATGCACTAAAGTCATTAAACCAGTGATTGTTAGACTAGATTTAAATCTTTTATCAGAAGTCTTGAATATTGATAAACATAGTCATGATTTCCTAAAACCTAAGTCTTTGAAGGATCTTAGTAGTAGTTTAAAGCACCAAAAATTGACATCAAGTGCCAAACAGTATCCACTTCCATCAAGTGTGAATAAGTCCAAGAAAGTGCTTGAAGAACCTCGGAAGGATAAAATAATAAAGTCCACTGCCTCAAAATTAAGTGCAAATAGTGTATCAAGTAGTGATTCCAATGATAAAAAGTTATATGTGCCAGAAAAGGAGAGTAATTCAAATTCAAGTTTGACTAAAAAGGATGTACCAGTCATAGCCACTAAGAATGAAGCTCCTATTCTCTCTGATAATTCTAGTAGCAGTAGTAGTGATAGTGACAGTGAGATGGAAGGCATTAAACCCGCTGTGTCCATAGAATCATTATCATCTTCAAATCATTCGTCTTTCACTCAATCTCCGGAAAAGAAAAAACGGAAATTGGAGAAACCTCGGGATGATGATTCCAAAAGAAGGAAAACATTGTCCCATACTCGGTCCCCTGGTCGACACAGTACTCCAACAAATGGCAAAGAGTAAGTATTTGGACAGGTTTGCTTGAATCAAATATTGTCTTAGTCTCAGTTCACAATTAACAATTACTGTACTATATCGGGATAATATTCCTTAAAGTCTGAGGTCATTGGCCAATTGCAATCCGGCAGACAAAAAGTAAATGACCATGGATGCACTTACTATTGTCTACAAACAATTGACAACTACTGTATAATCTTAAATCTGAATCTGTTAGGGTCCTTCTAAACAATTTGGGTTTTGAAGAATTTTATATTAGGACAAGGGATTCTTCCGTGTTTGATTTTGTGCTCATGTCCCATCTATGATTCAGAGAAACCTAATCTTGATGTAAGTATGTCCTGTCTTGATGAAGAAATCTCATCAATAAATAAGCTAGACATATATACAATATACATACTTTATATTCATGTGACAAAGCATTATTCATACCAGTGAGGACCATTCATATCATCATAACTGTTCATGAGTCACTTTTAAGAGCATGATTTAATAGTATTATTAATAATGGTGGCTAAAACCTTTCTCAATTGGCTAAAGTGGTTGCTATAAGTTAAAAAAGCATTCTAGCTTGGCACTGATATAATGGGGTCATTAAAAATGTTCAAACTTGAAAGTTGATGACTTATAGTTTGTAAGTATTATTAACAATTAAAATTTTCTAACATCACATAATAATCAATAATTCAGTAAATTAGCAATAAATGTTTTACTGTAACTTACATTATATAACTGATATATCATCAGCCCGTGTTATTCTTATCGGAGCTTCTTTATCCATCAAATTCCTTTCATTCTGATCAATCAAAACGAATCCTTGCATTCTGATTGGTCAAAACAATTTCCTTGCATTCTGATTGGTCGGAATGATGTTAATGTTTAACCAGTCACTTGTTAATAATGTAATCTAAAGTTTTGATGGATTTCTGGTATCGAATCTCGTACAGTAAGCTTGGAAAGTTGGAGGACATTCATATTTCACATGATTTGTTCGCCTATTGATCGTTGCCATAGAAAACAAATGACATGTGACAGTGTGCGTCAGATTTTCCATTATGGGCCGATATTGTGTGTTCCATTACTATATTTAGGTTGAGATTGTAAGCTAGATGTAATTAGTTATGTTCAAGTTTATTTAGAAGATTTAGAAGCAGTCTCAAGAATTTCAAATAACTTACTTATGTATGAATGAAAAAATCTTATGCGCTTATTTAAGAGTAATCACTTAAATCAGTCCGGAGTCGTCAAAATTTGTTTTAGGATTTTTGACAAAAGTAGAATTATAAGTTTTCACATTCTCTTTAATTGTTTCCTGCTATCGTAATATTAATGCGTTATTCTGGTAGTTTGAACATGGTTTATGAATGTAACTTTGTATGTTGAACGTGTCTGACTGTCTGGCAATGATGTAACTCTCATTGTTATATAATTAGGTTTGCAGGTTTTATGTCAAATATTTTCTCTGACAGTTTTATATGCTAATATGAAATATAGCTTTCACGTTGTCCATCCCTCATTGCATGGTTACAATGCTTTCACCCATCCTTACATTAATGTTATACATTGTATAAGTCCTGTGGAGTCAGTGTGCTGTATTTGGAACCTGGTGATCCAGGTTCAATATTCTGTCGCCGCAGGTCATACCATTTCGTGAACATTCGACAACAATGTCGTTTTTCCTCCACATGTGGAGAGGTTAGTTTAAGGTAGTGCTGGTTAGGATCAATTTTCCCTCAAGTTGCCAAAGCCGAAGTTTAATATGGACAATGTCATGTTAACAGTGTTATATAACAAGGATCCGGGTGCATGTGTTTGAGTAATACTGATAATTTGTTATTATAATCCCATTGAACTAAATGATGTTCCTGTTTGCATTGATCAATCCCAATCCATATTTTTATAACAAACTGTTCAAGAGCATGTTCTGTCAACATATGATATCCTACACTGGAGTCCAATATTGACAACAACAAATCAGATAACTTCTGTAACAAAGCATCATCCTGAGGTCTAATGTCCATTCATGAGAGTATTGTATGAGTTTTCAAGGCTAGATATTTTAAGTCAATGACTATGATGAGTTGATAAGAGACTGAAAACTGCTTTTGAATATTTCACTAATACTTCAGCAGGCATGTTGGATTATGTTCCTAATTTAGTTAATTATAATACTATTCCCTCTGAGAAAGTTTATGCTAATTAGGTATAAATTTATGTTCATTAAGTCATATTATTGTCACCATAACCATTTTGACTTGAGTTTACATTGGTGCACACTTATCTAATTGCACTCCTATTGATCAGTCAAGGATTAAATGTACCAAATAATAGCAAAAACGTGATCACAATTACCTGCAGTATTTTATTGTAATTAAATGAGTTTATTTTAATTCCAAATTAAAGAGTGCACTTAATTTCCAATGAGTATTGAATGTTGAATGAAGTTTGTTATTGATTTTCGTCACCATAGCAATCTTGTATTGGTAATGTAATTTTCACCGTGAATTTAAATGTAACCAGGTTACAGGCATTCTTTTAATTAATTTTGTAGAATTCTTGGTATATTTTTAGCACAAACAAATCGTTGAGCTAATTGTGTAAGAGAAACGAGTCTTCATTTGATTACCTAATTAAAGCATTCATGATTACTGACACCAGTTTTCCTTAAATGTCATGTTAAATGCTGAAACCTCGATAGTTAATGACCACTTTTGGTCGTGAAGAAAGTCATTTGTAGTGAATACGATGTCTGCATTAATTATTAAGTTAAAATGTTGAAGATAATTTAATTACCTGTTCATGAAGATAACTGTGATCTAGACTATTCAATGATCAGGTAGTCTTAAAAGACTGTTCAATAGTCGGTTCTTGAACCCAAGGGTTATAATGAACTCCTACAAACCTTATCTGACCACCAATATGCAGTTGCTTAAGAACATAGTCCAAGATTTCTGTACGTCCTATGATAAAACAGGACCCTGACATATAGAGACCTACTGTATATGCCTTGGTTTCAGAGCCCAGTCTTGAACCCCAGCTGTTTTATGTACCATAGTCACGAAAGTATCGCATGCAGCTGTGTATAGGATGCAGGTAAAAAAAATCTGAAAAAATTAAAAGAAAGCAAAAAAAGGCAAAACATTTTGGAAAATATGACAAGACACGATCCCAATTCACCCAATACAGACATGGAAAATGCTCAACACTAACACTGGTCCGCTGGTCCGAGACCAGTGAAAATCCAGAAGGACCATTGAAAATTCTGGAGGACCAGTAACTGTGCTATTTACAAATTTGGCCCTTTTGCCCTGTCGGACCAGTGGCCAAAATAGTTAGTGTCTAGGTGTTACGTTTTATAAAAGTGTGAGGCAGTATTTGGAAGAAGCTGAGTACCGTACCTCTTTCTCTAGTATTTTATTGCAGTGTTTTATGGGTAAATTATGCCTTTTACTAGTGTTGGGTATAATTGATTTTTACCTAGGGTAAAGTGTGTTTTACAATCAGTTAATATTTCTAATGAAGCATGTATTCTGTATGTGGGCTGCATGTCTGCTAATGGTAGGTAGGATGGTTAATAATATAGGTAAATACAGCTCACTACGTGGGTTGTAAACGTGATACCAGATACTATTTGTAATGATCCGAAATTATCAAAATCTGGTTTATTTACCAATGTCTGCCTGTGTTGTTGGCGCTTGATGAGCATTTCCTGTTGAGTAAATTTTCTTGATAGATAGGTAAGAGGTGTGTGTGGGGGGAAGAATCTGATAATCGTTATTCGGCCTGACCTGAGCTGACCTGATCTGACCTGACTTGACTTGAACTGACCTGACCTGTGGTTGTATTGTTAAGCCGTCTAATCAGTTAATCTTTGGTTGTAAACAAAAATAATAATACATAGCCAGCCATAACATTGTTGGCTGAAATTATAGTACATAACATTCGATCCAGGCGCTAATTAATCTTCATGTGTTTTCGTTATTTCTGTAAGAGTGGTTAAATAGAATAACAAATCTGATTAGAGGAATGGATGAGCTTGTGTAATCACGGTAGCCGTGTTAAATGTTATAAGCTTAGTCAAATACCCGTAGCCTTTTACTTTGCACACAAGGGTATATAAATGTTTTAATACAAACTTATAATATGAAAACTGTAAGTTACGATATAAAGTTAAAATTCAAATTAAAAACTTACATCATTGTAATTCTTTGCAACTCTTAATTATTACTCTTCTCCAATTTGTTGTTATAAAAGAACTGTTAGTGACTTGAATGGTTTGTGCAAGTATAAGGTTTAAGTGCTTTGATTTATAAAGTATTGCCCTCTCAGTAAATGTACACCTGGGTCTCCTTAAAGTCAACCAATATAATCATACTGGTAACATAAATCCATTAATTTTGTTTTTTATGATAATTTTATTTTCTTCATACAGTGTCAGTTACTTAATGTACTGTTAAGGCTGTAATAAATTAACGCCTTGATTACTATCCCCTCCTGTCCCTATCTTTTATGCCGCCCATTCTTATGCTAATTTCCTGGGTCAAAATATATACTTCTGGATTATATCAAACCCGTACTAAAAGATTTAAAAAAAAATTTAAAAAAGAAAATTTTACCCCACCCCCTTTTTGAACAAAATTTGGAAATAATGTATGAATTAATTATTATGGCCTTAAATTATCATAGTTATTTTGCTAATGTAAATAATATGTGTACTGTATTCTAGTATTACAGCTGCCAGTTATGTAGGTGTTATTTGTAATTAACTCTTAATGTTACTATATGACAGGAAAATGTTAATTATAGTCTTATTTTTTGCCGTACCTGTTAACTTCATTACGTATATACTTCACATATGTCATTACGTATATATATTACATATGTCGTAGGTGTATGTGCGTGTCTATCACATATAACAGTAGTTTATCTATATATGATTGAGGTACTAGCTAAAATTATGAGATTTCAAATTTCCCATAATCTGAATTATCTAAATTATTTGCCTGTTGTCTGTTTATGTACAAATCTCATTGCAGCTTTTTGTGACAAATATCAAGAGCGATCTCCCTTGATAAGGTGTATTGTTAAGTCCATCTCTGTAAATTTTACTGTGCTCCCTTAGTACTTGTTAACTTTTAAAAGTTAAAATGTTCAAGTTTTCCACTATATTATAAGATGCTTTGTGAATCGCAGCCCAGGCCTTGGTCTGTTTGTATGGTATAGATTAAGATATATCCATGTTTGTGTACAAAACATGGTGAAATTTGTATCACCAGTGATTATATAGGTATATATACAGGGATATTATAAACTCATTTCTATGTATAAAATCTGGTCTAGTTGTTCAAGTCTATTTGCTAGTTGAACAAACTATGCCATAGAATGTTTATAAGCCTGTTAAATAACAGTTTAAATGTATCGCTATCGTGTCAAAAGCCTGCACTGTTCCTGTGTCAATTAATTATCTCATATTATTGTTCTACCATTTTAACGAAAATGTATTACTTTAATTAGTAACTAATTACAAAGATTTTAAAGCGTCAGATGATAGAATCTGAGTATTTTCTTAGAAGGATAAAAAATTCATGTTGCCCTGAATCAGCTAACTTACCATGTTGCAGAATATGGTCTAGTTTTATTGTTTGCACAAAATGTTTTATCTTGTTATAACAAATGTCATAAGATAAAGGTTTAACTCTTCTCTCCATGTCCATAATCATGTATGTTTCAATATTGTCTGTATACAGGGGAGACAATCCAATTACTGAAATGGACTTAATTATTAAGACACTTTTACCAAGGGTGATCATTCTTGATATTTGTCACAAAAAGCTGCACATTGAGACGTGTACACATTTTATCTTAATTCTGCCAGAATAGTGATGTGTCTATGGTCAAATTTAGTTAACTGATAATAAATTGACTTTGTTAAAGTATTCCGTTGTTCTGGAATAGTTTATTTTTGTGTGTGTTAAGTTATAATTTGGTGAATTTAAATTTACATCAACTTGTCCGATTTCTTTCAAAGTCACTCCAAAATAGATATACTGATGTTTGAACAACAAACAGTGTTTAAAACTCTGACCTTAAAGGTTAAACTTGTTTGAAATGATTTCCTCACATGTTTACATTTCCTATCTGTTTACATTATTCGGTCACGTTTGTGTAAGGCCAGAGTTCTTTTATTTTTCGTTACTCTGACCCTCCTGCCCAATTTTTTGCCATTTTGAAAAACTGGAAAAAACCCATGTTTTGATGATAAATGGATCAGCCTTGTAATATTATTTCATGATTTTGTTAATAATAAGTTTTATTATATTAGTGTTTCACTGTAGTCTACTAGTCTTAAGATAAATTGGCTCTTTTCTTGAAAACTAACACTATTGTTGAGTGTTGATTGCTTTAAATTGGACCGTCATTGACTATTCTACCACCAACAGCTTGTGGAAGCTATATTTTGGGAGTTTTTATTTTTTTCCCTCCTCCTGTAGATTTTTTTCTGAAAAATGTCCGAGTAACAAAAAATTGAAAAACTCTGGCCTAAGATGCATTGTATATATTTTATATATGGCTGATATATTTCCTCTCTACGAAGCTATGTTATCTGTCTTTACCTTACATGTAGAGTTAAGATACTGGGTTAACTTCACCTAAGTGATGTTACTTGCACTCAGTAAACTTTCAAATTAAATGAAGTAGACATCAATGAAAGTGAAATTCTTTGTTTTATGTACACAACTAATTACTGTCTGTTGTCAGAATGGGAATACTTTCAAAACTCAAGATTTGTTATCTCGCAGGTATTAAGTGCCTGTCACCAGGCTTGCATTACCCCTTAACTCTATAGATACATCAATTCATTCATGCCCCTAGCACACCATGTCCATCACTTTATTGTTTTTCAAAAAGTAGTAATAAGGGAAGGCAATCTAATTATGGAAATTAAATTATCAATACACCAAATCAAGGGAGCTAACTCATGATATTTGATCCAAAAAGCTGCACATGATATATGTACACATTCTAACTTATCAGAATAGTGAAGAGTGTATGGTTTCATTGATTTCTGTGTAGGTTGATTAATGGTAGGGTTAAAATGGCCTTGTGAGGATATTAATTGTTATAATTGCAGTTAATGTTCATTGTTCCAATGATGGCTCAGATTGTTTATATATCAAAATATATTCTTTTTGCACTGTTATATTTTTAACTTATTTACTTTCAGACGTTGCCAAGGTGATATGGAAGATGGTTCTTACGTTCATAAATCTCATAATAAAGAGCCAGTACAATGCACAGTAAGCTCAAGTTTAACAGTTACTCGAGAGCGACACAACAGTGCCTCTAGTCAGCATAGTACGCATAGTAACGTCAGTCAGCGTAGCTCGCATAGCCAGCGAAGTACTCATAGTCAACGTAGTACGCACAGTGCTCATAAACATAAGCGAGCTCGAACACAGGAAGATAGTGCTAGTCTCAAACCATCTACACAGTCATTAGATAGATCGAAATCTACATCAGTTGTCACTTCGGTAAATATTCTACACTATAGTCCAGTCAGGATAAAAGTCCAGTGACGCAGCGGTCGAGTCCACTATAACGGTGTAAAACCAATTATAAAGGCTTATACTGTACAAACAACTATAATTTCAATGCTAAACTAACAAACTAAACTTCGCTCTACCTGTTTGGACAATGGTTGCTATTTTTTGCGTACACATAAACTGCAACGTCACTGTCACAATATCCTAACTGGACTATACCATTGTTTTCATTTGAGAATTGATGGGGTATATATTATCTCCCACATATATTAGAGGAGACATATTGATTTTGTGCTGGATTGATGTCACAAAGTTAAGGTTGATTGGATTTCTATGAAACTTCACAAGATTACTTAGTAATAGTAGTACTAAACCTAGTTGTGTACATATTGTCAGGAATTTTAGGTCAATAGTTTTCTTGTATTTTCACTATAACAGGAAATATTTCAAAAGTTATTTAACCAGTGAGACATTGATAACATTTAGGGATTATAAATATGTTTTAAATAATAATAATAAGACTTTATTTAAAGAGGCAACACAGTTGGGTATACCCAGTCTTCCCTGTGAGCTCTGTGAGGCATTTTTTGAAATATTGCTGTTATATTAAGGTTAAAAATGTTGTTTGAGATAAAGGCACATGCCCCCCTAAACACATTGTGGGCTATGTAGGGGGTGGATTGTTGAATAAATCATACCTCACTGAATACCAACTGTGGCAGGTGATTGAATGAATTCTGGCTTGGTGGATTTATTGTAATTTACTATTAATTATATAAGGATTGCTACTTTGCAATAAATGAACCTCATTAAGAGAAATATAAGATTTTATTGCCATATTTTCTATGAAACTGAGCGGAGATAATTACCTCTGCAGGATGTTGGTCTCTTTCTGATTGCGTTTAACATTTAATGAGCATTATATAGCCTTGGATAACTGCAAAATATTGTAATTTGAATAAATCTAGAAAATGGCACTTGTTGCACTTGCAGTATTATTGTAAATTAAAGGTAGCCGTTTATGGTTAAAAGGCACTGGATTTGTAATCCAGCGATCCTGGTTCGATTTTGGATCGCAGCAGGTCTGATTATGCATGCCCTTCCATGCAAATTTGACAACAATACTGATTTTCCTCCACATGTGGAGAAGTTGCTTTTTGGTTGTGGAAGAATATGTTATAAGTACTGGTTCGATCATTAATTAGAATATGTACTGTCAAGAAAAACTAGGTGAATCGGCTGCCATATTTAACTGAAATATTTCTGTGAAACATGAATTAACTAACAAACAACATACAGTGTTTACATATTCATGTCTGCATTCATGAAATTTGTACTAAACTAAATATGAATGCATTGTACTTAGTATTGTATAGTTAATGTGAAAAAGAATGGCTTGGTCATTTAGAACAGATTTACTACACCTTCAAGTCACTATATTGATATTCCTGTCATACTCAATTATATGGAAAGGGAAGAGATATTAAATCCAAGGTAAAACACTACACTCTCGTAAATTGCTCTTTAAATTCACTCAGTCATGACGTAGTTCTGTGTTTAGCCTAAAGTGCTTTGACCTTATACATTATTCTAGGAGGAGAGGAGTTCAATTGGTGCTTATAATCTCAATGATCATTTTAATGATTATTTATGCCATCAGGCATCTACTGATGTGGGATGTATAATTGTAGTGATCGTCCTCTCCATCCCATGCAAAATGTTAACCAATGTTTTCAAGTTTAGAAACTCATATATTTTCAATGTCAATCAAGTCATGAATTGCCTTCAAACTTTGCATATTTGTTATTTTACCATCATTATAAGACACCTTGCATTGTCAATGCCATGTAACATTATCCAACATATCAACTGGAATATGTCCCCTGATTGACTTATGGACAAGGTTTCCTCTGGGGCACATTATTATATTAAAAATATTTGACTATGATGAAAAATTAACCCTTTCATTAGAAGGATCCTTGGAAATCTTAGGATTCAAATGGGTATCTAAAGGGCCTAATCAAACTCCTTATCATTATTTAATATATCGACAGCCCTAATATGTCTTACATTTCATAGAAGATCATGAATAGCTAACTAAGTAATCTTTGCCCTGTCAGATATACCGACAAATGCTTTAAAAAGTAACTCACTGAGAAAAATTGTCATGTTTACTGTCTTCTATGATCGATAACATCAAAAATGAGGTGTCCAGAGTGATTAATGTAAGTTGGAAAAACTTGTTTCACAATCAACCAAAAATAGGCTAAGAACACAATAAACTAATATGAGGAACTAATAACTAAACAACGTGTTTGTTTTTTCTTCTTTATTAAACCAACATATCGCGGCTGACATAATCAAGCCTTCTTCAGGGTTAAAATGAAATATAAACTAAAGCTAATCTTTAAAATATCCACACTGTAAAATGGCTTCTGTAAATACTGCATTGATTCCTGATAATTAAAAGAAACCTTATGAATCTATATTTGTACTGTAATTTTCCAAATACTTCCGTATCGAGAAGCTTCAGTTTGACTAGATGACAAACATTATTCAATTGTTACTCTGGTAAAACCATAATCATGTTCTTACAGAAATAGTTTCCTGTAAATCGTAGCTCCATGTAAAATTGTCTCCTGTGACATTTTGATCTGTATTTGATAGATGATAGGTGTAATATTGTTTCATGAGGATTCAATTGTAACTATAGATTATGGATTTAGCTACGACCTTGATTAGATTTAAAGGTCAAGATACCAGGAAATGTAGGGCGTCATTATAATGTGATGTGTACAATAGTAAAACTTTAGCCTGAAACAGGTAGATGGCTGAATGCAGTTCAACTGTATTTTATATGATCTTTCATAGGTTATTCATGTAACAGTCTAGAAATGTACTAAATTCTGTACAGAACTGCTTGAAGTATGCATAATATACTTTTCCCTGGCTATATATGAGCCATGGTGTCAAGTTAACCAGAGCTAGTCCAAATCATTCTTGTTAATTTACTGCTAAAAACTTACAAAAATGGTATTGCTTTACAAATTTTGTATGTTATATTGTAATGGGGACAAACTGTAAACTGTTAAAAGTATTATAATGACATTGTTAAACCCTATGCTCCATTGATATGTCAATGTCCTGTATTCATCTTCAATTATTTTCCAATAATGTGTATGAAAGGGAGGCAATCCAATTACAGATAATGGATTAATAGGACATCTTATATATCAAGGGAGATAACTCTTTATATTTCTTCCAAAAAACTTCGTATTCATGAGATGTGTACATGTTCTAGTTGATCTCTTTATCAGGATAGTTTAGGGTGAATGGAGTAAAGGGTTATTGTGACTATTGTACATATACATGGTTACTGAGATACAGTAGAAACTCTCTAATCTGAAACCTCTCTAATTTGAAATCCTCCACAAACTGAAAAAGTTCTTTCTGTCTCGATCTTCTTTTGCTATACTTTATTTGAAGAAAAACTCTGATCTCTGTGTAAAACAGGATGATATTTGAATGTTTGTATTGTTTTAGGTTGTTAAATCAGAACCTGTGGATACCTCAAAACAGAATGGATTTACTCCTGATGCCATGCATCATTCTACATATACTTCCATACATCATTGTCACCTTGCTGATAAAGAAGACCAAGATAGGTAAGATCTTTGGTGCAAACAAATTAACCTGGTCATCAACTTTTATGCATGACTTTATTTAAAGATTCTTGTGCAGAATTCTATTAATTTGCTGACTCAGTCATGCCTTGTCGGAGATTTAGATTAATATTTATAGTACACTGCTTATGAATGCAAACACTGAGATTAAATTGTAAATGTAAATCAAGAATGTAAATAAAGAATTCAGGGTCCATGCCTAAGCAAAGCACTAGCGAGCACCCTTATTCAGTTACCTCCCTTCCGCATAAATATAGAAGGCATGGATTACCTCCCTTGGAAAGTGCTATGTAGCGCTAACCCATTTAAACGGTCTTTCGTTGGCCAATGAAAGGATTTTGTTTCTCTACAGTGGTGTCAGTTTGGGTGACACTATATGTCATACAGACAAATATCTTGAACAGTATTGTACTTATGTTTCCCACATATACTGAGGAAGACATATGGATTTTATACTGAAAGCTTGTCTGGATGTCTGTCTAGATTAATGTCATAAAGTCTGTCTGGGCTTATTATCCTTTACCACAGGTCTGATTTCTATGAAACTCCACATGAATGCTTGTATGGTGCCAAGCCTAGAGTTGTGTATATTGTCAGAAACTTTACGTCAGGTGATTTTTTGCCGTAGTCATGGCCCTTGTTGGAGAGTCAGAAACCTTTCTAGTTAATATTTCTGGATGCTTACTGGAATGTTTATCATCATTTAAAGCTTCACACCTTAGTAGTATAGTTTTTGCTGGAACCAGGTGTCAGCAGAGTTAAGGTCTTGCATGTTGTTTCCTGGAATGGTCACATTTCTTGTACTGTAGATTAGTTCATCCTGGAGGTTTTTCTCCATCCTACTTCATTATGGGTTCTGTAAAGGTTATTCTATGACGTGTTCTGACATTTTATGACAAGCCTTGTAGGTGTGTATCTTTCTGCAACTAACGTAAGTCACTTAGCACTTACTCTATTTATGACAAGTTTTACTTATTTTTCAACTGTTGACCTGTATAATTCTATAGTATTGGTTTCTGGGTGACATTATAACATGATACAAATATAGCATTGTTCTTATATCTATCTATCATGCTTGTTACACTGAAGTACCATGATGCTGATGTATTGTACGCACAGATTCTCACAGACGTCATTCTGTTCCATTTGTGTAAATTGTTAGGCCAAAAGTAATTAATATTATAGTACTGGCCATATGCTGAACAATACATGGTAGGCCTCAGGTAGAATTTTATTAATATTGTGCAATATTCACTGGAAAACCAACAACTAGTGTCGACTTTCATTAAAAGGCCAATAAAATAAAATGGTCTGGGGAAAATATTGGTAGGTTGGGATGCAGAACCACAAGTTCGTTTTGTTTTGGCCTTATCCAAGAGCAGGAATATTTGTTTTTTAATTTTAAGGGAAAACCTACTTGTTTCTAAATTATCCCATTAAAAGTTGCATCTTCCCAAATGGTTGGTACCGAATTGAATCTATTCTCGAGTTTACATGATTATAAATGCAAATCTCTTCTCTTAAATTTCTTCTACGTAATCAAAATAAGAGTTTATATGTTTGAAATCTGCTGATATTGTCCACATTTGGCTTGTTATGCAAGGTTGGTGTCATTTTTGTTTGCAAGTTGTTCGCCATTTAGAGTTTATGCATGTAATTATGGATTCTTCTTGTAATGCAGACATGGTTCAATCATGGTTCCCTTGATGTTATGTATTTAACTTGTTAGTCTTGTTGAAATGTAGATCTCAAGGAAATGTAGATCTCGAGGTCTTGTTGAAATGTAGATCTCGAGGTCTTGTTGAAATGTAGATCTCGAGGTCTTGTTGAAATGTAGATCTCGAGGTCTTGTTGAAATCGAGGTCTTGTTGAAATGTAGATCTCGAGGTCTTGTTGAAATGTAGATCTCGAGCTCTAGTAGGTATCATGTTAATGCATGAACGGTAAGGCATCATTACCTGCATGTTGATCGTGACCTTGTCGAGGGTCGTGGTTTGATGAGAGTACTGATATGTTACCATTCTATCTGCCAGAGTGATTTACTGATGATGTTCATTGAAAGTATAGTCAGCCTTACTAGCCGAGTGGTAGAGCATCTCCTATGACGCGACATGCCATAATCTTAAAAAACGTTACCGGCATATCTCCCTTGCAGGGTGCTCAGCATTGTTAGTTCCCTGTTGTCAGGATAATGTGACTAATTAGTCTCAATATTACTGAAAATTAATACTGTTGACCAGTGGGATGGGTAGATGAAACAATATTTCAATATAATCATTGAGTGTATATAATTATGTAATAGAACTTAAATTTCTTCCCTTTTGTTTCAGGTTATTACCAGCAGAGTCATACACCAAACAAGCAAAACGTTATAAACATCAGGCAGATGAAATGGTAAGGTTTGCAGGGTTTGTAACCGAGATAATCACTCCGATACACAAGTATACTTAGTACCAAAAGTGTTGCACCTGATCGAAAAAATAAAAACTGTTTCAAAAATTGTTAATTGTCGGTGAAAGTATGTTCTTATGGACAACACGTTGTTCTCGCAAAATGGACCAGTATACTGCTTATTCGGCCCAGTATACTTCTGTTTCACCAACTTTTTTACCATTTTGTGTAACATTCTCTTTGAAATTAGGTGCACAACTTTCTAAACTTAAATTATAATTATGTTAACAATGGCATCCAGTCACCTCACCTATAATATCCTTTTTATACCTGTTTGTGTATAAGGCCTGAATGCCCCATTTCCACTGCATCTGGTCCTTTGCGACTATTCTGGCTGCTTATGTCATTCAGGTATATTGCAATCTCTCTTGAATCAGTTTACCATCTTATATACAGTTCTAAGGTTGTCTTGATAACAGATTTACTGATATTATATGTTACCGTAGTTAAGCCGTCTTTAACATCAGACCTGTCAACTGACATTTGTTCCATTTATCTTTTGTGTGCATCTTAAGTGATATTCCATGTATCCATGCAGGTATTATAAGCCAAGATGTTATCTGTGTGCTCAGTGTATCTTGGTACACGAGTATAATACTAAACCTCCATGTAACACTTCACTACGACTGACAATTATAACAACCCGTATACTGTAAAATAAGTATTTTTCAATATTGTTCAAATTTTTATTAATTTTGTGGTTGAATCCCATAAATAATTGACCTCCCAAATACAGAAAAAGGGTTTCACCACCCCATGTTTTCTAACCCACAAATTGTAAACGCCACAATAACAGCATTTTACAAAAAATCATAGAACTTAATTCCAATGAAAATAAGTGATCTTACAGTAAGTCAACGTTTTTGTTGGGTAATGATGGTTCCCCAAGTTACAATGTAATTAACTTTGTCTGTATGATATTTATTTTGTTCTCTTAAATGCATGTAGACACTGAGTGCTTCATTCATTCTCAGTATTGATTCTGGTTCCTCTATAACTGGAAAATTATTATTGTTATATGCAGCAGATTATTCTTGACAGTAGTTAATTTCGCCGATGAACTCGATTGAAAAATTAAATCCCTTAATGAGTTATTGACCTAAAAAATATATAACTGTTAACAAGAGATTTTTCTTTCAATATTTTAAATCGAATTTAAGAAACTACCAAATTACCATTTTATCATTATTCGTGAAATTTAAAAACTGAAAATTAATGATTTTACAGTATGGTGTTTTTATCTTGTCTGCAATTTGAAGTATTATATGGCATAAACAACAGTGTCCATTTCATGGGAAATGTCATAATGTATTGACATAAGTGCAGGAAGTTTTATGGATCATGTCTTTCCACAGTCACCATGTTAAAACTCAGCGATAGTAATTACCTTTTTATAAATCTTTTACAATATTAGTGGTGTCTTACCAACAGTTCTGTGGGATGTGTTGCTGGAGCAATCTGACTGCAACATGACTAGCCGTCGTCGAGACATGTTTCTTGTAACATCCTATATAAGGCGGCCATTGAGACATGACTCTTGCAACAACCTATATTAGGCAGTCGTCGAGACATGACTCTTGTAACAACCTATATAGGGCGGTCGTCGAGACACGACTTTTGTAACAACCTATATAGGGCGGTCGTCGAGACATGACTCTTGTAACAACCTATATAGGGCGGTCGTCGAGACACGACTTTTGTAACAATCTATACTGGGCGTTAGTAATGTTGGGTTTTACGATTGTTTTTCTGTTTCTAAAATGAGGTTTTACTGTTGTTAATGTGTTATTTGACTGTATCAGTTTACAGCAGTATATAATCCACGATTCTAATTCTTTCTCTCCTTACAGAAAATGGGTCTAGCCAAGTTTGGACTGTACTGGGAGTCAAGTCTATGTTTTATTCTATGTGGTTGTGTTTATGAGAAGAATCATCGGATACAACATGCAACAAATATGTATCAAGATATCCTCAAATTTATCGGGTAAGAATTTGAATTTTTAATAAAAGCTGAAAACTAGTCTTCAGCCCAGCCCATTATTGGAGGCAAATACTCTGCTTATGATGTCTGTGTTCAGCGAATTCTTCTGTTTTAAAGTGGCTACAAACATGTGTCAAAATATCCTTGAATTCATCTGGATCTTTGGAATTGATGGTCCACCAGCACTGAACCCTGGTAGAAAGTTGTAGGTCATTGGCCAATCTGGCTAGAATCAATGACCATGCACTTATGATTGTCTCTGTGGAATACAAAAAACAGCAGGTCAGCCTTCAAGTGACACTTTTTCCACAAGTGGAGGAGACGACCATAGTGAATGTTCCACCGTTAAGCAGTCATATACAGCAAACAGTTAACCAAACCAGTTTTCTGTTTTCCTTGAATAGATTTCTCTCTCTTTTTCACATGTGGCACTAACAGCATCTCATAATGTACATTATCAGGACTGTTGTACAGCACAAACTGTCTATAAATTACAAAATCAATCAATTTTTGTGTCATTGGAAAGTTGAGGATATTAAAATACCATAGATACAGTGGTACCCATCCTCATGCTGATGTATATCGTGTTGATGTATCGTTAGTTTACAGTTAAGAACATGTTGATCGGATATGTCATTCATCATTGTATTTTTGCCCTACTATTATACTGTCTACATACACGGCAGTCTTAGGTCTAAATGTCTCCATGTCGTGTATTATACAAACTGTTGAGAACAGTTGACAGACTTGTTTTATTGTGGCTGCAAAGTTTAACAACCAGAAAAAGGAGGAATTTTTCATATAAGTTGATAATTTGTTTGCCGTTGCTAGGTTACCGTTGCGGTTACATTTAAGGAATAATTATGAAATAATTGTTATAGTGCTGACTTATTGCTTCCAGCTACACGATGTATGTGTCATTATATTATGTAATCTGTAATTATACTACATGTATAATACTGTAATAACACATATTTTTGCTGTTAAAATTTTGAGAACGTTCTTTGCATTCACTATTTGTGAATTTGTAAAAAGCGAATTCCACTTTAATTTTGAATATAAATTATCTATGTGGATTAATTTACACAGGATGAATGGCCATGAAAATACAGTAAAGATTTGCCCTTAATAAATTTTCTTCTTTTACGGTACCTACTCACTACATGACATGTATTATATTGGCTGGTTTTATTAGTTCCATATTTCTCTACTTCTGATCGTGCTGAAAACAGTTTTTGTGTTAATAATTAGTTATTTGTAATTATGTTTTATTTTTGGTTCGTTATTTAAGACATTAATTCTGTAGGAAAGTACAAAAACATAGAGAATAATGTAGCTATCAGCCTATGATGTTAAATGGTTATATTAGTATCTGCTAGGTTATTATTCGCCCATCTTTGATGAAGAGGTATATTGCTTTGCATAAATCAGTCGGTCTGTCAGTAGACCAAATGGTTTCCGTTTAATAACTCAAGAACTCTTTACATTAGGACTTTCAAACTTTACATGAAGGTTACAATGATGTCATCACTAGTAGATGATGCCTATTGATTTTAAGGTCAGTAGGTCAAAGTCACTGTGACCTTTACAATTTCTGACCATTGAGCTGTCATGGGGGCATACATGTTTTACAAACATCTCTTGTTTGATATTTAGGTATGTCGTGCTGTTGACAGAGCTACATTTAAGTGTCCTTGTTTGCTAAACCGTTTGGTAGATAGTCAGTTTATTTCTTTAATATTTACTCCTCTTCAACGTGTTAGAATTTTTATGGCTAATTTTCTTGTTAAAAACTGAACTTAAATCATAAGACTTTATAGCCTAGTAGTAGAATGTTAACTTAAGGTGAGAGGTCCTGGAATAATTCTCAGGCTAATTTATACCACAGAAGATACAGAAATCGCACTTTAAGTTAGCTCTTGCTAGATGCTCAGTATATTAGTTAAACCTGGTTCTGTCTCCAATACCATAGTGTGATGGATACCTTCAAGAATGCGATGTCAACAATGATAAAATGAGTTGAAAAAATATGTTTCACAATTGATCTAAAGTAATTGCTATGAAATCTGATAAACCAATATCCACTCTGTTTGAATGTCATCCTCTCTGACTCTGGCTAGGTAATGTAGACAAAGAGGCTGTACTTGTGACATGTATGTATCTTTCGGCCTTATTTGAACTCGTGTTCACTACAGTGCATCACACTATATATCTGTTGATGTTGATGAACTATGGTCCTTAAAATAGAGTATCTATCGGATAGGAATACTAAGCAGAGAGCTATTAATTGATCATTTTTTCCCTCTCTCTGATTGTCTCTGTCTAGGTTTCCTATATTTTGATTTATTACTGGCTATATATCCACTAATCTAGACAGAAATATGATACAGTATGGAATTAACCAGTTGATGGTGTAATCATACATGTATACATATATAATGTTTGTGTATGATAGATTTTCTCAAGATATCTGTAAAAAATCGGTTTAAAACTGACTTTGTTAACCCTTTACTCCATAGATATGTCAATCCATGCCACTATTCTGTGTCCATAACCAATTAATTTCCAATAATGAGTATTTAGGGGAGGCAATCCAATTACAGAAATGGACTTCATAAAAAATTGGTGGAAATACTGACATTGTTAACCATTTAATTCATAGGTATGTTAATGAATGCCCCTATATCCCATGTTCATAACCAATTGGTGATTACAGAAAATCTTAGCAACACACTTGATTAAGGGAGACCACTCCTGTTATTTGCTTCAATATTGGATAATAAGGGGAGACAATCCAATTAGAGAAATAGACTTAGCTACACACATGATCATGTGAAACCACACCTGATATTTGATTCAAAAAGCTGCAGCTGCACATAAGATATGTTCACATTCTAGTTCATCTCTTACCAGAATGTTAGGTGAGGAGTACCAGAAAAGGGTTTAACCCTAAATGGATTAATAAACATATTAATTGTTGCACCATGAAGAAGTTATGAAGTGCCATTATTATGTTAATTGATGGTCATGATTTAAACTGTCCCTATAGATTCAAATGTCCTCCTCTTCACTGGGCCATAGCCAGTCTTCTGTTTTCATTCATGTACATGACTTTGCTATCATTACTATTGACAAAAAGTTATTTTAAGTTCCCTATTAAAATGTCCAAAAAAACTTAAAATGGATGATGATATTTCCTGAGTTCTCACCAGTAGGCCTGCTTCAGCTAGTTCATTGTGTAAAAACAAGGCTGTGAATTCTCCCAATATTCTCTCTCATTAATGAATTTTTACTGGTAACTTTAGAGATTCTAATGTCTCAGATGGGAGTTAAAAAAATAAAAAAAATGAAGGGAGTCAACCTGGGTCAGTGTTTCATAATGAATGTAGGCTGGGAAGATTGGTTACTGCCAACAGAATGTATAATAACGGTTATAATTCTTAGCTTTCACATGATTTTGAAGAGCTGATCATAGATGTTTTTCGTTTGTGAATATTGTATTTAATAGGATTGTTGCAGCCTTGATCTATATATGTTCACTTTAAGTGGGACACTTTCATGTCTACCGCTATATTGTTACCATAGAAACATCTTTTGTTTATTTGATTATTTTTAGCCATAGAACATAATTGCTGACTGATCTATCAATCCTTGATTGATGACTGATTGATGTTTATTTCTGGAGTCAATCCTTTATTCAAAGAAAGCTGTACCTTTTATACCAGTGAGGCAGTTTGTTAAAGTTGTCTGTTTTTCATCTAACGCCCAAACAAGTACTTAATAATTTTCTGATATATTGTCTGGTAGCTTCTCATGAAGACTCCCACGTTGATGCCTCGTTGATAAATATTATGTATAATATAAGCTATAAATAACTGTACAACAATTATTTTTCATGATGATTTTATGTTCGCTATAACTTGCAAATAGTTTCTTGCGAATTTGTAAATCATCTAATTTGTAAATCTTCTAAAATATACTTTTAAAACATTAAAACCTATCACGAACATTCATTCTGCATCGAATTCATAAATCTTCTAAATTGGTATGTTACAAAATTTGTGAATATAAAGTGATTTACAGTACCATATTTGGAAGCTGACTGTGTGGGTGTATTAATATGAACTTTAGTCTAATATACCAGCTGATAATCCCTGTTTATATGATGGATCAGTGAATTATGTTCTGTTGAAAGTCAGCCATTAAGTACACAACAATGCAACATTATGTCTCCAACATATATAGTGGGGGGGGGGACATACTGATTTTGTGCTGAGTGTCCGTCTGTCTGGATGGGTGTCTTAAAAGTTTGACAGTGATTTTCTTCATTTACCGTTGGTTGTATTGCCATGAAACTTAACATAAATACTCTATACCATAATAGTTGTGCATATTGTCAGGTATTTAAGCTAGGATGATTTTTGCCCCGTGTGGGAGACTTCTAGTTAGATAATGTTATGTCCAAATATGGTTTGTGAACCACCTAACATATCAAACCTTTTACTTACTGGTACCATGTTTATGTATATTGTACTTTGATCTGGTATGTGATATAAATTGATGAAAGTTTTTACTGATAAGATGTTCTTGACATTTAAACTTCCTGATACATTATGTCTGTTATACTGGAAGGTAGATAATGGCTTCAGGCAACTTCTTGTGATTCAAGTCTTCCTTTTATGATAAGTTGACAACATTTTCAAGTAAATGTAGTGGTATCACTTTTTCCCAGAGGTTAAGTCTCCAGTACTACTGTTGTATCATGGTGAATGTTTGACTTGTATTAATATAAATGATTCTGTGAATGCTGTTGTTATAGTCCAGAGAATTTGACACGACTCTCCACCATAATTTAACAGCTGATAAATTGTCTATATTTATATAAGATTTTAAATACCAACTAAAATCTAAAGGACCGATATTGCATGATTTGCTAGCGAAAATTTATATATTCAACGCAAGAAGCTTGTAATATATTTACACATTTTTCTGAGATATATGTCAGTTCTATAAATTTGAGACTTAGCGCAACGCTTTGAAGATTGTGCAATTGCCAATGGATTATTTGTCAAGGGGTTGGCCTGTAATTCACAGTTAGTCTTGTTTCTTATGTCTTTTTCAAATAACTCATAAATTCTGTGTGATGAGGGATACATATCATAACCCATTATCCTATATCATGCTGTAGCATTTATTTCTACCTTAAAATTGTTTTATGAATTTGACTGGATAGCTATTATAGTGCACTTACCATTATCATAAATTGTCAATCCCTAATATAAGTATTGTTATTTTAACTAGAAAACAACTTGTAAACCAATATCTGTCAATAATGCATTTCGTGTTAATATCTTGCGCCTGACTTGCCCACGGTTTGTTGTGGACAAAAAATTTCAAAGTCTGGATTTTGCAGGATTTCTGCAGTTAAATTAGTTTGTGTTTTTTTGTTGGTTCAGAGTGATGGACGTATTGCAGAAAAGGTTTAGACAGTTCTGATTACAGTGAACACAAATAATGCACAACTTTTTGTACCGTTTTCTCAGATTTTGTCCTGGTACATTCCAGCATTGCTGACGTGTTAACAGCAGTATTTGAAGCTCTGAAGTTATGGACTCGAACTCGTTTGAACTTATGAGACAAATGAGTGATGAAATTTTAACTAACACATTTCCTTAATAAGTTTATGAGGAGAATACACTCGACATGCACTTGAATACTAGACTCTTGTGCTGACAGTTACTTGATCATTTCAGTAAAATATGATGTTTTAGATCTGTTAACAACCTGACTTATGGATAGTTTTTGTAGCATTCCTAGAGACTTATGAATGGATATTTTGGTTCGTTTAGAAATGTGAGATACATCATAATGTCAGTGGTGTCTGCTGTAGACATATAAATACATAATATACATGTCCTTAGTTTTTACCTGGAATTGTGTAATCTCATCAATAGGCTATCTGTGATTCTTGTACATTATTTCAGAAAAGTCCTATTAACTTGGTAAAGTCTTTGATACTCAAATGTCGGTTTGGGCAATTATGAGATGCTAATCAGATATTTTGTCATGTAATAATAATAACAATAATGATAATTATAATAATAGCAGCATCTTTATTTTATAAATATACTGATTGATTAAACAACATATACCGTATCTTATTTATCTTAATTAGTTAGCCCCAATTCCACGAAAAAACTTAAGTTATTGCTCAGCTGAGACTGCTATTTTAAAAACATATTTTGTGGGTTAAATGACTCAAATGTATACTTGTGTATATTGTTTCATCACAGTTAAATGCCAATTTAATAGAGAAATACATAATAAGTCTGATTTTTACAGAAAATAGTGTTTTAAAGTTCTAAACATCTAAAGCAAAAACTTAAGTCTGTTATAACAGGCTCAAGTATGACATTCTTTATTATTCATTACTGTTGGATTTCCGTGAGCATTTCAAACAAAAATCACCTACTATATCATTATTTAGCAATAAATACACAGTTTCAGATAGAAATCTACATCACAAGACTATAATCGTAGTCATATAATAAATTCAAAATAGCAGTCTCAGCCGAGCAATTACTTAAGTTTTTTCGTGGAATTGGGGCCTGTGTGAGTGAGAGGCTTGATTTAAATGTCAGAATAATTTGTAAACTATTTGATTGTCTATTTTCTATGCCTCTCTCACTGTTCAGATCTTTTTTATTGGCTTTAAATATAACGATACACAGTTAAATGCAGGGGCTTCTTTTAACCATTGTCATGACCATAACTATTATTAGACTATACTGATTCTGTACATTGTAACTGTCACATTGAATGTTTTCTGACATTAAGAACATGAGGACATTTCATCATACACAATAACAGTCTATCAGTTAGTTTGCGGAAGTAGAGTCTGCTTTCCTGTATTTGTTATTATATAATTTTGTGTGGCCTTCATTTTATGTTTCAACATTTTTCTGGCTGATAATACATACTGTTAATGTTATATGTCTCTTGTCTGTCTGGTAGCTGTAAATCATGATTAATTATAGTAAACATCTTGAATAGAGAGGGTCGTTAATACCTTGACTACTTGGTGCAGCCAGGTTATAACTGTAACTTTATATACCATTTAAGGTCATTCAATAATGATGTCCATCGCAACTAGTGTTTTTATGCCCCCGTATCGATAGATCGGGAGGCATATAGTGATTCACCTGTCCGTCCGTCCGTTCGTCCGTCCGTCCGTTCGTCCGTCCGTCCTGGTTAACCCAAATTGACCGTTTCTTCTAGCATCTTTATGGCTTGCTACAAAGCTTCCAAACTTGCATGGATGTTGTATATGAACACTCTTCACACACCTGTATCACCTGACCCCATTTTGACCTTCACCTTGACCTAATTTTGGACTTAGACTTATTTATGGACAAGGCTTCCACAGGGGGCCTAAGCGTTTATTGAACGCAGTCTTGTTTTGTTTGTATTTGGCTGAGGCTGTGGTATTTAGTGTGTGGTCCTCCGGGTTTTCCTGGCCAAGTTGGCCAAATGACCTGTGACTTCAAGGATAGAGACAAGTTCTGTTATACTTAAGTACAAGGATTTTAGGAATCCGCGTGAAATACCTCTTTCTAGTATGTAACTCATGCCAAACACACAAAAATATAATGCCTCAGGGTTTTGAGCAAGTTCATCTCTATACTAGGAATCTGATGGTTGTGTAAAAGACATTGATTTCTGTAATGGGATTGTCTCCCCTCTACAATTAATATTTGAAAATAATTGTTGGTTATGAGCATGGGTTAGGGTATCTTAGGAGTAAAGGGTTAAACTGTAGCAGTCCGGATTATTCTAAAGGATAACGTCTCAAAGTACATAATGTGTACAGTATGATATATTTCTTCATCGTTGGAAGTTTACTCAGTACATTGGCACTTGTTGACTTTTAATAAGAGTTTATTGGCACTGAGTTACCTGAGACCTTTGTTCAACTGTTGACATTAAATAGTCCTGATTTTCAGTGAAACCATTATACCTCTTAGTATATATTGTCTTTATTAGAATACATCAGCTCTTGTTGGCTTTTAATTAGGGTTTAATTGGCACTGTCAGTTACCTTGTATGGAGCTGTTGACATTAAATATTCCTGATTTCAGTAAAACCTTTAATAAGCAGTGTACTTTTGATACAAGGTGATTTGATATCTTGTTTGAGATGGACGTCAATTGTAGTGTTGAATTCTGTCAATTCCATATATACACTTTAATTACCAGAAAATTATGTGTATTTATTATTTATACAAGGATTTAGTGTAATATTAATATATATATATATAGGAAATTTTCAAGAACTCACAGGTAAACAACCCCCAGAGGAATGCTGCGAGTGTTTTGGCATTCCGCATAGTTGAACATAACATCTATTTTGATTTAAAGACTGTCAGGGCCAGGGTAGATGTATTAATCAATACCAGATTTAGAATATGTTAACAGTCATGCTGATTCTATCTAACATTACACATAAACTGATGTATATTTTCTGTTACATTTTCTGCTAATTGAACTGTAATGAGTTTGTGGCATTAAATCATACTCTATGTAAATCTAAGTATAGATTGCTATAACAAATGTCTGCTGATGAGATAGTGAAAGTTAATGGAAATGCTGGAAGAAATCATACAGATTTAATGAGTTATGAAATATTCTAAATGGGTTTCGTGCCTTGCCATAGATTTCATGTACATGCATTACACTGATTGCGTGACATACATATTTTGCAGTATCTGCCATTATATTCCTGATTTATAATATAAGGAAACCAGACACCGATCTGCTGAAGTATCTCTAGAAACAGCATTTCATCTCAGCTGAAATTGAAATTTTTGAATTTGTGATAACTACGTTTGAACTATTGAAAATGTACTTTTTTTTTTTTTTAACTAATTTAACCATGTGCATGTATTGAATACAAGTTAAACAGTTGATTTCAAGTAGACAATAGTTACATAAGGATGATAAATGTTCAATCAATTAGCACATAATCATATATAGTTCACATCCATTATATTAAATGCTGTAGTCCTTCGGGTATTAAATAATCCTGGTTTTTACTCATCACATTGTGATATGAAAATGCTTTCTCCCCATCATTTTCTGTTGATTTGATCAAAGGGGATAAACATATACAGTACAATATAATACAATAGTGTATTATTGCTGATGATATTATTCCTATATTGATAATTCATTGAAAGCACTCCTTTAGGCCAAAGTTTTAATTTTTAGGTTTTTTTTGTAAATTTTGTTTACGGGAGGGAGATTGAAAAAATGACAAACAAGGTGCCCTTTTGGGACCCTTAAAGTCACTCAATCTATGGCAAGTGAACGACGAAGGGCCCGTTTGGCCCTCTTGCTAATTTCCGTTCCTTCTTCCCAACAGCAAAAATTCCTATGCACCTAAATATTAAAAATCTATGGCCTAACTGGATGATGTAATGTTGGGTCTGTTAGAAGTCTAGACAATGTCATGTTGTTTATTGTGTGTGAAAAACAGGTTATTCTACCATATTGGTAACTGAATTGGTGTTCATTGAATTTTGGACAGAAAGATATGTTTACTTTTTCCTATAATTTTTAATTGGCATGCACAATTGATTGTGTTTATCATACGCCCTCCAAGGTTACACAAGGAGTCGTATGGGGGGTAATTACTGGAATCTGTCTGCTTATTGACACATTCTGGTGTCCTGCCCAAGACTGTCGGCCTGTACACACATTCTGGTGTCCTGCCTGATTCCGTCGGCCTGTACACACATTTTGGTGTCCTGTTCATCCGTAGGCCTGTATACATACACACATTTTGGTGTCCTGTCCATCCGTCTGCCTGTAGACACATTCGGGACACATAATTAGTTTTGATTTACTGGTATACTTTAATACTGCAGAACAACTTAAATGCCTGAAAAATGCCTGTATTGTTCATTTGACCTTAAAATGACGGAAATGCCTGAAAAATGCCTGTATTGTTCATTTGCCTTAAAATGTCGGATATGCCGGAAAAATGCCTGTTTAGTTCCTTTTTTGCTTTGACTTGTACTGAATATTCTCTTTCCACTACAATTACGTTTCACTTTTGTTTAACATGTCACAATTTTCTGGAAATGTTGACATTTTTATGAGTTTTATAAGTTTTATGAGCTGGTCATAAATATATGTCCTCCTCATGTTGTACAATCAATAAAGAGGAACAATGAACTGTTTGACACATGTTCCAGAGCGTCAGGGGTTACATTAGGTGACACATGTGTTCCAAAGCTTCAGGGGTTACATTAGGTGACACATGTGTTCCAAAGCTTCAGGGGTTACATGAGGTTGACATATTGAATGAGTACTTACATTACAGTCTCTGTATATATACATATCAGTCTATCAATGCCTCAGTATTGTCACATGCTTCCTAAGGCTCTCTACATAGCTTTTATAATCTTGTTTGACCTTTACAATTGATTTTTATACAGAAGCTTAGCACTGAGATATATTCATGATTAATCAACCCATCTTGACTGGTCGTTTACTCTGTTCCTACCAGCAAATATTAGCCAGATTAGCTTAACAACTTATTCTCTGCCTCTGGTCTCATGTGTATATGTAATATAGGCGACTCTTCATACCAGTAAGTTAACATGGTTTCAAGAGGTATTTATAAGGTTAAGATGGTATTTGTCAGTGATGCATAGTTAAACCAGCCTTAGTTTGTTTGTTATTAACAAGACAATTATTGTAAGTACATCAGGCCAATCATTTTTTCCCTACAAATTGGTCAATGACCTCCGATTTTAGGGATAAACCATTTTTTAAACACCACTATTTTCTTGGTGTTTGACTTGACCTGTTTAAAGACATTACTGGTTGCTGTAATGACGATTTTGTGAAATTCTATCCCCAGTATGATATTACCTCTGTATGTGATAATAATTTCAATGTCATATTATGACATCAAATATGACATTGAAATCAAATTTTAACATTTATATTATAATTATATTTATGTAATGATTGTATAGGCTGTACAAATTACCCTGGTCCTCAACCTTTATGTATGAAAATGTTGCAAGCTTCTTGCACGGAATAATTATATCAATTTCCAAGAGAAAGTCGTGTCTTGCCAATGATCTGGATTAGTGTGTATTATTATCATTAGTGCACCTGATACTTATTCCTAATACTCCTTGCTTATGAAAACAATGACGGAAATAAATTTCATAGACAACTGTAAAATTATTCTATTAATAGAAAGTTCAAGGACAATGTTAATTTGTTTGTACTATAGATGAGAGAAAAAAATTTCTATCATACTTTCTTCAGCTCTGTTCCAGCCGAGATATTGAACTGATCATAGAAATTAAAAATTGCTGTGTTTTTTTGTATTAATTTTAATATTTTGTATGATTTTATGTACTTGCAGGCATCGGTATCAGCAGTTGGAAATATTTGATGATTCGGGGCACCTTGAGACTGTTAATAAACTCAAGATATTATGGTATGTAATACTTTGTAACATGTTTATATGCAGGTGAATAGTGTTTATAGAGCGGTTGGTGGCGTCGTAAAAAGTGTGTCTAATATGATAATAGAAAATCAGACAGGGAAGGCAGCACTTAACGTAAACAACTAAGCACAGAAAAGATAAAAACATCAAATATTACAATTACACGGTACAATGCCCAACACACAACTGAACTAGGCTGCTGAAAGACCAAGTTTCAGGTGCCAAAAAGTTGTTAGTCCTTGTCCCAGCTGTCAAAAAGCTGAAAGACCTAGTCTCAGCTATAAACCAAGAATAACACCGAAATCGCTAGTTTCTTGAAAGACGGCAGCTCTAAATAGGTGATGTACTACATTAATTTTCCTAAATATACTCAATTATTGATGATGTGATAATAATGAGTTAGCTAGTAATAATATTAAGTGGAACTTTAATTGTTATTTATGTGGGAAAAGTTGACAACTTGATATTCCTGGAAGTTCTCTTCTAGTATAATAATATGACACCAGAAACAAGACTTGCATCTTATTTTCGGGATTGGGAATTGTGCCTCTGTAGGAACTATGTTGAATCATGCATGTATAATATGTATATATGCCTTAAACTTTTCATAAAATGGTTGTAATTTTATAGATTACATTCCACTGTTATACCTTGAGGGTTTCCCATGTGTTGTAATGAATCTAATATGCAACATGCAATCTATATTGTAATGTAATTTACACCAGGTGAACCTCTACAACTACTGTAACTGGCAAATTGTTGTTACTGTAGAACTGATATTTCTGTCCAACTAATCTATGTATTGTCATAGTTATATATATGAGATTAGTAAATTATGAGCGTACTGCAGTCTTGCTGATTTTGAGCTCGGAGAAATAGCATCTCTAGGGTCATTAAATAGAATAATTTGTCTGTGTGTGAGTGTTTTCCACTTGCTGGCCTCGGTCGCATAGTCTCTCTGTCAGACACTGTCCTTATACGCAATATACGCTGCCTCATGGAAAATGGTATAATGGAACTGTCATTTGAATATGATGTATTTGATCTACTCAACCCCATCTACGTACAGAATCACTGACTTCATACTCAGATCTCTCCATCTTGTCTGTCCAGGATGTAGTAAAGGGAGGCAATCAATACAAACATAAATTATCAAAGGGAGGCAATCAATTAGACATACTTTTCGAAGGGAAGTTTTCACTACAGATATAACAGACATAAATATCAAAGGGAGGCAATCAATACAGACATAAATTATCAAAGGGAGGCAATCAATATATACTAACATTATCAAAGGGAGGCAATAATTACAGACACATTTATAAAAGGGATACTATCAGTTCAGGCATACTTGTCTAAGGGAGGCCATCAATGTGCACATAATCCAATATTGACCTTATCAGTCCGCAAAATCACACCAGTGTTACATAGCCTTATTTGATTTATTTGTCACTCTGTCTGTTTTTCTTGGAAATGTTGCTAGATATCAATAGATGCACTGGATTCACCCCAGCAATAAGACAAAGCAATATAACAGTTTCATTAATTTTTGACAGATATTTATGGTTGGTAGAAAAGAAACACTGAAAATGATATGGCATACTTACCAGACAAACATTTAATTTAACAATTTATATGAAAAATACATAATATTCAATACAACCTTCGTAGAGCAACATCCTTTGGGTTTGTTATTGGCCATTGTTTAGAGGTTGTTGTACTACAGAGGTTAAACTTACAATAAATATCAGCTTAGGGAAATTTTGAAGGTGTTGTTATAGAGAGGTTGTCGCTCTTCTGAGTGCTGTGGCTGACGATGTAAAATACTGTATTGCATGTATGTGTAGATTGGAGTGTGAGTATACGCCTGTAATTCAAAATAACTCTACAATATTAAGAACAACTCTTCCAATGCTGACAGAATCTATTGATCTTCATCAAGCAGCTCCTTAGTAGATAAAACAACACAAATAATTAAATGTAAGACAAATACCAACCGTTGTAATTAGAAATCAGCCTCGACTATGGTAATCATGTAGCGGTTGTACCATACAGGATAATCAATCAATAAAGAGGCTATACGGAAATTAAAGTGTCAGTTGGAGACCTAATGTTGTGAGTTATACCTTTATGTTGTTAACTGTTGTACTTATGATTACGTGGTCCTTATTTACAACATGACATGTCCCAGAAAAACCCCGTGGTGTCAATATTCCGGATTTATCCGGAATTCCGGATTTATCATTCCTGAAAGAGCTATCATTTCTGACCAAAATAAAAGTAATTTGGTGAAAATATCTCAAGAAATGGCCAAGTTATGGTCAATTTAATCTGCTCTGAAGGATTTTATTCAATAAAAGCTGAGTTAAATATGGTAACAATGTGATTGAAGGTCTCTTGTTTGGATAAATGGTCAGCATAATATGATTTTCAGTATTTTTAATTTGGCTCTGTTGACACCCCTGAAAACTGTTGTTCTGGATTATACCGAACAACTCTAGAAAACTTGAAAAAAAACTCCCGGGTAATTCTGGCTTCGTTTAACAATTACTGCATTTTGCTATTTTATGGTGTTTACTATGGTAAGTGTAAGGTGTCTGCTTGTATGTTGTTTATTATACAACAGAAACAGGAGAGAATTTACCATTTAGGCTGACATATTGTAATGTACTTACTGACTCAGTAAAATGTTCATGTTTTGTTTTGTATTTACTGTGCACTTTTGATTATACAGTAAAACCTTTTCAGAGCAGTTGTCTTGGAGAGCAACAACCTCTCTATAACAACACCTTCAAAATTTACCTCGGCAGATATTGACTTGAAATTTAACCTGAAGAGCAACAACCTCTACACAACAGTCAATATTTGCAGCTCAGTAAGAGTGTTGCTCTACAGAGGTTGTACTGTATAACAATCTAGCATCATAGTCGTTGTTGAACTATCCGATGTTGTTAATTTTAGCTCTATAAATGGTTCCTTATTCTGGTGGTACCACCATAATACCAGTAATGTACAACATACCGCACACTCGCTCAATCACTACCAACAGCTGCTGTAGATAGACTGATTATATCAATTCATTTGTTTAATCATGCATTCAAATCTGTAATTATAATGTATGACCTTTGTGCATATTATGATAACTGCAGTTTATCATCAAAAGGTAGTATGCATTTTGAACTTTACTGTATAGTGTATCACTTAGTGCTCATTTGTTGCCGTAGGATAGTAAAACAATCTTAATTTAGCAAGATGGTGTATGCTCAGGTACAAGTGTTCTATATTTAGCATATTACTTTATATCTTCAAAACACCCACAAAAATCCATCTGATGATGATGACTATGACGACAGATTGATTGATTGATTGATTGATTGATTGATTGATTGATTGATTGGTTGATTGGTTGGTTGGTTGATTGATTGATTGATTGATTGATTGATTGATTGATTGATTGATTGATTGATTGATTGATTGATTGATTGATTGATTGATGAGCATTGATCATGATCAATTAGTTTGGTAATGTTGTTGATGTTGATTAATGATTATGACAAATGATGTTTTGAGAAGATGATAATGATTAGTGTCTTGTATTTCACATACCTGATAAGTTTCTGGTCTCTATTGAATCACCTGATTTAACTTAATTGGATGGTTTATTTTAAAATAATTGCATTTCAACATGCAAGATATTAATCAGCCCTAGAACCTTATCTGCTGTGTGTAGAACTAATAATAATAATAATAACGACTATCACCATGATTGTACAATGTGACATGATACCAGTATTTTCCCACATGAGTATTACAGCCCTATCCAGAAGTGTAGGATTGCACATTATATAATTAACTGATTACATTTTGTATGTAATTGATCCATGTTCCATAACTTTTCAGTGCAGTCTGTTTTGCTGACTGCAGTTCAGTCTAATATAACATTTTAATGATTTATTGTTTCCATTATTTTCTGTTTCTTTTCTGTTTTGGATGTCCTTCAGACATGTTTCTAGTATTAAGAATGTGCCTGAAATAACTATTTGAGTTCGGATTCAATATACGACGCTTTGAATTAGAATTAAGCAACTGAAAGAAACTGAATCCTTACTTTGAACTGAAGCACTTTTCTCCCTTTTTCCCATTGAACATTGAAATACATGTGTACTGTTAAACATCATAATATCTTGTATAACGCAATACTTTGTCTTATTTTGGTCCATAGTTCCTGTCCATAACTTGTGCAGTACTAACTAGTCTGTCACATTGTTCATTTGTATGTCTGTTACAAAATGCATAATGGCCGAGGTGATCCAAATGGTTTATCTTGTCTGGTATTCATCTCATTTGTCACACTACAGTTCTTATAAACCCATTGTTTATAGTGCAGCCATTGATGTACCAGGACAAAGATGTTTCATGTGCAGTCATTGATGTACCAGGACATAGATGTTTCATGTGCAGTCATTGATGTACCAGGACAAAGATGTTTCATGTGCAGTCATTGATGTACCAGGACAAAGATGTTTCATGTGCAGTCATTGATGTACCAGGACAAAGATGTTTCATGTGCAGTCATTGATGTACCAGGACAAAGATGTTTCATGTGCAGTCACTGATGTACCAGGACAAAGATGTTTCATGTGCAGTCATTGACGTACCAGAAGCTTATATGACATGTATTGATACGATTTTCAGAAACACTCAGAGATGCATGTGTCTCTGTCATCTCCATGACGCATGTTAAACTCGAAGTAATGGTTTATGTCTTGTTGTTATTAATCACATATGTTTGTATTCATGTATTTTCAGTTTACGTATTCAAGCATTGGTTTTTCTCAGACTCTATTATATGAAAAGAAATGAAACAGTGAAAATGAAACGTATCCTAGAAGAAAACTATAACAAGGTTAGTGGTCATGGATTTTTTAGGTGTGGCTGAGACAGTGAGTAATAAGTGCATTGTTATCCTTTATTTCTCGCCAGATTATCCAATGACCTTTAAACTTCGAGCAAAGAATCACTTGTGTGATACAAGGAATCCAGGTGCAATACAGTAGCTCTTTCTGAAAAGACTCCTTGATTCTTAAACATGCCCAGTGTACAGCACTCTACCGATACACATTAGACTACCACTGGGTATCCAAGCAGTTCAACTCCAGGTGGGTGGAAAACACCGAAATCCATTTTAGATATAGCCCAAGTGCCTTGCCAAGATCCAAATCAATGACCTCTTGATCAGATACAACTATGAAGTGTTGAAAGTACCTGACCTTTGCCAAGGTTAAACCTTGACCTTCAAATTCTCTAAAAACTATAAAGTATTAAACTATAACTATGTAGACTTTTACCAGATAGATAAAATTTAATTATGTGAGTATTTGTTTATTGATTGCATTGATAAGGTAGTTTATGCCTTTCCAAGTATTGTCATTGACTGATGTGTTGTTGATTGCCGACTGGACCGTCACAGCCGTAAGTGCATGGTCATTCAGTTTGTTCCCTGCCACATTGGCTGAAGTCTCTAAGAGAGGGGAGACTGTTTAGATTTCATTATATTTTGATTTCCATATTTTCAGGGTTCAAAGTCAAGTTCACAACCCAAGCCACCATCTGCTCCATCTCCTCATCAGCCGAGCTGGAATCGTTCAACGGGGACACCATCGCCTATGTCACCGACACCATCTCCTGCCAATAGTGTTTGCTCTGTAGGATCTGTGGTAAATATCTCTTTAGTTACAAGTTCAACTTCTCAAGTTATAGTTAGAATATATTAAATAAACGTTTAATGATTTAAAAGGTCGAAACGAGCAAAGCTTAGAATATAACATTCTGGTTTTTGATTGGCCGATAGAAATTAGCGCCAACACATGATGTCATGTCTGTTAAGAGCAAAATTTTAACGATTAAATTTTCATTTAACTGCCAAAATTTGCCGTTTTCATTTGCTTTAGGTCAGATGATTTTTGCCAGAGTTATGGCCCTTTGTGGGAGACTTAAAAAATGATAAATCATAATGTCATCAGAGAGGGTTGGGGTCTTGGTAGTGAGCATTCTCCTCGTATTTGAACAATGTAAATTGTAATCACTTTGTATTTATCACTTTGTGTTCTAAGAATCCTTCAGAAGGTTTTCAACTGACACACTAGTTATTCAAGAAAATCTAATCAACAAGCATCTTACGGAAAAACCCAGAGGTCTGGATTTGCTGCACTCGAAAGAATGAGCGTTTCTGTAAAAAAGTTTTATATTTAAAGGCCTCTGTTTGTTACTTACATACATATATAGAGTTACCAGTGACATAGCACAATGGAGCTACATCTCACATTTCAAGCTTACATGAAACCTATTATACTTATGAGATTTTATGAGAAGTAGATCAGTATGTGATACTCTTAATGTCACACTATATCTTTGTAATTTGGTTGTTCATATATTTCCTCTGTCAGCTTTTTTTCTTTTGTAACAAGATACTGTGCTGTCTTGAATGACTCTCCTACTTCTTGAACTGTTTAATTGAGGGCATATTTTTATTGGTCTGCTTATCTGTGTCTTTCTCTGTTTGTCTGTCACAAAACTTTAACTTTGCCTATAGCAGATCAGGGACTTATTATTATATGTAATGTCTGTAGGTGAATTCACATGGCTGTTCTCTGTCCATCTCCAATTATTTCCCAACAATGAACATCTAGGGGACAGAAATAAACTATAAAGACACATTATCAAGGGAGATCACTCTTGAGATTTGTCTCAAAAAACTGCTCATGAGATATGTACACCTTTCTAGCTCATCTCTGATCAGAATAGTGTATAGAGTAAAGGGTTAACATCTAGCTTTACATATCTTAGCGTTGAAGTAAGTTTGTGAAGTGAAAATATTGCGAACTTCGCAAATTTACAAAATTCCCTTATATATCTTGGAGCGTAAATTTCTGCCTAAAAAATGATACAAAGAAAAGAGAAAAATTGTCATCTTTCAGCACACTAGATACCAGAAATCTTTGTTACCCCTTTTAATAACCGCTATTTTCTATCTTTCAGGGAAGTTCCGATCAAACACCATCTAAGTTATGTAATGGTACAAGTAGTCAGAGTCAGATAGTACCTGCAGGTTCAGTGATTGTACCACAACGTATTCATACTATAACACAACAGTACTTCACCAACTCTAGCCATCTAGTACAAGGTCATGAAATGTGGAACCAAGCTACAAGTTATACTACCAACATTGAGACTAGAGGTAAGTTCTACTAATGTAAAAAAAAATTACACAGACAAACCTTGTGTTAAAGACCACAATCATGTGAACAAAGACCACTTTAACAAAACCTGACTGCATAGACCACCTGTGAACAATGACCACTATAACAAAACCTGACTGCATAGACCACATGTGTACAATGACCACTATAACAAAACCTGACTGCATAGACCACCTGTGAACAATGACCACTATAACAAAACCTGACTGCATAGACCACATGTGTACAATGACCACTATAACAAAACCTGACTGCATAGACAACATGTGTACAATGACCACTATAACCAAACCTGACTGCATAGACCATCTGTGAACAATGACCACTATAACAAAACCTGTCTGCATAGACCACCATTTTTATTTCCAGACTTCTTTAAACCTTCAGTCCTGACTGACAAATTTTGATTTGGTCTGACTAAAAATCATTAAGCTATCTATAAAATGAAGAGAAACATATACTTATGTACACTGACATGTTTAAAATGTTTTTGCAATGTCTTATCTCCTATCAGGTATCTAAACTGTCAAGCGAGACCACCTTTACAGACAAGTTTTTAAGTATTTGATTGTAGAATTTGGTGTGTGATTATAGACAAACCACTGTGTATGAGGATAGCTTGTTAGGAGTAATGCACCAGTCAATAGTATGTCTGCCCGGGGATACAGGGGGAATTAGACAAATCTTCCCGACAGACGGGAATTAGACGAGCTTATCGACTCCGTGTCCCGGGGAATAGACATTGGTCTGGGAATTTCTACACTACGAAAGACCACAGTGATACTTTTATTCATGTTTTTTATTAAATTACCCAGATGAAAAACTATGCCCCACGGTGGGGATATAAACAATAAGCATTGTCTCCAGGGTGGGAATGTAGACATCAAAAAATTGAAATGTCTAATTCCCCCTGGGTCGCACGCCGCTCCCCTGAGGGGGCAAAATAATGACTGGTGCATAACCTGACCTTAAATATGCAATTTTGAAGAAAAATACTTGTTTTTTAACATGGTAGTAATCCAGATGCACAGCTTCTCAGTTCCGTCAGAGAATTGTTAGGTTTTCATATGGCTCTGACAGAATTGAAAACCGAACTTTTGCGCTCTGTTGGAACTCGGGATACACAAAGTATGAGTTCTGTCTGAAATGAGAAGAAGTATATCAGGATTACCACATTGTTTAAGGAAAGAATCATAATTAATATTTTTAAAGTGGATTCCGATATTGCTGAGTTTGTAACAATGTAATATGTTTATGTTGGATTTTAATAAACTATTTTCTCTTTTGTTTTCCAGAATTTTTTTCTCAGATGGACTTTGAGCATGGAGCACTAACATTAAGCAGTAGTTTGTTACATCTCGTACGATATGTTCGAAAGGCAATCATCAAGTTACAGTTATAATCATACACGCTAACGAGATAGACTCGTTCAAAATGTCTCATCATTGAGTCTGATTATCAATGAAGTGTAACAACACGTTGTCATACACTGTCAGTATGATTGTCAGTCTGTAAGAAATCTTGCCTTAAAGTTATGGTAGCTAGAAGTGTTGGAGATGCTGACATTTGTTAGTACGGGATATCCTAGATATATCCCAGAGTTCATTGCCACAATGGGATATTCGGGATTCCTGTGAGTCGGGCTTTGTATTGTTTCTGTGTTCAGTAAGTGAACGGTAGAGGTTTGGGTGATGAAGGATAGAGGTTTGGGTGATGAAGGATAGAGGTTTGGGTGATGAAGGATAGAGGTTTGAGTGAAGAAGGATAGAGGTTTGGGTGAAGAGTAGCAAACAAAGAAGGTCCTGCCTAGCAACCGTTGTTTTAGATGCTGGAATAATCGACAACCTGTAACAAGAATGTGTATGGGAAAATTCCAGAGTGTTGACCTTGTTGTTCAGTCTACAGTTATGCTCTATGTGTTCACTACAAAAATATTGTGGGTGGAAACAGTGTATTCAGCAAGAACTATTGGACACTTACATCTATGAGAGATGGTAGAATAATGTTGTGTTTCAGATGAATGAGGAAGTCTGGCCCTGGTTGTATTACTGGTAACTTACTAGTCATAATCCTACTGGTGGTTGTGGTTTGGATGACATTTCAAAATGATGGAGAGTTAGGCTTTACCAGCCTCCTGAATTGAAGAGTCAAAATGACTCCTGACTATAAATTTTCAAGATTCTTCAAAATATTGCAAAAAGATTTGTATCATAAGCAAGTAAATTGGATTCTTTAGATCATGAGTCAAAACTGGCCGTTTGTCAAATTCAAGAGTCAAAATGCCCTTTCAAGAGTCAGATGAAAGCCGTCAGAGTAACATATTATATTTTTTGGTTGTTAGTATGTCTAACTTATTTACAAACACTTATTTATTACACCTTGATGCTTCAGTAATGATGTTATATTGTTACTACAGTGTTTCTGGTTGAGTTCTATTTATAGATTGTTACCATGGAGTTAATGTTCTTCCAGTAGTATAGTGCAAACATATTAACCTGATCCTTGAACCATCTGTTAGCTTGATTTTACAGTTGATTTAATGTCTATAATTTACCTTTGGCCTTTAATGCTTTCATAAGCAGTGAGTATGAATCTGTAGGTGTAATATAAGCACTCAGCTAAATCATTGACATGGTACGACTTTCAAACGGAAATTGATATATTCCGCGCAAGCATAAAGGTCGAGAACCAGGTTAATTTGTTAGCACTATATACTAGTATGAAATTCTTATATGATGTATTAAATTTTGATAGTTGCAATACTGTATTTATGATAATAATATAAATATGCATGGTAATTTAAAAATTTGCAAGTTTGTAGTTAAAAGTCTTTCATAGTTCAGTTATATACATACTACCTGCATTAAGTGAGATGAGAAGTTGGGATTTCACAGAGCATCAAATTTGAGTTGTTTCATCCGAAATGTTGAATGTTTTAAGCTGGTTTTTCTGATGGTAACTTGGGTCAGTATTTTCTGTGTTGCACATATCTCCAACAGTATTTAAGGTATAGTCAGGAAAATTTATAGGAATTATTATCAGCATGTGAAAATTTTTGCAACTAAATTTCTGGAAACAAGTTTCAATAGAAATATATACAAGCCTTGTTTGAAAGCTTGGGTTTTCTCTGGTTTTTTTGATAAGTTGCTAGTGAATATCGTTTCTCTGGAATTTGTTCGAATTTGCACATCGTTTTTGCCATGATTTTCTGACAATTAGTTAAGTTTATTTAATTAATGTAGCTTGATGCTCTGACATGATGAAACATTATTCAAAGTATTCTCACAGTTCATATTTATTACCACTGTATCTCAAAAATTATGCCCATTATGTTTGATTAACTTGAACATTGTTTTATACTGGATTTAATTTTTCAAATCATTTATCTAATCCCTACTATCTAAATTTGAAGTGGGATATAGTGAAATTATTTCTTGGTTTGTCTTGAGACACACTCACTTTCACAATCAGTTTTACAGGGACTCCAATAAGGCTTCCTACTCATGATCACTGTCAAGTTCAGATGTGCGTGGTAGTCCCGGGCTTGTTCGTATGTGTTAGTATTATGGGAGTATAAGTGGGGTATAAGTCTCTGCATGTGATACCTTTAGTTATGCATTTTGTGAGGAATTTTTGGTCAGATGACTTTTGCCTGAGTTATAACCTTATGTTGGAGACATACATTTTTGTTAAAAACCCTTCTAGTGAAATGTTCAGTTTAGTGGCACTGTTCTTGTGAACACTTGCAGTCCAATGTGATAGAAAATACACACCAGATAATGTACACCAAATTGGACAAATACAACCAGATAATTTGCACCAAATCGGACAAGCACACACACACCAGATAAAGTACACCAAATCAGACAAACATACACACCACATGATGTACACCAAATAGGACAAGCACACACACCAGATAATGTACACCAAATCGGACAAACACACACCAGATAATGTACACCAAATCGGACAAACACACACACCAGATAATGTACACCAAATCAGACAAACACACACACCAGATAATGTACACCAAATTAGACAAATAAAACCAAATAATGTACACCAATTTGGACAAGCACACACACCAGATAATGTACACCAAATCGGACAAACACACACCAGATAATGTACACCAAATCGGACAAACACACACACCAGATAATGTACACCAAATCAGACAAACACACACACCAGATAATGTACACCAAATTAGACAAATAAAACCAAATAATGTACACCAATTTGGACAAATACACACCAGATAATGTACACCAATTTGGACAAATACACACCAGATAATGTACACCAAATTGGACAACTACACACCAGATAATGTACACCAAATACCAATATGTTCACAAGAAATGTCTAAAGTGTGTTTAGCGCTAAAATATGATCTATTGAATTTTGTCAATAATTTAAGTTTGTCCTGCACAATTTGAATTTGTGGGTCTCAATTTAAGTGTGTCTTATGTGTATACCTGATGTGTAAAATGGCTGTTAGCATCATGAACCTAATCATGAATTCATTCAAAGTTGGCATTATAAATTGTCATGTATGACATAATGAGTGTGATGTACATTACAGAACAGTGATTTGTAAAATAAAGCATTTAACATTTTACATGATCATTTTGATACCATCATTTGTTTCATAGTAAAAATGCAGTAAGTAACATTGAGCCCGAAATTGGTGAAAAATTTAATTTAAAGTTGCTTAGTGTTACTACAACGTGAAAGACATATTATATAATATACCTGTTGTTGCCATTCAAATTATGCAGATTATGTGCAGTGTGTTAAAACATGTCATGCTTTATTTATCTGTTGTTTTTTGACATTAAATAAAATTGTTGTATTTGTCTTTATAAAAGATAGCCGTGTTTTGTCAGATATTAAAGAACAGAAAAAATCTGATATTTTCAAATTATAACTATTTAATAGTGAATAATGAATTTACAAATGTGTACAGCTTTTTATCAAATTTATTATTTGTAAATAGAATGTAATTTTTCTTCCTTGAGAAAAAGTTGTTTGTTGTTACGAGTTGCAATTTTTGTACATAGTACGTCATCATATGTATTATTATATGTGAGCATTTATAGATTCTGCTTATACCAAAATCAGCAGTCTCATTTTATCATAATTCAATTGTTAGATTCTCACCGCATGGGTTGCTTGCTTATTATTTCTAATGCAAGGGGAGCAACTCTTAATTCTCTTGATACTTGATTGATATTATTGGAGTTATCTCCCCTCGATAATGAATTTTCATTATATATAAAATTTGAATCATAAACATTTGTGTCATATATCGTTTTATTTTCTATATGTGTCATACTTGCCTTGGCGTGATCTTCGAACTTAAGACTCCTTGCCAGCCATTTTATGTCAATTTGTATGATGAAGTATCTCAGATTTAAATTCTGACTTTTGGGTATCAAGTTTTTTGTCCAACTTTCCCTATTTATTTCTATAATTATACCCCCGCACAAAGAGTTGTAAGGGGGGTATACTGGATTCAGCCTGTCGGTATGTCTGTCTGTCCCTAGACGCATTCTTGTGGACGCAACGCCTACAGTTTTGACAGGATTTAGCTCAAACTTTCACAGATGAACAACCTCAACATATAGATGTGCATGAAGAAAGGAATTTACACTGCGATGAATTTTGGCCCTTTGCCGGAGGGGGTATATTAGTCTGCCAAATGGCAACAGCTCTAGTTTTTATATGATTCATCAGCATTTCTGATCCTATTATGCTCCTCGTCTCCTTATGTCCATGAATGATCATATTTAAGCCCAGACATCCTGCTCACGTGCACAACTATCTGTATCCAACACACATGTCTGTTAGGTTTTCTACAGTCCATGAATTATGAATGTAATGTGAAAGTATTGGGTATGTATATGGATCATCCCTTTACTCCATAGATAAGTGAATTCATGCCTCATTATTTGCCAATAATCCAATAAGTAGTATGGAAGGGAGACAATCCAAGTACAGAAACTAAGCACCTTAACAAGGGAAATCACTCTTGATATGTGTCACAAAACACTCACAAAAATGCACATGAAACATGTGCACATCTTAACTTGTCTATTATCATAATAGTGTATGGTATATGGAGTAAAGTGGTAATGGGGTAATTTTTATAACTCGGAGTTTTGACAACCCACACTTTATTTTGAGGTTTAGATGGTCAAAGAATGAGTTATATTTGTTCTTGTCTTCTTAATGAAATACAATAATCTATGAAAAACAATGCCATCTTGAAATCCACAGATTATGTGACCATTTACAATAGATATGGTCTATAAACCATTCTCAGTTATTGGACAGAATGTCAATTTTTACACCTCAAAAATACAAACTCTGACTGGAAACATATTAAATATATATGTATAATTATGCATTTAGTTGACTAGTTGCAGTAAAGTATGAACATTTTATTCCAAGTGACCTTTAATAAAGCTTAAGATTGGTCTTTTGTTAAGTGTCTATGATAGTTTATACAAATATAAAGTGTTATCCTACATTCCAATAAAATAGTTGTTTAGGAGTATATAGATGTGACAGTTTGTGACTGAGAGGCTGTTCACTTCAAATATTATACGTGTGGTGAATTACTTCCCCTGTTTGACAAGAGATACATATGATACTGCATCTGCACAGACATGACTTTCACATTGGACTCTATCTCAAAGGTACCAATTAACACTATTACCACACACTACCTACACAATGTTAACTTTGAATCACATTCTGAAAAAATCATTGTTATATAAGTTTTATAGATTTTGTGGTGGAGCTCGACCATGATCTCTTAACCCCACCAATTGAATACCTCCCAGGTATGAAAAAATGCTTAACTTTCCATGCTTTCTTATCCACAAATTTACTACCCCACGAAGTTGTATACTATCCAAAACCACAAAATTTAGTGCCCACGAAAATAAGTAGTTATTCAGTAATTTTTTATCGAAGCGTTATGCTTTATGTTATGAAGATTCTGCCATTTTTCTGCAATTCATTATTTTTGGTTACTGTGCACGACATCATTATTGGCTCACATTGTTTTGCCTAGCATATTCTTTCAACATTTATTTAATGAAGTTCACCATTCATATTTAATGATTGCCACATTTGTTTAATGAATTCCTGAGGTAGCATTATTCAAACCTATTGCATTACTAAACAACTTGATCTATTGGTGTTAGTTGTATTATTGTCAGGGAAACAATAAAAAAGTAGGATGTTTCTTTGGAGATAATGACTCTGAATTTTCATGTACTATGTGTTTGATACGGTAACAAGTTATAATTTTAGATATGTGCTAATGTGATACATGCATACAAGTGAATGGTTCAATTCTGTAAACCACACAATTTGTTCAAAGGACAAAGTTCATTTATGGCTTAATTTGGCCCTGAGTTTTATCAAAAAATGAAAATGCATCTTCCTATAAATATGTCCTATGTTTCTAATAGCCTAACACTGTCTTTCAAAAAATTAAGCATACTTTTCCAAATTTCCATCGTAATATGTCGACAAATCAACTTAAAATAGGTTAAGTTTACCAAAAAAATGTCATTTTTAGCCATTTTCATGACTTTATGGCGTAAAGCCTTCCCAAAAACCACGATGGCACTCTTGCGACACTTTGATATTTTGTACATATATAAAGACTAGCAGAACACTGGTTATGTGAAAATATAAAAGTGTCGCAAGAGTGCCATCGTGGTTTTTGGGAAGGATTTACGTCGTTAATAGCCGTGAAAATGGCCAAAAATGACATTTTGGGCTAAATAAAACATGTACGTCATATTCTTGGCAGTTTTGTCAACAAATTGCAAGGGAAATTGGGATATGTATGCTTATTTTTTACACAGGAAATGTTCAGTTATTTGAATTATAGGACACATTTATAGGAACATGCATTTCTATTTTTTGAAAAATCACAGGGCCAAATTAAGCCATTAGTGAACCTTGTCCTTTGGATACACAGCAAAAGTATTTTTGAGAGGATTGTTTAAGTTAAGAAATGTGCTGGCTGCATTTATGTCACAGTTAAAGTATTAGTGGGTAGAAGTGTATTTATTTGAGACTTCATATTATACTATTTATTCTACCGTTATTTATTGAGTGTCTGGTCTGGTATACTCTAGTGTCTCCATGATTACCTGTAATAATGTCTCAGTCTGGCTCTTCACTTCAATAATCAAGGGCATTATTTACAAATATTTAAGACTGAAATTCAGTCTTGAAATTCAAGAAATTTGACTTCGATGAAATTTCTCTTCTAATGCATCTAAACCAATGACATTTTGTGCATATAATTATTGTTAACTACTGAATGTGCATGCCAATTTATATTAAAATCAATACATTTATAACATCAGGAGCCTCAAAAGAAAATTAAAATGTCTAAGACTTAAGTCTGAATTTCGTTCTTAAATTGTTTGTGAAGAACCCTGGTTTATTTGGGATCAACTTCTATGTTACATTCTGACCCATAACTAGGTGCTTATATTATTAATGTAAGGGGGCGGGGTCATTTTACGCAGTATTCTTTGTAGCATTTTACTGATACATCTGTGTCTATTTTTTAATTTTGAGTGGATGATATTTCTATTTATGTCATCCGTTGAAGAAATGAGGATAATGTGTTATACATGTTAGTTTGTCTTATAGTTAAAAACCAAACATGCTCCATCTGAAGAATTTTTAGTCTATAGTACTATAGTCTATAGTACAATATGGTTGGGATGTTTGCCAATAAAATCTATGGCTTGAAATACACTGTTCAAAGGTCAAGACCACAGTAACTGTTTATATGAAATTATTGATTAGCTGCTGATTAGAGGTTGGACATACATAAGTCTCTGTATTCTGTATAAATGTCGGCTTTAAGGGTAATGCAAGTGTCTGTTCAAGCATGCGAATGAGCATCACTGAATGTCATCATATTTTTGTCCTGTAGTATATCATTATATATTGGAAGTTTTTGACCAGTTGAAATGAACATAATCACACGGTGGCTGCACACAGTGGAAAAGTAATTCTCACCTTTCTGGAGATGATGTATCTGTAGTGTGCACCTACCATGTAATTATGTAATTTTGACAGGTCTAAATATTCCACGATACACCATATTGAGCTATAAGGATGAATATATGTATGGGAGCTTCAATAGTATTTATTTGCAATAACGTTATTAAGTATGGATACTTGACACATGTACAATACTTGATATAGAAATAAGTGTAATGTGAAATTGTTTGCAAAACTCGTCAATAATTTTTTTTTTTTTTTTAAATACCGAGCATAGCCTTAATTTGCCTGTCAGCTTTCTGCTGAAATATGGCAGGCATATATATGTGTTTAAGTAGTATAAATTAAACAGTATCAAGAGGTAAAATATGAACTTGTGATAATCTAATATATGTCATTCGGATAGGTTTTGTTTGTAAGGAGTAAGACTAGTCACCTCTAGGTAAAAGGTAATCTCTTGTTGGTCCCTGGTGAGCAATATGGGGCCATCTTGACCCTCTAGTTATCAGGGTACTGTTTTATCAAAGCACTTACGGAAATCTTCAACTTGCGCTCAAATTAAATTCTTTATTATTCTTTTACAACTGCAAATAATTGGTGACAGATATGATTTGTAGGAGTTCATTAACTCAATCGTTATAGAATTGCAGATCCATTTACCACACTTTATATTGTAAACAAATGATAAAGACTTTAAATTTGATCGTAAGTTTACGATGTCTGTAAGTGCTTTGATAAAACAGTAACCAGGTCTTTACAGTATTAGGATCACTGGAACAAGATAGTTTGGTACACAACTGTTGTGTATGTCTGGTAGTTCTGCATTGAACCCTCCAAATATTCTCTCCCAAGTATTGTTAACATGACTAAGCAATTATATTATAGTCACTTTATTTTTGTGATAGTAATTATACACTATTTAATAACTTATAAAACTATGCTGTTCTATAAATACACACAGGACTGTTCTGGTTTCACCTCTGTATGAACAATGTGTCAAGTGATGTTTATATTTAATGTTTGTATTGTATGTAATATATGTGTTCATCCACAATATGTGTACGTTTGGCATCTGTAAAGATTCCACACGCCCACATCAGATTTGTCTCTAACCTAGACTCAGATTTTACTAAAATCACAATTTGAGCTGACATTTGCACTTGAGACATTTTGGAAGGACAGGTTAATAATTCTGGCAGTTTGTTTGCCTCAATTGTTCTCAAGAGTTCACAAGAGTTTAAATGTTATGAGAGGAAGAACGAGAGTTGGTTTGGTTCGCTGTCTACTGTTATTTTATGTTATGGCTTACATTCTTACGAAGGCTTGATAAGCTCATTACTTTGTTTTCAAGTATTCCAAGCAGGCACCTCTCTATTTATGTTCTTCTTTTCTTGTTATGTAAATGTTAACCACTACATCATGTGTAACGGGTTTCAATAAATCAAAGCATGTCAAAAAGGGGGAAAGTTTAACTCTTTAGTTCCTAGATAGAATCATGCAGGGTAGTCTTGATTCAGGGCTAAGCAATAAATGTGAGCGATAGACTGACAGTTTATTGTTCAATAAAAGTGTTGTTTCTGTACTACATATACATACCGGTACTATACTGTGATAACTATTTGTTGCTAACATTGAGAGATCTTATAGATATATACAGTCAACTCTCGTTATCTCGAATTTCACGGGACCGTGGATATTACTTCGACATAACGAAAATTCGAGATAGAATTTTCGGCATCGAAGTTGCAAGTTTTCCAGTTTCTGTCATTTTACGCCGCCATATTGTTACGGTCGTAAGAACGACATATTCGTGAGAATTGCTCGTTGTGATATTTATGTACATGTATTCCTCCTCGAGAAAATGCATTTTATTTTAATTATTATTTTTACAAACAATTGTTCGAGATGACATGTTTATTGATGTTAGTATGTAACACGAAGTATTATGACATGTTTGCGCAAATTGTGGCAAACAAATATTTGTTCAACAATGGAAGACGCGAAAATTACAGGTAAATCGACGATTTCAGACTGGCGAAGTGTGAAAAACATTCGACGCTAGTCGAATACGATCAGACTTCGACCCGACTTCGAGATAAACAATAGATTTAAAGTGCAAATTGGTTAATCGGGACCAAAAAATAATTCGACATAACGAAAAATTCGAGCCGAATTTGAGCCGAAAATTCGAGATGGGTCTCGAGATTTCATATAGACAAAGAAGGAGAAAATTCGGGACTTGAAAAAAACTTCGACATAACGGAAAATTCGATATAAGCGAGTTCGAGATAACGAGAGTTGACTGTACCACACAGATTATATTTGCTTATCTACCGTCTTCTCCCGAGTATAGCACACACTATTATCTACCTACTGTATTCTCCCAAGAATTGCTTGCACTATATATATAGCTATTACCAAACCTGAATTGTAAATAAAAATACAGTACAAGGATGCACCCTTTACACAGCTTTAGACATGTGTCAGATGGGCAAATTAAGAACATTCTTTATTTTTTCATCGTATTTTGACCATTTTTGCAATAGGCTTCTTTTTCTTTGACTCTTCTCCCATACTTTTACTTGAGTCCTATACACAGCTGTGTGTAATACTGGGGGTTAATATGGTAGCTTATATCAGTTATTGTGAAACTGGAAAATACTACTCTTCTGGCGCACGTTTTCCTAGAATAGGTGATATTATTAAATGAAACCCATGTTGACCAGTGCTATATTGATCACAACATTTTACTGTGCTATAACAGGTGATAACGGAGGGCCTTGTATATTCCCTAGTTTAATGAAAGTGCTGATTTTAAGAAAAAATGTTACTTATCAATCAAAATACATTTTGTGACTTTCTATTGTAACATAATAAGATAGTGAGTATGAACAAGAATGTTTCGCTATCACTCAGTGTAACCCCTACTAAGCAGCATCCTCTGTAAAGCACTTAATTCAGCTTGATGGAGAGTTGACTTCTCCAGAGAGGTTAGTTGATGATAAAGACATTGCTAATGTTGCTGAAGATGATTGCTTTAGACTGGGGCACTTAATTGTGTAGGTTGTGACATATGATGAGTTATTATGTGATAATTGTCTCTGTTCATCTATTATAATGTAGAGGTTGACTGGACCCTACATGTTTGGCTTTTTGTGGCAAATGGTAGAGTATGCTCTATGTTTACAGCATGTGGTTTGTAGCCTTTCTCTCTGTGCATGCAGTTAAACTGTACATCAATTCATTCCCCCCCATGTCCTATGTCCATCACCATTATTTTCATATAATGAAGATGGAGGGGAGACAATCCAATCACAGATTTGCACTTTGGGACAATTAATCAAGGGAGATCACTCCTGATATTTGTAACAAAAAGCTGCTCATCATGTAACAGAAGATGTGTACACATTCTAGCTAATCTCTGATCAGCAATGTATGGAGTACTGGGTTAGGCTAGTCTGAGTGGCATATACCAAGTGTACCAGAAAATGTATGTGCCTAGTCTGAGTGACAGATATCAAGTGTACTAGAAAACGTATGTGCCTAGTCTGAGTGACAGATATCAAGTTTACTAGAAAATGTATGTGCCTAGTCTGAGTGACAGATACCAAGTGTACCAGAAAATGTATGTGCCTAGTCTGAGTGACAGATACCAAGTGTACCAGAAAATGTATGTGCTATGCAAGCTGTTATAGATGTACTAAGTGGGAGATATAGGTTACTGTTAGCAGATATGAAATGGGTTGTAGCCAGTTGAAATTCCATGATTAGTAAGATATTACAATATTAAAAAAGTAAAAACTCCATTTATTGTTCACACACTGATATCATTGAGTGGTTTAGGAGATCTCATTATTAATATGATATGAAATATATTACATAGAACATGGCAGGGACATATCTACCATGACCCCAAACCTTGACCTACTCTTGTATCATACTAGTCTTCTATGTTAGATATGGGATGTTACAGAAGTTATACATTATCTTGTCTCTCTATTCTATCTAGATCTGGGATGTTACAAAAGTTATACATTACCTTGTCTCTCTTTTCAATCAGCTCATCTATGGAGAAGTCAATGAAAAGATAAAATATGCCATAGATATTTATAGTTAATTAATTACTGTATGTTGTGTGTTATCGTTACCCCTTGCTCTTTTATTTTCGGATGGTTTATTTTAAAACAAAATACTAGATTATTTGCCTGTATGGGTACTTGTAGTTGATCACTAAACCACTGTGTAAAGTCTGTCTTTGTAATGTTGTGCTGAGAGCCTGGGATGACATTTTTCTGTCTTCCTGAAGACAGAGCCAACTTCCTGTCGTCAGATTCAACTTCCTGTTGACAGAGTCAACCTGATTTACACATATTTTATTTCATCTCATGTGTTTGTTTATTATGTTTGTGTTTTTCTTGTCATGTTTATGTGATATTCTGCCATGTTCAATATACGTTATTAACGTAATATTAAAATGCAATTATATACATGTATATTAACACATTGTTTGTTGAGTTTGACTGAGAAAGTCATATATATACATAATCATGGTGTTTTATCTTTAATATCATTTTGTACAAAAAAAAATCAAACATCCACATTTTGTATATAATAAAAATCTCATATTTCTTTCATTCTATATTAAAATTGTAAGATTTAATTACATACAAACCAGCTTACATGTGTTTGACCATTGATACATTGATAATTTCTCACAATATTTGACACATATGTTCTCATCCTTGTTCTCATTATAATTATAAAAACATGTGTTTTTTTCTTGTGTTTTATTATTGACTACCTGTTTATTTATTTTTGTTTCTCTAATGCGGTCTTTATGCATACTTGCTGCTAGCAGATTCATTATCTGCCAAAACTAAGTAATATCACCTTGTGGTTTCAATGCTTAAAGTGATGCATTGCTTCAAAGTGTCGTTACCTTTATGATATAGTCATGTACATGTATTATATTTTGCCACCTCATGCATTGGTATGTGAAATTTATGTCGTTGCTATGGCTACTATGTGGTTGCTATAGATACAATTGTTTTATGGATACAGTGAAATTTTCAAGATCTATAATGGATATAGAATCGCTGTGTCTTGTATATAATTCAGCCAAAATTATATCGAAAAATTCAAATAAAATTTGACAAAAAATAAAAAGTAGTCACAAAATGTGAAGTTGGTGTTTGTTGTTTATTTGGCGTTGTTTGATCGTTATTTAGATTAATTGATACTATATCATTTGCGATGGATTGGGAAACAAGTTCCTACAACTTCTATTAATCTTACTCGACACCTCATTCCTGATGGTATCCATCACTACTAGGGTATATTAGAGACGGAAGCCAGCATTTTAGATTGAGCTAATAGCAAGGGAATTACTGGTACCAATTATAGTTTGCCCTTGGTAAGATGTGGCCATGGATGGAACCAGTGACATTCCGCTTTCAAAGTTCATGCTCTATCACTAGGCTACTTTCCAGATCGTACATTGTACCTGTGCAGACCTTTTCTTCCTCTCCTGCAACAACTTCTCTACATGATATGTTGTGTAGAACACGTGATTGGACCGGTAGCTGGCTTAGTAACACTACTACCAATAAGTAACTGCCTTAATATTAAGACCAACTCAACAAAAGAGTTGCTTTCAAGAGTCGGTAGTGATCTTGTCTGTATAAATTCACAGCAAGCATATAACACAAAATATTACTCTGCTGAAATGTGTCAAACACATCGAGTTCAACCTCTCCAGAGTTACATCCTTGATGAAGCACAGAAGTTTGGTTGTTGCTTAGATGCTGTGGAAAATATATAGAAGGGTAAATGGTTGTTGAACAGAGGTTGAGGAAAACATAGAAATCTTAATGGTTGTTGCACGGAGGTTGAGGAAAACAGAAATCTTAATGGTTGTTGAACAGAGGTTGAGGAAAACATAGAAATCTTAATGGTTTGTGCATGGAGGTTGAGGAAATATAGAAGGCTAAATGGTTGTTGAACGGAGGTTGAGGAAATATAGTAGGCTAAATGATTGTTGAACGGAGGTTGAGGAAATATAGAAGGCTAAATGATAACTTCTGGAGCACAATGTTCTGTTGTCTGTGAGAGATTGTTGCTCTATCGAGCTGGCATTGTATGTACTTCACTACGCTCTATACATATACATTAATGCATAATATTCTATATTACTTTAAAAGCATTTAATTTCTCTATTTCTGAAATGTAATCCATTACAATGATTACATTTGACACACAGCATCAGATATCGGGCATCAATCAGATAATGTATGCATATCATTAGTAAAATGTCTGTTAATTGAATACTTCGTGTTTTAGACATTTTATGAACCCAAAAGGTAAATGTAGCACCACACACGCTTATTGTATCCGTCAAAATTTCTATTTGAAGAAAAACACTTTTTGAAAAAAATATGCACAATCCTAATATAGATTCAGGGACCGTGGAATAGGTGTATATATTCTTCCCAGAGAGATTACACCGAGTCTATACCAATTTGTGTGCACTCTTATAAGGTAAGGAATCATGCCATGACCGCATGCCAGTTTCAAGGACTGATATCGTTACTTTAAATGCATAAAAAGCGCTGGTTGTCTTAACAGACTTATTATGTGCAGTTAATTGTCATGTATTGGCAATGTACCTGTTACTGATCTGACATAATGCAGGGACCGCAGGGACCGCAGAATAGATGTATATATTCTTCCCAGCATAATGTAAGGTATTCGTACATTATACACACGATACAGCTACGTGTATTGTGACATATTCTGTATAAGGCATGACAGAATAGTCGATTGTTTCTGGTTGCTCAACCGACCCTTGAGGCTTAATTAGAGACCCTTAACTACAAAAGAACGGGAGATTGGTTTCATAGTGTCACTAACTTTTTAACAGTGGTCTAAAATGTAGACTTAAGTTCGCTTTTGGCAAAACGATAATAACAAGCAGCACTTAACAGAAACAGCAGAACACGTGAGGCACAAACACGTTTATAAATTGCTAGTTCTGCATGAAAGTGGTCCCGGTCAAAAGGACGAATAATGAGATTTGATTGATTGCTTGCTTGCTTGTTTGCTTATATTTGAAATCAGATAAACTGTGCAATCCTTAGCTGGTGCCACCTACCCTATGTCCTAATCTTGAATGGAATTCATTAAGGTGTATGTCCGTCGGGAAAGTTCTACGACCAGAGAATGCTATATCCTTTCCGCTACCATAGCGTACTAATGCAGACTCGTCGGGATGGCCATTTTGGCCTTCCGTAGTTTTCGACCTAAATGCCCAAATTCGGGAATTGTGCTGTCATGGGTACACAGGAATCCCAGACTATAGGATATTACGGGCCCAGGGTCATGCACAGGTTTTTGGGCCAGCTGGACCCCTTTAAAGAGGGAACTGAACGTAGATTTTCCAAAACTGAAATTACTGGTCCTACCCGCCATTGCGGTACGATTCCCTGTGGAATTGCAATAACATTTAGCGCCAAAAAGTTTTTATTTTTCTATAGAAGGAATATAGGGCTAGACAAACGGGATCAATGTCCTAAAGGGGCCCAAAAGTAGGCCTGTCAAGCTAAGTTTTTCGCGCAAGGGTCACCGTCACATCGTCAATTCCGGTGACCTTTAGTCGAAATGTCGACAATTTTACCTACTTTCGGTATGGGGCAGATGTGTAGCATCCGGATGTATCGAGTTTTTATCAGTGCTGCAAGTCAATAGTGTCTAAGGGACGGGGTATAGGGACCATATGAATTTCTCACAGCCCCCCCCCCCCAAAAATCGTGGTAGCGGAAATGATATAAAGGTCTGCCATTAGACTCAGTAAGTCGGATATAATCCTGGATTTACAAGCCAGCATAAAATGTCAGTCAGATCAAATATCCAATGTATTACGATGGACGTTCCTAATTGTATGAGTTGTGACATGGTAGCGCTGACTTAATTAAGTAAACCTCATGTGAGAAGCTTTATTGAGGAGATAATTTTGATCAGGTTGAAGTGACTGCTTTATCACGGTTCTAAACTGAATAACAAGCGCGTTATTTTGTCGTGACTTAGACATCCGTATCACATTAAAAATATCCATCTAGTACATCAGGCGCGTAGCTACCTGTACGCAGAATACGCAGCTGCGTACACATGCTTCTCAAAAAGTGAAAAAATTATAGATCGAACAATGCAATAAAAACTGATGCCTAAGCCCTAAGGGGGTAAGCCTTTAGTATTTTAAGAATTTCTTAGAAACACTTTTAAAAACCTCTATACAAAAAAAATCCTGGTTTTATCAGTAAAAATAATGTTAAAGATGATGCAAAACAACACGCCAGAACGCACCAGAGACGTTCTAGCGAACACAATTTTTAAGGGGGAGCATGCCCTCAGACCCCCTAGCATTCTTGCGTACACTTTCAAATCCCTCTAGCTACGCCCCTGTACATGTATGTATATGAATGTTAATGTACCTAACAGTTTTATGCATACTGCAGGTGCATAATATGACAAAATCTACGAAATGGATGCTTTAATCAAAACACCTAGTATCAGCTTTAGACTTGAGTAAAGAGCTATTAAAAAGTGTTAGTCCTACTTTTAAGTTCTGTTTTACCACTACATTTTGTATTATCTAATTACCTTGTTATGAGTTGAGTAAAGAACTTTAAACAAGTATTGGTCCAACTTTAAAGTTCTATCTTACCACAATTATTAAATTACTCGTTATAAGTTGTTTTGCGGTTCCCGGAATTGCTAAATATATCGTCTTGATTCCTGACAACCACATATGCAACATAAAAACACCAAATTTATATATAGCGCTTTGTTGACGCAATTACACGTGCATTGTGCTAAAATGGTGTGATTTTTGTGTTAATTTGTTACTTAAACAAATGATTTAAGATATGTAAAACTCTTCAGTATATGAACAAGCCTTATATTCTATAACGCTTTACCTCCGTGGGTATAAATATGTACAAAATATTTGTTGACCATAATCAACAAATCTCTTAAAATAGTGAAACTGGATGCATACACTGTTTTACTATACCCAAAATAGAGTTTGTTTGTATTTTGTATTTTATATACAAATGTACGTATATTTTAAAAAAATTATTGCAATTTTCATACTCAAAGCTTTTTGAATGTACCTCTTACCACCGAATTCAGAAATGTTAATATGAATATATACGTTCCTGGCAGTCCATCAATAAACGAAATGGAATAACGGTTAACCTAATCACATTAGCTCTTATTATGTTGTTGAAATAATTCGCTGAGATTATAGGAATACGGACATGTCTGTATGTTTTTAATTAAGTATCCTTTAAAGAATGATCACCGCAAAAATACGATTCGTCAAAAAATATCGACATTATAACCCACATATTGATAAAACCAGAACTTTAAAACTTGTAAATATCTGATGAGTCATCCATCACTTCGCATATTAAATTAGCGAAAGGATATTCATGCTATGTAACAATCTCCTGATAGGTGTAACAGTTGCCATTCCTTGAGAAACACACGATTCTGACGTACTGTTTTCATTTTTCTCAGAATTATTGTATAGACTCTTAGAAACATTTCGTAAGTAGTAAGTACAAAATCGATATTTTGAGAAAACAAGAAAAAAACTGTCCGAAAACTACTCTTTACTTTACCGATTTTCATGGAATAGGCTCATAATATGCATGAGTCTTACGAGTAGCACTTACGACCATCACATTCTAAGCCAGCGATTTGTAAGGTTTTTTTTAAAATAGAGTTTTACCACGATGGAGGGCGGCACCTTTAAACGTTTTATTATTGCTTCATGAGTATCCGCATATATACTACACACTAATTCTTTTTAATAGCTTCTTAAACTATTCAATGGACCTAATCCGCGTAGTATAGTAATTCATTGACGATTGTTCCTGTGACACACTTTGGCATTATACATGTTCATGTATGTGTGGACAAATTAACGTGGTCCTCGACCTTTGCGCATTAACACACATGTATACATATGAGTTTATTGTGTTGAATATATCAAATTCCGCGTGAAAGTCGTGTCTTGTCGAGGCATTTATAGTACTCTCCGCTTGTTTAGAAAGGCCGACATTAAATTATAGACAAATACACCATCTGTTAAATTCTGCTAATTGGAGTTTCGAGGATCGCGTTAATTTGTTCGCGTTAAAATACACACGGTAGTAAACTACGAAAGTCGGTCAGCACTCAATGGCGAGATAAGACGATGGGATACACAAACATTCACATGCTTGGCCTGGACAAAGTTTACGCACTCAGGGTGAGTGTATATCTGTGTTACAACATACACACTCAATTGTAAACCAGTTGAATGATATTCTTTAATTTAAGACACATAATCGATCGTTGACTTGAATAAACCAGACATGAATGCACTTTGGACGTTACTGTACCAACATATAACATTTAATTGGGATTATAAAAAGTAATGTAAGTATCATTTTGTATTTGTTTTAATTTCATTTATATTTGTAATGTTGAGATTAGACTAGATTCTACCTAGTGTAGAGTGTGCTTGCTATTTTATTGATGCTTATGCAGTAAGATGATCTATGAAGAGTATTTATCATGACACAGTTACAAGTGGGTCAAAAGTCTGTACATGCATACGGTAAACTTTAATATACACGTGTATACGTACACGTATTAAATCGTACGTGCACGTATTAATTTGTACGTGCACGTACATATTATAGTTAAGTAGGCATTCACCGACTTTTGAACCAAATGGTATGCCACCACATGAAGCTACTATATTCCGTTCAACTGCACAGTGACCTACTGTACCCGATATCCGATCACTGGTATCTTCTCAGTGTTATGGTTGGAATAAGAATTCATGTACACACTTGAGATATGACTGCGGAGATGCGCTATCGTTTTTAAGAAGAACAGTAATGCACAATACGAACAAATCACTACTTTCGGTTTGCAAGGTCATTGAATTTTAAATGGTATTACTGATTTCCTCTTATAAAACTACAAGGAGCTTGTCATGAGAGGATTCGGTGTAAACGCCGACCACAATAATGTTCATTGGTATTGTCATATAGTAAATCTACTTAATGTTGTACCTAATGCATGGAATACATTTTGTACCGATTATGGAATGTGGAGATGTTTAATACACTCATTACTACTCACCTTAAGATTTTACTACTGCTCATTAAAAGGAAGTCATAATTTCACATATCCTTATTTTACATAGTTATTCTTTATGTTAATGTCCTTTTAAAGGTATACCTGCATTTTTAGCTCGACTTTTTGAAGAAAAAAATCGAGCTTTTGTCTTGACGGGATCGTCAGCGTCAGCGTGTGCGTTGGTTAAGTTTTTGTCAGAGTCATTTTCTCCAAGAGTATCAAAGTTATCCAATAGAAACTCAACGTAGTTATTCACCATCACAAGGGGAGTCCATACTGACGACCAATGTTCATGGAGTTATATGCCCTTGTTTCGACTTAGTGCATAGAAATAGTGGCAATTTTTCACATAAACTGAATTTTCTCAAAGCGTATCAAAGCTTTCAACTTGTAAGTCATCACGCTGGTGGATTTTGATGACCTACGTCTACTGACTACAGGAAACAAATATATCCAACATTTTATAAAACATTTTATGAAAGTGATTTCCCTTTTCTGACTTTTAGAATTTTTACACAAACCTGTCAATTTCTCAAAGACTATCAAAGATATTCGTTTGAAACTCATTACTAATGTACATGTAGTTATTCACCATCTCAAGGGGAGTCCGTATTGACAAGTCTGGTAACCCGGTGACACATCTTTATGAGTTATCTGCCCTTGTTACTCTTATAATTTTCACTGGCAGATGAGCAAGGGTACTACCAAGTTCGAGAAAGTCGACCGCCCAGCACCCGTTGGTGGTGCCCTTGTTGAGTCTTTTGCAATTAAAAGTTTATTGATGACTTCATACTTCAATCTGTTGTCTTCGTTCTTTTTGTCAAAGATGCTTCTTATACAAACTATACATAAGTTATCCCTGCTTTGGCCATTGCAGGTATATCATTAGAAGCCAGTAAAGGGCCGGCGAAGTAGTGCATATTTCTGACTGATACCTTACCGACGGTGGTAAACTTCATAAAAGCTTAGTGACAAATCCTGAAGCATTGGAAAGGAAATCGTTCGCTATGGAAAATGAGACAGACAATAAGATTTCCGATCGGACCTCGATCTTTGACATGAAACTGCAATACGTAGGTACCTTGCATGTGAAAGCTGATGACGATACTTCAAATTGTGGTATAGAAGACTGTCTGTATCTGAGTGATCATACGATGATCCTGTCAGACTCTTACAACAAATGCGTGAAGTTAGTGGACGTGGTCTCCGGTGATGTACTATCACGGTGTGTGTTACCTAGCGAACCATTTGCTGTGACGTATGTAAACCCAAAGCTCGTCGCTACAACCCTTCCATCTACAAGTAGGATACAGTTTATTAACGTTAACGATGGTCAACTGTCAATGGGTCATGACATTAAGGTCAATGGAACTTGCGGAGGCTTGTACGGAAAGAATGAAACACTGGCCATAACATACCGAGCACCGGTCAAAATTGAAATCCTGGATTTAGAAGGTAATGTTATACACCAAATATGTGGACCTGATAAAAACAAAGGCATGTTTGAACTACCGAGTTGCATTCTATTCAGCAGTGTTGAAGATGCTCTGATCATTTCTGATTTTCAAAAGAACAGTGTCGTAAAGGTTGATTTTCAAGGACAAGTTTTGGCTACATATAAACATCCTAGTTTTGAGAAGCCATCTGGTCTGACGGTGACACAAGATGGCATTGTGCTAGCGTGTAGTGAGGAAACACATAGCTTACACGCCATATCACGTGACTTTGACAATGGTAAAGTGATTCTTGAGGATGACAAGAATTTATTGTTTCCTGGAATTATCACATACTCACACTCTGATAATAAAATATACATTAATAATAACATCGAATGCCACACTGGCAATGACATGATAATCTTTCAGTTTCTTTGAATAAACATACACACATCAAAATCCGCCTGTTTGATAACGTGACAACTCACCATACACAAAGGTGACATTCTGTATACTTTGCAATGGCGTACGAGAAGAAGACTTTCACATATGAAGAAAATTGCTCCAAATAGTTACAACTTTGTCACCAGGGGTGGTATTCAATATTGGTCATATTTAATTGAAGAATAAGGATAGCCAATGGTATTGCCTGTTACTGACCAATAGTTCAATATGGTGTGATCTGATTGGTTGTCCTTATCCTTAAGTCAAGTAAGATCAATATTGAATACAACCCCATGTCAATCAACAAAGATAAATGCCTGGCTGTCAATACCCAATAATAATTTGCAAAATAAATCGGGGAACGGACACTTCAGTCTATAAAATAAAATAATAATTTTGTGCTTACCATCTAAAATATTGTTTATTTGAACAAACGTTATCATGTGACATAAATATCATCTACATGGTAATCTTAGAATGAAAACAAGATGTGTTTTCATGGTGCAAGACATGTGAACATGTGTTTCTTCTACATGGGAATCTTTGAATGAACACAAGATGTGTTTTCATGGTGCAAGACATGTGAACATGTGTTTCCATTGAGTTGTATACATATATGTTTCTCTACCACAAGCTTTGAAATTGTCCCTGTCCGTTGTTTCTATATCATTTATTATATGTGTTATGTTTGCATCGTGTATGAATGTATGTCACTGATATAACTGCCGTGTATATCAGGAATGTCATATTTATGTAAGATGTAAATCGGAGAATGCTAGTACATGTATACGGATCTACTGTCAAACATTTCTGTTAAGATCATCTATGGGAACGGACACTTACAAGCACAGGTAACTGTATCATTGATTAAGAGAACTTTTTTTGTCAAATTTATATGTTATGAATACATAAATTTTACAAAATATTTTTTTTTACTCTTAATCAATGATACAGTTACCTGTGCTAACAAGTGGTCTTTGTTAAAACGTGGTCTCAGTTTTTCGAAAATATTTGAAAATGGTTCGATGGGAAATGAAATTGGTGTTATTTGCAGACACAGTTGTGCAACAGTTGCCTTTGTTCATTCACAGGTGGTCTTCGATACAGGTTTGACTGAACTAGTTAGTGTTGTTACTGTTGTTTGTTACCTTATAAAAATTGTCTCAAATAATCACCACATTGTATATTATGCCAATTGCCATTGTTAATATTTAGACGCAGTATTCGCGTACGACTATGATGATGTTGGATTATACCCTGTCTCATCTGTTATGAAGATTTGTGATACTGAGGTTATGTAAATAATTGAATGGATTGTGATTTATGTGATAGTTGTTGCTTGTTTTATGTTAGGTATTTGCTTGCTCACATGATACATTGTTTCTACCAAGGTGTCTACAGCCTCATGTCAGTTTGGCTTGGCACAGTTACTATGGCATGTATAATTTCGGTGTTTTCAGTGTGTATGATATATGTATTCTGTCTCCCACGACTTAGTGGTAAAACATCCACCTTGGTTGCAATAGGTCGAAGGATCGAATCCCTAATAGGTATCTGTTCTAATACGCAGTATTGGTGAACCGCCATCTAGTTAAACAATGGTTGATTTGCGCCTAAATGGCTAACACTGGCAATAAACTAATAGAAACCGGACAGTTTACGTGTTTAGAAATAACGTGTCTCACAAGACAAATTGGCCGGATCACACTAAAATAAATAAACGCTTCTCTTTATTAACTCTACAAGCTGGTTCTGTCCTTATTAGGGAAGTTGCGAAACGAACATGTGCGTGTACAGTACGTGTAACTACACGGACATATTTACGTACATGGTGCAATTTAAAACTGCTTGCGCGTATAAAATCGAATCTGCGACGGTTTGAACCTGATTTCTTCCCGAATCATTGAAGTGTTTAGATAAATAGTTGTACACGTTAGGCCCTGTCACACCACAGTGCGTTTCCACTGCGTCAGCCCGGCGTTTTTAAATTTCCAGAACGCCGTGTGATCGCCGGAAAAATCTGATATTTTCGTGTAATTTGACAAGTCATGGCGTTCACACGGCTACTAATGCGTTGCTACCGAGTTCACTCGGCGTTCCTACGGAGTTCTATTGCGCGCCTACGGAGTTCTATTGCGTGCCTACGGAGTTCTTGTTGCGACTGTCGCGCTTTCACAGCGCGTCCACTGCGTTCTCGGCGCGTTCAATGCGTCTTCACGGCGTGTATACTGCACTCTTACAAGCCCCCACTGAGTTTAAAGGTGTGTTGAAGACGATGGCAATATATAGTATTTGTAACAATAACATCTTTACCATTTGTATGTTTGCACTCGAACAGGTAACACAATGCCAGCAAACGCGCGGGAAAATCTGCTAAAGCCAGAAAATAAATACGAAAAACTCTACCTCCATCGTTAGAAGATAGCACAATAGATAAACCATCATCAACCAAGGATCCCAGGGATAATTCACCACAGGCATTTTGTTCGGTTACTACCTCTAACCCTGCTTCCCAGGGTATCGACCAGCAGTCAGTCAAGACCATGCGTGAAATTCGAGATGAATCAAAGTCGCAGTCATCTCGCTCCAGCTCTCGATCAAACATTCCCATCCAGTCCCAAACGAAAGCCAAGACTGTTACAGACTTGACTATTGCCCAAGAGGAGGATATGGCCACATGGTTAAGTGATAACCAATAGTTGTATAACAAAACCTAAACGCATACAAGGACATCAGAGCGGATAGTTAAGGTGTTAAAGACCTGGTACAGGTCAATTCGCACCCGCTTTACCCGCCTTATGCACAGAAAGTATGGAAGTGACACGACCGAATTGACAGAGCGGGACCATTGGATCCTTTCGAACTTCGATTGGTTGAAATCCCACGTCATCGAAGTCAAGAAGAAACCAACAGTCAGTGTAAGTAGACCGAACTTTCTAATGTTTCTTTTAATTTGTAAAATGAACTATTGTTAATGTGAAATATCGGACTCATGTATGACTTGAGCGATGCAAACCCATTTATACAGTTAAGTAATGATAAATTGTCGAATAACAAACCGTACACGTAATCAGTTTTGGTGTGCTTTAGCAGAAACTAGCAGACACAGATTCAGTTAAAGATGTAAACGACACGCAGTCACAGGAGCCAGATGACAAATAAATAGTAACAACCACTCCCGAGCTTCTAGACCCTCCATCCCGGAGATCAGCAAAATTATCCCCAAAGACAGCCAATGAGGAGGAGGAGCGACTGCTAAACATTATCTTGACCAGGGAAGAACAATCCGTCGCTTTCCAGACTAAAGTGTTCGGGCTGCTTGCCCTATCCAATGCAACCGAGAGGACACGTTATGCCGATTGGCAAAAGGAGGTAATGGTGAGCCTACACCAGTCTCTTTGGCTATGTTTCAATGATCGCAGTTACAACTCCGAAGAGTCGTTGTGAGAGCGCAGTAAAATAAAATACACTCCGTTCAAGCGCCGCAGACGCGCATAAGGGTCGCAGTGACATCTCATAGAACGCCGTGGAGTCTCTGTGCAAACGCCAAGTAACACAGCGGCGTTCTCGCTGCGATCTCTCTGCGCTACCGCGGAGTTCACATGGCGTTGATAGAGATCGTATTGCGCTTCAACGGCGACCCTACAGCGCGCTTTTCAGAGCGCCGACCGACGGCGATTGTTTTGAGCATACCCAAAATGCGCGCCGTCACTCGGCGTTCTACGCGATCCCACCGCGTCCACTGGCGATGCAACTGCGATGTTGCGGCGATGCTTGCGATTGTACTGCGCTGCGCTGGCGTTCTGAAAATATTTTGGACGCCGTACAGTCGCCGCGAGGACGCCGCCCTGGTGTGACAGGGGTTTTACGTGATGCCTTTCGTAACCTTTCAAAGTTTGCAACCTCCACATGGAAGTAAACAATAGGCCTTTTCGACTGGGCTGTTTCGTGGAGCAGGTTATAGTCTGGTTCCCGTCCGAAGCTTACATTGCTACTTTAGTACTACGCCATTACAATTTGGAACGGGAACCAGACTATAGTCTGCTCCTCGAAATAGACCAGTCGAAAAGGCCTAATGTCAACCCGTCACGTTTCTGTATTTTGTTACGTCATTGTACATCGGCATTTTGCATGTCTTCTGAACAGGCTGTTCACATTATTGTAAACCGATTATATCAAACTATATTCGCGTACATTTAAACTGGACTAAATGCTACTTTGACATTGCACAATATAGATAACGCCGTGCATATAGCTCAGTGTACATACATTAGTCGTTTATCATATCATCACATTGTCTGCATGTTGAAACTTGTGACCGAAATACAGACCGATGAACAGTTGGACATCAAGGGGACTTCAAGGGGAAATAATAGTACATTGTGATACACCTATAAATGACAATAATATTTTATAAATCAAATACTGTAATGTACAGGCAATTCAAAGTGGCAGCGCCTAGCTACACACAGGCAGACGCCTAGCTACACACAGGCAGACGCCTAGCTACACACAGGCAGACGCCTAGCTACACACAGGCAGACGCCTAGCTACACACATGCAGACGCCTAGCTACACACAGGCAGACGCCTAGCTACACACAGGCAGACGCCTAGCTACACACAGGCAGACGCCTAGCTACACACAGGCAGACGCCTAGCTACACACAGGCAGCGCCTAGCTACACACAGGCAGACGCCTAGCTACACACAGGCAGACGCCTAGCTACACACAGGGCAGACGTCTAGCTACACACAGGGCAGACGCCTAGCTACACACAGGGCAGACGCCTAACTACACACAGGCAGACGCCTAGATACACACAGGCAGACGCCTAGCTACACACAGGCAGACGCCTAGCTACACACAGGCGGACGCAGAACGTACCGCCTGTATCCCACAAAAAGGAAACTTCAAACACGCCTATATACTGATCCCACACAATGAATAAATAACTTACAGAACTTACTTCACCATCGACCTTATATACATTGTTATGAAAATAATAAAATTAATTACTGCGGTCGTTTAAATCGCTATAATCACATTTGATCATTCAGCATACACATGATCAGACTACACATTATATTGACCGCGTTTTATTAATCATGTTAATCGTATGATAAATGAAAAGTTAGATAATAAGTTATGAATTTTATACATGTACTTTAATAACAACATGGTGAAATAAAAATGGACAGGTTGTTCTCAATGTACACCACTACCTACATGTACTTACTATTGTAACGGATAATTAGTATTGATGTGACAATACAGGAAATACTTTTAAAGTTTTAAATCACATTCACCAAGGAAAGGAATGACCAATTACATATGAGTTATATAATATTTAAACAGTTTGGAATACAAATATATGGGTACATTTTAGCAGGTAATGTATAAACACAGGAACTTGCATTTATAATTTGAAAAAAAAAATACTATTAATATATATTTTAATAGTACAGCAGGCCTAGTGAAAAAAAAAAAATTTCAAATTTTTTTTTTCATTTTTTTTTCAAATTATAAATGCAAGTTCCTGTGGTATAAACAATCTTGTATGTTTAATTAGAGTTTGATGTTTATTGTCTGCTGTACACAGCGACCATTCTCCGAATTATAGAAAATATCGTAACTAGTATTAATATATCTAGTGAAACAAAACTAAATACCACACTCTCTTTTGGCATTCAGATCTTAACTTAATAATAATAATAAACAATTTGTTTCACGAAAAGTGTTATTTGACTTTTTCATACATGTCCATGTACATAATATGACAATCCACCATTAGATAACATCAAAACGTTTCATAATAATAAACTTTATACATTATCATTATTTTGTAGCACACAACACACACTATAACCCAGTTAAATATATGTCACCTGGTGACAGTGACGTACCCGTTTATGTGTACACAGAAGAGTACAACCATTGTCTGAATAGGTAGTGCGAATATGTTTGTTAGTTAGCATTGAAATTAAGGATGTCTGTTTAAGCCTTTATAATTGATTTAACACCGTAATTGTGGACCCGACCGCTGCGTCACTGTATTCTTACCCTGACTGGACTAGAGCAAATATATTATTATGTAGTTTATCTATACTCAATTGGTATACATATGCAAATGTGCCTACTAGCTAGCTATTGGTGAATAGCAGGTTTTTATTGTTTATTCACCCAATTGATAGTCAGTGGGCACTTTGCATATGAATAGGTGATCTCCCCTATATGCTCTTATTTTAATTCAGGGGGTCAAAGTTTGGCTCAATCTGCATCAGTATGCGTTAGCCATTTTTTATATTTAATTTGATTTCACTTAAAAACTGTACTTGTATTGATGTTTATAGCCAGACATTTCAACTGCCCTTACTAAGATTGTTTTAATACGCATAATGCTGTTTGAACAAAATCAGTAATTCCCCATCGTGTTGAGTATTGCATGGTTGCTTTCTCTGGAATTCTTTAATTGTGTCGGCAGATTTATAGCTACAATGTTTCTACTTGATTATTTATTAAATAAGCATTGCCATTTAAACACATGAAAAATGGATATTTTTTATTTTGCTTAGTATATAATGTTTTGCATTAGATAATGACCATTGAAGAATACATTACTACTGCGTCATCGTCAAATGGAACTACGCCTGCATGTTACCTTGGTAACGGTACACCACTGTACTGGGGATTTCTGTCTGCTGCTTTAGCCGTGGTATGTGATGGTACAACATTTATACCTGTGAAGAAATACGACACTGGAGATGGTACGTTAGTTGCACATGCTAGTTTTACTTTCTCGCCCTTGTAGTTATACTTAGGTCACAAATTGTATTATGCAATCCAATCGCCGGGCGGAGTAATTTAAGTCTCTTTTGACACGTGCATTGCAAGTCACTGTGGTCGGCTGATGGTCGCAGGCTGTCCAGACACCGGGTTCTCAACGGATACGCGGAAATCGTCCAGCGTCCAAGTGAATTGTGGCCTTACACAGAAGGTCTACCCGTCTGGTGCATTGAAAACTAGGGATTCTGAGGTATTCTGATGCCTCATATGTTAACTTAGCTTGCCTTTACAATAGGGGTGGCGCTTTATTAATAAAATAACTTGAGTTTACTATAGAGAATGGGAAAATCGACTGTACGGAACTAGTGGCGTGCCCTGGTATTTAAAGCTTTGGAATGGATGTATCTAATTTGGCATAAACTGTCACACTTGAACTGAAACCCGTTCTAATTGGTCGCTGTTTAATTGTCATAGTGGATAATTCAACCCAATGTGTTGCAATACTTCTAAAATATTAGCGTCTGAATCCTTTATTTCATGAATAGATTTAAACGCCGAATAAAGGACAAGTTTCATTTATGGTCTGCGTTTTGTAAAACAAATATAGATTATTTGAATTAAAAGACAGATTTATAGGAACGTGCATTTTTATTTTTTGAAAAAGTACAAGGCCATTTAAGCCATTTGTGAACCTTGTCCTTTATACGTCAGTCATATTCACAGAAGGAGCGTGGTGTTTGCTGAACTGTTACTCATTGCAAGGTGACAAACTTGTATACAAATATCTTCTCACATCCAAAATGTTATAGCAACTCACTTATTAAAGGTCTGCTTTATAGCGCTGGTCCCACTAAATTCGGTCTTAATTTTCTCAGCAATACAAGATATCTAACAGTGCACTATTACTAATATTCCATATAACATTGATCAGTTAAAGTGTTCTATGGTCCTAGATAAACACTGACAGTGATCTCCATCTGATATCATGCTGTTTCTTCTATAACGTTCTGGGGTGGTATTCAATGTTGATCTTACTTGATTTAAGGATAAGGACAACCAATCAGATCACACCATATTAAACTCTTGGTTAGTAACAGGCGATATGATTGGCTGTCCCTATTCTCTAATTAAATAAGATCAATATTGAATGCCACCCCTGGTGCAGCAATATAGGAGGAAAGCAGGTTTTTACATGTTTAACAACAATATCAAAGTACATCTCTACCTATGCAAAGCTTTTCCTCGACGTCGTGATTTCCGTTGTGTGTAGTACCAAGGGACACAACTCACAAAATATCAAGTTCAACTAAATCACAAGTTTCGCATCCCTTTGCGTGATCCGGCTTCTAAAATAAATACAAATACATACATTCACCCGCTGAATGGTCTATTGTTTTAAATTATGCAAATGTGTCTTAGAGTCACTACATTGAACTCAGGGACTAACAATTTATATTATCAAAGTATACGTTATACTATCAGTAGATGTTGAGAAACTTGAGTGAAAATGAGGTTAACTATTGAACTAACATAACATATGATTTTGATAAAGAGCGCTCTACATTTGCGACGAAAAATGAGGTTTCAATCAGAATAAGTATAAAATCTAAACCTTGTTCAAGCCATTTGCAGTAGTTTTTACAATAAATCGCATTAGCAGTACAATAACATAGCATAAAATTAAAACATTCTTCAAACTAACAGTTGAATTATGGGTTTTACTATATTTCGTTGTTTGGTTGTTCAACACTGGTCTTTAACATTTCGGGTCAATACGTATAAACAAAATTATGCAACCGTTTATCTGGCCACCCAAACTGCGTCGTCATGCAATTAATTACGACTCGTATATGCTATATGTCAATATCTTACATCTTGATTACAATTGGTTATAATCATATTTAGGACATGTTGTAATCTTGTGAACATCTATTAATATCAGGATGAATAATTATGATTATCAAATGGTAATACGTACCCGGTCGAGTGATGAGTTTGTTAACAACAGCTTTATCTACACGGTTGTTGCTTTTCATTTGAACGTACATGTAATTCAACATACACGGCAACTGGAAATGAACTTAGTTCTAAACATTACACAATGTTAAAACGCATTTGGATAAAATCATTTTACTAAATTTTATACAGGTAAGCGATGTTTTGGAGACATCCTTAGACGTGTTATTTTTTCAAACATGTACATGTATTTGAGATTCGCATTTGACCATGTACATGTACTCGTAAGTTGTAATTTAAGCAAATGAATATTGGAGTGAGTAACGTAAATAATTTGAAAAGATAAATTTAGATAATGTTCCGGTGTTATAAGGACTGGTTAGAAGTCATGCTACACGTATAGGCGACTTTGGTGTGATGGAATCTAAAGTCAGTAGCAATAAAATGCATATTGTACATGTAGCTAATAATAGTAATAAACATATCATAATAAGCTGTCTGTTTGTGACCATCAAAGTTTGAACTTTACCTAATCATTTTAACAGATAAAGTAACTCACGTATGCATATACGGACGCTTCTTGGACAAACGTGTTAGTCCGGATTTATAGCATGTGTACAGCTGAACCATACCAACAACACAACATAATGAAGTAATAGTTATGTGTGTGTGTCTCATTTGAACGCAGCCATGCCACTGAGTTCTGGGCTTGCTCTTCTCTAGTTGCAAACGCTATTTAGAATTCTATCCTTGATAAATTGTTTTAAAAAAGGCACCATTTGCATATATTTAAAATACATCGTTACTCTTGGTATTGTTTACAGCACACAAAACAATCCGATAATATAGATATGAACATTGAAGAATACATCACTACCGTGTCCCCGTCCAACGGAACAACGCCTGCCTGTAACCATGGTAACGGTACGCCGTTTTACTGGGGATTTGTAACTGCCGCTATCGCTGTTGTTTGCTATGGTACAACATTTATACCTGTGAAGAAATTCAAGACTGGAGACGGTACGATTGTTGTTCATGTAAACTGGAGTCAGGAGTGCTATCGTTATTTATCGATTTAATTAACAAAACAACGTAATTTATCATTACTTGATATAGTTCTACATATTTTTAGACAGTCATAATAAGTTATTTAACAAAGCACACTAAATATCGTTGCAATAAGTATAAACATTCACCATATTATTAAATGCTTGAACATGTACGACTGGATAACGATTCATCGACAACGGTTTAGAAAAAATTAACTAAACATAATCTGACAGCATGACCAATTAGAATGGTGTTTCAGTGTTTTCGACAATCTTCGACTCCCACAACATGATCGTCAACCATCAAACATGTGGTTAAGATGCACTTTTTATATATTTATAAATGTCACTTAATTTTGAAGGAACGTTTAAGGTCCCAATTCAGTTCGTCGCACAAACCACTACAAGTATTCAAAGTGCAATTGAATACAAACTATATACACACTTATATTACAAGCATGCTCTATCTTGATTGATTAATTAAACATTCTTAAAACCTAATATTACGTTTTACAACATTTCATATAGATATATAAAGATAATCTGAAGTTCGGTACTTTCAATGCTCAATGTTACAGGAATGTTTTTCCAGTGGGTTTTTGGATTGTCAACCGGTCTGTATGGCCTTGTTATACAACAGATGAGAGGTAATCCAAAGTTCTACCTGTTACCCATGCTTGGTGGCGTCTCATTCATAACAGGTACGTATGCTAGCATGTGTAATTGAACAGCATGCCTAGTAATTTGAGTTTACATTTTGAATCTGAATGCCTATTTAATTTTAGATATGTTTAGCATTGTTTTTGTCAGTATGTAATTCAATACAAAAGTCAGTTTACCTAACCAAGTATCCTGAAATAATGAATCCACTTGCTCTTCCGCAAGCAACAACCAACTTCAGTACTTGTTGAGGAAATGACCGTAACCAATGTGACAGAAGAACGTAAACTACCTGTTTATTCTCGGATATCTATGTTCTGTCCTCTGCGCTTTCCAGACGGAACACATTTAAAAGTGACTGAATGGAAATACTGCGGACATCGCTATCAGAATGTATCACCATTCATGTTTGCAGTCATTCTGCGTCTATTCTCTATTTGCAGGAAATATTACACTGGTACCTATTGTAAAGATGATTGGTCTAGGTTTGGGTTTCAGTATTTGGGGAATAACTAACCTATTGAGTGGATGGGCAACAGGCAGGTAACGTTGTAATTTCTCGTATGTATGATTTGCCCCAGTCACGAATGAAGCACCGGCTCCTTCTGCAACACACATATACGGTTACCTTTATCATCGTAGAGCATACCTCCGAATTAAGCATTTTAGCTAGTGCACACATGGCAATGCAAAGTTTCTTCTTCTGATTTTTTCTTAAATAGACATTTTATTATTTTGATTCTTGTTACATTTTGAACCTACGCACCAGGAAACTAAGAATGACATTTGTGATGTACATGTTTATAACACATTATATGTAATTATACGAAAGTCCGTACAAATGCACCACTCGCCTCTGTTCCACCACACGCTAATGGGCGTACCGTTCACTGTCCATTGTGTTGACGGCAAATGAATTTATTTACAGAGGACCATAAATGTGTAATAGTTGTACATATTTAAACTACCCAGTTTTCTGAAAACATTCTCTCTATCTGTTATGTAGTACAAATCACCTTGAAGTACAAATTACATTGATATACAAGCCGCAATTTCATTGACTGTTTTTTTTCTGTCTATATATTTTCAGGTTTGGTTTATTTGGTTTGAATAAAGACCCTCCTGATAATTTGCTATTAAATGACATTGGTGTCATATTAGCCGTGATAAGGTACGTGTCATATTTAATGAACATAAAATTCATTTTCTTGTCTTCATAGTACACCTGCTCCTTACTACGACGTACGCGCGTAACCGCAACCACATTCATCAGTCATTTCAAATATCACGTTTTACTCAATGTGTACCGTGTGCGCCGTTTCAACATTTAAAGCACGTTTTCAAGACAATGTTAGATATTGTCTATGGCGTACCATATGTGTCCAAACTGTGTACGGTGAAATATGAACTATATATATACATGATGTTGTCGCTTCCTCATGCAACATGTTCCCCGTCTGTGTTCATTAAGCAATTAAACACTTCTCTTAGCCACTGTTTTTCGAAGACCTCGTATCCCATGTTTGGTGCGAACATTACAATACGCGCATCAGTCAGCTCATAAGAAATACAATTGCAATAACTCGTGTTCAGCGGGAGGATAGTCAACCAATTACCTCCTTAAATAATGAGCATGTGATCAATCCCGAATGTTTTGTTTGTCCACATCTCTGCATTCGAAGAGTTCATAAACGTATATATAGTATTTACGCTGTTGTGCTTATGGGCAGTAAGTTGCTAGTTGCTAAAGTGTAAGTTTATGTTGGAATTTTATTAAGGGAAAATAGATTTTGTAATGTTTAACAAAACGCCAATGACATAACCTTATTTAGAATAGTACCAGTTAAAAGCAAATACTGCAATGACAAAACTCTGAAAGAACTCGTATCTTTGCAAATGAGACCAGGGATCGAGAAAGAAAAACTTGAAGTCATGTTGAAAGCTGTGGTACATGTATGGTACCTAATTGTTCTACCAGCACGTACATATATGGCCATTCCAAAGGGAGCCTAAAATGCAATGGTCATGTCAAACAATTAATGAATTAATCACTGTAAGCAAATCATATTCAGCATTTGCCGTCTCCTGAAAGTAGCCAAACTTGTGGTACGAGGTTCCGAAGAACAGTGACGCCATGCTGCATTTGTTTGGGGGTATTTCACGTATGCATAATTTTATTTCTATAACTATTAGATAAACTGCTATATTTTCAGTGCTGTTGTATTTGCTCTCGTGAAGAATGAAGTGAGTACAGCTGGTATAGATAACACAGTTACAATTACAATAGATGAAACAGACGACACAAAACGTCTGCTACCGGTTAGTTATTAGTAGTTTATATTTGTATTAAAAAAAGAGAATACAAGATTAATAAATGTCAACGCGTGGTGTTGTTGATATTTATCTTTATTTGTATTAGCCTATCAATGTTGTTTATTAACGTCATAGTAAAATACGCATGCCTGCACGTTTGGAAGACAAAGTCTAGTAAAATGCAAACACATGTTGGAAACGTGAGTCTGGAAACTTAGCTTACCAATGATGTATAAGGACGTTTTCTGTACTCGGCTGTTTAAGTTTAAAGCTGCCTTCCCTCTCCGATTTTCAGTATCTTTTTGCAGTGCATAGTTCTATATTTCTAAACCGTACAATTGTGAATGTATAATTGTGCATACACGCAAACATGTGTACCTGTTTATTTACAGAAGAAACATAAAGACAATGGAATTAAACAGTCAAAGATGAAAGGAGTCGATGCGGAAGAGATTATTATAACAAAACCTAAACACGAGGTATCTCAGACTTACGCACATTTATGAATATCAAATACGTTAGTCTACGTAGAGTATGACATTTTCAGCAAGGTCTTGCAAGTAAATTTCTGATATTTTCATTTGCATCTTTATAGGTACTTTGGTTTATAGGATCGTAACTCAATAAAATCTACACTCACAAAACAATGTATTACCAGACATATTCCTATACGAGTTCATGGGAAGTCAATGCAAATTGAAAAATGCAAATTAATGGTCTGACATATTCTCAAAATAAAGAGAACCACGGAAATATCATAGGCATAAAGATGTAAAGATAGTCAAACAAGGCAAATATCTAACGTGCAAGAAGAATACTCTAGCATATTATCAAAATAAAGAAGACAACTTGACAATGATGGTAACATTTTAACTTTCCAATTCTCTAGCTAAACTATCTCCTTTTATACCTTCAGTTTCACAGACAGTCCGTGAATAGTGAGGAGATAGAGTTTGACGATGGAGAGGATGACCATAGTTTTATAGATGACCTCAGTCCAACAGTTAAACGTGTAGGGTGAGTGCAAATTGCATCACGAGCAAAGCGTATTCCGAATTGTGTGTTCATTTCGTTTGTATATAATGTACCCAATCCTTGATATGTGTAAATGAATGCTTATTATATGCTTATACAGATATAAATGTTGTTTAAACTAAACTAACTAAACTACAATGCATGCTTTAGTTTAAACAATATTTATTTCTTTATAAACATATAATAACATTCATTTACACATATCAATGATTGAGTAGAAAGCTTAATGTTATTATATGTTTATAAAGAAATACATAGTATTACTATAATGCATGCTAGGATACATTCATCATTAAAGGGAGAAACAAATATACTATAACTATTTAGTCATGCGAGTGAACTGTTGCATATGAATATGGGCACTTCTTTTTCACTGTGCCTTTCGTGCTCTGTGGTTTCTGTTAAATGGCTTATGCTACCTCTCTTGTCTGCTGTTTTAATATAATTTGACAAAGAAGAAAGCTTCTCATTGAATGCTACATTGTTGTAAACCAACATATGCAAACTTTTCAATTAAACTGCAACACCGACAAATCATGCGATATGTATTATAAGATAGTGTGATATGTATTATGAGATACTGTCACTTTTTCGTTGAAAGCATTCCATGTTTGGAAGTAGGTGACAGGTTGGCATTAAATTTTGAATGTACACCATTTTATTTTTATTCCACTGAAATTATCCAAGATCGTTTTTATTTTCAGGGGTATACTATTATCCCTGATGGCTGGTCTCTTCTATGGACAGACATTTACACCATACATCTATGTTCAAAATAATTATGAGGGCTCCAGTCAAAATGGTAATAAACGCACAAAAAACTTTTACAATTTGAGTAGAACTTCAAAGTCCCGAACTGCCTTCGGATCGAGAAATAATTGTTCGAGTCATCCACTGCATACATGATATATTTAGTACATTGCATTGACTTCTTGTCTTTGCATACTTTTATGTGGATATACATTTCTTACTGGCTCGTTCAATGTATTATCATACATTGAATATCTTCACACGCCTGGCCTCATTAATGGATGAACCGAGCCCTGCCAACAAATCGGACAGAGAGGACCACACTCAACTGAAACAGCAGAGCACGAAAAGATACAAAACGCATTTCCATAATAGAGAGAGAAATCACTGACCGTAAGTCGAAGTCACACTGACAAACAAAAATGGACAAGAAAAGTTAAATTTAACTGCTACAAAAACACGACACTACGACAGCCTGCCACCAAAGTCAGTCAACATAACTGGAGTAAGTGCCAGCCGACACTAACGAATAAGAAGAACGATTACACACCACATGGACAACCAACCTCAAAGAAGCAACCATTAGTAACAGAGCACATGCTTTAAACCTAAACATGTTTGTTGTTCCATGATGTATTATCACTATGACATAACGATAATGTGTATACTCTATCGGTAAGACAACTAATCATTGAACCATATAACAAAAATGCTTTATGATTCTTTATTTTGATATCATCATATTTTCCTCTGTGTATTTCAGGGCTTGATTATGTGTTCTCAACTTTATGTGGAAGCGTTATAACAAGTACTGTATATTTCTTAGTATACGCCGCATACAAGAGGAATCGTCCCAAAATCTATCCACGAGCTATCATTCCAGCATTTTTTTCTGGTTTGTTATGGACAATTGCTACTACCTGCTGGTTTGTTGCCAATCTCATTCTTTCTGAAGCTGTTGCGTTTCCAATTATTACGACAGGACCAACTGTTGTTGCTAATCTGTTAGGTGTCCTCGTGTTTAAGGAGATAAAGGTATATACTTTAACTTTACTAAGAACAAGACAAATGGTGTTGTTTTACTACCACCACTAAACATATTTCTCAAAACAATATTTAGTACATATTGTGGCATTCTAACCTATGCTGTATGGCACCATCGCTAGCAATGCGAAGAGCAACATCTTTTGATCATTCGGCAATCTCAATACAACAAAAGATTGCGCTAATATAAACTAGTGTCTGTGTAACCTCAATCACACCACGACAGTTATTTTGGTTGATGTGTTATGACACTAACTAGATGCACGGCCACCACACATTGTTGAGTTACATTTGTATTTGGGTTGTTCGTTGTGCACCTAAAGAGGTAATAAACCACGAACCCTCACATCATTTCTTTATCACGATAAAGGAATGAATCACACTCATCGGCAACAAATAGGCTGTGAAGGAATTGTAGTATTATTTCCATTTTCTAACAATCTTTGTTTTCTAATCAGGCTCAGTTAATTCCGTTAAAAAGTTTCGTAATTTCTTAGCTTAGTCTGTCATTTAAAAATAATATTTTGTGGATTAAATGACTCCAATATATATTGTTTCCTTTCAGTGCGATGCCAATTTGATATAGCAATGAATAATAAGTCTGGTTTTAACAGAAATAGTGTTTCAAAGTAATAATTAGCGTTCGAAAAGCTTTAATTCAGTCAACATGCTTAAAATATGAGATTCCTTTATGCAGGATTTCAATGAGCATTTCGTACAAACATCACCTACAATATTAATATTTAACAACCAAATACACCGTTTCTGGAAGGCATGGACATCAAATTGCTGTAATTACAGTTAAGTATTTTATAATACCATACTTAGCTAACCAATTACTTGAGTTTAATATAAGCGTTTGTTTGTCTTCTTTTATATTCCAGGGTACACGGAATCTTCTGATATTAACATTTGGGATTGTGATTACTATAACAGGCGCTTTGATGACAGGATTCTCAAAGAAATCTACCCAGTGTTAATATGAATTAAGACTTGTTAAAAGTATTTGTAATTTTGACCGGAGCCACTTCCATACAGCACGAGCAATTTTTATAATAATATTTTGTGCATTTCGTTCTCTGTTGCTCCTGTTAGGTGCTGCAATCCCTCCTGTATTTGTTATAATCTGTTGCACGTTGTATTGTATCTTGGCTAACCCTACTCAATATCTCATTATGTATATATGTATTTGTACCAATAAAATACATAAATTGATTCTTTTCTGGATGGAACATTTACCAAGAAAACATTGGCAACATTTCGATTATTTATCTTAGATCTACGAGTTTATCTTTTTAGACGGTGTGAAGCTGTGTTATTGTATTATATGCCTTGTTGATGTTAAATAAAATATAAAAAACCCTGTCTTCAATCTGATATCATCTTTTATTAAGCAGAGACATTTTTACAATATTTCTCACATCACTGATAACTTCAGCACCAAAACACGTAAATGTATGCCATTGTACGAAGTAAAAAAGAGCGAAACGCTTCCTGAAGCAGTTTAAGTATAAAGGGCACGTCGTATACTCTATGAATGCATTCGGAAATTGGAAAGTTTTTAAAATGTGAACAACCGAACATCTTGAAACTCCCATCGACAAATAACCATGCAGATAAATGTCGATTAACTAGGTCACTTGTTAATCTAGTGAATATTTATTAGTTTGCTGATAAATATTATTATCATTAAATATCATGTGTACTTGGTCATGTAATGAATATGTGCGCCACCTTTTTCTATTCCTAGCTTTATACTTGGAGGTTATTATTCAATGAAATGTTTTGCAAACAATATATAAACGTATACACATGTTGGAACACGAGTTATTAGACTCTACATGAGGTAAATATTGTCATTTTCTTTCAATATCATAATTTATTCTACATAGGCTTTATACATTTGTCTGATATGGCGGGCAATGTTAACTTGACTTGATCGCTTAACTAGTACTGATATATACTTCTCAACAATTGGTAAGGGTAAATAAATTTTGATTGTTATTATTTTGCCACTTTGATATGACGGACTGATGGAATTTTCATTAACATAATTTTGCACCTGCAATATTGTAAACTTACAAAGGTTGCTTCACAATTTGATGTCTAAGTGCTGATAATCCCAACCTCACTGAAATATTTTTGCTGCATTCAAGCCTCTGTGATAACAGAATGCGGTCCATATTTGAACATTTTGTGTTTTATACAATACGGTATGATAATTGAAAAGGGCGAAATTGTCCATGTTGTTCTTGCTTCTTTGGTCTCTGCCGATATGGTTTGTCTGTTGCCTGGAAAAATGCATCACTTGCTATTAAGTAGCAGAATAGATGATATGTTAATATTTCCACAACGTTTTCTTAATCGGTTTTGTGCAGTTAACTTAAGACGGCCATAGTTAATGATTACCTGATCCTTATCAAAGTTTGAGTACTGTTTGTCTTTGTGGTAAAATGACGAAATAGAAATACGGAAACACTGTAACCGAAACTAGGAAGAAAACTAACTACACGGACAATCAATATGAGAGAGATAGTTTAAAAGATCACCCGAACAGATAAGGCGGAAAACTAAATGACAAACTTGAGTGTAACATAAAAAGAAACATCGTATTTTCTTAATTGTTCTAACACATGGAACTAACGTACACATAAACAATGCCATTAAGGAGACAGTATACAGTATAAGTGTCCATAATTAATATATTGTTGTGACGTCAAAAGACACATGTGGGGAGAATGTGATTGTCTTCGTCACCACATTTCATTATATGATCAGCTGTTGTAATCACGAGTGTCAATTACATTTTCTCATAACTGTAGTAGTAATTCATTATTAAATAGACGTCGAAATGTAACTTGTTAGTTCGATAATCACAACCACAAGGTATATAATTAGACTTGGTCGCCATATTGGATTTTTCTATGCCATCAAAACCAAATGCTCATTAATTCAATTTTACAATTACATGTATTAGCATTTGATATATATTTTTTATGATATGTTAGGAATGAATCTACAAGAATTCATCACAACTGTGACACCGTCCAATGGTACTACACCTGGTTGTAACGATGACAACAGTACGACATTGGGATTCGTAACTGCGGCTATAGCTGTCGTCTGTTATGGTACAACATTCATATCTGTGAAGAAATACGATACTGGAGATGGTAAGTTGGTAGTCCTTACAAATTACAAGTATGTATATATAGTAATTCAATAGTTCCAAATGGTTTTATCCTTGATATACTCTTTGCTGTTGAAAATAAGCTGGGCGTTTGTATCAATTTAATAATATTATGTTACGCACATGTCAATATGACTGTTTTTCAAGGGATAACTGAACAACTAAAAGTGTAACATTGTAACAAGTGTGTACAACAGATAAACAGTTACAAAGGTGCTCAATGTAGTCAAACCACTTGTTATCGCGATTTAATTATTATTTAGGAATTGCTTGGTTTGTTCACAGGCCTGAGAAATTATACATGTATAACAAAATACGGAGTTTTGAAATTCCCCATCATCCTGTCATAACTATATATCGATAAAGAGTTCAGGTTGGAAACGCATGTTTCAAAGAAATAAATCCTTTCTCGATGGTTACTAGCGTTTAATACTATAAATATAGTCTTATGGAAGAATGCAATCATAGCCTCAATGTCACTTAGCCGTTTCTGATGCGCTTTTCAGTGTTTTCATCCTAACTACGGTATATATGAACTTGTGAGTACTCCAGATGCAGGCAGACTCGCGCGTAACAATCCTATTCACAAGAAACTTTAAAGAACAGAAGAGTCTAACCGGAAAGAGCTAGGGTAGTGGCCCCAGATTCCTTGTATTTCACAAAGTTTTTGTCTCTTTCTTCAAAGTCGGAGGTCATTGATAAATTAGGCAGAGTCATATCCAAGTTACAATGCACTGACGACGGCCTAAGTCGAACGCAAACAAGCAAATACAAACATATCCTCTATATATGTTACAGGAATGTTTTTCCAGTGGATGTTCGGATTATCATCCGGTCTGTATGCGCTTGTTGTTCAACAAATACGAGGTAATCCAAAGTTCTATCTGTTACCAATGCTGGGTGGAGTCATATTCATAACAGGTAACTTGCTACGTGACTTGTAATCTGTGATTTTCTTGTTTTCGTTTTTGTGACTTTTGTGCTGTATTGGTTATGTTCCTAACTTGTTCCTGACGAAGCTATAAGACCAAAAGACCCGTCTTTCCCCTCGATGGCTGTTTTCTCGTTTCTTCAGTCCGGTTTGTCACAAAAACAATTGTTTTCACAATTCAGCAGTCTGGTTTCGTGCAATTTACACTTGTTTATACAATTAAGCACACTTCACAAGTATCTGTGCGCTACAGTATTTAGTAGACATCGTCAAAACTATAGCTTTTATCTAGCCACAATTGGTCAAGTTTAGATTTAAAGCTGACAATATTCTTGAATGCTGCCTCCCAATCTGATGAGTTAATATTTTTTGGCGTAAATGGACATCGTTCTTAATATTACACAGTGTATGTTAAATTACCATATCCCGGCAAAATACCATCTCGTTACATTGAAATACCGTGATTAGCTTTTTACAAACTCTATCAGAATACATATATCTTTTTCAATAATCTAAGTCGGTTTTGACCTGTAGGAAATGTCACACTAGTACCACAGATCAAGATGATTGGATTAGGATTAGTTGCTGCTATATCAGGAATATCCAATCTTCTAAGTGGTTGGGCAACGGGAAGGTAACTAAAGTATATATCGCAGTCTTAGAAGAAACAGGTCATAAGAACAAAAATGCTGTTTTCACCAAACAAAAAAACACTGCAAGTTACTATTTTAATTTCGAAAAATAGCTTTTATGTATTTGTTATATAATATAGCGCCTTGTGCTTCTAAACCAGCGATATCAAACCATATTACAAACATAGAAGCGAATGCTAAAAAGCAATGTTTTCCAAGAAAGTAACATATTGCATAGATAGGTGATACATTCAATTTGTAAATTTTAATATTATGGAACGCCTTAATGTGATATAGAAAAATATAAACATATTACGTTTAGTTGTTTTTATCGAGAGAACTAAACGATTCTAGCATAGTTGCCACTATATTCTCAGTGGCTGGACACCATTTATGTTTGCAGATTTGGTTTATTTGGTTTGAACAAAGATCCACCTAACAATCTGTTATTGAATGACATTGGTGTCATATTAGCTGTTATAAGGTAATTTTGAACAAAAAATGTATAAAGATAATTGTAAGGAAAACGTAGCACACAAACGACACAGCAGAGAATGAAAGGAACCAAACAAGAAAATTAACATACTACAATTATAGGTCACAAGGACAAACATAAACATAATCAAAAGAAAAACGAAAACACGACACCCTTCTTCGGAAGCCAGGCAAACCAGACAGACAAATATCCCCAGGGTAAAAGCCAACATACCAGAGCATATCACAAGGACGACCTTACTCACAAAAAAACAGTATTAATGCCATTTAGAAATAAATAAACCAGTCATATGCTGAACTTAATACATGCAAAAAAAGTTTCATTGATGTCCATAAAAGATGTTTGAAACACCACACCGCATATCTTATATTGATTTAGCATTATCAACATACCCATCCTGTATGCAAGCGTGTAAGGGTTATAATACATGTATATGCATAAGCTGATCGAGAAGCAGACCGAGGACCATGAATTGTGATGATTTATGACGACGTTATGATCTCTTACATTTGGTTTGACGGTGAAGTACTGTCAAGTCATATGGTGTTTCTGTTAATTGTAATCATTATTTTAAATTATTGTCATTTTCAGTGCTGTTGTATTTGCTACAGTTAAGAACGAAGTTAGTTTAGCAGGTATCGATAAAACAGTAACAATCACAGTGAATGACAAAGACGATACACAACCTCTAATTCCGGTGAGTTAGTATTTTATTTCCGGTGATATCAGCGATTGGACAACATTTTCCATTAACAATTTTATCTTATGATGAAAATAATAAATAATGAGCTTTCCAATAAATTAGAATACAGTCAGGTCTCGATATAATGACACTGGATATACTGACAAATGCATTATACTGGCATCATATTTTTGGACAAAAGTATTAAAACGCTCTTTGCATCAATTCAGTATACTAACATATTCGTTACAACGACATTTTTTCTTAGAAACAAACAGTGTCGTTGAATCGAGACCTGACTATATAAATAAAAAAGAAATTGTCACAGTACCAATTGTAATGTTTCGTTTCGTTAAGTAATATTTCTTTTGTATAATTGTATTACTGACACCAATGTATCATGTATGTACAAGCATAGAGTGAAGTATATTCATTTTCAAATCCATAATGATTAAATTAAGATTAACATTATATATGCAAAAAAATGAAAAGTTTGACTAGCTATAAGCCTGAACCATGTAGAATACATTCCACTCCCGAACATGGCATTCGCATTTATATATCTTTTTGTGTTGCTATGGTCCAGATATTTGGAATTCATATTTTTTGTTTAAAACTTTCCCTCCAATTCAGCAATCTATTGCATATATTACATGGAATGAACTTGACTGAGGAAATACAGTTTACACTAAACACCATGTACATGTAATATGTACGTTTTTACTTACAGAAGAAAGACGTAGATAATGGTTTTATACAGTCAAAGATGAAAGGAGTCGATGCAGAAAAAATCATTATCACAAAATCAAAGCAACAGGTATCTTAAACATGATATTTCATGTGCACTTTGTTACTTTGTTTAAAGTTACAGATATAAAAGAACATGATATTTAGATCTGGCACCATGTATGTGATACAGCTGTGTGTTTGCATCTAGGTGTTGTGAACACGTATTCGAATGTATCCGTATTGAAATGCGATTTTGCAATGGGCATAGTGAAATCAGACAGGAAAGGCAGCACTAAACAGAAACAGCAGAACACAAATGACAGATAAACGAACACACAACAAAAAGTAAATCAAAGTAAACCAGCACACGCCTGAATGACACACACAAAGCTGATCAAAACAAATGAACTACACAGTTACAAAGTCAAACTCATTCCTCTAGTACATTTTATATACACAGGATAAAAAACTATGTTTACAATTAAAAATAACGACTAGAAACATAATCGAGAAGAAGAGCCTATACAAAGAAGAGTGGATAACAACACATAAACACAACACTGGTTCGTCAGTCAAACCCTTAGATAATGTTAGAATATGAAGAGGGTAAGTAGGTATAATGAAAAGCATTGTTTTAGAATGCAAAAGTAAAATACTTATCTGGCTGTTAATCACGATATACAGGATCGAATATTTCTAAAACACTTCTATATCTTCAGTTACACACACAACCTGTGAACAGTGAAGATGACGATCGTAGCTTTATTGATGAATTGAGTCCAACAGTTAAACGTGTAGCGTAAGTATAAATGACAACATGAAACACAACTTACGCTAATACTTACTTGATTTTGTTAGCTTATGCAATGATAGTAAACCTATCAATTATTCCCAATTGACACAACCAGCTTTCCTGGATTGGATTATCAATTAGTCAAACTTGCTCTTCTGCAAGGCATCGACAACTTCTATACACTAGGGGACATGACCATGGCAAATCACATTACGTTCAAAACCTGAATGTACGCTGGTTTTTCGGTCGACAGTCTGTCTGGTACGCTCGTGACAAAAAATGGAAATTGGAAAAAGACAAAAACACGTTTAACTTAATAAACCCAACAGGGAAAACAGAATTAAACAGAAAGACTATACCAAGAGCAGCACATCAAAAACGTAACAAGAGGCATCACACCAACACAAAAGACCGAACATGAAATAAAGGACAGACACAAGCAAACTCTAACTAAAATGCAAAATGCACAGGACAGTACATGCTTGCAACCGGAGCAATATCATCATACAAACACACGTATGTAAACATGTTATGCAGAAACATACGAAACCACCTTACATAGAATATATCAAAGATCTAAAAGATCATTTAAAGCAGAACATCATCACAAGGGCTGACACAAAAGTGGACGAGTGCTAATAAAAAGGAACAAAACATAAAACCAAGAAATTCACAAAAAATTCTGTTATCTAAAATATATCCCTATTTACATACACTCATAAACATTGGTTAGACATATCAAATGCTAATGCACGTTTTCTATTTCAGGGGTTCACTGTTAGCATTGCTGGCTGGTACCTTCTACGCACAGACATTTACACCATTTATCTATGTACAAAATAACTATGATGGCTCCAGTCAAAATGGTAATCAAGTATGAAATATAAGATAGTGCCAACAAACTGCTCTAAGCATACGCGGAAGCGTAGTTTGCTGTTCGCACCTGTTTACACTGTTCATGAAGTTTGCAGCATCTACGTACACTTTACCTTAATTACGATTAGGACACTTTACACGGAATAAAACTTAAAAGGTCTAAATAACAGTACATATTCATCAAAGAAACCACAAACTATCAAATTGATAATATTATTATTATATTCATTCATTAGAAACGAATCTGTCATTGACCACTTTACATATCACGTATATTATTTTTAATTAAAACTAAAACCATGATGAAACTGTTAAACAAAACTAATTACTTAACGGTAATTATTGTACTACAATTAATACTAGTATATTTCTCAAAATTTGATATTGGTCAACTAATGTTCCTTGTGAATATTTTGCAAATTGAATAAGATGGACTGATTGAATTTTCAGATACATAATGTTACATTGGTAATATTGTTAACAAATAAATATTACTTCAAAATTGGATGTTGGTATAGTGCGGCCAAGATATGATGGCACAATAACATTTACACATGCTAATTGGCTGATGGGTTCATTTTCAACAGAAAGGGGTGCTCATTAACAGTCAGTGTCAATAAACGCTTGTTTCCTATTACGTTTTTGCATTATGAGCAAATATACGAGACGATTTTACATGTGCCTCGCTAGCTCAGTCGGTAAAGCGTTGTAAATACAATAATATTATGGAAGTAGGTTACTGGTTCGAATCTCACTTGTGTGCATTATGTTGGTAATGAATTGTATTCTTCAATTCTAGTAAACTTTTTTTCTTAGTATATCCCGTTACACGTTGATTATCTAGTTACATTTTTTTTCATTCGTATACTTTCTCTATTCTGTATATTTATTATATAATATTTTATTATATTTATTTGGAACAATCAGTTATAAATTAATATTCTGTACGTATACATGTACATATAAAGTATATGCATTAACATTGATCGTCAGCAGTGCTTATGACAGAAACAGTTTAGAAATCTGCAAAATCATCATCGCTATCACCATCCGGCTCGTCATAATCACTGTCATTATCATCATAATCATCAACATAATCCAGTGAGCTTTTGTTACTTCTTGATTTACTTACACTATTGTGCAATTTCCTCGCCTTTATGCGTGAAACCGTCCTTTCTGATACCCCTGTCATTGCGGTAGTTTGTTTCCTTTGACAGGACAACGGAATCACTGGCAGTTCTATTGATGCCTCTCGTGCGCAGTATTCTAATACGTTAGACACAATGTGTCGTTCTTGTTGCGTTAATACGATACGTTTAGCCACAGTTCAATTTAATAATGTTGCAGTTTACACATTTTATCTGGTTGTAAGTAATACATCCACAAATACAGTTTTGTGAAAAGTGTGCGGAACATTCGCGAAACAAAATACAAATGTAGAAATAAAAAAAAATTCTGACGGGATTCGAACCCGGACCGTCCGCGTTGAGATTAGAAGCGTTACCACTAGACTATATAATAAGCACAACGATCTCCATCCTTAATTAGATAAGTTAAAATAACTGAACAAGCGCTTAGATGATCGTGATTTATTTACTTACCCGCGTTTTGATATGGACTAATCCGACCAGTGACGTTTACACAATGTTATTGTGCCATCATATCTTGGCCGCACTATAAGCCCAACCTCACTAAAATGTTTATTCTACATTCAAGTCTCTGTGATAACAGAATGCTGCCCGTATTTTGCCATTTAAGGTCTTACACAATGTGAGAATAAAAAAGGGACAACAATTTTCAAGTTATTCTTGCAAAATTTGTCGATGTCAATAGGACTGGTTAGTTACCTGGAAAAAGACGACATTATGCCAAATGCATACCAAATGCAATACAATATTTTTTCGCAATTTAACAGCAGATTAGATAATATTTTTTATATTTGTCAAACATTTTCTTGATCGGTTTTGTTTCGTTGCAGCAAAACCGTAATTATTTCTTGACCCTTATCAAGGTTTGAGTAGTATAATATTACAACAGCAGGTGTTTGTGTCGTGTGGCGGCTGCTAAACATGTCCCCATACATTCATTTCATTGTAGTTACCATATGCATTTAACTCCCTTTATGGTAATATGCAAATTTAACCAACATTGCGACATTCATTGTGAGAGGTAGCATAATATATATAGGCTTACTTGAAATATTCTTTTTTGGGATGTGGATTGTACATTATTGGTTTGTCTTTTGCGTTGATGGCATGCGATGCGGCCGTTTATGTATGGATTCAAGTTATCTGTGCCGGTTCACTTTCTAACATTAACTACAACATGACGTTTCTCTGTGTGTCATTTTAATCCTATTTCTGTCTGTACATTCCAGGACTTGATTATGTATTCTCAACATTATGTGGAAATGTTGCAATGAGTACTGTATATTTCTTAATATACGCCGCATACAAGAGGAACCGTCCCAATATCTACCCGCGAGTCATTATTCCAGCATTTGTTTCTGGTTTGTTATGGACTGTTGGAACATCGTGTTGGTTCGTCTCTAACCTTATCCTGTCTGAAGCTGTAGCATTTCCCATCGTCACTACAGGACCAACTGTTGTTGCTAATCTGTTAGGTGTTCTCGTGTTTAAGGAGATAAAGGTAACTGTATACGATATATACATTAGATAAGCCATACATGCATTACTATAGCCAGGAATTTCACTTAGAGGTCATTTTACGAGTATATAGCAAAAATATCTACTAGTATCACTTTATAAGACACTATGACCATTCAGCGGAAATAAAGAGAGTCACAATTGGCATTTTACAAGGTCAGAGGGTCATAATAATGGTCAAATGGAACCCTCGGTATCACCTCTAAACTCATTTTTCATGATAAGCCCAAATGTGTTCGGTATGTTGGTTATAACACTACAGTGTCTCTATTTCCCAGCTATACTATCAATTCCTCCATGAACCTGTCCCCAAAACACTAAACACACCCATAAATGTATATAAACCGTCTAAATAACATGATATAAAATCACATGAAAGATCAGAAATAGCAAGTCGATGTAAAGGAGACTTGGTAGTACTGAGGGGATAGACGGACATGGAGCGTTTTAGTGGCATGACCAATGCACCGATCAACTGTGGACAAACCAAGCCATTTATTTTTATGTCATTGTTAATACTTGTTTGACTTTAGTTTGTATGTCCTGTACATTACGATGGATGTCAATATACCGCTTATAATTAGGTCATAACATGCTCATAAAATCTATGAAATATACCTTGTTAATATTTCGTTCTAACGTTCCAAACAACTCTAGATGTACCTTAATCTTGTGATATTTTATCTACATGTTTTCTTCATTTCAGGGTGCCAGAAATCTTCTTATACTAACATTTGGAATTATGATTGCCATAACCAGTGCATTGTTGACAGGATTCTCGAAGAAATCTAATCAATGTTGATTCTTATAGAGTGTTGAAGAACGTTACATTTCATGCCTCGCATTGATGTATAAAGTATTGTACATACATTATTGAATTTTACTCGCAATTCCAAAGTGCAAGTTATATATTACTGAGGATACATCAGTTATCAGTTTTCATGTGCAAGACTTAAATAAGTAAATTATACATATTTTGTCTGATGTAAATTTTGTCTAATGAGCCTAAGTCTCATAAAAGCTTATCAATGTTGATACTGATAGATAGCTGAAGAACGTAACATTTGATATTGACGATATTATTGACTCCGCTAGTGCAAAAAAGTGTGCTGAGTACTGCTTGGTCTTGCAATGATGTATAGAGAATTGAACGCATATTATTTAATTTTACGCAGTACCCAATTGTAAGTAATATTACAGTGGGTACATGAGTAATCCGTATTTATGTGCTAGGCTTAAATACGTACATTTTAAATGTGTGTTTGCTTAAATTGTTTTGGCTACATATAGATATTTTGTCTGAAGTATATTTGTCTAAAAAGCCTAAGACTCATGAATGTATCTATCTTATATAAGAGGGCTATGTGTTATGTCATTGTACGTTTCGTATGTTTGTGTCTTTATATATTGATGCTCACATAGGCCATGGCCGCTTTTGAATTCGAAATAAACAAAGTCTTTTATGTATCGTTTGTGTTTAATAAATATATTTCGTGTCAATAAATTTGTCCTTGTTTGATTATTCAGGTAATGTTTCCAACGTGTTTTACATTACCTAATGCGTGTTTTTCTCTGAGACATTACCATGGCTTGAATTGATACTTGCCCTTGCTGTGTTAGTTGTATAAAATATCTGGCTGGGAAACATTGAACAATAAGTTGTTGTACACAAAGTTACACAAATGTATTATGATTTTAATAAAACGTTGGGCAGTTTGATATTGACAGGCATATTTCTATCAATGTACATGTTAATAATGTGTTTGCATTTCCCCACCATTTTGTTAGTTAATTAAAATATGGTAATTCTACATGGATGGACATTCAAGTAGCATGTACCTCATAAAGTACAGTATTGTGCTGTTTTCTTAAATATGGTCAAAATAAGTGTTTGCTCAATCCAAAATTCAGAGCCCATCAAAAACGATACTCGACCCGGTTATATCCTGGCCATAATTTCCCCAATATGTTTGGGAACTAGATATGTATGGTAACATGCAAATTTAAGATACCTTGCAGTGTGTCACCCATTGTGAGAGGCAGTTTATAGGCGTACTTGAAACATATCTTGGGGGATGTGATCGGTACGTTCTGTGTCTGTCTCTTGCGTGGATGGCAAGGCTATGGCGCCTTTTCTAAATTACTTCGAGTTGTCAGGTTTATGTACAGTATTTAATAAACATTGCTAAAACATGCGTTTGTGTGGCGGTTGTAAAATGTCTCCCCGTACATCCATGTTGTTCTCGTTATCATACGCAATTACCTCCCTTTATGGTTATATGCAAATTAAAAATATCCTTGCCGTGTGTCCAATCATTGTGAGAGATAGTATTTAGGCGTGCTTGAAACATCCACTTTTGGCGGGATGTGGATAGTACGTTTCGTGTCGGTGGCTTGCGTTGTTTGCGCCGTTTTTTTGTATTGCTTCGAGTTGCCTGTGCATTTACAGTATTAATTAGTATACCAGAAGTTTACATGAATACATGTATTTCAAATCACCATCCAGATAAATGTTGATTAACTAGGTCAACTTTTATCTGGCGTGAGTATTCATTAGTTAGTTTATAAATACGATAAGTGTTCAATGCACATGTGCGCATCATTACATGTAAATGTCATGTAATACAAACAAACATTGTAAGGATTAAATTGCGTTGTTCAAGAATAAAGGAATCTTCGCTTTAAATGAAATGCACATGTGGAACAAGATTTATTACTTTCAAAAGCAGGTAATGTTGTCATGTTATTTTTATGTCACATTTTGCCAGAATGCATGTTTGAGATTGTTGACCAGTGTACTTGACCAGTACTGCACAGAACAATTTGACAATAAAGACAGCAACTATGTTGAAAAACAAATTTCAACAATAATAAGTTTCGAACTTAAATATGTGATAAAAGTCATTTAGGCAAGGGCTATGTTCATGCAGATAACAATTCTTACCTTGTTCTTTTATGCGTTTCGTGCTCGGCTGTTTCTGTCGAATAATGCCTTCCGTGTACGATTTGTTATAATCATTTTAACTGCTCGGAAACCGTTTTGTAAGCGATGTTTTAAGATCTAACAAACGGAAGGGGTAAAGCAAAAAAACCAAACAGATGGTGTACCATGAGGAGTATCCTGTTACAACAATATTATAGTAGAAGCTAACATAAGCAGTGAAATACATATGAAATATTGTATCGTATGTGTGCATTATACCTATCTTGTGGTCACGACATACTGTACGGCAGATTTACGAAATATAAGTGACGTATAATGTCCAGGTATGAGGACTGCTCAACCCGCCTTACTACAACAGTGCATTGTATTATTCGATACGTGACCAATACAAGCCATTGTGCCAATCACATTTCCCATCACCGCAGGTAGCATTATTATTAAAAATACATATAAATATATAAATAAAGTACAAGTTAGTCAGACACGACTTCGTGAGACTTTGCCACGATATAAGTACATCACGTTCATAACACGTTCCCCATGTGCCATCATGGTCAAAATTCAAACTGTATGCATATTTACAAGACAGTTAAAGTATTCTCATGAACTTGTTTCTTGATTGTTTACATTGCACAATACCAATTCGTTTACAATATGTTAGGAATGGATCTACAAGACTTCATCACAACTGTCACACCGTCCAATGGTACTACACCTGGTTGTAACGATGACAACAGTACGACATTGGGATTCGTAACTGCGGCTATAGCTGTCATCGGTTACGGTACAACATTTGTATCTGTGAAGAAATACAAGACGGGAGACGGTAAGGTTTTGTTCCTTACAATATACAATAATTTATGTCTGAGTATTTGATGCTTCCAAACGGATTGGTGGTTTTGCATTTTAATTGCTATACATATGGCTTCTGATATACTGGTGCAATACAGTTATATCCATCTACTGGCAATTTGCAGTTGTAGATCCAGTTGTGTGTATTACTAGAACAATATGACTGTTATTTCGGTACAGTGTGACCAAAGTTAAGACTGTATTGCAACCACCTTTGTAGTGGGTACGTTTTATTTGAATATTTGTCATCGTGTCCAATGCTTGTAGTCTGTTTTATTGTCATACTCTGTTTCCGTACCGTTCAAGCTCTGCTGCTTCTGTTTGGTACTGCCTTCCTTGTAGGATTTGCTATTAACATTATGATTTCTAAAGATAAAGGAAGTATGAACGAACTATTTTATTCGGTTTAAAAACCCAATACAGTTTTCGCGTTCAATATTACAACACATATCATCAACTACTGGTTTCTTAAGCAAACATGACATTAGAGCTTCAATATTTGTTACAGGAATGTTTTTCCAGTGGATGTTCGGATTATCAACGGGTCTGTATGCGCTAGTTGTACAACAGATACGAGGTAATCCCAAGTTCTATCTGTTACCCATGATAGGTGGAGGCATATTTACATCAGGTAATGTTCATGTCATACGTGTTTAACACCAACGTATGCTTTCCGAATCTTGTTAAAATGTTATTCTAAACGTGACGTACACCTTACATAAGTGCTTGTACACATGCTCTTGCTTGGTTGATGTATCCTTTCGAGTGCGTTCTGTACCTGTCTCTTGTGCTGCCGCCGCTGTTCTATAGCTTTAGATTGTCTGTTCATTAAAGTATGTATTTATTAAATAATGTACATGCATATATAATTCGCTATGTCGCTAAAGTTTATTACATAAGTGGAACTGATAGACAACTTTAGGTCAGCGTATCTAGATCTACTACTCATTTTGTATTCATACCGTGCTAGTGAGTTTTGTCTGTAAATTTATATTTTATTTCAGCGTGTTCGTAACGTACTCTCTACTTCTGATAAACTCACCCTGTCTTAATCCACGTACACATACATGTATGTACGGCACATTGTCGTATAAAACTTTATATAGTGTGCCTGAACCATAATATAAGTTAAATACCGTATTTATGAATTGCATTTTTAATTGCAATGTACGCATTAAATATCTACTAGTTACGGTTTAAATTGAAATTCTGCAAAGAGTTATTTGATTACATTTCCTACAGAATATATTATATCTATGTATTTATATATGTCCATTTTGTATTGTAGGTAATATCACTCGCGTACCTGTTGTGAGAATGATAGGACTAGGATTAGCCTTCGCAAGTTCGGGAATATTCAACCTTCTCAGTGGTTGGGCAACAGGCAGGTAACTACATCCATGGTGTATATCATAACATATTGTTTTAAATTCGATTTACCTTCAGTTACACAAATACACGTTGGCTAACATTACCCCTTTGTCCAAGAAATTACTCCTTTGTCCAAGAAATTAATACATTTTTGTTGCTTGTACTTAACATATTGAAGACCGCTTCTTCAATATGTGATGGAATGCAGCACAAAAAGTAATGTAGCGTTTCATTAGTTTTAAAGATAATTTCAGCAAAACATACGAATAGCATTACGTTCATTCCACAATTCCTCAGTTCTCATTGGCTGTTTTACACTGTTCTACTTTGAGCGTTTCGTTGTCGGCTGTTTCTGAATACTGCTGTCTTCCTTTTCCGATTCGTTATTACCTTTTTATGTTTGCAGGTTTGGTTTATTTGGTTTGAATAAAGATCCATTGGACAATCTGTTATTGAATGATATTGGCGTCATACTGGCTATAATAAGGTAACAGTTAAAGCGTTCGTGTTCATTAAAGGTGTTTGAAACATCATAACGTCAATCGTATATTAAATGAGCATTATCAACATACTCAATTAATATACAAGCATTACCATAAACCTTATTATCTATATATTGTATTAGGGGTTGAGTTAGCGAACTAGAAATATTGGAGATTTCACGAATTTCCATAAATCGCATAGATATCGTCGAGCGTAAAATTTAGCACACAAAGAACTATACTAAAAAAGAATAAACTTGCTAATAAATCCACACGCAAACTTCTGAAGCTCAAAATTCGCTCACGTTTTGACCAAAGTAAATATCCACTTTTACAATAAGTTGATTGAGAAGCAGACAAATGACATTCAAAATGGTGCTCTGATATATTGCATTTCGTTTAATGTAGGCTTATTATCATGTCACATAGTGTTTTAATTCCATGTGTATCAGATTAATATGCTTCTGATATGATATTGACATTTTCAGTGCTGTTGTATTTGCTACAGTTAAGAATGAAGTGAGTTTAGCTGGTATCGATAAAACAGTTACAATCACAGTGAATGACAAAGACGATACACATCGTCTACTTCCGGTGAGTATTTTATTTCCGATGATAACCGTGGTTAGATGATATCATCACTTATTCAATATTAGTATCTTGCTAATGAAGTTTAAGATAAACAGGAACTATCATATGATAGCACCAATTGTTATACATACGTACATGTATGTTTCTTTTCCTCTATATGTAAACAAACTTGTAATGGGATAGGTATGATATAAGCAAACAACACCACATCGATGCAGCAGTGGTTCAACACTCAGACTCGAAGGAAATATGTATTTGCAACCGGAGGGGAAATACTGGTGTTTAATGACAAAAAGATAATAACAAATCGGACACAAACAGATATAGTGTATATCATGGCCTACATCATTAGAATTGAATAAGTAAATACTCATCTGGCTGTTATTCAAGATATACAGGGCCAAATAGCCTCTAAAATTAAAGATTTCTTACGACTTTTGTTTTGTATTTTGAATATTCCCGAGTACATATATTCAGTTAGACGTGCACTTGGTGAACAGTGAAGATGATGACCGTAGCTTTATTGATGAATTGAGTCCAACAGTGAAACGTGTATCGTGAGTATAGATATAATAACATAAAACAAAGCATTTGCTAATATTGACATTAATTGCTAATGAAATGACGGTCGGTAATAAATTGTTCTTCGAATTGTTCCCAGCTGGCACAAATAGCTTTGCAAACACCTGAATAAGTCTTTACATTACGAGGAGATGGCCAACGCAAATCAGATAATATGTATGTATATATGCCGGTCGGGCTTGTTGACAAAAATGAAAAAGACTAGAACGTCACAAAACAGGAGTTGGTCTAAATATAATAATAAATTAATAAATCGGACCGGAAAGGCTAGCGCTAAACAAAAGCAGTAGCACACGCACGCAATCAAAAAACGAATAATGTACACATGCTTGCTCTGCAAGAAAGTGACTCTGGTAAAGATGCCGAATACAAATGTACCAGTAATGTGATCTAATGACTTAAAAATGGTTGCTTATTTAAGTTTGAAAAGTATTATTGTTGTCGGTTTTGGAACTTCAAATCATATATAGTACCAAAATTCTATGAAATTCGTGTTCAAATAAAAAAACAGGGTATTAAAAAGGGAAGCATCACTCAACCGAAACGAAAGACACAACAAGGAAACACGAAACAGAAAAGGCACATACATGTATTACAAGTCATGTGAACAAGAACAATGAAACTGAACCGCTACAAGAACATAACAGAACAACTTAATTCGAAAGCATTTCGATTAGTCAAACATACCCGGAGCAACAGCCAAGAACGAATCAGACGGACTACTACTCACAACAAGCAAAACCCACAAATCAACACACATAAAACTTACACCTATATAATGTGTATCAATTATGAGATTTGATCGATAATATTCAATTTAATTTTAGAGGTGTACTATTATCAACGTGGGCTGGTATATGCTACGGACAGATATTTACACCATATATCTATGTACGAAATCACTATGAAGGCTCCAGTCAAAATGGTAATCAGCTACAAAATAAAAATATATAGCTCCCATAACGTATGTTCGTTTCTAGATGAATTGTTTATGGTGTTGGCATCAGCTGCATTTAATACCCTAGTCATAATAGTGAACATATTGGAGTCTCCTCTGAAATTAGACTTGACAGATCTTTTAAACATACACGAATTCTTTACGCTCTGCAAAACGGTTCTTTCCATAAACACCCTATAGCATATTTATCAAAGAAATTATATACATGTATTCTCTGTGGTAGGAAACGCTCATCGGCTTATTTTTCTTTCATTTTGACATTGTCTATCCATACATGTATATTCTTGAGTCGTATAACATTCACCGTATTTTTTTAAAACTTTCAAACTTGTCACCGAATAATAGTTCTATGGTTTAATCATATTTCTCTCTACATATTTCAGGACTTGATTATGTATTCTCAACATTATGTGGAAGTGTAGCTACGAGTACTGTATATTTCTTAATATACGCCGCATACAAGAGGAACCGTCCCAAAATCTACCCACGTGTTATCATTCCAGCATTTGTTTCTGGTCTGTTATGGACAGTTGCTACAACCTGTTGGTTTGTCGCGAATGTTATCCTTTCTGAAGCCATAGCATTCCCAATCATCACTACGGGACCTATTGTGGTGTCTAATCTTTTAGGTGTCTTCATATTTAAGGAAATAAAGGTAGCACTTAATTCTAACACGACTTATGGTGTACATTAACAATTAATAAAAAAAAGTTGATGATAAATTGGACAGGAAGTCAGCAATATAGGAACAGTAGAACATGAAAGGCCAAAAAGGAACAGGGAAACAAATGCTAGCTCTGCATAAACGTGACCCCGGCCAAAATGTCGATATTTAACCATTAATTATTAAAACCACACATGCATTGCTATCGTTTCCAACATCCTACGTGCTCGGCGTGTTGGTCATGACATTACAAGATCCATAGTTCTCACCCCCAACTCCACTACCTGTCCATGAAGTACATCCCAAAGTACTAAAAACTATCATATATTTCTAAATAGTTCATAACATAAGATTCTATTAAAATGGTAACTCACCTGTTAGTTTTGATTTGCACTTCGATGTGAGGTAGACTGGGGTAGTAGATAGACGTGTTGCAATGACATGACCAAAGCAACGTACACTTCGGACAAGCCCAACTAATATAATTTATGAGCCAGTCTCCAGGAAAACCTACTATTTTGACATTATGTAATACCTGTAACCTGTATGTAATAAGGTTTTGTAAAAGCTGTAAAATTCGAAAACAATATATCAATTGGTTCAACTTTTTCAACTTTAAGTAATTTACCCATACTGTACGTTAGCTTTACTATTTATTTATTTATTATATATTGTAAAAATGAAAATATAATCCTTTAAAATAACGTGATACTATTTTGAAAGGTTTAAGTCAAGTATTGATTAAATACTGTCTCCATGCAATACTTCTCACAGTACGTCGAAAAAATCGGATTGACGTTTATGGTGTCACGCAAAATGGTTCCAAAACAGGGCCTCTACAAAAACAGCTGTAACTTCCTTAATGATGTGACTTTTTATCTTCATTTATTTATTTTCATTTCAGGGAGCCAGAAATCTTCTTATATTGACATTTGGAATTATGATTGTTATAAGCAGTGCTTTGTTGACAGGATTCTCTAAGAAATCTAATCATTGTTGATCTGGACTGGTGATCTTTGAATTTTGTGTTGACAGTACATTTGTATTTATGTGGCATGTAGGTTTAGTTGTAAAATTTGAAAACATGTGGACATTTTGTCATTTAAATAGATTTTGTCTGTCGGTTAAAAGTCTCGCAAACCTTATGTAATATGTATGGTATTGCAATGTCATTGCATTATGCTCATGTTCATACATGTATATTGCTGTTTTCATAGGTCATGTCAAAGAATACCCATGATCTATGGTCATGTAGACGTTAGAATCTGAAATAAAAATCGTCATGTTTTGTTGATGTTGATTTTTCAGATTTGTTTTTAAATAAACACTGACCTCACTAGAGTTACGATAAATAATAACAATACCACCAGGTCATTATAAATTGATTACACTCCATACTAATATACAAGGCGTAGCGGTGAAGGGGTCACCGAGTATGAGTTGAATCAGATTGTATTGAAATATAGTTCACATATGTGTAGGTATCATTCATAATCACCTACCTATGTCATTCATTGCGGGATGAGTATGAAGGCTTGCCAGAAATATCCATTTGTAGGAGGAGGAAAGTGGTTCATTGGTGAGAGCTACTGACTGCCTATCCGAAAGTCGTGGGTAAAAAATCATTTCAGTGTTTCCCACCTAACATAACTAAAATCACTAACAGTCTTTCAGATACGAGGTCCCGTATATGATGCTTTACATCAGGCAAGTAAAAGAACCAGGGGTGCTTCTGGAACTGGAGCATCTCCTGTATCATGTACTATCCCTCAAAACTAAAATGACAAAACCTCTTCCGATGGTCTCGTCCATATAGGTCACCCGGTGGCGAGGATAAATAAAATCATATAAGTTAAACTATTTCTGGGAGATATTGATGGTTCGCTCTGTCTGACTCTTGCATGGATGGCTTGGCGCTGTCGCCGTTTCTGTGGGGACAAGATATGTATTGAAAATATGTAGGTATCATGTATAGCCGTTTCCATTTTGTCACTTGACAATAATGTTTATAAAGTTTTGTTAATGCTGCCCGAATCGGGAGTCATGGAAATAAACTTGAAGGCTTTTCTGGGTTATCTGTGCGCAACATTATTTATTTGTTAATTGTTTTGTATCGTATAGTAACGGAAACATTCAAACGAATGGCAAACTTAACAGCCACAAAACCCTACTTTCATTAGTCAATATGTTCAATGAAATGTAATCGAATGTTAAAAAACTGTCAATTGTAAACCCTTCAGGTTTGCATTATTTTAAAGGTTGCCAAAGAGACAGATAATAACAAATTGGACTGGGGGGATATCATGTCTGAAGCTACATGGTTTAACTACTTGCAGTGTTGAGACACTCGCTTACTGTTTCATTGGACCAGGTGGACATATTATATGTTTTTGTTCATAGTTGTGTTTGTCATTGTTGCTTGTGTGTTGTTGTTTTTCTTTTCCGTGTGTTCGTTGTTGTGATTTACGTGCCCTGTTGTAACTGCTAAGATCGAGTTGCTTCCCTTTCGAGTCCCCTTTATTTCAGCACAAATTACTAGAAAATGGTTCGAGATCTGATTTTGGGTTCTAAAACATACACAATATTATATTTTGAACTTAAATAATCAATCATAATTGATCAAATCTATTTTTCGTCATTTTCTAAGGGACCAGTTTCATGCAGCGCTAGCAATTTATACACTGTTCTTTTTTGTGTATTTCGTGTTCTGCTTTTTCTGTGGTACCTTTCCTGTCTGATGTGTTACAGAAAAGTATCACCGTTTTGCATTATATTCCAGATACAATTATGCTTTATGTAATAATGTAAATTTCAACTGAAATCCTGTCAAAATAGACCAATTATAAGCATTAGAAGATAGCACGAAATGCTAATATAATATGCAGGCTTGTACATGAGTAAAATACTGTATTTCTATCTATTGTATCTTTTAAGTTTTTAATTTTATTTCTGTTCACGGTTACAGTATCGCTTACAGGTTTAACTAATGCAGAGATATGTTTTGTTATAGATATACACATATGATCCGAAGCTGTGTTCACAAACTACTGGAATCCCTGTAAAGACAGGGTACTGCTCGTTCAAAGCAATTACGGAAATCTTAAACTTACGCTCAAATGCAAAGTCTTTATAACTTTTTTTGCAAATACAAACGAAGCATAATGATCAATAGGACCAAGAAATGCTTGTATACTAGGTAGAGTAACTGTACAAAGTAAATCACATCAAGGCGAATGTCTGCTTAGGCGAAAGGTACATAAATTGAAAGGACAAAAACGTATGGAAGTACATGTGTGTATGCGATTCAGCTAATCCAACCTTCCTTCGATATTTCGGATTAACAGATCTAGTAAACTTAACCGTAATGATTTTTTTACGGTCACAGCAATATTTGCATTGAATATTGAAATGTTCGGCGAAGGTTCGATGCTATTTCGGTGACACAATCGGAGTCGTCTCGGGATGGCATCCCAAAATAAACCCCGAACACGTTAATCATAGTCAAGGTGAAAATACGGGGAAGTTAAGAGATACTTATTGGGAGGAATCGCGACCAATCAAGATGGGAGTACGAGGGGTGTTCGAAAAGAAATGCAATTTACTCTATAACTTTTGTTTTGACTGAACCATTTACAATGAAACACACAGACAACCTTCAATGAACTCTCCTTTACACAAAGCACACAAATTTGACCGTTAAATTTAAGATTAAAGGTATGTTTTGTCATCTGCAAAAGGTACAACACTCATGCACTGTAATATGACTGACCACATAGGTTTCATGGAACTGTACTTATGGTCCTCTGCATGTAATTTTAGTTTAGGAACTGAAAATTATTCGCATAGGAATAGTTCTACAGAATAGACTTAGTGATAAAGTATTATCATGCGTTGTTAGTTCAAAAACTACTTTACGGTAGAAGCCCTATGCAAAGAGGCATTTTCATGAGAAATGTGCATATAGCCTATTACATTAACAATTTGACGATATATTAAATATTTTCATGCACACAATGTCTATTGAACCTTTTTGGAACATATTTGTCCATTGGGTCTTGTTTTTAAATCACAAGACCTTTGTGGATGAAGAAAATCAAATCATTTCCATCAGTGATTGCGTGTTTTTTACAATTACGGATTTTTACAGAATTCTTGGTAGCACATATACGATATTTCTGCTTCATTATTGATTAATGATAGTGAGCGTATGTTCCACCCTTTGTTATACTACGTAAACACTTCTCTTGAAAGTACTGGAGGTATAACTTTAATATTTTCATGGCATTTAAAATAAGATGACGTTTTTCGCAACACGTAATGAACATGGTATCCAGTGGATACAAATATTGTTAACTTCAAGAATTTTATTCCAAATGATGTGAACTTGGGATAAACTCGAGCTTGTACGAGCAGCGAACATCCCAACTTGTGATATTGCAGCTTTGAGACGAATACATACTTTTTATCAATGTTCTGTTTGATTGTTGTTGTTTTCAGTTGGTCACTATTGTTGTTGACTTTTAGATGCTATTGACATACTTTGAAACATGTGATAAAAGTGTTACAATGCTAAACGACACCTAAGATGTCCTTTCATCTCAAACATTTAATCATGTATAAATTTATCACTTAAATTAAGTTTAGACCTTTCTTTGATATAAGGCATAATTTTAGTCTGTTTGACGATACGTATTTCGAACGTTTTTAAGCTTAGGATAAATTAGTAAGTGGTTATGAAACATACATTATGACAAAACTGATGCATGGAATTCAATCACATTTTACCCAAGTGCAGACGATGGTCTAATGGGTACATATGCTAAGTTTAAGGCACGAAACCCATACAAATACCAAGATATGCATGGAATTGCATTTCTTTCGAACACCCTTCGTATCAGGATGACTCCCGATAAGTTCCAGACGTTATGCGGCGGCCCACTGCCTCAGATGTGTACTCCTGTGATGTGATCATCAAAAACTATTGGGAACCATTGGGAGCCATCGGGAGAAAATATGTTGATTCATCATCACCGACGGGTTTTCTTCGATTGGACCTAAGCATAAATGCACGGGTGTGATTTTTATAAATAAACTCAACAGATTTAAAAACGCACCCTAATGAAATATCAATCTTGTTGTTGAAAACATTATTCTATGATTCTTTAACTTGGGCAAAAAACTGTTTTTTTTGTAATCGAAATAAATTATAAAATAATAAACAGAGTGACACAGGTAGTTGAAAATCGCAATTCCCATATAGCGACTATAGGAACCTGTTGCATCGATGCATACACGTCACCTCCTCTTCAAGGATACCACGATTTAATACAATTATGTTACGTGGAATGTTTTCCAATTCTTCAAGCAACGCTTAACCTAAATTGTTCACGTTATGTGTATATGGCTACCTGGCCCATACTATACGACCGAGTTCAATCCAGATATGTCCAATGCTTAACCTAAGATAGTGTATTGTATGTTAGCCTAGCACTCTTGTTGACGATCATTAGTCGGTCAGGATATTTCCCGCGCTTTGTCTTCGACTTCTCAAACCAGTGCTACTAAGGCCGTTGGAGCGTTATTGGGTGAATAAGGCGTCTTAACGAAAGAAAATCATTTCAAAAGTGTCACAAACCTTTTGCAAGAGCTAATGGCAGCATAAGAAAACCATTAGAAATTTGTTTAAGATGTTTTTCTATGTGTAAACCTACGTGAAGTGTACAATTTAAAGCAATTATCGATCCGTTATGTCGACGGGATTCACATGCACGTGCAAAACATGCAAAAACAGACATGTTTTGATGGCGGGATATTCCAAATTATAAACGTGACCTTGTCTTTGCCTTAATCGAAGCTGCAAATTATAAATTAAATTTGACGAATTTCACCTATTTCTTATAGTGGTGCGTTTTTAAATCTGTTGAATACACATGCTGCTATTTAATATAAGAACTGTTTTTTAGGCATACGTACCGACCGGAATATTCATGTATAAAATCATTTTGCAATACATTATTTAAATCAATATACCGGTATCTCTTTACAGAATGTGTAAGCCTGCCGAATTTCACAAACGGAAAGATATTTGGCAACCTCCATGCAGTAAGTAATAGGATACGATTTACATGTGATGTTGGGATCAAAACAGACAGAGAGGCTGTTTGTTAAACAGATGGAGAATGAAGTGTTAGATCAGTTGACTGTAGTACGTACCTTTTACTCATGTATTTAATATTTATGTCCCATGTCAATAAAGTTAGGTTATTTCACATTGGTATGGCCAAATTATTAGTGGTACATTTGGAAGAGCACCTTGCTAGGAAATCATATTTGACGCATGATTCATTGAATACACAATTCTTTATTCATTGTTTCACAACTTTAGCTGTACTCTCAAAAAGAGTGCATGCGTTGTTGAACTTTAACTGGTGCATTTTGCATAACAAGAAAATGCAGAATACTTCGGTACATCAAACGGATTTCTTGGAGCGTTCACTTGTTTATTTACTGCATAACAGAAAAAACAGACATGCCTTCAATTAATAATTAAGACCAGACGTTGTAATGGATGCTATTTATGTTCGTCGAACCATTTTCTAAATTCAGAACCAGAGAATTGCAAAGACATGCTTAATTTTGGAATTCACTACTCCGGTGTTTATCATATTTATCAAGTTGGTACGGGTAGCGAGGGAATAAAGGTCAGATGTGACATGGACACACCACCTGGTGGCTGGACAATCATACAACGTAGAATAGATGATACTGATTTCAACAAAACTTGGGCAGACTACAAACTGGGGTTTGGTGATTTGTCTGGCAGTTTCTGGCTGGGAAATGATCGGATCTGGAAGATCACTAGCAGCAAACAGTATCAACTAAGGATTGATCTCACAGCACAAGACGGAAAGACTGGATACGCCGAGTATGATCATTTCTCTGTTAAAAGTGAAGCATTACACTATGCTTTAAACATCGGTGGATTCCATGGTAATAGTTTAGAATTGCATGACAAGATGAAGTTTACCTTCAAGGACAGGGATAATGATATTCATAACGTATATAATTGCACCGTACGATATCACGGTGCATGGTGGTATCACCGTTGTCATCACACAAATTTGAACGGAGATTATATGAATGATACATATGGGATGGGTTCGACCTGGTTTAGATGGAGAGGGCACAATCTCTTGAAAACACTGAAATGAAAATATGTCATTATTAATGTGGCCGGATTCATGGTATTTGTCGGGAATGTTGCTTAGTTTTCAAATTCAAACACTTTTGTTATGTTGATATACTTGTAATGTTTATATCCATGCATTATATGTGTATTTAGTGCTCTTACTCTAAACCTTGTATTTTTAATTTGTGTATAACTATTATCTTGTCATCAGATGTTTATATGTTGATATGTAATGTATATATGGTGTGACCCATAATGATACTATGGATGATTTGGAAACCAAATGTGTAGCCTCGTTTAAACAAAGTCTTATTTTATTACTTAAGTGACTGAAGATTACATATAAAAGCAACTTGATTGTTCAAAATCAACTGGTCTTGATTGCATTGGTCCACTTTACCGCTTAAATGAAATGGTTAACATCCTACTTGACAAACCGCTCACAGAAGGAATGCATATCTTGAAATCTTTCAGGTGCCCAACCAATCCCAGCAGGCGTTCCCAAAGTTTCTGTTCTTGGATCTGTACTATTTTTACTTTACATAAATGACCTTCCACTTCATACTCGACATGTTTGCTGATGATACCACACTATTTGCTCATGACAGTTCCGTAGTTGAAATGAGGTCAATACTGTAGACAAATTGTGTTTGACAAAATTAATTGATTCCAAATATTAACAAGATTAAAGCAATGTGTATATTTTTTTTATCTGCTTCCAACAACAACGAAATAATTCTCACACGTACAAATTCTCACAACATTCAAATGCAATGACAGTCACTGACAAACTCCTCATCTGAAAAACTTTTAGGAGTGCATGTAGATCAGTATCTTAACTGGAAGTGTCAGGTTGAACAAACACTAAAGAAGTATAATAGTTATTTATATCTTTTTCTTAGAATCAAAAGTTTCCTTTACCTCCACTCCAGGAAAATGTTTTTCAGTGCATGTATATTTCCCCATATTAATTAATGTTGTACAGTATGGGGCAACTGCAGTGGGGAACTGTTAGAAACTGTTCTTAAGTTCCAAAAACGTGCAGCCAGAATAATTCTTGATAAGGAATTTGATGCACCATCTGCAGAACTGAGTTTTTCGGACACAATCTGTTATAAAAAGGCAATATTGATGTACAAATCACTATTTAAATATTATATGCCCAGAATACATTCAAAATTCACTCACATTTGACGTAAACTACAAGCAGCAGTCAGATCGCCAGCTTAGATCCATTGAAAAGTGTGAACCTACAGTTCCTGAACACAGCTGAAATTTTAACGGAAGTCCTTAAGCTATTTAGGGCCAGTCATTTGGAATACCATCCCAAAACAGATTCGTACTTTAAATGCACTTAAACAATTAATTAAAAAATTCATATTTGCAGTGGATGTTACATTTAAATGTTTCATAACATTACATTTTGTATATCATATTTTGTCCCATAACCGTAACACCATGCTGTTTTGTCTGTGTTTTGTTTTGCCTCTTTATTATAGACTCAATGAGTCTTTCTGTTATGTTTCTAATATTTTTCATGTATTTCTGTAAATCACTGTATATATTCCATGCTGATGTGGACCATATTGAAAATTGGTCTAGAACCAAATATGTCATCCACAATAAATAAAGTCGTTATTATTATTATTATTACTTACTAACTTAATTACCTAGTGTGTAGTGCTGCCACTGAACAAGACATACAGACCAATGTACTGACTTTAGTGGGCTAGTGTTGTTTTAACTCTTATGTAGTAATGATTGAACCAGGAACTGTATTTTTTGTCCAAGATGCGGTTGGGTCACTTATCAACAAAACCAGACTGGATAGGTTTTGGCCGGATATTAGACGTCCCGGAGGGGTAGTAACTTGGGCACCCGAAACAAAACTGGAACCCATGTTCAAATTGTAACATAGTTGACGGACCATTGGCTTATGTAAATACCTTAAAATGAATGTAAAACCATTCGTGTTCATGCTAAATAGATTATAGCCATACCCAACCAGTTGTAATAGTGGTAAACTGGATTGAGCTTGACCATGTATCTCTTCACAAACTCATTGTTGTGTATATAACTCCTACAGTTTTGGCAGGATTCCCTTCACTCTTTCAAAAATGAACATCCTGAGTATGTCCATGTGCATGAAAGAAAGAATAAGCTCTTATGATTTTAACCGTGCAGGTGTTATACATAAGTTTCCAGAATAACAACAGCTATTGTTTGATTGGTCCATAATTATATAGATTACATAACTGATACACTTTGGCAATATTTCCTAAATGGCAGCTGGGCTAATTTATTCAATTTGGTCATAATTTCCTCTTTGGTCATCAAAGCCCATCCTCACCTCTGAAATAAAGCGGGAAGAAAGGTATATTTATCTTTATTGATTATGGAATTATCGGTAGTTAAATTCTATTGACCATGCACTCTGGTACATATTTTATCATTCTTGTATCTGCGTATTTGTACGTATGAGCACTGTAGTTGACTGTAATTGCACAGAGGATTGTTTTACTGCAGGCAACACTGGAATGTATCGGTAAGGATATGTATAACTCTTTGGAAAACCAGAAAACAAATGATACCACTTACAGAAGGCCTTTTCGAGATACGTTGTATATTGTCTGCCTTTTTGTTCTCGTGTGTCCTTTCGTGTCCCGCTGTATCTGTTGGGCGTTGCTACCTACGGTAATTTCGTATTTGGTTTAATTATTAATATATGTCCAATTCTTGTGGAGTTTTTCGATCTTAAATATCAATAATATGTCTTAATTTCTTAGTTTTCATTTTTGACCGGGGCCAAATGTTCTATGGAGCTAGGAGTTGTTTTATTCGCATTTGCTGGTTGACCTCTAACTATTTCGTACGCGCGATTCGGAACCTTCCCGGTTCGTTCAGGGATGATGCAGCTGTAGACTTTTGTTTGCTGAAACTATTCTATTAAGCTTTTTAACAGCTGGGACTAGGACGGATAAATGTTCTTGTTCTGCAATGTGTTGGGAACTCCTTCTTTTCAGGATTTCTGACAGCTAAAACTCGGCATTATAGTCGTTTTGGTGTGGAAACTGGGCCATTCAGCTAAGTTATTCAGTCTTTTGGTTGCTGAAACTAATAATTCAGTATACTTTTCGACAGCTTGGACTTGGGTGGATCGTTGCTTGTTTAGTTGGGCATTGTGCCTTGTATGTGTTTTATGTTTCTTGTGCTCGGTTGGTTCAGTTGGGCATTGTGCTTTGTGTGTTTTTAATGTTTACTGTGCTCAGCTGGTTAAGTTGAGTGCTGCCTTCACTGTCTGACTTAATATAATCTTTTTGCATGTGTAGATAGTTTAATCAATTAAATAAATAAAAATAAATATACCAGATTTATATAGCGCCCTTTTCATGCGAACGCACGTTCAAAGGTACTTTACTTTTTTTGTTGCAGCCAAAAGGGCGCAGGTTACCTCTACCAGTGCAGATACAGCATGATCTGACCAGAGGGACAGGCTGAGAGAAAGCAGGAGGCACTCAACTTGAACAGCAGGACACGAAATGAACCACGAGGACGACCAGACATCACATGGACAACCCAAAAAACAACACAAAAAATGTACATGCTTTTTGAAACAGCCTTATGCTCGTCAGCCTAGGTTGAACAGTTTAACCAAAAGGAAGAGTGACAAAATGTTTATTTTGTATAATTCTCTTTATTCTTTTTTAACTATAAAGTGGACAATACATACATCACGCAAAAGCAATGCCAATATACAACGAAATCATTATCACGGACGACAGTATATCAAGCAAATGTGTAGCTAGCTATCGCTGACCGAAACATAAAGTGTTTGTATATAAATCGATTATTCAAGTCGGTCACTTGTTTACATACATGTGTACATAAACATTTCAAATTCTCTTGGATTAATGTCTTAATTTGTTTAGATATTATGTGTATCAGTTTGTGCCTGAGTGAATAAGGTATTAGCTTTCATTGCCCTTTTCTCCGACTGAAACGTTTTAAACAATAAAATACGATGTTATGATTTTGCAATGATTGGATACAAGTGACAGGCCTGAATAAACGGACTAACATGAAGTAAAATGTACATTTTTTAAATAAAATGTCACATGTTCTTAAAACTTTCAAACACATTATCAATGTATTGTCTTATCCTGTAACAAAGTACGGGAATACGAAATAACCATTGTTAACATTATCATTGATAATAGCTGATAGATAATAAAAACAATTGCTTACAAACAATATAATTTTATATTTATAATAAATGATTGTAAAAATCTATATTTATCTTGATATTTTTTATTCTTTATCCATGATACAGTTATCTATCGAATGAGCCAAATAAAATATATATTTCCCTTAGGGAGCCCTCTACTTTCGGTTTAGCAGATTATAACTGTATTTATATAGACACAGTAATCTACTTCCGGGTTGGATTTGACAACAAATTACGTGGAATATTATACTTATAAACCACTTTAAGTGTTATTTCATATTGGAATTGTAAGGTAAGATGATCTATGTATACACGTATTGTATTAACTTGTAATTCAGGAAAATAATACCAAACACACATATTTATATTGATTATGTGCATTATGTATACTAGTAACTCATATAATCAGGACAGTTTGCCTGCAGTGTACTTGCTCCAGGTGATTTAGAGTTAAATCCGATCCGATCCCTCCAAAAACAGTTTGGGATGATTTAGGCTCTCGATAGTACATCGTGTGAAAATATGAATTAATTAGTGAAATAAAAAGCCTGGCCATGGTTGATTTATATACGAGGGGTATTCAAAGGTTCCTGCAAAAATGATCTTATTTTTGTTCTTAATCATGAACTAATAGAGAATCGGTCGCATTATATTGTTGGCGTAAACTGTCTGGGCACATAAATTTAATGCATTGGCATTGAAAGGTTGATGGTTGAATCGCCAGCCTTCTGAGCTGAGAGTTGTGAGATGTATAGTTATGCCATTTCCACGGAAAAGTTTGATCACAAAGTAATGTATAGAGTGAGTAACATGTGTTTTAAAACCATCGCGTGAAATATACCAGTAATACTTCATCCAAACTGAATTTATAGTTATTTACATTTATGATTATTTTCAGAGTGAAATCGATAGTGACATTCGTGTATTTTCAGTTCGTGTAAATACAGTTTTATCTCGCATTATCTGACATTATGTAATTTATGATTTAAAAATACATGTCATGTATACATAATCAATGACAATCTGTAAATTTGTCCACAATAGTCGTTGAAATCGAAGTTGTTTTTGGTAAAAGTAGACCATACTTCAAATTAAATAGAGCTACCTGTTAAACGATTAATGGCGCATAATTTATCGAATGCATACATACGCGAACACCTGAACTTACATGTTAGGTAGAATGATTTCCAAGGGATGTATATTTGATGTAAATAATAATATTACAAAATGAATGTAGGGTCTTATTTAAGATAAGTTGTCTTAATGCATTTAAACGATACGAACGAATCCACATAGCATGCATCTGTACTATACTATATAAAACTCACACTAATGATTTCACACTTGAATACTTTATGTTTGTACAGTATTCCCTCCCGAAACGGCACCTCTGAGAAGCGACAACCTCCGAGAAGCGGCACTTTTATTCCCCCCCCCCCCCGTTCGTTTTCACTCTTATTTTAACCTCCGTAGAACGACACCTCCGCAGAGCGGCAAACGGCCGTTAAAATTGTTTACCTTTTATATGGTTTACCTCTGAGAAGCGACAGGTGTTATATATATATATATATATATATATATATATATATATATATATATATATATATATATATAGTTGTAGATAAAATCATGTCTTGATAAATCAACTCTTAAATGATAAACGTTCATATTTACATAACACACATTGTGCATTTTGACAGACATCGACTGGTTTAATCTTTCCCAAGGTCACCATAGCTCTCCGTCCATTTTTACTACGATCGTTACATATGTACGTTAAGCATATTATTATATAAAGTTAGCATTTATCGTCTTATAACATAAGTAACATTTTTTTTAAAAATAAACAATTTTTTAAGCTCAATATCGACACATGAGAGGTTGTTAGATGTAAAAGTTTGAACATATTAAGTACTTGTTATTGATTAAGGGCATAGCGACCAAGCTCCTTCGTAGCTAATACGAATTTCTACGCTCGTCCCGACCTTCTTATTCAATAAGAATTGTTTTTATTACTTAATATATTATAACTGATACTTGTAAGCACCCTGTTAAAACTCTGTTACAATACCAGTTATGACGACCGCACCGTATGTTCACGAAAGTTGAACTGTTGTGACTTTCGAAAAAAAACTTACATTTCGACACACGCCACTATTTAAAATAGAGATGTGTCTATCGGTACTTGTTGCAATCCTGACATTAAATCGATTAAACAACTGAGGTGATCTTAATTACGTTGTATAACATGACATTGAAGAGTAAAAATAATTTATAGCTGTCCGTCTGTGTTTCGATTCCAAAGTGTCGCCATATTTTGGCATTATTCAATTGTCTCATTCCAGTTGTTGGCCATGGGGGACGCCTGCTCAAAGCAACAGAAGGAGCCGAAAAATGAAGAAGGGACACACACGTCGTCTGGGTAGGTCACGGTATTACTACATGCTGTTAATGCTATGAAATCCTCATTCCTATGGTACTATTGGGGTTATACGAGGGCCACTTAAAAAGTATTAGTCAGTGGCCAAATCACGTTTAATATTCAATCAATGTAAACATTTTCTGAACGATACAACCTTTGCATGGCTAACCAATAAAACAATATTTCAATCGGCAAAATATCCAGTCACCCATAAGACATTTAACCAGTAGGGTTAGTGAACAATGGAATGTCGAGACAATAAGATGACTTGTATAAATAGCATTTAGGGTTGATATTTATGGTCATACTCTCTATTATTTTAATCCGATTCCTTTTTTAATTTGCAGATTTCATACACCGTATTCTTGTTTAACTAGTGGTCCATCAACATTATTGTTTGGGCAGACTAAATTGATTGAGTTGTACAAGGAATCTGCCATATTCCAAATACTCCAAAACTGCATTTTGCTGGGACTATGTCCTATACGTTGTTGCTGTATTGTACAACTAACATGTAGCTTTTTTATACATTTATATCTGTTACCATCTTTCACATGATAACTATGTCCTGAATTATTCATAACTTGTCCTTTACAACAGTTCAAAGAACATGATCACGTGACCATAAAATAAGTATTTTAGATTTATGACGTCATATCCTTTCCGCTACCACGATTTTTTGGGTGGTTATGAGAAATTCATATCGTCCCTATACCCCGTCCCTGAGACACTATTGACTTGCAGCACTGATAAAAACTCGATACATCCGGATGCTACACACCTACCCCAAACCGAAAGTAGAAAAAATTGTCAACATTTCGACTAAAGGTCACCGGAAATGACGATGTGACGGTGACCCTTGCGCCTTTTTTTTTAGTTTGACAGGCCTACTTTTTGGTCCCTTTATGGCATTGGTCCTGACCCCTTTGTCTAGCCTTATATTCCTGCTATAGAAAAATAAAAACTTTTTGGCGCTAAATGTTAATGCGATCCCACAGGGAATCGTACCGCAATGGCGGGTAGGACCTTGTCAAATCTACGTTCAAAGCCCTCTTTAAAGGGGTCTAGCGGGCCCAAAAACCTGTGCACGACCCTGGGCCCGTAATATCCTGTAGCATTGGATGCCTGTGTACCCATGACAGCAAAATTCCCGAATTAGGGCATTTAGGTCGAAAACTACGGAAGGCCGAAATGGTAGCGGAAAGGATATCCCAAATACAAGAATACGGAAAACAAAAATAAAAACGCATGATAGTAATTTCATATAAGAAGAATTACATGAATAGGACAACAGGGCGAGTTTTCTTTTTATCCTAAATTGGGGTATATCATTACCCTACCCACTTTTTAAAAGCTGGGATGGAACATAAATTTTGTTGTAAAAATAAAATTGAGGTAAAAATGATTAAAATCGACCGACGAATTAAACCACGATATCATAATCTAGAAAAATTGACATTATTTATCTATTTATTAATTAGGGTGTAAGTGTGGTATTATGAGTCTCGGATGTGATTGTTTACATTGCTATAATTTGAAAATTTTATGTTTTCCATATTATGGATTGTCATTTAAGAGTACAATGAAACATATTGCAAATAATATCAATTTAATTTCAGTAGGCCTGAATGACGTCATAAAACACAATTTTCTTACGTATTTATGAGATTTTTTTTGTCCAGTCTTTTAAACCATGCCAGTCCTGTTTAATATCAATAAAATGGAAATGCTTTCATATAAAATGATGAAAACACCATGAATGTATAGCTGAGAGATTGATCTATAAGATAAGGTACACTTTTTATATAGTCAGATGCAATGATGTTGATTTATCGCCCACTGATTTATACTTTTTAAGTGGCCCTCGTATATGCTACGTAACTATGTTACAGTTGAGATTAAAAAGTCCACTATGTAACTTGTATTGTTTATATATATTGTAAACATTCAGCTTCTTTACTATTCTTACATTTTTACATGTAACTACTCGGTAAGTACAATAGAGCGCCCGTCTAATACTTATGCTACGGTCAAATTTGCCCTACGAGCTCCTTACGAGCTCCGTACGAGTTGATTTTGGCGAACTCGCACGGCGTCCGTACGAAGCCCGTTTCACCGATCTCCCGAGTTGTCTACGAGTTCGTAGATATTTTTCAAGTCTGTATTATCTCACACGAGGCTCGTGCGGACACCGCGGCACGAGCTACGAAATACTCGTGCGAGTATCGTACGATATCTTTACGGATATTGAAATTTGCATGGTTTTGCATCGCATGGGACGCCATTAGAATGTAGATAGTGAACATTATCTCAACTGCTTAACTTGTGACAATGAATTGTTATGAGTGTGGTGTATATTGAAATATTGATACATTAAAATTTTGGAAGACAGACAGACTGTGCGAGCAGAACAACATTTGTACACGGGCTTTTAATATCTTTATTTTGAATGTACATGTAATAACTCATGACATTGTTGTACACACTATGCCATTGTTGTACACACTAATATGTAATATCCGACCAGCAACCTTTTATCAAGTAGGTACGCACCAGACTTTGATCCATGACATATTACCGCGACTGTGGCTGGGTGCTTTTGGCGTCCGTATAGGAGGCGGGAGATCGAAAGTTCGAACCCCGGAGAAAGTTAGGTTATAACTGATGTAGTCGTTTGGTAAGACGCCGTCTAGTTCACGAATGGTAAATGTAGGCCCAACTCTGCCAGGCACCCGGCAATACATGTATGAGAATGGATTCGGGTTATTTTGCTAGAGACCAGCTATATTTTATCCAGGTTGGTACCCAGTAGACTCCCACCCAAGACGTACTCCTCTCATTGTACATTGTACATGTATTAGACGACCACAATTCACCAAAATTCCAGGGTCCAGGCCCACCCCATCTGGATCCGCACACGCTCAGTGTATGATAATTGTTATTTCCGTGATTCTCGTGCACAGAACTTATGAGTACACATTAAACCATTGTCAATGCATCTACATAGGTATATCATTGGATTTCTACTGCATTCATTTAATTATTTTGGTAAAAAGATATATTTGGCGTGGTACACATGCGACACATATATACCCATTGTACTATTCAAAACGTTATGACGAAATGAGCTGAATTTCAGAGTATGTCGAGGAACAATTATGCATTTTTCCTTGCATATATAAACATGACATGAAATACCAACCATTCCATAATCATCTTACATAATATAATAATACATAAAATTGGTGAGGACAGCTTCCTTGTGAGCTTTCTACTTCAAAAATCTCTACGAGCTCGTAAACAACTCGGAGATCGGTGAAACATTTTCACCGAGCTCCCGAGTCCTCTACGAGTTACAAAAATCTCGATAGATGCAACGCAGGCCATTGCCCAATCTTTACAAAGAGCCTCTTTCAGAATACTTCACTTTGTTGTTTGTAACTTACTTTTATATGCAAAATTCTTTTATTGTTACACCAGGGACCCAGTTGGACACCGTACGACCATCGTGCGATCACCGTACGGACACCGTACGAGTTATCTGCGAGCTCTGATTGATCTACGAGCACCGTACGATGTACGATGTCCGTATGGATATTACGATGTCCGTACGGATATCGTACGATTGGATCTCTATAAATCGTACGAGGTCCGTACGAGCTGTGACTTGACCCTACGAACGTAAAAATACCGTTAGGATTTCAAACATTGTGGACTCATACGAGTTGGTAAATTCGTACGGATATCGTACGAGTTTTGTGACCGTAGCATTAGACGAGATATGCGCCTTTAAGTGGCAATTGGACTGATTTGAAGATATATAATTCAAAGTCATTTATCCTCTCCTATTTCGCGTAGAACAGTTTTCAGATGAATACGTAGTATTATCATTAAGTAAATTAATTTAAGTTAAACAATATTTTGGGCGACAAATTATAAATGTAGTTTACTTTTGCACGAACTGTATTTATGATAATGATGATGATATAATTATAATCACTTGAGTTATAGATGCAACGCAGGCCATTGCCCAATCTTTACATAGAGCCTCTTTCAGAGTTCTTCACTTTGTTGTTTGTAACTTACTTTTATATGCAAAATTCTGTTATTGTTACACCAGGGACCCAGTTGTGACCCAGCCGTCACAGAATACAGAATTTCACAATATCGGTGAACACACAGGACAAACTAAAAGGTAAACATATTTGTAGAAAGTAGAAACATGATGTTGCTATTGTTTAAACCGAGGACGTTGTGGCGCTACGCCTAATATTGTTAAAGTTGTAAACAATACTGCTGAACAGAGAAAGAAAATGTATGCATGTTCAATATAACTATACGAGTAGAAGTTGTTGCATTATCGAAGTGGCCTCATATATACATGTACCCTATATTTTCTATATTCTAGATACTATTGTTACTCGAAGTCAACAATTTGTCTGACGATATTTCTGTCGAACAAATCGTATCTCTTTCTTAGTTTAAAGTAAGACTATGAAAGTAGGACGATTTCAAATTTTATTTTTCTAGTTCACTTTTGTGTTATTCATTGTTTTGTCTGCCTGTGCTCTGCGATTTGTGTGTGTTCTATTTAAACATTTCGTTCTTTGCTGTTACTGTTGAGTGCCATCTTTCCTGTTCGGATTGTTAATATCATTTTACTTGGTCTTTGGGTGTCGCCACATATAAGCTACTGTTACGTAGTTGTCCGATTTAAGGAAGAAGCAGCAGGCTGGGACTTGATCAGACACAGAGCATTTGTCTGGTCCATTAACTCGTCCATAAACTCTATGTTGTGACTAGCTGTAAGCATCATTATCATTTTAACAAGTATGTAATGTTTCCCTCATGGACGTCTAAGTAACATATTTCGGTTTGGTATCCCCTGCAGCACTAGAAAATCCAGTGTAAATTGTAGTTTGTGTATTGTTATATTCTAATGTTTCAGTGGTAAAGTAAAGGACAAAAGTAAGAAAGAGTCCAAATCACCTAAAAAATACACGAAACAATCTGATGGAAACAAAGACGCGAACAAATCGTAAGTAAACCTACGTAGTGGTGGATGTGGCGATTACTTAAATCACAACATTAATTACTTCTATTGATAATTAACAGTGATTAAATTTTGATTCTGCGTTTGTCATGACCAGGAATTATAACTTCGTATTTTGTGTCGTAATAAGCGTACTAAGTAACTACATGGGTCACATGCCTTCTATGACATTAATAACATAGTCATGAGACTAGCAATACTACTTTCAAACTATTGTTACATCAAATTTATTTGAGTATTATGTGACAGTTTTACAAAAGCTAAATACATACAGCAATACTATGGGTCGGATAACCAGGTAGGGTGTGTTATCTACTTCCGTAATATTTGCTATTGTCGTGTCTCCACATGTGCAGAGGTTATCAGTTAAAATGGGAGAGCATATCTCGCTTGATTTCAAGAAAACAGTCGACCTTTGACCCCTATTACTGCAAACAAATCATATATGAACAAGCAAACAATACAAATGTACAAGGCCAAGCATTTCTATCATATCAGCTGATTGGTGTAGTATGTTGTCATGTTCATAAACCAATTACAGAAAGATCACAGAACAGCCTGGTGTTGATACGCAGACCAAGGACTCAGGTGTGGTGCAAAAAACGGAATTTCGTGATATCAGTGAGTCGACAGTACAAAGGTAACTACATCTGTTGATTCCAAAAAATATTAGTTGTAAGCCCGCCTTATAAGCCTGAACACGTGTTGATGAAAGCAAATAAACCAAGCTAGTGTTAAATAAAACATATACTACGTATTAGCATGAAAACAATACAATAACAATCGTTGCTATAACGCCTACTGATCCAAGTACAAATTATAGTATGTTGTCTTATTTATATACAAGCAACAGTAAGATCACAGAACAGCTTGGTGTTGATGTGCGGAACAAAGCAGCCGTGAATGTGGTGTCAAGTAATAACAGGTAAATATTTTGATCCAGATTAATTTGTTATAAAGACAATATAACATGTTTAGTTAATGATAAAGGGATCTATTCGTATTTATATGACTTATTTGTTATAAAGACAGAAAAACATGTTAAGGTAATGATAAAGGGATCTATTCGTATTTATATGATTAATTTGTTATAAAGACAAAATAACATGTTTAGGTAATGATAAAGGGATTTACTCGTTTTATATGTTTCCTGTGTCATAGACATTGTGGACTTAAATATTGCCAATCAAAAGAGATTTCAGGATTTTTTTCTAGGATTTGAAACAATGAAAACGACATTTACTGACGACTTGGTTGAAATATGTGGGAATAGAAATGCAACGACTGATAACTTGTAGAGTATGTGACAATAAGACATTAGTACTTACAACATACTTGCAGCAGCTCATGTTGTACACACATGTACATGTACATAATAATAAGATTATATGTGGAGTCCAAAGTTGTCAGTTGGTTGTGGGTGGGCGTATAGTGAACTGGTTGATAATTAATTATTGTATTTTCAACTGGCTGACGAATACACATGTAAACATGTATACAACAGTATTATCCCATTATTATATCCCATTAAAATCAAAGCAAACGATCAAGCGGTATCTGAGGCAATAATACGTTGTTTTTAAACTATATATTTCGGTATTGTCAGTCTCACTCGAAGCGAAACTCTGATTGGCTATTTAAATAGATGGGATATTCAAATCTGGTTATGTTTATATATTTTGTTTTTAATCATTTCAGGAGTGCTAATTCCTCTGTAGTGGCTGAGGCAAACAAACAAACTACAGTACAAGCTTCGTCATCTAGATTATCCCAGTAAGTAAGACATTAATCCAGAGTACAGTACAACCTCTTGAGAGCGGCCCTCTGTAGAGCAACAACCTCTCAATAACAACACCTTCAAAATTTCCTATATGTGTTATTTACTCTAAATTTAACCCATGTAGAGCAACAACCTCCACACAACAGCCAACATTTGCAGATCCACGGGTGTTGCTCCACAAAGGTTGAACTGTATTAAATCCGGCATTGTTGATTGTTATACCATATGTTTATTATGACGATGTTTCTATGATATTTTTTTTTCTAATGTCACTACGACTCCAATAATGGAGTTTATAATAATTTGAAATAAAAACACATTTATATTATCACATACATTTCTTTTATTATGAAATATTTTAACTGTTAGCTATATTTTTGCATTCCTTTTTGAAACAGATAAAATAGCGCTTAACATGTTTAAAATTATACACATTATTTAAAAAAAAAAAACCCGTGTAATGTAATTTATTAGTTAGTGAGCCGAAATTACTGATTTGTTTTAAAAATAAAGACAATTTACTTTTGCTGGACAGACGTCATTGACAAAGATACCGGAAGATCCAAATTCACACTCAGTACATGCAGGTACTTTTAGTACTACTCTATTTCAATCAGAAACCATCATTAGGGATACCATGCTGTAGAAACAAATGTGTTGGAATATAGCGTGTGGAAATGCAATCTTAATTCAATGTTTAAAATAAAAAAGATTATATTAAGTCAGACAGGGAAAGCAGCACTCAACTTAACAAGCCCAGCACAGAAAACATCAAAAACACACAAAGCACACTGCCCAACTGAACCAATCGAGCACAAGAAACATAAAACACATAAAGACACAATGCCCAAATAAACAAGCGCAGATCCGCCCAAGTCCAAGCTGTCGAAAAGTATAATATATTATAACTAGCTGAATGACCCAGTCTCCACAGCAAAAGACGAATTGCGAACCACAATAAAGAGTGTTTTCTCGATATACCACTATTAAGTAACAGTATTACAATGTGGAATAGCAAGGTTAATGTACCAAAATAAGTGTATTCAATAGTCAATAAGCACCATTTTGGTCAGACCCTATAAGCAGTCAAGTCCATATAAGCTCTGCTGTGGGATTTCCAACCTAAGGACAAAATTTCAACTCTTTAAATGTTGATAGAATTGTGTAGTTTTATGTTTAAGATTTCCAAAACGTTATACTTTTTCAAAATGGTCCAACTTAGTGACATGCTATGGCACGATGAAAACTAGACATGACGTTTGAAATGGCGTTATTGACGTCGCGTAAACACAATCATTACGATGGCGTCATTTAATTAGTACAGGTCCCCTTGTAAGTGCCACATTTACAAAAAAGGGAAATAAAATACACAGAAAACTATTTTTTGGATCATGTAGTGTTATGGGTGTCTCGTACAATGCTGAAATCAAGTTTCATATTGTGCGGTATTTATTTTACGGGGTAAACATTACAAAATTATCAACAGATTCCCAAAATTTGCACTTTTCGTTTATATTTTGTAATATTTTAGCCAAAAAAGACTCTCATTTAGCGTAATATTCTGGCAATTTTTTTGATGCCATTAACTTCATGACACTATGTACCTATCACAGTGATTAATTATCAAGTAAACTTATTATTAACTTTGTATTCAACCGATTCCCAGAAATCATGGTTTTGTTTATATTTCTAAAGGTTTTGTCCCAAAATATCGCATTTTGCGTACCAACACGATGTTTGATATCTTAAACTACAAGTAACAACCTACCTATCTTAATATATTATCATCAAATAAACCCATTAATGACAAAGTGATTATCAGATTCCAAAAAATCATGCTTTGCTTATATATTTTGTAAGGTTTTACCCCAAAATTTTCACTAGCAAGTATGGACCTAGATTTTTAGTATGTTACAAGACACACTTTGTGTGACATCATCCTAGAAAAATACTTGTTTTGCATTTTTCCCCTAATAATATCTGCTCTGTACTAACTGTAATTTTCCCCAATTGTGTTATTTTTGAAGAGGTTGGAAATCGCACAGCGGAGCTCATATATTAATACATGTAGAAAAACTTCCTATGGCATTTTTTTCTATTTTTCTGCATATCAAAGGCCACATTATATTTTTTCTTGGAATGAAGGTCGTAAATGTAACAATGAAGATTATGACATTGGTTTGAAACAATAATATTGCAAGCACTATTTTAGTGGAGAATACGTGCATACTGTTGCTGTTTAAGTATTGCTATAATATTATATAGAAAACCTCATTGCAAGATTCTATAATTGTGATAATTACAGCACGAAGTCATTAGAGAAGGTGAATGCTTTAGAAGAGGAAGCAAAAGATGCGCAGGCAGAACAGTCAGTGAAGTTTGATAATCATGTCATGGAATCAGAAATAACGAGTCATACATAATCCTAAATATTTAAAAGAGCCCGCTTGGTTACTGCTGGTTGTGAAGTGAAACTCTAAAACCTTGATGACATTTCCTAGTTGAGGTGGAGTTTTGTCTTCTCCTCCACATTTGGAGAGGATGTTAGTTGTTTAGTGATAATTGGTTGTCACTTCCACGGCATCGCAGCGTTTTTAAACTGACAACCGTATATGACTAAATACACTAAGTACAAGCAAATTGTCTTTCTTTCTATTTTATTAGTTTTCGTTCGCGCGTAATATTTACATACAGGCAACTTCATTAGGCGCTTCCTCTGAAGTAATTCAGATTAATGTTTTCTTTAACTATCTTACATTTTACTTTAAATATATTCCACACATTGCTCAGCTACTGCCAAAATTGAAATTTCTTTGGTCGAAAAAACGCCCAGCAATACTTTGAGCACACACAACAGTAATATAATCGGTTATCATTAGTATGCATTGAATGTTCAATTAATTAATTAACTAATTACAATCTTTCGTGCTATTTATTACATAGAGATGTTTTTAAAACGAAAGAGAGGAACTTGCAAGCTAAACTAGACGAAGCCAAAGGAAATGAACAGTATGTACATTTTTTACACTCATTCACATACAAGGTTGATTTCATTGAGTACCATGAACCGGTAGAGACAATCTTTAAGTTGGAACACGGTACACGGCTTGAGTTTAAAATTATAAGCTTAAATAGATGGCCAGTGAAAACAGTCTGATACTGCTACTTGAATTAAATCTTTAATTTATGCACTAGATATAGTTTGTTTTATTAATTATGAAACACAACAATTGCCACCACTACACTAATGCAGTTACATGTACATTTTAATCTGTGTGGGTTTTTTCCAGAGCATCAGGAGACCGCATTCGGAAATTAGAAGAGGAATTGAAAGATGCAAAGGGAAAAAGGTTAGACATGTTTTAATAAAGCATTCCTTTTATTTATTTTCTTTTCCATACTAAAAGGTACTAGTATATATATGATTAGTCATGAGTTGTCTAAGGAGATCAACATTTCTTAAACGAGCCTAAAAAACACAGGCTATTTAGGTTGCTTTCGTGACGAGTTAATGAAATGTTGATCCCAAAGACAACGAGTAGTGGATTCTTTTTATCACATAACCATAGTAATAGAGTCAAAACAACGTCAGAAATAACGAAAGCTGTAAATTCTGATTTTATGTTGTCTTTTGATAAAAATTAGTTTTGAGGACAATAATTACAAATGTCTATGCTATTGTTACACGTTTTCTTATGAGTACTTCAATTAAAGGGAAGAAGCTGAGAAGAAGTTTGAAGGCAAGAACAAAGAGTTGGAAGACGCAAGAAAAGAACTCGAAAAAGAAAAACAACAAATTGGGTAAAATAAAACCTCGCATTATTTAAATGCGCAATATTACATTGATTTTATTGTATGTTTGACTCAAACTAATTAATTTGTTTAACTAATTTATTTCATGTTTCAAATCCAAAACATTGTCAAATACAATTCGAAAGAATTGATTTCTGAATTAAAAATGAATAATGAACTCCTTATCACCGAGACGTAGCCTATGTTTACTTTAATTAAAGTAATTTCATGCAAGATGGTGCATTATAGATTTTCAAATGAAAGCATTGTCAAACGAAATATGGGATGATTAATTTCTGACGTGAATTGATAAAAAGCAGACTAAACAAGGTCTGGTCGTTTTTGTGTTTTTACTCAACTCATTTTATTCTAAAGGAAGCGACTAATCAAAAGTGGTGATTGTGCTATTAATTACTTTGTCACATGCCTTGGGTATCACTGAATAAACGCATGATTATGTCATGTATTGAGTTGAATTACTATTTAATTAGAAACAAACACGTATCAAACATTTACAGGAATATAACAAAAGAATACACCAAAAGGATTCACGATATTGAAGACGAGTTAAAGAAAGCTAAACAAGATGCGAATGAAGAAAGGACAACACAACAACAGTACAGTATCCCCTCTTCACTCTTCTAACACAAGTTTTATCACATGTTTTGTAGTGTCGTAGCTTGGTTTGATCGATCACCAACAATTCCATTAATGATACGGTTTATTGTTTAGTCAGTGATTTTTCCTTATACTTAAACAATGGGGTGTTGGATGGTGTGGTTTCATTTGTGCTTATGGTCTAGCGATTTTTTGACGTTTTTGAGGAGGCTGGGCGAACTGATAATTTCGTATCTCGAATCGTTACGCAGTGTTGCCGGAGGTTATGGGTTCTATATCCATTTGATTTTGCTATTTTCAAATACTTTTTTGTATAATGTCTGCACTCTTCAGACATTATTTCACACTATGTCCTTAGTGCTTTTTTATCATATATACAGGAACAAGGACAGATTGGAAAACGAGCTAAAAGATCTGAGGGCAAAGTATGAGAAAAAGAAGAACCGAGAAGGACATAAGAAGAAGTACGTATTTCACGTAATGTATACACTTATTTCTGTCACAAAAACACTTAACCAATGTTCTAACTACACCGACTATAAAATTGAATATCTCTGGAACCGTTGTATTAATTCACACTATTTTTTGAAAACAAGTCTAAATTGTTAGTAGGGTGTTTTTTGCAACCCAATCTGTGTAATATTGAGCACCGAGGCATGACGATATACAATATCGATTTTTTTGCACGTGCTGTTGAATGTTGGCGGGAAACCCATTCCACGATGTAGATCGCTTTTTAGTCGTAAGTCCTTTCAGACAAACAAATTAGGGTTCTTATGCCATTTGAAGAAAGGACCAGACGTGTTGATAGTTAAAGTAGTGGTTCGTGTTGACGGGGAATATATCGGCATATGATAATCTTGTTATCTTTGGTTTTAGAATATGGGTATACAATTCAACCACAAACATTACCAGTTCATCATTTGTTATTTATCTTATGATATCAACATGAAAACACCAATAAATTGTCGTTTTTAGTGTAGTGACTGAAACCAAAAGTAAAAACATGTGTCAAGAGTGTTTTATCCTCTGTAAGCTCAAACCACTACACCAACGACCCGTTACCTTGACCCTTTGTTCAAATGGCATACTAGTCATGTGATATTTTTCTGATAGGACGATCACCTAAGAAGCGATTTACAACGTGGAATCGAATTCCCGCCAAACATTTCATAGCACGCGTACAAAAGGGGATATTGTACTGTCATGCCTCGGTGCACACCATTCCACCGAATAACTTGTAAAAACATCATAATAACGTAGACGATATCGATTTAAACCCTTTTACAAAAAATCACGTGGTTCAATACAAGGGTTCTAGAGATATTCAAATTTAAATTCGGTGTAGTTAGAACATTGGTCAAGTGTAAAATAATTTCCAGAATTTTAGATACTATTAAGTATACGATACAGTATATGCTAAGTTTTGGTGGTAAGTATTGTCTGGTATGGTCCGATTATCTTCGCATGTCTGGTTTCTTCAGACCAAAATGTCAGTTTGAGTAGTTTCAATGTGGTGCATATAAACAAGAATAAAGCGACCTAGTGTTTGTTCGACCATAGTTAAACACTGAAGATTTTCGCAATTTCTAGTTTATTTATAATGACCATGGTCTGCGTCAAACCCCAATCGTACTAAATGACAATATTCTCCTTAATTTACCTCTTACCGCGCACATTTGAGTACTAGAACTACTAATATGTACTGGAATATAGAGTATAATTAAATAAAGTTAATCCCACAATATGTTGGCATTCACGCACTCGACATTCCTTTTGTCAGTAATTTGAACTTTTATAAGTGCGTTATGTTCTAGTTTAAATTCTGCTGCCGTATTTTCTTGTTGCTGTGTTTTTTATTTCTAAAAAACAACACCTTGACGTCCATTTTTTGTATTAGATTGGCTGAAGAAATCGCTATGAAAGATGCTCAGTTAAAAGATCTACAGAAACAGGTCGACGAAAAGAAAAGAATTGCTTATGACCTTAAACTGAAAGAAAAAGATATAAAGCAGCTGAAGAAAGAGAATGAAGAGTTGTACCTTAGGTAATAATTTATATTTACCTACAGTTAGTCCATTATTGACATAATGTGTGGAGCTTTTTAGTAGTCATTACTGAAAGATAACATCAAGACAGACAGGGAAGGCAGTAGCGCTCTCAAAAACAGCAGCTCACGAACGGCACAAAACACATACACATAAACAAACAGAGATTACAAGCCACGAAGACAAACATAAAAATCAACAAGGATGAAATACACTGAAATACAACAACTTACTTAGACAGCCTGCCGCCTCAGTCAGTCAAACATAACCGAAGTAAGTGTCATCACACAAAAACGAATCACAAGGAAAATCACACATCACAAATACAACCCACATAGCAATACTGAACATACACGTTCTGAAATAAATAAAGCAGCCTGCCATGAAAGTTGCCTGAAGACGCATACAACCACTAACATTAACACAGTGAAACTATTTATACTTCGTCTTTCATAACTATACATGCATAACACGGTTTACAGACTAGGTTTTGGACGCACATAACCTTACTCTTACCTGCCAGACATCCCAAAGAAACACGATAGTGTAAATAAATTTTCCCGCAATGCTATTCCTTTAACTTGTACCTCTACAAGCACCTTAAGGTCCACACATGAAAGAAATGTATTTTCAGTCAATCCTCCATAGATAACCCTCTAGACTTTGGAATTAAAATGTATGTTTTGTTGGCCATTTATCTTAGTGTAACGGAGTATACGACATCCTAGTTTCTGCATTCCCTGTCCCATGTACCGGGTATCCGTCTCGAATTTTATATTCCTTTCGTTTTAGGCTAAGTGCAATGGCGGGTAGGAAACTAACAGATAACAACCCCAACATTGCAGACCTTAGTGACCAAAATAGGCCGACGAAATTAGGAGAGAGTTATTCCCAGATTTATGACAATGAATGGACAGATGCGTTCAGTTACCTAGAGACATGTGAGGGTTATCAGAATGCAGAAAAGAAATGCATAGATGTTCTGTACCAGACAATCGCCGTAAGAATTATTTGGAGTAATTAAATAACTCACAAATGCGTAAAACTTATGTTGTTTCATGAACTTATGAATGAAAGAAACATAATGTAAAGGCAATGCAAGCTGTACCAAATAGGTACCGTATAAGGCTGTATGGAATAAAATCAAACAAGTGAATATGTGTGACGTTTATTCATTTCCTTTTGGGCTGGATATTGCTATTGTTTACTCTTGATACAAGACACAAGTCCCTAAAAAGCGAGTTTAAGTGAAATAATAGTTTCACTAAAGATGATACTAATTGACACCAACAGGCATCGCCAGTAAACGAAGTATCTTAACTTACACAATGTAGTAATGATAAATATGATCAATGTAAAACAACAATACGTATAAGCTTATTGCTTGTCTGTTTGTTGTGTTGTAGATTGCCTATCAGTTGTCACTTGAGAAGGCTAATTCCGAACTTGAAAAATTGTCGCATGCCGTGAAGGATATAGGCGGCGTAAGTATACCAAATAATAAGTTTACCATTAATTGAATCATAATACATAGACATTATAACCCTTGTGATTGGAAAGCATATTTACTCTCGGGTGTCGCGTTTATGCTTTCGTTCTCTTTCTATAACTATGACAGTGTTGTAAAAGAGTGTGTTATGATTTGACCAGGTACTAGTTAGCTATACATGCAAAACTAAACAAACAACCACAGAAAAAGAAGCATGTAAGAGAAGTCTCAATCTTGAACCGCTAGTCATTGTGACTTTTGTTACATTTATCATCCGATTAGTATCCTAGCTGATGACTCGACAATATCGTTACGGACCGCTACATGAAGCATATAATTAAGTTTTGACATTCCTTTCATTTGATGAATGCATTGACTATCGTTATAAACGGACATATATTTATTTAATACCCGTACCAATTAGACATATTATTTTATCTGCAATTATATAATACAGGGCGGACATTCAGCTAACGTAAAAGACTTTCTCAAACAAATGAAAGACAGCAGAAAGAAACGGGTGATGCCGGAGGATGACTTAAAACAAGTAAGATTTTATATCATTTCATAAACAAACAGGTATTGGAACCTATTGTTAGATGGTTATTCACTTCTAGACACATATCTCCTGAAGCATCTAAAGTTGTGCTGAATTTCACCTCAAATATCAACATGTGTCTTTGGGTTTGTTTCTTTGGGTCGCTGAACTCAAAATTGTAGGTGTACTTTTGGCATCACAAAACAGAAACATTATTCTTAGTTTAAAGTTGGTATTTAGGAGATCGGAACTAAAATTAGCGAAATGTCATTATGAGCTGACAATTCTATTTAAGTTGCTATTTAAAGATTGGCCTGGTCGCAAAAATATGTCAATGTGGGTTTTCATAGTTTTTCGAGGACTTATATCTTCATGTGATTTGAGATAGCATGGTACGGTTAGAGAGTGAGGTGTACATGTCATAACATGTTTTGTTTTCAATTTACAGGAATATAGTAGTAAGATACAGAAGCAATTACCAAACATTCCTTGTGACATAGATTCGAGTAGTGACTGGGACAAATATAGAAATGCTTGCTTAAACATATGTTGGCTGATGGCAATCCAAGATCCTCCTGTGTATTTAGAATGTGGCGATGAATCAATGAAGCATGGTGACGCTCTAGATAAAGGAAGATATAAGGAGTATACACAAAGCGGAAAGTTCATAGACTTCCCCGTATGGCCAGCCATGTATCTCCATAAGGGTGGATCAGTGTTGAGCAAAGGTGTCGTACAGTGCACAAAAACCTTTTCAACATCTGTTCGTGTGTCTACTACCAGTGGTAAACAACCATTAACGAAGAAACAAGATATGAGTAATTCCTTGAATATCAGTCTATCGTCACATGAAACCGACGGTACCCAATTATAAAGATGGGGTATATAAACGTCATATACAACACTGTGAAAGAATGACATACTGGCAGTATGTGGTGACTATGTTTAAATACTGTACGACAAAACAAGAATTCTTAACAAAACATTTAAAAGTACATGTTTCCACTTCTCATAGTTATTCTTTTGTTTTTCTAGAACATAACGCTGTCAAATTACAAGTGCTGTAGTCGCGCAAGATTACCTTTATAATGCAACTACATTAAGTGCGCACGTGCATTTTGCGTTTTTTGTCAATATTGGAACAACGTTTTTAAACTGAGTCAGTTGATTGAGAAATTGAAAACATACCTTTCATCTAAAAATATGTGATAATAGACGAATGGTTACGAGCTATAGGAATGGTGCAATCGTGGGATGGTATTCATGCACAATGGTGCAAAATCCCGTTTTTCTGAACAACACACATAAACGCAGATTGCTTGAGTAACAACCTATATCAGTCTCACTGTTGTGCCAAAAATCTCAACCCGATTGAACACATTGTATAAAGGGCACTTCACCCGTCACCGCGTATGCTTAAACATGATCCTAAAATTGAAATGTAACACACACGCCTGTGTTTAGGGATTATTCTGTGATAAATATTAATGATTGGCACCATGATCATAATCATATTCCTAAGTGTGACTTGTGACGGTGTTGGCCCACTTTAACTGTTGTAATTTAATATTTACTAAAACATTATTGACCGGACCAAAAATACATCCATATATTTTCCAAGAACATTTCGATTTAACCTGTACATGTTGCTTTCTTATTTGTTCATTTCTGTAGTTGTCATTTTGACTTGTGGTTGTGGTATGTACGTGTGTTTTTGTTTGCTTTTCGTGCCCTGCTACTTATGCTGAAATCTGCTTATCCTATAGTTTCGCATTGCAACTTAACTTACTAGAAATTAGTGCTAGATTTGATTTTAAGCTCCAAAACCGTCAACAATGATAATTTTCAAACTTGAATAATCAATAAAAATTGATTATATCTCATAAAGTGTCATTTTCACCCGGGCATGCAGAGCTAGAAATGTAAACTCTGTTCTTTTGTGCCTTTTCATACTCTGATGTTTCTATTGAGTTCTGTTTTACCTATCTGATGTTTTAGTTGTTGAGTTGTAATTATCAAATGAATGTGATTTCTTGTCAAAACAAGTTTGCACGTGTATGTACATACTTAGATATACACTCAAGGACTTTAAAAACGCCTTACCTGATTCAACACCCAATATCGCTTAAAGTATTTATGTTATTGCAAAATCCTTTTACATGTGTATTAATTAATCTTGCCTACGTGTAAATCAGTTTAGTTGGTAATAAATATCGTCTCGTTATTTTCTGGGAAACTTGCAAGCGCACTCACCCTTCTTATATGCGGGATCACATTCGTTTACGAGGTCCTTAAACGAAACTCCTGTCACATATACGATTTTTTTTTACTAAAATTGGCAAATTCAAAATCCTATCCTTTTAAACATGTTCAAATGCGGTAGGTTAGAGCGAATGTAAAAGTAAACCAGCATTCTGAAAAATTGAAGATGCTTAGATAAAAGGACAGTACACGATTTATAAGTGTTGTCGACGAATTAATTTGCCTACACCATCTAACTAAGAGTAGAATGCCTCGCATAGCCTGTATTGAAAATCTCACACTTTTGCCTAGGGTGAGTGCGCTTGTAGGATTCCTAGAAAATAACGAGACTAAATTTTATTACACACTAAACAGAATTATTCGTATGAAAGATTCACTAATTCACATGTAAAATGAATTTACATTAACATAAATACTTTAAGCGATATTGGGCTTTGAATCAGGTAAGTAGTTTTTAAAGTCCTTGAGTGTATTTGCTTTTGTTCCATGCATTAGATAAACGATTCCATGTATTGATTAACAAAATTAGACTATTTAAATAATAATATTTAGCAGAGCATTAATATGATATATGTACATATATTTGGAGAATGGGACACTATTTATATTCGGTATTTTATACAATATCCGCAAACTAGAGTTCACTGGCATTTTACTGCTTCCGAAGCAAAGCAATATGTTATATATTATATATATGTTATTTTATTTCTACAGTGTACATCTATATAAACAATAAACTAGTTAAATAGAATGAATTAATTATAATATCCAATTTTTGTGAGTATAAAAGTTGTGTTTGCAAATGGTACACTGTGTCATACATACCACCAGGACCCGATCTCCCGAAGCATCTCAGTCTGAGCTGATATAAATCTCAAATAATGTCATTTGTCTTTCCAAGGGAAACAAGACTCTGAAAGTTGGCACCCTGCTTCATTATAACTTTTGTTATTATAAGTGTCCTTATTTAGAACATACAAAAGGGAAGCGATATTTATATGATAAAGACAGAAGAAAGAAAAAATTCCATTCATCGAGGCAACATTCTATTTAAAGCTCATGTGTCATTTCAGTGTCCTACATTAATTTTCTAGGACATCAATTCACTTAAGTACTCCTAAATTAGCGCTCAAATCTAAATACTTGTCATTCTTTAAAATATATTGTCTAAGGACTAATATGGCTCGTAGGATTTCTTTGACTGAATAATAAATAAAATTAAATAATCCTTTACGACAATTTTAAGATTTATAAAGAATATAAATTTGGACGTAAGTTTTATGATTTATTAAGTGCTTTGATAAAACAGTACCTTTGATATAAATACTATCATTCATAATCTTGAAATATTCTTGCACCTGGTTGCCGTATACTGCGATGACAAGAGCTGTATGAGTGTTTAGTTAAACTATCTTAAAGTCAATGCTTTTATCGTCGTATAGTACGACCTGATTTGACCTGATTTGACTCGATCTTCAACCTTCTATTTGCGTTACTTTATATATTGTCTATATTTATAATTCCGATTGTACAGTTGTCGGGTAGTATCACGAAGACGCTCGAGGCATAATACAAATACAAATCCTAAGAACCGATATTGCACGGTTTGCTCGCGGAAATGGATATATTCAGTGCAAGAACCTTGTAATATTTTCTTGCATAAAGGTTAGGATCAAGTCATTATCTCCGTACGTACTATAGGATATATTCACTGATAATAATATATACACAAGTGAAATACACAGGTAACTATATCATTGATAACGTGTAAATTATTAGAAAGGTGCATTTGTACTAAAGTGGTCAGATTTTCATGGTATCATGGTATCAAAAACAAGAATTAGCTTTCGATATCTTTATAAAGTAATTACATTCATCACCCTTGTTACCCTGATAAAACAACATGATTGGATATACCCAACATGATTGAAAAATGGCGGATGTATGTTTACATTTTCATCGCATTTTCGACCAATTCTTCAAAATCTACGGGTTTAACCACCTTCTGATGCTGTATGAAGATAAACTTGTACATTCCTTCCACGAAACTAAAACTATTTATCCGTATTTTTGTGAATGTGATACGCAATACGTTAAAAAGTTAGAAAAATCTGTGTTGGATTTATTTGACAGTCTATAAAACATATATATTGTTGTTTATTTTGGGTTAAGATCTTTTGTTTATATAGCTCATTCATTTCGCTATCAGACTTAGTTTAGAGTAAGTTATTTACATTTGCCGTTTCTACGTGATAACTTTTTAAAGTAACCCATGTGTGAAAAATGGATAAAAACCAACATGATTGAGGATAAAGATCAACATGATTTATCTTTTAAAGTGGATACTGACCAACATTGAATTTTCATTGATGCACTGCAGTGCGAATTTAATATATAGCTTCACTATTGGAAGAATAATGGGATGACCCCAACACGTACGTAGGAGTAGATAACTCTATGAAGTATTTATCGGAAAATATGTCCCTTTTTTCAACTTCGTGCAAATTTGTAAGTTTACGTTCAAGGTATTAACCTATAATATCTAAGTGCATGTTCATATTGCTGTGATACTTTGCATATTTGTCAACCGTCTTGACCACAACATCTGCACTCTATCAAGCATGTTGTTGAATGTTATGCCCCATTTGGACTGATGCACTTAGTTGCTGCCCTACATGCCAGAGGACATAACGGGCAGTAAGTAAGTACTTAGAAATACAAAAGTTTACAGTTTATGTACACAATTTTAACCTCTTTGATACTTTGCTCACCATCATGACACCATGACCACCACATGAATAGGCAACTCTATCAAATATATGTTGAAATTGTGTCCCCTTTTTTAAATTAGAAATGCAATTTGGCACCATTCAAGACATGCTCACAGCGTTTAGCCTGGTCCCCATAATTCACTGTTCCTATTCCCGGTGAATTTTGCACATTTAGATACATGTGTTAAATTTACCTGTCTTGACTTATTATGAATTTTACCAACATATAGCAGAAAAAAGTATTTAAGTAGAAATATGTCCACAGGACACGGATGCCCCCGCTAATAGCTGTCATCAGACACCTAAGTATAAAGCTATGCAAATGGAAGAACTTGAAACAAGTTTGTAATTGCTTAAATGTGACATTTAACAGCAGACAAGAGCTGTGTCTGTAATGCACCTATCAATGTTTTCCCCAAGGGGGGGAGCGGCAGGGAATACACGGGACTTTTGACAGAAGGCTGTTCCCGATAGGTGGGAATTGGACATACAGAATGGTGCCGAGTCCAGAGAAATTTTGACACTGGCCGAAATTTTGATCCCGGGGGTATGTAAAGCATCTCCCAGTGAGGGGATTTTGACAAATTGCCCTTGCTCTAGGGCGGGAATTAAGACTTTGAAGCAGTAAAAATGTCAAATTCCCCTGGGTCAGCCCGCCGCCCCCTCCTGGGGGAAAACATTGATAGGTGCATAAGTGTGATCTTTACAGGGTGTAAATGCGAATGTAACCAAGTAATTTTAAAATCCAGAACGAAATAACAAAAAAACAAAGCAGACCAGAAGCGTATGCTTGTGCCTTTTAACTTTAAATCTCTAAGAATGACCTTGACCTTTGCGTTAGGGACCTGGGTTTTGCGCATGTCATCTCGTCTTGATGATGTGAACATTTGTGGCAAGTAATATACATATAAAAATAGAAATTCGTGCCCTCGGGCAAATTATGTCGAGCCTCGGCGCACGTTGAAAAATGGCTACAACTTAAATTAGCCTTCAATTTGACCTTTGACCATCAACTGTGACCTTGACCTTTGAGATAGGAACCTGGGGGTTGGGCATGACACTCCGCCTCATGGAGGTTAACATTCATGCCAAATACAAGAAAGATTGGTCAATGTATGACAAAGGTATGGTCCGGACAAGCTTCAATTTGACCTTTGACCTCCAACTGTGACCTTGACCTTTGAGATAGGAACCTGAGGGTTGGGCATGACACTCCTCCTCAAGGAGGTGAACATTCATGCCAAATATAAGCAACATTAGTCAAAGCATGACAAAGTTATGGTCCGGACAAAATCGGACGGACGCATCTACGCACGCACGGATGCACATACACCAAAAGTGGCGACTATGTCTCGCTCACCGCAAGCGGGCTCGACAATAAGAAATGACATAGTTACAGATCTTACATGAATCATATGCCTATTTGAGAATTTTAAGTTTTGATCTCTAAGTGTGACCTTGACCTTTGAGTTAGGGACCTGGGTCTTGCGCATGACACCTCGTCTTGGTGATGTGAACATTTGTGGCAAGTAATATTAATACAAAAATGTATAAAATAAGAAATGACATAGTTACAGAGCTGACATGAATCACATGCCTATTTGAGCCTTTTTACCTTCGATCTCTAAGTGTGACCTTTACCTTCGGGCAAGGGACCTAGGTCTTGCGCATAACACGCCGTTTCGATGTGGTGAACATTTGTACCACGTGTTATAAATATCCAATACGAAATGACATAGTTACAGAGCGGACATGAATCACATGCCTATTTGAGAATTTTAACTTTTGATCTCTAAGTGTGACCTTGCCCTTTAAGTAAGGGACCTGGGTCTTGCACATGGCACATCACCTTGATGTGGTGAACATTTGTACCAAATATTATAAATATCCCATAGGAGATGACAAAATTACAGAGCGGACACGAATCACATGCCTATTTGAGCCTTTTAACCTTTGACCTCTAAGTGTGACCTTGACCTTTAAGCTAGGGACCTGGGTTTTGTGCATGGCACATCGTCTTGATGTGGTGAACATTTGTACCCATTTTTGGTAGGCGTAAGCCTCTCTATACTACCATTGCCCATTTCTTAATGCAACCTGGACCGCCTTTAGGCTGCTATGTGAATCCGCATTCAAGTAGTTCCAGAAACTGTCAACATTCCCAATACTGCAACATAAGTTTCTTAAAATGTTTAAACTTATTTAATTCAATCAGCAACAATTGTTTATTCTACGATCAACAATTATTGTGAAACTGTTCGTTGAATCGATATTTTTGCAGATAATCACTCAGCCAGTGAGAATATGAAAATGACGTGTTCATCAAATGTCCCAGCCGTATAGCTATTTTTAGAAACTTCAGACCAGGGCCACGTGATGGTTTTATCAATGACTCGTATATCGTCATGTTATGAACCATATGTTGTGGCTATACTAGCCGCTTTCTAGAGATGTCTCACGCTGTGATGGAAGTGATTACAAGACGGACTGTAGAATCTGATAAATAGGCGCGTAGTATTATTTTAAAGCCACTTTTGATATACGCATTCAATACACGTATGACATATACATCAATATGCCCCTTTTTACAATTATAAAGATACCCAACATGCCTATATAGTCACATATGCCTATTTAGACATTCAAGACAAGATCGGCAGTAAGAAAACGAACATTAAACGTGTAAAGTCGTTTAAGCTTTAGTAGCAGCAACAAGATCGCCTCCCAACAGCACTCTTAGTGCTTTGATTATTAAATGTCCTAAAAGCATGTGCTATAGAATAGGTGTGAAATCCCTTACATCGGGTATGCTCATAAACCTGCTACCACAATTCATGAGCACACTTCTTTAATGTACAATTATTTGTACCTTGAGAATCCCATTGGCAAGATTTCAATTGGTAATGTTGGCTTATATCCACAATCATGTTGGCCAGTATCCTCATAAATTTAACAATCACGTCGGTCAGTATCCAAAAAATACTATACATGTTTGAATTATTGTTGGTGAGCGTTATTTTTATCTAAGATTTAAAAAAATTGAAACGTCCAAATCATAGTTTATATAACTGCCAATACTTCCCAAATGATATTCATTACATAGAGTCAAATAAATGAGTTTTACAACGTTTTTAAGTACAAAACTCATTCTCAAATGCAAAATCCACACATTCTTTAAGGCTTTACATAGTGAAAAATATTACCTATGTGCAAATTGTTTAGTGCAAATAGTACATTGTCTTCATATGTTGATTATGTAATATTGAAATAAACAATCTGGATAGTTTATATGGAAAATATTGCAAAAACAATGCACTTATCACATTGTTCATGTCGGCCATTTTTCAATCATGTTGGGAATATCCAATCATGTTGTTTTATCAGGGTAACAAGGGTGTTCATAGACTACCTCCATGCAAAATCATATCGAAATTGATCCACTAGTTAAAAAGTTATATCATGAAATGTATACCACGGTGTCCAGTCCGGCTGATGTGCATTCAATAGAAACGAGAATGCTATTTTAAACATGAAAAAAAGAAAGTGGTTTCACGCCCTATGGATTTATTTTCTTTATGGAAGGATTTTTAAAATATTGATATCAAATTAAAGACGATGCTCTCTAGTTTCTGATTATGTAAATATTTGTAAAATAACACCAGTATTAATGAAATGTTTATTAAAAACAAAATGCACCTTAGTGACTGTGTGGTCAATTTCCCATGTTATAAACCTTTCTAAGATATTATAAATTTTATAAAAAAAATAATTTGTTTTGTTTACACTTTATTAATGATACAGTTACCTGTGGTGATGCGCTCTATAAATATGTTATCCATGTGAGCAATACAAGTAAGATATTAATGTTTTACTATTGGACTTATCAGTTTGAATATATCAGTAGTTGTTTGTGTTTTACGTGCACTTGATAAACTTTATACATATACTTTATATTGCATGTTTCTAAAAATAGTTAAGTGGTTAAAGTCTGACAAAACAATATCGAATAACCTTTATATATAAACGTATTGATTTCTACCCGGTATTTACGCATTACAATGGATTATACATAACATAGCGGAACAAAAATGGATTCTATGTTAAACACACTGTCTGAGTTCGAAAATCTCAAACTAGCTGCATATTGTGATGACTTTGAAACTGTGGACAAAATTTTAAAGAAAGATAAGAGCTTAATAAATAAACATGATGAGACCGGTCGGACTCCGATATTTTGGATTATAGAAACAAAAATGTTTGAGTTGTTTGTACAGCATGGAGCAGACTTAAATCAGAAAGAATTTCATGGAAGAAATATCCTCCAATATATGTTTGATAATTATGAGGCGGCGGGTCGTATTGGAAAGATCATGCTATCGCTTGATCGGGTGAACAAAGACGTATGTTTGTCAAGGAATTACAGAGGAATGTCATTTCTTCATTTTATTCGGGAAATACACAACATACAGGGATTTGAAAACGAAGCTGAATTTACTTGCGAATCATGTAAAGAGTTTGTAAACATTCTCATAACAATGGGCGTTTCCGTTAACACAAGGGATGTGTTTGGTAGGACGGCACTTCATATGGCTGTATCTTGTGGTTGCATCGACTCGATTAAGCTACTTTTAAATGCTGGTGTTAAAATAGAAAAACACGAATTGCCATTATTATGGGAGCATTGTTGTGCCTCTGATGAGGACAAGTTAGAGGAGTGTTTAGACATTCTTTTAAAACATGGATGTTCAGTGAATCACACTGGAGATGATGGCAATGCGTTGCATGTTGTTGTTTGTAGTGAGTCACCGAAACTTAAGGCACTGCAATGGTTCATAAAGAATGATATCGATGTACATTGTCTCGATTCAATGGGTAATACAGCCATACACAACTGTGTCAGACATCTTGCCGAAGAAACAGACAAAATCGGAACCGATGATGACGAGTTAGCATCAATCGAAAACGATAATATAGCGTGTATTCGTTATCTAGCTGACCGCGGTATAGATGTGAACAAGCAGAATAAATTTGGGTTTACAGCTCTCCATTATGCTGTTGATTTAATACATGTTAACTTGGTAACTGTGTTACTGCAGCTGGGAGCTGATGTCAATATTCGTACTTTCACCGGTGAAACACCAATACATACCGCCGTTAAAGAAAGTGTGTACGTAGATCGATTTGCCAAATTCTTTTCCGATACCTGTTTGAATGTATCAGCTGTAGATCATTACGGATCTACACCCCTACATTGGACGATAATGTACAGAAATGCTTATATACTCAGTCTGCCAAATGTATCGAAATTAATGGATGAATGTGTTGATAGCAAAGGAAGAACACCGAATGATCTTTTGTTTGCCTATAACGTGGTTAATATCATTGACACTTCTGAGTTTCGATATCGAGGAAACACTATGAACATGATCGATCATACATACATTAAGTCAACCGAATCCACGGAATCAACGGAAACTGATGATGCAGGTGGCGGACATGAAATGAAAGAGGTGGAAGGTAGTACATGTGATCCAGCCGATCCGTTTGGGATATGCCCACAGCTATCTGAAGTACTTAGGCACGCTGAATATCCAATGAAAACCGACATTCTTCTAGATGATTGGATGGTGCATGTAGCGGAACATCATACCGGAGTAAAAGAACTTATTCGCATTGTCGTGAACGCCAGTAAGCAAGGTTTGGTGCAAGATTTGGTTGAAAATGGTCATGTTAAATCAGCAGTAAAGCTTGTTATGGACGAGTTTGCTAAACGAATGTCTATTGAAGACCCTTTATTCACATGTAGTCCTACGCTGATGGGAAGTTATCGCGAAGGAACAAAGGTGTTTCGACCGGATGAGTTTGACTATGTATTTAGGTTCACTAACTTCCAGGAAGCGTTTATTCCAGAAGAGTGTATTGACTTTCCAGGATTTCTTCGTCTTAAACTAAAATCTGGAGACGAATATTCTGCTTTCAATCCATACGTTGATGAGAATGGATATATTGATGCCGTAAAATTTGTTCCAAAATTTTATAAGTGCTGCAATGCTGTCTTAAGAGATGCGAATTTTATGAAATCAACAAACTTGTATCCGATTGATACGCTGTCGCTTGACACATTTTCGATTGATGATATTGAACTACGATGGGTGGGACCGACAATTAAAGACCTGAGAATTTCTGTTGATATTGTACCGGCCTTTGGACTTCATAAATGGGTACCAGATGCCGTTGATGTATCCCATGCTCTACTACAAGGTCTCAACATACACCAGGATTTAATTGCTGTCTTCAAAACTCAAGATGAGGAACTTGTTGACGGATGGTCAACATTTTTGCGGGCTTCTGTTGCGCCTCTTGAAATAGCTGTAATGGAAGCGTTACCTTTACAAGTAAAGAAGGGGTATGTTTTAGTCAAAGCATTAAAAGTGTCAAATCATTTTCCACAAGTTCAAACAAACGATTCAGATCCTGGTTTTATAGCGTTTCTAACAACATACATGGTGAAATGTTCCTTTCTACATGAAGTGGAGACGTACCTTCCTGAAGTAATTCAAGCCACAAGGGAAGGTCACGAAAGTAAAAAACAAGCTGTTATATGGGCAGGAAGAATCATTGACAGGATTACTCGCTGTATTAAAGACAAACATTTACCTGGGTTCTTTATGAAAAATACCCAATTCTTGCGAGATGCCGCAAGTAGGACAATTGACGAAGATAAGGTATTAATTGGTCTGGCCGAATGTGCCTGTCTGAAGAAACTGTTGGACATGGCAGGATAGTTCAGGGTACTGTATATTTCGTCAGAATTGTTAGGTATTTTAAATTGATTTTGCAACAATGTCAATTTAGCACAACGCGTTTTATTCTCTCATTTAAACATACAACACTTCAGTATAATTCAGTTCAAATTGACTGAATGTGTGCACCTTAAATATTAAATTAAGTGGAATTTGGCCTATTTCAAAAATAACAATTAGAAGAAGTTCATTTTAGTAAACACTCCGATTATGAAGTTTTAGAAATACCGCGATTCCAATGATGACGCAAAACCAGTGATACTGAGTATACAATACTACCTGATCAACCAAATCGCATTTCATTAAAAAAGTAATGTTTCTGGACCGAAGAGAGTGTGTTGTTTTTAAAAAAAAACATTACGATAACAACATGATATTATGAAACATTCTGACAAACCTAGGTTAAATTTGTTTATAAAAGGACAATCTCGGTAAATGACATCTAAAATTAGATGACAATTTCATAGCTAACAAAAAACATTTTTGTAACAATAACAAACTATTTTATTTCACTTGCTGGCGGCTCACCTTAAGGCCATAATGTAAGAACAAATACTGTCGGGATTTGAACCTTCATGCCCCCATTCCGAAGGTTAATGCACTAACCATCAGAAGAAGCGAGTACTAGTTGGTAATTAATTCCAAGAAAACTGTTTATTAAATTGATTTAGGTATATAACTGAATTTCATTTTTGAAATTGGTGGGCAAAATGCTACCCGTAGACACGTTTGAAGGACCATGAGTGTATTCCATTCCAATATTCAGTTTTGTATGCAATATATAAACACATGTATAGCCTTGTGGTAGAATATCCACCTCATCATCATACTTAACAAGAAATGAAATGGTACTAGAATATCTCCTTTGCTTAACCTTCGTGCCAACGGAAATATCCTGGCTTTACAAATTTAAGTTATTGAACTTTGTTCTAAATAAATTTGTACAAACTAATGTGTAAGCCAGGCAAGCGATCAAAGTCAACGATCGCATGATCGCATAACGTACATATGGGGAATATTCTGCATTTTAACAATAGAACAAACAAAACACAGATAGTAATGAATACATAACTTTTATTGCATACACAAATGCATAACTTTTATTGCATACATAATAATAACAACAACAAATTATCAGCATAAATTATAACACGTCCAGCGTGATCTATACAAAATAAAATAAATCAATATAACATCAAAGTACGCATTGGGACATTATACGTTACAAACATAAAGCATACGAAAAACAATAATGATTTGACTCGTCAACGGACATTTCAATATACAAAATGTACTAGCATGTGGTAGCTGATGTATTTGTAAGCCATGCAACAAATGGCGGAACCGACATATCCATGGTTCAACTAATATATCCATGATTGTTGAAGTTATAAAATAATATGTCATACATTTGTAGTACGAGGGGTGTTCAAGTAATTCGTACACTCTGCTTATCTTATAAAATATAGCATTCGTATTTGCTTCAAATTTTCACAGACATTCAATCCAAGTGTTCTGAGCATGTACGCACAATTGCATTAAAATTTATCACGAAATAAAAAAAGGTCTTTTCATGATAAAATCATAATTATTGAACACACCTCGTACATATCAATACATATATCAATGTATATTTGTACTTATATTTGTGAAATCCTTGGCATATTGCTATTTTCGAAATAAAACTATCTATATCATAAAATTGGTTGTTTTAAATTATATTTGGAAACTATTTACACTCAACTGATAATCATTTCTATGAAAGATCTTTAATATGTAAAACTGGTTAAATAGTATGGTGGGTGGTTACGTAAGTCACCTACACTTTGTGCTCATGTAAACAGTATAAATGACTAAATATAAAATAACAATAAATGTATTTCATGAATTTCGTGGTTAAAAATGGATTCTGTTTTGTAAAGTATGTAAATATATGATGGGTGTTCACGTATTATCCTAATTCACATACCAACTAAATATCCCATACCCTTTTTTCTTGGATGGATAATTTAGTTTGAAATGGTTCTTACGATATAAAATTTTAAGAAATTGCAACTGTAGTTTAAAATGCCTTTGGTATTTTATACGTAAGGCACATCCGCACATGTAAACAATGTGTGTTGAACGTTTACAGACACGATGTTAAGTCTATTGAACAAAATAAGTCCACGTTGTATTCGTAGATAGGAATTATTCACACATTCCTACATACTCTAGTATGTAAGCGTTTTCCTTTGTACATGTGTGAGGCTATTATCATCTCCGATCATATGGCTGGAATGGAAAACAGTTTTAAATTTTATATAATAACCTAACAGTATACTAACTGCAATGGAGAGTGTTATACAAGTTATTGCCACTTTCACCGACCTGGGCTGGTATTCACAAAGCTTGTTAGCAAAGAACTTTTAAATTTCTTGAAATCTTAAAGTTTCCTTATGTGTATCAACTAAACAAGAAAATCAAGATTTTAAGAAAAAAGTTTTGCATCAGTTGATAAATGGTGTAATTAAGCTGCTATTATCACTGAGAACATGTGTTATTCTTCAGTTTGTGCGAATTATGGGCAGCATAAATTTCAACCTAAGTCAAATTATTTCAGTTTCCAATAAGATTAAATGTGAATACCATCCCATATATTATTTTAGTGCATGTAGTAGCATTAACATCTTTTAAAAATACTAGTCACAGTGACAGTATTTCATTAGCTAATAATATAAATTAATAAGTATATACCATTCTTACTAGAACATACAACTAACAAAAAGATAATAGAAAATTAAACAGCACTCTACTTAAACAGCCGAGCACATAAAACATAAAATCACCACAATTACACGACACAAAGCCAAATATACAACTGAACGAGAAAATTAACTTAACCGCTGAACGTCCAAGTCCCAGCTGTTAAAAAGCTGAAATATTCAGTTTCAGCCGCAAACAACTGAATATTTTAACTATAAAATCTAAATTATTTAGTTTTAGATGTATAAGGGCTAGACTACATGGTTTCAGCTGGCAAAAAGTCCACAAAAGTTTAAAAATAACAGTAAATGGGAAACATTAAGTACCTCTATATAACTTGCAGCCAGTATCTTGTCATATTCTAGTGCCTGATTGTCGTACACTGTAATGATAAATCATGAAGGATATTAGCGGAATAACGTTGTCATGAAGACATAGTCCTCAGTTGTCAATATAGGACTCAGATGACCTATAGTCCACCGACGATAACACTAGCCTTGTTTATAAATATAAATTTGCACCCAAATACATTTCTGACGTCTATTTACGTTCGATCTCGTCCATAGTGGCTTTTAGTACATGGGCTCTTTCATTATAAACTGACAACAAGCGACCAGCAGTCGACCGTGCAGTGTTGGTATTATCCATTTTTATTTATAGATAAGGCTAGAGTTATCTCTAGTGAGCTATATAATTATATATTGTATATATATGATATTGTAATACAGTTCGACAATTTACGTTGATGTTCACTGAAGAGGTTGGGCTAAATGCAATTGTAATTGATGGGATGCGTCTTAATTTTGTGATTAATAATTTATTTATCAATGAATGAGTGAAAAAACTACATTGTACAGGATATTCTTGTCATGGCCCCTGCGAAAAGATGACTTACAAATTCGTGTTTTCAAATTCAAATTTCGCCAACCTCGTCAGTTCTAAGATGGGAGCGAGAGAAAGTAAATTGCATTGGTTTACAACCTTTTTCTCGAGCAACCAGTTGTTCAAAACGTTATATGTAGCACTACAAAAGGGTAACATTGTAACAAATCGACCAGCGATGCTTCACATTGACGTCATTTGGTCAGTGGCATTTCCTACACATATTTATAGTTATAATAGAAAGACAATTGAAATATTTCAAATAAGATACAAATGTATGGCCTAGTGAGATGTGTTGGCTGCAGGTTATCCAGGTGCCATTTCTATAATGCTATACGAAATAATGTAATAAGGTGATGTAAACACAATATGACGTCACTGTGACGTATTCGGGTAGTATAAGTATATAAGTATTTACCATGTCTTGTCTTGTGATCACTCGATGTTGATTTTGGTTTTTTACTGAAACGATTGTCTCTATGACCATTGGAGCTTGTTCTTTTACTAGAAGATTGAATGGCCTCCCCTGAATAAGGGAGGTAACTGTACGGTTCCTCATGACGTCTGACCACATCACCATACAGATTCATACCGGAATTGTTGTGTGGCCAATCATATCGTGCATCATACCTGCTTCTAGTAAACAAACATATAAGTTATAAAAATGTTTGTGTTGTTACAATTACGTCATTATTTTTACATAATTTAGTGTTTACTTATCTGGCATAGTGCCTATTTAAAGGTCCAGCTTATTGAGCTTATGTGACGCCTATTTCATGAGCATATTTATTTGCGAACGCAATCCCTTAATGCTAAGCTCATGGTTGGTGCATAATAATTGCATAACCTGCTATATGCTAACAAACCGGACATAACAGAACTGAGTTCTTCCGGGAATCGCCGATTTCTACCGCCTATCCCTTTTCTATTCAATCCCTGGCCGCGTCATACCAATGACAAGTTAACAAAAGTACCAGAACATTTTCTTAATTTACGTAACCAGAGGCTCAGCATAAACATAGAACACCGGGAAAGAATGTTGGCTGTATAGTAATTCAAGCGTGAAGTTTTTTACCTTCAGCCTCCTGGTGTGGCGTTAGTCACTGGCCGCACCAGACCGGAAGCCCTACAGTCAACCTCATTTTATGTATGTATTTCCTTTTTATAGTTATATAACAGAATAATGAAAATTAAAAAAGATTTTTTGTTACTGTGCCTTTTAGTTTAACTGTTTCCATTTATGTGATTGCATGTTTGAAGTCAATCATAAGATTGATTTGATTATTTTAAAATGGTATGTACTAGTATACTGTTTGTGTTTATTGCTTGTTTGTATGTTGTGCTGTTTTCCATGAAATACGTTCTCGTCTGCTGGCTCTTATCTCGGTCATGTTCGACTGTCTGATGCAGCAGGCTGTTTGGGGTGATGAATCAGGTTTTGTTAATGTTTCGGTTCATTTTTAATCCATTTTGATGTTTGTTAGCATGACTTGTACTTGTAGCCTGGGATTGTTCTTTTTTATGTTGGCGTCATTCGTACTCTATCAATTCTGCTGAGTAATGGTTTCCCTTTTACGAAATGTTATAATATTTTTATCGTCCATTTCAAACTTTTTTTAGTTTGGTAAAATTTCTTGTAATAGCTCATAACCAGGGTAGCAATTCCACGTGGCTTTTGGCTACAGTTACCAGTACAAATTTGTAAACATTGGGACACAAAATAGCCATAAAATTTTATTTCTTCATCGATTTCTATCAAATATATGCCACGCATAGGGGAATAGTATTTTCTTTTCGTGAAATATAAGATCTTTTTCAGCAGTTTAACCGATTTTTCCATTACCCTGTGAAACCTACTCATTCTACGGTTTCACAAGGTAATGGACAAAACGGCACAGCCGCTGAAAAAGATTTTATATTTCATAGAAAGCAAATAATTGTCCCCATAGCGTGGCGTATATTTCATATAAATCGATAAAGAAATAAAATACTTATGGCTATTTAATATCCATTGTTTACAAATTTCTTCTTGTAACTGTAGTCAAAAGTCACGTGGTATTGCTACACTGATGACAATAGATTACAAACAAGCTGTAGTGATTTTTCAAACTTATTCAGTATAAATAATTCTTAAATAGCATGATAGATACTATTTTCAACATTACTAAAGTATATTTCCAAAATGTTCCTATCAAGGTTCATCATTCTGACGAAATGGTTTAGATTTATTTATAACAAACGTTAAATCAAGTTCATTAACAGGGTTGTTGATTATACTTACTCTGTAGTATTACTTGTGAATGATTCAGGTTTTCGTTTACGCGACTTTAGACGATAACGCCTTGCGACGAGGCACACAATGACAACTATGACGAAAAGAAGAATAGCTGCCGCACATGCTGCCGCAACAATCTCTGCTAGAGCATCTGTAATAACAAAACAAAGAAACGCGTCTTTACAGAGTGATCTCCCATGAATACTCTCTAAACTAACATTGGTCTAGACTGGTACCAATAAGATTATATTATAGAAAGATATGTATGTTGATATTGTGATCAGGGGTAATCTTTGACCTATTTCGCAATTTTATGTATTGTTATATAATTGATGTTCATAATAAATCTTGAAACTTGGTACACGTTCTAATATTTAAAATATATAGGATCTTGCATGAGTGCTCATTACATACGAGTTTTATTAAACGAGTGGACAAAATGATATGAAGCCGAGTGTCATATTGTTTTTGTCGACGAGTTTAATAAAACTCGTATGTAATGAGCCCGAATGTAAGATTCTATTTATCACATAACCTCAGAAAACGCTCAATATTGTGCAGAAGGATGATGTGCGCTGCATATGTTTCAGCCAAAATTTAGCGGTACAATAAGCGCGACGTCATGGTGACGTTGGTATTATCCTGACGTCAGTGCCGGATCAATGCATGGATTGGCTAACGTCACGTCAAGCTAATTTAAATATTTATTGCACAGTCTGGGAGTGCCGAATGATATTTACGTCACGTCTTTACGGCACTCCTGGACCGCATGTTATGTGATAAATACGTATTTTGTGATAGTCCAAATCGGACCGAGGTACCAATCTTACATTGGTCACTTCATTTGGATTATTCTGTCATTATTGCTGTATTGTTTGTTATGTGTAGTAGAATGAAGTAAATAATGCATTCAAATTCCAACCGGTTCGGACCAAGCATTGAGCAAGTAACAATTATTTTTTAATGATAGGAATGAAACGGATTATCGTTTTTGTCTGCGATAGGCAATAGATGTATCTTAGTTGTATCTAATCAAAACACGATATTAAAAGGTCAACCTTAACAAATCAATCATCAAAAGAAAGCAACAGTGTAATAATTGATGCTCTAATTAACCGGGGAAAAGAAAACTAGACGAAGAGTTAAATATTAGCAATAGCATTACTGATAGATAGCAGAAAAGGCTATGGTGGCTAGTGTATGGTTTCGGACTTGATCAATACCGATTAACAAAGGTTGGTCTTTGATTGTCATCATTCGGTAATAGAAGAAAGACCTGATAGAAAGACCGAATACAACACGCAGTAGGAATATTGTGATAGAACGCACAGATGTGGGATTATCTATGTAGAAGGAATATGGTGATAGAACGCACAGAGGTAGGATTATCTATGGAGTAGGAATATGATGATAGAACGCACAGAGGTAGGATTATCTATGGAGTAGGAATATTGTGATAGAACGCACAGATGTGGGATTATCTATGTAGAAGGAATATGGTGATAGAACGCACAGAGGTAGGATTATCTATGGAGTAGCAATATGGTGATAGAACGCACAGAGGTAGGATTATCTTTGAGAGAAGAAAAGGGAACACTCAAAAACAGAGTTACGTGGAGAGAGACCATTACAGCCTTATGTGTTATCGGGGACAAAGAGGAATGAGCAATGAGTACTAGTACAACAGAGAATGGACATTAATAATAAGACAAAAAATGATAACTGATTTGATTGAGATATGACAAGAGTAATGTAAATACTTACATTGTTTCGAGTCCAATCTGAAATATAAAAGTAAACCTCAGGTTTAAATATCTATATAAAAATGTAAATGTGTTCGTGTATATATATAACTGCAAGACGCAACACAGGTGCCATATGTGGCTCCTGGAAATTATTTGTTTCTATTCGCCCAGCGCTCTACACAGTTCTGGTCACTTGGGATAGCGGAATTGCAAACGTTAAGCTTTTATCTTTGGTCGAAAACTGCCGGTTGCTGACGGAAAAGCAAGTAGGTATTGGTTGATAATTAATTGAGGAAAAAACTGTTGAAATACGAGATAAAACCCAAAATAGGTGACTTGGAAAACATACTTACACACAACTGGGAGTTCCCTCAGTTGCACTACAGTGATAGTCAGGGTTGCAAACTGTTATACTTTCAAATAGTTTGCATGTGTCGAGGCTATCTATAGTTTCGTTGGTAACTGAAATAATACATACATTGTTTTGAGCAAAAAACGCATCATTATTGAAAGAGTGCCGCAATAAGTAGAGTTGTCCAAACGAAACAACCATATTAAAGTGAATATGTATGGGCAATAAGGTTACCCTTATAGGGGGTGGTGAATATGACTATTTACGACACTAGTTTCCGTTACAAGACCAAGAACCTCTACCTTATAGGAAACACATTTACTATATAGTACCGACTAACCTGAAATCATGGATCATTACATTATACATTGTTTGTACATGCATTGTATCATTTTAAGTTTAAAATTAGGACTAGTGACTGAAGCCAGAATAGTTGTACATACAATTCAGAGTCATACAAAACAGACGCGGCGCCTAGCCACCCATGCAAGAGACAGAAACAGAACGCACAATCTCCACCACCCAAAAGTTAGTTCAACCAAGCTTAGATACTGACTCTCCCACAGGGAATGGCACACTGTATTAATTTTAAAATGAGCATGCATGCATTGTCACCATAAAGTCAGACATAGAGAATGAAATGCATATAGTCATGGAGCCATTGCCACATACAATGTCATTACAAAAATAACAAAAACAGCGACTACGTTATATTCATATTACAATAGCAATTGGTCATGAAAAATGATCATCGTAAGGTACAAACATATAGCAAATCAAATACCAAAACATAGTGCGACTCAGACAAATGAATGAATTGACAACACATGTTTTCCCCGTTTAATTGTGTTTTACCTCGAACATATTAATGTACATGAAGAACTCACCTGTTACTTCATTAACAGTCACAGAGGATGCGGATACGGTTTCGTTCAATAGGGTGACAGTTTCTTCAGCTTTAACCAAATCTATGTTTGCCTTGGTTAACAAGGATGCAGACTCCTCATATTCCGTGTCATCTAGTATCTCTACATCATACTCAGCTATTATACTTCCTATCCTGAAAACAAATCAGTTGTCAATTGATAAATAGAGGTTAATAGCAGACTCATCATTCCTTTTTTGCTGAGGCTATTTCCAAGCAGAGCTAGAATCTTGTACACTGCTCTTTGTGTGTCGTTCTTGCTCTCCTAGTTCTGTTGAGTGATGTATTCCCTGTACGATTTGTTATTGCATTGTTTGTAGCTATTTTAAGTTGCATTTGTTTTCGTAGCGTACTCCTTTTTGTGTGTGCCATTGTGGCGTGTACTTGTGGTCTCTGTTGAGTGATGCATTACCTGCCTGATTGCCTTTTTTGTAGTTGGTACATGTAAGTTAATATTTTCATATTCCGATTTGTGTTTTATCATTATGGCGTGTACATACTTATGGTATGTGACCTCTACTTTTCGTGTGTTCTTTATTTGTGCCTTACGAGCTCTGCTATTTCTTTTGAGTGAACCATCACTGTCCGATTTGTTATTATCTTTTTGTCATCAATATGTGCTCCAGTTTCTGTGAAGTGTGCCTCTGTGTTTGTTTTAGTAACATTTGTTTTAGTAACAGGATTTTCTGTAAAGTGCTACTTTTCTTGACCGATTTGTACTCATCGATTTGTGTATTGGATAATATATAATATGGTTGCTCATTATCATTTCAATCTTTACGAGAAATTAAGTCATACTGACAGCCGGTTTAAAACACTGACTCTTCAAGCTTTTACGACATGTGTCTCTATAATTCGTGTTATGTACAACATATACGGTTATGCTTTACGTTGCTAAGGTAAATATGTTTCTTTATTTAAAAAATGGATATTTATTCGATAAAGTATTGATAAATGTCTACAATATAAGTAAAATAAAATGTATATACAAGACACTATTTGCATTTGCCGCTTTATGGTAACTTGATCAGTAATTGGATGGAGACAAAATAGTTTGGACAGAAACACATACTCATTGCAGGAACGTATAAACATGTATTCGTTCCTGACTCAGGCCTTGTGTTCTAAAAATCAATAATATTAATACATGATAAATAGTGTCTAGTTATGTATACATTTTTTTTGTATATCTATTTGTTGAAGAGGTCAATAAGAATTACTCGTTCTGCCATTAAAAATGTGTTTATACATTTGTACTATGACCTACCTCACATTGATGTTGATCAGCCTAAAGAACTTTGTTCCCATCCGTCGTTGATAGTAAAGTGTTAGCTGTGAATCAAATAATTATAGATTTAGAAAATAAAATTACACAGTACTACAATATACAAAATATACAAACAATAAACCGGAATTAGATGACAAAGGACCTGTGTAATAAATCCTGACGTATATGAACTCTAAACAGTGATTTATTCACCGGTATCTCACGCAAAGCTAACTTTATTTCCTAAGACCTGGGCCACACCACGGCGTTTGGACCGACATCTACCAGCGTTTGGACCGACATCTACCGGAGTTTGGACCGACATCTACCGGCGTTTGGACCGACATCTACCAGCGTTTGGACCGACATCTACCGGCGTTTGGACCGACATCTATCAGCGTTTGGACCGACATCTACCAGCGTTTGGACCGACATCTACCGGCGTTTGGACCGACATCTACCGGCGTTTGGACAGACATCTACCGGCGTTTGGACCGACATCTACCGGCGTTTGGACCGACATCTACCAGATTTGTGCCGACATCAACCGGCGTTTGGACCGACATCTACCAGCGTTTGGACCGACATCTACCGGCGTTTGGACCGACATCTATCAGCGTTTGGACCGACATCTACCGGCGTTTGGACCGACATCTACCGTCGTTTGGACAGACATCTACCGGCGTTTGGACCGACATCTACCGGCGTTTGGACCGACATCTACCAGATTTGGGCCGACATCTACCGGCGTTTGGGCAAACGTTCAAATACGCTTGTAAAAGTTACTAAAAGTTGAAGTCGATTTCGTTGAATTATGTTGACGTGCGAAAACGTTATCGACGTTCGGAAATAAACGATGGTTTAAGTTGTACTCAGTTTGTAAACCGTTTTTGAACGCTGAATAAAATTGTACTAAGCTTGCTAACGTTAAACGTTAAACGTCTGCCGAAACGCTGGTGTTGTCGGTGAATTAAGCCAAACGTGTGTCTAAAAATACCGAGGTTAACAGAGGCCAAATTGTATTCGATGCAATGAAAGCGATGGTTACGCGAGAGCTAGCTTTAGCGAACTTTCCAACAACGCTCGTAGTGTGAACCAAAATATTCCTCCTTACGACCGTCATTTTACCGGCACTTAGGGACCATTTGGTCGACTTCTGAAATGCTGATCAACGCTGGTACAAACGTTCATAGAGTGAACCCACCTTAAAATAAAATAGCCCTTACCGTTACTAATACTTCATTTATCACGCCATCATCAATGGGTCTGTTCAGGTTGATTTGAAACACAATTGTTACACTTACAGTAATTGTCGCGGTCGGTCTGGTCGTTGTGGTCGTCGTTGGGGTGGCTGTTGTGGTCGTCGTTGGGGTAGTTGTTGTGGTCGTCGTTGGGGTGGTTGTTGTGGTCGTCGTTGGGGTAGTTGTTGTGGTCGTCGTTGGGGTGGTTGTTGTGGTCGTCGTTGGGGTGGTTGTTGCGGTCGTCGTTGGGGTGGTTGTTGTGGTCGTCGTTGGGGTGGTTGTTGTGGTCGTCGTAGGAGTAGTAGTTATCGTCGTCGGGGTTGTGGTTGTGGTCGTTGGAGTGGTTGTTGTCATCGTAGGAGTAGTAGTTATCGTCGTCGGGGTTGTGGTTGTGGTCGTTGGAGTGGTTGTTGTGGTCGTAGGGGTAGTAGTTGTGGTCGACGGGGTTGTGGTTGTGGTCGTCGTCGAATCGGTGGTTGTGGTCGTCGTCGGATCGGTGATTGTTGTGGTGGTCGTCGGATCTGTGGTAGTTGTGGTAGTCGTTGGATCGGCGGTTGTAGTTGTGGTCGTCGTCGGATCAGTGGTTGTGGTCGTCGTCGGATCGGTGGTTGTGGTCGTTGTTGGGTCAGTGGTTGTGGTCGTTGTCGGATCAGTGGTTGTGGTCGTCGTCGAATCGGTGGTTGTAGTTGTCGTCGTATCGGTGATTGTTGTGGTGGTCGTCGGATCTGTTGTAGTTGTGGTAGTCGTTGGATCGGCGGTTGTAGTTGTGGTCGTCGTCGGATCAGTGGTTGTGGTCGTCGTCGGATCGGTGGTTGTGGTCGTTGTTGGGTCAGTGGTTGTGGTCGTTGTCGGATCAGTGGTTGTGGTCGTTGTCGGATCAGTGGTTGTGGTCGTTGTCGGATCAGTGGTTGTGGTCGTTGTTGGGTCAGTGGTTGTGGTCGTTGTCGGGTCAGTGGTTGTGGTCGATGTCGGATCAGTGGTTGTGGTCGTTGTCGGATCAGTGGTTGTGGTCGTTGTCGGATCAGTGGTCGTGGTCGTTGTTGGGTCAGTGGTGGTTGTTGTGGTCGTCGGAGTGGTAGTTGTGGTCGTTGTCGGGTCGGTGGTTGTTGTCGTCGTATCGATGGTGGTTGTTGTCGTCGTTGGATCGGTGGTTGTGGTCGTTGTCGGGTCGGTGGTTGTTGTCGTCGTATCGGTGATTGTTGTGGTGGTCGTCGGATCTGTGGTAGTTGTGGTAGTCGTTGGATCGGCGGTTGTAGTTGTGGTCGTCGTCGGATCAGTGGTTGTGGTCGTCGTCGGATCGGTGGTTGTGGTCGTTGTCGGGTAAGTGGTTGTGGTCGTTGCTGGGTCAGTGGTTGTGGTCGTTGTCGGATCAGTGGTTGTGGTCGTTGTCGGATCAGTGGTTGTGGTCGTTGTCGGATCAGTGGTTGTGGTCGTTGTTGGGTCAGTGGTTGTGGTCGTTGTCGGATCAGTGGTTGTGGTCGTTGTCGGATCAGTGGTTGTGGTCGTTGTCGGATCAGTGGTTGTGGTCGTTGTTGGGTCAGTGGTTGTGGTCGTTGTCGGATCAGTGGTTGTGGTCGTTATCGGATCAGTAGTTGTGGTCGTTGTTGGGTCAGTGGTTGTGGTCGTTGTCGGATCAGTGGTTGTGGTCGTTGTCGGATCAGTGGTTGTGGTCGTTGTCGGATCAGTGGTTGTGGTCGTTGTCGGATCAGTAGTTGTGGTCGTTGTCGGATCAGTGGTTGTGGTCGTTGACGGATCAGTGGTTGTGGTCGTTGTCGGATCAGTGGTTGTGGTCGTTGTCGGATCAGTGGTTGTGGTCGTTGTCGGATCAGTAGTTGTGGTCGTTGTTGGGTCAGTGGTTGTGGTCGTTGTCGGGTCGGTGGTTGTGGTCGTTGTCGGGTCGGTGGTTGTGGTCGTTGTCGGATCAGTGGTTGTGGTCGTCGGAGTTGTCGTGGTTGTAGATGTTGGTGGTTCATAACATGTTTCACAACAAATTTCTATATTGGACGGGGTATCACAATGCAACTCTTTAACACACTGACCAGACTTATCACCATATTTACAATCTGTAAAAACAAAAGTGTTTTATGATGTTAACGTGCTTGTGTGCATGGCATAGAGAGACAACTTTGAACTGGAGGTGTAAAACCAATTGTAAAGGCGTATACTGTACAAACAGCTATGGTTTCAATGCTTAACTAACAAACTATGATTCTCTACCTGTTTAGACAATGGTTGTTATATTTTGTGTACACATAAACTGCAACGTCACTGTCACAATATCCTAACTGGAATATGGGTTTGCTATTTTAAGCAGTCAAAGCATTATTACGGAACAATAACGAATGCACCCGGGGTATAATGAGTTACTGCTTAATGTTGCCACAATATATTATGTAGTTTTATGAACGTTATTGAACTTCATCGAGCTATTTTGGTCAAAGTACCGATTGACAAAGTAATGCTGCATTCTTCAAATTTTCTCTATTTACCAATACTATTTGACTAAACTACACGGCCCAAGATTAGTACACGAAAGATGTTGTCCGTATTATAATACATAAAATATGCATAGATTAACGGTGCATTATCGTAGCGTACAAATAGTGAAGTTGGAATTAATCTTGAATAGTTTATTGTTATTATGATGACAACGAGTTTGAAATGTAGTGCGCCCAGGATATTGTGATGTTTACAAACATGAACCGTTACGGTCAACTGTTGAAAATTAGTTTTACAAATCACTTAATTAAACAGATATGGTCAGTTTCTACGAAAACATCACTGATAAATCGTTCACAGTCTAACCTTTAATCTACCTTTGTAGAATAAACCAAACTTTCCCGATTTTCTCATTATCTTGGGTGCACTATAATACGTCATACATAGAGGCTCACAAGGAAATGTAGCCTCTTTAAATATACAACAATGTAGTCGTTATAATCCCCCACCGAAGGCGAAGGGGATATGGCAATGGTAGGCGTCATTCCGTCCGCCCGACTCCTCCTACACTTCTTTTAGGATTTTGATGAATCTTTTACAGAATTACTGCTATGATGTCCCCTAGCGCATATTGTCAGGAATTTTCATACGACCATTTTTGACGGAGTTATGGCCCTTTGTTGATTGTTTGCATATAAACACTTCTGTATGTAATTCATCCTACATTTCTCAAGGTATTTTGTCAAACTTTTTACAGAAGTACAGTTATGAGGTGCTCTATCGCGTATAATTCTGTCAAATATGGCCCTATGTGTGATATAGAGAAACATTTTTCTTTGAGCAACTCCTCCTTCATTTCTTGAGAAATGTTGATGAAAATTTCACAGACCTGTACACTCATGAGGTGCAATAGTGCTTATTGTCATGGTTTTTACTTTTGACCATTTTTGACAGAATTATGGCTCTATGTGTGATATAGAGAAACATTTTTCTTTGAGCAACTCCTCCTTCATTTCTTGAGGAATGTTAATGAAAATTTCACAGACCTGTACGCTCATGAGGTGCAATAGTGCTTATTGTCATGGTTTTTACTTTTGACCATTTTTGACAGAATTATGGCCCTTTGTTTATTTTGTACATGTGTAAGCTATACAGAAAACAATTTGTTTCTAATTGATAACTTAAGTTCAGAATGAGATATCACAATGAAACGTGCTGTGTAGGTAGCTTGTTGTGACACTACTTGCAATGGGAAGTAGGTCGGTTGGGGTCAAGGTCACCGTTACTAAAACTAGAAAAATCGTTTATGCTCATTATTGTAAGGATTGAGATAACATAGTGAAGCTTGCTAGCTTTGTATGTAGCTTGTTTGAAGAGACCACACTTGGGAATTAAAGTGGGGTCAAGGTAACCGTTACTAAAAATAAAAAACTCGTTTTTACTCAGTAACTTTCGTTAGGAATGAGATATCATTGAGAAACCATATAATATATATTATGTGAAGACGTCACTGGCAATTAACAGTGGCCTAATGGGGGTCAAAATCAGTTACTTAAACTAGATGAACTGTTTTAACATTAGTTACGAATGCGACACGGTATGAATCCCGATACACCGCTTTTCCGTTCCGTCAGAGAATTGCACTGTTTCAATATAGCTCTGGGGGAACTAAAAACCGATGTAACGCTCTGACGGATCTCAGGATACTTGACATCTGAGTTCCGTCCGAGAGTTACATTGGTTTTCCGTTCCGCCAGAGCCATATGAAAACAGTGCAATTCTCTGACGGAGCTGAGAAGCGGTGTATCGGTGCAATATCATAATGAATCTTGCTATGTAGGTAGTTGCTTTCGCGAAGGCCACAATTAGGATTGAAAGTGGGACTGGTTGAATCAGTGTCATCGTTATCTTGATTTTTGTGTAATGTCTGCTTCTTGCTGTTTTTGTTTATTTATATGTATGTATGGAATAAATTTGGATAAAGTGAAAAATCTTTGGTGCATCTCAAACATTTCTCATTGAATTAAAAACCAAACTTGCACATAACTTAGGTTAAAATATTGTTTGTACATGTATTCAATAATTTTTGGCACACCTATTTTCTCTTCGGCGGGGGATATGGCTGTCTGTGACTGCTTCATGTTATTATTATTATTATTATCGGTAAAATAATAATAATTATTGGTAGTAGAAGTATTAATGTACTAGTATACCTGGTATATTGAGAGCTCTTTCGGGACACGATTTACAACACGCTTCTTCATTGAGGTAACACTGATTGAAGGCCAATGTAGCACAAAAAGAGGCCCGGTCTCCAAAGTCACAATCTGTAATATTACCATGACAACGTTCAAATATAATACAGGGTGATCATTAATATATAGTAACATAAATAACTTTAATAACTTTGTCAGATTGTATAATAGAGAAGTTGTTTGACCATTGTTCTAAAGCTAATGAACCCAAGTTTTTTTTGGATATGACTAATAAATGCATGTGATATAAAGGCGACTTCCATACCGTCCTTGATGCTGTCATACATATTCAGTGATTTCAAAAAATGTAGCCACTGTATCATTTCGACGAAGACCATGTACATTTACTTGGCCTCTACACTCATCAGACTTAAACCCTTCGGGTTTCTTGTAATCTGGATGCCTAGAGGAAGGAATGAATACTCCAAAATCAGAAACAATATTTGTTTGAAAACTTCAATACAGTGTGAAATTTGTAGCATCGGTGGTGTAACATGCAATGTTTCAATCGGTTATTTTCGACGTATTTTGGGGCTGATTTTGCAGAAAAAAGGGAAACGTTTCGATATTATGTTGTGAAAAAAGTATGTGACTTTTGAAAATGATTAATGTGTAGAATAAAACTTACATATGTATGTTAATCAAAGGTATATAACAATATATTATTATCTTAACTGACAAAGTTATTAAAGAAATTTATGTTACCATATATTAATGATCACCCTGTCTAAGAAATATGTCCCTACGTAACGAATACATACGGAATATCACTGCAGTGTGTTGATCCGTTGGGAAGTATTACCTCGAGTTGCTTGTGTAATGCTGTATCTCGCGATGCGGTATTGCGCAAGCTACGAGAGGTAATACGGCTTAACGGATCAACACCACTGTAGTAATATTCCTTTTATTATATACCTTCAAAAGTGAAAAAAGCGCTTTAACGCGCGAAAATGCGTTTGATGTGTAAACATTGACGTCATGAACGTCAGCATATTTTCGGCATATAACGCGACGCCCATTCATAAAAAGGCAATTGTTTACGTCGTGACGTCATTGAAGTTGGCATATGTTCGGCATATAACACGTCAGATATGCATGATACGGAAAATGCAATCTGTCGCGTTGTATTCCACTGCGCGATTTGGCATGTAAATGTTTATAATAAAATCACTTTCCATCTGGTCATAATCCGAGATTGATAACGATGTCGTACATCTGCATTTGCCGATAAATATTTATGCTATATAATTATGTTACTTTTGGTCCTAGGCCTAACACTTACAGACGTACAAATGAAAACTACTTAAACTAATAATTATCCCACCATTGGCCATATATGCACGTCTCCAACTTCAATTGGTATCAATTTTGAAGGCGTACTAATCATAAAATAAATTACAAATCGTAATAAACTTAGGTATTACATACTTTATGAATTATGCATATATATGCAATATTTGTTGTTGTTGGTAGAATTCGTGAATGGATACATTATCAGAATTTATTTTGCGAACAAGTTGACATATTCCTATAATTAACTTCTGTTAGCATAATTTGACAGTTGCTAAGCTCGTGTCTATAATTTATCGTATAGACGGCCCCACTCGTTTTCTATCCTATACTTAGCAGGAAGTATCACGAAGATGTTCGAGGTGTAATACCAACACAAAACAAAAGAACCGATATTGCACGATTTGCCTCTCGGAAATCTATATATTCAATGCAAGAACCAAATTCTCCGTGCTATACTTACTTGTCAAAGTAATACATCTATGCATGAATGTTGAGGAACACGTTAATTTGTTCGCATTACTTAAATCAAATACAAACCTATTACAGCAAGATCTCGATTCAATAACACAGACATATCGAAACAATTATTCATTTACTGACAACTTTTGAAGGGGGTCAAGAATGGTTGTTTCGTAACGTAGGCTTTTTGTATTAATTAAGTATACGAGGGTTGTTCAAATTGGAATGCAACTAAGTCCATAAAAAATTATCCTTGATAGATTCTAACGAAACAAGCCTTTGATCCCATTGTAGTATTCATCTCCGATATATATTTTAAGTTTCATTCAGTTATTCCTTTTTCAAAATGCGATTTTCTTATCATTCCTAGGTACACTGTGCATATACTGGACATGAGCCAAACCGAGATCTTAACATACCTGATATTTTTTCCGAAAATGCAATTTAAAAGTCGTTTGAAACAAATAAAGATCACAAAGGACAATGCTTGGCAAATAAGGATGGTCGGAAAACTCAACAACCTTCACGCTTCTCAAAAAGTCGCGTTAATAGCTGCTGCAGGTGGATGATCATTGCTCTGCAATAAGCATGCCATCCTTCAAATGTTTGGCTTGGAAGCGATTGTTGGAGTATTTCTTAATATTTTGAAGGAATTTACCTTTGTTAAGCTTGGCATTTAGCCATTGTCCATTATATACCTCAAATTTAATAGTAGAAACTTGGTTTATTTGTAAAAAGGTGTACATTTCTACTGGCGTACATGGTGCGTTTTGCAATGCATACTTTTGTTCTGTCTTTGCTGGCCCATATTTGTTTATGGATCTGTTACATGGGTGACAAAATGAACCCGTGTCTCGTTTGTGGTCATTACATTTGCAAACGGTCGACATTTTCTATCTAGAAACTTGTTTTAACTATTTTTGGACAGTTTGCAAGGGCATACGTGCTGGAGTCTCAAAGCAGAAAGGGGTACACAAACTATACTTATCGTCCTGATTTTAAATATGCTTGATAATTTTATGAATAGCTCCTAATGATGTGCTAACACATTAAGCTACTTGCCTAATTGTAAATACTCCACCATTTTCCAAAAATATTTTTATTTTTTCAACCCTCTTCTAGTATGTTGCGGTATTTGGATGGCGTGCATGGGGTTCATTTCGAAATAAAAGTACACTACTTTTAAATTTCTTAAACTATCAAACAGTTGATGAATAATACATTACATGACACCATTTCACCATACGAGTTATTTTAAATATTGTATTTGCTCCCGCAATAAGAAAACAACGATTCCTAAATGGGACATAATTTGGTCAGAAAAGAGTGACATTTTCCCAATCATTTAAGCATTAGTATACACACGTAGACAGTGTTAATTGACGTATTATTGCAGCTACACTGAACGAATTTTCAAATGCGTGGTATCAATTTAAAGCAGATAAAATTATCTTTGATATATAGCTGACTATTTTTAAAAATTCATGGATACAAGAATAATTAGCATCACTTGCATTCCAATTTGAACAACCTTCGGATGCTGCCATATTGTAAAAGTTGGTTATAAATGTCTAACTTACTGTCAAATTCAATGTTAGCTTGGCGTATGGATTCACATGTTTCACAGCACATTGCTCTGTCATTGTTGCTATAGCAATGGTATGAAGTAGCGTCACTACCAAGATAATCCTCACATGGGAGTGATGGGTTAGAATACGGTACATCGTATGGGATGTCTCCAAATAAACACGTTTCTGAAACATATGCTACCGAAGAATCTGTTTCCACACAAGAACCACCTTGGCAAATCTGCAATTTTAACCAAAGAATGTATTGTATTAGGAGTATAAGAATCTATCATGAGCTTCTATGTAGGATATTCGGAATAACACTGCAGTGTGTTGATCCGTTGGGCCGTATTACCTCGAGTTGCTTGTGTAATACCGTATCTCGCAAGACAATAATAAAAGTATCTCACCCGAGGGGTCGGATAAAATTCCAGCCCCGAGGGTGAGATATCCTTATCCTACATCCACTGTCTCATGATGGATTATTTTTCTCCGACGTAGTTTGAGAAAATGGGACTTTAGAACATTATTTAGATTTTATGGCGTCAACATGACGTCATCATAACGCGCTGTTTTCCGTACGTTCTCATTCAAATCAATCATTAATAATAACGTAAATAAAGCGTACGCTGCTATTTTATGCTCAATAATATGCTTTTTAAATGGTATAGAGCCTATTGGCGTTCGTCTTCATTGGCTTTATATCGCCATAAACACGTAAATCCCGAAACTAAGATCGGAATGAAATCACGCAAGATGGTCGCTCTTGTCAGATAGATGTTGCTAATGTAAGGTAGGAGTTTCTTACATGAGCTGAAAACCTATCTTATTCAAGTTAAAGTGTGATATGCGCATTTCAAGCCTAATTTCTACAATGCGCAACATACAAAACAGGGGTAAAAGCAGAGTATTCCGCATGAAAGGACCAATGTAGTTTTTGAGAGTAGTAAGGGGAGATAACTCGCTAATGCCTCTAATTAAGACTTGTTATTGGCAGACTTGCGAAGCAGCTGTGAGTTTCCATGAATTCAAACAATAATAATACATCTGACGGAGAAAGCAGAACACAAAAGAATTACAAAGAGGAGCACAGCTCATGATGGTGAACAAGTATGCAAAGCAATATGTGAATGCACTTCGAAAATATTAGAGGGAACAAACCTGTACCTAAGCTTAAACATTTGCACTAAGTTGAAAAATGGGGCTTAATTGCACCAAAATGCTTGATAGAGTTACCTACCCCTGTGTGGGGGTTGGGGTCATGATGTTGAGCAAGTATGCAAAATATCAAAACAATACAGCAATGCACTTTGAAGATATTAGAGATAAAACATGTACCTAAACTTTATTATTTCCTAAAGGGGGCAAAATTTCAACAAAATGCTTGATAGAGTAACCTACCCCTGTGTATTGTTGGGTCATGATGGTGAACAATTATGCAAAGTATCAGTGCAGTATGACAGCTTCACTGTGAATATATTACAGGTTACAAATATTTTATCTAAACTTTAACATTTGCATTTCTTTGTCAAAAGGGGGCATACTCTCAACAAAAAGCTTGATAGACCTACTTACCCGTGTGTATGGGTTGGTGTTATAATGGTGAGCAAGTATGTGAAGTATCAAAGAAATATGCCTATGCACTTTGAAGATCTTAGAGGTTAAAAAACCTGTACCTAAACATTTGCACTTTTTGCACTTAGTAGAAAAAGGGAGCATAATTTCAACAAAATGCCTGATATAGTTACCAACTCCTGCATATGGGTTGGGGTCATGATGGCAAACAAGTATGCAAGGTATGAAAGCAATATCTAAAAGGACTTTGAAAATGTAAGAGGTTAAAAATATGTAACTAAACTATAACATAAGCATTACGCCGACGCTCGGGTGACTGCAATAGCTCCCCTTATTCTACGAATAGTAGGGCTAAAATTGAACAGTAAAGTCGGGTTTCCATGGAGTGTATTACGAAAAACTGTTTCCATGAAGCTGAAAACAGACGCGTTTTTATAAAAAGGCGTACCTTACATTGATATTTTAAAAACAAATTAGACTTCCAGACCATTACAAAAGATTCAATTGCATGTTTTCTAGCCCATTCGAAAGCTAATGAGGTCGAGAAGATGGTGGTGGTGGTTTTGGTAAGACAAAAAAATTGATGTTTTTCAAAGAACCAGGATACTTCTACGAGCTTCTTGTCAACCTGTAAAACTAAAATCATGCAATTTAAGACGAGTGGTGTCAATAAAGCAATACTAAAATCGAGGAAACTACGTCAATTTATATCTTAAAAGCCATTTTACGGGCGTACATGCGTAAAATATTACGCGCTGAAAAACGCGTCAATGGAAACGGCAACATGCAATTATAGACTGAAGCGAAATATATTTACGTGTTACGCGCCGAAGAAATACGCACCGAAAACGCGTAGGTTTTAGGCTTCATGGAAACGGGGCTTAAGACGAAAAGGCAGGCATCGACACTGTGACAGTCTGTCGCACCCGATTAACATTACAGACATGGATTTTAACCGAGTCAAGACTAGTCTTCCGAATAGCCATTTGGCAATGCAGTAACCCATCGTAACAACGTGTAGGCCCCCGTCTACTGGGTTAAGTAGGGCACACCGTCTACTGGGTTAAGTAGGGCACACCGTCTACTGGGTTAAGTAGGGCACACCGTCTACTGGGTTAAGTAGTAGTTTACCTGTTTGCATAAATAAGTGGTTTATATGTTTTATATGTGATTTAAAAATGTGTCAATATTTGTATATTTTATGTACATTGTATACATGTATTGTTTTAACCTGTCTCAGTCGTGATTCTACAGCACTTTTGAACATGTGTTTACATGAAATAAGGGATATATAAATATGGTAAAATGATAAAAATAATAATAACAAGTATGTGTTCCCGCAAAAGTAATAGTCGTCGTCGTTGGTGTTGGTGATTCGAATCCCACCCATTTCAGTGAAGTTTGCAATTATCTCCCTTTATAGTGATATGCCAATGTAAGAAACTAAACAGTGTAGTGCCGTATATGGGAGTACTTGAAATGTCCGTTTAAAAATGTTGTTAGTCTCACCTTGTCGACTCCGCATGTAGTGCCTTCCCATGCCAATTCATAATAAGAATAGATGATATCATCTGCCTTTGCACATGGTAATACAGCGCATATGTCTTCAAAACTGTTGGCAAAATAACTCTGAAACAAATATAGACTAACAAATAGCACAAAAGACGATATCAGACGTACTATCCGCACTCAAGTATTTTTCTCTCAAAGCTCTCTCACTAATTTGCACTCAATCCCTAATCAATCTTTCAAAGCACTCTTATTAATCTACACTCAAACACTAATCGCTCGAAGACTTCTAATTAATTTGCACTCGAGCACTAATATACCAAAGTACTGATTTCTCAAAGCGCACTAACATATTTGCACTCAAGAACTAATCTCTCAAAAACACTAATATCTTCAAACACTCTAACTAATTTGCACTCGTACACTATTATATCAAAGCAATGTAACTAATAACATTTCATCATAATTACTCATTTGGAACAAACAAACTCAGATTGTAAGTTCCGTGACTAAGGATGAATGAATAAATTCTAATTGCCTAGGTGTCGAGAGAATGCATGTCGTTAGATGTCCAGTTTACAGTTTTACGGTTTATTTATAATCTAATTAATATCAGAACAATAATGTGTTTAAAACTTCTAGTGAGCATAGGTGCATGAGACGTGTGATTAGACACGGAATAATTTAATTCCATTAATATGTATTAGGTATTACTGCCTCAGGGTACTGTTTTATCAAAGCATTCCGTAATATATCAGGTTTTCCGTAAGTATTGCGTACGGCGATAATATTCGGGCGAATGCGTTAAACTAATATATGCATACTGAAGAATTCTCCTCAAGCGGGTATTGATTGAAAAATCAAAAATCAAGTGACGCTAATGCTACAGTGTGTCTTTTGTCACGCTTTACTTTCCTTGTCGATTATCGATTACGTATATTGGTGTTTGATGTTGACATGTTTAAGTGCAGACAGGCGTTATAAAAACGAACACGAATACGAAAGTTTATTTTGCATAAAGCATGATACAATGTTTATAACAAATAACAGAGATATAGGAGGAATCGACACGCACTGTTCATTTCGGCTGCCACGTGTTTTTATAGACCGTGATTAGTAATCAAAACATGTTTAAACATAAAATAAAATGAAATTATTGAGTCAGAACTTATCAAAACTTTATGGATATTTGTTTATTATGGTTCCCGTTATGTTGGTAATATTGTGGCCCAGCTTACATTCAATACTTTATAGTCCAGTCAGGATAAAAATCCAGTGACGCAGCGGTCGAGTCCACTATAACGGTGTAAAACCAATTATAAAGGCTTATAATGTACAAACAACTATAATTTCAATGCAAAACTAACATACTATACTTCGCTCTACCTGTTTAGACAATGGTTGTGATTTTTTGCGTACACATAAACTGCAACGTCACTGTCACCATATCCTAACTGGACTATACATTCAATACTTTACGTTAGGTAATGCGATGGTCGAGTAACACGCACTTAGTATTCGCCAAAGGGAATTATGTAGATTTTCGCGACATTTCCGCAATGTTATTAAAACAGTACCCTGGATTGAAGAGTTAAGATATACATGTACTTCATACCCTTGCCTTCAAGGTCTGAGTATTACCGAACTAGTTAATATTTTGCGATTAGAATGTATATTTTGGTTATTTGCGCAATATTTATTGTTGTTGAGACATCCGAATGATCTATCGCATTGCTAGGCGATGGCGATGGCAATCTATTGGCAGACAGTTTGGAGGAATATGAACTCACCCTGTACATAAAGGAACCAGCCCCTTGAAAACGTTCACACTGGGCGTCTGGATTGTAAATCTGACCGGCTAAATCTTCAAGATACGGGATTATATCACTGGTATCATACGTGCTAGCCTGACTCGTCATGCAATTGTTTCCATCACTGTATTAAACAATTAGAATGGTACGGCTATGACGACATTGAAGCATATAACATGGCTGATGCGGTGTCTCCTTTTGGCGTTCTTTGCAGCCCAGATATGCCATTTTACAATATAAACATATGCTCTACCCCTTAATGTTGTTACCTTGTCTGGTCTCGAGTTCAACCTGGCAGTCTGTCTAATTCATACATGTTCTGTTATTTGCCCTCGAGTTTAAAACCCCATTACCTCTACCAAAACGTTTTCGTTTATCCAGTTAATACAAGGAATTAAGATGTTTTTTTACAAATGACCAATAATTGACGACAGAATGTTTCTATCCTTGTATGTCCGTCGAAATAGTATGCCAAAAATCACATTTAAGTAAAATGTATGGAAGACAAAATACAAAAAGAGTTGCTTCCCTTAGACTATCAAATTAATCGTGTTCGTTATTTTGTAAACAAACCAAATGGACACTGTATTTCGTTTTGTTCTATCCCATGGTGGTGTCCACCTTTGGAACTCAACTGAAATGCTCACATTCCATCATTATGCAGATAGCCTGAGATAGTTACCAAGTTATTGATTTTTGAAAATTATCCGTTTATGGTTTAATGGGGCTTTAACCAAAACATTACATTATACCATTACTCTGTCCTTAACTTTCTTGGTTAACTTGTCAAGTTTAAGACCCCAGAAGGGGTTAGGCTCCTATGGATAGATAGATGGTTAGATAAATAAGAGGAACGTATAAGTATATTAATACCTGTTCAATTGGTTGATGTAGGTCGTAAAGTAATTTATTGAACAGGATGAGAAACTATACTGTCGTACATTAATAGTGGTATCGCTAGAAGTGCCTGATGATGGTGCCATAATGTAACTATCGGCTTCGAAACATGCATTCTCATATTCATCGTGCTCGGCACCTAAACTGAAAAAGTGAAAAAACAAACACGTGAACATCATAATTATGTACAACACGAACTTCAATAGACTATCCTCGATATACTAGAGTAGATTACTTTCAAATCACTGCATGACATGTATGTCAAACAGAAAAGCCAAAGTTAAAACAATTTAAGAAGCCGAAGCTCATATCGCACATACACCACCAAAAAATGAGCACAGTTATGTGTATATAGCAGTCACTGCTGTTCAGATGTGTTCGTGGCTTAAACCTAACATATTCATTAGGTAAAATACGAATAATAATTAAATAAAATACGTAAATTAAACAGACACATACCTATGCCCCAGTTCGTGAGCTGGTGTAGTAGCTGATGTGATGGTCATGTCCTCGTTAATAGATTGACTAAAGACGGTACACAACGCTGATACAAAGGCATAACCTACCAAGTACATAAACGTAAACAATAAACTTATACATGTATAGATATATAGATATTTATTTCAAAGTCACACAGTATACATAACTATTGATGATCTAATACAGTGTGTAGAAAATGTGACTTAAAGCATGTTCAACATGATTGTGATGATAATAATATACTAGTATATATGGGAACTGCTGCCTAGAGGTAGGGCGCGCACATTGTGATCGAGAGGTTATGTAATGTTTACAAACAACATAATTATTTATCAAGATATTCAATAAACAATAATAATTGTTTATTTCGTTGCTAACATATTACCAAGTGTTGAGCCACTTTACCTGATGTAGCCGGGTTGAAGATACTATCGATTATACGTCCCATCTCATGTCTAAAATAAACGAATAGAAGTACTGAAGTTGTTTTATAACTTGGAACTTAAGAGGTTCCTATTACATGAGTGTCTTTTCGTATTGAATTTATTAAACGAGTTGAATAAAACAATAAAATATGAGGCTCTGCCGAGCATTTTATCGATTTTATTCAACGAGTTTAATAAATTCAATATGGAAAGTCACAAATGAAATGTTCTTTTTATCACATTTTAGCGTTTTCGGGCCGAAACATAAAAAAGCTGCTTATTTTCACTATAATAAACGCGCAACTTTGACGACGTCGCCTATACTTTGAACGACGTCGCGTGAAAGTTTTATTACACTAGTGTATTATCAAAAATAACTATGGCTTTATTACGCTACCGCGACGTCAAAAATGTGATAAATATTAAATATTGAATTAACTTCTTAACGAACAACTGAGAACTAACTGCCAATTTCACAGACCTCACAATCGTTCTAATTACTGATATTTTAGCAGAAAAAATATAGTGAACAGAAGAAAGATAAATAAGTTTTCCAAAAAATTTAAGATGGACAAAGCTTATCTTTAAATCCAGGTCAATTAACTGACTGAAAACGATGTGAAACTTAGTGAGAAGGAACTGTTTTTTTCTTTAACTTTTGTGTTGGTGATATTGAGTGTTTGTGGCCTGGGATTTTTTTGTATGTGTTCATTTTCGTGCGCTGATGTTTCTGTTAAGTTCTGCCTTCCCTGTCTGATTTTTTATTATCTTACTCTTACCGACTGAACAGCATGGCGTGATCATAAGCGCCATACTGTGGTGGTATTTCAGTCTCGGCCCAAACTTCAAATGCATCGATTACAGCATCTGCGTCATATCCGGAACGATCAGTTAACCCTACGTCAAGAAGATAAGGTTGAATAAAATTGTCTTCTACTGCGTCAGTCTGTAATGATATAAAACAAAAACAAATATGTGAATCAATATTTCAACACCATATAGATCATTTTTCTAGTTCATTGTTGACGATTGATTTATATCGCAAAGTAAAGTCATTATCATTATATTTTTTATTGGCATTGTTTTTATACAACTAGTTGGGCATCGTCTCAGTTTCTCACTTAGGAGAAATTGCGTACAATCTATTCACTGCTGTCCCCTTTTCTGATGTCCCCTTTTCATGCCTAACCTTCCCTTTAATATATTTAAAGTCCATTTATAAATTTATAAATGTACTTATCAGAATTTCCAATCAAAATATACGACAATTCAGAACATCAACTGCATGTTGTAAACTAGTAAGCAAAACTTACAATGGCGATGTATATACCAGCGTATACACATGATATGGTGTACCCAGCTCCTTGAACGCTTTCATATCGTACATTTATCTGCAACAAAAAGAACATAATGAATATGACGAGGTGTCAATCAACAGAGAAACAGCAGTGAACCCAACATTACACTCATCACTCATCAATCATCACTTGTCACTCATCACTCATCGCGCAACACGCAACACGCAGCACTCAGCACCCATCACTCAGCACTTGACACTCATCACTTATCACTCAGCACTTGTCACCATCACTCATCACTAAGCACTTGTCACTCATCACTCAGCACTCAGAACGTGTCACGCATCACTCAGCACTCAGCACTCAGCACTTGTCACCATCACTCATCACTCATCACTAATCACTTATCACTCATCACTCATCACTCAGCACTCAGCACTCAGCACTTGTCACCCATCACTCATCACCCATCACTTGTCACCCATCACTCAGCCCTCAGCACTCAGCACTCAGCACTCATCACTCAGCACTTGTCACTTGTCCCTCATCATTCATCACTCATCAATCATCACTCATCACTCATCACTCATCACCCATCACCCATCACTCAGCACTCAGCACTTGTCACCCATCACTCAGCACTCAGCACTTGTCACCCATCACTCATCACATGCCACTCAGCACTCATCACTCATCACCAATCACTCATCACCCATCACCCATCACCCATCACTCAGCACTCAGCACTCAGCACTCAGCACTCAACACTCAACACTCAACACTCAACACTCAACACTCAACACTCAACACTCAACACTCAACACTCAGCACTCAGCACTCAGCACTCAGCACTCATAAATCATCGTTTTTGTCCCAAACACAGATGTGTGCTTAAGACTACGAGTTGACCGGAAAAAATTTGGGATATTTGATTGTTGAGTGCAAGTATTCGTTGAAGATCACATAGAAGTACGCCACAATGGCAACACGTAAAAAGGATATACACAGAAAACAATGACTGTTACAAGTAAACCCTATTCCAAATGAACAAGGGCAACTCCAAAAAAATAGCAGAGCCCAAGGGAAGTCCATGCATGCAGGTAACAAGAGCATCATGACTATACAAACACACGTGTACTTGATATTCAGAAATAAACGAGGCAGTCTTATACCTATTGTCAAAGGGGCGCTTACAACAGACAATCACAAGGACAACCACACGCAACAAGGACAACCATACGCAACAAGGACAACCACACGCAACAAGGACAACCACACAGAACAAGGACAACCACACACAACAAGGACAACCACACGCAACAAGGACAATCACTCGCAACAAGGAAAACCACACGAAACAAGGACAACCACACGCAACAAGGACAACCACACGCAACAAGGACAACCACACGCAACAAGGACAATCACTCGCAACAAGGACAACCACATGCAACAAGGGCAACCACATGCAACAAGGACAATCACATGCAACAAGGACAACCACATGCAACAAGGACAATCACATGCAACAAGGGCAACCACATGCAACAAGGACAACCACATGCAACAAGGACAACCACATGCAACAAGGGCAACCACATGCAACAAGGACAATCACATGCAACAAGGACAACCACACACAACAAGGACAACCACATGCAACAAGGACAATCAATCGCAACAAGGGCAACCACACCAAACAAGGACAACCACACCAAACAAGGACAATCACATGCAACAAGGACAACCACACGCAACAAGGACAACCACACCAAACAAGGACAACCACTCGCAACAAGGGCAACCACATGCAACAAGGACAATCACATGCAACAAGGACAACCACATGCAACAAGGACAACCACACGCAACAAGGGCAACCACACCAAACAAGGACAACCACTCGCAACAAGGACAACCACATGCAACAAGGACAATCACTCGCAACAAGGACAACCACACGCAACAAGGACAACCACACGCAACAAGGACAACCACACCAAACAAGGACAACCACTCGCAACAAGGACAACCACATGCAACAAGGACAATCACATGCAACAAGGACAACCACACGCAACAAGGACAGCCACACACAACAAGGACAACCACACGCAACAAGGACAACCACACGCAACAAGGACAATCAAACGCAACATGGACAAGCACAGGCAACAAAAACTATCATTAAACTTGAAAATAACTACATGTAATGATATACTGTAATATAACATATTTCCGTTGGTATTAATTTTCATAAATATTGATAAAAATCCATTTTTGTGGTGTGGGGTCGTAATTACGTGGAATACAAAACATGGGTGTTTAAACCAATATTATGCATTTGGAAGTTCGATTCAGGGCATTAGATTTCGTAGTCAACGAAAACTTCCTCGAAAAATAATGATTTTCAGTGACAGTAGTATCAATTCTGGAGAAAACAATGAAATCAATAATTACCGCGTCTAAAACTAAAGCGTAGAACTGAAGAATAAGTTGTATGGTGGCGATATCTCTATCTGTCTCTCCACTTGTCTGATCGTACCAACTGTAATATAGCAGAAATGAAAACATGAACTAAAAAAAACCAGGTTGTTAAAGTTGTTGTCCCGTGGTCGTATTCACTATTACATGTATTCCTATCTAATTGTAGAATAGGGATAGCCAATCATATCGCCTGTTACTGGCCAAGAGTTTAGTATCATGTAATCTGATTGGCTGCCCTTATTCTTAAGTCAAGTAAGGTCAATATTGAATACCACTCCTGGTCACAGCATGGGCACTACTAAAGAAATAATGAATAAATTATACATTGTATATGTGTATTTAATCGTAGAATGATGCACGGTTACGAGTTCGGATGCGTAGTTATTAAATCACGCGTGTGTGCAGGACTTGGTAGTTGTTGCACTACTTTCTTACTCGGAACATTATTGCGTTATTTGCCCTAATTGTGCTTTAACGATAGTTCATGCACACCTTCGTGCTAGTTAAAGATGCTGGTTATGTTAGAATTGTACTTCTGCACACAATTAGGGTACTACTTTTAGTTAATGCACACAATTATTTCCGTGTTTAGAAGCACGTTGCATTTGCACGATGTTGAAACTAAGAACGTGCTCAGGAACATTTAGCGTGGATGAAGTAATTACCGCTTGGAAATGCTCCATCATAGAACATTTATGTATTTATTTTTTTATGAATTTCTTGTAAAACAGTGTGATAAAGTTCTCTCTCATCTTTCTATGCCATTTGTTGGCAAAATACAGCGTAACCTCTGTAGAGCACCACCATTTAGGAACTACAAATATTGACCGTTGTTTAGAGGTTATTGTACTACAGAGGTTAAATATCGGCTTAGGGAAATTTTGAAAGCGTTGTTATAGAGAGGTTGTTGATCTAGAGAGGGCCGCTTTGGAGAGGTTATACTGTATAATTTTATTCGGCCTTTTTTGTATGAAGTATAACTGTATCAAACCACCACCTGCTTAACAAGGACATTCAAATTGGGTCATATGTTACTGGTTGTTGCCGAACATTTGACTCTCTATTATATTTATGGCGCTAGCAATATGCTCATATCTAGCATTTTTCCCTAGCTGCCAACCAGTTATTACCGCTGGAAAGCGTCCGACAAGCTATGCTGCTCGGGGGGGGGGGGGGGAGTCAGCGAGATTTTGTGTTGTCCACATCGGACTCTAAGCCTTGACAAACTCGTGAACATATATAAGATTAACCCATTTTTGCCAAAATTCCAGGGGAAAGATGAGCCCCCTTTCATCTGAAAGTCAGTTTCAGTAGTATGTAGTTTCTATTGTGGTTTGAACAAGTAAATGATCAGTCGGTGATGAAAGTGTGTTTATTGTTCAGTTTATTCCCATGCATCCTAAAGTAACCGAATAAAATAACTCTAATCAGTTGGGGTTTTTTTAAAAAAAGTGCATACAAATGTCTTTTTATTTTCAAATCAAATTTTATGTGATTTTCTGTTATTTTAAAACCTATTTGTGCTATAAATAACTTATCTCAGAACATATCGAATAACGCCGCAGACTACTTAGTAATTTATTTCTATCGTAAACTGATGTGATTATTGAATTTTTTTTGGGTATATTTTGTAAAGCATTGTTCATTGCGGCAAAAGGTTTTTCTCTATTAAATTTGCAAATTATTGAATTATCTTTCATCTTAAGTATTGATAAACGCTTATACGTTCTCTTTCATTTTTTAAAAACTGTTGTGGGAATAAGCAGCTCACAATGGGGCGTCAGTCTAATGTGACATAATAGTTAACACGCATAAATGCGCATGGCGGTGCATATAAGGTACATGTACATGTAATTCGTGTTGATTGATTGCGAAACAACAACGTTATTTTTGTTATCTTAGAAAGGTGCATTTGTACTAAAGTGGTAAGATTTTCATGGTATTAAAAACAAGAATTGGCTTTCGATATCTTCATAAAATAATTACATTCATACACAGCATTTTTAGAACTAGCTCCATGCAAATCCAATGGAAATTTATCAACTAGTTTAAAAGTTATGCTATAAAGTATATATCACGGTTTCCACTTAATTATTAAGGTGCATTCAGTCGAAACGAGCAAGTGAAATTGTATTTTGAATGTGTTCGAATTCCACGGCCCAACCTGCCCTACGTTCAAGGAAAAATCACGTGACGCACGTTTCGTACCTGTAACCTACCAGGTACGATACGTTTCGTACCTGGTACGCAAACGGTACGAATTACCAGGTACGAAACGTGCGTCACGTTATTTTTCCTTGAACGTAGGGCTGTTATATTTTCATTTAATTCTGTATTTCTTTACACCATTGCAAAGATGAAGCTCTCTAGTTTCTGAATATGCAAATATATTAAAAATAACACCAGTATTGATGATATGTTTATCAAAACAAAATGCACGTCAGTGACAGTGTAGTCAATTCTCACGTTATAAACCTTTCTAAGATAATATAAATTTTATATTTTATTTTATTGTTTTACTCTTTATCAATGATACAGTTACATGTGATTCTTATTGGTTAAAATAACAACGGACAACGGATAAGCACGGATATCCAAGGAAATCATGTTTAATGTGCTCGTCTATATTATACTCGTAGATTTGTATATATAAATAGGTATAGTAGAAAATAGAATTTGACTTACTATTGATAGATGGAATAGTCTGTTACAATAAAAATTTCTACTTCGTACGCAATAACGTCCTCTTGTCGCTTGCGTCGTTGACTTGTTTTATTCGTGGCTTTCATAGCACTTAATGGGTCTCGCCTTCTTTTAGACGAATCTGTAAATAATATTTATTCGAGAAGATCAATCCTTTACTCCATAATAACGTCAATTCAGACATCATGTTCGACAACTAGTTTCATGATAATCCAAATGCGACCCGGGTTCGAATACGGGTGGAGGCACTCATATGCCTGCCATATTTCAGCAGAAAGCTGACTGGCAAATAGAGACTATGACGCTATAAATTTGCCTTTAAAAAACATTCCTAGATTCGATGTGTTTATACAGTATCGTTAGGTCATCAATTCATTAACATTGCAACGAGAACAATAACTTGAAGACAAACTGAATTTGGAATCATTTACAATGTATATGTAAATAAATTAAGCACATGTCATATATGTAAATGTATTGTGTAACATACCTAAATTTGGATGGACCACATTGTCTGCAAGTTTATTAACCATTCGAGATATGGTATATGCATTGTCTGCCACATCTGGCTGCACAAGGTATTCCTTATCACCATTAAAGAATGTACCGAACTGTTGAACGAAAAGTAATGAAAGAACAGATATTTTAGTGTTGTTAAAACGTTCAGAATTTATTTTTTAATAAATGAGCTCGTATATTTACTAAGGCAAGTATCAAAGTAATAAAGTGATCGGCAAAAAATCGTTGTTTAGTTTGTTTAAAGTGATAATTTATACGTTTTGTTTAGTGTACATTTGTATATCATTAGTGGTACCCTGCTGAGCATATGATACAAACACATGTTGCGCATGCAATATTATGAATCTACATGACTGTATTCCCTGTGAGGATTTCGTTCACGTTCACGTACACAATTCAATGTCACATTTTTATAACAATAAATACTGCGAAGCAACAGGTGAAATAATGTGCACAGCAACCTTATACCAACGTTTATTTCTCTGACATTTAAGGGAGAAACCATTAAACTAAACGATGCAATTTGATCTCAGCCATTTTATCGGTAATAATAATAATAGCAATAAAAATAACATCTCATTTCTTGCCGCATGTTTCAAAGCGACGTTTTGCGTCAATTGCAGTTATCTAAATTTAAATAAGCATTTATAAAAATGCGAGACAATTTGTCGCTAGATGATTTCAGAAAAACACGCAGTATATGCAGATGTATGAAGTTAACGCGGACATGGATAATGATCGACCTGGATCATGGACAACTTTGCTAAATCTACGACCAAAGCACGTCAATGTGGGTTGACCTTTAACCAAAGACCCATGCCCCATTCTCATTTAGTTTTCATGTGTACTGGCATTGGTTGATCTACGAGCTACAACCTAGGTCGTATATTTTGGTGGATTTACAAGATTTATACCGGGGTCACAAATGCAATGCGATCTAATTGGACCGGAGGCCCGGCGCACGGACATCGGCCGGTCATCGCGCGACGACTGGAATAAGTTATGTCACTTTTGGCTTTGTTACTAATCGGTCGGCGTCCGCATAATATGCCCGGTTACACATCGGATACACGGACATAGTCCGGCGTCCGGGTGATTTGTGACCAAAGTAATAGTAACCTCTACGGTATTTCAGCTAGCTGCACACACCTAGTACAGACATGTCAGCTTGAGGTATTGCGAAAAGAAGGGAATACATACTCACGAACAATACTAAATTTTATGAATGTCTAATAATGAATTCATACCACTCCAAATACATGTATAGTGTTTCTGACAATAAATTTATTACGCTTTATATTGTGTTACAAGATGGTCATAATAAAAACTTACATATTTGAAAGCATCGTCAGAGTTATCGCTCTTGTTACGAGCCACCATAATGGCGGCCGCACGTGCTCTATCTTCATAGAATGCCACTTTCTGAAATTAGAACATTTGTTCAACATTATTTGACTGTTAAAGCAATCGGGTCCCTCTGAATATAGCAAGGGGTTTATATGCGACAATCACATGTTCTTAAATCGGTTACACTAATTGTATTTATATCTTGATTAGATTACTTTTATGTAAAAAGTATTGTTTAATAACCACTTATCTGAGTTCTTCTATTAAACGTTTAAAGTCATAGACCACTAAATAAGTACTCTACTTTCGCTTTGGCAGGCACATATGCTAAAATCTCAAAGTATTCAAGATAATACAATTTCACTTTTTCATCTACGCTTATACCGTGACAATGCCTTTAAACTCAATATATGACTCTCTCCATTTTGTCAAGGCAAATAGACATTTCCAGTCAAACTGAGGTTTTTGTTAGGGCTTTTCGAATATGCATGCAGTTGTTTGCGATCTATAACAAACAAGGGAGGTTAATGGTGTGAGAACAGTGTTACTTATGATTACATACGATCCTGACAAACCGGCTTGTACCCATAGGAGTATTTTGGGTATACGGAATATAACCATACTATTTAGAGTATGCCTATCATATAAACAATTGTTTACCTCTTTTTTATGCACTCTATATTTCTGTGTGCGTTTGTTTTGGTCCTTTAAGAACACTGGAACATCGTCAGTTATGGACGGATTTTGTACCAAATCCAGATGCGCACTAAGTCCATCCGACGACAAATCCACGCTAATATGGGTCGGAAAATCATCTACAGAACGCCGTGATCTGGAACCATCAATGTCTGGTACAACACTGGTAAGTGTAACTGTTGGAAGATAAAAACCACTCGTTAGTCACTCGGTAAACACTCGTGCATTGTTAAGCATTGTCTCAGTAGTATCTTCAAGTAAAATATAGAGTTTATCTATCATATCCACATCAACTTAAAGACCATCTATATTTTCTGTTCTGAGGGCATGTACGTTTTTTCGAATATCTACCATATTCAGCAAAAATGATCATTTTGCAAACATTTCATAACATTTTCCCGCGTATTTTTGATCACCCCTCGTAATATCAGGTACTTCTGCAAGTAACGTTATAGTCGCATGAACGTTATTTCGCGGTTTTCGGAAACAGTCTTATAACGCTATAAATGTGTTCGCGGGCGAAGGCTACATGATATGTAATGGTGTTTTGAACTGAGTGTTTTACGTGAATATTTACGTACAATATGAAATCGCAAGGAACACAATTTGCAAAAAAATAGCAAAAATAAAAAACGTCGCGAATGATACACATCGTACACAGTAACAGACGGGTCGGCAACCGCTCCGGTCTTCCGGGCAGTCCCTACCAGGGATTAGAAAACGGGTGCTTTCGCTACCAGACAACGGGAACTATCAACGGTGACTATCCGTGTTGTCGTTTTCGTATGTATTGTATACTGTTGTGTGTGGGTGTGCAATTGTGTGTAATAATGGAATACATCCGATCAGTCAATTTAGTTCGTTTTGCTGACTCGGATGTTGAGAAAAGTGTAGTTTACGTCTTCAATTACTTGCGTGTATGACCTCATTTATGAAGGCCAAAATCTGATAGGAAAAGTATTATCATTTAACACGCGAAATAGTCATTCTATGTTATTTAGAGGTTAATACACGACACAGCCGGGCAGGAAGGCGATAATCCGCCCGGAAAATGAATAATCACCTCGAGGGCTTCAGCCCGAGGGTGATTATTCATACCGGGCGGATTATCAACTTCCGGCCAGGCTCTGAAGTGTATTAAAGTCTTTAATACAATTGTTCGATTTCAGAATATCTATGAAGAACAAATAACATAAATTTATATTACTGATGTAGATATACACTAATATTGTAACCAATAAAATGCACTTAGTGTGAATAAAATGGCATATGAGCAACGTAACGTCATTTTGGCTCCAACGTGACGTCATGTTTACATGGATAACGTAACGTGCGCTCGTTCAACCGGTCCGATTATGATTATGAGATTGCGGACCGGGCGGATAGGCGATAATCAATCACGTGATGGCCATAATCAGCCGCAAATAGGCTTATTTGTGCTACTATATATAGTAACAAGTGTATTAAATATGTATTTCGTAAGCTGACTTATCTTGCTATATACATTTCACTGATGACATAATACAAAAAAATATATAATTGAGCCAGTCTCCAGGAAAACCTTTTTGTGTGACGTCGCAAACGTCATTCAAACGTTATTCGACGTAACTGAAATAAGTATTTCGTTATTACACCATTTGATCAATTCTTGACATAAACTGTTCAAAATAGTACCAAATTGTATAATTATGTTTCACTTTTCAAAATATATATCAAAATCGAAATTGTTTGCATTCAGAGAAAGGCTACTTCTGTTTTAAACAACTAAATCCTCGTTTTTCTAAATCAGAGTACTTTTCTGAAATTGGTCACCATAGCAACAAAGTATGTGTTTTCGACATATATTGTGCGAACATATTACCCTGGTCCTTGAATTCTCAATCAGCATAATGTAACGGATGGTGTTTTTGCTTGATGATAATTTGTTATCATAAGCTGAGAATATTACGACTTTGTGCTACAGTAGCCCTAATCTAAACCTCTGACAATGCATGACTCTCTCGCAGATTGTTTTGTATATATTCCACACAAGAAGCTCGTAATATGTTCATTTGCATAAAGGTCAAAGTATCCAGTTAAATTGTTCGAAGACTTATTGACGTAACGAATATAAGAGTGTGGTTCCCTCTCTTACATTAAATTATTGAAAATGAAAAATGGTGTCAAGTTGTAATAATGCTTTGATGTAAAGCACATGCTTATAATGTAGGGTTAACGCATGTTTTTTCGTGCTATAACATCTGCAGAGTCCCGAGGGACGGTTGGTGCCCAAGCCCGTCAGGGCGAGGGCACCAACGCTCCCGAGGGACTCTGCTATTATAGCATACAACACATCAATTTATGCGTTTGTATTTCGAAATAATTACATTTTGGCGGGAAATTTTGTGGCGACGTCGTGTAAACAAACGTAACGTCGCGAAAACAAACGTTACGTCATAACCGTTTTTGTTATGAGCGTCGACTTCCGGGATCGGCAAATACCAAGAAAACATGGATAATGCGGGTTTGTTTAAATTTATTATTTAAAGCTTATTGAAATTAATTAGTAGTTACAAATAAAATGGGAATTGCAGTTCATAAGACGCTGTAAAATCGTTAATTTTCGTCGGTGAGGCCCTAGAATGTGCATACGTAAAACTGGACGTTAACAGCGCGTTCTCGCGTGAATCTTTATGTTTACGCATGGACAAAATCACCGTTTTTATGCTATAATAGTCTTTTTTTATCATATGTTTGACGTCGCGGCAGAGTAATAAAGCCATTATTTATTTTTGATAATACACTAGTGCAATAAAGCTTTGACGTGACGTCACTCAAAGTATATGCGACGTCGTCAAAGTTGCGCGTTTATTATAGTGAAAATAAGTAGTTATTTTTATGTTTCGGCTAGAAATGGCTAACATATGATAAAAAGAACATTATATTTGTGACTTTCCACATTGGATTTATGAAACTCGTTGAATAAAATCGATCAAATGCTCGGCAGAGTCTCGCATTTTATTATTTTATTCAACTCGATTAATAAATTCAATATGAAAAAACACTCATGTAATATCCTCTATTTATATTTCGGTCGCCAGAAAAGTTATCATATTATAAAATAATATTACATTTGTGACTTTCTATATACAATTTGTTACACCCGTTTAATAAAATTGATAAAATGTTAGTCAACGCCTCGAGTTTTATTCTGCTCGTGTTAAAATTCAATAGGAAAAGACACTTATGTAACATCTTCTATGCTTTATTAAATCTAATAAAAGACCATCAAGCTATTTGGGGCAATATGACATAGCAATTGGTAGCAATATGGTAATTATCATAATTAACCCGTTTCTACAATAATATAACCTCTCTATCGCAGATTGAATGCGAATAGTTCACTCAAGTCGACCAAGTAGGGCGTTGACGATACGGGTTCAATTCGTACTTTGATGCATATTAGAATTATAAAAATGACTAAATTATGTTAACTTAGGCGTTCAATATTCGTAGCATTCAACGTATTTGACCGATTTTGACGCGGCTTTCACCAAAAAACTACAAAAACTAGGTATATTTTTCAGGTAGCTGAGCAAGCGCAATAGGGTTGCATTGTACTTGGAAAGCGACATGGTATTGAATTATGTCACATGTATACACATGTATATAATAATATGACCTAAGGCATTGCCTAAAAAGGTGATTCATTCCTACCCGCAGTTGATCATTGCCAGGGGACAAAAAAAATCAGTAAGTCAAGGGCAATAACTGCAAGGAAAATGACCATTAAGGACGAATGTGAATGTCTTTTCCAACAGGGTTTACTCAATTTTCTGTATTATTACTTTAAATTATTACAAACAAAAATACAGTTAAAACATAGGTCCCATGCTAAGCTTTGAGTTATTGGTAAGCAAGGGGGACAATTCTGTTTCAAAAATACTGAAAAGAGACTCAAACTCATAAAAATAACCAGAAAAAAAAAGTTAAAATAGTTTTTGTGTATTCTGATTATTCCAGGACGATAACTCGGTTATAAATCTGATACGATTCGATTACAAGGTGAAACCGGTTTCAATTTTGCAAAACGGCTAATCGTTCTAAAACAATACACACCCTACAATGCCATTAACAGATTTTGGTAATGTATACCGCGAATGATAAAATAAACACACAGTAATTCTGCTGCTGAAAGTATCTGGATATATTGGTCCTTATGAAAGAAAACACCATTTTCAATATGGCGACCAATTTACCGGTTCGATTCGATTTCATACCATAGATTAACCGATTTCAAAATATTGAAATCGTCCCGGTCCTAATTCTCATACACATTTGTATTAATACGAGTTATGTGTGTAACGTCATTTATAATGTCAGGGTTGACCAAAATTCGGCTTGGCTAAAAACTCGCCCGACACGTGATGCCGTTATGGTGATGAACAGACGACGCTTCAAAGTTGCTAAATCATATCACGGTCAAATTTGACGTAAGTATGCATGTAAAATTACGATAGTGAAAATAATTAGATTCAAATATCATTTTGATATCCTGTTATACATACGACACACTAAGAACTTGATAACATAAACCAGATCGTGATACTGGCAAGCAAGTTTCCCCGCCCTATCATAAATCATATCCGATTTCCTTTCCTCTTAATATTTTTCATAGGTCTTTATTTAAGAGCAATTAAGAGAATCGGTGTCACAATATGTATATGAAAACAAGACAGAACATTTTATATTATTCTTGTATATGCACAGACAATTCGAAGTCATGTAGAAACGACGACAGCGCCTAGCAAACCACACTAAAGACAAACGCCGAACGTACCACCCATACAACCCCCCTAGCACCTAAAATATTAGTTTGTTGGACCTATCAAAGTTTGAGTAGTATAGTATGGGGCGTATATGTCACGACAAACTTATGGACAAACAGGATTAACGTGCTTCCTTCAAGGGATAACAGGTAACCTGAGTAGAACGGGATTTAAATTTGGTCCGTTTCTGGTTCAATTTATTAAAGTAAATAGACAGCAATCACGTTCGGTAAATATACAAGCACACGACTAGGTTTACACTTACTTGACATATATATTTGTATTTACAAGTATAGCAATTATGACCACGTTGTAAAATAAGTCATGCCCACTTCCAAATTATCAAATCAATCCTGTATAACCAATCAAATCAATCCTATATAACCAATCAAATCAATCTTATATAACCAATCAAATCAATCTTATATAACCAAAACTTAACATGGCTTTTGGGATAGTCAAACCAAGTATATATTTCAAAAGAATGACCAATTCTATATTACCAAATCATTAATGGTATAATATGCATGTACTTTATTTATGCATTGAAAATAAACAGGCGTGGTCAAATCAATTATATAGTTTCAAAATATATAGAGGATATTTGTTGATTTTGGTGTAAGATCGTATTTTATTTCATCGAGTGATCACATAAAATCAATATTTTCACGAGTGGCGTAGCCACGAGTGAAAATATAATTTTATGTGATCACGAGTGAAATAAAATTGATCTTTCACCAAAAATCAACAAATTTTCTGTTTATTATATGTTTTAATTTCTCTTAAAAGGGTACCATAATTGGCTTAATTGGAAAAATCACGTCGAAATTGGAACGTCACGACGTGACAATTGTGACGTCATGATGACGTAACGCACATTTTAAAGCCCGGCGCCGTTGACGTTATGTTTCTTTTTCTGAACGATACTGGAACCAGCTTCTAAAACAGTGAAAATAACAAAGTGGTAATTTCACTGTTAATTTCACTGTTATTTTCACTGTTATTTACACTGTTATTTTCACTGAAAAATCTCCGTAAGCCATTGAAAGCAAATAATAAAAATGTTTGAATATACATGTACTAATACATATTCGTACATCGATTATAAATACCTTGGATAGTAACACTAATACTGCTTTTTACCAAAGAACCGGACAACAAGACTTATAACTCAAATAAAATAACGAATGTTCAGATGGTTAGAACATGTATTTAGAAAAGAACATAATCAAACATTACAAAAGTGGACACCATCGAACGGCAACATATACGTAATAAACCAAATGACACAGAGAAGGACGATAGCCAGCAAAATTAAGAATACAAATGTATGTGAAAGACGATATCGTGAAAGACTCGTGGCGAAATCGTGAAGATTGCAAAGGACAGACACCAATGGAGAAACGAAACCTTGTAGAAGCATTATCTGCCAGTGGGCACGAAGAAGGTGTGTAATGCATCATGCAATCCGGTCGCTGTCCAATCATCGGACGGAGTACTTTGGTATATTCGCGCCGGAGGTTCATCGGGGTTTGGGGAGGGGGGGCGGCCGGAAAAGGTTTTGACATAAGTATTGCTTATCATCAGCCGGCGTCCGCATGAGGCATATCGTACATCGGATACACCGCATTGGATACACGGACATCGTCCGGCGTCCGCATGAGGCATATCGTACATCGGATACAACGCATTGGATACACGGAAATCGTCCGGCGTCCGCATGAGGCATATCGTACATCGGATACACCGCATTGGATACACGGACATCGTCCGGCGTCCGCATGAGGCATATCGTACATCGGATACACCGCATTGGATACACGGACATCGTCCGGCGTCCGCATGAGGCATATCGTACATCGGATACACCACATTGGATACACGGACATCGTCTGGCTTCCGCATGAGGCATATCGTACATCGGATACACCACATTGGATACACGGACATCGTCTGGCGTCCGGATGAGGCATATCGTACACTGGATACACCGCATTGGATACACGGACATCGTCCGGCGTCCGCATGTGGCATATCGTACATCGGATACACCGCATCGGATACACGGTCATAGTCCGGCGTCCGCATGAGGCATATCGTACATCGGATACAACGCATTGGATACACGGAAATCGTCCGGCGTCCGCATGAGGCATATCGTACATCGGATACACCGCATTGGATACACGGACATCGTCCGGCGTCCGCATGAGGCATATGGTACATCGGATACACCGCATTGGATACACGGACATCGTCCGGCGTCCGCATGAGGCATATCGTACATCGGATACACCACATTGGATACACGGACATCGTCTGGCTTCCGCATGAGGCATATCGTACATCGGATACACCACATTGGATACACGGACATCGTCTGGCGTCCGGATGAGGCATATCGTACACTGGATACACCGCATTGGATACACGGACATCGTCCGGCGTCCGCATGTGGCATATCGTACATCGGATACACCGCATCGGATACACGGTCATAGTCCGGCGTCCGCATGAGGCATATCGTACATCGGATACACCACATTGGATACACGGTCATAGTCCGGCGTCCGCATGAGGCATATCGTACATCGGATACACCGCATTGGATACACAGTCATAGTCCGGCGTCCGCATGAGGCATATCGTACATCGGATACACCGCATTGGATACACGGACATCGTCCGGCGTCCGGATGATTCGTAACCTTAGTATTAAGTAAGAACGACCACGAAATCACATTAATGACACGTTGTACAATCGTGAAACATCGGTTATTTCCGTTTACTCCGGCAAGTTAAATAATATCATGCATAAACACCGAGGTGATCAATATGACGCATTCTGTTCTTCTTTGAGGACTTTTAAACTCTTAAAGTACTTTGTCAACGTGACCTGTCAATTAGTTTGCAATTTATGTTCCTCGTGTTGAGTTATATACGTAGTTTGGATTTTTATTAAGTTTTGGATGAAACTCTTTCAAGCGTTCCATTATATAAGCAGAAATATTAAAATAGTTCTCATGTTCTGATTTAACAGGTCACTGAATCGCGTAATAACGTCAAATATTTTACATTTTCGATTCTCGAAAATTACTTCTAAGCAAATCACTGGTTTTTTTCTTGAGGAAAATGACATATTTTATAATTATAATCACCTAATAGGTTACATGTGGACATAAAGAGTGTTTGATGTCGGTACATAAATCCCGACACGGAACCATAAGCAGTTTCTCTTATACTACCCGCCCAAAAATCGCAATACAAAATTATTCAACCGATGAGGTACAAAAATGTATAGTCTAATAAACTTAGCAAAGTACGTACATAAATTAAAGCAAATAGTTTTTTTCTTATTTGTATACCTGCCATATATTTCTCACGAATGACTCTCCAAAGTTCATAAAGTCAACATTTCCATTTTGCAAGTTTCCCGCGGTGTTCGGTACGTTGGCGGTGAATAAAAAAGTGTGACAACACAGCGTATCGTCTTAAAATGTATTCCTTTTAGGACAGTGGTCTTTGAAATGGTCTAAATGTGCTCTCGCATTTATCATTGTAATTCAATATAGGCGTAGCGTATGAATATTCTATTACCACCCTATGATACTATGACAGAGTAATATCATCACCCGATACATGGTCCCTCGAGTCATGGGCAATGAAATGTAAGCCCATAATAAATTTAATGTAAAAAATAATAATGACATAGCATGGTTCGTATAATAAATAGGTGTTGATCTACATACTCGTAAATAAAATTTAACATAACATAATTATGTTATGTTTGATTCCCTTCCCTAGTTGAAATTCCATAAAAAACGGTTATTAACTGTTAGCGTCATTTGAAATGGTCGCAAACGACAAGATAAAATCAATGATGTCACAAAATGATTGTTATACCAAGTCACGTCTTGGTATAATTATGTTTTATTTTTATAATTTAGATACAAATGTACTAGAAGATCTTATAGAAACTAGGTAGGGTAAATATGTTACTAATAACAGTTGAGTCAAACCAGTGTGTTTATCATTTGAAATGGTAATGTTTACCCATGCATTTGATTATTCGTCTATCCGAATCTGCACGCTGTAATTACAAAAATTGGTTCAAATTTGATTTAATTTAACACATTCCTATTCACTTGATGTTACTGAAACTATCTAAATAAGAAATCGTCGTCGAACAACGTTGGTTATTTGCATGTTACAAAGATATGTAGACTTGAAAATTACATTTAATAATTTAAATAAATGTAACTTGAAAGTCAATAGGACGCTTTTTGCGCTTCGGCAAAATAAATTTGTTTCAACTTTGTAAGGTTTGAGCGACTATTGCAGTTAAAGGGTGCTTGCCCTATAGTTAAGTGACATTTTATTCTATTTTCGAAAGGCTTTATTAAATTCATTAAATGAAACGTCACAACTTGCATTTGGTAGTATTCGTAAGGTTATTGTCAATTTAAAATATTTAAAATACGCAATAAAATTTTCCATGGCGTCACGATGACTTCAACAACACCTCTACTGTCTTTGACTAATATTGTATTGTATTTCTCTCAAATTACACCGACTTCTATCCAGGCAATAAAACAAATCAACAAGTTAGAATGCCGTCTCAAACAAAATCTATGATTTTTGTTATTCTTTTATAAACATACTTAACTATCATAATATCTATGTAATGGGTGTCATTGTCATATAAGCATCTAATATTTAGATGATAGTCTACCGGCCAGTAAGACCAAACTCAATAAATTGTTTCTACCGACTCCTAGTTTTTGCATGACGCCTGAACTGAACAATCTAAAACATGATTCAGTTATTTATAGAAATCAGAAATATTGTTCGATATTAGAACTACCGAATTTCACGGCTTTTGCAAATACAATTACAAAATACCCCCCCCCCTCCCTTCCCGGTTTAAATAAAGAGTTTGCAAATAACTTACAATGACTTAAGCTCAATTTGTGTGAGACTCGACTGCTGTCGATGGGTTTCAAATGATTTATAATCCATCTAGCAAGTTGTTAAATGACAAAACGGAAACGAATATACTAGGCATGATATTTATAAAGTTTCAATGCATATTAAGTAATAAAAAAAACAGTATTCTAATTATAATTGTGAGACAAGTTTCAACAACTTGAATTAATCACTCTGGGATCATTAATGTTTGTATCCCTCGCCCCGAGGTTCTGCGATAAGAGAAGCCAGATTTGCCTAATGTTGTCTTTTGTAGCCTATTTAGACAAGAGCAGATTTACACGTACTATTGCGTACTTTTCGGCTTCTCGACTTATCAGGTAGCTGGCGTTTCCATGCGCGTGTTAAAATCGCTCAGAGAACACCTTTACCGAATGTACATGTACAATATAGTCATTCAAAGTACAGGGTGATCATTAATATATGGTAACATAAATAACTTTAATAACTTTGTCAGAGTTTATGATAGAGAAGTGATTTGACCCTTGTTATAAAGCTAATGAACCCAAGTTTTTTGTATATTCATAATAAATGCATGTGATATAAAGGTGATGTCAATAATGTCCTTGATGCTGCCATACATTTTCAGTGATTTCAAGAAATTTGGCCACTGTATCATTTCGCCGAATACCGTACATTTAATTGGCCTCTACACTCACCAGACTTAAACCCTTCGGGTATTTTTTAATGTGGATGCCTAGAGGAAGGAATGAATTCTCCAAAACAAGAACAATATTTGTTTGAAAACTTCAATACAGTGTGAAATTTGTAGCATCGGTGGTGTAACACGCAAGGTTTCAATTGGTTAATTTCGGTGTATTTTGGGCTGGTTTTGCAGTTTTGTACAATAAAGGGGAATGTTTCGAACTTGTGCTGTGAAAAAAAGTATGTGATATTTGAAAATGATTTATGTGTAGAATAAAACTTCAATATGTATGTTAATCAAAGGTATATAACAATATATATTATCTTAACAACTTACAAAGTTATTAAAGTTATTTATGTTACAATATATTAATGATCACCCTGTATAACGCGCGTCCAATGTACTTGATATCTGATATTATACGGCATAATAAAATGGCCAGCTGTCAACACTGAACTTAAAATGAACTTGAATTCTAACATAGCACGTGAGATTGGTCTTCTTTGCGTATATTGAGCTTACCATATTTTATTACCGCGATAAAATATAGCTGATTGATGACGTCACGTTTGACGTCATATACTATGACAAATGACGTAATGGTAACGGTAACGTTCCTAGGAAAGAAAGTAGTTTGACGTCAACCTGTCTTGTTGTGCTATAAATGCTAGTATAGGCGATGTTAGAATCGAAATAATAAATAGGAAGCTGTGCTTTGTTGTGTTATAAAATATAGGCACTCGCTTGAATGCGTACATTAAATCACTCGTGCTACGCACTCGTGATTTAATTACTACGCATCCAAACACGTGCCTATATTTTATTACGCAACAAAACATAACTACGTATTCATTATTTCTTAAATAAAACATATAAAAAAAATATTTATCTAGATTCTTTTTTTTAAATTGTGTTAATTGTGTAATTCAGTGATATTTAAAAAGCGTTTGTGTAGCCATATAAACAAATATAACATGAACAGCGAACTATTATTATCAAACACCGAGTTTGCAGTTATTACAATCGTATTTTTCATAGACAGAAATGTACATGGTATTTACTGATCGATGATAACATTGATGCTCATTCATTGAACAAATTACGTTTTAGTTGTAAAACGTTACAATCAGTTTGTGGTTCGCGTAAAACTTCCGCATTGCGATTTTCATAGAACATGTAGAAACATTGAATGGAACGTTATCGCTTACCAACATGTTTTAGACACTTGGAGACATTCATTCAACATTTTATTAGTTCGTACCAAGACATGACATTCCAACAGATATGATTTTATTTGTTCCATAACCTCTGACTGCAAAAATGTTATTGTAAAACACAAGTGTTGTTTAAAAAAACATTTACCAGACAAAAATGTGTATTCTTAATGATTTAGGACAGAGTTTAAAATCAGTGCATATTGGGCGTTTTCATTGGCTCAAAATAATGGTTGTATTCTAACATGGGTACACATTTATAATTATGGTGGATTCTACTATGAAATACCACAACATTATAATAACATGTTATATTTTCTACAATTTATTCAACGCTCGGGAACCTATCAGACGAAAGTGAGTAATACTCGGGTAAATTTCACAGTGAATCCGCTAGGTTTTTTTTACAAACGTAACGGACAACACCGAAACACTATGTTGTGGCAAATGACGTCGATTTTTGAAATTTTTGTTGACTCACGACTTGAAACGCTTAATATAATTGTTTTATATATACCCTATTTGTGATAACCAAGTATTTTAAAGCAAACACGTAGATTTATGCTAATGCCTGTGATTGTAGCTATCCATTGAACTTTTTAAGTTGTATTTGAACCCTGGATAACATTCGTTCCCGCGAAATAATACGGGTAACTAAGTTTACTTACTTTGTTTTGTGTCCGGTAAATCGACAACACGTGGTAGCCCATGGACTAGGGCACTTCCGGTTATCAAGATGACGAAAGCTAACCAGCAGCTCGTCATTATCTTACTCTGACGTCAAAGATACCGAAAATGTTGAGTTAGTAGCTATATTCGCTAGAGTCAAAGGTGCAGCACTCTCTGAAAAATACAATTTGATAAAAACATTATAGCGATTGTTCACATTAAAACTGATTAAATCGTAGAACAAACTCAATATTATACCTCCAATTCGTCAACGAATGACAATTAAAGCAACTTACCGATATATTTATCAACTTTTTTTATTTGTATATTATGTTTACTTGGCGATGGACTATGTTGTTTACGCCAATAAATAATTTGACTTGACTTGACTATCAACTGTCAATAGTGAGGTCTAGATATTTGACGAGTTTTTTGTGCCGTTATCCCAGAATGTTGACAAACTGTCAAAAGTTTACATTTCTGATCTTTGTCGCTTGTACCAAAGAATAAAATAGAATTTGGGTATCTTACATCTAAGGACTGGTCACAGTTCTTAAGAAAAGGCGGGGAAGATAAGAACTGCCCTCATAACTTAAAAAGCAAAGACAAATGTGAATCTTTATATATTCTAACATGATAATTAATAGTATTTTGGGCTTCATATATCGGAATGATAAAACATAACTTATGATCAAGTTTGGGATAAAATACATGTTTGACCTTCCCTTTTAATAAGAACTGCAATTAAACACACTAAACGGAGAGAACTGGCCCTATAACTCATTTTTAAAAATGCATACATAAGATGATTTAAAGGTTTTAAATGAAAATAATTGCGATTTAACCATATTTGTAGTTATAACTTATCTATATAAATACGATTGTATTATAAAATTGCCGATAAACCTATGTAGCTTAAAGTTTACAGAACATTATTGTATTCCAAATGCGTTTAAACACCAAATTCATTATATAATTAAAGATTGCATTTTTTATATTTATAAAAATACGACAACATCAAACTTTTATGTATTCTGTATTCTTTAGCATGTTTATGATACAGTTCGTCTAACAGAAATCAATATAACGACCAATAGTTAAATGGTCGTATTTCATGTTTGTATAATGTATATAAAGTGGTATTGGTTAATTAATGAAGAAGTACATATACACTACACAGTATTCTATTATGGTAAAGACTATAATGTATAACTCTATTGTCTGACCAGATTAAACTGAGACTCCTTGCATAATTCGGACAAGTCCGGAAAATTCCGAAGTTATAAAAACATATAATTACATTTATCGCTATATGTGGCTTTATTGAGTTGCTACTAGATAACAATCTGTGATGGCTCAGTGGTTAAGTGTGCGGGTGAAGACTACAAGGTATCGGGTTCGAGGCTAACTAAATATACTTTTTATTGAACTTTTTTTTTGCAAGTATGCTAGTTGTGAATTATAATCCTCCCTATGTTCACATATCCATTACACAATTCAGTCATACATTAAATTTATAATGACCAAGTCGTTGAAGCCTTTTTCATGTACTTGGAATAAAACAATATGCAATTGAAAATATTACAAAAACCGAAAATAAAGACAAAGTAATATAAGAACGTACGGGCAATAGTTTGATTCAAGGATAGATAGTTGAAATAAAAATATTAATGACAAAAGCTTGCAGTAAGTTACGAACCTGCATCCACTTGCGTTAAAGGCGCAAACGTTTCCACTGCGCTACAATTCATGCTTAATTTTTCTTTCGATTTTGTAACAAATACAGAGATTACTGCACATGTAGTTAATAAACATACGAATCGAAAACAGCCGAGTACAGCCGGGGGTATACGGACTTTGATCAGTGTCTCAGTTTAATCTGGTCAGACAATAACGCGATACATTGCTGTACAAAAACAAACACAAAATTGCCTATATTTTTGTTATGGATAAAAAATCAAGGACAGTAATATTTGCCTATGAAAGCATTCAAACATTTGGCACAACATATAAAGTTTTCATGCTCCTAAATATTCAGAAACGATCAATACGTATAGCGGATTTTGTGGGGTTTTTTGTATTGCAATTTATCGCGTTGAAGTTTATACATGAAGTACATATAGAACCTGAATACATGACCGGGCGTTTACGTCGAAATGTATTAAATACCTTCATGCAAATAAAAAGACGGATAGTTCACCGGATGTGTAGCAGTCAAAGACCCATTGTAAATGAATTTGTTACTTAACAAAGAACCGTTTCTAAAGAGTCCGATTTGAGGGATATTTTATGTCAACATTTTAAATCATTTGCTGCGACCAGAAAAAAAAGAAACAATATATTGCATATTGCTATAGCGTTAATAAAAATGCATTACCAAGTCACATTAACTATTTTTGTGCTCGCGTGACTTTATCTTTGTAAATGCATATTATTATATCAATAAATGACGAACACGGTATTCCACTTGTTTTGTCTGTTGAAACCGCGCAGCACAATTCGATATATGGATTTTTATTATCATAACAATGATTAGTATCATATACTTATATTGAACCAATCTATTTGACGAATAAGAGGGTGAAATAAATTTAAAATCACAAAACAATTTCGGATAATCCGCATATCACTTTAAATAACGCTCCCCGAAATTCATATATTAGGCCTATATCTTCCGTCAGTCGAAGATTCGCACTAAATAGATCTAGTAATGATAACAACAACAACAACAATAATAAGTAATAATAACAAAATATAATTAATAAGCAGAACACAAATACCTTATTATTATATTATATAGTGGACAGGTATTCTTTTGTGTTCTCGAAACTTATTTTCAATTCTTCAAGCTGCTACAATAAGTTTATCCTTATATCCTTATTTCTTTTCGACACGAAAACGCGTTTAACATGTTGCCACTACGGTGTATCATGGTAAAATAAACCGGAACATGAAAAGCAATAAAACTTAAGTAACCCAGTACATGAATCAGCGTTTAAAATTAGTACTAAGTCGTGAGAGATTGGTACGTACCCATTCATAGGGTCAAACAGCGCATACCTAGCTACCCGTGACAATGTAAAACGACGCACATAGAGGTTTCCGCGTATTGGGAGCGTACAATAGTGATCTACTGATTGTAATAAATACAAAATCGAAACCTTCGTTTATTTATATAAAAACGTATTTATCATAAGCTGATCAAATACCAATGTAATCGCTTTATCTTAAAAACAAATCACGTCACTGAAGTTATACATGCATGACGGGCGAGTACGTGTGTACTAGATCTAAGAATGAATATCCATATATGGTGAGATTTTAAAATGTTGTTTAAAGCACCACTGGTCAACAGTATTTCAGTCATGCGGAAACTATCCAGTTACATTATCCTGACAACAGGCTAACCAGCAGTTACTCGTACAATATGCACGATATTTGAATAGATACGGTTTCTTGTGTTGTGTTGTGTTGTGTTGTGTTGTGTTGTGCTGTGCTGTGCTGTGCTGTGCTGTGCTGTGCTGTGCTGTGCTGTGCTGTGCTGTGCTGTGCTGTGCTGTGCTGTGCTGTGCTGTGCTGTGCTGTGCTGTGCTGTGCTGTGCTGTGCTGTGCTGTGCTGTGCTGCGCTGCGCTGCGCTGCGCTGCGCTGCGCTGCGCTGCGCTGCGCTGTGCTGTGCTGTGTTCTCTTCTCTTCTCTTCTCTTCTCTTCTCTTCTCTTCTCTTCTCTTCTCTTCTTTTTTACCTCCGTTCTATTCTTACCAGTGATTTAAATACATTAGACTTCTGTATTGTTCTACGGAATCATCAAGCGGACAAACTAGTTGTTGTACTAGTATTTACTAGTCTGCTATAAACAATCTTGTGAGAATGACACAATGTCTTATCTGTTTTATATGATGATTTTATTATATATGTAACTACAAAATCTCGTTATCTCGAACTCGCTTATATCGAATTTTCCGTTATGTCGAATTTTGTTTGAAGTCCCGATTATCTCCTTCTTTGTCTATATGAAATCTCGAGACCTATCTCGAAGTTTGGGCTCGAATTCTGCTCGAATTTTTCGTTATGTCGAATTATTTTTTGGTCCCGATTAACTACTTCGCACTTTAAATATATTGTTCAACTCGAAGTCTGGTCGAAGTATGATCGTATTCGACTAGCGCCGAATGTTTTTTACACCTCGCCAGTCTGAAATCTTCGATTTACCTGTAAATTTCGCGCCTTCCATTGTTGAACAAATATTTGTTTGCAACAATTTTCGCAAACATGTCAATGACATAAAGATTCGAGTTAAGTTCAAATATCACTAAACATGTCATCTCGAACAATTGTTTGTAAAAATAATAATTAAATACATTCTGTATGTCTGACATGAATTACAGAACAGAACAGAACAGAACAGAACAGAACAGAACAGAACAGAACAGAACAGAACAGAACAGAACAGAACAGAACAGAACAGAACAGAACAGAACAGAACAGAACAGAACAGAACAGAACAGAACAGAACAGAACAGAACAGAACAGAACAGAACAGAACAGAACAGAACAGAACAGAACAGAACAGAACAGAACAGAACAGAACAGAACTTTATTTAGACTTGTACGACGTACATCGTCTTGTTTGCATACATTTACAATTATGTACAAATAATCACGTGATCAAGAACTATATACAAAGACAATTCAAACAAATAATTCTATGGTATGTTATAGTGCGCCCATGATAACAAGAAAGGCGGGAAACTTTGGTATAGTCCATTTAGGTGGATTTATCAGGTGTGAATGATTTATTTAGCAAAATTAAAAAAATGTTCAAAATGGGTGGGATTCGAACCCAAGCAAAAAATCTATTTAGATTCATAAGCAGTAGCTTAGCCTACTGCGCCACGGAGGACGATGCAAACTACAATTTCAAATAATAGATTTCTATTCCGAATACACCCCTTTTACTTGGATTATTTCATTTTTAAAAGTACATTTACGCCCGAGCGATTGTGGTTTATCTACACACAGTATTCTATTATGGTAAAGACTATAATGTATAACTCTATTGTCTGACCAGATTAAACTGAGAATCCTTGCATAATTCGGTCAAGTCCGGAAAATTCCGAAGTTATAAAAACATATAATTACATTTATCGCTATATGTGGCTTTATTGAGTTGCTACTAGATAACAATCTGTGATGGCTCAGTGGTTAAGTGTGCGGGGTGAAGACTACAAGGTATCGGGTTCGAGGCTAACTAAATATACTTTTTATTGAACATTTTTTTTGCAAGTATGCTAGTTGTGAATTATAATCCTCCCTATGTTCACATATCCATTACACAATTCAGTCATACATTAAATTTATAATGACCAAGTCGTTGAAGCCTTTTTCATGTACTTGGAATAAAACAATATGCAATTGAAAATATTACAAAAACCGAAAATAAAGACAAAGTAATATAAGAACGTACGGGGAATAGTTTGATTCAAGGATAGATAGTTGAAATAAAAATATTAATGACAAAAGCTTGCAGTAAGTTTCGAATCTGCATCCACTTGCGTTATAGGCGCAAACGTTTCCACTGCGCTACAATTCATGCTTAATTTTTCTTTCGATTTTGTAACAAATACAGAGATTACTGCACATGTAGTAAATAAACATACGAATCGAAAACAGCCGAGTACAGCCGGGGGTATACGGACTTTGATCAGAGTCTCTTTATTTAGACTTGTACGACGTACATCGTCTTGTTTGCATACATTTACAATTATGTACAAATAATCACGTGACCAAGAACTATATACAAAGACAATTCAAACAAATAATTCTATGGTATGTTATAGTGCGCCCATGATAACAAGAAAGGCGGGAAAATTTGGTATAATCCATTTAGATGGATTTATCAGGTGTGAATGATTTATCCGTTATGTTTTTAGAACAAAACTGACCTTATCTGTTTTCTTTTGTAATGTGCAAAACCAACTTTCCAATATATATAGTTTCATAGTTTATTGTCCAATCCATTACATGTACATAAACAGTTATACAAATAACACTCATAGTTTACAACATATTGAACATGAATGGTCAATCTAAAAAGATTTGTATTAGACGAATTATCCTCACTAGTACTTTTCAATATTTACATGTATTAAAAAATAAGGTACACTTGCTAATCGTGGTATGTTATTAAATAATTACCTAATGCATACCTACAATTTCGTTATAACTTACTGTATAAAATTTGACATATACTTAGAGAAGCGCACAATATATGCTAAACCGGTAAAAAATAGTCTAAAAACATGTATCATCTCTAATCAGATTAGCAATGAACAGATTAGCAAATATCACTTATAATTGCATAAAATATCATAAATCTAAAGCAATACATGCATAATCTAAAAAAAGGAATACAATTTTAAAATTGCTATATGCCTGTTTTAAAGGCAGATATACATATATGAAACCAAGATTTCATATATGTGTATATGATTAAAACAGTCATAAGACAGGCTTCCATTTTTTTTTTTTTTTAAATATATATATATATTTACAAAATTGAGAGACAGATCATTAACTATCATACAAATATTTTCTTCTCTCTTCTAATATGAGGTGGCAGGATTTGGCAGATTCTTTGGCAATCTTACAGTCGGACAATAAAAAATCTAACTTTGTACTATCTGATAAATTATAAAACCCATTTCTACTGTTGTTAGCCTTATCAAACAATGTATTTCTTATATTATCATATAAAGGACATTTGAGCAAAACATGCAGTTCATTTTCTACCCCATCATTGCATACCGGACAGATTCTATTATTTACTACAAGACCTTCATATCTTCCAGTCTCAAGACGAATCGGGGCTACCCCGCATCGAAACTTAGCCAGTGCCGATCTGTGTTTCATAGGCATCACAATCTTAAGATATTCTTCAGTTTCAAAACTAAATTTAAAATTTCTATATGTTCTAAGCTTATTGCCCTGATTATTTGGTCTGAACATACAATGTAGATACTCAATCCACTCATCTAGATATTGGTTCATAAATTTTTCCTGTATTTTCTTTATTATAATAGTTTTAAACATATGCATATTATCAATGTCAATATATTCCACACAATCATATTTCCTGAACAGTTCCTTTACTTTGAAGTGCCAATTTCTACAATTTCTAACACTTAAATGTTTACAGTGTTCAAAAATCATTTTATTTACTCTCCCATCATCCATTTTTGAAAATCTACAGTACAGTGATGTAACACATTTCAACTGTCTGGACATAGTTGGCTCCCATGCCATGTCACCGGCTACCGCATGATTGGGTGTATACCTGCCCGTGCCCATAAAGAACCTCATAGCTCTGTTCTGTACAGCCTCAATGCATGAGAATTGTTTCGTACCCCAGATGGCTGCGCCATATGCTACCACAGACCAGACAACAGAGTCATATAGCTTCGAGTAAACACGGAATGGCATACCACCAATTGACTTAAATTTTGCAATGAGTAGACCCAATGCACGTCCTGCTGCCTGTGCCACAAACCTAGCAGTCACATTAAAATCTAGAAATTCATTCAGAGTGAGCCCAAGGTAAGTATATTTATCAGCATATTCTAACACTTTATCATTACATTTAAATACAAACTGTGACCTTGGCATGGACATAGATCTAAAGTGTACTACATTGCTCTTAGACATATTAATGGTCATGTGGTTAGTATCACACCAGCTATACAAGCAGTTTAACATCATTTGTAAATCATTTTCATTTTTAGCCAAAATCACTAAATCATCCGCATATAACAATGTTGATAGACAAGTACCATTTTCAAGCTCTATACCTAGGCCTAATGCCTTTAGCTTTACAGCAAGGTCATTTACGAAACAGTTAAAAAGTATTGGTGAGAGAATACACCCCTGACGTAGACCAATCTTTACATCAAACCAATCACTTCTATAGCCATTTACTTTGACACAAGATTGAACATTTTCGTATAATGACATTACAGCCTTAAGCATCTTATTATTAACACAGTTGACAAAACCGATTCATGTTTGTAAACATGACGTTATCCTGGGCGCACTATAATCTATACAAAGTGCAGTTGTAGTTTAGTATGAACATATAATTATACATTCAATATAGTTTTTCTTAAGCATAAAGATTCCTTGATATATAAAGATAATTTAAGCAGAACATTTTTATTACTAGAATTTAACAATTCAATAAATTTGTATACGGATGGACGTTGATAAAAATAAATGCTAATATATTTCCTTCTAATGACGTTAAAACATGAGCATATACAAACAAAATGGAATTCATACATGAACACGATCTTGAATAAAAAAAGAAACTATCACTACTGTTTATCTTTATTTCTCATGTATTTATGCTGTACAGCTTAATTTACATATAAGATCGAGGGTGGTGACATTTAAAGTTTTGCATTACTTCCTCGATTGTACACGTATATTAGCATGTGATACACTACACTTAGCATGTGATACACTACACTTACTGATGAGTACTATTATCATCATAATTTAATGCAAACAACACAACGTACACAAACGAAAATGAATAAAATGCATTTTCTCGAGGAGGAATACATGCACATAAATATCAAAATAAGCAATTCTCACGAATATGTCGTTCTTATACGACCGTAACAATATGGTGGCATAAAATGACAGAAACTAGAAAACTTGCAACTTTGATGCCAAAAATTGTATCTCGAATTTTCGTTATGTTGAAGTAATTTCCACGGTCCCGTGAAATTCGAGATAACGAGAGTTGAATGTATGGATGAGATGTAAGTTAACAATTTTACAAAAATCCAACAATCCAATAGCTCGCTGATCGCATAAACCATTTTCCTATTATTAAAACTAGACTTCATGACCAATATGTTCAAAACAGTTAAACTGGAAAGGTACAATTAACGCAATGTCAAAATACACCTAATACATTTATTTCACTTACCGGTATGTCAAATAAAAGAAAATCAAAAATGTTAAATATTGCTAAATTCATAAAACATGCATAATTATGTCTACCCTTAGCGTCATTACTGTCTCTTAAATATTTTATGTTACTTGTTATTATGTCATTGAATTTGTGCTTGCATGTATATATATTTTTGTAAATATGTTTTTGCCATATTTATTTGTTATTTGTAAATGGCCAAACGCAATGTCTTTGCTGATTATGCCAATAAACTTTGAACTTGAACTTGAAGCTATTCAGTGATGATTACAAAATATGTTTCAGTATTTCAAGTCTTCCTGGTTGAAGTGAAACGTTGAGATTTCATTGGATACTTTTTAGATCAAGTTTGTGCAGATAATGACTGGTTGTATCCTCATTTATCCGGATTCTTAGTAAGAACTACAAAGTTATATTATATACCTAACCGCAAGTAATATCTGAGATATAACCTGTCGATAAAGGATGTAATATAATATGAATTATACTTTAATGTTATCTTCCATCTTTGTTTATCATATTATTTTATGAAAACGTGACAGTGCATACCCACCCATAGATATTTATGTTTGTTGTTGTCAAAAGGATGATGCCGAACGATACTGAAAGTTACAAAGTTACGCAGTTGCATGAATTACAATCAAATGATGTGGTTTGCTGAGTTTCGGTTACATGTTAATGATTTACGTATATTTTGTGTATCAGATTTTCTTACCAATATAAAGCACATGTCGCAACATGCTCTAATTGTTGCCATGTCATGATGAGTACCATCTTTCTATGTAACCATCATCGATGTCCGTGTAAAACACACGACATGCACCATTTAGCTTTTTCCTACTCCTTGTGGCTCTTCATTATGTTCCGCGTTGAAGGCGGGATTTTGAAGGGGTTTGAAGTATGTTAGTTGTTTTACTTTCTTCTGATATGTCATTTATGTGAATTCTGTGTAATTACTACTCTTCCATTCTTCTTCTTCTTCTTATAATGTTCAGGGCCCAAATCTAGGGCTTTGTCGAAAAATGTGAAGACTATTTACAAGGTGAATGTGAGACTCAAGCTATGTATAAATGTACTTACAACCAACGGGTGCATAAACACGAATGTTGTTGGGATCAAAAAGATAATGACAAATCGGATAGGGAAGGCAGAACTCAATAGAAAGAGCAGAGCATTAATACACAGCAAATAACACACTAAAGGAACAAAACAAGTAGAAGTCACGACACAGCCTTATGTTGGACTTCAAAGTTGGAAAAGGGTACGAGCAACAACAAAGCAGCAAGAAAAACTATGGAACCAAATTGTAGTTTTCCTAATTCTTTTTAAAAGAAAACTATATAAAGAACATACCCAAAACTTACAAAGTCTATATAGCGCGAGATAATATTTTTTGGAGGGAATACGGTACAACTATTTAATAAAGTGGTCACCTTATTGTGTCATAATCACGTTTTGTTGGAGAGCTGAAAAGAAAGACGTGACATTAAATTATTTAGAATGTAAGGATCAGTAATATAAAGCTGTCGGTGACGCACTTAGTTAACGGTCGAGTAAACATGTTTATTATACGGATAGTTGGGTTTTTATCACGTACCCGTAATCAGTTAACCCTAACCGGTAATAATGTTGTAAACGCCTGTAGCCTTAGCTGCGTAACACAGCCAACAAGATACACTTAAATCTAAACACCCCGAGGATATTAAATTACGTGTAAAACAATTCAGAAAACTACAGAAGACCGATAGTGACATTTCTATTTCAAACAAGTTACGATTTCAATATTTCACGAAATAAACTTAATGAGTTCGCGATTTGAAATCGTAAAATTTGAAATGCCATTGAGGGTTCATGTAGACAACAAACAAAACATTTATGATCCTTAAAATTTTAAACATATGGCTCTTTTCACTACATACTAGGGGCCTATATGAGGCACCTTCACAAATTTCCTAAAGGCCCCTTCACAAATCCTAAAGGCCCCTTCACAATTGGAATTGGCATCGTTTTTGTAAAATCAACCGCACCACAAAGCACCAAACAAACCAAACATAAATAACAATGATATATTCATGTACTGGACTTGATAAGAAGTACTATATCTAAGATACATACATGTTTGGGACAAGTGGTCAAAAAATGAGTTTACCTCTGAACAATTTTATTTCACAATTTGGTGATTTATCGTGCGTAGTTTTTGACAATTGAAATGTTCCCGCATCTTCTTTTTCGCAATTTGAAAATTTTCGCGCTGACTGATTTTCACAAAACAAAAGGGCTTGGGCCTCTTCACAATTCAGCGAAAAAAAGGCCCTGGCCTATTAAAATGATTCACGATACTTGTTTACCTACACAGTGTCCATGTTACGCGTTGCATTTAGCGAAATGGTGGCCACTGCGCTAGGAGATTTGGTATTTGAGTATGGTACAACACAGGAACATAGTTAATTTATACTAATTTATTGAAGGTCCATTGTGCAACAAGTTTTCCAACTTTTATTAATAACTCTTGACGTTATCCATCGCCACGAGGATGGAATCAGTACAACAAACAATGCATAATGCACAAGTCAATTGAAACCACGTCCCAAACCGCAGAGAAGAGCGGGGGTAGCGGGGAACAGTCCCGTGCTTTTACCTTTTCGGTGCCCCCCCCCCCACTGCAGGGTGAATTTACAAAGATTTCACCCCCTGGCTCTCGTTGAAAAGTTCTTAAGTTTCTCGTATATTGACGCAGGTTTCATAGAAATCGGTATAGAAATAAAATACGTTCGGTTACTTTTGTTGTTCAATGTTGACAAATTTCGTCTTGAATTTGTAGCCTTTAGTTACATCAAAGTTACGTGGTATTGCTTCGCTGTAAGAGGATCCGGGATTGACAGTGTTTTACTTTTTTATTGAATAGTTATAGACTACAAAAACCACAGTAGCTAAAATAAGACATACATGAAGCTGCAATATTGTCTACAACGACAGAACAATGGTGTATTAATGATCATATTTAAAGCTAAAATGATAACTTGTTCATGTGAGTTTTTGGTATGATATATCACAGGAACTTGCATAATTTTTTTAAAAAATGAAACAAAATGTTTTTGGAAAACAAATTTCACTACTGTAGAGCCTGTATTAACAAGAATATTCTTTTTAATACTGGCTCTACAGTATTGAAAAATAAAAAAAAAATAAAAAAAAAATTGTTTTCATGTTTTATATACATTATGCAAGTTCCTGTGGGTATAACTCCCTCGGTATTTGTGCAAAGGTCTTATGCAATAATTGGTGTGAAGAGTATGGGTGAGGTGAGGTGAGGTATTTCGTGCATAACAGAGTAAGTAAAACACCAATTATATGACGGTCATAAATGTATTTTGGGACTTTAATTGACCGGGTAATACGTTTTTCTACTTATGTTATAAATAATAGCACACATCAATTTTCAAAAAATGGAAATGATATAAGTAACGCCAATCCCAAATAAAGCGACCGAGATTTCAGTTTAATGACGCACTTTTGTACTAAAATTTATTTGAATATTGAATACGTCTTTGAATCATTAGATCATTGACCTCATCAAGAATTTTCAAATATACGTAGTTGTTCACTGTTTTTTTTTAAATTTTTTCAAATTATAAATGCAAGTTCCTGTGATTAAACACAATACTCTTACATACTTATAGCATTCGACTCTACAACCCCATGTCTGGTAATTAGCAAACATTCACATCCCTGCAAGTCCGAATTCAAAAACTGAAATTCTATTTTCAATATAAAAAGAGTGAAAATTCAGAGTGTGAAAACCTGAAATTCAATTTTCAACCGAAGTTTGATTAAAATAAAAAAAAACATAATATCAAGCCTCATTATTGTATCTTTGTACATTTAAAACCCACACCTAAGCAGTAAATAATATTACCAACGCACAAACGTTGGGAAGTGATAATGGTTGGCCGGCTCGATTTTTGGTGAGTATGCGATATTGGTTAAAACCTTTTCAAATAACAATGATCACGATCAGGGCGAGTCAATTTGAAAAAACCGTGTACCTACATATTTCTGTTATTATACATTTCTTCAATAATTTTATTTGATAGTGATGGATCACTGTTCGCATTTGCTGTGCTTGCTATGGTGGTATTAACTGTAATATGGGGGAAATAATTCAACGCCATTGTTCAAGCAGTAAACATGCAATGGATATAGCGCAATATGTACAGAATAAAAATTGAAAGGCAACAATGACATGGGTTATCCATTATAATTATAGGAATGACTATTACAGTAACGGACGTTACATTTCAGTATGAATGTATTAGAAGATTCATGATTGCGTGTCAAAATTAGTTTTATGTGCTTTTCCTTTTTGGAAATAACATTAACGCTTCAGATTACAACAAATAGTTGTGTCATTTGTTATTCGGTTGTTTCAGAGAAACTTTATAGGGTAGTAACGGAGGTTTCTTTTATCATAGTGATGATCATGTACCAATATATTCTAAAGAAGTACATATAATACACAAACTGATGCAGTTGAATAGTAAAACAGATTAGTATTGAACAAATACAAATATGCCTTGTAACCAAATGCACTTTGGTAACGTAAAATACCACGATTAGTAAGAAAAACATATGTTACAGTAATTAATTTGTTGCAAACAAGTACTGTTTATCATTTCCTATCAATTTGAACAAGAAAAATACATGACTTCATGATACAGTGAGTTTAACTGATGAGTTTTGATGATGTTATATTTCAGGTATATTAGGCCGTTTTACCATTATATCAATAAACGTCAATAAAAAAAGTTGCCCATGGGTAATCCCGATGCACCCACCTGATTTTATACAGTGAATATGTGCCTTATCATAATCAAAAGAGAGAAAAAACCATATACCAAAAATCCAGGTTCAAGTCTACCTGGCCCAGACTAATCGATTCATTAAAGCAGCAGTATAAAATAAGACTTTATAACATGGAAACATGCAATAAAAAAATTGTTCGAAGTGGGGATCGAACTTACAACTCAGAATAAAATAGAAACTTGAAGACAGTGTGGGGTTATCCACTATACTACAGCGGTTTTGATACGTGGAATGAGATTTGCAGAGTATTTCATATCGAACTAATTTAAAATTTACCTAACAGACGAGTTTATATTGATAACGGTTCTCATTTGACTTTGAACGCACTATAGTATAAGGAGTATAACTCTAGGGAGATAAGTTGCAATACAAAAACAAACACAAAATCCGCTATATTGATCGTTTCTGAATATTCAGAAGCATGCAAATTTTATATCATGTGCCAAATGTTAAAATGCTTTCATAGGCAAATGTTACGGTCCTTGATTTTAATCCATTATAAAATATAGGCAATACTGTGTTTATTTTTGTACTGCTATTTATCACTGTTTCTAATAAACTCTGTTCAGTGGTTTATTGAAAATGATGCGATGTTTGTGCATGGACATGGTACCTTTTCAGTTTAATCTATTTTTTTCTGTTTCGAAACTTAATTACACTCAATGTAAAGTAAATCTTGTAAGTCCCAACCTATAACAGAATTGGCTTTTTCCGTCAGTCTGTACACACTACGTACGATTCTCAGTGTTTCCCACCCAACTAGAGATGAACTGATTGGGAACCCAGATGTAGGTCCGCGTGTATTGGTGCTATACACCGGGGACGTTAAAGAACCCAGGAGTCTATTCTGAAAGAGTTAGGACAGCGCGCCCATGTTCCTTGTATTACTATTATTATTATTATTGTGTATATTTTGTATCGTTATATTTTTTATTCAAAATATGGGGATCTTAAAATTAAAAGGAAAAATGAAACTGAATTACTACTTTTATAAGACATTTTTTTTTTGAAATTATCACTAGTTTGTATTTAATGGATTCTATGATTAGGATATGGACATATATTGCAATAATTTAAATTATTGTGACAACGATATGACAAAAATGATGAAGTATACTGACTGTGTGTAAAACAGTAAATACCGGATGTCGGTAGAAACATTCAGATGTATAACAGTGGTGAAAACTATGCTGACCGAAATGTATCGTGCGCCCTATCCCGTTTCAATGAAAAACATATAATTGTGGACCCTACCTTTCATGCAAATTGTCTGTTATTTTGTTCAGAAACGCACCAAATATCAGATTTTGACGTTCATTGTATTTGATTCTGTGGAGAAAATGTTCACATACTTTCAATCGTTGGCATACGCATGATATAAGGGTGAAAATAGTCACAAATTGGAAGGTGTTCTCAGTAACTATATTCCTTAACTAGTAAAAAAATAAGATTTATTATGTTAATTATTATTTCTCAATACAACGAAATAAGAGAAACCATTGACAAGTTACAGGCAAGTAAATGTCGTGATTAATTAGTTCTATTTTTATCATTTCACTGTTATTTGTTCTGCACATAATCGTGTTGTCTAGTTTATTAAGTAATAACAATTTGTAGTAACATTATTTTCTGTATTTTTTTTAAAATGAATTATGTGGCACTAAGTATAGTCACGTCTATTTATTACTTAGTTCATCCCTATATTGGTTGGTTGTTTGGTTGGTTGGTTGGTTGGTTGGTTGGTTGGTTGATTAGTTCTTTGATTATCATTTGCTTTCTAAGAAGGAAGAGTTTTACACAAACAATTCAGGTTTTAATAACGTTATGAAAGCATATGTCCATTCCACCAGAGTATCTGATTCATTTGCATCTTGTTGTATAAAACACATGCTAAACATAAAACAAGATCACAAGAAACGTCTATATGATAACATTTTCACTCATTTTTTTGTCCGTTGCACCGTTTCCGGTATAAACATGTAAACAAGTAAGCTCTGACAAAAATGTAATTTTTCCGTATTAAGAGTGATAATGGCAAATGGAATTTTGGATAAATATGATCAGTAAGCGTTTTCCTACATGTGTATGAAATATATCAAAGTTGACATTATCGAAAAAGCTGAAAAAATGACTACACAAATGTAACAAAAACTCACGCACATTTTTTGAAAAGTATACTGCAACGAAAAGATATGTCACAACAAGAAATCATAGATAAACGAAAGCGTGAGGAATCCAGTGTAAGTGAAGCCGATGCAAGTATGAACGAACAAGAGACAGAGGGTAGCAAAAAGGAAAGACAGAAGAAGAAGAAAACAAAAACAACTGAAACAATCAACGAAGATGCCGAATACAATAGTACTTCGAAAGACGCCAAGAACATGGCTGACCTTGTAAAACAAGTGAATAAAATGAACAATAAGCTAGCTCAGGTAGATAGCTCCATGAAAGGTATAAACTCAAGAATTGAGAATGTCATACAAAAAGGTGATAGCTCTTTAAGAGAATCGATGAAAGAATTGTTGAATGAAATGAAAACAGACCTTCTGAAATCCGTTATAAAAAGTATTGAAGTGCTAGAAAGTAGACTCTATGACAAAGAAAAGGAATGTGACGAACTGAAAACCAACATAAAAACCCTTGAGCAGTCGGTCGAGTCAGAAAAAGACACTTCCGCCACAATAAGAAAGGAGCTTCAAAAAAGCGATGAAAGGCATAGAAAGATAGAGAATGAACTGGAGCAATATAGTCGAAGGAATAACATAATACTAGCAGGGATAGAAGATACAAACCCCGATGAAAGTTCACTTGAATCTGCAGAAAAGGTTATTTCAAAATTAAAAGAAAAAGGGGTAGCAGATCTTACACTCTCGGATATCGACATAGCACACAGGATGCCGAACAGAAAAGGCCATAAGAGAGATATTATAGTAAAGCTAGTGTCAAGAAGGAAAAAAGAAGAAATTATCGTTAATAGAAAGAAACTGCGGTATACTGGAATTTTTGTCAACGAAGACCTTACACGCCTTAATTTCCACGTGTACATGTGTGTTAAGAAAAAGATGCCGGATGAAATTGATCCAAAAAACGTGTGGACGCACAACGGCATAATCCGATACAAAAACAAAAATGCACAATTTCACATTGTTAAATTTGAAGAATATGACTCATGGATCAACCTCCCCTGGCCGACTGAACCACGATTGGAACAGTTAAAGGAGGATTGACATAACAATTAAACACCGGACGCCAACTTTTTTTGTACAGTATATATTCATCGACAAGTATGTATCCGTGGTAAAAAACACGGGATTTTACTGACCGTACACGCTAGTGTAGTGAACGGGTGTTGTGTTTTGTTTCTATATACGCTAAGTTTATACAATACATCGTGTATAACGAGACGCGATTAGCTGGACAACGTACAATTACAACTAGCACATTTAATGTATTTTAATAATTGATATACTTGAATTTACATCTTTAGTATACAGTCATGTCCATTTTTATATATTATCGTTCGTGGTATTGTTGTGTATTGATGTTCACATAATCATATTACTTCACAACTTATAGAATATATACTGTGTTAATATTACATAATGCATTACAAATATAATTAGGCTTTTCGACTGGCCTGTTTTGTGGGGCATGTTGTGGCCTTGTTCCCGGCTCAATATTACAGTAGGTAGTACTGTAAGAGTACTGTAGTATTGAGGACGGGAGCTGGACTACGGCCTGCCCCGCGAAGCAGCCCGGTCGAAAAGGCCTAATATGTAAACCTGTTAAATGCAGTTAATGTATCATTGCTATACAACTTAAAAGCGGATATAATACCACTGTGTACAACTGTATACAGTACATACCACATGGCATTACCGACTGTTGTATACATATACTACAGTCTGCATGTTTGTGTCTAATTATGCTTTATTTGTTATACTCGTATTGTGATGATCTATGGGTAGCAACCGAAGGTAACAAGAGAATATTTATAATCGATACATTATAAATTACACCATAACGTTACATAATGCAGCGAATTTATTAAATGTGGTTTAATTAATATACTACTGTTTGTATAACCTGTATGGTATATTTTGATTCATTGTTACTGAGTGTGCACAACGAGCACACTTACGCTCACGATTTTGTTATGCTTTTGTGTGACTTAATATTGTCTGACTTAATATTATCTTCTTACATTTTTTCAGTCAAATTGTTCAGTACGACTAGCTAGTCATTGGGATTTTTCTTTTTGCTTGTTCTTTTTGCTTGTTTTTTTTTCTATTCTTTTCATTGTTTTGTCTTGTTCTTTTTGTTTCTTTTGTGAACGACTTCAAAATTTAACAAACCCCCATCACGCCATCACTCTGTTTTTTTCACATCATATGATGACAAATAACTATAAACCAAATTCACAACTAATATTTTTTACAATGTGCTTCACATCTTTAGATAAAATGCTATCTATTAATAACATACATATACTATTAACTTATCTCTCTCTCAAAATTGTCGGAGGTATTTACATTTCAATAGATAATGGGTGAAATAAAAGTATGTACCTTTAATGTTAAAGGTTTGGCTAACAAGAAAAAACGCATAAGTGTATTTGAATGGTTAAATCAACAAAACTTTAGCATTTGTCTGTTACAAGAGATACATTGTAAGCAAAGCAATATTTCTGAATGGAAACGCCAATGGAATGGTGATGTATATTTAAGTGGGGACATCTCCAATAGTCTTGGGATAGGTATTTTTGTAAACCCAAGTGTAGAATACAAACTATTAGGTACTCACGAGATAATTGTAGGGAGACTTCAAGCGATACATGTAGAATTGGAAGGTCATGAAACTGTTATTTTAAATATATACGCCCCAAATATTGATGATACAGCTTTTTATGACATTTTAGAAAATTTCTTAAATACTCATTCAGATAAATCTATCATAATAGGAGGTGATTTCAATACTGTCATAGACTATAAAATGGATAAAGTTAACGGAAGGTCAGATACCCATAAAAAATGTCAAGCACGTATAAAGGATTTGATAGCTAATTATGATATATATGATATTTGGCGCTTAAAATACCCGCATGAACGGAGATACACATGGCAATCTAATCACAACCCACCAATCTTCTGTAGACTTGATTTCTTTTTACTCTCACAAAATCTTATAAATCAAGTATCAGAATGTAAAATAGTTCCCGGATATAAATCAGACCACTCTGTTGTAAAATTCAAAATAGACTTATCGGCAACACCACGTGGACCGGGTTATTTTAAACTTAACAATTCGTACCTAATGGAAAATGACTATAAAAATGTGATAAAAAATGCTATTCAAGAACTAGTCAGTAATAACGAAAACGCGAATCCAAATACACGTTGGGAACTTATAAAAGGCACCATACGCAACGAATCCATTAAATATGCTTCTAAACGAAAGAAAGAAAAAAATAAAGAAGAACTCAAAATACAACAAAACATAAAAGATATTGAAAGTGATATAAATACGAACCCGAAAGATGAAACGCTAAAACATAGATTAATGTCAGAAAAACAAAAACTTGAACATTTTAATGATGAAATAATAAAAGGGATTCTACTTAGATCAAAAGCCGAATGGATCGAAGGCAACGAAAAAAACACCGCATATTTTGCGAATTTGGAAAAAAAGAGATCTTCCGAAAAGTCGATCAAGCGTATCAAAAACAAAGATGGCAGAATACTTACAGAAAATAAAGACAGTATAAATGAAATAACCACCTTTTACGAACTATTATACAAAAAAGACACTACATTAGAAAACGATAATTCAACCTTTGAATTAGTAGATAAAATACTTTCAAGCGATCAAAAAAATTTAACGGCAGGCGAAATAACCGAATATGAGTGCCGAAAAGCAGTACAAGAAATGAACAACAATAAATCTCCTGGATCAGATGGCATATCAGTTGAATTTTACAAACTGTTTTGGAACGATATAAAATCTCATCTAGTAAGTTCCCTCAACTACTCTTATCACAATGGAAAACTCACTCCATTACAAACCCAAAGTTTAATTACACTTTTGCCCAAACCAGGAAAAGACGTACTTTCTATAAATAATTGGAGACCAATATCTTTACTAAATGTAGATTATAAAATTACAGCTAAATGTATAGCTAACAGAATAAAAACAACCAATCAGGATTTATAAAAGATAGATACATAGGAGAAAATGTCCGATTAATATCCGAAATCATCGATAATGCAATCAAAACAAATGAACCCGGTTTAATTTTCTTCTCCGATTTTCAAAAAGCGTTTGATAGCTTAGATCATAATTTTATCTGGAAGACACTAAAAAGATTTAACTTCAGTGATTCAATTATAAAATGGACACAGGTCCTATACAACGAAGCGAGCGCGAGTGTTACAAACAATGGATATATGTCAAGATTCTTTAACATAGGAAAAGGAGTTCGTCAAGGGTGTCCACTATCTCCCTACCTTTTTATTATCTGTCTCGAAATCATGTCTATAATGATAAATAACAACAATGATATAAAAGGAATTACAATAAACGGAATCGAAATAAAACAATCTCTTTTTGCGGACGATGCTAGTTTTCCACTTGATGGATCAAAATGTTCTTTTGAAAGCCTAATCAAAACACTAGAAGCATTTGCCAAAATATCAGGACTACAATTGAACACACATAAATGTAACGTACTGCGTATAGGGTCATTAAGACACCGAAACACAATATTTTGTAAAGAAAAACAATTCAATTGGACATCAAACTCAGCAACTGCATTAGGAATAACGTTCAATAATAACAAACAATGTATGCTCGATAACAACATAAGACCTAAGATAGATGCTTTTAACCAATGTCTAAAATCCTGGAGTAAACGAAACATGACAATGATAGGTAAAATAACAGTCCTAAAAACATTTGCAATTCCAAAACTAATATACCCACTAACTGTTCTAGAAAGTCCTTCAAATGAGATCCTAAAAGAAATTGAAACAATGATGTTCAGTTTTTTATGGAATTCAAAACCAGACAAAATTCAAAGAAAGCAAATTATCCAGGACTATATAGATGGTGGATTGAAGATGATTGATATTTGGTCACCTAACCAGTCACTAAAAGCAAGTTGGGTGAAACGTTTACTTAAGCGGGATTCAAAACTGAGTGAAATTTACAAATTAGACCTTAAAAAATATGGAGAAGAATTAATATTTAAATGTAACATTGATCCCAACGATACGAAATGCTTAAACATAAAATCACAATTTCTTAAACAAGTACTAAGTGGTTGGTTTAGCATGACCTACAACACAAATCCCCCAGTACTATCAAAGGAAATACTTTGGATGAACTCACAATTTAAAAAACCAAACAAGCAACTTCTTTTTTACAAAAAATGGTACGACAAAGGGGTCTTATTTTTAGAACATATCATAGACTATAGAACAAAGAGATTATATACATTTGATCAAATAAAATGGCTATATGATTTACCAGAGACAGAATACCTAAACTATCAATCACTTATAAGATGTATACCAGAAGAAATGAAAACGAAACTAACAGAAGAACCAATATCATACACACAACCTACATACCATATTTCAGTCCTAGACACCGACCAAAAAGTTAGTAAAATTGTTTACAAATCTCTAATTAAAAACAATAAGCCAACTACTTTAAATAAAGCATTGTCCAAATGGGAAAATACCTTTGATGGTATAGAGCTCAAATGGGACCGTATCTTTCAGTGTTCATTTAAATTAACTATCGACACAAAATTAAGAGCATTTCAATATAAATATATTTTGAGAATACTCCCAGATAATTCATTTCTACATAAATATTGTTATATACCATCAAGTCTTTGTGATTTTTGTTCCATGTTTAGTGACTCGATTTCACACATGTTCTGGGAATGTCATATTGTTCAGGAATTTTGGAGAGACGTCGGATTGTTTATTAACCATAAATGCAATAAAAATATAAAATTAAGTTTTGAAATGATCTCCTTTTGTAACTACTACTCAGAAAATAAAAACATAAACACAACCATTAATTTTCTTTTACTGCTGGCTAAATACTTTATCTTCAAATGCAAAAATACTAACGAAACACCGAGCATTTTATATTTTCAAAATTTAATAACAGAGAGAAGAAGATTAGAAGAAATAATAGCATTCACGAAAAATAAAGTTGAAAAGCACATGAAAAATGGATTTTTTTTTTTATTTTTTTTTTCTTTTCTTTATTTTTGTTTATTATCTCCCCTTTTGGCTTTTTCACATTTTTCCCGAAATTATCCCTTATTAAGTGCAGTTACTATATATGCATTACTATATTTATATTGCGATATTTCTACATCGTCATAACGTGCTATAAATCTTAATCTGTAATGTTATATTAAATATGTATGTACATATATTGTAACTACATGTATATCGGGAATAAAAAGGTAAATCACAAAAAACATTTTCACTCATTAAAACTGTAGATGTTATATCACTAACTAGTACGTCATAGTGACAGCGAATTGTATTTACGACTCAATTAAACTTTACAATAATGTAATCTACGAGTATTTCGGTAACGGGTTTCAAGATAATCACGTCTTAGGAAAAATATACAAACACAATAAGTGTCGTCAATGTTAAGTACTCGGTCGGAAATAATAATTATAGATAAAAAAACCTCTGGTTCAAATGCGAATATTATTAAGTTATTATTTACTATTTAATGTAGTTGTCACAAATCACTCTACATACATATAATATATAATACAAGGAACGCAACGCCTCCCCCCTCCAAAATGGAATGAGCTAACTTGATCGCTTGTATATTTTATTTTGTTAGCACAGGCTACGGGATTCCATTTTAGAGGGGAAAAGGCGTTGCGTTCCTTGTATTATATATATGTACGTAGAGTGATTTGTGATGGACCGACTTGTATGATATTTTATTGGTAGAACTTCAAATTCCTGTGCCTAGAACGATCAAACATAAATTCGACAAAACTAGCGAAATAAACATAATGAAGTTGCCTAATAGACATTTATCCGATGTTAAATTCCGAATCCGACAAAGATACGATGTAACAAGGGGTGATGTCAAAACAAGTTTGATTTAGGGCGTGCTAATTCAATAACTTGGTTTTCGTGACACATATCCATGGATACTTACCATATCAACTTTCAATATACATTTTATACTTTTAATCATGGTCAATGGGTCATTTTATGTAGTTCTTGAGATGTCGCAATTTGGTTTACAAAAGAAGGAAAACATTATTTCGCCGACACGTACTCTCGTAGTTATTTTAATATAGCGGAATAACTCTGCACGTGTGTTCTATAACTAGGAACGCTGTCTGGTAAGCTGTGACGATGATTGTGACATCGAAAACAAAGTTATTGAATTAGCACGCCCTAAATCAACTCGGATTAACTCATAAATGTCTAATAATAGTTGTTAAATGTTTTATAAATAGTTATCAAATACGACGCTTTCAAACCAGTAGATGAATTTCATCACGTTGACAAACATTTTATTTTGAACTTTAAAAATGATTGCACAATGACTAAGTGGTACGATTAAACAAGTGTTAACTATAACAAAAACCTGCAGCCAATACTGTTGAAACACAATCTTTCAATATGCAATTTCAATCATAAACCATTTAAAAGAGAGTTAGATATAAATTGAGCAATAAATAGATTCAATTTCAAGCAAATGATCATTTGCCGAAGAGGCTGCTTTTATCATTGTGTTTTAATTGCTAGTAAGCTGTGAAGTACCATACGTGGTAAAGCAATAATAATAATACTTCAATACCAGACACAGATGCGTTTTATAACCATATTAAATGGAACAATTCAATAGGCAATTGGAAAGACCGCATACTGAGCAAAACATTTAATTGTGTTGTACATACTCCATTCCTCGTGAGAAATAATTGGATATCAAATGACTCAACAATGGAAAAGAGTCTCACGAATTGAAGAGGGAAATTGTCTGGACAAATCACTTTTTTCATCGGTTATTAAGTTATTGGGTTTTTCTTGGCAATAACATACGGTATTGCCATGTGATCACATGCAGCACTGAATGTCTCTAACAGCCTACTGTACTCCAGCATTTTAAGTCTGACATATTATGCTCCGTTCCTTCAATATCGTTCATAACTCAATGATTGTTGAACTGTTCAAGTTGAATTTTGAAATATACTGTGCATATTATCTGGACCTTAATCCCGATTGTTTGTTCAACGGAGGGTTTTACAATTGGTATTACACTATTACCATTTATAACCATAGTATTATAAACAGATAACAACAGTTTGTGCGTTGGCTTATATTCAGAATTAAGTTTGTTTAAATTATTATATTTTAAACTTTTACAGTTTCTGATATTTAACATGCGTTTTAGCTGCACATGGTGTTTGTTTAGCGGTGGCCGAGTACAAATCAACAACATGAAATTGGATACTTTAAACACTTAGTCCTTTAGGGTGATATACAGTTATGGACGGACAAGCTATTGGGGGTACAGATAGTGTAAGAAATCTGCAAGAAGATCATGTTAAAATTGATGCCATGTATGAGTCACGTCTTACTGCAAACGAAGATACGTATGTTGGAATTTACTTAAGTGTTATTTGTAAGTATAGACTTTTTGTTTTCATATTTTGTCTGTATTCTTCGGTGCTCCCTGTGTTAACACCATTGCTCATTGTGTCTTCGTTTATGTCCTTTTTATGTGTGTACACACATGTCCACTAGATTGTGATGGTATGTCCGTTCAATATGTGTGTGCCCCTTGATCAATATTAGACTTGATTTTGTTTATGTTTACTGTATGTATCACCTCGTCCGAGTAAGTATAATATAATCTGTTAGATTTAATTTTTCTCATGAATTATGTTAAAATAACTTCTGTCATGTACACCGTAAAACGTTTAAGTATCCAGTGACGCTGTCCGTACCAAGACGGAAGCCCTATAGACAGCCTTATTTAATGTATATATTGTCCATAAACTAATATGCAAGGGGTGTATATGTAAAACCGATTTTTCATTATCTTTTTTTCGTTTCTTTCAAAAATGTACTTGTACTGTTTCTGTTTGGTGTTGATTTGTGGGCTGTCCTTATGATGCGTAATTGTCGTTCTGATTTGTTCTTGTCTGCTGACTCTTGCTCCGGATATATTGGATTGACTGTTGTGGCAGACTGTCAGAGTGGGATGCCATATGTTTGTAGAAGTTCAGTTACTTTTGTCTTATTCATTTTTGAAGTTGTCAGTGTGGCTTGTACGAGGATCATCCGTTAGGTTCGTGGACAGCCCCCAAAATAGTTAAACATTGATTACAGTCTTACTATTCAAACCATATGTAGAACATCTTCTTTTGAAATCGAATATTGCAAATAAATGTCGCAGCGTCAACATGTGCGTCTGTTATCGTTGTTAATGTAGCGTGCTACGGAGCAGTCTAAAACATTAACTTAATGCGATTACGTTCGCCATCATTCGGTCACCGTATCTATTTTGTAAATAACACAATTAAGTTACTCATGACTTGAAATAAATAATTTTTGATGTTTGTCTCAAAATTTCGCAATAACTTGTAAATTAACAACATTATTTTAAATGAACACATCGCACCAGAGTTTCGACGCACCCAGAAGACTATATGGAGCACTGCACCATAGCATAATATGCATCTACAAATACATTTACTAAAGCTCAGTTGTTCTGAAAAATATCCATATCACTTATGGTCAAGGCAGGGGAAAGTCATTGTGTTTTTGTTATGTTGGAATGAATCGATTAAAGTCCATATGGTCCAGACTTGGCTGTAATGGATTTCTTCGTTTTTCATGTATGGAAAGGGAAACATGTGGTTAACGATCCGGGAATGCTAATGTCACCCAGAGAGAGGTACAAACACCTTTGAAAAGACATACTAGTACACGTTTGTAAAACGGGTACACTTATGATAGTTTATGAGCGACATTGTAAAAGCGTAGCACGTGGTGGACAATATTTTGAAAACAGTGATATGCTAGTTCGACGTTGACATCATGACGTGATAATATTATTATTATTTGGAGCGTAGAATTGTTATTTGATAAAATATTGATCAGTATTTCATTTGTAAATCACGAATAGATATAAGTGTTAGAAAATGTCTATGGTTTTAACGAATATTTTCACAATGTTACTTGTCCACGAAATTAACAATGTCCCTTTTACTTATAATATGTGCCTTTTCTGTTTACATGCTGTGTTTGTGACGCCTTCCATGTTTCTGTTGAGTGCTGCTATTAGTTTTGTATTTCAACAAAAAGTACTTGAAAATGGTGTTGACTAATAATTTTCTAATAATAATATTTTTCATTAAGTAATGAAAAATACTTGAAAATGGTGTTGGGTCTGATTTCAAGCTCAGCACTAATAATGGATCAAAAGTCATCAAATCTCATTATTCGGCATTTTCACCGAAGCCACTTACATGGAGGGTTGGCAATTTGTATACCGACAGCTTGGACTTGGGCGGATCTGCGCTTGTTTAGTTGGGCATTGTGTCTTTATGTGTTTTATGTCTCCTGTGCTCGGTTGGTTCAGTTGGGCACTGTGTTTTGTGTGTTTTAATGTTTTCTGTGCTCGGCTGGTTAAGTTGAGTGCTGCCTTCCCTGTCTGACTGAATATAATCTTTTTGTACCTTTCGTTCTCTGCTGTTTCCGTTTAATGATGCCTTCTATCTCTGATTTGTAATTATCGTTTCTCTTTTGCAGATATCATGGCGTTCACGCTCAACATACTAGTGATCTATACGTGCCTCAGAAATTGGAGTTCCCTTATAATGTCAGATATGTATATAGTCAGCTTAGCGAGCAGTGATATTCTAATTACTGTATCTACATATCCATTTCCAATCATATCTTCGTTCTCACATGGATGGGCGTACGGGAAAATAGGTAACGAATATTAATTAGATATTTTTACTTTGATTTTATTACATGTGTTTAGATATACCTTTAGACTTATTCTTTGTTTTCTAATTACATGTACATGTATTATTTAATGGTAAAGTAAAGAACAACATGTGAGTACGTGCTTTTTGTTGAATCAATGTTTTGGTGTTTGAATCTTCGTCAAGTTAAAAAATACAGTTTTAGAAAGAATTCAAGTCTGCCACAATTTTCTCACAAAATTAAATCAGTTCATGTCAATGAAAAGCAATTGCCATAACAGGGTGATCAATTAGTTTCATGAACAATCACTTGCACTTATTCACGATGTGGGTGTGCTAACCATTACACCAACGAACTTTTATCAATATGCTTTCTTTTATTTTAGGATGTACCTTATACGGTTTTCTCAGTATGTATTTTGCGGTGGTCAGTATTTCAACATTGGCAATTATGGGTGTGGTTCGATACATCAGTATATGTCATCCACATATTAGTAAGTAATATATAATACTCCAACTGTTTAGTGTCAGTCATATTATAAGAATATTAAAATGATATGTTTTTATTTCGATTGTTTTGATGACATTGAATAAATCCTCATTCAGCATATCCTTGCATTTTGATTGGCTTGATAGGATCATTCGTGCCTCTTCAATGAACACCCAAATGTATTGAATGTGGAACTGCAACAGCTCTTTACTAGTATTTGAAAACTGACTACAATTTTTTAGAGACGTATTTATGTATGTATATCTTTTGGTCCTTAAATGTATTCTGTGACCCCTGAAATGTCCAAAACAAGTCCGTTTCCTTTGGATTCGATGGTCCTTAAATCTATTCTGTGACCCCTGAAATGTCCAAACAAGTCCGTTTCCTTTGGATTCGATCTGAAGTGTCTGATTTAGATTAAAGTATAGGTACATTTAAAAGTTCCCCGAGATTAATGAAACCACTGTTATAAACAATGAGTGATACTAATAGAAAATGTGTTTTTGAACTTTTCATACGTGCACTAATCAGTATCATTTTAAGCTTTACCTTAATCGAGTTATTTACTATTATTGATGAATATGAAACGATGAATAAATGAACGTGAGATATATGTATATTGTATTCCTAAATTGACAATACGCTGACCGGGTGACGCGATATTAAATTTATTTCTGTTTGAATGGTCTGTAGTTCGATTTAACCTCGCAAGAATTTCAAATAGGGTATTTACGAGTAACAGATATGATGTTCTGCTGTTAGAATAAATACGAACACTATGTGGTCTGTAGTAATTTAGTATGCAATGTATCTCGCTTTATGCACGTTTGTGCATCACAAAAATCTAATTGTGATAAGAGTGTCCGTTGTAGCTTTGTTTCCAAGAGATTGTCCCTAGATAAATATATTGTAAGCTACATTCTATATTATATTTACTACAATAAATCAATGAATCATTTTAAGTCGTATGATAACAATATGTTTTTAATCGTGATATTGTAAAGTGCATGTACGATTCAGCACAATATACGAACCTCATTCAGGTCGCATTCCCTTTTAGAGATCGGTGTAACAATATAGTATTCTTGTTTTTAGATGTGACAGACAGAAAAATCGTATTCTTTACAGTATTCTTCCCATATATTTACGCGCTGTGTTGGTCGCTTATGCCTTTGACTGGATTGGCAGCTTATGTCCTTGAGTCGTACGGAACTTCCTGTACGCTGGGATGGGATGGGAACAGTGCGTTCATCACGATAATGGTCGTCGCCTGTATTTTTACACCGTTACTCTTCATCATCTTCGCATACGGGAAGATATTGTGGAAAATTCGGGGAAGTAATAGAAATATTCGAGGACATAGCAAGACAAGTTTGCGGGTGGCAAGAAAACAAAAGTTCCTAATTAAGGTGATAATATATATACACTATTCATGTACATTATTGGATTATGATGTTTTGCACAAACTCACAGACTATAAATCTTACTCAAATATATTAGTTTTTGTCTAATGCATTGTATTAAGGCGTAGAGTATAATCTATAGTGAGATAGTGCAATTTTCTTTCAAAAATGTTCTTTGTCTCCAAATTTAAGTTATTGGATAAAATAGACATTGTATCATGATGTGCTACATTTACTCGATAGGTTAGACAAACATAAATTTAAAAAAAGCAAATATATCGAAGGATGACAGCAGTTTCATTGCAATTCTTGCTCGTTCACAAACAAAGTCAACATGGCATTAAGATGGAATTATGACAATTTCTGAAATTATGAAGTTATTTAGACGTTTGGAGATTGAATGCCCCTCGTAAGGTCATAGACATTTTGACGTTAATGAAAATGTGACTCGCCTCGATCAAATAGTTCTTAATTAATCTCCAACGTCCAAATAACTTCATAATTTCAGAAATTGTCAAGCTACCATCTTGCAATTATCTGACAGAAATATTGGAATGTAAATTAACTTATACGGCATTTATAGCTAGTTAAACTAATGAAAAGGGTACGTTACGTCGGTAGGGGTGGTTTCTATGGTAATACAATGACTGATGATATGCAACTAGTTAGCATTAGTGAAGATAAATTTGTATTGACTGTAGGTAATAAGTTAATGTTTGTAATGATATAAGAAATTATTATCTAAACGCAATTACAATCAAATGAGAACGATTGTCTACAAATATATTGAATGACTCTCGTATACCTTTTTAGTCATAAACTAAGTAAAAGTTTGTTCCCTGGAGTTATGTAGTAAGATAGTATAAATTTTAGCAAGTACATGTACCATTTAACAGTTTGTGTGCTTGCGTGTTTGTGAACGAGAAAGATTTGCAATGATAGTGCTGTCGTGCGTTTGAAGAAACATTCACTATCCAACTATATATAAGATTCCTTGTCCTTAAAACATTTTGAAGATTAAATAAAAATTGTACATGCATGTACTCATTTAACTGTTTTGTTTTTGCAGATTTGGGCATACAAGTAATGTTTTTATAAACAAAATAGAAAAACATCACATTGTAAAAATAAGTTCCGCATTATGAATCGAACACTTTGTATACATGTGTTTTCTATTGACCTTTGTTGTTATTCATTATGTATTTTGTTTGTTATTTATGTTTAGTTTATTTGTTTTATAGATTGTGTTTACGATGTGTTTTGGCTTCTTGTTGAGCTGGATGCCATACGCAGTTGTTTCCCTTTGGTCTGCTTACCATGGTGTCCGAAGTCTTCCGATGAGAGTCAGAGTTATATCCGTTTTGCTCTCAAAGTCATCAACAGTTACAAATCCGATAATTTACTTTCTTATGAGCAAAAAGCTTGGTCCACTTCTTTTTGGCGGTTGTTGGTGTAGATCGTGTTCTTCAGGACGACACGATGACTGTATCATGAAGAAATCAAGTCATCTTGTACACGTGAATAATCTGAATGGTTCCCCCATCGTAAGACAATCGCACGTAGCTAGTGCTATTACACTCACGGGAACCAAACTAATGTCCAATCAGATTGGTACAAATAGTGCGATATTGACTGAAGTTTGAATAAATAAAGCGGCAAGTACTATGACCAATGACGATGAGTAATGGCAGACTTCTGCAAGTTTCGTCTCTATACCATTACCCGAGTTCAAGTCGCAGAAGAGTTGACATGATATGCAGAATGTTTGTTCCGTAATGGAACACCTCAGCGATTCTCTGCATGACAAATTACATTTTAATATTCTGCTAAAGAAGCGAATAGTTACTTTCTAATAGATCCTTGTGAAAGGCGTTGGATGTGGGAAATTACAGAAAATGGGAATTGCAAACATTTTTGTTAATTTCATTAATTGTGTTTTAACCGGCGTCAAAATACAAGCGTACTATCCGGTATAATAGTGGTACAGGGGAGGTAATCCAGACAAAGACTATTCGTCCATCTCAAAATAATTGATCCGATTGTTAAAGTACACGATTTTGTTGTACACTGCTCAATAAAATGTTTAAACATGTTTCATAATACACGTGTTTTTGTGTCATGCTCAATAAAATATGTAAACATGTTTTACAGATGCCGTTGTTTATTCAGTGCAGAGAAGGTCAACTATTTATTCACGGTGGAAGCGGTGGTAAAGTTAAAGGGATGCTCAAAGGTAACTTTAGTAAACCCTCAATAATAACACCATCCCTGGGACATTTGACAACTCGTTTATTTAATAGTTTCGTCCTAATAGAGTTGTGCGGTCGAGGTTTGAATTTGAAAATGAACTGTGAAGTTTGAGTAAATGTAAGACGGATTTTCTCAACATATTAACGAAATGAACAGTATTGTAAAGTAGTACCCAACCGTAACTATTTATTTTATCAGTAACTACATTGTACAGTAAAGCTTACAGTACAGTAGTACCCGTGTATCCCATTCAGAAAGGAGTTGCCCTCAATGCTCTGAATTACAGAAACAATCACCATTATTCGCTATGTAAGTGAAACGATTAAATATTCGAATGAATTATCTCGAAAATTATACAGTCTCCAATTTTCATCAGTTTACAGAGGACATCAAACCACGACGCATAAAGCGCACGGGTTTCTCGGGTATAGTCAACTTACTCTCTGTACTATAGAAAACGCTTGAGTGGCCTGCCTTTTGATATAACCACGGGTGTATATATTGTCTACTATAGCGACTATGAATATACTCATGAGCAGATGCTTAGATAACTTTTTTCAAATTTAAATGTTGTAAGTTATTGCCTGTGCACGTGTAAGTATAACATGCGCACGTGATAAATAAAATATTTCCTGTTTCATACATGTTGACGTGATACGTGTAGTAACACATGTGCACGTGATAGCTAATACGTGTCCACGTGGTAATTACACGTGCGCACGTGGACAATAAAATGTTTCCTGTGTTCCCTCTATGCTACCGTAATTCTCACATGACATAACACAAATGTTAAACTGAAGAAACACTGACAGAAACTGATGGAAATTATTGAGCATCGGGAGGCACGGGAATGGGGTGCTCGTTGTCCTGGGGAAGCTTCGGGAAAGTCATAAGACAATTTGTGAAATCTATGTGTTCTGGTTTTATGCGTCACTCCACCAGTCTCGGGGATGTACTGCCGACTGAACGCATAAGGTTCCCCGGTGTGTGAGGGAAGCCCCCCCCCCCGATGTTTCGGGTAAGCTTCGGGAAGTATTGATACATTTAGTGTCATCGTGAGTGCATCGGGAATATACGCCCGTGGTTATTAATATCGACTTGCTAATCACTCGTCCGTTTACTTTAGTGCAGAGAGTAAAATAGACCCGAGAACACCGTGCGCGGCGCTGTATATACATCGCGGTTAGAACTTTACTGTAAACTGGAGAAAATGGAAGTATACGCAGTTTCGAGAGAGCTCAGTCGTACCGTTTTAACCATATATATATATAGAGAGACGTCAAAAAGGAACGCTACACCTACCTATATGTTCGGATATTTCATACGTTATTATAGTAACAATATAATTTCTTCTCAAAGACTAAAATTTAGAGGTGTGCAAACATGTCTACAAATTTCCATTTGGTATTATCGCCATTAAGATGTTCAAAATTGCGATCCAAAAACGTTACCTTACCCAAGATGTCAGTATCGCGTATGCCGTTTATGTCCTGCAACAACTGCTGACAATCTTAGCTTAGTTGATCCACACAAGCTAAACAGCACTCGTACATTGAAATAGCGTACTCACAGTGTGTAATGCCTGAACGTTTCGTAGCTGACGTTAAAACTGACGTAAACGGCGACCAAGGACGTCCCACAATTGTTCCATAGGAATGTATTCTAGGAAAAATGCTGGTTATTGTAAAACATCACAGTCCGACCACAATTACTTTTCACATGAGAAGTCAATAGTGACGTTGTCAAGCGGACACGCAGGTGACGTTAACGGATACAAACGTCTTGTCGTACAGAGGTCACACGCGGCGCATCTGAGCGAGACATATCTGATAAGCTCCTAGTGACATTTACGCGTTGAAAGAATCTGGCGATAGTGGATGTTGAAGCAAAAAAAACGTCCAACGACGTCAATTTGCGAAATTCCACTCTCCAGCATTCCAAAAACCCATGCTCGATTTTCCCTTTTAGTCGTGACATTTAAATTGCTTTCATTTTCCAAATTTCATTGTGAATTTCACCATATGAATTAACTTCAGCATGTAACTGCACTTTGTCGACTGGACATACCTCCTGGTAAAGGAGCAGGAGACGCACGTGCGAATCATGCGTCGTACCATATCTGGGCACATCGGGACCTGAGATCGGGATTTTCTCTTCGCTTCGGTTGGCGCGTTGTTAGCTTGATCGATGATGTGTCGATAATCACGGGAAAATTTTTGAAAATAAAAAAGCTATTTACTTTTTTCAATGTAGCGTTTTTTCTTGACGTCAGTATATATAAAATGACGATGTGAGATTTAATTTACAAGACGTGATTTAAAGTTCAAAATCTCATCGCAAGTTTAACGTGACACTGCGTTATTTTTTACATACATGCAGTTATGTTTAGATTCGTGTTTTCACGCCGTTTCTCAGCATTTTGTAAGTTATATACGGCGGCAGATTCATCTGAGCTGTTTTGTTGTACTTTATCCCAGTCAGTACTGACTTACCCTTCCAGAAGGAACCGGCAACTTCTACTCATGTGGCGGACAGGACAATTGTTCAATATTCATGAAAGGGTATGCATATGGCCAACCGCGACCGAGACACATGTGTAAAACCTTTACATATTTTCAATAAAAAGATGAAATACATTGTTACGGATATTAACTGCCTTACAGTAATGTTCTTTTGGTTTTATGTTGAGAAACCCCCTCTTAATTTACTCAAACTTCACAGTTCATTTTCAAATTCAAACCTCGACCGCACAACTCTAATACTTACTAATCATTGGTAATAATATTAAATGAAGAACAAAACGTTGGCCTGAACATTGCAGCCTTAAAGTTTTAAGTGGTATTATTTGTTAACGTGGGGATCTTTAGGTGAGGTTCTACTGTACGACAACAACTCAACACATATTAATTGCGAGATAAAGAATAATCAAACATACGAGGAAACGATATCAACAATGGGTGATTTTGAGCAACAGAAACACATTTGTACATTAATTGTGCATATACTTGTGCATTTATGTATCCTTTTGTACATATGATGTGCTCTTCAAAATGGCGAGGAAATGTTGGCAAAAGTTAATGAGTGGATAATGTAAAAGCACAAATGAAATAGCACCTGAAACGCACGATTCTTTTCATCACACTTTTAAAATATTAATTTCAAACACACTAAAACAGTTCTTTTTCAAAACAAACAGAGTAAATTATCTACACATGAACTACATGCATTAACTACATTTAACCTCTAAGTATATAGTTGAGCGGTTTGGTCGAGTTTCGGGCTATTACTTGGGCACTCCCATCTGAAACGTACAGAAATTGGCAAAAACCTTCCACCATCGCTCCAAAAAAACCTAAAACAGTTTTCTTGATATACAAGAGCTTTCACTATAAGCCAAGGGACATGTGCACTTGATTTACATTGATAAAAGAAAGTGGCTATCCGTAGAGCCGGTACCGCTAGCCTATATACCGCTCTTAGTGCTTTACTACCCATGCGACACTATTTTATTTCTTGTTATACAACGATAAACGGTTTGGTATTTGTCCTGTGCGAAATCATTAGTTATTCATAATCGTTTGCCTTTTGATAACACTTTTGATTCATTATGTTTATTGCAGCAACGCATGCTAGTACTGTCGATTCAAAGATATCTGTCAAAACCGCCAGAATGTTCCATTTCTGACCATACCTTTATGTATTAAAATAAATTGAGTTTCTTTCATGAGCGTTCGTAACTTAGGTCGTTAAATGAATGGTATATGAGTGTACATATTGGCGATGTTCATAATTCTATACAAGGGTTCAAATCCATGTTAAAACAAGCTGTTTTCTTTTATTAATTTCATCATATTTTTTTCTTTGCGATAAAATAGCCATGTATTATGTATCTGTTTTTTTTGTTGACAAATACTTTTATATTGAATGACGACATGGCTCGGTAATTTCCTGCTTCATAGGATGCATTCGATTATGACGGGCTACATTACAAACATCAATACTAGTAGCGCATTTAATATACAAAATGTTACAACCGGATCCGGAACAAAAGCATAAAATACATAATATAAGCAAAATCAAAAAGAATCTATGCGTTGATGCGATTTGAACTCAAAGTCAATTTTATACTTTTTTCAAAATAAGACTAACACAAGTCTAGTAGGTATAGCCACTCGGCTATGGGTTCGTTAAATTTGTGATCATTTAAATGTATTAATAATGTAAGGGCTTAGTCCTGACACACCAGTAATAATCGATTATGTTGAATGTTGGTGACGCGGTTGTGACAGATGACTTTGAATCAACTATACCTAATGCCGCAGCTGTATGTGCGTTTCTTTCTGAAAACCACATTTAGTTGCTTTTAGTTTTATTGTAATGAGTTAACGTTAAGATTTATTTTTGAAATTATAGTAACAAAAAATAATGTGTTTTTTTTCTGATCCGTGCGCTATAAAGGTTTATCTACCAGTGTGACATTACTTTAGAACTTGGTAATCTTGATGCTCAAGCTGTTGCTAATATGACTTAAATAGTGTATGTAAAGAAACAAAGAATAGTTGTCAGTGGTGCACTATGTGACACATTGTATGTAATTTATTTCTAAAAGGAAGGAAAACTAAGTACTGTTCGGTTATTATTTATACGGACAACACTGATCAGCCTTATTATAGCAGAACGTTTACTTCATTATAATTCTGTGGCATCCACTTTGACAATATGAAGTCAAGGCACACACCCTGACAGTAGTCTGTTCTTATATGGTCATTTGGTGAGCCACAAGCTACTTCGAAAATGGTAACTAAATACTTAGTGCCTGTTATTGAAGGATATGAATTAGGTGAAGGAAAGCAATAAAGTGAAGAAGCTCGTTGTCGAGCAAATATTTTAAACACTTCAAAAGCGGACAAAAACGTACAAGGGGTGTTCGAAAAAAAAATGCAATTTACTCTTACTTTTTATTGACAGAACCATTTACAATGAAACTCACAGAACACCTTCAAAGAACTCTCCTTTACACATTGTACACGAATATAACCTTAAATTCAAGATTAAAGGTATTGTTTTGTCATCTGCAAAAGGTACAACACTCATGTACTGTAATATGGAGGACCACCTATGGTCTTCTGCATGCAATTTAAGTCGAGGAACTTAAAATTATTTACATAGGACTAGTTCTACAGAACGGACTTGGTGATAAAGTGTTCTCATTCATTTTTCGTTCAAAAACTCATTTACAGTTGAAGCCCTGTGCGAAGAGGCATTTACATGAGAAATGTGCAAATGGTCTATTCCATTAACAATTTGACGCTATATGAAATATTTCTGAGGTTTTTCATGCACGCAATATCTTTAAAACCTTCTTGGAACGTTCCGGTTTTTGAATTACAAGACTTTTGTGGAAAAAGAAATTCAAATGAATCATTTCCGTCTGTGACTATGTGTGTTTTACAATTACGGATTTCTTAGAATTTATGGTAGCACATACATTGTATATGATATTTCTGCTTCATTCTTGGTTAATGGTAGTCAACGTATGTTCTATCCTTTGTTATACTACGTAAAAACTTTAGTATGTTCTTGGCATTTAAACTAAGATGACATTTTTGGCACCACGTAATGAGCATGGTATAAAGTGGGTACAAATGTTGTTAACTTTAAGAATTTTCTTCCAAATGAAGTAAACTTTGGATTAACTCGAGCTAATACGAGCAGCTCTCAGTCCAACTTTAATATAGCAGCTTTGAGACGAATATGCGACTTTTTATCAATGTTATCTTTGATTGTTGCTGTTTTCAGTTGACCACTTTTGTTGTTGTATTTCAGATGCTATTGACCTACTTTGAAACATGTAATAAAAGTGTAACAATGCGAAAAAACGCCTTACGATGTACTTTTATCTCAAAAAGTGCATCATGTATAAATTTATCACTTCAATTAAGTTTAGACCTTTCTTCGATATAAGGCATACTTTCAGTCAATTTGACGATACGTTTTTAGAATGTTTTTTAGCTTAGTATAAATAAGTAAGTGTTTATTAAACATACATTATGACTAATCTGATGCATGGATTTCAACCAAATTTTACGCAAGTGCAGACGAGTACATATGCCAAATGTGAAGCACGAAACCCCTAAATATACTAAGACATGCATGGAATTGCATTTCTTTTCGAACACCCCTCGTATAAAAGTGTTTAAAGTATTGAACAAAACTCGAATCAAACAAAACGAATTTAAATAAAGGAGTTTTATGCCCCTTATGAAGCGTTCCAGCGAAATACATTAACCGTTTCATAAATACGGCGCCTACACAACATTGGTTCACTTTCAGCATGCGGACAAACGTGTTTACTTTGAACTTTAAATATGATTGCGCAATTAATTCGACGTGGTACCGGTGTGATTAAACATGTGTTAATTATAACAAAACTTGCAACATGAAAACATTATTTTGTTGAAACAAAATCCCTGCTGAAAATGATATGAAATTATCAGAAAACAACTATCTGTAAGAGAATACTGCGCTGTAAATAATTAAATAAATAATTGATCAACTTATAAAGATATTGCGCATGGTGATACAATTACAAGACTATAGTCAATTTCAGTTCGTGCTGTGTTTAAGCGGCTAGTTGGCAGTAAAATTCTATATTTGGTCTGTAATAAAAAAGAACTAGTGTACAAATGACAAGAATAAATTTCACACAAGTATTATAATTAAATTTAAGAAATTTACCAGGTAGGAAAGGTTGCATACTGGCCAAAACATTATTTTTGTTCTTCAAACTTCTAACCTACTCACATATAATTGGTTATCAAATAACTAAAAACATGTATTAGCAAAGATTATCTCGAATTTAAATGCTAAATTGTCTGAACAAAAATGACTTTACTACGTCGGTTATTAAATTTTTGTTGTTTTTTCTTGGCTATAGCATATGGTGTTGCCACGTGATAACACGCATGACGTTCATGTGAATAACGTTTTAATAGCGAATAAATTTCGCAATAAGTCAACGTGTCACGTGGTTTGGTCAGATTTTGAATTCATTAATGGATCTGAAAATTTGTGTTACAGCCTCGGAGTCACAGAATGATACTGAAAAATGGCCGCCAATAGAATAACAAAAGTTACCTAAATGCGTTATTCTGTAGCTCATAAATTTTCTTTTATATTTAAATGATGTTTAAAAACTAGTAGGCCTATCTAGAACACGTTATAAATAAGGGAGATAAATACTATGTTACTTCGTGTAGCACTTTGATCGACCGCCATCTTGGAACGCTGGGAAAACAAAGAGGAAACACATAACGTGACAGCCTGCATATAATCAGTTATTGATCAACTGATTACGCCATGAAAGTACTTGTTTTAAACAAGGAAAGTCGTATTATTATACACATAATCAGCGTAGTTATACTTCAAAACGAAAACAGGTTCGTATCGACTTCGTCCTTCGTTACTTCGTACCCAAAAATGTCACAAATTTTCTAATGACTGATACTTTAATATTTAAGATATTATTCGCAAAAATAGGTTGTGCCTTAGTTTATATTACTGTTACAAAACTTTTGAGACTAAAGGCTGCTAAAACAATGTAGTTCAGCAGTTTTACTGTTGTAACTAGGTCATTCAGCGTAGACATTCCGCCTTTTTGTTTGTTGAATCTTTTCTATTCAGCTTTTAAACAGTGGGATAAGGGATGTTTATTTTTCTTGGTCCGTAGTGTGTTGTGCACTTCTTCGTTTTAAGATTTCTGACAGCTAAAACTAGGCATTGTAGTCCTTTTGCTGTGGAAACTGGTTCATTCAGCTAGTTATAATTTATTATACTTTTCGACAGCTTGGTCTTGGGCGGATCTGCGCTTGTTTAGTTGGGCATTGTGTCTTTATGTGTTTTATGTTTCCTGTGCTCGGTTGGGTCAGTTGGGCATTGTGCTTTGTGTGTTTTTAATGTTTTCTGTGCTCGGCTGTTTAAGTTCAGTGCTGCCTTCTCTGTCTGACTTTATATAATCTTTTTGATTGTGGTAATTGTTAAGAGGTTACAGAAAACAAGACCGTTGGGAAGTTATAGCCGTATCAGGTTATCTGCTCAACTCATCGGTAATATTCTGAAACTCAGATAAAACATCATTTCCAAATAATGAAGTATGGTGATAATGGTGATTTATCAACATATGAAAAGGCTATAGCCATAATACAGGATGATCATTAATATATGGTAACATAAATAACTTAAATAAGTTTGTCAGTTGTTAAAATAATATATATTGTTATATACCTTTGAGTAACATACATATGTAAGTTTTATTCTTCATCTAAATCATTTTCAAATTTCACATACTTTTTTCACAGAATAAGTTCGAAACGTTCCCCTTTATTCTGCAAAACTGCAAAACCAGCCCAAAACACGTCGAAAATAATCAATTGAAACTTTGCATGTTACACCACCGATACTACAAATTTCACACTGTGTTGAAGTTTTCAAAAACATATTGTTTCTGATTTTGGAGTATTCAATCCTTCCTCTATGCATTAACAATAAAGGAAACCCGAAGGGTTTAAGTCTGGTGAGTGTAGAGGCTAAGTAAATGTATCGTTGTCGGTAAAAATGATACAGTGGCCAAAGAACAAGGTTCACTAATGGCTTAATTTGGCCCTGCGATTTTTTCAAAATATAAAAATGCATGTTCCTATAAATCTGTCCTATAATTCGAATGATTTAACATTTCCTGTGTAATTAATGAGCATACATATCCCAATTTCCCTTGTAATTTGTTGACAAAACTGTCAAGAATATGACGTATTTGTCATGTTAAGCCCAAAATGTCATTTCTGGCCATTTTCACGACTATTATTGACGTAAATCCTTCCGAAAAACCATGATGGCATTCTTGCGACACTTTTATATTTTTACATAACTAATGTTCTGCAAGTCCTTATATATGTACAAATTATCAAAGTGTCGCAAGAGTGCCATCGTGGTTTTTGGGAAGGTTTTACGCCATGAAAAGCCATGGAAATGGCTAAAAATGACATTTTTTGTAAACATAACCTATTTCAAGTAGATTTGATGACATATTACGAGAGAAATTTGTAAATAAGTATGCTTAATTTTTGTGTCGCCTAAAAAGGCGACATATAGGTATTACTTTGGCGGCGGCTGCGGCGGCGTCATAAATTGCTTGTCCGGAGCATAACTTTGTCACCTTAAGTTCAAATGACTCAATATTTGGTATGCATGTTTCTTGCAATAAGCCGAAGTGCAGTGCAAGCGACATATAGGTATTACTTTGGCGGCGGCGGCGTCACAAATTGCTTGTCCGGAGCATAACTTTGTCACCTTAAGTTCAAATGACTCAAGATTTGGTATGCATGTTTCTTGCAATAAGCCGAAGTGCAGTGCGCAAGAACTATAACTCTGCCTTGCATCGTTTTTGAATTATTTCCCTTAGATTGACATAATTAGAGCATTTCTTGTCCAGAGGATAACTTTGTCACCATTAGGTTGAATGACTTCAAACTTTGTATGCATGTTTCTTACCAAAAGTCCAAGTGCAGTACACAAGAACAGTAACTCTACCTTGTGCCATTTTTGAATTATTTCCCTTTGATTGATTTTATAAGCATTTCTTGTCCGTGGCATAACTTTGTCACCATAAGTATGAATGACACCAAAATTGGTATGCATGTTTCTTGCTGTGACATGAAGTGCAGTTCGCAAGAATCATAACTCTAGCTTGTGTAGTGTTTGAATGATTCCCTTTTGATTGATTTTATCAGGACATTGTTTTGTCCAGAGCATCACTTTGTCGTTTTTAGTTCAGATGTCTAGAGAACTCTTGTGAGTTAGATCTGAGCCCAATACTGGATAGTTTTCCATGACAAATGTGCATGTCGTCAGGCGACACATGCGACTCGCGGAGCTTTTATTTGAAAGACAGTGTTATGCTATTAAAAACATAGGACATATTTATAGTAAGATGCATTTCTATTTTTCGATAAAACTCAGGGCCAAATTAAGCCATAAATGAACCTTGTCAATGAAAATGTATGGCAGCATCAAGGACGATATTGACATCACAATTATATCACATGTATTTATTATTCATATCCAAAAACCTTGGGATCATTAGTTTTATAACAAGGGTCAAACCACTTCTCTCTCATAAAATCTGACAAAGGTATTACAGTTATTTATGTTACCATATATTAATGATCACATGCATGACTAAATAAGACCGAAGAATAAAGTTCTTTGCTGAAAAGATGGTTCGTCTGAATGTTATGGCATCTTAATGGCATATTGATCGACGAATACCTGTGTTTTGTTACCCGGTCCGGTTTTGAATACCCCGTATTTCACCAATATACACGTTGTGTACATCGTGCCGAATCAATGATTTACTGCTAGTATAACGACATTTCGACTTGAATGTTTCCACGGGACACCTTCAAATAATATGGTATTTCATCGACGACGATAGTTCATGTTTAACAGTATAACATAGTTACCCACTGATAAATCTTACTGTTGCAGTATTGCTTTTGTGGGCAGTTTGGTGTGTACCTCCAAGTCGGTTTTGTTTAGTTCATTGTTTGAGGCCCCGTCCTAGATCAATGTCCGTAACTTGTATCTATTGAAGTTGTTCGACAGTTGATTTAATTGCATTCATTCACAACACGTTTCTCGGAAAAAGGAGTTTCCTTGTAATGTCAGATATTGTCAGCCTCGATTCATTTCTTTCGGAGGCACACTGTTTCTGTTGAATGCTTCAATCAATTATCATAATTTCGTTATTAATTTTCGCTAGATTTTATTTTGGGCTTGGTTATCTATGTTTGAGGGTGCAAAGGGAATTAATTTCATGAAAAACGAGTAGACTGAAGAGTTGTCTCCTCTAATTAAACATAGGGTATGTATAGACAGACTAATTTTGTCCTTGTGGTGTGTGTCGTCCGTTTTGCTGGCTACTGCTTACGGGTACATTAGGCTAGCTAAGTGGGGCGGGCTGTCGGAGTGGGATAAATGCCTTCTAAATGAAATAAGTTACATATGAAAAGCACATTTTATTGCGCGAAGGATACTCTTAAATAAGCATTTCAAAAGCAATAAAATAGCATTTCCTGATGTTTTAAACACAGACAGTGTAGTATCTGATCATTTTAATTCTGTAACACACAGAAAATCCAAAGTCACACAGAAACGGTGGCATTAATAACCTGTATATAGGTGAGCAGTTTTTTGGTGGGTTTTGAGCTATCTGTTCTTTATTAGTTGGGCATTGCTCCATGAAACTTACAAAAATTGGCAGAAAACTCCTCCGAACAACACCCCGCAAAAAAACTAAAAAGGTTTTCCGGATTTAAAAGAGCTTTCACTCTAAGGGACGTGTGCGCTGGATTTACATTACTGGAAGCGGCTACCCGTGCAGCCTAGTAAAGCTAGTCTGTAAGCCACTCTTATACTAGCCATACAATACTAGTTTACTTGATGAGGTACAACGATAAACGATTCGATATTTGTACTGTTTGGGTTCATAAGTAATTGATTAGTGTTTGCCTTTCAATTACACGTTTTCATTGCAACAACGCAAAATTATGTAGTTTCCTTTAAGCGAAGACTGACCAATCTTTCCTTTTAAAAGTATTTAAGTATTTTTAAAAGACAACAGCTCTAAGTTAACCATGATGATTATTGAGGATGTATCAGCAGTGGCCATCAAGGCAATGAGTAAGAAAGGCAAAAACACATTTTATCCTTTTTTAACGCATTGATTATTTCGCAACAATCTATTTTATTCCTATACATTTCCTACTTTTCTTCTGACCAGTTACCATCAATTTTGACTGAGCTGATGTGTCGAATATCTTTACATAGGTGTACAAGCCTACACGGACGGCAACAATTTTGGTAGTAAACACACGAATGTATTAAAATTGATAAAATCTTTACAAAGTTATCCAATATTAAAGGTACATCACTCCATGAATAATCATACAAGTAAAAGATATATATCAGGTAAATTTTAATCGAAAGAAAAACGAGGATTGAAACTTATTAAGGACGAATACCGCAGATGTTTGTGCGCTTCTTTCTGAAAACACCATTTAGCTTTTATTTTAGTTTTATTGAAATGAGTTAACGTTAAGATTTATAAATTTTACCAACAAAACAAATAACACTATTGTTGAGCTGACCCTTGTGCTATAAACATTTATCTACCAGTGCCATTACTTTAGAACTTGGTTATCTTGTTGCTAGAACAGAAAACTGTTGCTACTGTGAATTAAAGAATACATTAAGAAACAACGAAAAAATGGTCAGTGGTACAGTTTGTTGCAGACTGTGTATAATTTATTTCTGAAAGGAAAATTAAGTACGTACTGTTCGATCATTTATTATACGGCCAGCAATGTTCAGTCTTATAGCACAATGTTTACTTCATTATAATTATTCCGCATCCATCCACCTTGAGAAAATGAAGTAAAGGCTTTAATCCAGACAGTGGTCAGTCCTTATATGGTCGTTTGGTGAGCCACAGGCTAGTACAAGAATGAAAAAATGGTAACCAAATACTTAGTGCCTGTTATTAAAGGATATGAATTTGGAGGTACAGTGATCAGATCAGATCAAGTCTCTCATAAGCCGTATTGACTGGCCCTTGCAACAGTGGTAACGCAAAAAATAAGAAACCCTTTACAAAGTTTTATAAAAGTCGACAAGGAAAGCAATAAAGTCATGAAGTTCGTTGTCGAGAAAATGTAAGCACTTTAAAAGCGGACAAAACGTCTAGAACCCTATACAAATAAAACGAATGCAAATAAAGGAATTTGATGCATCTAATGAAGCGTTCCAATAAAATACATTTACCGTTTTATAAATGCAGACAAAAAAGCGGACAAACGTTTTATTTTGAACTTTAAATATGATTGCGCAATTACTTATAAGTGGCACCGGTGTGATTAAAGATGTGTTAATTATAACAAAACTCGGCAGCACATTTTGTTGAAACAAAATCCCTCCTAAAAATAATATGAAATTATGAGAAAACAACTGCATTAATGTGTATTTGTAAGAGCATTCTGCGCTATAAATGAATAAATAAATAATTCAACAACTCGTAAAGATGACGCTCATGCTGATACAGTTACGATAATGTGGCCATTGGTAGTTGTTGCTGATTATATCGCATTGTTTTAACGGCTAGTTGATAGTGAAATTCCATATTTGGTATGTTATAAAAATGTATGTAATAAAAAATAAGATTTGCAAGCAATACAGAAGTCCCCTACCGGTTTGAGGCCATTATCAATGTTTCTGTTGCCATAGCAACCACAATTTGTGTCAGAATCAAAATATTTTTAGACGTCCATAATCCCCTAATTGCCCCCTATCCACATATCAAGTTTCATAAACCTAGCTTAGAAACTGTTTGATTTGTGGCAGGATCCAGATTTGGGCATATTTTCACTCTTTCTGTTGCCATAGCAGCCACAATATTTGTCAGAATCAAAATATTTTTAGACGTGCATAATTCCCTTATTGCCCCATATCCACATACCAAGTTTCATAAACCTAGCTTGGAAACTGTTTGAGTTATGTCAGGATCCAGATCCGGACTAACTGACTATCTGACGGACGGACGAAGGGCAAACTTATAGTCCCCTCCGGTCAAAAACCGGTAGGGGACTAATAAATGTACTTCGTACTAAATTCAAAAACATATTTCAGATGAGTTTTATAATTACACTTGACGAATGTTCTAAGTACACACTTTTAGAACTACAATAAATCAAGAACATAATCATTAAACTCAATAAAACTGTTAATATATCATTTGTTGGTGATTGTCTTAAGGTAATTTGGTTAGCTGAAATTGAACCAATCAGTGTGTAACTGTGTCAGGAAATAATTTAATTTTTCAAGTCGGTAACAGGTTTTTTAATAAAAACAATTATGCTAAATTGAAAGAATACATATATATGTAATGGATATTCATATCAAAAAATGAAAAAGTATTTTATAAAAAGTGTTTTATCTCAAATTGAAAATTGTCATTTTTTGTGTCAAAATCCTGTAAAAACGTACTCACTCAAATTTAATATAAATCACATTGTTGTGAACTCCAATCTTTTATCCAGGTGCCCGACTATTTCCCTGATAAATTATATTAATGATATCCACACATTGTAACAAAACGTTTGACCACTTAATTACTAGAACTGACAAATTTGATTTATACAAAGCTGATTATTATAAGTGTAATGTGTGTGTGTATCTGTTGATTTAGCTAACAAAGGACACAAAAGGATGACCGTTGAAAATCAATGGGTTTGGCAATGACTTGTTTTGATTGCAACTAATCCCATGAATAGAAAGTTTCTACACAAATGCCTTCTACAAATGTTAAATACAAAACATAATTTTAAGTTATACATGGTTTAATATTCAGTGATTTATGGAATAAATATAATTGATATACTTTTATTCTATAGTCGAGCACCTGGATTCTAGATTGGAGAACGTAGCAGTGTGATTTATACTGAATTTGAATGAGTACTTTTTGCAGCACAGTTGAAATTTCAGGTTGCACGATGGAATCGTCGCCTCGTAGCCCGGATTTAAATCCGATAGAACACGTCTATGATGAGTTGGGGCGACGCATCCGAAAACGACCAAACGTCGGACCTTTTACTAGAATGGAATGCACTCCCACAGCGATTCGTATACAACTGTATTAATTCAATGCGTCATGAGATGTCAGGCTGGCATCAGGACAGACGGTTACCAAACACAATATTGATGTGCGATTTTGTTGTTTTAAGTAATGAAACAAATGGTCATTTTCTAGTATGTTGTTATTATATTTCAGAATGGTAACTAACTCAATACCTTTGATTTGAGTTGGTATTACACCCCGAGCGTTTTCGTGATACTTTCCGCTTATGAAAACATACAACCGGGATTATAAATACAGACAACATATCAACTGTTAGATTATGCTAATAAAATGTCGAGAGTCGTGTCAAACATTCATTTGTGTTCTACAAACGTCATACCTCCTGACAAATAATTGGTTATTAAATGTCTGATAACACGTATTAGTAAAGATTCTCTCGAATTGAGGAAATGCTAAATTGTCGGAACACAAATTACTTTTCTACTTTATTTATTAAATTATTGTCGTTGTAGTTTTTTCTTGGCATACGTTGTTGCTATGTGATTACATTAAGACTAGTTGACTCCAGCTAACTGTTCCAACAAGTTGTGCGTTGTCATATGTTCCTAATTCAACGTAACATACAATAAAATCGAAAATATTTTTTAAACTGTTAATAAGACTTTTATATTTAATGTGAGTATTGCTTGGGGTATTTGTTGAGAGGTCAGAGAATACAATGCTGGTTGGAAGCTATAGCCGTATCAGGAGTAATACTGCTCAACTTATCAGTAATATTCAGACATTCAGATATAACTGTATTTCCTATGCAGCAAGTGCATCTAATAACGTAATAATGTATGGTGATATTGGTGATTTATTAAAATATGAAAACGTTATAGACATAATACATGTATGAAACACTTGTTAAACAAAAGTTCTGCTACTGGTTCGTTTGAATTTTGTGTCATGTTAATGGCATATTGGAAAGCGAAAACATGTGTTTTGTTAGCCGGTCCAATTTTAAATACGCCATATTTCACCAAATGCTCGTTCTGTATATTGTGCCAAATCAATAACTTACTACTAGTATATCGACATTCCGACTTGAATGTTTTCACCAGACACCTTCAAATATTAAAGTACTTTAATGACGACGATATATTATGTTTAACAGTAAGTATTAAATAATAACCCACTGATAAATCTTACTGTTGTAGTCTTGATTTTTGTAGGCAGTTTGGTGTGTACCTCCAGGTCTGTTTTTTTGGTTAATTGTTTGACGCCCCTCCTTGTTCAATGTCCTTTACATTTATCTAAGAAAATGGTTCGTGCAGCTGTTTTTAATATTTAATGTACCTTTGGTGTATGTTGTCCTTGTGGTGTAGGTTGTCCTTGTGGTGTATGTTGTCCTTGTGGTGTATGTTGTCCTTGTGGTGTATGTTGTCCTTGTGGTGTATGTTGTCCTTGTGGTGTATGTTGTCCTCGTGGTGTATGTTGTCCTTGTGGTGTATGTTGTCTTTGTGGTGTATGTTGTCCTTGTGGTGTATGTTGTCCTTGTGGTGTATGTTGTACTTGCGGTGTATGTTGTCCTTGTGGTGTATGTTGTCCTTGTGGTGTATGTTGTCCTTGTGGTGTTGTTGTCCTTGTGGTGTATGTTGTCCCTGTGGTGTAGGTTGTCCTTTTGATTCCTTTTTTGTCTGCTGGCTCTTGCTTGTGGATGCGACTGGCTCAGGCGGCGGGCTTTCTTGTTTTTGGCTATTCAGTTTTGTTTTTTCTTGCTCATTTTGTGGTTGTCCTGTGCGGGTATTCACAAAGTATTTTAAGTGAAAACTTAAATATTTTGACTTAAGTCAATAATTTGTGCAGCTCCTATGGCCTGCAATTTGAAAAATAATCAATTTTTTCTTAGTGATTATAGTAGCTGTTTACATAATGCTTCAGAACTATGTACATTGTATAATATCAAGTATATTGCTTTTCTTGCTTAGCTGATACACTTTAGAAAAAAATAAGATTTAAATAAATTTATAAGTTTTCTGCTTAGATCCTTTGTGAATACAAGCCCTGTGGTGCTGATTATATCTCCTTATGTCCGAATTATTATATGAGAAAATAGCAATAAAAATATTCCCGAATGGTACGTAAGTCGAGTGGTTAGCGCTCTCAAATACCAATCTGGAGGTACCATGGTTCGAATTTTTGTCGGGGCTCTGGAAATTTCAGAAACGCTTTTCTGTGTTTCCCACCCAACCAGATGAACTGGTGGATAACCCAGAAGTAGTCTCGTGTGTAACGGTGATATACACTGGGCACGTTAAAGAAAGTTTTTGTCTCTCCAATTAGTCAGAGATAAAAGCGATTGGCTTCATAATACTGTCACGGTCGAACGCCAAAATACCTGTTTTTAACAAATACTGTATTTTTCTAGTACATGTGTGGAAAAAAAGTTGTTTTTCCAATTAGTTAAAACGTTAGGCTGCCATTCTCTGGTGTATTGCTTTAACTGCATTGTCATGACTTAATACTGTTTGAGTAATTTTATAGCCAAGTTTGTATGACATTAACCTTGGAATGCATTTGCTTTTGCCCTATTTTTGACTTAATGGTTGTAAATTTGTTGTTTGTTTCATGGAAAAGGAACATTTAGGTATGCAGGTTATTAAATAGTTATAACGATTGCATGTTGTTAAGTTTCATTAGGCAACATATTAAGTGTCCCGCTAATCTTGAGGGAACGTCCTCGACCCGATCCTGTTTCTGGCTTTCGTTAATGACTTCCCTCAGATTGTCAACGCGAAAACAAGGCAGATTGAATCACCATCTACATGTTACTATATATGGCTGCATAGAAAAGCGTTTTAGAACATCGACATAATTATAGACAGAAATTTTAATGACGTTACGCTCATATTTGGCGTACTCAAGTACATGTACAGACGTTATCGTGTTTTACTTATTACACGGTTCTTAAGAAAAAGAAAGTCAGTCATCTTTTAATTGACTCTATGACATGTGTAAGATTTGGATACTGTCTCAAATTACATTGGGTTCAATCAAACATAAGTCCTCTCATGGATTATTCATAATGTATAGATAAGTCCACTTTTAAGCCAACAACACTCTCGACTAACTCATTAGAAATCTGCATTTCCCAGGAATCAGTAAAAAGTAAGCCTAATACTGCATATATATGGATTCAATACCCAACAGTCTGACAAGAAATAGTCCAGAGAAGGGATATGCACGGTATGCCGTTGTCATCTACCCTAATAGAAATTGTCTGCATACATAATATACTTTATTTTTGACTGCTACATGTATATAGATACTGCAAATAAGGTAATTAAGAAGTGTGTCAATTATGTTTCAAGGAAAGTAACTCGTGAAAGTCTACAACCAATTTGAGTTTCGATTACGGTTCCTTAATGTGTGTACACTCATGCTTCCCTTGTAGTTTATGTCATGTGCGAACTATCAATCCCCGACGTTGCGGACTCTTCACGTAATATCCACTGTGCTGAAATGACACGATGTACAGTATTTTGAGCCCCTTAATTGATTAAAATATGCTAATATCAAACATAGCTACTATAAGTTTGAACATCCGAATTTCTCATACTAACTAGATAATAATAAAAAACTTAACCGTTTATGCTTATGTGTCAAGTAACATATATACGAAAGTTGTCCCACGTATATTAGACTATTTGCACTGTTGTCTTTGGCATATTAAGACCGAATATTTTAATCGATGGTGTTAATTATTCTCATCTGTGATCAACACAGTTTCAATTTCAAGGTTCTCTAGTCTATAGGTGCATGATTGACTTCACCATTTACTGTTCTAATATAGTATACTCCACAATAGTGTTCTGAAGGTACTGAATGGTGTAATTGTGGTGGGATTTTAAAGAGAGTCCTTACTCTAACATCATAGTCCTGGTACTGTCGCCAGGAAAGAGGTGTGGCAAACATTTTGTCCCAATACGTTCTAATATTTCACTCTCTACTAAATTGTTCCATTTTGCTTATCTCTAATCTTTTTGAAATAAACAATAAACAGAGAGTGAATACTAGTATGTTACTTATCAAGGTTAAATAAACACAGTTTGATCATATCGGTTGTTTCAAATTGTTCAAACATTTGTAAGGTACCTCTCGCGTTTGCTCCGTATGTTATGTCGCCACAGCGGTTTCAACAGTGTCTGCTTGGAAATGAAAGGTTGAATGTGCGACAGAATGTTTCTTTTTCGAAGTATAAATTTATTTACTATACTCACATAAAGCTCCCGATAGAATCTGAGTTCTTATTCGTAATGTAATACGTGATAGGTCTACCGTTTATAGTTTGCGGTGCTGCTAATATTACGCAATGTGAGAATTAATTAGAATATTAGAATCGAAATGACGTAAACGCTGAACAAAAACGATGACAAATCGTACACATGTACGCGGGTAAAAAGGCAATTAGTGTTGTTGTTAGCATGGAAACAGGATACTTATTTTTATACATGTACTTTTGAACTGCCGCACATGGCGTTGACATGTGTTGTCATAACAAATAAATCACAGAAACAAACTTTTTCCCAAAAACTCGAAAAAATAAATAATTTTATATATTGCAAACCAAAAATGAAAACTGCACGATGTAAAATGTTAGAATCAAAATAATGAATATGTGTCTGTGGTTTATCTCGAATAAAGCATAGTCACAAAAAATAATAATCTAATTACTAAGAATCCGAGCTCGTTATCATGCTTTATTCTACGATAAAACACAGCCATGTACATATTCATTATTTCGTAAATGATAAATGGATTTATCTAAACGAAGTAAACGATTTTATATAAAGTTTGTACTTAAAGAATTTTTGGTCCGGGTTATGAAGTTTAAATAATTACTATGTACTCACCTTTCTGGTACTGTGCACCAAGGTCAACCCCTGCACTGGACCTCATGCTATCCGCGTTACTGACACGTGCGACATAATGAACTGCTGGTTTATTTACAACAGCGTATGGAAAATCATCAGAATTGCGGGAAATAGTGGCATAATGAGATGATGTTCTTTTCGAAACTGAAATATGATTATTGTATATTAAATGTCCACTAGAGAAACTTTTACTTTCTTCTATCGAGTTGTATTGTATAATGCTTCTTAACAGTTTAGTCGGCGCATGTGCACTTGCGTATACAAGTTAAATGATTGTCAGCAACATATTCATGATATTCGGAGTAAAAATTAACTTAACTAAAAAAGACAAGAGAACGACAAATGTTTATTAAAATACGTAAAATAATAGCATTTTTAAGTCTAGGCCGGTGGTCTGAATCGAGTTGACTGCTTACAAAGATCTCCGTGCATCCGTAAACACGTGTCTGTAGGTGGAATGTTAGATACGTGTTTGAATTAAGTAAATTTGGACAAATATATTTTCAGTTCGATTGTTATAGACTGTGGGGATAAATTCACTGCGTAGTGAAAAGTGTATGCAAAAATTAACACCAGTTGGAAAATACAACTTAAAAATTACTTTACCCGTATTTAAGGTGAAAAATGTGATTGGTCGTCCAAAGTGACTGTCTTAAGTGATACTGACTATTTGTGGGATGAAAAGTTTGTAATTTTACTACAATTACAAATTATAGCATAAATTTGAGCTTGATTAAACCAAGCACGGATTTCATGAGAAGGCTCGAAAACATGTTGCAAAGGTATACAATAATAATAAAATCGACGATGTTTAGAGTTTTTTTCATTGAACGTATTCCCTTTACTCCATACACCCTGCATTTTTTCTGAATGAAAATACATTAATTTTGTTACTATATGTTATCATACCTCATGTGCAGCTTTTTTTAACAAATATCAAGAATGCTCTCCCTTGATAAGATTTCTCATTGAGTCAATTTCCGTAATTTGAGCTCCATCTCCCCTCCATTTTGACATTATTGAAAATGTATAATTCGGCAGCCCCTAATTCGGCCAGGATACTGTCATGTTTTTAACAGATATGGTCAGTTTTGTACTAAAACATCACTAATAAATAGTGCACACGTTCGTTCGTTCGTTCGTTCGTTCGACTGAGATAGTCATAAGTAAATGAACATCGGTTCTTTTCATGCCTGTTTGGCAAATGACCCCCGGTTTTGATTTAAGAGAAAATAAGATGATTAATGTTATGTACGAAGTATGCTATATAACGTTTTGGTTTGTGTTCAAATGATTAATATGTGCTAACCTTTCGGATACTGCGCACCAAGGTCTATCCCTGCACTGGACCTCATGCTGTTCACGTGACTGACACGTGCGTCATGATGAACTGCTGGTTTGTTTACAACAGCGTAGGGATTCTCGTCGATATCAGGCGAATTACCGAAAATAGTGGCATAGTGGGGTGGGGCTCTTTTCGAAACTGAAATATATTGTAATCTTAATTAATACAAGAGCATTAGTAAGGTTATGTGTGTTTATATAAACTTAAATACACTGTTACTATCCTTAAAATATTTACGAGCGTATGGTCACTTTCGTCTATACGTTAGAGATGAATTAGCATGACAGACAATTCGAAGCTGTACATAAACAGCGGCAGCGCTTAACCACCCAGACAAGAGACCGACACAGAAAGTATCAACCGTATCCCAAAATTAAGCTTTTATGCAGCCTCTCACAACGAATGACACACTATAGTTTCTTAAATTTGCATACATGTACTAGGGGTGGGCCGATGCATCGAAATATCGATGCATTGCGATTCCGAGTGTCCCGATAGTACGGATCGATAGTAAAAGTCTCGATCTAATAACTCAAAATAGCTCAAATATCGATAGTTACGATAGTTTCCTTTTTATAAATAAAGTTTATTAAAATTTAAAACAACTTCCGTTTTGGTTAAAAAAACTAATAGTAAATAACTACATGCATCAACACAGCCACAATGGACCAATATCGCAATAATTTTATAAATCTATTTCTGTCAAATTCATTTTAAATCATTTCCACAAATAGTAGATTTGTATGTTGTACAACAAAGTGATATCTTAAACAGTGCAAATTTGCATTTACATGTTAATCTCTGGTTTTCAAATCTTGGCAATAACTATTGCAATAGTATCGCAATAGTCTCCAGCAATACAATAGTATCGCAATAGTACTTTCAGCAATAGCAATAGTATTGCAATAGTCAAAATTGGACTCAATAGTCACCCCTAACATGTACTATGTTTTACCACAAAGGGAGGTAATTGCAAACGACAACTAGGAAGTACATGTACGAGACGTGTTTAACTTATATTTGAACAGAATTGAACATCTATTATTTTCATAAATTTCACATCAAAATCGAATTGTGTCTATTCAAAGGTGAATAGTAATGTATCAAGAGATATAAACAACCATTGTAGAACGTAAATGTAATATCCTTAGAACAGAATCAACTATTGTATTGAGTGTGTTGATTTTGATTTTTTTCAGGCCAAAAACCTCCAAGTGCTGATGATTACAATTCGCTTCTCTAATTGGTGATTCCATATTCTCCAGATTGAAATTATATTGATATTTTATTAGGAGACTTTGATATTTACTGTTTGGGTATAATATACTACCCACTCTAATTCATAAGGTACTTAATGACATATTTTGTATGTTGACAGGAAATTAAGTATTTGGGAAGCACCCTGTCTTGGCATGCTACCAGGAAAAGGACGTGTCACATTTATGCTTCATATAACAAATATTACTGATTACCTACACTGACATGGGTAATTCATAATATACCAACACTTTTTTATGCTTCCATAGGGGCATTTTGTCATAAAAAACCAAAACACAATGCTCCCTACAAGATGGTTGATTTTGGTTAGAAAAATAATGCAAATATGAAACAAAATGAGTGAATTTACTACTTAACACAATTTCTTACATGGCTCAATAGAAATAAATCGATTTTATTGTGTTAGTATGGCAAAATCCGATGTTCAGTTTTGTTCAAATATAAGTTGAACACCTCTCGTAGCATTTGTTTTAAAAAATCAGCGATGTTTAGATATTTTTATTATGAAGCTTTTACACTTAACTCTATTCACCCTATATACCAATCTTATAAGAGTTATGCTAGATTGTGTACACACTTCAGCTGCAAATTTTTTAACAAAAACCAAGAACGGTCTCCCTTGATAAGGTGTCTCGTTCAGTTCAATTTCGGTTATTGGATTGTCTCCCCTACATACTAGTTTAAAAATTATCGGATATTGGTTTGGGAAGGGACTATTTGATAACCCGATCCTGTTAAGATTTAGGCTTTATATGTTAGCACCTGAACAGTCTAGTTTCCGTTCCTGCCTTCTCTTATCGCCAATACATTTGCAAGTGTATCTATAAAAAACAATCGTAGGGTTCTCACATCGATGTCATTGAAAGTACACCAGTCGTATGCCACAGATGATTGTCTAAAGGTGCAACTACACATACATGTTGATGTCTAAGTCTAGGAAGAATATTTCACAAGATGTACACCATGCCTTACTACACAGTAAATCATGACTTATGAAGCACCCGATATTTCTCCCCAAACACTTCTAAACAATGTAGGAAAATGTGTGCTAGAAGTGTACTACACGTTACTACACAGTTCGTATAGGTCAAACTTTATACACCGAAATATACTGTGTTAATGCACCTTAAGACAAAACCTACTCCACTGATATGATTAGCAATTAGCAATTAGTATGTAATATTCAAGAGTAGCTTGGAAGAGTCTAGGTCGTACGTCAAATACAAATACGTCGGTCGTCTGTCCAGCATAGAAAATACCAGTTTAAATAAACGGGAAGTCATACAACCTGTGTATACTTGAGGTTCACCATAAAGCGTATCAGCAGCTCTCTTCGGGTGTTGGTTGAAATGTACTGGGGGAGGCATCGGTTGGTACCCAGACATTGTGTCAAATTGATGTGTAGGCATGGTATGAATTTGACGGTATGTTGACCTGGTTCTTTGCATGTCCAGTGTATTTACGGGTATGTCGTTTCCATTAGATACAATGAATCTGTTGTCTAGGTTTCTGCCTTTTGTATTCTTTCGCCATCTGGAAAATGAATGTATTACCAGTGCTTATACAATGTAGTCAACGGTGACAGTTATGTCCAAAAATATGTAATATCATGATATCACGAACACATGTATGCCAATGATTCCAATGACAGGTACTTCAATGTTTGATTGTCCTGATATTGTCAAAATGAATATCCATCTGGGCGTTTTCAAATTTGTTTGTTGCAGTACGTTATACATAAAATACCTCATAAATAAGTGTTATATATTTGGACAACTTACATTATACCATTGCAGGTGCCGAACTCCAAATGACATTCAAAGCGTAAACTGTTTAAAAACACTTCTCTGGAACTTCGCCAGATCTTCTAACAACATGACTATATAGTCCAGTTAGGATATTGTGATAATGACGTTGCAGTTTATGTGTACGCAAAAACTCACAACCATTGTCTAAACAGGTAAAGCAAAGTTTAGTATGTTAGTTTAGCATTGAAATTATAGTTGTTTGTACAGTATAAGCCTTTATAATTGGTTTTACACCGTTATAGTGGACTCGACCGCTGCGTCACTGGATTTTTATCCTGACTGGACTATATATTGTACTGACTCTTACGATCATTTGCAAACGTTTTTAAAAACAGGAGTTCGGTACGTTTTAATACAAAAGTATATGCAATAGAAAATACATATAAACACAGTAGAACATACTATAAGACTTCTAAAGATGTATTACCTGATCGCCAGTAAAGTTATAAGAAGAACAAGGAAGACAACCAGAGCACTTATTATAGATATCCCAACAATCAATACGGTACTGGATGTACTTGGTCCTAAAGTAAATGAAACAAAAGAAACATGGTCACATACATGTACACCGTACAAATATTCCAACAAGACACGTTTGATTTTATAGTATATTAGAAGCAGGCCGAATAGTAAAAAATATAAAAATACCAAGGTTGATCTCATTGCGTGACTATATCATCTTTACAAATCGGGTGTCTTTAATAAAAAGGTACACTGTACCTTACAAAATGCCGTCGGTTTTTCTTTTTCAGAACAAATCTTTGAAAATTTGAAATAAATAATTGGAAATGATAATAATAGTAGTCTAGTTTGGAACATTTTCTCAGTGTATTAGGCTGAAATTGATCACATGTTTAAGTGGGGTTGTACTGTATCACACAAATATAAGTTACAGTATTACATGAAATTAAAAAGATGCTTAACCGTTTCGTTCCCGATTTACAATTGAGTTTATTGTATTAAACAAAGCAAGGTGATCATTAAGACGGTGTTAAAAGACAGGTAATCTTATCCATACACCTTTCTTACCTGCCATTTTGTATTCCAATTTATCAACACAACTGATTCATGAAGTTCGCGAATACGATTAATATGTAATATTATTTGAACTTGAGCTCGGACCAGGAAGTTTCAATTCAATTTGATACTTTTTTCATAAGTTTAGATGCGTTCTGCTTGTATAATTGGATAGAATTTCACACCGGCATATCAATGTGTATATAAAGCTTTATGTACGTTTGTTTTACGTTTCTCTTCATTTGCTATTTGATGCATTCTTCTACTTTGTTGGTTTTATTTTATTACGCATACGTGCTGTGGTAAAAGATGGATTACAGTAGAAAGGATTTATTGTCACTGTAACACAACACTACTTCCGCGTACCATTTAAAGTTACACCTAGTCCATGTATACTACACATTATGGTGTTAGTCTTTATGGTTTATACTTTGCAGTAGGTCAGTTATGTAAATGTATCTGCAGTTGCACGCATTTCAGAGAGACACTCTTTGGGTACATGTATAAATATGTGAGCCGTTCTCCACGAAAACCGGCTTAGAGCCATTATATAGAAATAATGTAATAAGATTTAGAAAAGTGTCTAAAATGAGAAAAATGTCATGTTCTTTGATTTAAGTTTTAGTAATTGGACAATATAGTATTTTACATGTTTTATAAGAATAAGAATATAATTCTAAAACGTGACACGATTTTGACAAGGTTACGTCTATAATGATCAGATACTGGATTTGTAAAAAGCTTGTTAACGTTACATCAAATAATGTTTGAATCACGATTGCGGCATCACTCAAAAAACGGTGTGGTTACATTTAAAATTCTATAACTTTGTAAATGTATGTAAAAAATTGTTCAAATTTTGTGATACTGTTTATAAGAGTCTCGTCTTTCTAACGTTGTATTGTAATAATTGTCTTAACTTTGTCATTGCAGTACAAAAGCGTGTATGTAACAAATGTTGTATGTATACAGACTCTATGATATGCCTAACATCAAGCTTTTTTTGACGGCTGGTATTGATGCATGTCTGTTATGTACATTGTCTTGTCATACCCTTACATGTGTTGCCCTCTTGTTGCTCTGACTTCGGATAGACCATTAAGTTATTTCAGTGATACTCGTTGGACGTCATTTATATAATGTTTCATGTTTTACATTCTGTAATTACCTGTCACTGTGGCCTTTTTGTTAGAGGGCATTACATGGCGAGAAACTTTTATTTACACTGTCCTGTTCTATAAGGTTGTATATTGGGTAAGTGTGAGGTTTGGTGCACTGTAAAGCGTTTAAGCCCCCAGTGACATTTGTCGCTGTCCGTACAAAGGCGGAAGCCCCCAAGTCAACCTTCCTCTGTGTATGTGTTGTCCACGTTATAGTATAAATAGAAAAATACAAACATAATTTGTCACTGTGCCTTTTTGTGAAACTTTATTAATTTTGTACGGGCCATTCAGCAATTTCGTTGTTCTGCACAAGGCTGCAACGTATCTTTCAAAATAGCATGTGTAGTAGGACTGATTTAATCATATACATGTATGTATGTTAAATCAGTCTTAAACGTTTGTAAATTGTATACTATAGATGTACAACGGCCTTCGAACTATAACCTTTGGACTAGTCCATTTGCTAAGGTTGAAACGATATTTACCGTTATTTTTCTGATATACTATCGACAAATATAAGAAAACTCACGTTAACAGTCAAGTTGACACCGTGGCCTAGTGGATAACATGGTCTATACATAAAAAACTTTGCATATTTTATTATATGGGTCGTATGTTCGAATCCGCTGCTATACATTTCTTAAAAATTTAATACAGTAATAAATCTTTATTGCATTACTTTGTAAATGAAAAAAATATGTTTTATGTTTAGTAAACATTTGGATTGTTTCAATTATATTAATTTTCGTCCGCCCTGGATAGATTTTAACATTGCTCGGATGACAATCGGGTTGAATTACAAAGTGTTTTTATCATTAATTTCAATGGATTTTTTTCAGTGTATCAAAATACAAAGGAAATCTATATATTTTAGATATGGATATTAGACATATGCACGCACAATTTTTTTTATCAAAATTAAAAAAAAATAGTCTTGGTGGGTGGGATTCGAACCCAAGCAAAATTATCGATTTAGATCTATAAGCAGTAGCTTACCCAACTGCACCAATGAGAAAGATGTAAGTGACACTTTCGAATAAGTGTGTCTATTCTGATTGGTGAAAATGCACCCCTTTTACCTGGATTATTTCATTACTTAAAGTACAGTTATGCCCGAGTGAGTGTGGTTTATCTTATACACGTTACTTGGTGTAGGTATACAAATCACTGAAGCATTTCTAATCATTGCACTTGTATTTCATTGGCTGAAGTGATTTGTCACCTATATTCTGGCTATATAAGTCCAAAATTCCACTCTAGTCTACTTATGACAATGGGTCTGCTGACCAGCCGGTCATTGTTGCCAATAGAGCTTAGGTTTTAACAGAGATTATTCTCAGCAAATCCCAACTTTTAGTCCGAACTGACCTACAGTGAACATTTCACTGGACAACACCTATTGAATAATATTGGATAATTTGTCTTATTACCTGTGTACTGTTTATATTGCGATTTTACTATCTATCATACTATATTTCTTTGAAATGTATAATTTATTGAACAATTGCATAACTTCACTTAATTAAAGACTGTTCATGTAACTTGGCGTTGTTCTTATTATGGTTAGTCAGTGTTGATTATATTGACTTTATTGTACATACTACCACTATACGGTCTACACAAGGAGGCCACTACAATACTCAACACACCACCTGTTTTAATATTGCAGTGTCTGTAACCACTCAGATCAAACAGACTGAGTGGGTACTTAAACCGGACTAGAAACGGAGCTGTTACACGTGTATTCTCTATCTGTTGTGGATTGTCCTTGTGGAGTGTGTGTGTTTTCCGGTTGTTATTTCTTGTCACAATGCTCTTGTTCCGTTTTAGTTTGACTGGCTGAAACAGCAGACTTTCGGGATGGGTTGTCATGTTGTGTATATGTGTGGTGTTATTTATTTATGCTAGGCATGATCTGCGCCTTTTCAGTTACGTTGTACATTGTCTGCGCCTTTTTGTTCCCATGTGTCCTTTCGTGTCCCGCTGTTTCTGTTGGGTGTTGCTTCTGCCAGTAGTTTCGTATTTTGTTTAATTATAAAACAATATGGGCTTATATCTGGATTTGAATTCCAATTCCGTTTACAGTGGAGTTTTCCATCTTAAAATAATCAACAATATGTCATAATTTCTCAATGTTCATTTTTTGGCAGGTCCAAATGTTCTATGGAATTAGGCGTTATTTTATTCGCATTTGCTGGTTCGTCCCCTAACTATTTCGTTCACTCGATTCGTATCCTGGGTTCATCGTTCGTCCATGGGTGTAGTGCAGCTGTGGAGTTATGGTAGTGGTGTTCTGTTGTTGGCATTTAAGTTTCGTCCACTGTGGTCATGTAGCGTGTTTGTTCACTTAGGTATATCTACTTGTTCAGGCTGAGTCATTCTACTACGCCCTTTTACTTATTCAACTAAGACATTTTACCTATTGAAACAAGGTCATCTGGCTGGGGCGTCCACTGTGGTCATGTGGCGTGGCTGTTCACTTAGGCATATCTCGACTTGTAGAGGTCGAGTCATTCAGCTGGGACAATTCACGTAATAAAACTAGGTTATCCGGCTGGGGCTTCCCGCTTTTTTAATTGCTGAAACTGTTTCATTCGACTGAAACAATGCCATTCAGCGTTTTAATACTGTAATTTAACTTTTAGGGCTTGAGACAGCTAAAATTATTTATTTCAGCAGTTTTACTGTTGTAACTAGGTCATTTAGCGTGGGCATTCTGCCATTTGTTTGCTGACACTATTCCATTCAGCTTTTTAACAGCTGGGACTAGGGTGGGTCAATTTCTTAATTTCTTGTTCGGCAGTGTGTTGGGCACTTCTTGTTTTTAGGATTTCTGACAGCTAAAACTAGGCATTATAGTCGTTTTACTGTGGAAACTGGGTCATTCAGCTAGGGCATTTAGCTTTTTGATTGCTGAAACTAATTCATTCTACTTTTCACCAGCTTGGACTTGGGCGGATCTTTAATTGTTTAGTTGGGCATTGTGCCTAGTATGTGTTTTATGTTTTCTGTGCTCGATTGATTCAGTTGGACAATGTGCCTCATGAGTTTTTTATGTTTCTGTGCTCGGCTAGTTAAGTTGAGCGCTGTCTTCCCAGTCTGGCTTAATATTATCTTTTTGCACTGTGTCCGTTTATACAATATATGTGTATGTTGCAGGGAGACAGATTATATATTTGCAGAGAGACAGTCTATGTCTAGGCACATTCAAAACTGCATATAATCTTTACATACGGGTACACAGACATTCTATCGTGATTTTGCAGAGAAGCGTTTAGATAGGATGAGTCTATGTACGTCTTTAGACAGTCTATTAATGCTTCCTATTTCATTGTGCGATGACCGGAAATATTTATTCTCTATGTTTATGTCCTACATAAAGCATTTCATGATGTCGGATGTTGATGCTTGTCTATTACATTGATGTAACGCACAGAACTGGAAATAGTCCTTAAAGATCGATTACTGTCGTAAATTGGGTTCATAAGAAATAATATCCAACGTTTCTATATGCATGATACGCATATTATTAGAAAGCATCAGTCTGATCACCTCGGCCTTTATGCATTGCATTGTATATTTACCGGAGACAAACGGAAATAGCCGAGCTTTCATGATTAAGAAAGCATGTACATTAACGGGAGGAATAAGTTATATGGAGAGACACTTAATTTTGAAATGAAAAATACTTAAGAAAGATAAAATAAAACACAAAACTGACGTGTCACAACATTGCATTTTTGCATGAAAAATTAAAACATAGTATGTTGGTGATAACTTTTATACTATTTATCGTAAAGAGAACAAAAATGGAAAGAATGTCAGGCTACGTTGTATTGTCTTTTCACATTGTTCCCGTGATGTTCTTGATTACTGTATGTGTTACTCTATGGGTCCTGTTAATATACATTCCTTTATCACTGTGACATTTTGGTTAGGCATGTAGATGGTGAGAAATGTTTATTTACACTCTAGTCTTTTCCACCACTGAGCAGATTAGCAAATCTTAGACTATTCGTGTTCGTTTTTCGTGCTTTTCGTGCCCTTTTGATTCTGGTGATGACTTCTTTCTTTTCTAACCCCCCAGTTTCGTATTTCAATAAAATTTACTAGAAAATTTTGCTACGTCTGATTTAATGTTCCAAATCCGTCAACAGTAATAATTATCTTAATAATCAATAAATGTTATCAAAAATCATTCGTCATTGTTCGCATAGTGCTCTAAGATTTAGTGTACATATACCTTTCGTGCACATGTCTCCCATTGCCGATTCGTTATTATATTTTTTGACAACTATTAAAAATCATGTATAAAGCTGCATGAGTATACAATTATGTACAGTGTTGTAATACTCGCTTACCCTTTCATTGGGCCAATTTGGCACGTGTACATAAAAGTAGGACTATGTATGTGTTAAGTTTCATTTTTGTTCTTGTTTGTGTTGTTATTGTGTATGTGTATTATCATCTAAAACTGTCGGTCAAGGAGATGCCTCGTTAAAGTGCAAGCACCACGCACGTTAATTTGATTAAACTTCGTGAAGCACTTACTTCCAATAGGGTCCTGTGTTTAGCTGAATGGGCATAAAGTCGCGGAGACAGTGGTGTGATACAAGGAATCCGGATGAGATGCCCTTGCTCTTTCCGAACAGACTATTTTGTTCTATAACAGTCCCGTTGTATTGCACTGACACGCGAGACTACCTATGGATTACCAACCAGTTCATCTCATGATGGATGTGAAACACTTAACAGTATTTCTGAAATAGCCAGTGCCCCTCCCAGACCGAGATTCGAACCACGGACCTCCAGATTGGTAGTCGAGAGCGTTAACCACTCAGTCACTGTGTCCTCCATTTTGGTGTTTGTTTGTGGTATGTGTGTTCCTTGTTATGCCTTTAGTGTACTGTTGTTTCTGTTGAGTACTGTATTCCCTGTCCGATTTGTTTTGGGATTTTTTTAATTTTGACGGGTTGACCGACAATGCATTGACATAGGTCAGTAGCGTTAATTAAGGGGATTAGTGGTTGATTGTTGGCTAGGATTATGAATTAAGGTTAACTTAGCATTAACAATATATTTACAGTCATACAGAAGAAAGTTTTATTATGCCCTTCAACATGCAATGTACATGAGTTATACGTTTGTTTCCATAAATCAAATGTGATGTTCCATTAAAACTTTATTGTCGCACTTCTTTGAACATTTCTATTAGTTTTCTTATTGTGTGTGGGTTTTTTTGTAAATTGTCTCCCAATTAAGTGAGCATACTCGACATGGTGTATTACATAAAGTCTAAAATTTTGTTTGGTGAAGATATTAAAAAAAATCATAACATATAAACTCTCAGCACTGAGTTAACACCTCACCCTATCTCTGCGTTGACACATAATGCTTCCACGTTTGCCCAATATATCTCTGTCCATTTCTATATCAGATGATGTAAAACTGTATATCAGAAAGAGCTGAAACCTCGCTGTTCACTAGAATAAGTCATATACATGTCTAGTATGCCAAACCAGGGTCCAGAAATTACAACGATACTTACCCTCAGCTCTCTCAAATTTTCAAAACTTGACAATTTAATGATCTATACCACGAAATTAAATCATATGTATAAACAGTTGTATAAGTGCTGAGAGTTAGTATTTGATGTATTTCTGGTGCCAGGCCAACATTGCATGTCCCTGAAATAAAAATAAGGGAAGTAACTGCTTCGAGAGAAACCTATTATCATGCGTGAGTTAAAATCGTGCACCGTAAAATTTGGCGGGGTTTAAGCGTCATCGAGCATTGGCGCCGTTTTTGAGAGAAAGAACACAACAACAAAAAGGCTGTAAAGATGTTTGTGCTAAAAAGAGGTTTGTATAATACTATTTTTCTTTAAATTATATTATAATAATATATAATTTAATGTTAAAAGTAAGAATAATTATGTACCAATCGTCTTCGAAGGAGGAATTGGGTTGAAACATTTGAAGATACAAAAAATGCGCAAAACAGATGACAAAAATTGAACAATGAATGAATGATTTGTCATAATAGATAAACTATTCTAAAGTAGGCATCCTTATAAACATAGAAAGTTTAAAATAAGTATATTTCTGGTCATTTTTCATTCATGACATTTTGCAAAATATGATGGTCTTGGTCTTATGAACAGGTTTGGGAAGGTATAAAATATAGCTAATTTAGCGAAATATCGCTACTGTAATTAAGTTACTTTCCACTCATTTTTGCACTTTCTCTTCCTGTTTCTTCGCGCAAGATTGTAAGTGAATTGGAAGAACATTTTCACACACTAACGCATTATACTATAAAAAATTATGAGTTCACAGATGCATTTTTCTGTAATCTCACCTTCTTACCAAACACATACGTTAAGGCAGTTTAGGATCACTAAGAACACATTCGGCCATAATTTTTCTTTTTCTTTCAAATTCTTTGTGTACTGAGAATGGGAAATCCTTCCACTTTCTTGTGACCAAAGATTACTTTAATGCGGAAAGCAAATATTTCGTTTTACAACAATTTGTGAGCCCCCCTATTTGGTTGACATTTGTTTTGTAACCAAATTCTAACAGACTGACAAGAGAAAACCCGAAAAATATTGCATAATTAAAATAAATATTTTGCAAATGTGTTCGGTCAGTTCTGGATCAGCAAAATTTACAAAATGAACCACATTTTTTTTAAAAACCAGGGCTCGACACTAACACTGGTCCGCTGGTCCGAGACCAGTGAAAATTCAGAAGGACCAGTGAAAATTCTGGAGGACCAGTAACTGTCCTATTTACAAATTTTGCGCTTTTGCCCTGTCGGACCAGTGGCCTAAATAGTTAGTGTCTAGGCCTGAAAACCGTCTTTAAAACAAAATATTTGGTGTATTTATTTCTCTTAGTGACTACCAATATAAAATGCAAAAAAAACATTGGTTCACTTCATCATGTTATTGGAAAAACTGAACTGATCCGGAACTGCCTAAGATTCGGAACTGCCTGAACGACTGCATCTGTAGCCAAAACAAGCCAGTTTGGATCCCAAAATTCACATGATGTTTTAAGCTCACCTGTCACATAGTGACAAGGTGAGCTATTGTGATCGCTCTTTGTCCGTCGTCTGTCCGTCCGTCCGTCAACCCACTTGGCCAATTTCATCCAAACTTCACAGGAATGTTCCTGGGTGGCCCTTTCTAAAAATAGCTAAAAGAATTGTAATCTATAAATAACTCTGGTTGGGAAATCTTAAAAAAATCATTAAATATCAATCAGATTTCAAAATGATTTTACAGAAATAGTTGTTGGGGGAGGGGAATTGACATTTTTGTCATGATTTGTCAAAAACATGGCTGCCAGTGGGCGGGGCTCATTTTTCCCTATATATCTATAGTAAAATATTTTAAAATCTCTAAAAGTACTGGTTGGACTTCATGTTAAATGGGTAACAATGTTCCTTGGGTTATCCTTTCTAAAAATAGCTAAAAGAATTATAATCCATGCAGAACTCTGGTAGCCATGACAACTGAATGGAAAACTTTTTAAAAAAACAATGAAAAATATGGCTCTAATGCGCACAGGTGAGCGACCTATGGCCCTGTGGACCCTCTTGTTTTTTTTGTGGCACCATTTGGAAAACATGGGTCACTGGAGCGTAGGTCATCCAACAAAATCTATTAATTATGGAAATTATGAAAATTGTTACTGTGTTTCCATTCTGTGTATAATTCCTCTATTGTATTTTTTCTTTGTATTATAGATGGCAAGCGGGAGAAGGTCATGTTTGACAAGATTACGTCTCGTATACAAAAGTTATGTTACGGTTTGCATCCTGAATTTGTGGACCCAGTAAGTTGAAATTGATTCATTTTTTTACCAAAATATCGCCATAAATAGTCTTTTACCATGTTCAGTTTCATTTTAGCTTGAGTGACTTATAAAATAAACTTGTTTCTAGGCTTCTGTATTCACAAGTAAATAATGTGACTGCCCGAGTATTGATTTGAAGATGATCATAATAAATGGATGTAATAATCTTCGGTAGCATTTACTCCCAAGTTTGTGCCTTCCTACAAGATTGTGCATTTTATTAAAGCACTGATAAGTTCAGTAACGTCCTCATTGAGTATCGAATGAGAATCCAATATTACGGTTAACATAATTATATTCATTGCTTCCGGTTGCAAAATCTGGAGGCAATTGTTCTCAAAATTTGCATTATATAATATATTCATGAGCTCAAACGCTTCTAACTGATAGATAAATATTTAAATTGGCATTGTCCCTGATTGTACAAACTTGCTCAACTGGTTGGTTTGTGATGGCGGCAATATCAAACTTAAAAAACATTATATAATCATTAGGTCACTGTCACTCGTTGTGTAATGGTGATTTATCTTTACAGGCCCAGATTACCCTCAAGGTTATCAGCGGGTTATATCAGGGTGTCACTACTGTAGAACTGGATAATCTTGCTGCTGAAACTGCCGCTACCATGACAACAAAACATCCAGATTACGCTCATCTCGCTGCTAGAATTGCTGTCTCCAACTTGCATAAAGAAACAAAGAAAGTATTCAGTGGTAAGTTGTGTTCTAGATATGTGTTCTAAACTTGGTCTTATAAATGCAGACAGCACAGCTGTGTCCAGTTTTGTTTTTATACCCCCGCACAACGAGTTGTAAGGGGGGGTATACTGGATTCAGCCTGTCTGTCTGGCTGTGGAAGCAACTCCTCCTACAGTTGCTGATAAGCTGATAAGAAAGTTCTGGATTTGTGTAAACTGTTTAACTGCGAAAGTTAGCCTGGAACTTGAAGGGTTTGCTGTCAGTGTATAACATCCTATTCTATGTTATATACCCCCCGCACAACGAGGTGTAAGTGGGTATACTGGATTCAGCTTGTCCATCTGTCCGTAGACGCATTCTTGTGGACGCAACTCCTCCAACAGTTTTGGCAGGATTTCGCTCAAACTTTCACAGATGAACAACCTCAACATACAGATGTGCATGAAGAAAGGAATTTGCGCTGCAATGAATTTTGGCCGAATAATGGCCCTTTGCGGGCGGGAGTATATTAGTCTGCCGATTGGCGACAGCTCTAGTTGCCTCTGACGTGTGACATGGAACAGTGGATAGTAGTTTATGCATTGATATCCATGAGATTTTGCTAAGATTTGTACTTGCCTACTTGACTGGCTCTTTGAAGGCCCAGTCCAGAACTAATCACCTCATCAGGACTTCTTTAAAAAGGACCCATGACTCTGTATTAAAACAATCAACACATATACTTCTATAATTCATAGCTCTGTGATAGTTGGGCTTAAAACTTTCAGACTTTGATGTTCACACTGATCCCCAGATACATGAATGCTGAAAAGTAGGAGTAAAGGGACCCTTAACTTTCTCTTATTTTTCGTTTTGGATTTAACACTGTTTCTCCAAAAGAATTCTGTTATAATAAAAAAGGCAGCTAATTCACCTAACCAGTTTGCCTGGTCTATGTTATCCAGAACAATATGCCCTTCCCACGAGGAACAAACTAGCAATGTCCTTGCATGTGGAAAAAATACATTATCTGAGTTGAAGCTATTAATATTATTAGTACCCTACTGGTTTTTGACCGGCGGGGACTATAGGTTTGCCGTCAGTCCGTCCGTCAACAACTCTGGATCCTGACGTAACTCAAACAGTTTCCAAGCTAGGTTGATGAAACTTGGTGTGTGGATAGGGGGCAATAAGGGGATAATGCACGTCCAAAAATATTTTGTTCCAACCAAAATTGTGGTTGCTATGGCAACAGAAACATTGAAAATGGCTTAAAACCGTTAGGGGACTTCTGTATTGCTTGCTATTTTAATGAGTTGTTTCTCCAGATTAGGCTGATACTTAAAGTATTGAACTATTTCAGATGTGATGGATGATTTACATACCTGGGTGAATCCAAAGACTGGTAAACATTCACCAATGTTATCCGATGAAGTCCACAAGATAATTAAAGATAACGCTGATGTAGGTATTTAGTCAATCGGTATGCACCAACTAAGTTGTCAGTTATTCAACATGTCTGCAGTCTTTACCTTAATTTTTCCAGACCACTGGCCAATTGGGGCAAGTTGACCAGAAAAATTACTTGCTCGAAACTGCTTATACTGGCCCACCAAAAAGACATTTCTTTAAGCCGTGCTTTAAATCACTTTTGACATAGTACTCAAGTGTGAAAGAGAATAAGTGTTCCAGTGTTTCATTCATTTTACTCGACCTTCTTAATTCTTAACTCATATTTTGCACCAAATACATCTGCATATTTTACCTGCCCAATTGGGCAAGTTCCTGTCAAATTGTGTGTACTTAGAATCATATTTTTGTTATACATAAGATTAAGGAAAATTATTGATGTTTTAATACAACACTATTTATCCTCTATTTTAGTGTTTACAGAGTAATATTCCCATGTTGCTGACTCTGTCTGACTCTCCATTTCCCAAAAGTAAAAAAGTAAAAAAATAAAACCATGCAACATGCTTCATGATGCTTGAACATCATGTCATCTGTTATATGAAGGGTTTGTGTGTAATGTTCTATAATTGTATTTCTTACTTTACAGAGATTGAACTCGGCCATCATCTATGATCGTGACTACACATACAATTATTTTGGATTTAAGGTAAGAACTAACTTTGAGTAAGGACTATTCCTGGCCAGTTGAACTTTGTATATCTCCGTGAAATTTCGTTAAGTTGAAAGGTTTTATTTTCTATTTTGAACCTTATGAAACCAACCTTGCAATTAGTAGTAGCAACTTAGCTGTAGGTCAACTGGCTGCCATATATGGAGAGGCCTAACTTGCTGCCATATATGAGGAGGTCAAACTTGCTGCCATATATGGGGAGGTCCAACTTGCTGTCATATATTGGGAGGTCAAACTTGTTGCCATATTTGGGGAGGCCTAACTTGCTATCATATATGAGGTCCAACTTGCTGCCATATACGGGGAGGCCTAACTTGCTACCATATATGAGGAGGTCCAACTTGCTACCATATATGGGGAGGCCTAACTTGCTACCATATATGAGGAGGTCCAACTTGCTACCATATATGGGGAGGTCCAACTTGCTACCATATATGGGGAGGTCCAACTTGCTACCATATACGGGGAGGTCCAACTTGCTACCATATATGGGGAGGTCCAACTTGCTACCATATACGGGGAGGTTCAACTTGCTACCATATATGGGGAGGTCCAACTTGCTACCATATATGGGGAGGTCCAACTTGCTACCATATATGAGGAGGTCCAACTTGCTACCATATACAGGGAGGTCAAACTTGCTACCATATATGGGGAGGTCCAACTTGCTACCATATATGGGGAGGTCCAACTTGTTGCCGTATATGGGGAGGCCTAACTTGCTACCATATATGAGGAGGTCCAACTTGCTGCCATATACGGGGAGGCCAAACTTGCCGCAATATATGGGGAGGTCCAACTTGCTGCCATATATATGGAGGCCCAACTTGCTGTCTTATTTGTCATAAAATATCCAAATACAATTTTAAATGACGATTTGGACAATCGGTTATTGGATAATAATGAAAACCCTGGAAACAAAGTCAAACTTTTAATTGAATTTACTCTTTTCAGACTTTGGAGAGATCTTATTTGTTGAAGATAGATGGTAAAGGTAAGTGTACCATTTTATATTTACTAGAGATGGGACCAAATATTCAGAAATCAAATGAATATTAGAAAAATTAAGGTTTCTGACATTTTCACTGAAAAATGGAAACACTTAATTATTCTTTTACGCTGCTAATTAATGGCCATATTGTATAAATTTCGAATATTTGAATACTGATGTCGGATTTTTGGTGACTTTAAATTTAAAGTCAATGAAGCAGGAAATGTTTCTATTTCCAATTAATGATCAATGATTACCAGGGGCTGAACTTCCAAGGTTCTTTTGAGTGCAATATTTTACCATTTTCAACCCAAATATCTGTATTTAAAGTAAATGATAAATATAAACTATATTAATCATTTACTTTAAGACTCCATTGCAAAGCTGATAAGAAAGTGCTGGATTTGTGTAAACTACTGTTTTAACTGTGAAAGTTAGTCTGGAACTTGAAGGGTTTGCTGTCAGTGTATAACATTGATCAACATCCTATTCCATGTTATTATACCCCCTGCACAAAGAGTTGTAAGGGGGGGTATACTGGATTCCGCTTGTCCGTCTGTCGGTAGGGTAGACACATTCTTTTGGATGCTACTCCTCCTACGGTTTTGGCAGGATTTCACTCAAACTTTAACAGATGAACAATCTCAACATATGGATGTGCATGAAGAAAGGAATTTGCGCTGGATGAATTTTGGCAGAATTATGGCCCTTTGCCGGCGGGGGTATATTAGTCTGCCGTATGGCGACAACTCTAGTTGTACTAGCATGTTTTGTCTTCATGTTACAGTTGTTGAACGTCCCCAGCATATGCTTATGAGAGTTTCTGTTGGTATCCACCATACTGATATAGACGCTGCCATTGAGGTGAGTTCTTACATGATATGACATCAGCAGTTGCGTTAGCGTGCGTACGGGCGTATGTTACGCCAGGAAATCGGCCGTGTACGCCGGAAATCAAACTCTCGTTCGTACAGCGTACGTCAATAAAATATGTTATACCTTGATAATCAATACGCAGGACGTCCTGTTGTGTAAACTTCAGACGGTGAAAGCCGCATCAGACTGATTTCATTAATCACGCTAAATCATTGGCCAATCGATAAACGTTCGCTCCGCCCACCGATTGTCAGCTAATTTGATTGACGGCCTGATCATGCGTAGTGTACATAATAATTTACGCGATTGCTGCGGTAATCAAATTCACCAAAGGTGTGTTTAATTAACATGCGTGGTTGTACGCATAATTAAAAAAAGACACGAGTGAAAACGTATGTTCTGCAAATATCGAGTTTAAAAAGAATATTTACCTTGTAATTCATATTCCGCGCGTTTACATAAATCCCAGACACAAAATATCACAACTCTAACATACTTTTGCCAACGTTCGGTCGGCAGTTTCATCAAACGAGCGTGCGGCATCAATGTCTACGTTAAGGACGTTTGATGTGACTGACGCGCTTCCCTTCAAAGGTGCGGGTAGTGCCTCGGCAGTCTTTGATCGTGCGGCATGCGAATTTATCCCGTAAACTGTATGCGATACACGTGTGTTAAATTTGAGGAATTTATTGATTGACGCAGCGAATTTTTTTCTGAATTTGCAGAGAGCGCGAACTTTAAAATCGTGTAAATGACGTGGTGTTCGGAAGCATTAAATGGTGCTGGTATTATTCGAGTTTTAACACATTTTGTGGCATTTAAACAATAGCAATTAAAATATGAGTTTAGGTGCATAAATTACTGCAAATGGCCGGGAAAAGAACGACTTATATGACATACAAGTTGCACTATTTCGGATATGTACATATCTTCGGATAAACTCGTGTTTTATTTTGTTTTGGCTTCTATTATTGTAAGAATTCAAGTGTGGTATTAGTACTTAAATCAAGTAACATTTTTTGAACATCTAATTCTTAACCCTACTCTCCATAGACACACCTCAATTTTCAATAAAATATGTATCATGTTCAGAAGTAAATTTTCATTGTTTACCTCATGATAGTGTATATACATCTTGCTGATAATAAGGATGACCAATTAAAATGTTTATAAACAGGCTACTAGTATATGCCGATGTAGCAAAGGGTTAAAATGGATTGTAAATATGCTTGAACCAGTACGCTGAACTGACCATATCATTGAGCAATCATACATGTAGCTGGATTGATCATATATCAAAACAATACACTGTAACACATATTAAGTAAAGGGTTAAATGGGCTCTAAGTACAGATAAAACATTTCATGAATGTAATCTGAACTTAGTAACAATGGTTGGACAATCCTACATACTGTTTGATGGCACTACATTACTGAATGTACACGCAGAGTTGATGTTCGAAACTTGGGACTTCCGTAAAATCATACTGGGGCTTCCCAAATCAAAGGTCAGGAAGTCAGGACTTCCTGAAATTTAGCCTTAATGCAGGGCCTGTGACATACACCACTGCCAAAGGTCCAGAGGTCTGCATTTCCTGCACTGGAAGGAATTAACTTTGCTGCAGACAGTCATTTGATGAAAAAAGTATTGACTAAGTTATGGTCAGTGTGTATCTAGTGATGTTTACCACAAATAGGAGGAGAGACCTTGATTTTGTGTCGGCTGTTTAGATGTCACAAAGTTGTTTGCCAAGTTCTTCTTAACCAGTTCTCGGATTTCCATGAAACTCAGCATAAATTGTTGGTAAATAGTCTATATGTGCAATTTTTCTGCAATTGTTGGTGATTATTGAGTAATAGAGATATTACTGATTCAGAAGAACTAAACATGAATGCTTGTATTAAACCTGGTTGTGCATAGTGTCAGGGAATTGAAGTCAGAAGATTCTTGCAGGAGAAATGGCCTTTGTTATTGGAGACATGATGGTTTTGTGTCCATGAACCCTTCAAGTTTATATAAAAGGTGTAACATGCTATTATACAAGATGTATCACGATTTATCCTCGTGCATTCAGAACGTCATCAGTCAAAGTACATGCTAAATATTTCTCACATAAACAATTTCCGATAACAAACCAAGAACGTGTTAATGATAGTGCCATGCCTATGAGTAATAACTACTACCCTTGGGAGTATTGGCCTTTCAGGAATCGTGATCAACATTACACAACCAGGCAGAACACTAGGCATACATGCCATTAGCAGTTGTGATAAAGTTAATGTGTGGACCTGAGATAAACATGTTTTTACAGGTTCCCATGGTCAAGGAAAAACGTGATTTTTTTTCAAGGTCAGGGGATTTTGAAATAAAACATAATTTTTTCATGGTCAGGGAAAAGTAACGGGATTTTGAAATTAGTCAGGGAAATCTGAAAATTGAGCCATAGTCAGGGAATTCTTTATTATAGCTGTCAAAAAATGCCAATTCATATGTAGAAGAAAACAAAAAATGAAAAACATCTTTACTCGCCCTGCTCGCTTTTGACAGTTCTAGATTTTCATAACTTTGTCAATCGTCAGCCCTAGACTTACTAATTTAAGCTTTTGTGTTCCAGATAAAGCTAATGTAATATATCTTCCTTTTCTCTATTTTTATTGTCATATTTTACCAGTAAGTCCTGGAAAACTACTGTGTTGTCAGGGAATTTTGTGTCAGAATATTTGTGGGAACCCTGTTTTACAATTAATTATTGGTCTACATAAGACGATCAATCGACTCTGTCTTTGAATCATTTGATTTGATAAAAATTTGTTCGTACTACACATAATAGTAAATAAGTAATGTGCTGCTGTGGGCATGTTAGTTGATCACATTCATTGCTTGGTCAATACGTGTTTGATCTTGATGAAAATTTCAACATATGTAGTTTGGATGTGTAGAGTTACAATCAGGGTGGCCACAGACTCGGGAAAACAGGGTTAATGCCAAAAACAAATTCCCTGCAGGGAAAAATCGGAATTTCAAAATAGGGCAAAAATCAGGGAATTTTACAAAAATTGGAGGAAAAAATGTGTCTACTGGCAAATTCTCTTCATGACTTTATTCAATAGTTGTATTTCTTCAAACAAACTGTATTTATTATACAATAGGTATAAATAGGATTAAAAGGGGATTTTGAAGGCCATATTTTCAGCTGTATATGAGTCGCGAACACCGAAAACCATCAATGGAAAATAACCTTTTTGTGAGAGAAAAATTTGGGAATTTCTATGTTTTAATCATCTAACTACAATTGTCACAAACAGAATAAAAAATGATGACATCATCAGAAATTAAAGTCACGCATCTTTTTCGTGTTCATAGGGCGTGTCAGGTTGCTAATGCACCTGTGGCCCTGCTGTGCCGATAAAGTTCGTTTTCAAGTCTATGTTCTTATTAATTACAGAGACAGAAGTAAAGAAAACAGTGATATGAATAAAGCCCAATTTAGGTTAAGAAATGCCGACTTTCATAAAAATACAATTTCTGACAGGGTTAGCTCCCCTTGACCATAACAATAAAAGTATAAAAAAAACACCCATGTTGTTGAGTGAAAAATCGAATTATTTGTGGGTTTTTAGCTCACCTGTCACATAGTGACAAGGTGAGCTATTGTGATCACTCTTCGTCCGTGCGTCCGTCCGTCAACAATTCATTCAAACGACTTCTCCTCCTGAACCACTTGACCAATTTCAACCAAACATGGCCGCCAGTGGGTGGGGCGCTGTTTTTCCCTATATATCTATAGTAAAATCTTTAAAAATCTTCTCCTAAAAGTACTAGTTGGATTTCATTATAAATTGGTTTAATTGTTCCTTGGGTGATCCTTAATAGTTACATTCCACGCAGAACTGATAGGAAAATCTTTTAAAAAATCAACCGCTTGCCAGATTTCAAAATAATTTTACAGAAATAGATTTTGGGTGACCCTCTTAAGAAATTGACATTTTTGTCCTGATTCGTCAAAAAACATGGCCGCCAGTGGGTGGGGTGCTGTTTTTCCCTATATATCTATAGTAAAATCTTTAAAAATCTTCTCCTCTAAAGTACTAGTTGGATTTCATTATAAATTGGTTAAATTGTTCCTTGGGTGATCCATTCTTAAAATAGCTAAAAGAGTTACATTCCACGCAGAACTCTGGTTGCCATGGCAACCGATGAAAATCTTTTAAAAAATCAACAGCTTGCCAGATTTCAAAATAATTTTACAGAAATAGTTGTTGGGTGACCCTCTTACAAAATTGACATTTTTGTCTTGATTCGTCAAAAAACATGGCCGCCAGTGGGTGGGGCGCTGTTTTTCCCTTTATATCTATAGTAAAATCTTTAAAAATCTTCTCCTCTAAAGGTACTGGCTGAATTTCATATTAAATGGGTAACAATATTCCTTGTCTTATCCTTTCTAAAAAGAGCTTAAAGAATTATAATCCATGCAGGACTCTTTATTGCCATGACAACTGATTGGAAAAAACTTTTTTAAAAACACTTGATCAATGTGCACAGGTGAGCGATCTAGGGCCCTGTGGGCCCTCTTGTTTAATTTGACAATAAATCTAAAATTCAAATTTACCATCAATAAAAATAATTGCACCTACGCGTCAATTTCTTGGCCATTTTACTTTTTTTGATGTTTCATGGTTCAATGAACTGCTGTATTTAATTTTGAAGAAAAAACTTTGTTTATCCAGTCCTTTGATAGTCAATACACAAAATTTAATGCAAAAATAATAAAAAATAAAAAAAGTTATAACGTTAAAACCATGTGTGTACTTTAAAGTTTTGCCGAGTGTAGTAATGGTTTGGTCAGGTACTCCAGTTAAGGTCGACCTGATCAGTTGTATAAAAAACTAAATGTATGATTTAAACCCAATTGTACAATTATCATGAGTTCTAGTTAATGTTTTAATAACTGCATATTATATAGCATAAATTTAAAGTATTCTTTAAACTCACGAAGAATATATACTTAATGTCATTTCTGTTTCATCCAAAACACGTTTGTCTAAATAGAGATAGAACATACTATCATTTTATCTATCATGTGTCCTTTGAGCTCATAGAATCTACATCAAACCTCAACTTTACTTGGGTAAGTCTCGTTTAATTTAGAAATGTGTCCATAATTTTCATGTAACATTTGCATATTACATTTACAGACCTACAACTTGTTGTCTGAGAAATGGTTTACTCATGCCTCGCCCACATTATTCAATGCTGGTACAAACCGTCCTCAACTCTCCAGGTAAGTCCTGTCTCAATTACAATGGCCATGTGGTCTGGGGTTTGCCTCCCTTTACAACCTCTTACCAAATATTTAATAAACATTTTGTGCAATTGACACTCAGTATTTAAAAGAGAAAGAGCTGGCCTCTCTCCACTCATACCTTTGTGAAGATGGAACCATGGTTACCATGAGAAATGGAGGGTCAAGGGTGATTAAAATAAGCTGTAGAATACTACAATAAATTATTATGTCTTCCACATGTAGTTGGGGAGATCTCAATTTTGTGCTGCATGTCTCTTGCGAAGTTTGTCAGTGCTTGTTCTCTTTGACTGGTCTGATTTCAATTAAACTTCACCTAAATGCTTGGTACCAAGCCTATTTGTGTACATTGTTAAGTATTGTCAGTGGTATGACCCTATGTGGTTATGAAAATTCCATGTTCTATATACTGTTAGCCTTAAGTTTTGTTTAGTTGGTTATGCCATGTAGAGTGTAAAGTTATAACTGCTTTGTCTTTATGTAGATTTCATGACTGTTCTTATATAAATGCACAATGAGGCTCACAGGGAAGGCTGGGTATGTACTGAACTGTCTTGCTACTTCAAATAAAGTCTTTGTTATTATTTTCACTATATATGACGTTATGTACATATTTACAGTTGTTTCCTGTTGACGATGCATTCTGACAGTATTGAAGGAATCTACGACACTTTGAAACAATGTGCTTTAATCTCCAAATCTGCCGGTGGTATAGGTTTGAATATTCACAACATCAGATCTATGGGAAGTTACATTGCTGGGGTAAGCTTGCTCTGTTAATATGGTTTTCCTGGTTCTTTTGGGAAATGGACCAAGTCATGATTTGGGACATTTATAATAACAAGAAGCTTAAAGCTCTTGTTCAGTTGAAAAACAATTAAATAACTTATGATTGAGCTTCAAATATGTCCATGTAAATAATGAACCTTGAATAATTCATACAATTGGGAAAAATTGACAATTCTTTTCATTGGAAATGAGTCCTTTTGCTTCGGGAATGTGTTCGTTTCCAGGACTTGCACAATGTGTAAAATAACTCCATCGATATTAACCCTATCTCAACCTTGTTGCATGAATACATTAAAAGGTTCTTGCGCAGAAAGTGTTAATTTCTGTTCAGTGTGTTAAATGTTTTACCTTGACTATTGGAATATCAATGGAGCCAGTGTGTGTAACAACGAAGTCAGTGGTATATAAATGTGTAAAATGGGGTTTGATCGCTTGTTTATGTCTTTCGACCACCAATTTCCTACCAATTTAATCATTAAACTGGTTCAATGCAAGAAATGTAGCCGGTAATAAATCCCTCAGTAGTCAGCCTGTGTAGTTTCAGCTGAACTTTACTGGACAGGGTTTTCCTCATGACTTGTTCATTTTATATAATAATTATATTATTACAGACAAATGGAACTTCTAATGGTTTACTGCCCATGTTGAGAGTGTATAATAATACAGCTAGATATGTGGACCAGGGTGGAAATAAGGTGAGTTTATGAATATCACCATACGCCAGAACATCAGTTTCCACTCAATACTTAGATTAGTGTTTGCCCGACTTTTGACCAATCAGCCGACTTGATTTCCGTTACTTAATCTCTGAAGAAGGTTCTATTGTTCAAAGTAATGTGTCTTCACCGAGAAGTAATTTGAATTGACTGCATAAATATGATAGCACATTAGTATTTGTTGTATATGTGCAAATAAACCATGCCACTTCGTGAAGCAAGTCTTAGCGAAAGCGTGTGATTTTAACCACAGTTGTGAATGTGTGGTATCAGTGAAAACAACAGTTAAAGAATGCACGCCTTATTGAAGGACATCCCTGATTTAATGTAATCATCCCATTGGCCATTATACATTATTTTTCTCGGACATACTGTCCATATGCAGAACAATGGTGAGACACGTAAACCACATGTTTCTTGGGGTTTCAAATTTGGGGTGTAGCTTAGTGGGTAATAGTTAGTGAAACGTTTTCTTCAAGGATTTATAAACGTAATCACTCCATTCCTTTAGGTTAAAAATCCTTGAAAAAATAGTTTCACATACTCTACTCTAAACTTAGAAATGAGATACAGGATTGAAACTTGCTGTATTGGTGCTTTGTTTGAAGGCTCATCTTTTAATGAAAATCAGACTGTTGGTGTCCAAGTCACTAATACTAAAATTTAAAAATCGATTTTTGCTGAAAACTTTAGTTAGGATTGAGTCATTAGGATATTAGGCAGCTTTAAGTTGCCGTATGTGAAGACCCAGGCCTCAATTAATCTACTCGTCTGTCTAGCGTCACTCTTGTTAACGTACATGTACATTCCAGCGTCCTGGTGCGTTTGCCATCTATCTGGAACCTTGGCATGCTGATATATTCGACTTCTTGGATTGTAAGAAGAACACAGGAAAGGAAGAACAGAGAGCTCGTGATTTGTTTTATGCTATGTGGATACCTGATCTATTTATGAAGAGAGTAGAGGGAAATGGTGACTGGACATTGATGTGTCCGGCTGAATGCCAGGGACTCCAGGATTGTTGGGGTGAAGAGTTCGAGGAATTATATACAAGGTTTGTTTTACTTTAATGATTGATTTTCAGGGATATCAATGGCATTTTGGGGACTGAAGCCTTGACCTCCTGAGGGGGGATGCTTTTTATTTGTAGAGCGAAAAAGGTTATGTAGTCAAATTAATGATCAAGAGTGGTTCAATTGATTTCATTTGGGAACATAAATTTGCCTTTAAAGTTGCTAAAGTTGTCCTTCCTTTAAGAACTGCCAATGTTAAAATTAAGTTTCCTTACAGAATCAGGTCGGAGATTTTGTCCTAAAAGTTGGATAGTTCTATGAGTACACAGCACTTAATAATTTTATGTTCATAATTATACCCCCAGATACATAATATATCTGGGCTGTACTGGAGTCATGCTTGAGGTTGGTTGGTCTGTCTGTTGGTCTGTGCAAAATTTGTCCGCGCTATTTCTCTCTAACCATTGGTCGGATTTTAACAAAACATTGCATAACTGATCAGTACCAAGTCTAGTTGTGCATATCTGACTGTGATAAGCAGTTACTGGGGGTATTCATCACATTCAGTGATATTTCTTGCTTTTAATTGTCAGGTATGAGAAGGAAGGCAAAGGACGAAAAACAATTAAAGCTCAGCAGTTATGGTATGCTATCATAGAATCACAAACAGAGACTGGTACCCCATACATGTTGTACAAAGATCATTGTAACAGGAAGTCCAATCAACAAAACCTGGGTACCATCAAATGTAGCAACCTGTGTACTGAGATTGTTGAATACAGTTCTGCTGATGAGGTAAATTATCACAGTCAGGGGTGTCAATATTCCTGATTAATCCGGAATTCCAGATTTGTCTATCCTGAAAGACCAAAATAAAAATTATTTGATGAAAATATGTCAACAAATTGCAAAGTTATGGTCAATTTAATGTGTACTGAAGGATTTTATTCAATAAAAACTGAGTTAAATATTGAAACAAAATGGTTGAAGGCCTCTTGTTTGGCAAAAATGGTTGGCTCCATATGATTTTCAGGATTTTTATTTGGCGCTGTTGACACCCCTGCATAGTTTAACAAATACTACCCTCTAGAGCTGTTGTAAAATAGTAATTGGCGTAATGAAATAATGAACAAGATTGTCCTAAGTGGCTCATCTGTAGTACCGCATGCTGGCCCCTTTGGTTACATGAGTAATCATTTACAATTTCGGACCTAGCTTCAAGAAACTGCAGCCTATATTGCATGTACAAGGTTTTATACATTGTCTTAATGAGTGACCATGTTATTTACATTAGCCGACACTTATCAAAACTTTGAAGATGCCATATAGACTAACATGCCTTGCATATAGATTTATGTTATATTTTACTATATGTTTACTTTATTTAAAGGTGGCCGTATGTAATTTGGCTTCAATAGCATTGAACATGTATGTACGCCCAGACAAGACGTATGATTTCGCCAGACTTGCTGAGGTGACCAAAGTGATTGTACGCAATTTGAACAAGATTATTGAAGTTAATTATTACCCTGTGATTGAGGTAAGGCTGATTTATTTCCTGCAATTATTACATGTACCAAACTTGCCTTAGATTTAAAGTACAAGGTAAATAACACAGAGGTCATACAAATCCCGATTATTAATGTAACAAAATTACGGGACTTTTGGCTTTTCATAAGTTGAATTGTATCAATTAAACAGTTTGGGTTTAAAAATTATTTGCTTATGGCACTTTGCGTTTTGTTGTCAGGATTAGGCATGTTGAGCATATTGTCAAGAGTATTTTGTCCAATGATTGCTGCCAGAGTAAAAAGGCAGAGTTATATAATGGCCCTTCGTGGAAGACATACATTTGGTGTCAAAAATCTTTCCTGTTATGTAGGCAGGGCTATTAATCTCATGCTGCATGGCTCTAGTCATTGATTTAATAGAAACTTGAAAGAAACACAAAAGCAAAGGGCTAAGAATCAGAAGCACCAGAACTATGAAATAAAACAGAATTTTAAGTCAGTTTCCCTTCCTGTAAACTGTTATGAAGGAGATCTAGTTACAGTGGTGGCTATATCATTAACCATTGACAAAATTTGTTACTCTTTCAGGCTAGAAATTCAAACATGCGACATAGACCTATAGGTATCGGTGTACAAGGTTTAGCTGATGCCTTCATCCTGATGAGATTTCCCTTCGAAAGTGAGAAAGCTCAACAACTAAACAAAGATATATTTGAAACAATATATCATGCAGCATTAGAAGCAAGTTGTGAATTAGCTGAAAAAGACGGTGCTTACAAAACATACCAGGGCTCACCGGTCAGCAAAGGGGTAAGTATAGTACAACCTCCAGGGGTGTCAATATTCCTAAAATTCCAGATTCAAGATTTGTCTTATCCTAAAAATGCTATGATTTCTGACCAAAATAAAGTTATTTGAAGAAAATATCTCAAGAAATGGCAAAGTTATGGTAAATTTAATCTGCTCTGAAGGATTTTCTTAATACAAACTGAATTCATTATCATATGGAAACAATGTCAATGAAGGCCTCTTGTTTAGCAAACAATTTTACTGATTTTTAAATTGGCCCTGTTGACACCCCTGAACCTCTCCAGAGTGGCCCCCTGTGGAGCAACAACCTCCTTGACAACACTTGACTTCCCCTAAGCTTATGTTTACTATATAGTCGACCTCTGTAGAGCAAGTACCTCTAAACAAAGTAAAATACATACAGCTTCCAAAGAGTGTTGCTCTACAGAGGTTGTGCTTTAGGTGTATGTATTTGGCCATGGATTCTTAAAAATTTATTTGTTGTTGCCCTTCATTCTCCTATAACAGCCTATATAGCCTTATAACTAGGGACACTGTTTTAGCATTAGTCACAAAGTGTTAAATGTTGTTATAATAAAATCCATCTTTAACCACAAAGTGTACCAAACAATAAAATTTTTAAAAAAAGATGTGACTTGTACACATGTAAGTAATTGCTTTTCACATGTGGGTCGGTCTGTAAGCTGGTCGGTAGACCAATGCTGTGCGATCAATTTCTCAACGAACAGACCAAGGATCTATAAACTGTATATATGACCCATATTGATTTTGAGAACAGCAGGTCAGTTGCTGAGGCTTTTAACCTAAGTATTTAACTATTTGCTGCCATGGGGCATACATGTTTTACAGACATCTTGTTTCAACATGTCCCTGTATGCTGAAATGCTACTCGGCTGAAATGAATAGTTGGCCTTTTGTTATATTTAGCCTAAAATATTAGATAATATTTTTTTTAGATACTTCAACACGACATGTGGGGCGTTAAGGATACAGACCGTCATGACTGGCCTGCGTTACGAGCAAGGATTGCTAAGTAAGTAAAGTGTTTATAATTTGTCAATCTTAGGTTTTTAACTCATAGAAAGGTTTGTCCTCCATATGTGTGGCAGTGCATCCCTCATGTCTGCCTGTCCAAAAAACTGGTTCTTGACATAAGTGAACAAGTTTCCCAGCAAGATTTATAAATGGAACTTGGTATGTGAATAGGGGCCACTAAGGAGATTATGCACGGTCAAAAATTTTTTATCGTTCTTTGTTTATATTGAAAACTAAAGTTGCAGGCCTGAGAATAAATGCAAATTACCAGACCATTATTCTAAAAAATTGTTGAAACCAGTACTGAAAAACAAGTAGAGTTCTTTAGCCATTGTGGCATTGAAAAGGCTCAAGTGAAATATGCTTGCAAATGTGAATTGTTCCATATTGTTGTGTCATTAAAAGTTTTTTCACATATTTGCAGACATGGAGTAAGGAACAGTTTGTTACTGGCTCCTATGCCAACAGCCTCTACTGCACAAATACTCGGTAATAACGAGTCAATAGAAGCTTACACCAACAATATATACACCAGGCGTGTTCTCTCTGGAGAGTTCCAGGTAGGTACAACTGTTTAGGGATCTGATTGTATACCCAAATAGAGGTTCAGGCTTAATGGCCCCTGAAAAGTAACAAATGGGTATTGTTTGGTTTTCATTAGTAATAACAGATTTCGATAGAAATCATGGTTGAAAATAATGGTTTGTAAATAACCATTCAATTTTTCACAAAAAAATTTGCCCAAAAGGTTATCAAATGATAAAGATTCTTTAACTTCCAGAAATGCTGGCTTTATCACAAAAAGAAACAGAATGGCCTGATGTCAGTAATATCCGGATTGAACTGCAGAAAATAAGTTATTTGACGATAAATTTCAAAGAATTGTCAAAGTTATGGTCATTTGAAGTTCCATAATCTCAATTTTGATAATAAAATAATGTTTGAAACATGAATATGGTGTATGTATGTGTGCTAATGGCACCTGAAACAGACTAGCGACTCTCTTCAGGATTGGGCATTTTGTCTCAGTAGCACCCCTAGAGTTATGGCCCTTGATGGAGACATACATTTTTGTGTTAAAAACACTTAAAATTGTAAAACATGCAACCAAAATTGAATAGAGACAAGCAATTGGCTGGTTGAAGGTGAGAAGATCAAATCATATGTCTGAGTCAGTAGACGAGACTAAAAATGAGAGGAACTAAATATTTGTCTCAATTTTAGATTGTGAATCATCATATGTTGAAAGATCTGACTGAGATTGGACTCTGGAATGAAGATATGAAGAATTTAATGATCGCGCATGGAGGTTCTATCCAGGTAGGATACTAACCTATATAGTTAATGTCCCTTCACCAGGCTACCACAGTGCCCCAGAAGACTTAATTTGCTTTTCAGTACCTAATATGGTGTTTTTAAATCACTACCGCTGTAATATTTGTAGATAGATCACTCTAATTTCTCAATATTTCGACCTAACAAGGTCTTCTTCAGGAGGATGAAACACTACCACTGTGTTTCTTTTGACTTTTGGGGCAAAGGGGTCCGGGCCCAAATGAGGGGGAAATTAACGTGCAGAAAAGCTGAATGGGAATTTTCACTCATTGTTAAATTCTCCTTAAGTCATAATAAATGTATAGTATGATCGTTTAATGGTGGTATTTTAAGCATGAAAACAAACTATTTCAATCCATTCTGCAATCATTATCAACACAATTTACTTTATTTGATACAAAATTGAGCTAGACTCCCAAGGGGAAAATTTAGAAATCTTTTGGGGAAAAATATATACTCTGCTGAAATGGGAAAGGGGCCAAATATCAACATACATTTATGCTTAAAAAAACTGCAAGTGTTAATATTGTCTTATTTGAGTGATTATTTAAGAAATAAAAATCTGTTCACGTATTTTGTCAGTGAATAAAACATGGGCAGGAGTTCGGATGCGGAAAAATTAAATCACGAGTGCGTAGCACGGGTGATTTAATTTTCCGCATCCGAACGAGTGCCCGTGTTTTATTCACCGACAAAATATAAGAACAGAGTTTTTATTTCGATTCTAAACATGATAATATCCCACACTATTTAACTGTGCGCATTCAATTTTCACCCATTTGACATTTAACATAATTCCACGCTGAAATTGAGTGGCTTATGAGCTGGTACAATTACCTCCCTCGTTAATGAAAACGACCTTCGTAATTTTCTGAAGGAAATAACACATTTTAAACATTGAAACAATTTTAATTACACGAGTAGGTAAGGTATCTATTTCATGAAATGAAAAATTTATATAAATAAAATGATAATCAGAAGTATTAATTTAACTTAGTTTCGAGACTATATTGGAGTTTCTAAAAATAGATTCCTAATGGCTGTAACACTGGATTCTCGTGCAACTCGCCTTGTTGGGGACTCATGGAAGTTTTTACGATACAGTTTACGTTCATTCATAAATATGTCACGTGGTACGGGACGTAAATAGTAACAGCCAATTTGATAGGTATGTTTTATGGGGGTAATAAAACATGCTCTTGTCTGCTCTGTTTAATGGATTAATCCGCATATCGTTTTAGAATATGGCATATATTATGTTTAAAGACACCCTTTAATTATTGCCAAACATGCAGTTTTATCTGTTAAAACCTTTCAACCATTCTGGTGGATCTCAAAGCCCATCATTGCCCTAGTGCTTTTAAATACTTCTTGGAGAAAATCTAATAGAATTAATGATAAAATTGTTTTATTTCAGAACATTGATGGAATTCCTGCTGATATTAAAGATTTGTACAAGACAGTGTGGGAAATTTCCCAGAAGACAGTTCTCAAAATGGCCGCCGATCGTGGTGCATACATCGATCAGAGTCAATCGTTGAATATTCATATTGCTGAACCTAATTACGGCAAACTGACCAGCATGCATTTCTATGCTTGGAAATTGGTAAGTAAAAGGGAATGCTGTTTAACCCTTTATTGCATAAACCCTGAAGTTTGCTATTAAGAGATGAACTAGAATGTTTACGATGTCGTGTACAGCTGTTTCATGACAAATCACAAGGATTATCTCCCTTGGAAAGGTATCGTATTATGTCTATTGAATTGTCTCCCCTGCATACTGATTTTGAAAATAAACAGTGATGGGCATAAGACTGCCCTGCTGCGTTAAACGAAGAATTACATGACAACATTTCGTACCTGTTACGTACCAGGTTAGAAACGTGCGTCAAGTTATTCTTTGTTGAACGCTGGGATGGTAATTAATTGTATCTATAATGTTAATGGTTGACATAGAAGTTATGCCGTAATATGACATCTATGTTGAAGTCTTAAATGTGTTTAACATTTATAATCATTGACGCTGGAAGATTTCGATGATAAAAATTAGTTGGGTTTAGTTTTGGTTCACATGTTCAGTTCTTGCAGTGTGCTTTGCTTTGTTTATTGTATTTCTATCTCCATTTTATGGTCGAGTGCAGTTGCAGAAAAGATGGGAAAATGGGACTTCATTTTACGATGAATTATATTATAAAAGTATATTTTATCTACTAAATTGGTCAATAATTCTTGCAGGGACTGAAGACTGGCATGTACTACCTGAGAACAAAACCTGCAGCACAGGCCATACAGTTCACAGTAGATAAAACAAAGCTTAATCAATCCAACAAAGCCAAGGATGAAGATACCAGTAAAGCCGACACAGAAATCCAAGAGAAGAATATGGCCACCATGGCGTGTTCCTTACAGAATAAGGACGACTGTTTGATGTGTGGATCTTAGATCTAGTTGTTAAACTATGAACCATGTGTATCAGTGAAATCTGTCTCTTTGGAATCATGAACATTTTTCTCGGCCTTTCTGTTGTGGTGATTCTGCTTGATGTATAGAAGTTGTCTTTCTGGCTTAGACCACATGCATATACCGTCAACAGTTGCAACATGTCATGCATTTGCAACAGAACATACAGGCTTGTGATTCTTGCTCCTTTTTTACTTCAAATTTTTGACACGCGTCTTTGGTCCAGATTTAGTCGGGCCTACTAAATATTTTGTTTTTGCAAGGGTAATTAGGTGTGGTATTTCAGCTTTTTTTCTTTTGGAGCAATAGCAGACCTGTATGTACATATGACAGAAAAACCGCTGCTGCATTGGATGACCACTTATTTGTAGTTTAAGAGGATGATTGTATGAAGGGTAAGGTGGTCAGTTTTGATGTATAGTGCTATATAGTATTTATTGTTTATAGTATGAAACTGGAATGTCTGTATCCCGGTAGTATAATATATTGTGTTTGGTCCCCGGTAGTATAATATATTGTGTTTGGTCTCAGTGTGTGTATGGATGATCATGTTTGTGTTATAAATACATCATATATCATAACAAGAATTGTATTGCTTGTCTATCAAGATGTTTTAGTATCGTTATGGTTACACAGTCCAGTGTTGTCCTGCTACCAGGGCCCGATCTCCCGAAACATCTCAATCTGAGCTCAGTCTCAACTCAAATTTTGTCACCTATTGTTTGATACAGTTTTCATGCGGAATTACACTCTAAATTGTTATGACAAAACAGAAACTGTATTCTGAGTTTATTATACTAGTAGTAAAAATTTGAGAGCTTGAGCTTTCTATTTTTTTAAAATTCAGACTGATTTGAGCAAAATCTCAATCTGAGTTGAGATTTTTACTTTAGATGCTTCGGCAGATCGGGGCCTAAGTGCTACAGTACAGAAATTTTAACTAGATCCTCAAACTTCTTTTGGCATCATTCAACAGCTGATATCTTGTCAATAATTTCATAATCTGGGAGTATCACAAAGATGCTCTATGTGTAATACAAATCTAAGGACCAACTTTGCATGAAATATTGCTCCCAGAAATTGATTATATTCAATGCAAGAACCTTGTAATATATTCATGCATAAGTTAGTCACTGTACTATACCAAACACTCGAGCTTTTTGCTACTGGGAAGCGTTAATGGTATACTATTACACAAGCAAATCATTACAGAAGAGGTTTGTTGCATAATATGGTTTTTGCGTAACAAACCACAGAAATCGTATGCTGTTAGCTTGTCAGTGACGATGATTGCATAGACATAGGCAACCTGCATCATGGTAACGTTTATCAAAGCACAGAATCTTGAAATAAATTTTGTAATGCACAAATAAAAATTCTTTTACAACTACAAATTAGGAACATATATCCTGTTTGTGGGATTTCATTAACTGAATCATTGTTAGTATTACAAAAAATGTTTATGCAAGTGCTTCGATAAAACAGTACGCTCTGTATGTTACAAACTGCTTTAAGATGCACTTCCTGCAGTCAAACAAAAACTACAATACAATCTTGTCAAGCAGCCATTCGTAGGATACCTTAAATGTTACGCCTTTCAGCATGTGGCTATTAGAGTATATAAAAGCTCCGCGAGTCGCATGTGTCGCCTGATGAAATGCACATTTGTCATGGAAAACTATCCAGTATAGGGCTAAATATCAGACTCACAAGAGTTCTCTAGTCATCTGAACTAAAAGCGACGCTCTGGACAAACAAATGTCCTGATAAAATCAATCTGAAGGGAATCATTCAAACACTATACAATCTAGTGTTATGATTCTTGCGCACTGCACTTCATGTCACAGCAAAGAAACATGCATTCCTATTTTTGAGTCATTAATAGTTATGGTAACAAAGTTATGCCACGGACAAGAAATGCTTATAAAATCAATCAAAGGGAAAAAATTGAAAAATGGCACAAGGAAGAGTTACGGTTCTTCGGTACTGCACTTGGACTTTTGGTAAGAAACATGCATACCAAGTTTCAAGTCATTCAACCTCATGGTGACAAAGTTATCCTCCGGACAAGAAATGCTCAAATTAAATAAATCTAAGGGAAATAATTCAAAAACGATGCAAGGCAGAGTTATGGTTCTTGCGCACTGCATTTCGGCTAATTGCAAGAAACATACATACAAAATCTTGAGTCATTTGAACTTAAGGTGACAAAGTTATGCTCCGGACAAGAAATGCTCTAATAAAATCAATCAAAGGGAAATAATTCAAAAACTATGACAGGTAGAGTTATGGTTCTTGCGCACTGCACTCCGGCTTATTGCAAGAAACATGCCTATCAATTCTTGAGTCATTTGAACGTAAGGTGACAAAGTTATGCTCCGGACAAGAAATGCTCTAATAAAATCAATCAAAGGGAAATAATTAAAAAACTATGACAGGTAGAGTTATGTTTCTTGCGCACTGCACTCCGGCTTATTGCAAGAAACATGCCTATCAATTCTTGAGTCATTTGAACGTAAGGTGACAAAGTTATGCTCCGGACAAGAAATGCTCTAATGAAATCAATCAAAGGAAAATAATTCAAAAACTATGACAGGTAGAGTTATGGTTCTTGCACACTGCACTTCGGCTTATTGCAAGAAACATGCATACCAAATCTAGAGTCATTTGAACTTAAGGTGACAAAGTTATGCTCCGGACAAGAGTTGCTCTAATAAAATCAATCAAAGGGAAATAATTCAAAAACTATGACAGGTAGAGTTATGGTTCTTGCGCACTGCACTCCGGCTTATTGCAAGAAACATGCATACCAATTCTTGAGTCATTTGAACTTAAGGTGACAAAGTTATGCTCCGGACAAGCAATTTGTGACGCCGCCGCCAAAGTAATACCTATATGTCGCCTTTTCAGGCGACACAAAAATTATTTGATTTATGATTTATTATACCCCCACTACTAAAGTGGGGGGGGCCTATATTATAGGAGTCACTTTTTGTCATTGGTCGGGCCGTCTGTTCCAAAATTTGCCTGGGCTGTATCTTCTGTATGCATTGAAGGATTTTTAAATAACTTGGTACATTTGTTTGCCTTGATGAGCTGGTGTGTCATGCGAAACAATTACATCAATATCTAAAAGGTCACGGTTACACTTTGAGTTCAAAGGTCAAAAATAGCTAAATTGAGCTTGTCCAGAGCATATCTTAAGTCATTTATTGTGGGATTTGAAAATAATTTGGCACAAATGTTCACTACTATAGTCCAGTCAGGATAAAAATCCAGTGAAGCAGCGGTCTAGTCCACTACAACGGTGTAAAACCAATTATAAAGGCATATACTGTACAAACAACTATAATTCAATGCTAAACGAATATACTCAACTTCACTCTACCTGTTTAGACAATGGATGTGATTTCTTGCGTACACATAAACTGAAAAGTCAGTCACAATATCCTAACTGGACTATACCAGATGGTGTGTCATGCGAAACAATTACGTCAATATCCATAGGTCAAGGCCACACTTTGAATTGAAAGGTCAAAAATGGCCATAATTGAGCTTGTCCGGAGCATAACTTAGTCATATATTGTTGGATTTGAAAATAATGTGCCACAAATGTTCCCTGCTACCAGACAATGTGTCATGCTAAACAATTACATCAATATCTCAAAGGTCAAGGTCACACTTGGGAGTTCAAAAGTAAACAAGAGCCGTCTGAGACGGTGATGCTCCCCGTGGGATGTTTGTCACAGAAAAAATGATCAAAAAATATGTAAAAGAAAGTAATTGTTCTTGGCCACTGCATTATAACTTAATGAGATTTATCTAACTATGAATTTCAAATTGATATATCCAAAACTGTTATGGCCTCCAGGGACAACTCCAAAAAAGGGAATAAAGAGTAATGGTTCTTGCCTTCTTGGGCACTGCACACCCTTTCAATGAGTACTATTCAGCTATGATGTTTCAAATTGATATCTCTCATACTGTTTAAGCTATGGCCCGGACAAGAATTTAGTGTGAAAAATTACTATGGGGAATAACTCGAAAAATATGCATCAAAGAGTTATGGTTCTTGAGCACTGCATATCCCCTCAATGAAATCTTATGATTCAAATATGAAATTTCAAATTCATATCTCTAACACTATTTGAGTAATGACCCAGACAAGAATTTAGTATATAGTTATAGTGCAAATATTCCAAGGGGCATAACTGTGTCAATAATAGGCGAACCAGAACGTGCTGACGATATGCGCATCTCCACTTGGTAGTGAAGCTATCCATGAAGTTTAATCAAAATCTGAGCAGTGGTTCTTGAGAAATAGCCCGGACGCACGAATGGACACTTCGGCGACAATATAAAATAGCCATAATTGAGTTTGTCCAGCCCATAACCAAGTCATTGGATTTGAAATGGCACAAATGTTCACTACAACAAGACAATGTGTCATGCAAAACAAATATCTCAATGGTCAAGGTCACACTTAAAAGAAATGACCATAATTTATGTTGTTGGGACTATAACTTAATCATATATTGTTGAATTTAAAAATAACTATACAATTGTTGTCCCCCATGCGGCAGTTTTTAAGGAGGTGGTTTGCCATACGTCTGTGACAAAGCGGTATGTGGGGGTATCATTAGTCACTCTGTAGCAGTTCTAGTCTATATTGTCTGCCAATGTTACATGAACATACACAGATTTGACAGAAATCTACAGATTGTTGGTCAGGGACTTTCACTTTCTACGATATGTAGGAACCCACCCTGGATGCAGCATTTTACTAGTAGACCACAATGCCTTTAATTCTTTGGCAAAACTACCAGCTGCCATAGTATACTCGGCATCACTGAAAAGTTATCACTAACCGGGTATATATAATATACCTCTATTTTGTATACATTATGACCTATCGGTACAAACGTTTTATAGTGTGTGCATTTGAATATTGTTAAATAGAATAGCTGTGACTATAGGTAAATTTTTTAACTCTGGTAACTAAACAGGGGGATTTACTGTACAAACTATGGTTAAGTACATAAACATGCATAACCTAAAAATACCTATATATAGTAAGGTTAAACATAGTCGTGTTTGGCTTTTAACACAGGGTAAGGTGAATTTTAAAATATAAGAGTCAATAGGGTGGTAACTTTCCAGTGACGCCCAGTATTTTTAGATCACATTCATGTCAATAAGATAAATCATAATAACATATCGAACAGGTAATGGTTAGTTGCATAAAGAACAAATATTGTACAAAATTTAGTATTTAATCTTTTGTATTTCATTGTTGTAATCAAACAAAAACAAAAATGTACAATTAATGCATAAACCACAGATGACGACAGATAGATAATTAATGTTGACCTTGAAACAAGTTCATGCAAATACCAAACTCAAGATACAATTCGATACATATGTACATAGTAATTGTAACAGACCCCAAGTTTTCCTTATATTATATCATGGTGTATCATAATTTATAGTGTGGCACAATTTGGCATCCATTTATCTTTGCATGTTTTTGTAACATAAAAATGTTACTTCTAAAAAGATCAAACCTGACAGTATAGTCTTTTTAATCAGGTCTGTCACTAGTAAACAAACATTGCAATATCATAATATTGTATTTTGATTGTTCTAAACATTTTAATTTAAGAAAAGGGTTGTGTTAGCATGCACTTCATTCACTAAGCCACATACTGAAACACAAAATATCCATTAAAATAATGCATTAATAAAAGAACTTGCAATGTTATATACACAATGCTACGCAAATAGTTGACTGACCTGATTATCATTAAACGATTTATACGACAGAATATTCACGAGTACCAATTCAATGATGCCACACTAAAAAAATGACTGTGCATGTATAGTCTGCCAATAATAACACTAGCCTTTCTTTACAAATGAAAATTAAATGCATTTTCGATGTCCATTTTTGTTCAATCTTGTGCATATTTCAATACATATACTCGTTCAATCCACAGGTAACTGTATCATTGATTAAGCGTAAAATTTTTTTAAAAAGATTATTTTTTTTACTCTTAATCAATGGTTCAATCTACACTAATAATAAGCAGTCAGTCGACCGTGCAGTGTTTATATTATGCATGTTATCTCCAGTGAGCTATATCTCAGGTTATTTTGCCTAAAAATATAACCACTTTACAACAACATTTATTAAATAATACAAGAAAAGAAGCATTAAGGCACTTTGGTCTCAATTGTCAAACTACAAACTAATTTTCAAGCATTAAAATACATACTTGAAGTCAGATCCATAAATCTATACATAAAATAAGAACAATAAAACCTCGAGACAAAGTTTGTGTAAAATAACAGAGATGTTCGGCCAATGAAAACATGATTTATAAAACTAAAATAACAGAGATGATTGGCCAATGAAAACATGATTTATAAACTTCACAATTACAATCGGGTGTTTGGACAAACCAGGCTGTAAATCTGTTTGAGCAAAGTATAGGTTGCCCAGACATTCTGGCAAATGTCTGCTTTCTGATTAAAGTAGAATGCCCTACCCAGCACTTTGTGAGAAAACAAGCTGATAGTTAAGCTATCTTGTGGAAAAAACACATACAGGGGATTGATTGTATGAATGACTGCTGCTGAAAGCAACGGAACAGCACAAACAAATTACCCTGGTTCTCAAACCATCTATTAACATGATTTAATAATAACTGTTGATTTCTTGTATATAAATAAATTTCGGCCTTTGTTTTCGTAAAACATAATTATGTTTTTTACGACGAATATTTATGAGATGCACTGTAAACGCTAATTTAAATCTCCAGCAAGGTGCAACTTTCTTGGGAAAATTGATAAATCATGCACAAGATGGTTATTATCATGATATTATATTCATGCATAACGATAAATGACCAGTGTAATTTGTTTGAACTATAAATTGTGCAAATTTTTGAGGTGTTCAAACTGAAGTCCAACAAGAGCACTGCCTACGAGTGCTGGACGCTTGACTTTCTTGTACTTTATAGTACCCTTGCTTATCAGCGAGTGAAAATTATAAAAGAGTAACAAGGGCTGATATAGGTCACGTGGTTACCAGCCTTGTAAGTACAGACTCTTCTGAAGGTGAATAACTATGTTGAGTTTCAACTGGATGTCTTTGAGAAAATGACTCTTGACATTAAACTAAACCCACACAAATGATCCCGTCACGACAATAGCTTGACATTTTCTTCGTAAAGTCTAGCTAAAAACAGTGTGGAGAAATCATATCCCTGTAATGTCATCTCAAATGGAGGTATGTACATGTACAAACAATTATGCTATGACGTCAACCACACAATGTACTAATATAATGATAGCATATAATGGACAAACAAAGACAGTTTTAACCAAAGTGATAAATGTGAAATAATAAATAACAGTAACAGTTTGAAATCATCACAGACGAGCTTCTAGCTACGTTATAGCCACATGTACGTACGTGTTTACATCCAAAGCCATAATGTCAGAAGTGCTAACTCTCCACAGTTACATAGGCCACCTGCTGCTTGTCAACATTCTCGTCAGTCATACATAGTTGCTGATGACTAATAAACAGTCATCAAGTACACCATTGCTATGTGAAACACCCTAAACTTTTACAGCATCACTGAGACAGAGAGTTACATAATCATACCCTCAAATTGTCTGACCACGTTAAAATGAGACACAAAGCCTATGCTTATTTACTGTGGTATACAGTATACTATAACTCTAACGCGATAAATTGCTGTACAAAAACAAACACAAAATTGCCTATATTTTTGTTATGAATTAAAATCAAGGACCGTAACATTTGCCTATGAAAGCATTCAAACATTTGGCACAACATATAAAGTTTGCATGCTCCTAAATATCAGAAACGATAAATATAGCGGATTTTGTGTTTGTTTTTGTAATGCAATTTATCGCGTTGAAGTTATAATAGCAATGCTATCTATATACCGGTATACAGGGGTTCTACTGAGGCACAAGCCCAATCCTGAAAATGAGTCGGAAATCTGTTTCCCATGCCATTGGCACACACCCATACTCAAAAAAAGTTTAAACACTTCTTTTTGTTAAAAGTTCTGCTCATGAAATTTCAAATGACCATAACTTTGACAATTCTAAGATTTTTTTCATTAAATAACTTATTTTCTACAGGAAAGTTCCTACTTTCTAATGCTGCGAATCAATATTTCCGGAATTGTATGACCCCTGTATAAAGCAGAACTTTGATGCCTCGAACATACTAGAAACTTTGGTACAGGTTCCACTGTCCAGGAAGAATGTTAATGCACTAGTATAGAGTATATCATCGATAGCCAGATGGATCATATTATTACCCCAAGGCAGTTCTAGGCATCAAGTCCAATGTACTACATCGACCTAGTGAAACATGACCGTTTCGTTAAAATATTCGTTATTATAACAAAGCTATGGCTCTTACCAGACAGACAGGGAGTGGCAAATCTCCCAGTGCTGGAACCAGAAATCAGTACTCCAGAAATGTTCTAATCAGGTATGAGTAATGTGATAAAATAAACGGGCAATTTAACATGTAAATTTTTAAGCTAGATGGCAAGGTACTGTTTGGAAGAAATTGCCTGATCAGGGGATTCCCTTAACTACTTGCCCGATCAGGAAATTTTGCTTCAAAAATTGCCTGATTAGGCTATAATAACTCCCACTTTTGAAAACCCAGCTTGTGCATAAGGGTATTTGACATATTAATGATCATCTTGCTTATTTCGAATCGAATTAAGATTTCTGTACGTGCTTTTGATAAAACAGTACCCTTGTCACTATTACACGTGTTACTGTCTAAGACAAATAAGTGGCATGTGTTGAGAATATTTGTAACTGACGATTCAGTTGTGCTGTGCGGGCAAATGATGCCCGTGAGTCCGTACATGTTTCCTTAAAGAACTTGGATCTGTGTAGCGTTTGATACATCCTGGCATTTTACAGATATAGGGTTTATCTTCCTGATGTGTTCGAACATGTTTGAATCTATCACTGGAATTTGAGTACGCTTTCTTGCAGCCTTCGAATGGACATGTGTAGGGCTTCTCACCTGTAAATACACAACTTTACCATCAACCATACTGCCTAGCTATCAAGAAACAAACCTGGCTGAGTGTAAAAGCAAAGGATACCATTAGGAATGAGGTGTTGAGAATGATTAATAAGTTGTTAGAACTAATATCACAATCTACGTAAATAAATAAGTATATATAATTAACTCAATACTAATACATCATTAATATTTAAGAAATAAACTATGAACAAGAGGGCCCAAAGGGCCATAGGTCGCTCACCTGTCCTAGTCGTTCAGGCACCCCTAATGGTAGCCTCTATTGCATGTACAAGGTTTTCATATTGTCTTAGGCCCAATGACTTATTAAAGTGATTTGACCTTGTGACCTAGTTTTTGACCCCGGATGACCCAATATCGAACTTTACCTAGATTTAGTTAAGATGATTATTGTGACCAACTTTCATAAAGATAACGCCGAAAATGTGACCTCTAGTGAATACACAAGGTTTTTCTATGATTTGACCGTGTGACCTAGTTTTTGACCCCGGATGACCCAATATCAGACTTGACCTAGATTTTGTTGAGATGATCATTGTGACCAAGTTTCATAAAGATTAGGCCTAAATTGTGACCTCTAGTGACTACACAAGGTTTTTCTATGATTTGACCTTGTGACCTAGTTTTTGACCCCGGATGACCCAACATCGAACTTGACCTAGATTTTGTTAACATGATCATTGTGACTAAGTTTCATAAAGATTAGGTCAAAATTGTGACCACTAGTGACTACACAAGGTTTTTCTATGATTTGACCTTGTGACCTAGTTTTTGACCCTGGATGACCCGATATCAAACTTGACCTAGATTTTGTTGAGATGATCATTGTAACCAAGTTTCATAAAGATTAGGCCAAAATTGTGACCTCTAGTGACTACACAGGGTTTTTCTATGATTTGACCTAGTGACCTAGATTTTGACCCCAAATGACCCAATATCGAACTTGACCTAGATTTTGTTGAGATGATCATTGTGACCAAGTTTCAAAATGATTAAGCTAAAACTGTGACCTCTAGTGTCTATACAAGTAATTGTGGACGGACGGACGGACGGATGTTCGGAAGGACGACGGACGAAGAGTAATCACAATAGCTCACTCTGTCACTTTGTGACAGGTGAGCTTAAAACCGTTGTATACCGGCTGTTATACAATGGTTTGGAGTTCTGACGCGTAGGAATTAACCAAGAAGGCCGTAGGCCTGAGTGATTAATAACAAGCGCCAGAATGACAAACCAATTGTATAACAGCCGGTATACAACGGATTTTGAATATTTTATTTCGATTCTAACATGATTTAAACTCGGAATTATATATTAAGCCAGTGTTATTTTGCGAGATCTATGTTGTTTACGTAACTTGTTTACCTGCATGACGTCATAAAATCGACGTGACGTCATCTTTCATTGTATATCGGCCGATATACGACGTTATGATTTGTTCTTTGTATATATAGGCGAAATCGCTGGTCATGTTAGTATTATGGTTATACCAATTTGTGGATTTGGAGAAAGTGCAATTTCATGGCTATAACACATCTGACCTAAAATTCCTGATACTATGCACAACTAGGCTTAGCACCATGTATTCATGTAAATTTTAATTGAAATCTGACCAATGGTTAAGAGAACAAGCGCTGACAAACTTTGTGACATCCAGGCAGACAGACAAGCACAATCAATATGTCTCCCCACACTATAAATAATATATAATAGCAACATTACCTGTATGAGACCTCAGGTGGATTTTCAAGTTTTCGAGTCTGGAAAACGACTTGCCACACAATGAACATTTATGTGGCTTCTCATTGGTATGTGTCCTTATATGTATCAACATCTTATACCTGAAACAAACACATACATCAAACTAGAAGGTTTTTTACATAAAAATTTTATGTTTCCCACAAAGGGCAACAACTCTGGCAAAAATCATCCCACAAAGGTCTATCACTCTTGCAAAAATAATATCACAAAGGGTTCTTATTCTGGCAAAAAAACATCTCAAATAGAAGGTAAGAGAATTAGTTCAATATCACCGCACTATAGTCATTTGGCATTTGTACAAGTGCCAAGTGCAGACAAATTCTGTGACAGACAGACATCCAGAACAAAACCAGTATGTGGAAGACATGAATATGCTAACATAAATATAACAGTTTACTATGACTAATACATGCACATATGATACTAGACATTGCCTATATATTTGTAGTTTGTTCTGTAATCTTTGACGTCATCATTATTAGATTTAAAGGTGTAAAAACATGCTAGGCAAACGAAAAACAAATAAATGTTCGGGAAAAATAATCAGTAAAGTTAAATATTTCATAGACATTAAAACACAGCAGATTCAGAACCAATTCTTGGTAAGGGGTTCAGGGAGTTCCACTATTTGCCTTTTATAATATGAATAGTTACAATCTTGTTTAATGTCTAGAGCCTTCATGTTTGAAACAAAATACTATTAGTAACTGAAGTGGTTACTCATTGAATTCAATAGATTTCTTTGGGTTAAGTCACATCCCCAACCACCTAAGGTACCTTTTGTATGAGCAGACTCGTTGATGGACAGCTTATTATGCTACCTTAGGTAGTCTTTCCATCGCTTAAAATTAAAGAAATGACAACTTAATGAACAAAAGAATTAAGTGGTTATGGATTGAATTCAATAGATTTCTTTTTTGTTTGGCCTCACCTCCAACCACCTCAGGTAGCTTTAATGTGTGCCGACTCGCAGAGGGCTGGATGAAGACCATTTAGATAACCCCTTTGGCTCCCACTTTGTGACGGGGGGGTTTACGGTAATAATCACAATATTGACATACCTTGCATTAAAGCCTTTGCCTTTACGTGGACATCCTCCCCACTTACACTGATACTCCACATCAGGTCTCTCTACACGAACATGATGATCGTTGACGTGCACCACTAAATCATCCATAGATGAGAACTGTCGGTTACAATGGAGCCATCGACAATCTAACATGTTTGATGATGATCTTTGTGTATGACCCTCGTAACTGTTGGAAGAAGAAGATCCAGAACTCTCTGACATTCGTCTTTCATTCTGTCCACACTGCTATAAAACAGTTACATGAAAATTATCATACACACTTCCACAAAAACAGTTACATGCCAATTATCATGCACACCTCCACAAAAACAGTTACATGTCAATTATCATACACACTTCCAAAAAAACAGTTACATGCAAATTATCATACACACTTCCACAAAAACAGTTACATGAAAATTATCATACACACTTCCCCAAAAACAGTTACATGAAAATTATCAAATACACAGCCTTAAAATGGTGACCTGAAATTATCATATACTGGGCGTCACTGAAAAGTTACCATTTATATATACTTCTGTATTTTGTATACACTATGACCTATCAGTACAAATGTTTTGTAGTGTGTGTATTTGAATATTGTTAAATAGGATAGCTGTGACTACACCGTATGGTCAAAACATAGTCGTGGTCGGCTTTTAACAAAGTGTAACTTCAATTTTAAAATATAGTCAATAGGGTGGTAACTTTTCATTGACGCTGAGTATATATACACTGCCATACAAATGTTAATGAAAATTTACATACACATTTCCATAATAATTAACGCAAACAGTTAAACTGCTCTTTTGCAAACAACTGACGATGAACTTGTCCACTCTAAAGAATCATTTTTGAAATTAAACAAACAACAGAAGTTTAAATCAGTATTTACCTTATCTGATGAAAATGATACATTGATGTTTTGCGCAAGCTGACTGGACAACAACGAATGTGACATAGAGGAGATAGATAGGTCCGTCGGCAGGTTGTCGATGTAAGTAGGAGGGGTGCTATATATTGATAGATCCAACGGTAAAATTGGCACAGGATATACAATATGCTGTGACACAGTCAAATTCCTTTCTTGCTGTATGCTGGATGGTGATCTACTATATATTATACAGTCCCTGTCACTATGGCAACGAATCTCTTCTGTAAAATATGAAGATTCAAGAAGGTTAAAGATATTGAACTCATGATTAAGAAAAAAATCTCAATAGGCAATAATTCAATTTTTCAACAAATAATTTGAATTTTCTGCAGAAAAGTACATTCTTTTTAGTGCAGCAAATCTGGATTTCCGGATTATCCATAATTGTAGAACCCCTGTTTTATTTAAAAATTTATGTAAATTACCAAAAATTTAACATACCTGTTGAAGAATGATTGATAAAGTCAGACGGTGAATATTTCTCTTCCTTTATCTCCATAGCAACAGTATCATCCTTCCGAGAATCGTTTCCCTTCATTTCACCACGACGTGAAAAACTACGAAGAATCACCTAAAAATGCAAAATAATTACAGTTAATCCAATGGGATAAGTGGTTACCGAAATATAGCAACCACCAGGGTACTGTTTTATCAAAGCATTTACGCTAGCGTAACTAAGTTTTCCGTAAATATTGCGTACGTCGATAATATTTGCGCAAATGCTTTTTACTAAGATATTTTTTCTCATGTTCTGTCGTAAGTATTGGCGTAATTCTACGCAAGGTTGGAGTAAGCGTAAATAGCAAATATGAACGTAGTGAGGAGTTTTTGCCATGCGCTGTTGATTTTCGACCACCACTTGTTGTTATAGACCGTGATTAGTAATATAAACATGTTTAATCATCAAAACTTATCGAACTTTTACGTATATTTATTCACTCTGGTTCACGTTATATTGGTAATATTGTGGCCCGGTCTACGTTCAATATTCAATATTTTTACGTAAATGTATGCAACAACTTGCGATCGATTAGTAAAACACACTTAAGTATTTACGTGACAAATATTTGCGCAAACTTACGCAACATTTACGCAATGTAAGTAAAACAGTACCCTGGTCCTGACAAAAGCAGCCAATATTATAATGCCCCTGTCATTGATGAGACAGTACAAAAATGTATGTTGCTTTTCACATGAGCACTTGACCCTAGGATCCTTAAACTTTATTTTGAGGTTAGTCATCAACAAGTTTCATAGGAATATCTGTAACAGTTTAAAAGTTACGAAGAAAAGAAAGATGAAAAGATGCGAGAAATTTGTCATAATTCTTACAATATTGTAGCTGGAGTAACATAACGTGCCGTAAGATAGTGTATTTATCTTATGACCTCAAAGTTTAAAGCCAATACCTTTAATGGTTTGGAAGTTTTTGCAAAAAAAAACGTTTCAAGTTTAGTAAGTATATCAAGTAAAACAATATATTTTCAAATGCAAAGATTCTAATTTAAGATATTTTAACCAATGTATCAAATGCAGGGGTGTCAACAGAGACAAATAAAAAATCCTGAAAATCAAATGTGGCCATTCATTGTTGCCAACAAGAGGCCTTCAACCACATTGTTTCCATACTTAACACAGTTTGTATTGAATAAATCCTTTAGAGCATATTAAAGTGACCATAACTATGCCATTTCTTGAGATATTTTCATCAAATAACTTTTGATCAGAAATCATAGCTCTAGGATAGATAAATACGGAATTCAGGATAAACCAGGAATATTGACACCCCTGCAAATGCAAGCTGAGTCCATTCAAAAGGTTTTGCCAAGAGGTATATTACCAATATATTTCTTGTCTTAAAATTGCATCATTAAATATACAGAAATTACTAGTTTATATTCATATAAAAAAACATGCAGAAAAATCTACAGCAAAGTTGTATGCAACATTTATTCCAAATGCTTTTGAACGCACAAAACTTGCGAATATGGACTAATTACAAAATAAACATAATACTTTATGATGCATGCACCCCAAAATTAATCAAAGCAATTTATAAACATTTTTAACAGCATTTGCAATTAATGATCAGATTATTTTTAAGAGAGGGTTCTTCTTCATATTTTTTAAAAAGAATACAAACCAGTAATTTCTATAAGATTAAATTGCAATTTTAATATTGATAAAAATATGGCATTATCCACTAAAAGATGTTAAAACACATTTCTCTGACAAACCTGTGATCCGAAGGAGAATTTATATACGTAAACCATAACTATATCCTTTCCAAAACTAAATGACAAAAACTAAATGACAAAATAGACGAGTGAGGGGGTATATATATACCAGCACTCATATATGCCAATGCAGCGCTCCAGCGTCAGTACACTCAGCATCTAGCAAAGGTGTTAATTACCACATGGGGCAAAACTTGTCTACTAATAATTATTTGTACTGTCTCAACTTTCAATGACGCCATTGTATTATCGAATAGCAAGCGCTATGGTAGGGGTTGGTTTGCACAACAACGTAAACAAAGGTTACAAGTTACAGTCGTGTACAATAAGAGTAAAATTGGTCTGATCGAGTGTATAATGTAAAATAGTAATAATACAGTACTCTAAATTCAGTATATTACTATACCACCCCAGTGGTTAAGAAAGATTGTATTTTTTCTTAATCTGTTTCTTCAAGTTGACAAGTATCCAGGCAAACACTGTCTAACACCCGGCATGTGCATCGCAATGTTTGAAAATGTGACAATTTCCGTTTGTTTTATACAAGCTGACAACACCTGGAAGTCAAGTAAGTAAGAAGACTTTATAGATCAAGAAGTCAACACAGTACTGTTTGGTCTGCCCTATGGGCCTTATAGAGTCACATAACAGTGGAGAGCTCAGTGGTACAGTGCCCACCTCGTGCGCGGAATGTCATTACATGTGTTGGCACTGTGGGCACACCATACCAAAGACGAGAATAAAAGGTAACTGTTCTTTCCCTACTTATTGATCAGCATAAAAGGATAGCTGGGTTTTTTTATTCCCATTAAACCCTGTGGTGATGGATAACATCAGAAAGGTACCAAGAGTGATTAGTTCACAATGCAGTGTTGCATGTACTGAGTAGAAAATTTTAATTGCACTTACCTCTGCCTTCATTTTGATAACTCCACACACCAGTACAAATGACTGTATTATCTAGACACACATTTCAAACAATCTGAAATACACCATAAGTTGCTAAAGTGTTTTTTTCAATATTTTTATTCTCTCTTGTAAAACAAGACAGTTGACTCATTAAATGTGTCGGTCGAAGGGCAACATGGGCCAAGGGTTTGGACTCAATATTTGAACTAGCTCAGGCTGGTAGTGACCAGGGATATGCAGTTTTAATGCATAAATTAACTATGACATGTATAACAATTGACAGTCTTAATATCCAGGCCTGGTAACTAGCAAGCATTCTAAAGCCTGAAAATCCCAGTTTCAAAGCCTGAAATTCTATTTTCAACATAATCAAAGAAGGAACATTCTGGATTCAAAAACCTGAAGTCAGGCCTGAAAAATACCAGGCCTGATATCTTACCATCAACAAATCATGAAATGATTGTGCACACAAATAAATGCTGTTTTCAAATTTGAGTTCATACAAATATGAAAAGTACCCACGAAACAATAATATTTCATGAACATGAATCAAGTCTATTTAATGAATCCCCAAGTTGAAGAATATTTGAAAAAAAATCCTGTAATCTCTCAGCATAATGCTCACTCAAGTCAAAGCTTTTCAAGCAAGCTAATAAACATAATCATACGCATGAAATTTCATTTTGAAGTCCATGTTCCGATCCATGTTGAAAAACTTGTAAAAAAAACTTAATCAACAAGTTTAAACGTACAAATAAGCATAAAAGGTTCGAGTTGCAAGTTCCAAAACTTGGTTAGGTATCTCCCCTAACTTTATCTCCTTTTTTTCAAGTCATGAATATTTGTTCCAAAAAATTTTACTCTTCGATGAATGAAAAACTAAAATGTTTCAAATGCCTTTATCTTATTAATTTAACTTTTATTCATAAATAGGAAAACATAGCAATATCATATTTGATCGGAAAAATTAACTAAATCCTTGATGAATGAAAAACTGAATTGTTTTACCTTATCCATTACTATTAAAGTCTGTAATATGCATCGAGATAATATCACATGTTTGAAGACCAAATAATTCCTGTGCCGTGACTCATATAAGCTTCAATGATAGTCCTCCAATCACAAATATGTGACAAATTTAATATTTACAAAAAAATACAGAAAGATAAAGACATCAAATCAAACTGCTTGCAGATAAAATGCATTCAGATAAAGTTTTAGAACATAAGAATTTGACTATGACTAAGTATTCAAACACATTGCCTGTTTTTTTAAAGTATTTAATGATAAAATAATAAAAACATGTGATGATATTGAATTCCAGTGTAAATTCAACAGAATCAAGATTGTGACCTTTAATTAATTTATGTTAAAGAGGATGTACATGTACCTATATCTTTAACAATGACTTTAAAATTAAAATCGTGATTTAATCTTATGGTACTAAGTTACTAGTTTATATTCTTATGAAAAAAAACTTTCCCCAGAAATGTACCATAATAAATCATTTATCACAAATCGCTTCTAAATTATACATAATTTTGGGATGGGTACATTATATTACGTTTTATGATACATTGTAATCAGTATTGTGCAGTTTTTGGAGTTTAAAAGTATTTAAAATGAACATAATCAATACAATTTTAGCAGTAGATTCTTCTGCATAATTTTCAAAAGAATATAAACGAGTGATAACTTTAAAGTTAAATTGCAATTTTAATATTGGTATAAATATGGACGCATCTACTTTAACATTGGTAGCATGGGGTAAACAGTTTAATTGGGGATATAAAATATTGAATGTAAAATAAGACCCCCTACAGTTTTAATTATTGATTTGTTGAAATAAATGGCACTGCTACAGGGGGTATGAATTGTATTTTAGTGCAACTATTAAATCAGATTTGGTATTTGTAGAAATGTTAATTAAATAGGAGACCAATATTAGGCACTCCAGTTACCGGTACATTGGTCTGTATCATATAATGTACCTCCCTTAAATATGAAGGCTTTTAATATTGCCACTTTTAGGTGAATATTTTTATGATTAAAAGAAATAAATTACGAAGAGACAAAATAGTTAAATAGGTTAAATTATAAATGTGTCCATATGACACAGATACCTCTACTGGCCATTTGACCATGCCAAGGGCTTTAACTCAGCTACTACTGGATGAATCTCAACCTAAATTCTGATGTGTACATCAGCACATGTTGGCCTGTATTTGGATGAAGTTTGAAGAGTGTAGCTCCAATTATTTTAGAGCTATGTTGATAAAGGGCAATAACTCTGCTTATACTGAACGAATCTGAATCAAACCACATGACATTGTAGATGCTAACTTACAAATGAGGCTGAATATATATTTCTATAAAGTTTGATGACTGTAGTAGATTTACTTTTCGAGCAAACAGGCATTCACTGTGGAAGCATATATAACCACTGTAGCCGATCAAGCTATGTTGCTTACCAAGCCAATTGTATAATGTGACATTTTACAAGCATTAACAAGTACTCACAAACAAATCATGTCACAGCAATGTATCTCAAACCCAGCTGTAGCCTACGCACACAACGTGATAGTATGGACCCTTTGGAATTTTTGTACATACAAAAGTCAGGAATATTGATTTTTATTGTATTGTCGTCCATTGTATTCACAATTTGCATACATTGTATTTTTAAGAGATATGTTATCATTGTAATTGCTCAATTTGATGTTGATATCTTAAAGTATTAAAAATCTGTGTGGTTTTATTGCACCTGCAGTAGGTCCGATCGGCGCACACTCTACGACGTCAACAACGTCGTTTCTTTTCTTTCAGCACCTAGGCTTCATTGACTGATGCAATTTTGGTTAAATTCGACGCATTCTCGTAAATCAAACATGACAGTTAAAGTTCAGAGAGATACTCCGACACATATATTAATTTTCTGGAAAGATTTTATGTGCAACAGTTTAAAAAATACCATGTTTAGCCTCCAAATTTTATTGCTGACACCAGCCTTAATGGATGACGTTTTTCGCTCTGTAAACTAGGGCCGATTTTTTCTTTTAGGCTTGGCAGTCTTCATTTTGTCGGCAAGGTTCCTTTAAAACATTTACACCAGGTGTAGACAAAAGTCCTACATACATTCCCTCGATAATTTTTAATTAGACCACAGCTAACTGTAGCTAGCCAATCAACGTGGAGAAAAAGTATAGGATAAATCTCATATACCACTGTTTGGTGTGGTATATATACAAAGTGTTAAGTGTTGTATATTTATAAACTTGCATTGTTTTATCAAATACTTTTCAGGCCACCCCAGTCAGGTTACGTGAGGTAATCTTTATTAAAAACACACCCCGCTGACAGTCAGGTGTGATTGTAACAATGAATGATAATTTGTTAAACATTGCTCTTCCAGCGAAGAAATAAATTAGAATTTCTTTGTGATTCAAGCTTTGGACAAATTATTCAAATGATAAACAAGAAAACATATACATGTATATCAAAATTAATGTGAAAGTAAATTTTGGTATAATGATGACTGCGATATTATGACCTCTATTGAATATACACAAGCAATTGAAGACGATGGACAAAGGGTGATCAAAAAAGCTCCCAATATCACATTGAGCTAAAAAACAAATAAATTATATACACATCTCAATTTGTAATCAAATATCATTGTTACCAATAATAAAGTTTGAACTTGAGACTACCATAATCAGATCAACTTGGTAAATAACACCGAATTCGATCCTTGCAAAATATGCAGGTATTAAAACTAAGGAACATGCTCAATTTATTTGTGATTGCAATTTATTGACCAAATAATGCGCATTAAACATTGATTTATTACCAAGTATTGAATGAGCTGTGGAGTATTATCGTGTAAAGCAATATACTGACAAGTAAGGACCCCCTCTCGTGTGTGCGTGTAGTTATCTATTTATCAAACATTTAACTACTTCCAATTGGCACAACTAATAAACCATAAATGTATTTGCACTTATTAATCTTCAAGGTGTTTGATGCAGTTTCCTGTATGAGAGCTGAGGCAAAATATTCCCAATAATAGATTTTGTTCAAAACATTGTGTAAATTATTATTAACACAGTACATCTGTATTGTGTTAAAACAGAACAAGGGAGGGGACCATTGGCCCTAAAGCGCTCACCTGCAGCTCACCTGATGACTAGCAGTTAAAAGGCAGAATAAGTATTTGTTATGATATGACCTTAATATTTGATGCAGATTTTACAAATACACACTTTGTGGCCAGGTTTATAAAGATGAGTTAAAAATGTGACCTCAAGAGTATAAACAAGATTTTTTTTTTACGTGATCTGGTGACCTAGTTTTTTACCCCAGATGACCCAATTATGAACTTGACCTAGATTTCATAGAGACAAACATTGTGACCAAGTTTCATTAAGGTTAGGTAAAAATGTGACCTCTGGAGCGTTAACAAGGTTTTTCTTCAATGTGACCCGGTGACCTAGTTTTTAACACCAGGCCATCCAGTTGCAAACATGACCTAGATTTTATACAGACAAACATTGTAACAGGGAATTGTTGATGGTGGACGACGGACGGTGGACGACGGACATAGGGCGATCACAATAGAAATAATCTTTTCACAATAGAAAAAATAGGAATAATCATAGGTCAGCAAAATTGCAATCTCATTAATCAGACCCTAACATTTTCTCCATTCCTTTACGCTGAAGTGTATAAATATAATAAGGGTGAGATTTTAACGAGATTGCCACAATTGTAATTGTATATGCGTTATCTGCCCTTGAAATAAGTGTTTTTTCTCCAAATTTCTGTATTCAAGTGCGGAAAGGCTAGTGATACAGTGTCTGCTTCAAGTGTGAGAGGTCTCCGGTTTGATCCCTGAGGCTGTACCATAGTCATTTAAAATTGTAATGGCACATTTTTCAGCATAGTTCTAGGTAATTACTGGTTTGCCGGGTTTCAGAATAATGTGACTGGGTAGTCTCCATATGACTAAAATACTGTCAACCAGTGGAAGAATATTTTGTAATTTTATATTAACTCAATTTTCAGACTGTCTCATCTATATAATGATTATTCTAACACGATCTGCGGATTAATCCATTAAACATAGAGCAGACCAAGCCGTTTATTATTACCGCAATAATACATGGTATCAAATTGGCTGTTACTATTTACGCCCCGTATCACGTGACCGATTCTGAATGAATGAGCGTAAACTTTATAGTCAAAACTTTAAAGGACCGGCGAGTTCCACGAGAATCCAGTGTTACAGCTATGGCGTATCTATTTTTAGAAACTCCAATAAACTCTCGAAACAAAGATTCATAAAAACTTCTGATAATCAATTCATTTATATTTTTCATTTCATGAAATAGATACACTATACTCGTGTTATTAACTTTGTTTCAATGTTTAAAATGTGTGATTTCCTTCAGAAAATTACGAAGGTCGTTTTCATTAACGAGGGAGGTAATTGTACCAGCTAATAAGCCACTCAATTTCAGCGTGGAATTATGTTAAATGTCAAATGGGTGAAAATAGTATGCTCGCAATGAAATAGTGCGGGATATTATCGTATTTAGAATCGAAATAAAAACTCTGTTCTTGTATTTTGTCGGTGAATAAAACACGGGCACTCGTTCAGATGCGGAAAATTAAATCACTCGTGCTACGCACTTGTGCTTTAATTTTTCCACATCCGAACTCCTGTCCATGTTTTATTCGCCGACAAAATACGCGAGCAGATTTTTATTTCTTAAATAACTAACAATCTTCACAGTCCCAGTGTGACTTTGTTATCCAGGTTTCTCTGTATTACAGTAAAATTAAATTCCGAGTTAATATTTTGTCAGATTAAAATAATTTAAATTGAGAATTTGAAATCCGAAATATATCATTTATGACAATATACTTACCTATGCTATAATATCGGATCACTACAAGTTACAATAGCATCTTCATCTTATCTTGATAACAAAATTTCTGGAAAAAAAAGAAGAAAACAATAAAAGATATTTCAATAATTATATAAACATAGCATGTGACTATGTAAGAGCTTACCTCAGCATGAGAGATGTGTGCATGGTTATTCATGTCACATCTTTATACAGGTGAACTCACCTGGGGAGACGTACGATCTAAAGAACCGATATTGCACAGTTATAATATATTCAAAGAGATATTCAAAATGTTTTCTCAATGCTAAAGTAAGTACAGGCCTTAGAAATTATATCACAAAATATAGAGTTTTGACATCCCTTTTTTTCACTCTTTTCACAATAAATAATGAAAAGAGATAAAGATTGCAATGTCAAACTCTGTATTTTGTGATATAATTTCTTAGCCCTGTGGATACTCGAACATTTGGTCAAATAATCTTACAGATGCAGCTTCAGATGCTCTTACATAAGTTTTATCATACTTTCATCTTACCAATGAGTCATGTATTATATAAAGTTTATGATTTTCTGAGCATGTAGGACAAATTGATAGTAGAAGTTGCATGCTAACACACACAACACAGTCTTTCTGCTACTGTACCTCAGAATGTGATAACCCTGAACACAGTTACCATAGCAACCCTGTTCAACAAATTATCAGGGCTCTCGCTAACTTAAGATTTTATAGATTTTTTTAAGTTGTCTACACTTCTCCCCTGGGTACTGTTTTATCAAAGCACTTACGGAAATCGTAAACTTACGATCAAATTTAAATTCCTCATGATTTGTTTACAATTATAAAGTTTGGTAAATGGAGCTTCAGTACTAATAATGGATCAGTTACTGAGCCCCTACAGACCATATCCATCACCAATTTGCAGTTTGTAAAGAATTAAAAAAAAATTAAATTTGAGCGTAACTTTAAGATTTTCGTAAGTGCTTTAATAAAACAGTACCCAGGACCCTACTAGGGCGACTATTTCGCCCGCTACTATTTCGCCCAAGTCACCCACTAGTGAGAGCCCAGATTTATTCTCTAATACATGAAAGTTACTGTAAAACAGCCATTTTAACAATGGATGTTAAATGTGACATATATTGGACACAGTATGGTACTGGGTATATAAATTGTTAAAGATTTTATGTTACAAACAAGCTTACACTACCATTCATGACGTACATGCGTCACCAATTAAATCACCAAATCACTGATTATAAACCCGAAAAAAACTCTCATTACAGTTCAAACAACGACAATACTTCTTTATATCCAATTGATAAAAGAAAATTTTACCAATATTTGCCTGGTCTACATCTCAGCTATAGTCGACAGTATAAAAGTAGTGAAACATCTAGACTAAAATACTTTGGCATAATTGTAGTTCATGAGAAATAAGAGTTAGTTATTATGACAGCTTATAATTTTCTTTGTTGATTCATAATTAAACGTGAAAGTAGATTACAGTACAGTAAGGTATTTGCACAATAGATAGGAAAATTGCTCAAATCATTTTTTACTATACCTATTGTATAAGGGAGATAAATTCCTGACGAAATGTATTTGATAATTTTAAATTTTAGTTGGCCTTAATATCATAAAAGTATTTGAATGAGGTTTTTTAAATGTTTGTTAATTCCGGTTAACACTTTTAAGTGTTTCTCATCATTTTTTTAGTTGGCTGATTTACCTAACCAGTTTTCTTGTATCCTAACCAGTACTAACTTACCGTTCCACAAGGAACAAGCAACTTCTCCACATGTTGAGGAAAAACATTATTGTCAAATTTTCACAGAAGGGTAATTGATGACCTGTCGTAATCAGGAATCGAACCCAGATGACCGGGTTACAATTTCTTGTCAGTGAATGAGTTTAATCATCCTCTGCACATATAAACAGCCAAAGATCAAGAGCCGTAACTCTGCCATGTCTGAACCAATGCACATGAACATTGGTGCCACAAACTCCTAGGTATTTGTTGGAATTCCTTAGAAAGTTTAAACTGTGGAAGACGGAAGATAAAGTCAGCTTTCTGCAACAGGCCTGGTGTTTAACAAGCATTGTCCGACCTGAAAATCCCAGTTTAAAAGCCTGAAACTCCATTTTCTACTATAAACAAAGAAGACAAATTCAGGATTCAAAAACCTAAAATCAGGCATAGGACTGAAAAATACCAGGCCAGCTGAAATGACCAACCGACCAACCAACCGATCGACCGACCAGTAAAGGATGACCCAAATGAAGTATAAACCCAGTCCCCATCTCTGTGGCAGCATAAAGCCGCCATATGGAACAAGAGTTTAACGATTCAAATCCCGGCAACGTTATGTTTCAATATGGAAGTTGCTGAGCCTCCATGAGTTACTGTCTGCCAACCTGCCTGGCATTGAAGGATAAGTACTGTGATCAGAAAATTTGCGCCTCGATCATAAGCCAACATGGCTGATCCATTCAATAGGGGCCACCCATTACAAACAACCATATGGAACACCAAATGTGAATGTCTATCAACCATGACCATTTCCATCAAAATATATTTCCACACTTCAAATATCAACCACTGATTTTACAAAAATTGAAATATGTACTTATTTATAAGACAAAAATATTTTGGAAAGATAACAAAAAAGATTAAGTAAAGAATTGAAAACTGATATGTAAGGAGAATTCCATTTTCAACCCTATCAATACTATAGTGTATAATAGTACATTGCCAAAGGTCAAGTACAATAAAAGATCCACCCTTATTTTTCTATCAAGTTGTGAAGTACTGGCATTCATCCAGCACTTTGAAGTTAAGGATTGGAGGTATAAGAATAGTGCACTTGTTGTCTATATAATAAAACTGGCCAAAAATTAACTTCTACCATAATACCCATAAAATAAATGAAATCAAATCTGGCATAAAGTCTTTTATATAACACCGGTATATCAGATTATAACACAATGATATCAATTATTTTATTCAATTAAATAATGCACTGAAAGTGTTATAAACCAACAAATCATACAATGGCATGGCTGCGCTGTTACATTTTTGGTTCAAGTCCCAAGTCAGTGACTCATCAAAATTGGCTTGGGACTGTCATTAAATTTTGGAAATACGGTACTTTAATTTGACATAGTGGGACTCATTGAATTTTTAAGTTCAGTGGGAAAGGACTTACAATTTTTCAAAACCAAAATGGAACACTGTGGCTGTACTTTCAGTGATTATTTTTGCTTCTTTGGGAAAGGGTTCGGGTCCGTTCAGATTGGGTATTTTCGTGTCGTGACAATTTGAAATTAGGAATTTTCATGAAGCAGAAAGGCCAAATAAAACAGAAGAAGAGAATACATGTGACTGTTTACTGGTTAATGTAAACTTTTAAGCTTGACCTCATGCCAAAAATGTTCACTTTGTCATTTTATGGCGACTGAGATTCACCTGTTAACCAGTTTTCCTGGGCTTTAATTATCAAACTAGTACTAACTTACCCATCCACAAAACCAGCAACTTTTCTACATGTGGAGGAAAATCAACATTATCGTCAAATTTTCATGGAAAAGTATGTATAATGACCAGTCACCTGCAGTGACCGGACCGGGAATGACAGCCCGGAGTGCAGAGTTACAAATCCAGGCTGTCATGTCAGCACAGCATAGTAATTTAAAATTAAATACTAATTCTCTCACAGTAATAGTAATAGTATCTTAACAAAATCTCATGAGTGTGCAATAATAGCAAGATGGAATGAATTAATTTTAGAATATTTAAAGAACTTGCAGACACAGCGCTGCCACTTTAAAGTATTCCAAACATAAACCATTCTGTATACGAAGGTACGAATGGAAGATGGAGTCCATGTGAATGGCCTGACACCAAGTGAAACAAGTTTTCCCATTTTAACCTGTATAATCCATGAATGGACTCAAATATATTTTAATCTTATTGGCTCTATCCCTACAATATTCTGTTTAGATACTATTTCCAACTCCCAGAGTCTATCTGAGTATCGAAACACGCAAATCAGTGGTTTCACAAGCTTTGTGGCCCTCGTTTGTGCATTCTTAATTGTCTGAATATATCCTTCTTGAGACAAGGGTACCATACACAGGTTTTGTTTTCCAATATTGGAGGAATTTTTAAAAGCCTTTAATTATAATATTCACAGGTTTTTCTAAAATTTCATAAATTCTATTGATTCATATTTCAATGTACACAATGTAGTAGTTATTTCCATTCATGTGTGGCATGGTACCGAAAGTTCTATATTGTGAGCTGCATGTTTATCAATTAATGCGTTTTATCACGTTTAAAAGTTTTATCAAGTTTAAGTTTTAATTAACGTGCATGGTTTCATAACATTTTCAGGTAATTTCTGAAAAGCTTTTCATTATAATTTCCTGCTCAACTAGAGATGAACTGGTTGGTGACAGAGGGGTAGACTCTGTTACACATGTGTATCAGTACTATACATTACAACGAGGCGGGGTATTTAAAGAACCACTCTTTCACACTCTCATGTATTCCAGACAATCATACACAGTTACGTTCTATACAAATACTTACATTAAACTATTATCATTAACAATACATTACAGACAGTACAAACACATACTCATATTTTTTACTAAGATGTTCAAAAGGAGGAAACAGAGAGTTAAGATTCCTTGCATTACACTAAGTTACAGTCACTTCCCTTGAAGCCCAAGTTCAACAGCATAATGGCCAATAATATAGGCAGACAAAAAACGGATGTTATGCACTAACAACAGTTACTGTCTCAGACACACATAAACGACCTTCAAATACAATTGAGTGCCATACAGCAAGTGTGAAAGCAGACAGTAGGCAGACTTGCTGTCTCCAAGTGGCTTTTATTTATTGTTGACGGTCCAGCTACAGTGACTATGTGATACGGTACTGACGGTCCAGCTACAGTGACTGTGTGATACGGTACCGACGGTCCAGCTACAGTGACTGTCTGATACGGTACTGACGGTCCAGCTACAGTGACTGTGTGATACGGTACTGACAGTCCAGCTACAGTGACTGTGCGATACGGTACTGACGGTCCAGCTACAGTGACTATGTGATACGGTACTGACGGTCCAGCTACAGTGACGGTGTGATACGGTACTGACGGTCCAGCTACAGTGACTATGTGATACGGTACCGACGGTCCAGCTACAGTGACGGTGTGATACGGTACTGACAGTCCAGCTGCTACAGTGACTGTGTGATACGGTACCGACGGTCCAGCTACAGTGACTGTGTGATACGGTACCGACGGTCCAGCTACAGTGACTGTGTGATACGGTCAGTGACTGTGTGATACGGTACTGATGGTCCAGCTACAGTGACGGTGTGATACAGTACTGACGGTCCAGCTACAGTGACTGTGTGATACGGTCAGTGACGGTGTGATACGGTACTGACAGTCCAGCTACAGTGACTGTGTGATACGGTACTGACGGTCCAGCTACAGTGACTGTGTGATACGGTACTGACGGTCCAGCTACAGTGACTGTGTGATACGGTAGTGATACTATACAAGTTGAGATTGGTTTCAATACTATTAGACTTCTCACTAGAGTAGAGGTACAGCCTAGTCAAAACAAAATGGCGTGTACAGTGATACTATCGGTGTGGGAGACCTAATCGCGACAGCAAGCATGTCTAAGGTACAGCCCTGAACGGTAGCCACTACTAGTGCACCAGTCAATATTTTGCCTGCCCGGGGGCACCCCAGAATTTTCAATTTTTTTATGTCTAAATTCCAACCCTGGGGACAATGCTTATTGTCTATATGCCCACACGCACGTTAATTAAATGTATAAGACACTGTATATTAACGTATGTTAAAGTGGTAAACATGATGTTGTTCACACGTATCGATCGGCCGATTAACAATGTTATCGGCGCTAAGCGTAAAACGCACTAGTCAAATTCTACCCTGCTTTATATAAGACCTCATAATTTTCGTATCAATTATCCGATTTTAAATATTTAAAGCTTGTAATGAAGCGGAGATATATGTCTGTCTTTTAATACAACATTCAACACGATACCCTAATTATTATATCCACAGCGACGAGTAAGAATCTGTTCCGCGTAAAAGTAAGTTTAAAATCTCCTGTTTTTTACCAAATAAAAACTTAATCAACAGTCAAAAATCACCAATTATTAATTTAATTTTCTATCAATTCTGTTCATTTAAGCTTGTTTTAAAAGCTAATACTTTAAGGATTTAATAAATGTAAAACTTATTTTCAAAGCATTTGCGAGTTGCCGACCACCAACGAAATAAAACAGAATGGAAGCATTCATAATAATGTGTGATGTAAACTACGCCGACCACTGATCATCTTTTGAGGCGATTTTTTCAAAAGCTAGCATCATGGTTCGTAATTTAATGCGACCAATACCTCACAAAATGCATTTAATAGCAGGTTATATTGTAAATAATCGCCAGTTTATAATTAACATTCGGCAATTAGTCCGCAGGTTCAATACAGCTAGCGAAAAAATAGTCACAAAAAAATCACTATTTTTGACTCCATTTTGTAAAGACAAAATTAATAGAAACCAGAAAAAAGTACAACCAATACCTCAAAAAGTACTTAATCTCACAATTTAAACAAGTTTCAATCAAAAATATGTTTTCAATTAGCGCATGGAAGGTGTGCAGGTGCCCGTTTCACACGATTTTCGATGTGATTCCGCCATTTTGAAAATTCATTTGCAGTAATTATTACACAAATGTCAAGCTTTCTGACACTTTTAAGACAACGAAAACACAAATAAAATACGGAAAACACAACTACATGGCTTTCTCTCGAATATCATTCAATATGCCATGTCGATTTGTAGGAAGAAAGTCGATAAATCGAGTATTTTGATTGATTTTATTTCACCCGTCCTGTTGTAATGGCAGGTGTAATGCGCATGGACGACAGCTTAGTTAGACCAATCGTTAGTCGCATCTCCATTTGATTAAACTTCGTGATCCCCACCATAGGCATAGTTTTTCATCCGAGTAATAAATAAAAACACGAATATATAAGTATCACTGTCGTCTTTCGTGGTGTAGAAATTCCCAGACCAAAGTCTATTCCCCGACTCGGGGTCGATAAGGTCGTCTAATTCCAACCTCGTGGGAAGATTCGTCTGTCAAATTTCCCCTGCATCCCCGCCGCTCCCATGGCCGGGCATAATATTGACTGGTGCTAAGGAATTGGTACTGCTTTAAAGTAATATGCAATGAATCATGAATGAATGATTAGCTGTCTTTGTAGTCAAACAAACGCGACTTGTACAGTATCACACAGATATGGAATACCACATCGTGACAGCTGAGGAGCATCCACATTAACTATCTTTGTAAAGATATTTTGATAAAAAATCCACTGTTTTGTAAATATATTTTGATAAAAAATCCTAAGTTCTTGGACATAATGTAATACTTGACTTATCCATGGGGTCAAACAAAAATTTTAAACATCTACATACATAAAGAATTTATTCAGAATGCACTTTAATGACGGACGGAACAACAAATAATTGAAACTGAACCAGAACGAACGAACTATGGTCCGAATAAAGTTTTAACGTGTTTTAGACTGAAATTACACTAACATGTCGAATTCCACTCATGACATTTAAAGATAAATAGTCACAACATCTGCGAAAAAGCACAAAGTGATAATTACCGTGAATATAGCCCGGATAAGTCGAGGATCATAAAATTCGAGTTACCAGGTGTGTCCAATTTGACAGTCAACACATGCTATGACCCCCCGCGAGCCAAATAAATGACGTCATTAAAAGTAGGGCACGGTTTATTAAACGTTTAGGTGACGGTACAATACTTTTCAGTGCGGTGCGTAATGAAGTTTCGATAAGGACAAATGACATAAAAGTTTAAATATGTGCATTTAGACTTTGTTACAGTCCAATTGAAGATTTTCTCTGTATAAAATCAGTACGTAATAGGCCAGTCATTCTAGCCCAAAAATGGCCTTAACCTAGACAAAATTGCAAAAGTTTTGTTTTGAGTATTTTTAAGTTTTTTAATGTCTAAACTACTACCAGGAAAAAATCCCCTGTTCAGAAAGTTGCGGAAGTACCTTAAAAAGCGATTTTAAGAAGGTCACTATACTTTTCATAATTTTATTCCATGAAAATTTGGGTATAACAGTTTATCAGTAGTTTAATGTTATACACACTAGCAGGTTAAAATATCCAACCATGTTGTTGATAAAAGGAATTTACAAGCAAAATATTTTCAATAAACCATTTATTTCAATTTTTTAAGCAAATCATGTGAAAATGAAGGGGTAGATTTACCCCACCCACTTTTTAGAAAATATGATAATTATTTTTGTACCATAAAACATGAATTAATTTCTTTATTTTGGGTAAACATATCTAAATGAGAGTGTTTTATAAGTCATCAACTGATAAACATGCATCAGGATCTTAATTTGACCTACATACGTGTGTCCATCCGTTTGTCTGTAAGTGCGTCGGTCAGTCATGCATGCTCATCCGTGAAGAAATCTTTATATGATTAAGTAAAATAATTTTCATGGTGTCGTTATTAAACTTAGTATGTGGAGAGGGGCTTATAAGGGGCTTGTCATGAGATAGTGAATAACATTTCATATTTATATTATGACAACAATCCCGGTTGCTATGGAAACGAAAATGGTGAAAACGTCACATTTTCTTGCATAAATCGAAATTTTGATTGTAAGGTTTATGAGAACTGTAGTATTAACAGAGCTAGGCCGCTAGCCTGCCAACTTCACGACCATGTAGGTATAATGCACTTCATTGTATTGTTTGAATTTCACTGACTATTTTGCTGATATGGTAGCATGAACTTCTATTTCACTGTTTAAGCTTTATATTCGATTCGTTTAATGTATCGTCACGTAGGTGATTTCCGGACAATCCAGGTCAATTATAATGTAATTTATGTTTGTGATACCTTGCACATACAAACTCTAACCTTAACATTGTTTGTAAACAATTATCATTTAAATGTGCACGAAAGAAGAAACAACCATGTGCGTGAAATATGGGTAACTGGGTTCGGACCAGTATTAGCAAATATTAACCACCCAAAACAGTGTAAATTGATAAGACTATGGTGATGTCTGCGTTATGATAGAGTCAAGTTGCCACAACATTCAACACATAATATAAGCTCTGTCCATGTACACGGTAATCAGACCCACTTAATTAATTACAACTGTGTGATATGTGTATGGTATGCTTATCTCTGCCCATAATCTGCAGTCTTATAATAAAACAGATAGAAGTCCTGAATATAAACGCTGATTAGGGTCAGCAGGGGACAAAACTCCAACGTATGAATCGGCTTAATAAAAGAAAATGCAGAGTTATGAGCCTTGACGAATGATGAAAATAGTTTGGTATGGAACTTATGAAGTGCAATCACAAGTCGGAGTTCCTTTTGCAATGAAGTTCATTTATGTCATAATAAATATACCAGTGATATATAAACACCAAAGTAGATTGAATGTATCTGGCGTTTTATTAATATCACAATAAGGTTATGTTAGCAAATTATGACATTATGAAGTTGGACAAAGCAAAGTCTACGTTTGAGCTATAAAAACCACATGGTTAACTGATACTAGTCTACATGGGCTATGGCTATAGTCAGGCAGTTGGTTTCCTTGGTAACCCCGCAACAACATTTAAAGACCGGTACAGAAATTTCTATGTTTTGAATCAGTAAAACAAATTGATCAGTTATGTTTTAGTACAAAACTGACCGTATCTGTAGATTTGTTTGGATGTATAGCAGTCAATTTTTGAAAATGATGCGTTTGTCGGGACAAACATTTAATGCAGGTCTGCGTTCAACCAAAACATGTATGCCATTGACACAGGGTGTGCGAAATGCCTAATTCATCAAGAACAGGATCGCATCTACCAACAACAACCGCGATGAGTCGGGAAACCTCTGGGATGCCTCGAAGAATTAGTTTTATCGCGGAAACATCCCCGATCATTCCCCGAGGTTCTGGATACCTCGGGAATGCCTCCCCGGGATATTCCCGAATTTCGGGGATGCCTCCCCGAGATGTTCCCGACATGACATCGTGAGTACATCGGGTAAAATTCAATACATACATTGAATTTTCCCGATGTACTTGCGATCTGACTAAATGTCTCAAGACTTCGGGGAGCTTCCATCAGACATCGGTGAACCTCCTGATGCCAATCGGCAATACATTCCGAAGCAGTTAGACCAACGCATAAAGTCGGGAATACATCGGGAGTTCGTCTGATGCCTCCCGATTCACAAATTGTTTCGAGACTGCCCCGAAGCTTCCCAAAGACCACGAGGATCATGCTCTCGATGTCTACCGAAGCTAATTTGTTTCTATCGGGAGTACATCCCCGACGCAAAAAAGCCTAGGGGCTTTAACTGTCACACCTGGATAACATTTTAGTTAAAAAAGTGTGGGCTCACACATTAAACGTTAGCACCAGCGTTGTTTAGCGTTTCAAAGGTATAAACACGAACAGCGCGCTCCTTTATTCTCAGTGGCATGCTAGGGTAGTATAATCATTATATATTCAAAACAAAATTCTTCATAGATGCAACATTTCCCTCTTCTGTGTAGAGGTTGTGCCTTGCAGTGATTTTTTGGCCTCTTTGGGAAACGGTCCGGGTCCGTTCACATTGGGAATTTTTGCGTCGTGACAACTTGAAATTGGGAAATTTTTTGAAGCAGAAAGGCCCAATAAAACAGAAAAAGTTATTACATGTGACTGCTTACTGGTTTCTGTAAATTTTTATGCTTGATCTTTTGTCAAAAATGTTCATTAACTTCTTCATTTTATGTCCGATTTTGATTTTTTTCAAATGTTCATTGGGAATTTCTTACTTCAAATTTGGGAAAATAATAGCCTTTTTCAAATCGGGAAGGTACCGTTTACCAGCAGCAAACAAATAAGGAATAAATTAATGCCTTGTACGTATTTTATGTTTTCTGTGCTCGGTTGGTTCAGTTGGGCATCGTGCCTTGTGTGTTTTTAATGTTTTCTGTGCTCGGCTGGTTAAGTTGAGTACTGCCTTCCCTGTCCGACTTAATACTATCTTTTTTCTAAGTCTAAAATGGCAGATCACTTGATCAAAATGCTTGACAGAGTTACCTACTCATGTGTATGTCATGGTGTCATGATGATGAACAAGTATGCAAAGTATCAAAGCAGTATGTCAATGCACTTTGAATATATTACAGGTTACAAACCTTTTATCTAGACTTTAAGATTTGCATTTCTAAGCCCAAAATGGGGTATACTTTCAACAAAATGCTTGATAAAGTTACCTACCTCTGTGTATGGGTTAGTGTACATGATGGTGAACAAGTATACAAAGTACAAAAGCAATATGTCACTCCGCTTTGAAAATATTTGATGCTAATACTTGTACCTAAACTTTAACATTTGCATTTCTTTGTCCAAAAGGCGGTATAATTTCATCAAAAAGCTTGATAGATAGAGAATAAAAAGTTAGTGCCGTGGATGAATAAGTTTATCTGGCAAGACAGAGGAATTTATCGGGTGAGCTGGATAAACTTTTACTTCATTCACGGCACTAACCTATTACGCTATTTATCCTGTCGCTTAATCTACTCAGTAAGGGGATCAAACTCGGGACTATACTGTTACTCTTCAACGTCACGTTCGTTCCGTGACGTCACGATAAACAACGACGTCTGACATATTGATAGACGCCGTGTAGACGCAGGGAAGTCGAAGAAAATAACCGATCAACCACCAGCTCATTTAGGATAGGAAAACCTCACCCTCGGTCACGGAAATGCAACCTGCGACTCTCATATACGAAGAAGTCCGTCAGATCACATGGTAAGGTGACGGATTATCACTAGTCACATGACGAGGTGACCGAGTATAGCTAAGTTTAATCGGCACCACGTTAACTCGCAGATTTTGCCGGAAGTGACTGGATAAAGTTCCCTACCCGTGTGTATGAGTTGGTGTTATAATGTTGAGCAAGTATGCAAAGTATCAAAGAAACCTTGAAGATATTCGAGGTTTAAGAAATTGTACATTTACTTTAGCATTTGTATTAAGTTGAACAAAGGGGCATAATTTCAACAAAATGCTTGATAGAGTTACCTACTCCTGTGTAAGAGTTGGGGTCATGATGGTGAACAAGTATACAAAGTATCAAAACAACATGGCAAAGGACTTTGAAAATATAAGAGGGTACCTGTTCCTGTACGTCAAAATTAGTGCAAATAGTAGATCCAAGTATAAATTTTAATTTGTTCGACACGCGGCTTCCCATAGTCGGAAAAAAAATCTCAAGTGACCTTGTTTGAATATGCCTTTAAAATGTTTTAATTTGTTTATATGGAGAATTTCGATGTTTTACTATAGTTTGCATTGTGTGAAATTTGAATTTGTTAATATGAAACATTTCATGTCGTCATAAACACAAGTATGGGACGCCGTTTTACATGAATTACTTTGCGCATTATCCGAAAAAACAGTCTTCATCAAATGCAAGAAAACGGCGATGTCTATCAATGGGGATTTTTTTCTGTGACTATATGGGACAACACTCTTCACAAATATGTACAAAGAAATTCTTTTGCAATTTTGTCTAGGTTAAAACCTAGAATGACTGGACTATAAATGCTTTAGTTTTTCGTGCCGTTGAATCACGCGCAGTATTCTGTACGGGTACGGAGTGAGTCGGGCTTTATCACGTACCTAAAGTGAAAGTAGACATTAATGAATGAAATGTTAACTAACAATCTGGTCTACATGATTAAAAGAACATTTCCTTCAATGGAGTCGAGGTAATAAACAATTAACTTTAAACTCATTTAGAGTAGATCTAAACACATTTTATTGTTGAAACAATGATAAACTCATAATAAATGTTTTATCTTACTATTAAAAAGAACTAATGCTAAATATCAAATATTCTGTAGCCCATTATTATATACGATGCAATTAATTATTACAACAGGCTTAAGAAATGTGTTAGTGTATCAGGTAAAGACTGAAAAATTGGGGATGTCAAAATTCAGTATTTTTTTATATAACCTTTTTAGCTTGGTTACCATGGAGCGTATTATTTAGGTGCTTATTTTTCGGCGCGTAACTACGCGCTGATTACATGCAGAAATTTGTTTTCCATGAAGCCAAAAACAGACACGGTTTTTGGATAAAAATGCAAATCTTTTTTAACAAAAAAATCGACCAGGCCATAACAAAGGATGCAAATTTTGCATATTTTCTAGTCCATTTGAAAGATCAGGGGGTGGAGAAGATGGTGACTGCGTTTTTAGTTAGACAAAAAAATAATGTAACTCATCATCATCATCATCATTTTCAGTGATCGCCTCACTCTAATCAGAGTATACTTGACTTCTATGAGCTTCTTGTAAACATGTACTCCTAAATTCATGTTATTCAAGATAAGTTGCATCACTGGAACAATACTAAAATTGAGGTAACAGCGTCAATTTATACCTAAAATGCTACCCGAAGCGAATTTTTCGGCGTGTAATATAAAAACTCGTCAATGAAAACGACGACATGCAATATAGAGTTAAACGAAATATATTTATTCAGAGTGTTACGTACCAAATAAATATGCACCGAAACACATAGGTTTTAAGCTTCATGGAAACAGGGCTTAAGACCTGCATGTGCCAGATGTGAAAATTGTATTTTCTTGATCACTTGGTCTTACACCTAAATCAACAGATATCCTGTTTTTATTTCCAGCTGACAGCTTGTCTCTGTTTAGATGAAGCAGTGTAGAATGATGGACAAGTTCCTGTGTACAGTTCTGATAGTCTGGCTGACTTTTATACATGAATACACAGATTGTGCAGAACCGGAACATCCTCATATTATAGTGATAGTTGCTGATGATTTGGTAAGAATAGACATACAGTAGCTAAGGATATCAAAATTGATTTTCTTAACAATGTTACATGTATTGATATTGATTGCCCGAAAACAGTTCAACTTCCCTTAATCAGATCGTTTTAATAAGCATAATGTTGTTCAACCAAGATCAGTTATTTCCCTTTGTTCTACTTGAATATTTCTCCATTAAGCATAACACATGAAAAGGGGATACCTTTAATTTTGCTGAGTATATATACAGTCAAGTGACATCAATAAGCCTCCACCTTACAAAATTCGTGGAATAGTTACACGTCCATTTTTATTCAATCATTTTATCCATTTATTTTGTTAGAAATGTCAGTAAAACTAAATGGAATATGTTACTTAATGCACGAGAACCTGCTTTTTTAATATATATGACCCAAAACACTATCTATACAGGTGCTGGTCAGTAACCGGCCTGGATAGGATTTAAGGCCATATATGTTAAAAAGACATGTTCCTGTGCTTAATTATAGTCTAATTGTGTGAGCTTTAATTAGTATATTCTAAATCGATCAGAGTGTGAGTAAAGTATATTATAGATTACCAGTAAGACATTAGATATATACCTTTGATTTCTGCAGGGTTGGAATGACGTCAGCTTTCATGGTTCGAATCAGATTCCAACACCTAATATTGATAGGTTAGCTTTAGAAGGAATCCTACTCAACAATTACTATGTATCACCAATCTGTACTCCAACACGCGGAGCTTTGATGACAGGAAGACACCCAATACATACAGGTAATATATTAATGCATTTTATATCTAAGTCTTATGTCTTTAACTGTTCATAATGCACCTATCAATGTTTTCCCCCAGGGGGGGAGCGGCGTGCTGACCCAGGGGAATTTGACATTTTTACTTTTTCAAAGTCTAAATTCCCACCCTAGAGCAAGGGCAATTTGTCAAAATCCCCTCACTGGGAGATGCGTTACATACCCTCGGGATCAAAATTTCGGCCAAAGTTAAAATTTCCGGGACTCGGCACCATCTGTCTGTCAAATTCCCACCTATCGGGAACAGCCTTCTGTCAAAAGTCCCGTGTATGCCCGCTGCTCCCCCCTGGGGGAAAACTTTGATAGGTGCATAAGTATAACTTCGTTCATGTTCTGGTAACTACAGACATCTTGAAACCAAGTTAAGTGCAAACAAGGATGTTTGTCATGCCATAAAAAGTGCTGCAATTGTAAATGTTTTATGCAGTTTGCTAAAAAAAATATTTTCACTATTTTTATACTTTACAAAGAGAAGTTGCTCTTTCTCTTTGGGTATGTTATAGAAAACACACACTTTTGGGGGGGGGGTGGGTATGTTATAGAAAACACACACTTTTTTCAGAAAGAGCTAGAATATTGCACCCAGATTATATTTATCACACAAAAGTTTCTGTCTCTTCCCTCAAAGCTAGAGGTAATTGGCCAATTACAAGTAGGCAGGGAAACAAACATGTTGACCACACACTTACATTTGTATGGCTGTTGAACACAAATAAACATTAGTTTACCCTACTTCTTTATCCAATCAGAAGCCAGGGATTTTTAAAATTTTGCAACATCACTCTACGTTATGTTGACAACACATGTCCAGGCCTAGACACTAACTATTTTGGCCACTGGTCCGACAGGGCAAAAGCGCCCAATTTGTAAATAGGACAGTTACTGGTCCTCAAGAATTTTCACTGGTCCTTCTGGATTTTCACTGGTCTCGGACCAGCGGGCCAGTGTTAGTGTCGAGCCCTGATGTCTGGCAGTCGTACACAAATACAAGATAGGTTGAGTATAATTGAAACGTGTGTGATTGGAGATCTAAATATGGACAGATGTTTGAAAACAATGTACATGTACAACAAACTGAACATCATCATAACTAAATATGTTTAGAGTATAAGAGGGATGTTGAGAAATAACATAGACTGTTACTCTGATGTTCGCATTTGTTATAGTATTAAAATAATAAATACACCATCATAACTCGGAATCTTTCTGAGATTATATATAGTACACCAAATTAGGTATATCTGTAACAAGTCTGTCATAAATTATAGCTCCTCAAAACCTGTCACCACCACGCACCCATGGCAACACAAATTATGATGTCAGTGACATGTGGGTGTCGATGAAATAACCTCAATGATCACCTCACTAAGTCTGGAATATAACAATTCAAACCGAATGCACTTCTCAAAAAATGCCTAAAAATGCCTTTATACTAATTGTGATCACAATGTGCGATAATGTTGGTAATAGTCGGCTGAATTTCGTACAAATATTTTCTATTTCTCTCTAGACTTCGCATAATGCTTTTATGCCTGAAACACGCAATGTCAACGCTGTGACTTTAAATTTTGGTGCTCTAATACGACCTCCATCACTTGTATATCATTTCATATCATTTCAACTCAAAAATACGACTGACAGAACTCTTCCTATGTATATTATTGATCATAATACATTCCCCTAATTCCTGTTAGCATTCTATCACTTGGCGATTGTTTGTGTTAATAGATAACGTCATGACATACGTCATGGATTGTAGAACCTATCCTATTCAAATGTTGAGTATTTAACGTTTAAATCTCATCAAAACGTCTGTGTACAGTATTTTGACAATGTATGATATATTGGCTGAGTTTTAAACAGAAAGTGTTACTAGAAATGATAATTTCAGTAGTGAAAGTAATGACACAATGCGGAAAATGCAGTTGCCCCGGGTGCACGTAACCATGGTTATTAAAATGGCTGGTTTGCCTTTAATATTCATAAAAAAGTTTAAAAAAAATTACCATCAGGTGGCCAGATAATTCCCCTTTCATATAGCATGTTCATATGCAATCTATCTACAACATCAATCGTTTGAAAGCAAAAGTCTACGTTATTTCTGAACATCCCTCGTACACTTGCACTTAATAGCATGAAGTATTTTTCCGCTTAGTATGAGGTCTTTTTCTCTGTACATGAAAGACCAATATGTTAAATACTGCTTTTTTTTAAGGAGGAACTAATAGATTTCTATTGTTTCTAGTAATTGCAATACATGACATCATGAACGCATGGTATTGCCACAGAAACATTGATTTTTGCTCAAATTTGCCAAAACAACCTGCTACATTTGTATTTGTAATTGCACATACAGTAATAGATCATCTCAAAATTCAAACCACAATTTTCAGGTCCATTTAGACCGTTTTGCTCTCTATATATTCTCACTATTAAGACCAACTCAATACTGAGAGTTTTTAAGGGTCCAAAGAGTGATGATGATCCTCGGTCGGCAGGTCTACTTGAATACTTGAAGTGATTTGGCTATTTGGAAGTGATGATCCTCGGTTGCAGGTGTGATTTGACTATGAGAAAGTGACCAAGCATCAAAGTCGCAGTCTGGCTTTCGACTTTAAGTTTAAAGTAGCATTTTGTTAACATTACTAGAACGTGGTACCAGTGTACCTCTTTTCGCGTCTACTCTTCAGGAAGCGGTATGCAGAAGTGCAGTACACACTAGGGCTGCGTATCGGTTAAAATGATCGATACGATATTTGTATCGATACAAAATGATCGATATTCAATATATCATATGATATTTTCTTTAAGCAATAAAACGTCTAAATAGGAAGGTATTAGCTTGCAATATGTATTTAACTTGCAGAACACAATTAAAACAAGACATGTAACACAAAGGTTCGTGGTTTACTCTGTTTACACAAGTCATGTTTTATAGTATTTTGTATCAATTGCTTAGCCACGAGAGGTTAATTTCACAGCAGTTTTTGTTTGAATTTTGTGACTAAACACTGAGTGGACATCGAAAAACTCTACTTGAATGGGGATATTATTGCTTTCCATGTGTATTTGTTTTTGGTCGATTATTTCATCGATACGGAAACGTTCGATTCTATATATATATCGAACGCAAATTACCAGTATTCGATTTATATCGTAAACCGGTACGCAGCCCTAGTACACACCGAGTGCCACTGAACATAAACTGTTACATACATGTTTCAAGTAGAATTGGTTATGTTTGATTAACTGGTAATAAAGTCAGCAATACCTGCCGGTAAAATTTCTGACTGCAGTAAACTATTTGACTTGTTGTTGTTTTACATTTATAGCTCCACTATTCGTAGAATAAGGGGAGCTATTGCAGTCACCCGAGCGTCAGCGTCAGCGTAATGCTTAATATGTAAAAGTTCAGGTACAGGTTTTTTTTACCTCTTATATTTTCAAAGTCCTTTGACATATTGCTTTAATACTTGGATACTTATTCACCATCATGACCCCCACCAATATGCAGGAGTAGGTAACTCTATCAAGCATTTTTTGAAATTATGCCCCCTTTTTCAACTTAATGCAAATGTTAAAGTTTAGGTACAAGCTATTTAACCTCTAATATCTTCCAAGTGCATTGACATATAACTTTGATACTTTGCAAACTTGTTCAACATCATGACACCAACCCCCACACAGGGGTAGGTAACTCTATCAAGCATTTTGTTCAAATTATGCCCCCTATTGGACTTGGAAATGCGAAGTTGAGATACACTATTTTAACCTCTTATAACTTCTAAGTGCACTGTCATATTCCTTTGATACTTTGCTTACTTGATCCCCCATCATGAACCCAAGACCTACACAAGAGAAGGTAACTATATCCTGTATTTTTGTCCTAATTATCTGCGTTTTTCGACTTAGAAGCCCCAACCTCTACACAGCAGAGGGTAATACTGCTGCTATGAAGCATTTTGTTATGAATATATAATGATTATACTATCCTAGCATGGCACTGCGTATAGTGAAACATGCTGTTCGTGGACAGCTCTTGTTGTATTTCATGCTCAGGTCTGCAGTCTGGAGTGATAGTTGGTTCCCAGCCCTATGGATTACCTCTTTCTGAGAAGATACTACCTCAATGGTTAGGAGAACTCGGGTACCAGAATCATATGGTCGGCAAGGTAACAATGATTGTTGTTAAATCATCTTAGTACAGGGTGTTAAAAAAGTTCATACACAAGTTGTAATATTTCATAAGTCCATTGTGAAACAAGTTTTTACAACTTATATAATATTATTCATGCACAACACCTCATTCCTGATGGTATCCATCGCCACCAGGGTATGAAAGAGAGAGAAGCAAGATTTCCCTTCATATGCTGCGCCTTTAGCAAGGAAAATACTGATACCATCTTTATTTTTCCCTTCTGTATGACATGGCCTGGTGTGAAACCTGGGGTCTCCCTCTCTTGAAGCAGCGCTATACCACTTGGTGAAGTGGTTATATTTGATACAGTTATACTTCATAAATGTTTCTTGAGTTACAGCTCCAAAGGGTGTTTCTCTTCAGAGTTTGTATTGTATAAGCAGCTGATGCAATATTTTCATGGGTGGCGCATTGTACTGCTTAACATTTCAGTGGCATTTAGGTATGTTTGCCGACGACTATTTACCAACTCGACGTGGATTCTTGTCTCACTATGGTTATTTACAAGGCGCTGAAGGATATTTTGACCACACATATGCTGTGTCCAATGATGTAAGTAGGTGAAAATGAATTATAAAATCACTGAAGAGTGCGCAGAAGATTTTTAAAAAACTGTAAGGCCTTTAATCCTGCCTCGTAGATCATTGAAGGTCTTAGTTTGCATAAAATTTACTGTAGAGAAATATTTGTTAATCCTTCTTGGTCTCCATACATTTGCGTGCTAATGGAAATGAGATTTGTAAGTCACACATATTCAATTCACACACGTCACACTTGTCTCATATCAGTGTGTGACTTACAAATCTCATTGGTACAATATGAATCATCAAGCTCCTATTTTACTGAGTTTGCGTCAATGTCACGTAAATAAACCTATAAATATTTCACTAACGCAAAACCATAAAGAGCATTGTATTTGTGGTTTGCAAATTTTGCATTCACATACGTAATATTGTCCCATTTCACAAGTTCTGACTAAAAATACACATTTTATTTTATGAGTTTTTTTGAGTGACATATTTTTCATCTTAAGAAAACTTCTTTAGAAAAATCTGAGATGCTTTGTGAATATGTGCCAAGGCCCCAATCTTCCAAATTATCTCAATCTGAGCCAAATGTCATCTCAAATATTGTCATGTCTCTTTATGTTACTTTCAATGGGACAGTCACTAACTGGACTCAAATTGCCATCCCATGACAGAAACATAATTCTGAGTTAAATACAGTAAACATTTAAGACCTCGAACTTGAGATTAATCTTAAATTCAGATTCTGATTAAAGCAAAATCTCAATCTGATATTTTTCATTGAGATCGGGTCTAGATGTAATTTTGCAGCATATGATAACCACCAAAGCTTCATATTTGATCAATATGATACTTATACAGTGTATAACCTGTCCTAATTGTCAGTCACTGTTTAAATCAGGTAACTGTTTGATATAGAAGTATTCAATATAAAAATGGCCAATTGCGAATTAATAATATTATGTGACATAATTGAATTAGTCTGATTATTCTTCATGCCTTTGGATGAATTTTCCTGAATCTTATTTATAAAATACAAATTTTTGCATAGGTCACCATAAGGGCTTTAATATTCTACTACGACAGGTGAGCGACCCTTTAACTCCCTTTATTTATTCTCCCTAAAATCTCTTTCCTTCTTTTTAGCAGTGGCAGCTGAGCTTTTGTGATTGTTTTTGTCCGTTCGTTAGACATTTCAACCTTAACACTCTAGCACTTTCAATTTTGCTTTAATCTTCATCAAACTTGGTCAGTAGTTGTATCTCAATAAAATCTAGGTAAATTTGAAGTTGGGTCATGTTGGGTCAAAAACTAGGTCAAAGGGTCCAATAATAGCAAAACCTTTTTAACACTTTGGAGGTCACATTTTTTGATCGTCACCAAACTTGGCCAGTAGTTGTATCTCAATGAAATCTAGGTTAAGTTTGAAGTTGGGTCATGTGCGATCAAAAACAAGGCAAATAGGTCAAATCATAGCAAAACCTTGTTAACACTCTGGTGGCCACATTTTTGCTTTAATCTTCATGAAGTGTGGTCAAAATGTTTATCTTGGTGACATTAGGGTCAAGTTCGAAGTTGGGTCATGTGGGGTCAAAAACTAGGTCAAAAGGTCAACTAATAGGAAAACCTTGTTAACACTCTGGAGACCTTATTTGAGCCTCACAGGGAAGACTGGGCTAGCCCAACTGTGTTGCCTCTTTAAATAAAGTCGTTATTATCATTATTATTATAACCTTAAGATCAAGATCAAAGTTTGACCATGTTAAGCAGGTGAGCGCCACAGGATCTATGATCCTCTTGTTTATCTAGTCCTGTTTCTATTTTAACCAATTAGTGGCAAACATATACGGCGGGGGATGGCCATGTGATCATGGCTCTTGTTATTAATGTTTCTGTAACATGTTGCCACAATGCATGCTGGCCGCTTATATCCACATGGTTGCTTAATTAAGGAGACCATTAAATATGGTGGTAATATACATGGATAAATGTCAGTATTGTTTATTCAGGGTGAATGGGGACTTGATTGGAGAAGAAATGATGATATTATTAAAAATGAACGTGAGATGTACTCCACTGAGCTCTTCACAAGAGAGGCTGTAAAACATATTGAACAACATAACAAGTCACAGGTTAGAACTTTCTCCTTTAACTTTGTTTATAGGACAATGTATGAATTATGTGAAGTTTACTACCATATTTTTATTACTTGAAAATCTAGGTTTAAAACGTTAAAAACAAACTGTCAGTCTGGTTTTTAAAGGGGCCGCATCCTTGATTGTTTTAAACTACATTTGCATTTCATATTATGATGGTTATCAAGAGAAACCTCAGTAGCTTAATGGTTAGCGCGCTTGCCGTCTAATCTGGCGACCCGGGTGACGGCACACATATATATGCCTGCCATATTTCAGCGGAAAGCTGACTGGCAAATAAAGGCTTTGCTCGGCATTTATGTAACTATCTTATAATTGCAGCCATTGTTTCTGTATATCGCTCATCAAGCAGTTCACCGTGGTAACTTCGATGACCCTTTATTGGCCCCTCAAAAATACGTTGATCGATTTCCGCACATTCACAACTATAAGAGGAAGTTATTTGCAGGTAAATTATTTAATTTATTTATGTAACTGTATACTAGTAATCTTACAAAATTACAAAAAATGGCAGTTTTGTACTTACGACTTTGTTCTCCTTAGCCAGCAATATATAGTTCACAATGTTCCCATAGCTGCAATATTTATCTCCCTAATATATTATAAGGAAGTTGCCTATCAAATTAGTCGATAATTCAAATGAAGTAGGTTTGAAAATCAAGGGAGGTAAGTTTCTAATTCAGGGAGAAAAATATGGTGTAGCGGGGAGATTTTAACGTGATCCAACCTTCTATTAGCATAATTTAACAGCCGATTTCTTGCCTATATTTATAACCATAATTAACCGCAGTTGAATGTTTTCATCAGCGGGAAGTATCACAAATGCTTGAGATGTAATACAAAAACAAGTCTAAAGGAATTTGAAATATTCAATGCAAAAACCTTGTAAAATATTCATACATAAATATTAGGATCAGGTCAATATCTCTGCACTATAGGTATGATAAGTATGTCCTGTGCAAGATGAAATGCTGTTGTTACTGGCGGCTTAGAGGCAGTGAGTATTATTGAATGCATAAAGCAATTTGGCTATGGAGGAGCACATTACCAAGTATCATTATGCCTGATTGGCTAATGTTTCAGTCTGGCTTATGAGTTCAAATTAAAAGAATTTTGTAAGAATGTCTCCACCAGACTTGTTCAGTTTTCATCCAGATCATATGTTGAGCAGAGCAACATGATCAATTTGGCTTTTATGAATGAACGTTGTTATCGTCTGCTTGGACTGTTACATAATCATATAGTGTGGTACTGACTCAGATAGGCATTAGCTTTCTCTAGACAGGTCTCGCTTATTCGGAATCACACTATGGAGTCTGCTTCATTACAATTAAAATAAAGTGTCTTATACCACTGTACCTAAGCTGTTACATCCACGTTGATAAGGTAAGATTAACTGGTAATAAAGTAGGTAATATTGATCCATATCTAGCAGTGGACAACCATTTGACTTGTTATATACCTTACAGGAATGGTTGCTGCTCTAGATGATTCTGTGGGTATGATAGTTGATACCCTAACATCTCAAGGAATGATGAAGAACTCTGTGATAGTATTTACCACGGATAATGGAGGCCCAGCTAATGGGTTTGATGATAATGCTGCCAATAATTATCCTCTCAGGTGATCTTACAATGTAACTTAGTTTCATATTTCAACATAAATTACTTGAAGATGGTGCTAGGTCTTATTTCAATAATTAAGTCTCCACATCCAATTATTTCTAATTTTGACTGGGTCTACTGCCGGAATGAGGGTGAGCTTCCCCTGTCCAGACCTACACTAGAAATATGCTGCTATCCTGAATATTTTATGGCTTTTGAAAAAAAAATGTATGCTACTCTTACGCTTTTCGAAGGGTTGTTGCTCTTTCTCTTGTGTAAGAGACAATGTTTTGCACTGTGCTTCTCTAGGTGAGATTGCAATAACAACTGTTTTAGACTCAATGGCGCTAATTGCATCTGTTACGAAAGATATCCGATAAATTTGCACCATTTTATGACACACATCTATGACTCAACTGATTTGTATTGTCTTGATTTTTGATTTCATATGACACAATCACAATACAACATTTAACAGCAATGTATGCCGAACATATAAATTTTTTATCCAGAACGCTGGACATACACTGGACAATTGCTGGAAATACACTGGAGATTACCTCAAGCAAAAAACTGTTGCCCCTCTCAGACATATACTCTTCCATACAATAGCCTATGTTTAACATATGGATAACTTGGCCGTATCATAAACATGTTTACAACTTATACAATCATTTTACTCCTTATGTCCAACACTTCTCTAACTTTTATAACGAATGTGTCGCTTACATGGAACGCTTATTTAAGCAAAGTGTTTATTGTGACGATCATGTACATATTTTAGCAGCTATTGGGCCAATAACGGCTAAAATATGTACATGATCGTCCCAATAAATAGTTTTGACACACAAAAGCGGATTTAAGTGTGCAAAACTTACCTTGAACCTATTCGACGAGCGCCAGCATGTTTGCCAAAATTCTCATAAACTCAGCTTACTTTGGTGTCATATGCTGTATTGTTAGTTTAGAGTGAACTTTTGTGATTGGTATTGTATTGTAACGGGCCGGACGGACAGACACCAACAAATCCCGTCAGTGAAAAGCTAGCTCAGCACTAAGGGTGATTTGTTGGCCTTATATATGCCATTCTACTCTAATGACAACCTACAAGGTTTACTTTGTGCATAATTATCCAATTACGTCCCTTTATGCACCCAACAACCGTTACATTACTTCCCCCTCCGAGAAATCTCGTCCCAAGATTTGGCCTGGGAAACACGTGGGTAAGGCAACTCCGGTCTGGCAGTTGACTTCATCCCACCGCTGCCACCATTTGTAACGTGTCGGACGGACAGACACCAACAAATCCCGTCAGTGAAAAGCCAGCTCACCACTAAGGGTGATTTGTTGGCCTTATATATGCCATTCTACTCTAATGACAACCTACAAGGTTTACTTTGTGCATAATTATCCAATTACGTCCCTTTATGCACCCAACAACCGTTACAGTATCATGCAAGTAGAAACTGCCATTTTAATACACCTGTCTCTAATGACAGGTCATATTAAGGGAACCTCCTCCAAATTCATGAAAATATATTGACCACAATATCTTGGACAGGTTTGATACATGTAACCTGCAGAAGTGTCCCTTGGAATATTGAAAATTTGCTGTCTGTTCTCTAGCTCAAGTACATTTATTCAATTTTTAATTTTAAATTAATAAATGGCAAAACTATTGTACATAAATTGAGGTAGTTACCATAGTTTTGCACCGAGCCCTGCTGATTCCCAGCAAACTTGAATGAGGATAAAATCGTTGACAAGTTTTATACTCAGCTTAATCAGTGCATACAATTATGTTTGCATTAATATGTCTCCTTTTCAATGTGTGTATAAAAAGTATATCATTCAACCTATGCCTGAGCCTTCATAACCTTGACATTTTCAGTTTCTTCAGTTGAAGCACGAGTATATTGTACTCAAAGACATTTCCAGAAAGTAGCACACTTTTTTCTGCAACATCATCACCTTGACATGTTTATAACTGAAGAAACTGATATAACAAAGGTTATAAAAATGTCAAGGTAATGATGTTGCTGACTAAATGGTGCTAATTTCGTTGGTTACGAAAGGTACATCAAATAAATTATCACGATTTTATGGAACATATCTATGACTCTTAGAACCGATTTTTATTGCATCTCGTATTTTGTGATAATATTAGCGTTTGTGGTACCATGGCCATAAAATACTTCTAGAAAACTTGTTTCTATTGACGGATCATACTATCGAAACACCCTCATTGTATGGGTGGTATCACACTTGTTTTCTACTCTCTAATTAAAACATTTATTTCCTGATCTTCCTCACATTGGATGGAAATGTCTTTGACTACAATATACTGTAAATCCTCTCTAAAGCAACAACCTCAGGTAAACACAAAGGTTGGTTGTTAAGCAGAATTGTTGCTCTGAAGAGGTAAAATTTAGAGTAAATGGTAACTGTTGGAACAAACTGATTATGTTGTTAAACAGAGGTTGTTGATTTATGAATGGCCGCTTTTGAAGAGGCTGCACTGTATATCATATATTCAATCTTGCTGTCCTAAGTATCCTTTATGGTATTATGATAGTAGTTGCTAAATGCAGGTGACCACAAACACAGGTATAATTATGATTATATGAATTCTTTCTACAGGGGAGTTAAAACAACGCTGTGGGAAGGTGGAGTTAGAGGTTCTGGTCTCATCTTCAGTCCGTTACTTAAAACATCGAGATATACATCCAACCATCTGATGCATGTGTGTGACTGGTTACCTACGTTATATACAGTAGCTGGTGGGGATACCAGTCTACTTACAGACAGTGACGGGTTCAGTATGTGGCAAACATTATCACAGAATGTAGAGTCACCGAGAACCGAATTGTTACATAACATCGATCCTTTACAGAACAATGGTGCATTACGTATGGGGGATTTTAAGTTACTTGTTGGTGATGTTGGTATGGCATGGGATGGTTGGTACCCACCGTGGCAGAATCCAGGTGATGGTGCAACGAAGAAACATTATGATCAGGGAACCAGCAAACAATATGATCAGGGAACCAGCAAACAATACAATCAGGGAACCAGCAAACATTACAATCAGAGAACCAGCAAACAATACAATCAGGGAACCAGCAAACATTATGATCAGGGAACCAGCAAACATTATGATCAGGGAACCAGCAAACATTATGATCAGGGAACCAGCAAACATTATGATCAGGGAACCAGCAAACAATATGATCAGGGAACCAGCAAACAATATGATAGTGAGAAGTACTCAACTCGTGGTTCAGACATCACTGAACTGAAATTTGTGAAAACAAGTGAGAAAAATCTTGACAAACCACTGACCAATAAAAGTAGAAAGTTTGTGTTAGTTAATTGTGGCGAGAAACCTGTGAATGCATCAACAAACTGTAATCCCGTCAAGTCACCTTGCCTATTCAACATTACAAACGATCCGTGTGAATATTATAATCTAGCCAACAATAACCAACAAGTTGTGATAGAAATGTTGCTCAGAATGAATGAATACATGTATACAATGGTCCCGCCTGGTAATAAACCTACTGATCCGGCAGGTGACCCTATTTATCATAACCAGACATGGGTACCTTGGGTTAAACTGTGATAAGTTGTAAGAACTCAAACAAAAACAACCTGTGATATTTCCTACCATTTCACAATCTCATAATTTTTTACAAGAAACTTTTCAGTTACTGTTGTTCATTTTTATACATCATAGTTATAGTGTGAACAAATTAACATAGGCTGGTATTCACAAAACATAATTAATATCTTAAAAATTAACTTAAGTTAAAAAATTGTGTTGCACATATTTTCCCACAAATTGATGATTAACCAATGTTTTTAGTAATTGTTGTAGCTTTCAGATAAAACTTTAAACCTACCGTATGCAAAAAGGCAATAATCAAGTTTGTTATGTTTAGCTGAATTTTTATGTTTTAAAACGGTTTTAAAAAGCATATTACATTTGTACGAATATCACGAAATGTTCTTGAATACTTGTCACTATTCTAAATCTCCATCAAGGCACGCCTTTCTCGCAGAAATTGATGTATTCTGCACTTGAAATTAATGATGTTTTCATGCATATAGGTTAATTTATTCTGAATATTCCTCATTTATGGATCATTTCTCCATATTTCATAAATATATTCCAAAATTTGTCAATGTATACTACTCAAAATTTGATAAGGGTCAACAAATTTCCTTGTGAATATTTTGAAAATTGAATAAAATTGACTGATGGAATTTTCATAAAATATACAATTTGTAAACTTACATTTGCAATACCAACAAATATTGTGTCAAAATTTGATGTTTTTCAAGCCCCCTTTTAGAAAAATAAATGGTCAGACCTAGCTGGTGAGATCCTTCATGTGATATAAGTACAAGAGATGTTTGTAAAACACGTATGCCCCTATGGCAGCCCATAGTCAGAAATGGTAAAGGTCACAATGACCTTCGACCTACTGACCTCGAAATTAATAGGGGTCATCTACTGTTGATGACCAACCTCCAAGTTTCAAGATACTAGGGCAAAGTGTTCTTGAGTTATTTAATTTAAACCATTTGGTCTACCGACCAACCGACAGACAGACCAACCTGTGCAAAGCAATATACCCCGTCATCAAAGATTGGGGGCTTAATGAATGCTGGATCAGTGTGTGTTTATGATGCAGTTATCTGTGCTATTCTATCACCGAATACCATTCCCTTTTGAACTTGCCCAGTAATATTATCAAAATGTCCTTCAAAGCATTTTCAGTAAAAAAATTCCTCCCAAAGAGGGATAACTCTCAACGATGACAACGGTGAATTTATAACACTAAAAGGTACTTTCATTTGCCAGTCTCTGACTTGAGGAGTAATGTCATAACATGCAGTATGTGTGTGCTGATCAGTTGAACATTAAATTGTGTGAGAGCAATAATGCATTATTGTCATACACAGGGCCCTAATTTCACCACTTTAAGCTAGACTTTTCCTTGGAGCTATTGTCGTGATGGGATCGTCTGCATTGGTTAAGTTTATTGTCAGTCATTTTCTCAAAGACTCATTTTCTCAAAGTATCCACTTTAAACTCAAGATAGTTATTAACCATCACAAGGGGAGTCCATACTGGCAAGGCTGGTTACCCTGTGACCTATATTTATGGAGCCATCTGCCCTTGTTTCCGCTTAGAAATAGTGGCAAATTTTACACATAAACTAAACTTTCAAAGCTTTTACCTTGAAAGTCAATACGTTTGTTGAATGTGATGAATTACATCGACTGACACCATGAAACAAATCTATCCAACAATTAATAAGAGTTAGTCCCCTTTTCTGACTTTAAACTTTTACACAAACATGCCTATTTCTCAAAGACTATCAAAGGTATCCACTAGAAACTCAACATAGTTATTTGCCATCACAAGGGGATATTTGTGGAGTTATCTTACCTTGTTTACTCACAGATTTTTCACTCACAGATGAGCAAGGGTAATATCAAGTACGAGAAAGTCTAGCGTCAAGCACTCGTAGGCGTGCTCTTGTTGGAATTTGGCCCCATTCCCATATTCCTTTAATTCTTTATAAGCCATTACTTATCTAAATTAATACAAAGTTCCCATGATTATGATCTGCTATTTATACAAGATATTAATGCAATTAATGAATATCTTTTATCGCTATAAATGAATATCTTTTATCGCAATTAATAAATATCTTCTCTCAATAGCTCTCCACAATTATGGGAACTATGTATAATAAACAATATGTTTATGCTTTTGTTACCATGGTATAGAATTACTTTGTACTTTTGTACTGATATATAGAGAAACTCGGGTCACTGTCCGGTGAGAACAATGTTATCAGGCGAGGTGATATCGTCCGGGTGGCGAGCCTTTGGCGAGTCACCCCGGACGAAATCGCCGAGTCTGATAACATTGTTCGATCCGGACAGTGACCCGAGTTTCTATTTATCATGCAACCAGCACCACGGAACAAGTAAGGGGCGTAATTCCTCATTTTTTAAAGTTACAACCGAGTTGTGGGTTTTAGTAGATCCAGTAAACCCGCCGATTAACACAATTCAATGTGCTTCCGCGAAACAAAATAGTTCTCAATTCTACGCTGCTTAACAAAAGAAATATTAAAAAATAAAATATTTCAATTATATATTCAGAAAGGGAAATCTTAGTAAATGATATTACCAAATAACTACATTGTGTCATAATAGTAGAATAAAATTTCGCTCATGAATTTATGAAGTTTTTCTAATGAATCATCAATGACGTACGGTCGTTTACTACGTCATAAATCCTTCTGTTATTCTTAACAATGCCTTGGAATAAATACAAACGTGGACTATGTGAAACACTGGGGTGTTTGCGGTAACTGTCAGTGCAAAATTGAATTCCGGACGGGGGAAATAACTTCAAGAATGAACAGTTTATACAAGCTTAGTCAAGTTGGTGGGTGGAGAATGGCAGTTGGGAGACCTCAATGCTTGGAAAATCGATGGAAATAGAATATGGTAAGACATTGATCTTGTTGAAGAGCCTATTATATTGTTTTATGTTTTACCTATGTATGAACCATATCTACACTGAATCTAACAGTGATATAACTGACCCACTTAGTCTTAAGATTCGCCAAAATTTCCGACTTTTTTCGTTTTCAATGATTTTGTATGCGCATCGTATCGAGTCTTCAAATGAGTTCAAAATTGCATTTTGTCCAGTGTATTTGATGTGGAACCGTTGTCTATGCATACTCTTTTATGTTTATTTATCTTTGATGATCCTACGCCAGTTGATTTATGTGTGTTTATTGTTTTTTTCAGGGCCTTTCCCAAACGATTGACCCGTGGATGACCCGTATGAATTCAAGAAAAAATACACTGGCGTAGCCCTACATGGCGAAGAAATATTGCTGATGTTGGTTGTAAATCTAAACTTTGAATAAATATTAGCTATCAAATGTATATTTTTGTAGTTTTCAATAATATGTAGGTCAGTTTTAGACGGAATGAGAAATGGGAAAATAGTCCGTGATTTGTGGGCGGAGCCAAAAAGTGTTCTCAGGCTACTAGCAGCCTATTGACCTGAGAACACATACTGTTCTCAGGTCATGTGTTATCAGGCAGTTACCATGGCAGTTGCATGATAAAATATAAATGATAATGATATGCAAATACTTATGTATTGTATTATTATAATAAATCATAAATAAAGATTGTACTCAAACTAGAGAAGCGAAAAAATGCAATATTGCATCATCATAGACACATTGTTTCAAAACACACTTCAAACAGCAATTTATTATTGTAATACATATACATGTAGTCAAATATACAACAGAAATCTTGAGAAAAGATTTGGCCCAATTGGTACAAAATTGGCGACAAATGGCAAATTTGGCAGATGTAGTGGGGAAAGCTAAATATTCTCCAGTGGAAGTCCTGATTATACTTGTTACCGTTGTTAGTTGATACCATATTCCAATGGCAACTGACATCTTTTTCAAATAAAACTTACGATCAAATTTGATTTCTTTGTAATTCTTTAAAAACTACTTATTATTGGGACAGGTTTGTAGGAGTTCATTTTTAACACTGAAACATTATTTAAAGTGCAAATCCCACTTCCCAATTCACGGTCGTTAAAGTATTACAAATAGTTGAAATTTGAGTCAAAGTTTCTGTAAGTGCATTGATAAAACATAGCAGTCAAATTATGGGTGTGAATATAATCTACCATACTCAGATATTCAAGATGTGAACAGGCATTGAAGTATTCTACCAACTTCAAGCTGACTGGTTAATGGTGCCTTCTAGGCTGCTAATAAGCCTTGCTTTTCAAATATCTCAGCAGTGGCAGCTGCAGCATTTTGTATATGGTTCATTGAGGGATTTATACAGTAGATGAAATAAATAAGAGAGCATAAAATTCTTAATGTATTAAAATAATTATTCATTATTATTGATCTAACTGTTTCTATCTAGTCCTGATTGTTTCATTTACACGGCAATAACTAACTGTCCAGTAATGCATCTAGTAGATCACCTTTTTTCTTCAATGATTGTACAGCAGTGTTTCTGTCAAGTCCGGATTGTTTCATTAACACAGCTATATCCCTCTGATCTACACCGTCTTCACTCGCTGCCGTCTCTCCTATCACCTGATACATTGCTCTGTCCTTTAATGTTTCCTGAATCGTCTCCCGGCTTAAAACCTTTCCTTTATGAATAACTTTCACTTTCTCTAATGGCACGGACAGTTTGTAAGACAGAAACTTGTAAACTTCAACTCCTGTCCAACTATTCTGAACTTCAAGTTTATGTTTTTCTTTGTTACATTTTACCACAATTGAAGATGAGGGTTGAGATTGGTCAACTTCTGGGACATCTGTGTAATAATCATTCACAAATAAATAACACTTTCCATCAGGTTTCAATGATTTGTTAATAGCAGTACTTGGTTTGTCCTGATTTACAGCTTTAGAAAAATCCACAAGTGGATGGTGTACTTTACTGTATTGTTTGTTCTGTGATTTTTTAACGCCTGAAATGGGAACAAAATTTGAGTGAAAGCAAAACATACTGTAAAATCTTTATTTGCAAGGGGATAAATTTTGTGGATCACCAAATCTAATCCCTCACAATTAATTGACCTACCAATAGCATAACAAGAGATTTTCCTTCTAGGAAGGGTCCAATCCAGGAATTTACAATAATGAGAACTGCAGCATTTTAACACTTAAATCATCTAGACATGTAAAGAAGGGTGCCGGTACTAGTTAGGAGTCACGTTAGGGGTCACGGGGCAGATATATTCTACTGTCACTCTTTCATCATCATATGCCTGTTTAAATAATTTTACTGTTTTTTCTATAGGCAACAAACTCATTTCTAGGCCAATTTACCAAAACTTATCAAAATTCAAGTACTTTTCAAGGAATTTTTTGGCAGTTTCAAATTCTAGTACTAGGCATCAATGTCAAGTACTTTTCAAGATCTGTAATTCAAGTTAATTAAAGTGTTCTATCTAGTATTCAAAAGAGCTGTTTATTCTAGGACTTTGTTTAATCTTAATGAAATCAATCAGAGATTTACCTTCTCCTGAGAATATACTGTTGTCGTTCGTATGGAAGTTGTTTTCGGTATCTTGCTTTGTTTCATTTTGTACTTTACTGCAAGTAGGTCGATGATCCTGCCAGTCCTTGAGCTGGCATTCTCTGGAACTGAAAATTAAATACATGTACACAGTCATTTGATGATTCATCCACAATGCTCTTGATAACTTCTTCCATCTGTTGACTACAGTTCCATGCTTACTAATTGACTGCGTGTGTGTGGTGATAGAACCCGAAACCTGTTATGTTTACAATTAGTGTCTTTTTAGCGAAATGGAAAAAATCAAATTACTGGTATAACATTGAACAGTCTGTGCTGTAGAAAGATAAGCTGTCTCAAAGAGGCTGCTTTTAAATTATGACACTATTGACAGTCCAGCGTCGAAATGGTTTGACTATCTGTGCTGGTACTTACCGTAAGTACACATGTACTAGTGTCTACATAATACTTGATAAGGTTCAACAAATTTTCCTGGTGAATATTTTGCATATTGAATAAGATTGAGTATCCTAATCCACATTGAAGATTTGTGGGTCGAATTGAGAAGGGTACGAATGGAAGGAAAGTGTTGCAGCTAATAGCTTACCAGTACATAACGATTTTACATCGAGTGCACAACTTCATGACTTTTTGTTGCTTATTGCATGTGCGACAACTTATTGTTTGTCGTTCTTTCGTATCCATGTGTTTTACCGAAGTCGGCTAAACACGAAATCTCGACAATCAAGTTGCTAATGAAGCTCAAAGGGAAGTAACTCTAAGCGCCGGTGTCGTAAAGTTTGCACGCTTATGCTGTTTACGAAGTTTAACTCGGCCCCAGCCATTTCAACCCACTCTGTAATCATTAGTTTTGGCACGGAAATACATTAGTTCTGTGTATATCCGTGGTTTTGGTTAACTTAGTTATAATCAGGGAGTTTAGATACGTATTTATAGAACAGGTCCTGTTATAATATAATTTAAATCTGTTCTTGATGAATAATTGCGGGTCGAGATGTTTAGAGTTCCTGAAGTGACTTCGGCAGCTGACACAATCGTGACAATACTTTCAAATAAAAAATGCACTACTCGCGTCGAAGTTTATCTGCCAAGATATATACTAATATTCGTTTACTTTTTATAAATATAATTTTAATAAAACTGGGGAACACTGATGAATTTACGTAGATCTATGTTGAATTTGGTCAAAGGGAAACAACTCTATCGTGCTTATTATTTTGGTCAAAGGGAAATAACCTTTGTACATAGTTATTTCCCTTTGACTTTAGCGATAAATGGTCTGTTCCACTGAACAGATTAGCAAATTCGTAGTATGACCAAAATTATCAAAAATCAAAATCACGTGCCAAAGTATCAATCAATTTTGCATTTTCGCTATCAAATAATATGATTACAGTTAAAGGTATTTCGGGTTTAAATAGCGGCCAATAAGAAAAGTGGTAGGGTGTATGGTGTTTATGGCAAAAACGACTAAATTACAAAATATGTCTTCCAATATCAACAATTTCATCTCTTATGGTTTATCTTATCGGACCGTTTCAATGTTATTAAACCAGAGACCATCTGGCACCAAAGGCCACGCTTTTCTTTGTCCTTATAAATGTCCTGTAATACTGTTGTATTTGAGTTCATGTACCACAGGTGTAGGGATAAAAAATAGGGTAAGAACACAAGTGTGTTTTCACTGCAACTTTAATAAATGAACTAAAGCATTGGAGGGGAAATCTACAATGTATACAAGATGCTGACCAGTGCAATAGAGAAGCATGATGTAATGGAATTTTACATTCAAGAAACATGGTGTGGTTACAATAGTTACATGTCCTTTACATTCAAGTTTGACGGTATGTAGGTAGTACGCTCCACCTCATTGAAATACCATCTCAAAAATAAGACCACCCGTCAAAGTGATTACTGAAGCCTGTTGGGTATAGACCCTAATTCTGAAAAATGATTTTTCAATACACAGTGTAGTCTCAGTGCACTGGTAACTTCACAGGTAACTGTATCATTGGTGAAGATGTTTTTACCGAAATTTATAGGTAGTACATGTATAAATTTTAACCCCAAAAAATCGTTTTTTATTCTTGTTCACTGATACAATGACCTGTGTCTCAATGTCGAGTTGAATACTCGAAAAGAGATGGTGGTCTGTGTCTGCTGGTTTACTGTAAACTGCAACAATCTGCACCCTGTCGTAATCCAAGGGAGTCAATAGTGGATCCATTACCCTCACATACACTTTATCAGAGTGTAGGACTGTATGAGGGAATCTGTTACTGAGCCCAATGTCGTATTCTAGAATATAACGTTGCCGTATTAAAGGGGAGGTAATCCAGACAAGAAGTTAGAACTCTGTACAAAAGGTGAGATAACTCGTGACGTTTCCTCTCATTTTGACAAGGCCAACTTGACGGTCATTGGACGACGGTTTTTGGTGAAGTTTATGACTGAAATGTAGCCTTGGGGTATCGATATATTACGTATGGTTACACTATACGGCCGATCAACTGATTCAATAATTATTACACTTTGACGAGATTGTATCTCCTGCTGACCTTGATATAGCCTTAAACGTATAAACGTTGAATGAAACGAATGTTTTGAAAGAAATCTTACAAAATTGAGCCTTAATTAAAGAAAAATACCAATAGTTTCATTGTGTATTTATCTAGCAATAGTACGTTTTAGCAGATAATTGCTGTAATCTTTGTCAATGATAGGAGTTGAATAAAAAAGAAGAAAAATAACCATATACTCGTGTATTAAGTTCTAAGTGTCGCCCACTAATTGTTTGGAACATTAATAGTCATATTTCGACTAAATCAATTCATTTTTGCGTGACTTTCCCAGTACTTTTGCCAACAGTGGTCGCAAATTGTGAATGTTTTGTGTTTAGACTGACGGGTATTTACAAATATATAAAATAAATGCCACGTGCAAACATGTGAAACGATAAATTTAATGAAGGCGTCTGTCGAATATGCTAGGTTAGGTATACCTTTTCATATCACACATTCCCTGTTTGACTTCTCGTTGAAGAGGCTAGCATTATAATAATACGATAGTATTTCACCTTAGTATGTAAATTATTCTATTATCACGACTTTAGATAGACTATATCATTATCAACGAGTGTTTGGTGCACAAGATAAAACGTTTGCCTATGTTGAAAGTAATATATGGAGGCACATATCACGTACTATATAGATTGTATTATATTACACATTTGTGACACATTTAACTGTCATATATTCATTCACGCTCGCTGGCTAGATCGTCAAAGGGCGCCGAAGTGTGTCAGTCGAGTTTATAGCCCATGACATTGGACAGGAATGTTTACATTTCACTTTCGTTCGGTAGTTGACCAGTGCGTTTAGCTGTTTGATGGTTTGTGCTTGTGTTTGGTGTATAAAACATTCGTGGATTTATATTTTGATTTAAAATGGCAGACGACGTACAGGAAAATGAGGATGATTGGAATCCTTTGCGACTGCGGGAGGATGAGGAAATGGACTTTTTCACAGAGTTGGCTCTACATGAAGCTGAACGATGGATTCAGGTAGGTTGTCAGAATTTCGCGCGGTTTTTGTGTAGGCCATGATTATTGTGCACGTGATGCAATGAGGTGTGAAGATTCCCGTGCATTTACGGGTAATGTTGTTTTGTTTTGACTGACTGGCGTTTATTTAGTCTGGACTGGATCAAAGGGGACTGTCACACGAGCTGACTGTATAATTGCGGTATCGTAAACACAGGACTGAATGATTCATTGGGGGTAGTATAATATTTTACTAGTTTTGATAATGAGTATTGACTCAAACTTTAAAAGCGTAGAATATATTGTCGATAAAACAGTAAAACGGTGTATAGATCATAGAGTCGATGTGTATTTTATGATCAAACCAACATGCAAAAGGAAAACAAAATAGTATACATGTAGAGCGGTGACTACGAGTAGTCTCTTTGATCATTCTTCCATCTATGAAGTTGATAAACATTACACTACTTATATTATTATATATTTATAATATAACTGTAAAATTATCTCCCCTGAAAAAAACAAAAAAAAAACATTATATATTTATAAGACATTTATACTCACAATGCACAGGTGACAAAATGCTTAACCATATGAAAACTGGTGTATAAAGAAAAATACTAAAACCTTGATTAAAAGGCCACCAGTCAGACCCTTGAAAACTGGTCTTCTAATTGAGGACTCAGATGGTCTTTAAATTGAGGAAAGATCTGAAATATGTTTTTTTAGATCTTTGAATTGAGGTTGAAAAAAGCAAGCATGTGAAAATGGACTGAAATCGTATTGGGAGGGTTAATTTTAGTGTTGTTTTTTTGCATTCCAATAAAAACAACATATTCATTAAATTAGGCCAAAACAAATTAAATATTGTTGTTCTGATAACATACTGAAAAATAGGATTGGTAATTAGGAAAAGCATTTTATTGTGAATGTTTTCAAACAAAATTATTTTATTGACCTTACTAAACTACAGTAGTTTATTGTTGTTATGACACCATCAAAGTAGGGTTTAAAACCTTTGTTACTTTTTTAACCCTTTACAGCATACACATAGGTTCTACTTCAAATCGTGTTCCCTACCTATCCTATGTTCATCATCAATTATTTCCCATAATGGTTGAGTATGAAGGAAAAGAATCCAAATACTTTTAAAACAAGATATTTGAAGCCACTTTATCAAGGGAGATCATTCTTGATATTTGTCACAAAAAGCTTCACATGAGGATGAACATGCAATCACAGGATTGTGTTTATATTGATACTTTGAATATTTAATGTACTGAGATGCCAGGATACCCAGGTTCCTGCATACCAGACGTCCTAACCATCCAAATACTTTATGAACATCCATTCCACTGTTACTGTGACTTTCTAATCAACACTAACTGGTGTATGCTATGTTAACTATGATCAATCTCAAACTTTGTCTGTATTTGAGAAACAACATGTACAGATATCAGCAGGGTGAGGGAGAGATTGCCAGATCTGGCAGTTCCGGGATTCCCCAACTATTTGCCTATTCCAAAAATTACCTGATTGGCAATAAAATGGTTGATTTCTATTAGAACTTAGAAAAACTGACCACCAATTAACCGTGAATTTCATAAAGAAATTGTGCTGACCCTAATGGACAATAGTCTTGTATTGTAACTTCAAAATTTAGATGGTCAGAAATGATTGTCCGTAAACATACTAAGTTCAGGGTAAACACTTAGAAGTTGAAAGCTTCTTTAAAGGTTTCAAGGACTCATTAGTTTAAAGTAAACGGACCACCAAACATCCAAACGTTACAATCACAGATTCAAAATAAACAGTAAAGACACAATACGAGAAAACGTAAATGCGACAGATCATGGAAGTAAAGCTGACATAAGCTGGAGATCGGTTACAAGCCACTATTTGTTATTCTACCTTAACTTATACTATATCATACCTTAAAGGAGAGATACCCGTATCTTTTCATTCCTTAAAATTGCCATTTAACTATATAATACTAATTATTAGATTATGTTCTCATGAAAACTTACAATAGCTAAAATGGTACAGATAATCATTTATTACTAATGCTTTTCAAAAGAATTATTAATGCTAACACTTCTTTATTAATTTAAGCTGGTTGGATATAATGGTTGCGTTTTACATAAATTACATTGTAACTAACATTCGCAAGGTTTTGTTGTTTAAAATCATTCAGAATAAATTATCTGTACAAACTTTTAAGACCTATAGTTTTTTCCGTATTTTTTCCATAAGAATGTAAAATATTACTTTCTAAATATAATACAGCTAAATCACAATTTTAAGACATGAAAATATACAGGAACACCGCCTTTAACTTCTTCTATATATCTTCCATTATTTTGGTGGATTAGTTCGGTATTATCCACTGTACTTGAATAATATTATTGTTGTAATCAAGTTTTAAACTATTTGATAGGCTCCACTCTGACTGTAACACATTGATGGTATTATACAAGTTTTTGCGACTGTGCTAAGATGAAAGGACCCCATTCTTTGTTCAAAGTGTACATGAACAATTTAGATATTTAAGTGTTGTTTAAATACAGGATTATTGTTAAATCACTTCGATAGCTGAAATAGACCATAAATAATATACTGGTACATCAAATAAAATGTCGCATTAAATAAAATATATTAAATGCATGTATGTCAAATTTTCGGTTGAATCAAAGATTTTCAAAGTCCCCATTAATGCTCAGTTCTTTGTCTGTATGACCAATACAGCCATCTTCATTTGGGTATAACAGACAAGTTCCCGAAACATTCGAGATCAGTAAAGTGTGGACTGTATTACATTATAGCTTTCTCTGTAACGGTACTTGTTTGCATCCCCAACTTTCACATGTTAATTGGGCTTTTCGACAGGGTTGTTTCATGGAGCAGGTTATAGTCTGGATCCTGTCCCAACATCACTAACCTGCTCCACAAAACAGCCCAGTGAAAGGCCTAATGTGACCATTGTGACATGCTCAGTAAATCTAATTCACTCTGCATGGTAATAAATCTTTTGAACCATTAGCTAGCAGACAGGTTGTATGCCTGTGTGCATGCAGTGTTTCTGAGATCCTAGACAGGTTGTATGCCTGTGTGCATGCAGTGTTTCTGAGATCCTAGACAGGTTGTGTGTGCATGCAGTGTTTCTGAGATCTTAGACAGGTTGTGTGTGTGTGCAGTGTTTCTGAGATCCTAGACAGGTTGTGTACGTGTAGTGTTTTTTAGATCCTAGACAGGTTGTGTACGTGTAGTGTTTTTTAGATCCTAGACAGGTTGTGTGTGTGTGCAGTGTTTCTGAGATTCTAGGAGTTTTAAGATGGAAAAGGACCCCGAATTATGTCCATGAATGGTGGAAAACATGATATTCTGTGTCCATGATGTTCCAATTTTGGATATACTGCAAATACACGTTCTTCAGTGTATTAAACACTGTTGTATTTCTTGAAAATGATTTTTTATTCTCAGTGAACTCTCAATTGGTAAATAAGGTCATGTTCTAGTTTTACAGCAATGATTTTTTCATCAAATTTTATTGACACAATCTAGCTACTATGACCCATTACTGCTCGAAAATGTCAATGTCACATACCTGTTTTTAAGATCATTTCCTCTAACATGAAACTGGTACTTAAACATTAATCATTATAATGCAATAAATATTCACTTTAAGTGGAGACGTTTATACATGTACGGTACATGTAGTTACAAACTGCAAGTAAATTTGATTCAAGCCCTATTATAGCTGAGATTTGAGACATTTTAGGGAACAATCTCTGATTTCAAGGCAAAGAAACCTGTGTAGGAATTTTTTTTTCAAAATTCAAAATTGGACATAAAATGACAAAGTTATGAACATTTTTGACAAGAGGTCAAGCATAAAAGTTTACAGAAACCAGTAAACAGTCATATTTAATGTCTTTTTCTGTTTTATTTGGCCTTTCTGCTTCATGAAAATTCCCAATTTCAAGTTGTCACGACACGAAAATTCCCAATCAATTCCCGTACCCTTTCCCAAAGAAGCCAAAAAAATCCCGGCAAAATAAATAAGTTAGGTAGGGGTTACCAGAACCAAGTCATATTGTTTTGGCCTTATAGGAACATCAATACTGGTATAGATCACTGGGGACTCAAACCTCTGATGATGATTGATGATTGTAAGTATCTAAGTGGTTTGTGTCCCAGATGTTTTAAGTCTATTGGAATTTGCAGCGACATTTTTGGGTGAAGTACTGCTGTATAAAAGCTAAAATAATACTAAAACAATTTCTTCATGTTTTGATGCGCTTATAAGGGCAGATTGGACTGTGGTACCGTCACTAAAAGCTAATCATACAGGGCAAGGTTTCTAAGTTCATGAAGTAATCGACTATAACTCCAACGCGATAAATTGCAGTACAAAAACAAACACAATAATGCCTATATTTTTGTTATGGATTTAAATCAAGGACCGAAACACTTACCAAGTAAGCTTTCAAACATTTGGCACAACATATAAAGTTTTCATGCTCCTAAATATTCAGAAACGATAAATATAGCGGATTTTGTGTTTGTTTTTGTATTGCAAGTTATCGCGCTAGAGTTATACATGTTTGTTTGTATATCATGAATTATTATACTGATTATGAGCTTTGCTTTTTAATCACCATTTACTCAATAAATACTTCTATTCACATCATCACAGTGCACACCGTACAACCCGCTGTGTGTAAGACAGTTCTGTATGTTGAAGGCAGAGACACAAGCGTTTTACGCCACTAGAGTGGGGTAAGTATTTGTTATTTTATATGTGTTTTGCATTGCTTTTGAAAGCGATCACTTACATAAATCGTTCACGCGATGAATGAACAATAAGTATATACAATTCATGTGCCCTAAAATGCCATATTATTCGAGTAAACAGGGTTTAGGCATGCGATGTTTTCCAAAATTTCGAAACTTTCGCCTTTTACATTGAATTCTCAACTTAATTCGTGGTTTGGAACAATTCTAAAACATTGAATACAATCTTCAATCCTTTTTCAATATATCTGTCGTTTCCGTTTTGGAAAATGTGCATTTTCTGTGAAGATACAGAGGTTTAAATTGAACGAGGTACCAAAAAAATGCTAACGAAATAGGCAGTTCTGTTTTTCTAACGATAACGACAAAGGCAGAGCGTTAAGTATTAATGCTAACGCAGAGGCAGAGATTCTAATGACTTGACAGGGCCATAAAACCCCTTTGTACGATTTGTATGTTATAAATATAACCCAGATTCATGTTAGGCTGTACTACAAAGTCCATTTCAACAAGAAGCACGTGTGTTTAGTGGTTATTTTATGCCAGTTGATTAACGGAATATATTACATCCCTGATGATCGCTGACGCTGGCAATTGTCGGTTGTGATTGGCCTTTTATGTCTGTTAATGATGAGTGCATGGCTTTTTGGGGGCGCAAGCTCTTCAAGCACTGTCTTAGAGTTTAGAAACGAATGGTTCTCTTAGTATTCCATCGATAATATAAGCAAAATGTTAACAAAATGATGGTGATATTTGCAGTTTTTGGGAGGCGCAATAAGTCATACAAGTTGAATTTTATAGTTTCCTAATCATTGAAGTCATACAATGGCCGGACATCAAAGGTTGTTGCTCTGTCGAGGAGGTTGTACTTTACATCTTATTCGTGCTGGAGCTTTAATTCTCTAACTAAGTACATGTCCATGCACGTCTGCATATTTAATAAATGTAGATCTATGACAGTTAGGTATAAATACAGCACTTGTTTGTCAGCAGTTTACATGAACTGTAAGTCATCGACACTGGAATTTTTACGTGACACTCTATTAAACTGCTTTATGTAATATAGAAAGAGGATATTTGTTTGTTTTGATTGAATATGGTTTATATCTCATCGCGTAGTGATAAAATTCAATATTTTCAAGAGCGCGTATATTCTATTTATTTAATGCTTATCGGGTGTCAAAACGGGTACTATTTATGCCAAATTAGAATCTACCACTGTGGTTAGGCTGCGTATGAATATATTATTCCATTCATATTTTTCAATTCAAAATCCGCCATCTTTGATTATGGTGAATAGGTGAAAACAACCTTTTTAAGAATTTTGCACCAACTTGTAGGAAATGTTCTAACTAAGAATAAAACATCCGCATGACATGTTTCCGTTTAGTAATTAAAAAGTAAAGAGAGACAGTTTAGTGTTGAGTTTTTGGTAAAATTAAAGTAGTCCCTGTGAGGGGGCGGAGCTTATATCAGTCACATTTTAGGTGATAACCAGTGACTGATTTAGGTTTTATTGCACTGATAGAACTCCATATCTCACCAGTTAGCATTAAATAAATACTTTTCATTTGTTCGAGAATCGACCAACTATAGTTATATACACACGTTTCTACAATCGACTATACTTTAGTTGATGAAACTACTTTTCTTCCTACACCGCCGCTAGGCAGCGCCATCTTTGCAATAGTAAACCGGTCCGTCTGTATTGCATAACAACCGACACGGATGTCAACCGTCATGCAAAATAGTTCCATCAATTGCAGCATATATATACTACAAAGCTACTTCATATTTCTAAATCTATAGGACAGTTTGATATCCCAATAAATAATTTAAACCTATTTCCAGTATTTCTTTGTATTTATAAAGCAATTACCACTTCTGTTAACTGCCTTCCGTACGTTCTTCGTCGGCATAAACTGTTACGTAATCATATACTGCTGCATTTCGAACTTACGTATTCTATAGAATGCTAAAAACTTTTCGTTTCTTAACTTCATGATAACAAATGGAGCGCTTAATGCCCCCCAAACACACCAGTTCGTCATTTACAGACATAAAGGGCCACTCACAACCGATAATTGCCGGCGTCAGCGATCACCAGGTATGTAATATATTCCGTTTATCAACTGGACTAAAATAACCACTAAACACTCGTGATTCTTGGTGAAATGGACTTTGGAATACAGCCTAACATGAATCTTGGTTATATTTATAACATACAAATCGTACAAAGGGGTTTTATGGCCCTGTCAAGTCATTAGAATTTCTGCCTTTGACGTTAGCATAAGTCTCTTATCTCTGCCTCTGCGTTAGCATTAATATTTAACGCTCTGCCTTTGTCGTTATCATTCGAAAAACAGAACTGCCTATTTCGTTAGCATTTTTTTGGTACCTCGTTCAATTTAAACCTCTGTATCTTCACAGAAAATGCACAATTTCCAAAACGGAAACGACAGATATATTGAGGAAAGATTGAAGTTTGTATTCAATGTTTTAGAATTGTTCCCAGCCACGAATTAAGTTGGGAATTCAATGTCAAAGGCGAAAGTTTCGAACTTTTGGCAAACATCGCATACCTAAACCCTGTTTACTCGAATAATATGGCATTTTAGGGCACATAAATTGTATATACTTATTGTTCATTCATCGCGTGAACGATATATGTAAGTGATCGCTTTCAAAAGCAACGCAAAACACATATAAAATACCAAATACTTACCCCACTCTAGTGGCGTAAAGCGCCGTGTCTCTGCCTTCAACATACATAACTGCCTTACACACAGCGGGTTGTACGGTGTGCAGTGTCCCATGTCCAGTCCAAGTTATTTTCAAATGTCAGAAATAAGGGGAGACAATCATTCTACAGAAGTGGACTTAAGACACATAATCAAGGGAGATCGCTCATGATATTTGACACAAAAAGCTGCATATGAGATGTGTACATATTCTAGCTCATCTCTGATCAGAATAGTGTAGGGTATATAGTGCAGTAATTGATTATAAACTAACTACTCTACGGTCTAGGCATTTTAGAAATTCATCTTTAAATATTGATTTAAAAAAAACAAAAAACTCAAATTTATAAATTTATACTTTTAATATGTTTTCCTCTAGGATTATTCTGTTAAAACTACTAATTTTAAACCTACTAGTGTTAATATTGCATGTAACGATGATGTAATATATTACCATACCTCAGTTACCTGCATAAAGCCATAAAAGCATGAATCCGTTTATTATAAAATATGTATGTATTTAACCTAGTTACAACTTCTAAGTTTCCGTTAAATATTAAAAATAGAAATTTACAATTTTAGCCATTCTCAAATTAATGCTCTCTTAAGTGCAATTGGGGTAAAAAGAAAACATTTAATAATCATTGGAAAGGCAATATTAATTGCAAATGTATTCGGTTACTAATTGTCAACATTTCGAACTTGTTTATAATTTTTTTCTTGGGACACCTTATATTCAGCCTATCTTAATGTAAAATCTCAATTTTATTCTACATATTTACTTCATTAATGTTTCAATATAATGTTTTGTGTGGCTTCATTCTTGACATATTTCAGTCCCAGTTTGTTATAAATTATTCACTACAAAAACCTAAGACATCTTACAGTTTGCGTGTAATAATGTATGATATGGTTTCAGCTACAAAACATTCTAAATTATTTCCTGAGCAAATTTTGTAAATATTATTCATCTTCCACAGTATGTTATGTTTCTCTATAGAAAGACCAACTGTAAATCACTTAATATTCGAGTGATCATTATTTCTTAATTTTCAGTAACAGCCTTGATTTCCCAGATTGATAAATTCCCGATCAAATTATCAGGTTCCATTTATATGTTAGGTGTTCATGTTATGAAAGTTTATTTACACATATTCATGAATTTTTTAGGAAAGCAATTCACAAAAACCAGTGAAAATAAAAACATCAAGAAGATTACTTTACGTACAGAAAATTCTGTCAGTTTCATGTTTCACTAATTTGACACAATCAAAGCACTGTTTGTATTGTTTATGTTATTTCCCCAAAGTTACAAGCATTTACTTGTTATGTGGGATCATTATACATCCCTGATAGATACATGATACTTCGTAAGGCCAAATAAAAAAGGGAAACTATCCAAAAACATATCCCCCTCCTTCTCCAAAATCGGATAGGGGGGTATAAAATGTTGTTTTGTTTTGTTAAATTATGTTCAGAAAGGGCAACTACCCCTCAAAAAGTATAAAAAAGTAGATTATTCAAGCACCATAAAAACATTTAGAATTGCTGCAAATTTTTAGCGTTGACTAAGTCACAGGAAACCAACAATTTTTTACACCTTATTCTACATTATACATGGTAATGTGTATCATATTTTATACGCCCCAGCTTTACCTTACAAACATGCAAAACCGTTTCTTTGTTCAAATCATTCATTTTTCTGATCATTATATATATCCTTGAAATACTACTCAATCATCCATGGCAGTATTGTTGTAAGCCTTTCATCCTCTGAGGTCAAGTCATTAAAATCAGCCCCTTTAATAGGAAATAAATGGGGGATCATGAATTAATCACAGTCAATTAGGGGTCACTTTTTGTTAGTGTCCGATTTCAGATTCAATGATTTACTTCTTCACTATATGACCCTTAATACTTGCATATATGCTGCTATGTTAATACAATTATCAATTTGGACTTGTGTGGGGTCATCTATTTAATTAATTATATTGCAAAAGTTTGACTTTCAAAATAAAACCAACTTTGAAAGATAAAAATAAAACAATAATAATATTATACATTTATATGAGTTCATGCTGTGTTTTATCAAATTGAATTGTGTTTGATAGATAAAATAACAGAATAATTGAATTAATACATTAACTAAAACTAATCAGTCATTTATATTGTCTTCCTTGTTTGACACTGATATGAATAATAAATATAGTTAAATTAATTCTATTTTTAGAACTGTAAATCACGTGACTAAAAAACACCGTTTTTTTAGTACTTCGAGAATCATTTTTGTATATTTTGTATCCCTGATGAAGGCTTATATTTAGCCGAAACTAGTTGGATAATAAATTGTTAAAATACCCGTTGTGTTGTCCTGTGTTCCACTACACTCCTCCCATTTGTACTGATAAATAAAGTTGTTAGAAGTCATCTGTTCTTAAGAAAGAAGGGAACCACACTTAATTATCTTTCTACTTATTTTAATTGGATTTTTTCGCTAGAATAATTGCATCCTTACCAAACTCTTGACTCAATCACTATCATATCCACCCATGGAACAGCAAAAGCGGGTCTTTAAAATTTAACAGGTGGTCTCTTTTAACAGGTTACATATAATAAGAAAGGGTGTGATGGGAAATAAAATTGGTTGTCTTTGCAGACAGGACGGCTTTCATAGGCGGATCCAAGGGGGGGCGGACCCGGCGTACGCCCCCCCTAAAATCGCCAAAGTAAAGTCAATTCATTTGTTGTATCACACTAAATCACATATTTAAAGTCATTTTTGTTCTGCTTTCTGCGCGCACAGCGCGTAATTAACATTTTCCACTAACCACAGACACTTCGATAGACTCTCTGCCGCCCCGTTATTCAGGTCGAACTTTGCGATTCTGATGTATCGCTCTTTTTGCACATTGATTCTCTTTTCGCTGCATTTTATGACAACAAAGATGGATGCACCAGCTCCAAAACAAGCGAAAATTTGCCCTGCACCCACCAGGGGCCCTTGCGGCCCCCTGGACCCCCAGCTCATTTTTCATTTCACGACCCCCCTAACACTAACACTAACCCCCCTATCCCCTGGCATTGTAATAGTGTTCCTTACAAATTGTTCACAGTTGGTCTTTGCAGACAGGTTTATAATAGTGGTCTTTTTTCACAGTAAATGGTCTTTTAACACAGGTTTGACTGTACACTGTATTGGGTGTGAGGAAAAGTAATGCTGTGTGAATGAAATAAACTGAGACGTTTCCTATCTTAATATAGTATCAGATTACACTGATAAAATCATAAAATATGTCAGAGTTTGAAAATTTGCCTAATTGCCATTGTTTCCGGCATTCGTGATAAACTTAATTGATAATTGACTGTTGTTTCATCGTAGGACAGAACAAAGGTTTAACTATACTGAGAATTGGCATAGAGATTTTCCAGATCCTCAAACAGTCTGACATTGTTTTGTTATATATTTATAGATGCCATGTGCCTGGAAGTTATTGTCTGCGGTATGGCACATTTGTCATCAGAGACATTCATTTCATTAATTAAATGTGGTACTCTCCTAATTTCATACCAGTCTTCATTGATTGTAACAGCATAATATAATTTAATCAAAGTGCTGGTTCCCGGACCACCATCAAACCAGTAGACTGGGATAATAAATGGGGTTCAACTCTTATGGGGCCTGAAAAAATCAAGTTTTAGTGCTGTAGGTTGGTAATGAGAATGATCTGTGCATATAAAATGGGAACAGTTCAACCTTGGATCATCAAACTTCATTTGTGGCTTGCCCATGCCATGTTCTATGTTGGCTAAATGACATGTTTTACAAGACCTCCTTGGGTACCTATTTTGAAGTTTGGAGGGCGAAGGTCAGTACAACATGTGTCATGAAATGTTGCCTTCAAAGTAGAAACACATTCACCTAGGAAAAGTTATACACTTAAGTTTGTTTTATTTGAGTGCATTGCTTTTCGAAAACTCCTTTTTTAATATACTGACTTGGCATTTTTAGTCACCTCGATCTATGTTTCCTTATTCTGAACATGGCAGTGTAAAGGTTGAGTAAGTTCTATTTTAAACCACCTACACTATATCTACATGTTTTTAAGATATTTGCTGTTATTTTTTTCTTCTACGATGTGCCCTTGAATGCTTTGCATCAATGGTTTTCTTGAAATCGTTGGAATAATTAAGTTTAAGACTGAATTTCCATTCATAAATATAATTTCATGTTAGGCTACACTTTCTCTGAGAAGTAATGAAGACCAGTGTGTGTATGTGTGTAGTTACCGACAGTGTCACCCCAGCAATGTTTTAAGGTCATTTATCAAAACTGTATTAATAATGTTGGCTAGTTTTGACAAGTTTTATGCAACAAAATGTGAAGGTTCCCTGTAATAAATTGAACTTTAAGGCCATTAGAAATGAATTGCTAGATCATCATCATTTTTATGCCCCCGTATTGACAGACCAGGAGGCAATTATAATAGTGATTGACCTGTTTGTCCATTGGTCCTTCCCTGGTTAAACCCAAATTGACCGTTTCATCTTATATCAATATGGCTTGCTACAAAGCTTCAATACTTGCATGGATGTTGTATTTGAGCACACTCCACACACCTATATCACCTGAACTTATTTTGACCTTCACATTGACCTAATTTTGGACTTGGACTTATATTGAAGGGCAAAATACTTGATTAACCTAAATTGACTGTTTCATCTTACATTAATACAGCTTGCAACAAAGCTTTCATACTTGCATGGTATTGAACATTCTCCACACACCTATATCACCTCATTTTGACCTTCACATTGACCTAATTTTGGACTTAGACTTATTGAAGGGCAAAATACTTAGTTAACCCAAATTACATCGAAGTCCATCAAGACATTGCTTTCAAACTTGGCATACTTGTTAACCATCATAAGCCCCTTACATTATCAAAGCCATGTAACACTATCCAACATTTTAACAGACTTACGGCCCCTGATTTTTATGGACAAGGCTTCCATGAGGGCATAAGCGTTTTTTGAACGCATACTTGTTTTCTCTAAAATTAAATACTGAAATGTGTTAAATGTTTCCCGATAGCCTAGTGGTAGTGTGGAAAGTTCTGGGTTCAATTTCAGGTTGTGCTGTTCCAACTGCTGTTCCAAATACGAAATAAAAACTGTACCATGGCAGTAATTGCCTTGCTCTACACACATCATAAAAGGGAAAGCTGGCCTCTGTCATCTGTAATATTGTGATTTACAAACAAATTTTAATCGTTATAAACTGAACTTGATTATTTTTGATTGGGTGGATTTTAATGTGATTTATATGCTAGTATATAAAATAATTTTTTGTCTAGACACACACTGTTTATATTGTCATCTTACAATAAATAATTAATTAAACATCTTAACCTGGGTGGAGAATCCATTTTATTACTTGTACTTCAAACTGCTGCATATCAACATAATTTACTAGTAAAATAGCATTGAACAATATTAAATATACATTGTAATTAAAATCTTAAGCTACAAATATAATGAAGATTATGACAAGTCAATGACATAGATAGTGATTTTCATTACACATAACGAAATTGACTTAATTTTCAAACACTTATTTTATGATTACACATTTACTTACTTTATATTATATATACTTGTATAAAAACTTGTTAATTTATGATTGACCCTGAGAACAGTGTGTACGCTTTATTTGTTAAATAATGATGTGCTCTGTAAATTTTGAATAAAAGTAATTTTCATACCTCTCATTTTTCGTTGGTTATCTGATAGTAAAGTTATGTCAGTAAAGTGATACATCATTTGAATTTTTTCTATTACTTACTGTGATTGTAAAAGTTAATTGATTAACCAGGTAATGTGTGTACATATATTTCATCATATGGGAGAGCCTGAGAGGGATGTTGTATGTGATACGGGTACGTAAGACATGAGATCAGTTAAGGCTTTGGCAGCAATTTCTTTTCCCATTTCCACAGCCGGGGCCCAGTCATGTTGCGTTTGATTCTTGGTTGCGGCAAGTCATTATCCTTCCATGAAAATTTAACAACAATGTTGATTTTCATTGGTGTAGCTTGCAACTCTTGACTCAAGCAGATGGTTGGCTTTCAGTTGTCGATCTTACTATATTTTTTCTTCAATATTGAAAATAACAGCATTAAGAACCAACATAAGTTTTCCAGTAAGCCACTTCATCACAATATGGCTAAAGTTACTGTGTTGGCATGTGCATAAAAACCTTACTGAGCTTTATAAAGTTTATTATAAAATATGACAAAAATCATAATGTATGCCAAAAATTATGACAAATGTCCTTAAACAAAGTGAATTGTATGAGCTAGGCATAACAACATGTATGCAATATGTAGTTATCCTATTTTACTGTCAAAAAAGAGTTTAGTTAAAGTGAGGAGCGGGTTAAGCCTGCAAGCTAAGATTATTTGGTTGCACAATTTATTATTACCGAAAGTAAAATAACATCAGGCATCAGACGAAATAACATCAGGCAGTAGACAAAATAACATTCAGATAGCAGACAAAATAACATTCAGACAGCAGACAAAATAACATTCAGGCAGCAGACAAAATAACATTCAGATAGCAGACAAAATAACATTCAGGCAGCAGACAAAATAACATTCAGACAGCAGACAAAATAACATTCAGACAGCAGACAAAATAACATTCAGACAGCAGACAAAATAACATTCAGATAGCAGACAAAATAACATCAGGCAGCAGACAAAATAACATCAGACAGCAGACAAAATAACATTCAGACAGCAGACAAAATAACATTCAGGCAGCAGACGAAATAACATTCAGACAGCAGACAAAATAACATCAGGCAGCAGACAAAATAACATCAGGCAGCAGACAAAATAACATCAGACAGCAGACAAACTTACATCAGACAGCAGACAAACTTACAGACATCCAGACAGATTGCAGACATTGCAAGGCTGCTGTACACAATGATTGTATGGTTACTGTACATGCTGCATGATAAATGTAGAAGAAATATTGATGTAATGGGAAATCGTAGACAAAATGCAGAAAAAGTTGATGTGTCAAGAATTTGGTTTGCGAAGTTATGTTCATCTTTCGGCGCTAATCTTTGGTATGGTAGTTGTAGCATGGCTTTTATCTGCTGTTGCATGAAACACTAGTGATTTCCACAAAAGGTGCCTGAAAAAGTGATTGTAGTGATGCCACAAGACTGATGTGACACAGGCCTTGCGAGAGACAGAAAAAAATGAGTTTCAAGTTGAAAAAAGCCAGTTTCGAGTCATTACAAAACATTCATTACAAAATAACATTACAGTTTACAGAAGTGAAGTGTTTCGTTACCATGTTTGTCAGTTAACAAGTTGATAGAGCATGTTTGGATGCCATTAGTTACCCTATGTTGACAGATCTGACCAGGCTGAAACATTGTAACATGAAATGAAAATCAGTTAATCATTTATGTCCATTTAGTAAAATATACTGGTCCACAGTGCAGCCACCCTCCTTGTATATCAGGAGAATTAAGCTTGACTCATTGAGACCATAATTACCAGGTTTTTGACTTATAGCTTAAATGTTGACAATTTAGTTACTTTAAAAGAGTATAAAAATCCAGTAACAATATATGACATTTATATAGAATTAATTAAGCATGATCAGTATTATACTGATTGCGTCAAATTGGGAAATTAAAACAATGAAACCAATTTGTGAATCTAGAACAGTAGTGAATGCAGGAAAGTAACCAAAGGGCCCATGAAGACTGTCCATTATTGCTGAAAGAGAATGAAGATATAAGGAAGGGTGGCAGAAGTTTCGACCAGTATACCAATGAAATCAATCAGTAGAGGCTGGTTGAGTCTTGACCTTTTCAACAACCTTTTATAGAGTTAGTTTAACAGACCATTGAACTTGAACTAAACCATCAAACAACTTGAAAGTTACAACCCCTCCCCTAAGTAGCAAGTTCTAATTAAAATGTTAATTTATTTTACAATATAAGCTGTTTTAGCCGGCTTCTGGTTGGACCGGGTGAAAGTGCCGGATAAAGCAGGTTGTAGGTACACGTAGTACATAAATTATACATGTAAATATGTTCTTAGAAAGACTATTTGTAGTAACAAATGAACTTGATGATAGGTATCAAATGGAGTTTGAATCTGCATGTATTGAATTATCCATTAGAAGTTTAAAATTTAATGGCTGAGTCCTAGCGATCTGAAAACAATGCAAATAGGAGAGATGATGTTTGTATGCAAAGGGATTAGTACCACCAGCTAGCTATTGGTGAATAGCAGGTTGTAATAATTATTGTTCATTCATTCAATAGATTGCTGGTGGGCATTTTGCATGTGAATAGGGTGATCTCTCCTATAGACATTTATAAAGTAATCTGCGCTTGAAACACTGTCACCTTCTGATGTGTATGTAAAACAAACTTGTAGCAGTGACTTCATGATACGGAAATATAGTTGCACACATTTATGAAGTCCCAAGAAATTCTATTTGTGATTAAATATAACCATCATACAGTATCTCATCAAATATAAAGTTTTGTAGCACATGTCTTGATAACACATCACTAACACCAGAATACAATACATCAATACATACACCTTACCAAGGCCTGTTCTATATCAATGGTATTAAAATGCATGTAGTACAACTGGAACATACATTGGTCATTAATAACTGCTCATTATGTTGACCCAAAAGTTATCATATTAATAAGAATGGACTGAGGCGGATGGTGTAACTGAAACTGTGCCTGATCAGAGATTGCTCAAACTTATAAATGGTTTGTCGAAGTTGTTAGATGAAGCTTAGAGGCTTTTAAAGGAATTCATTGGACCATGTGATTAAGTATGAAGGGGAGACAATCCTGTAACAGATTATGGGCTTATTAAATAAGACACCTTATCAAGGGAGATCATTCTTCATATATATATATATATATATATATATATATATATATATATATATATATATATATATATATATATATATATATATATATCACAAAAAGCTGTATTGAGATGTGTACAAATTCTAGCTTAACACATAATTCATGATGAAAATGGGTTTGAATTAATGTATATTTGGAGTAAATGGTTTATCTGAATGCAACTGTATGTGGAATGGACAGATAATTAGACTGTGAAAATGTGATGGTATAATGGCATGGACAGCCACATCATCAGAGAAGAAATTGCTGGATTATAATGAAGTTAGTGCACTGTTCTTCTGACATATGATGGTTAATAGGTGGTTTATGAATAAAATAAGTTTTTCTGATTAATGTACCAGTAATTGATGGGTCTGCTTTACAGTTTTTATTTGCTCGTCCAAAAAGTTCATATTGACTTCACTTGTCAAATCAGTATGCATGTTGGTCATGATTGATTGGTTGATGTTCTAGCTGTAATTGATTTCAAGGTTTAAGTTTTGGGTCATATTGACCATCAACAGCCTCAAACCTTGATCTGACACTGGCCATAGGCTGTAAATCACTTTATGTTCAAATGATCCTTATTTCACAAATTTCAGTAACATACAGACTTATTTAGCAGACTTATGAATATGTAGTCAATTTAGGTTTTAGAATAGGTATTCAACTTACCAAAACAATACATCAAAGTATATATGTGCAGATTTATGAATTTGGGAGGAACTGAATTCGTGAATAATAGCAAAAATGAAACATTGCAAATAATACCCAACATACAGTAATCTATTCCAGACACCAATGTTTGACAAATAGCCATTACAAACTGATTCTGCATTGTCTTCCTTCTGCAGTGCTACAAGCTCAGGGGCCCTGCAATTGAAAGAGGCTAATTAGAATTTCGACTCAAATTTGAATGGAATTATTCATATTTTCTGGTTTATGCACAGTATCTGTTTCGTATGTCTGAATTTTGATTGTGTGACAAAGTTTATTCATTTGATATACTTGATATGTATCGGCGCAATATTTTGCTACATGTTCTTGTTGTGACCAAATACTCTACAGTTGACTATGTTCTACATATGAGATTATTGTCAGAAAGACGTTACATATTACATGATATTCAACCCTTTACAAAATAAAAAGTATATTTATGCTCCTATTTCCAAAAATGAATATGGAAAGGATGAAGAGGGGAGACAATTATTGAAATGGATAAAAAGAGAGTTTTTCAAGGGAGATCACTCTTGATATGGAGTAAAGAGTTAAATGGTTGATGTACAGCTTTGTAAAAAAAATAATAATGAAGCAGTAAATTTTACAATTTTTAACTAAATAGGCGGGGGATCAGGTTGTTTATTAAATACATAATACTCATGGTTGTAAAGATGACATAACAAAGAATGTTTCAAATGGGTAGTTCAGTACTTTAAACCTAATTTGTAATCCTTTGACATTTTAGTACTTGAACCAGATTTGTAGTAGCCGAGTATTAAGGACATTATTATCGGGACATTGGTATGATCACACTGATCCTTGTTATATGATTACAGTTACACATGGGAAGATATATAAATATCATTGTTACTATTTTGGTGATTAACATTTTTGTCACTTTCGTACATTGTTAGGGTGGTTAAACGATACATTAGTTTAAATAGCCGCTATTGTATTGCTTAAACAGGTCATTATATATGACCAGAAGAGCGGAAAATTCAATTTTAACCTTTTTCACCTTTTTCGTAAATAAAATCTGTGTCTTTGCTTGGGGGTTTATCTACTTGATTTCATGAGTAAATATTTGTGTATTTCATGGTTTTATATACACAAATTGTACGCAGATGGTGTCCTGATAATAGGATATATTTTAAAATATTTATGCTATATTTTATTATTATCTAACAACGTATCTTGTCAGTCAAGTATTTTCTCAAGAAAGGTAATTCTAATTGCTTTGAAAACATACCAACAGTCCTGCACTATTATATATCTTCTTGTGGTCCAGATGGGGTTTTTATTTGAATAAAGTGTGAGCACAAAATGGCCATCTGCATATGTATACCTATTACACAAATCAGGCGGATGCTGGACGATATTTGTGTATCTGATGTCTTATGTTTGGCATTGTGCATGAGCCGGATGCCAGCCAATGATGGTCATTTATTTTAGGTATTTTAAGTAAATGAATGAAAACTTTAATGTATAACATAAGCAATTAAGTCCCTACACAGCTGTCAATTAGTTTGAATATCCTAACTAAACCTTGACATTTATTAGTGTATAAGTGATTTACTTCAAATATGTACCAATTATTGACTAACTATTTTCAAGTACTAAATACAAATTAAAATATATTAGTACTTAACATTATTCATATGACCTGTTTTTTCAGAGTTAGAGATTTATTGTCACAGGGGGCAAATAACTTGAAATATTATACAGTATAAAGTAATTGTTTGATGTAAATATTTTAGTTAGAGATAGCTGACTGCTTAATATCACATGTTTTCGCGAGGTCAAAATTTCGTGAATTTGTTTTTCTGAAGTAGTTCTTGAGATTAAATGTGTGCTATTTATAAACTTCAAAAGAACTACTGTCCCTGTTTTATTGCTGTCGTTCAAGCTCACAAGCATAATTTTCTGACTTAGAGAATTCGCTTATCTTACGAAAATATTCCCTCGCAATAATTTTGATTTTACAGTTTATGATACGTTAAAAACGTGACTTTTATCGTACAAATATTACAAAATTCTTTCGACTTCGTAATGTTAATATTTAATATGGAAATCCATTTCGTTTGCTTTCAGATACGTTGTTTGTTTTGCACCAAAATGTTCTTTTCAATTGAATATGTCATGAGGTCTTTATATGTTAAGCACCATTATTTGTTATTAATTTCCCCTCCATTCAATTGATGTGTATAATTTAATTTAAATTTTGTTTATAAGTTTGCATGTTAACAAGTAATTTTAAGATAACTTGTGTTATTACCATACTTACAAACTTGTTAATTTTATATTATTAATTGACTGTATTTGATAGGAATGGGTGGGGTTCATAAATATGCATACATACTGACATAGGCAATTATGGGGGTGGAATGTTTTATACCTTATATGATAATGTAAAAGCAATCAAGCCATGCCAATACATGTTTAATATATAGAGGATCTATCAATAGTTGTCAATTGATATAAACAAGTTCTTGAAATTTTATTAAGCGAGTTTCTTGCTAAATACTAGATAATAAACATGCCCTTTTACATCTCCAATACATCATGACATCTGAAAGGCTTGTGGATCAATTTTTCTCCCTTTTAATATGCTTGAAGGGCCGTATTATGTTATCGCCTTCGTATTTCGTGTCCGTCCATCTGTCTTTGGCATTTCCCCTTCTGCTCTGTAGCTCTTTAACACCTTGAAGGATTTCAAAGAAACTTGACACAAATGCTCACCACACCAAGACAACGTGCAGGGCTCCTGTTCTGGATGGGTCGCTTCAAGGCCAAGGTCACACTTAAGAGGTTAAAGGTCATATGACTTTGTTTCTCGTCCGTCCTGCGCTAACCCCTTGAACGATTGAAAGAAACCTGACACTAATGTCCACCACATCAAGATGATGTGCAGAGCGCATGTTCTGGATGGGTTGCTCCAAGGTCAAGGTCTTATGGGTTGAAGGTCAAATGACTTTGTTTCACTTCTGCTCTGTACCTCTAAACCTGATGTTCCAACTCAGTATGACATGCGTGTTGTATATCTCCAGGTGGTTCACTTCAACGTACCCAATTTGTTTCAACAGTCTGAAGTTTGCTACAAATACCTGAAACAAAACCCTTCGGGTGTGTATTGTCCCGCGCGTGGCGGTGCTCTCGTTAATGCATAAGACAGTTACTAATGTGGAAGGGTTAGTTTAAGTACTGGTTAGGATACAGTTTAGGAGAACTGGCTAGGTGAATTGTCTGCTGTAAATGCATGGAACTGAAAAATTGTTGAGAAACAGCTTAAACCCAAATAAATAATTAAGTGTAAAGAGATATTTATCAAATATCTTGAACTTAGAACTTTGACCAACCAGAATTTTATCTTAATTAAATAAATCCAGCACTTATGTTGATTAGGCATGCATATACTAGTTTGAGGTTATGGGATAATCTGATAACTCAGTTATACTGTAATTAAATAAATAGATTAATTCTTTTAGATCTAGCTCAAATTGAGCACTTACTATAATAGGCAATGAAGATGGTAACGTTTTAAAGCAGTGTCAACTGTGTATTACATCTGAGATTAAATAAATGCATGTGCAATAATAACATGTTATGCACCTATCAATATTTTGTGGTTTTCATACTGTTAAATACACTTATAGTGAGCCCACGATAATAAGAAAGGCAGGAAAATTTGGTATTTTTACAAAGGTGGATTAATCAGGTGTGCACAATTTATCAGTGATGTTTGACAAAGTTAACATCACATTATCCTGTGCGCACTATACACCATAAATCCTACACCATTGCACCCTGGTGACCATAAGCTTTTTTGACAAATATCAAGAATGATCTCCCTTGAAAACTTGTCTTCAATAATTGGATTGCCTCCCCTTATTACTCATTATTGAAATTAGCTGTTGATTGACATGGGATAGGTGGATGCGAACCTGCTGAAATGTCATGATGGTTTAACAGTAGCTTTAAACAACAATAAACAACAGTCTGATCTGGTTTTGGATGTCTTTCTAACAGTGACCCGTTTATATGTCACTGACCGACCACCTGTAAATGGTGCCCACCTTCTGTTAATGGCCCCAATTACCACATTCTTTCACTGACTACATTTTAAGGGTTATCCAAAAGACTGTAACTGATAACTTTTTAAGAGCAATTACTGCAGTCTTGTAGGATTTTAGTACTGTGACCGCTTTTATCTATTATAATATCTCCCAGTTTTGAGGGAGTGGTTTTTTAACCAGATCTGTTGGGTCATATTAAAGAAATGTTAACATATTTGTAGTGTTTTGTTAGTGAAGTAAATAAATCTCAAATAATGACATATCAGTCAGTATATATAGTCCAGTCAGGATAAAAATCCAGTGACGCAGCGGTGGAGTCCACTATAACGGTGTAAAACCAATTATAAAGTCTTATACTGTACAAACAACTATAATTTCAATGCTAAACTAACATACTAAACTTCGTTCTACCTGTTTAGACAATGGTTGATTTTTTCCGTACACATAAACTGCAACGTCACTGTCACAATATCCTAACTGGACTTACCTAGCAATCTTAAGATGATAGATTTATATATACCAGAATCAGAAGTAGTCAGTATTAAGTGTAGGTATATTAAATTAAATAGGGTGAGTTGTTCAGTTAGTTAAGTCAATATTGACCAATGGTATAAACAGGTTCTCTTAGGCCTTAATTAAAATATTGTTTGTGTCCCCTCTCATGACCCACATCATTTAGGGTAAAAATCGGGTTTGTTGTAACGTAGGATATTTTTATACTTTTTTACAGAATTTATATTAAATTACTACAACTTAATTATAGTTTTTGCCCCCTCCACCCCCAATTTTTTTTTTAATTTCTCAATAAACAATTTCAGTAGGGGAAAAACAAACACTATTTTATTTTAGGCCATTTATTATCAGGCTGGGTAGGTTTATAAACCACAGATAATGTCCAATGTCAACAATTTGCTCTTCAGCCCAGAGTGAAATTCACCCGCTATTTATACCCTAATAGTCACTTAAATGTCTTATCCTGTGAAATCCATTGGTGTTGTACACATTTTTGTCAGATAAAAGTTGGTTGTTTGACCTATGAGATGATTAGGGTCATTAAACGATATCTTGGTATTGTTGAATGGGTAATCTACTGGGTGATTGTTGAAATTATTAAGAGCATCATCTCCTAGGTTTGAAGTATCTGATAAAGATTTAAATGATTCCAAGTTTTGTACACATGTATAACTCTGTATGGCCGTAAATTTTGTGTGATCCAGTTGTCTCCCTTAGATTATAGAAAATGTTTCTGAATTGTATTGTGTTCTATTGCATTGTATAAGGATTGTGTTGTATTGTTTAAGAATTGTATTAGGATTGTATTATATTAGGGTTTATTGTATGATTATTGTATTAGGATAGGATTGTATGAGGATTGTATTGTATGAGGATTGTGTTGTATTGTATTAGGATTGTATTGTATTAGGATTGTGTTGTATTGTATTATGATTGTGTCATATTATATTAGGATTGTATTGTATTATGATTGTATTGTATGAGAATTGTGTTGTATTGTATTAGGATTGTATTGTATTAGGATTGTATTGTTTTAGGATTGTGTTGTATTGTATTAGGATTGTATTGTATAACTTAAGGATTGTATTGTATTGATAGAATTTAGTGTTCATATAAACAAGTTGTCTATATGTTTCAGGCTGTTACCCGAAGAAAGTTTGAATACCCGGAGGATTTCAGGAGGTCACTTGGTAACGGTATTCTACTGTGCGAGTAAGTCCTCTTACATCACATACTTCTTGCCTCCAATCTCTAAATACAGTCTTAATCTTAGCTAAATCTGGCCTAGATCTCCCATAGCATCTGGGTACTGTTTTACTAACATTGCATAAATATTATGTAAATCCTTGTATACATGTTTAACTTAAGCAATTCCTAAGTGCGTTTTACTTATCGATCAAAGTTGTTGTGAACATTTACGTAAAGATATTTAAATTTGAACGTAGGCCGGGTAACCATATAACTAATCAATCAGTTTTGATGATTAAACATGTTTCTGTTACTAATCACAGTCAATAAAAACATTTCAAATGTGCATGTCAATTTCTCCTCACTAAGTTCATATTTGTTATCTTAGGGTCGGTTACTCTTTGTAAATACGCTAAAACTTGTGACAAAAAATGAGAAAAGATATTTTATTAAAAAGATAATATTAAGTCAGACAGAGAAGGCAGCACTCAGCTTAACCAGTTGAGCACAGAAAACGTAAAAAAACAAGGCATAATGCCCACCTGAACCAACGGAGAACAGAAAAGATAAAAAAATTACAAGGCACAATGCCCAACTAAACAATTTATGATCCTCACATGTCCGAGATGTCTAAATTCTAAATGAACAGGTTTCAGCAATCAATCGCATTTGCGCAAATATTATCAACTTACGCAATATTTATGGAAAACTTATAGTTACGCTAGCACAAATGCTTTTGTAAAACAGTACCCTGAAGTAGAACTCTGCTCTATACCCAAAATATTTTATTGGAAAAAAAAATTGTGTTTGACGGAGACAGTGGATCATAGTGTGTGGCCATTTGATTTTATCCCTGCCTAATTGGCCAACAACCTCTGGCTTTGAGGGTGCAAGGACCAATTTAGCGAAGGTCTTCAATAAGATCTACTTCAGTAAAAAATTGTATTAGTATCTAAATATACCCAGCCAACGCTAAATGACGTGTCGCAGGAGGGCATGCAACAATATTTTATTTTAGGGCTTGTGTGATATGACAATATTAATGTTAGAGAATTTCAATAATTATTCAAGAAAATATTTTTATTTCAATTTAACACCCACATCAATATAGTATATTGATGTGGGTGTTAAATATATTATACTATACCGATACATTAAATATACTAAAATCTCGACCCAAAGTTCTCTTAATACGTTATATAACTAAATAGTTTCTGACCACACTGCATGGCTGTTTCTGACCACACTGCATGGCTGCTTTTGTACATTTTGATGACACATGATTAAATAATGTTTCTACACTTTATTGTTATAATGACCAATGTCATATCTTTTCATATTATATTAGTAATAATATTGACTGTTTTTAAAGAGGTAACACATTTGGGCAAGTCTTTCCTGTTAGCCTCTATGACACATGATTTAAATATGTGCAACCTCCGTTGAGCAGCACTCTTTGACTGCTGCAAATATCGGCTATTTCAATTGTTTGGAGGTTTTTACTCTACAGAGGTTAAAGTTTTAGTAAATATCAGCTTTATAGAGCACTGAGGAGGTTGTACTGTACGATATATAAAGTCTGACCTAGCGTCCATAATTTCTTGCTCGGCATCTGACTGATGTGGGAGGCATATAGTGTCCTGTCTGTCTGCTCGTCCATTCATCCGTCTGTTCCAGTAAAAATGTTTACCAAAACTTTCAAGTTCTTGAAACTCAAATATATTTTCGCAATCAATCAAGGCATTGCTTTCAAACTTGGCATACTCGTTAACCATCATAAACACATTACATGGTCAAAGCCATTTGTCACTATCCAACATTTTTACAGAATTATGGCCCCTGATTGACTTAGCTTGTTTTTATGGTCAAGGCTTCCAACGGGGTATAAGGGTTTGTTGAACGAAGTCTTGTTTTTTCCTGTCATCAGATAACTTTTCAGGATTTAGTCAATTTTCCAGACTGGCAGCCTGGCAGAGTTCAAAATGCATTTAACATTTAGGAATCCGTGACAGATATTCAACAAAACAATCAAAGTAAAAAAATACTAATTTATCAAATTTGACATAAATGTTTTTGTTTAATTAGTAATGCATCACTGTGTCTCCATCATGATCTGGGTAGACTTTTCAGGTTTGGTCTGATCGTTCATCTGTCTGCAACAGAATTAAGTCTGCATCTTCACAATCTCAGCTTCGTCGCAGCCATCCGTCATATTATAACAAAAGTTACCAGTTTTCGAGGGTCGCTTTCAGCAGTTCAGCCATTCAGCCACCCTTTGACATTTTTATCTTCCCCTGGTCATTGGGTAACCTTAGGAAACCTGCATTCGAGTCTCCCTGTGGAGACTATTTCTCTACTGGTTTATGTGCAACCAAAATTGAGACATCAAACTTGTACAGACACTGCCCTCACAGGTACCAAGTCACGCCTTGGTCAAGTGGAGCATTGTGGGGTTTTCTTGCTCAAGGAAATTAAGCAGTGGCACAGACGTGAAATGACCTCTTGATCCCATAACACAATCCCTACCTCTAGGCCACTGCTCCACTTGTAATATTAAAAGGCTAACTTTCAGCATTTTTACAACCATGCCAAGTTTCTAATGTTTGTGTTACAAAGCTTTATTTAGGCTAGACTGGTTTTTATATCAAATTTAGTTTTAAAATAATTAATACTATCTCTGTTTTTTTACAGGTTGTTGAATAGTTTGAAGCAAGGCAGTATTAAAAGGATAAACAAACTACCTGGTCCTATTGCTGGATTGGTAAGTAACATTTATTTGCCTTAGTTTATTAGTTAGTTTGTAATGTTACAAAGGGAGGTAAATCTTCAGGTGATAAAATAAGTGATTTTGAGCATGAAGAGAAGTTGTCTCCCTTATATTAAGGGTTGGGCATTAAAACATTGTTGCACTAATACCATGTCCCCCAACCCTGGGAAATAGCCAGGAATTTTACTTTTGCTTTTTCAAACCCCTGGTAAAATACCTGCACCCAGGGCCATACAGATGGTCAAACCCCCAGCATATTGCCCCCACCCTATACCTCATGGATGTAGTTGCGGCTATATTTCCCTTCTAGTTTGACACAAAACAAAAGCCACACACACACACACACACACACACAGCAATACGGGGACAACAGAAAGGTAAAAACATGGACGTTCCCCTGCTATCCCCTGCCCTTTCCCAAGGTTTGGGGGCCTGTTGTTTCATGCTTAAACCAGTTCAGTTTTAGTTGGGTGGAAATCATTGAAAAGCTATAAACGCATACCGTATATAAACCATAGCAAATGTATGAGTTGTCATAGATACTATCAGGGGTACAAGCATGTACTGATACAAGAAAAATAAAGTACATTGTTACAGAAAAAACACTTTTCCTAATATTATCAGCAACCTTTCGTTTGCTCACACAGGTCGGAATGCAGTCATTTGCTTACCCGGGCTCCATGTTAGGTCATAGTTAGTAAGGAGTAAAAAAATTGTTTGTTTTCAGTATCCTGACACACTCTTAAAATTTACCATGATCCTTAATAATTTTATACATTTGAATAAAATCTAAATTTTCGTTATGTTTTTTTTTGTTGAAAGGTCAAGTAACTCTTGCACTTTCTCTATACTTAATAAAATATGACATACTTTTCCTACCCTATTTTTTGGCCATGTTATGTACTTTAACAATTTTTTCCTGCCTTAAAAGAGTTTTCTGTTCTAACTGCGGGTAGAAAAATAGCAACCAAATCATGCTCAGGTATAATTGATATGTTTAAATTCGGTCTAGAACAAACTTTGTCATGTTTACCTATGAAGATAGGGCTGATGTTTTAAGGGACGTTATATAAACAACATTGCCCTATCTTCTCTCTTGTATTGTACTGTATGGCCGCCAATGAAGGAATGTTTTATGTGATATCAAGCCGGAAGAAATGTCTCACACCCTGTTAATTGTCCCTTAAATCTCTTGTTGATTTTCAAGTGTGCTGAAATATTCCTGGAGACCGTTAACAAGGGCGAGCGCTACGTAGCGCTTTCCACAGGAGGTAATCCTTGCCTACTGTATTTAATTGAACGGGAGGTAACTGAATAAAGGCGCTCGGTAGCGCTTTGCTTAGGCAATGGGCCCCTGGTGTTCTGGCTCAAATTATTGTTATTGTTGAATTTGCAAGCTAGTCTGCCTTCCCACCTTCAACCAGGCACTGCCTCAGCTGCCATCCTATATTTGTGTCCATTTTTGTGTCTATTCTATTTCTTTGTAAACACTGCCTGCCATCTCATATTCTATACATCATTTCTCAGTAACCTCAGCCTGCAGTCAAAGTAATTGATCTCAATATTTCACAATTTCAACTTCAAATGAAACTTCAAACTGTGAAATTTTAATATCACTTTCGGTCTTTCATATTTTCATATCGGGTATACCAGTATCATAACTTCAACTGTTTATGAAAGTGAAGTGCGCACCTGTGACATTGTATTCCTATATTTGGTTATGTTATGTAATGATGCATTGCCTGAGTACGCCTTGCCATAAATCTTATCGAGAACTTGGTTATACAAATGTACATGTGAAGTAATGTGCATTTAACATATTTCCATGAACAATCAAGCTTTAGATTTGCTTGGAGTGTGCTTGTTCATGCAATTTGTATGTAATTTATTATGAAATATTTAACCTAAAGTGGGAGGAATTTTAAATTATTATTTTAAAAAGTAGTGTAAATATTTGCGTGGAATGCTAGTTAATGCCTGTGTATGGAGTTATTTATATTTGTTATAGATTACAGAATTATAGCCCTCGTCTTTGAGGATTTGTTGCAAAACAAGTTTTTGTAAAAAGCTGTTTTAATTAAGTCTCCCACATAAAGTGGGGGAAACACGTTGATTTTGTGCAGGATGTCAGCTTTGTCTGACTAGATCTCACAAAGATTGTCCACACTTGCACTCCTTAACCATGGTCCTAGTTGAAGGAGATTTCATATTAATGCTTGCTACCATGTGTATTTGTGCATAATGTCAGGAATTTCAGGTCAACTTATTTTTGTCAGAGTTATGGCCCCTTGTGAGATGTATACGTTTTGTGTCAAAAATCCTTCTAGTTAGTAACTGTAGTTTTTCAAAGAACTATTGAATTTGAATTGTTTATTATTATTAACAATATGTTCAATGAACCTCAATATGAAAGTTCCTTATATAGAAAGCCATAAATCCTTATTTAATAGCTAAGGGCAGCAGTGTCTTTGATTGGAAAACTTTGTATCTATCGACTTTACAATATCGACTAATTCAGTTTCTTTGCATGTACTAATGCAATGAAATATGGCAGCATTCTTGGAGATATTGATCATTACTGTATAATGTTGAATTTCCATCTTTGAAGGGAAAATTACTTTTCAGCCTCGAAGGTACGATTACATGTACATAGATTCTCCAAGACTTTAATCTCATATTGAATATCAACTTTAAACACAATCATTAAAGCCTGACTGGTCCCAGGTGATACCATACGTAAGACGTAAGACGAAATAAAAATGTTTCTAGTTTATGTAATTCCCTTACTAGACACAATAAGGGAAGATGAAGCCTGCCTCAGGTCCGAGACCGCGTCTTACCTGAAAAAAAAAATTAAAATATAATATAAATAAAATGAAAAATATTGATTGGAAAAGAGGGATAAATTGATGTGTCTACGCTGCGAGTAATGGTTTAAACCAGCTGCTGAGGCGTCGGTCCGACAGTGTGATGAGTGTTATGCTATGAATACCCTACCATAAAATGACTGGCAAATTTTTACCATTAATAATAAATCAAAATTAATATACTAGGTTCAGCATGGCTGATCTTAAAAATATAATCATAGTGTGATTATATGCGACAGTTTTGTAATTGTACAGGTTATGTTGGGTCCATTTGGTCTGTCGTATTGTATAACATTTACGTAGCTTTGGTTTTGTTATTGGTACATTGTGCGTGACAATTTTTTATGGTACTATATTTCTGGCATAAATCTGATACACAAATCATGCTGGTGAAGCTACAACTGAGATACGAAATTCTATTAAGCATTCAAGGTGATTGATGACTACTGTACTGTAAAGCGATTAATATTCGTGTGATCTTGGGTCAGCGAATAATTTCGGTAACATGCTTATTTCAGGGAATTTTGAACTTGCAATCGAAGGTTCACAGAAAGGTCTACTTGTTTTGAATTGACTATGAAAATATCAACTTGAAACTTAACATAGTTATTCATCTTCACAAGGGGATACCATTCTGACAAGGCTGATAACTCTGTGACCAATATTTATGGAGTTATCTGCCCTTGTTTGGACTTAGAAATAGTGGCAAATGTTATACATAAACTGAATTTTCTCAAACACTATCAAAGCTTTCAACTTGAAAGTCAGTACACTTGTGGAATGTGATGACCTACATCTACTGACAAGAGGAAACAACTCTATACAGCATTTTATAAGAGTTATTCCTGTTTTCTGACTTTGAATCTTTACACAAAAATGTCAGTTACTCAAAGACTATCAAAGATATCCACTTGAAAACTCAACATAGTTATTCACTATCACAAGGGGAGTTCATGCAGACATGGCTGGTAACTCTGTGACCTATATTTATGAGTTATCTGCCCTTGTTACTCTTAGAATTATGACTCACAGATGAGCAAGGTTACTATCAAGTATGAGAAAGTCGGTGTCTAGCAATCATAGGCGGTGCTCTTGTTGAGACTGGGGCCAGGGGCCAAAGCAGGAGGGAATTTCGCATGAAACTCAATTCATGGATAAAAGTGGAAATTAAATTAAAGCATTTGCAAATAATATGCGACATTCAGTATACATTGGCTATAGCTAGGGTGTTCATCACCTAACCTAACTTGAATGCAACAAATTCTTGCCTATTGAAAAATATCTCCAGTTATTCAATACTTTGTATGAGCTATACTACGTGAATATGATGTTTGAAAATAGATTTAAAAAAAACTGTCATGTATATTCAAATGATATCAATGCGTAATGAGGTGTTATAAACCCTTCTGACATCTTCGATATGATTGGTTGTCTTTATATGATGTTGACTTGCAGTTTAATGTTGCTAAGGCCAAGTTTAAGGGGAAACAGGTTTGTGGGGGATAAATACACCTGCATTTCATGTACACAGGTGGTATTATGTAAACACTATCATAGTATAACAAATTTCCCTGAAAAATGTGCATGTTTTGTATGCAAACATTTATCTCCAAACAAGCATCACTGTGAGTTATTTATGCCCGTCAGTCAGATATTGTTCATAAGTATCAAATTATAAAGTTGTACAATTTTATTGCATTTTTTTTTGGATAAATATGTAATGTTGAAGATCAATTTTGCAAAAGGTTTTGTTGGGTGACCTGCTTTGATTGTTTAAGTATCTGCCCTGCTTTCAACAAGGATTAGGCGATATGTTTTTCATCACGTTTCATACCTGTGATTTGTTGAACGCTATGTTAAAAATGGGGGTTTGTCACATGAGCAAATTTTGGGTAACCATACCCCTTGGTGGTGCACTTAAATAGGTGTATCGTACCAAAATGGCTGACAGAGGCAAAAAATGGAATGTGAATAGTAAAACTTTTTAAATGTTTCGAATTGAAAACGGAAGTAAGCAGGGTTTTACAAGTTCAAATTGTTTGTGCCAAACACTGAGCCTTCAACGAAGAATTAAAACGACAAATATTGTGATTTTTTTACATAAAATTGTATAGCTTTCCCTGAACGCACGGCAAGATACAAAAAGTTTTCATGTATATTGCATAAAATGATATAATAAGTATTTAATCACTATTGAAAGTGGTATAAAATCATGTAATATTTTTTGACACAAATCATTCTGCGTTAAGGGTTTTTCTTTTATTAGGCTGTGCATTTTGTGCACATATCTGTTCTTAGATCTTCACTGTCAGAAAAGGAGGTCAGAAAGGTTCGCAATAATGACTCGACCAACTTTTTGCACTAAATTTTCTTTTTTATTTTAGTGTGTCATCCATCTCAATGAGAATAGAAAAAATGATGAAAAGTTTTTGTCTATTTTTGTGTCAAATTTGATAAAATCTAAAAATGTTGAAAAAAACAAGCGCTTACAAGTTGAAAAAGTCATTACCCAAGCCTGTTGTTCATTTTTTTGCGGAGTACTTGAAATTTTGTAACCAAAATGTTAAGATTTTTCAATGTGATAAATTCAATTGAAATTGTTTGTGACATGAAAGTTGTTATATGTATGAAGGGCTGTTACATTTTTTGTTGGCCCCCTGAAAGCTCCCTGGTATGTCAATCAGCTTATTGACACTCAAACTGGGACTCTTTAATATATTATATTGTATAGAGAGAGAATTTTGTGGGGAATTTATTTTTTGATATATTCACAAACATTACAAATATAAAAATGTGAACTAATACCACTGTGACTTTTATTGTTTAATATGTATTGAACAAAAGGATGTGAAAGCATTCGCGTACAGAAAACTGTAATAGACTGAATGCGAAATACTTGGCATTGGCACTGCATATATATCTGGCTATACGGTATTGTATTTTCTTACAAAAACTGTAACAAATGCATTGCTTTGATAAATCAATGCATAGTTTTCCTTTATTGAAGTATATTTGTCCGTACAGATCAATATTAACCTGCAAGGGATTATTCTTCTACAATTTAAAAATTAGACCAGAAATAGCATGGTCATATATCTACAAGCATGTTGAGTAAAATCGGTTTCCGGATAACCAAAATTTAATACAACAAGGCAGTCCAAAAGACGGCTATAATCCCGTGCTGCATTAATGAACTGTTACAGTGAAATTGTCCAATAAGTTACACATTTACTACATGTATAAGTTCATGCAATTAGGCCCAGGCATTAAAAAATTAAAGAGCAGATAGGAAATGTAAGGGTCAAACCTTTGACCTTTTAACCAGCATGGTTGGAATGTGGGTTCTGTATGTCATCTTTATTAGTTACACATTTGGTATCAGTTTCATGCAATTCAGCCCAGGCGTTAAAAAGTTATGGAGTGGACACGAAATGTAAGATTTAAACCTTTGACCTTGAACTGTGACCTTGACCCTGCAAGGTTGAAATGTTGGTTCTGCACTACGTCATCATTAGTTACACATTTGGTATCAGTTTCATGCAATTCGGCCTAGGCATTAAAAAGTTATGGAATGGACACGGAATTCAAGATTCAAACTTTTGACCTTGAATTGTGACCTTGACCTTGAAACAGCATGGTTGGGATATGGGTTCTGCACGTCCTCGTTATTAAAGTTTCACATTTGGTATGAGTTTCAATCAATTCGGCCTAGGCATTAAAAAGTTATGGAACGGACATGAAATGTAAGATTCAAACCTTTGACCTTGAATTGTGACCTTGATCTTGAACTGGCATGGTTGGAATGTGGGTGCTGCACGTCGTCTTTGTTAGTTACACATTTGGTATGAGTTTCATGCAATTCGGCCATGGCATTAAAAAGTTAGAGAGCGGACACAATTTTGTTACGGAAGGACGGATGGACAAACGGACGCACGCACAGACGAACCATTCCTATAATCCCCTCCCACTTCATGGCGGGGGATTAAAAAATATTGCTGAAAAACATTGAATTTGATAACAAATAGTTAGCATTTAATCATGTTCTAATTGTACTGTACATACATTATTGTTACATTCTGCACATTACATTAGTAAAATACAATGTAAATGTATTGAGGGATTTTGAATTGATTGACTGCTTTGATATTTTATGCATGGATTGAATTTCAAATTCCTATGATTAAAGTGTTTCCTTAATTGACAAGTCTATGTCACAGTAGTTTAGTCTAAAACTGCCAATCTGTCATGTCAACTATTGAATACAGTTGACCAGAAGCTAAATGGAGTTATCACATGACAATTGATATAGAAATGACCGGTCCGTATGTTCCTGATTGCAATTTAGGCCTCATATTTACTTAACACTTAATTGGAATGTCAACAATAATCTGCCTTTATCATATTTTATCGGGAATACTGATTAAAGTTAGGTAAGCATGTTTGATTTAGTGACCATGATTACGTCACGACGGAACACAATGGAACAACCATTTACTACTCATAAAAGATAGGATTGCAAACTTGTGATAGAATCAACACCTCGATTTAGAGTTTCGGTGATTAATTTGTATCGAGTGATTGATTAAATTATTTCTACCTTTGATAGGAATTAAAATATTTCTGTTGACCATATGTTTCTATGTGGACAACATAATGATAATATGCTGATTGTGCTATTTCTGTATGGCTAAATCGATCAATCATTAAAGGTCATTTCGAAAGTGTAACCCATAAATTATACACAGTGTATAAACGAGTCAACTTCCGGTTATAACAATAAGTCATACACATTGAACTGTATAGTCTCCCAATAAGTCATACAGTGACCAGAAATGACAGATGCTTTTGCTGACAATAAGTCACACAAGTGGAATTGTATAGTCTTCTTCTGATGAAGGTCTTTGGGGACCGAAACTGGTAAATTAATCAAAGAAGTTAAACCTATACCTGGGTCCTGTTGATCTTGACGTGGTGTTTCCGCATTTACCATATTTGATACAGTGTAAGTCATACGATGATTAGGTTTATTCGCGGTGATATAAATAATGTTGTGTGAATTCAGGTCTTCTGCATCTCAAATTAGGTCCGAATAAAAGGCATGTCCAGCCATGCTGAAGCTCACAGAGGCATGTGCCTTGGTAAAAAGTAAAGAAAAGAAATAACCAATAATAATGTAAGCACTTTTCTAAGATAAATGAGCGCTTGGAGTATGAGAGGTCTGTAGCTTGATCCCATACACCAAAGTCATGAAAAAATGGTAATGGTATATCAGGAGTCCCTTGCATAAAAAAAACATGTGCTCAGCATAGTTTGTTCCAGGTAACTTCTGGTTGGCCCTAAGTGTCAGTTTAATATGACTGGGTTACGTCTCCATGTGACTAAAATATGGTTAAATACTTAATTAAAGCAATATTTAAAAGAACTTCACAAACTCTAACCTTTTAACTTGGGCATTATTAATTTGTGAAATATTTACCCTCATTCCGAAAATGTTTTGTAACTAAATGTCCCGCTAAAATTCTTGTCTGTCTAATTTACATTTGAGTAATGTTATATCTCGCTATTTGAATAGATTAAACAACTCTTCTTCTGGAACTATTGAAGTGTCATAACTTCCCTACTGTCAATTTTGTTATTAAAAACTCATTTATATATGGTGTAAGTACTATACCGTCATTAGTTGAATAACACAGCTTTTAAATGTTTCATTCTATTTATGCAATCTTCCATTTTTATTATCCACGCCCTATTGTTTAGCTGCATTTGAAAGGATTAAATTCCTGTTAACATAATCATACTTTAAAGTTTTCTTTTTTTGTGAATTTCTTAAATTACTTTCTGTCATTATACACTGTATATGTTTGCATGCTTACAATAACCTAAAGAACTAAAATACTAAAGTAAAGTATATTTTCAAAAAAGCAAAATGCCGAAGTAAAGTCTATTTTCAGACCTGTGTCTGTTCAGCTTTATTGAGTCACAAGTTGACTGTACCGATAATAAATGCACTCGGGCCGATGACAGCCATGGCACATTTGCTTTTAACCTGTCAGGTACCCATTCACACACCTGGGGCGCGTTCGTAACGCTGTTCCGCACATCCCGGACAGTGGAACACACTTACGAACAAACCGGAACACTGTTCATAACATGTTCTTTCTGTGCCCGCCACAGAGGTGGTGCAGCCAGAACAGTCACGTGATTACAATGAGAACAATGGCCACTTGTGTCATAAAATAGAATACAATACATTTATTTTCCAATTATGGACCATTGCAGGCAAACAGTCGCACTTAAATATATCAACATGCATATTTCTTCCTCCAATATTACGGCTGCAACTACAATTTTGGTCATCTTTAACATTTTACTTTCTGTTCCGTTTTGTTCGTAAGGTGTTTGGAGTAGAACATTTGGCACACTTTGCAGGACAGTTCCGTTTTGTTTGTAAGTTGTTCGGAGTAGAACATCCCGCACCGGAACAGACGTTCCGAACATACCCCTAGGTAGAGTGGAGTATTGTGGGTTATACTTGCTCAGAGAAAATTAAGTAGGGGATCAAACCGGCACCTCTCGATCCAAATTATAAGTCTTTAAATGATGCTAAGTGAATATAATCTATGAAAGGTTGGCATATTCTATTTTATTCTATTTCCCTTTGTAGAATTTTGTGTCAAGTGAAAGTTTCTATCATTTCATTCTATAACTGAACTAAATCATAGCATTGAAAGCATTTTCATCAGGTCTTTGTCTGATAGTTTTGGAGGACTGGATCAGACTCAATAAAATAGCCAGGGTTGAATATTGGTCATTTTAATTAGCTACAATCTAATCAAATAAGAAACACCTTAACTAGTTTAATTCAAGATAATCAAATAATCATGAAGTTGATGAAGAACATTTAGTTCAACCAGTTTGCAAAAGTAGTGGTCACATATGAATTTGTTATGCTTTATTTTATCACAAATTCTTTATCCTAGAGGTGAAAATACATACAGGTAAAATAATAAAATCTATTAATGTATAATATTGTAAAACCTTGCCAGACTTAGACACCACACTAATCTACAGTAAACAGATTACTCCAACCATTTATTCTAACCAAATTTTATTTTGAAAACACATAATATTATTCAAGTGATAGACATGACCTACTTAGAGGGGTCGTAACTTTTTCATTTGTATTAAATTGGCCGCACTTCTCTGCTAAACGAACAAATCTTTTCATTTATTCGCAATCACTACCATAAATGGATTTGAAATTATCACTATAAATAGAGTTGATTGAAATTTGAGCACCAGATACTCTTCAAATTTATATGGACTGAAAAAATTAATTCAGGGGTAATGGCTAATTCTCGTACTTACGCCATCAATGTCAATATCATTGTCATCTCATTTATAAATTTGTATCTCTATAAGATAGCAAGGTAATTTAAATTTATTGTAAATTCTAAAGAAGCCATTTGCGGCAAATGTCAACCTATTGTATGAAGTTTTTGAAAATTAATTGTAGATAATCTGATTTTATCTCTCCTATCAGTTTTGTCCATTTATCTGTTAGATGATTAATGTTAATGCCTGTTTGTTAAAAATTCTTTTACACCGGAGAAAATATGTGAAGCCACATAATGTAAAAGTGGTTAAGTTTGCAAGATTGAAATATTGGCACATTTTCATGAATTTTACAAATTTACTCACTTGCTTACAAGTTTGTATCTTCTTGAGTAAAGTTTGGTCGTATTCTACTTATATAAGTATTATAAGATTCTAGAAATTTATAAAAAAATCAGTTAAATTTCACAGATTTCATATCTGAAATTTAAATTTCACTAAATTTTTAACCCGCGAAAAACTATTAATCAACTTATATATAGTACTTTATTTTGTTATTTCCTGAAACCTGAAATATTTTGGGTGATGAGATTATAACACTTTTCCGAGTTGATTAAAGTAATCCTTTAGATACATATAAGGAAAATATTTTAAATTTTATTAAGTGTTCAGAATATAAAAAGGAAGATAACTTTTGGTTTTGGAATTTACGAAACATTAACCAACATTGAATGTTATCTGCTGTATGGCAAATGAAACCTGAACATTTGCTCCTACTGTAAATCACTTTATATTCGCGTGAGCTTTATTTCGCGATTTTCGGTTTTGAACTTATTTCGCGATCGAGTAACCCAAATATTAAATTCGCGATAAAATCCACAAAAAGTCAATACTTTAAGCATGTGATCAATATAACCAAACATTGATTATTTCTAATTACTACATCTTTCATAAGTTTTATTCTATAGTTTGTTAAAGCATTTCACACATTGTATCAGTTAATCCTGTTTTCAGTTATTAGTTGACAGGGCATTGTATGTTACATGTCTATTTATCTCTATTGTCTTCTAAACAAACGTTTTAACAGTTTCATGCTTGTGAATATAATTGTCTCTTAAGTCCATTATACAGATACACGTACATTATACAAATATACGACATACATACCAAAATAATATTTACGACCCAAAACGTCCTGTTCTTGTGTTTATATTTATTTTTGAAATTGCCCAGATATGTCTTATGTTATGGAAGTCTATTTACGCGGAATGATGAATTCGCGATGAATACGAATCGCGAAAATTAGCGAAAATTAAACTACCGCGAATAATACCGGATTTACAGTATTCTTTTATTTGTTCAAGTATGTAGAATTAAAAGAAAGCAAACTTTAGGTTTTAGAATTTACGAAAAATTAACCAACATTGAATGCTATCTGCTCTACGGCAAAAGACCGAAACTTTGTACAAGTTTTCCCTCTTGCTAATTTGCACAAAACGTATGAATTTTTATGAAGTCAAATGAAAGATATGAAGACATTATGGATCCAAGTGTTGTTTAACCTTTGATTGGATAATGAAATATGAAATGATTTAATAAATGCATAATTGATTATACAGGAAGTTGAGGATAAGGTCAGATTTGAAAGTTTTTATTGCATTATGTTTTGAAATTAATTGTAAATAGTTGTTGTGAATTTGTGTTTACATTTAATTGTGATTGGGTGATTTGTAAAGCTTTGTTAAACTTGAGGAATGATTGTATCATAAGGATATGTTAGTCACATGTTCACATTGGCTACAGCAATTAAGCAGTACATATTTTGATTTGAAGGAATTTGAACGTTTCGAAAATTGTAAATGACTGTCGCTTGAATAATTGCATTCATTGGGTTGCAGAGTGGTTGAGTAGGTAACATTCTTGACTACAGATCCAGAGTTCCCAGGTTTGAATCTTGGCCACTACATTTCTAAAACACTTTTCAGTGTTTCCAACCTAACTAGGGAGATGAACTGTCTGGTAACCCTGGGAAGTAGTTGCATGTATCAGTGCTATATATATATACACTGGGGGTTTAAAGAACCGAGGAGTTTAAAAGGAAAAAGAAAGCATGTTGCACTTAGTTTTTGTCAAAGTTTCTGCCCTGAAAGCCGAAGGGTACTGGCCAGAAAACCAAAATGATGGCCAGCACGACTGTCTAGTCAAACTGAAACATAAAACATTGCATTCATGTTGATAAAATTCATTTATAATTGATTAATTAGATATGTATATAATACTATATTACTAATTATTGTGTCTAAGCATTTGTAATTACCTATCTGTCCGCATAATTGAGACTGAACACAGTTTGACCTTCACATAATAAAGACAGCCTTGTTACAGGGAATGCATGTTGCGTGTTAACTATATGTAGCAGATCAAGCAATTTTGTTTGTAACTTTGTGTCATGTGATGTCAAATTGTTTGAATTGTGACACCTTGTTGTATAGATTCTTCCTGTGATAGGACAGGGTAGTATTTCTGTTGGTTTTTGTGGATATGATTTCTATCAGTGTATGACAGAAAATTGCGGTATGAAACAAGTTAATGTATGACAGAAAACTGCAGTATGAAACAAGTTAATGTATGACTGAAACTGCAGTATGAAACAAGTTAAAATGTATGACTGAAAACTGCAGTATGAAACAAGTTAAAATGTATGACAGAAAACTGCAGTATGAAACAAGTTAAAATGTATGACAGAAAACTGCAGTATGAAACAAGTTAATGTACGACAGAAAACTGCAGTATGAAACAAGTTAATGTATGACAGAAAACTGCAAATCATAATGTCTCAGTTACGCCTTCTTATGGAACTTATTATAATATGTAAACATTAACACTAAAATTACTCCATTGAGTTGTAGACTCATTTTTAGCTCCACTTTTTGTAGAATAAGGGGAGCTATTGCAGTCACCCGAGCGTCGGCGTCAGTGTCAGCGTCGGCGTCGGCGTAACACTTTTGTTCAAGTTTAGGTACAGGTTTTTTAACCTCTTATATTCTCTAAGTCTTTTAAGATATTGCTTTCATACTTTGCATACTTGTTCACCATCATGACCCCAACTCATATGCAGGAGTAGGTAACTGTATCAGGTATTTGTTGAAATTATGCCTTTTTTTCTACTTAGTGCAAATAGTGCAAATGTTAAAGTTTAGGGACAGGTTTTTTAACCTCTAATATCTTCATAGTGCATTGACATATTGCTTTAATACCTTGCATACTTGTTCACCATCATGACCCCAACCCATACACAGGGGTAGGTAACTCTATTAAGCATTTTGGTGAAGTTATGCCCCCTTTTTTCAACTTAGTGCAAATGTTAAAGTTTAGGTACAGGTTTTTTTACCTCAAATATTTTCAAAGTGCAATCACATATTGCTTTGCATACTTGTTCTCCATCATGACCCCAACCCCTACACAGGGGTGGGTAACTCTATCTACATTTTGTTGAAATTAAGCCCCCTTATGGACTTAGAAATGCAAATGTTAAAGTTAAGGTACAGGTTTTTAACCTCTTATATGTTCAAAGTGCATTGATATGTTGCTTTGATACTTTGCATACTTGTTCACCATCATGATCCTAACCCCTACACAGGAGAAGATAATATTTAGCATTTTGTTGAACTTATGCCCCCTTTTGGACTAATAAATGCTTATTTGTTTACCTTCATGACCAAGGGGACCTACACATGAGTAGGTAACGGTCCTGCATAATATTTCCAAATTATCCCCCCTTTTCGACTTAGAAGCCCCAACCTCTACAAAGCAGAGGGTAATGCTGCTGTTATGAAGCATTTTGTTTTGAATATATAATAATTGTACTATCCTAGCATGGCGCTGCGAATAGTGGAGCGCGCTGTTTGTGGACAGCTCTTGTAAATTTTAGGGGTTCTCTCCTTATGGACCTTGCCGATGCATTTAAATGCATAAAAAGACTTTCATATTTCTATGCAAATTTGTGCAATTCACTTGTTCTTTTCCATTCACTAATATGGAGGCAGTGTACATATTATCAGTATACTTTAGATGAATCAATGAGGGTGTAGATTGGATTGACTGGTTAAGGGTACAGGCTCTATGTACGCAATGTTTATACTGAAACCCTTTTATTGTCAATAAAGTACTTAACAGTCTGAAGAGAGGTTAGAATGAGCAGCCAATTAGTAGATACAATATGCATGGGCTGCTGGCAGACCAGTGTCCATGCTCCCCCAATAGTGTTTGATCCTGCATTGCTTTTGGGTGGCCAATTTGATTCCAAATAATTTGGCAATCTCTTAATTAACTTCAATATTAATTTTGTGTACTCATTAAAATAAATTCCTAGAAACGTATATGCAGTTGATATAACTGTTTGCTATATAATGGCATAAAATACCCACCAAACAATTGAATTAGTATTTAGAACATAATTATTATAAATGTTTCGCCGTTGTGGCTTCTTCAGGATAATCTAAGCATCTATACATCTTTTTGCAATATAATGACATAATATTAATTTTAACTTGCATTTAAAGAACAATAATTGTAGTGAAATTATATATTTAAGCCCTTATATTTTATTGAGCTAACCAGGGCTCCTCCATCATTTTATACACACAAATCTTTGTCAAGTTTAATGTAGTTTCTTGCTTTATGATATCAGAACATGTTTAATGGGGATCATGTTGTTTCAATACATTGGTGTATATTATAATTATTTATTGTTGTATTGATGCTGTTTCTCTCTATTATCTTTGTGAGCCTGGCAAGATTTGATATATTTATTGCTCAATGAATAATATTCATTGAATCTTTTCATATTTGTTAAAATTGTTGTATTTAAATGTTTCTTATCGACTGGGACAGTCGTTGAAGTGCATTGTAGTTCAGTCCCCCCCTGCCAGATTGGCATATAATCTACGACTTTGAAGGAGAATACAGTTGTGGGACACAAGGAGTCCAGGAGCGCTTGTGACCCTATCTCTTTGAATAGACTTATTGGTTCTTTAAAATGTGCCTGGCGTATAAGCACTGATAGGCATGCAAGACTTAGTAACCGTTGAACCTGTTCATACCTAGTTGGGTCGGAAACACTGAAAAGTGTTTAAGAAGTGCCCTGGCAGATATTTGATCCAGGTACCTTTCAATGTGTAGTCAAAAGCATAACCTACTCCTTCACTACATGATGCCACCCAAACATTCTCATGATCTTCTAGAATTGTCGATACTATATAGTATATGAGGTAAATTTCACAGTTGGGCTGAATGCCACCATCAACTACCGAGACATCTCTTAAGTTGAGTTGTCAAGGCAATCCATCTTCCTAGTGAAAGATCTATAGTTCAAATCCTGCCATGCTATATATACTGTCTGACACTTGGTCTGTTCTAAATTTTAGTAAATTATTAATGAATTATATTATTTTGTATTGCAGGATAATATCAGTGTATTCCTGGCATCTTGTGAGAAGAACTTTGGATTGAATAAAACTCAACTGTTTGATCCCAGTGATCTTGAGGATCTCAGTACGAGAGCCATCTCAGATGAGTAAGTACCATGTGACCTTTGACCTATATTATATCTATATAACCATTTTTAGCTCCACTTTTCGAAGACTATTGGACTTAGAAATGCTAATGTTAAAGTTTAGGTACAACCTCTAATATATTCGAAATGCATTGACATTGCGTTGATTCTTTGCATACTTGTTCGCCATCATAACCCAAACCCCTACACATGAGAACGGAACTCTGTTAAGCGTTTTGTCCAAATTATCTGCCCTTTATGACTTAGAAGCTACAACCTCTACACTGAAGAAGGTCATGCTGCAGTTTTTGAATAAATTAAGATTCTTAACTATCCAAGCATGGCATAGCCAATAGTGGAGTGCACTGATCTTGTTAATCAGCACAAGAGCCATCGCAGACGTGTAATTAGTTACACCGTGTGACCTTTGACCTATATTTATGTAATTAAATCACCTTTGACTTTTCAAAAGTTGGTGAATTATCATATTATAATAATATTAAACCAACACCTGCCTAAACTATTTTCCTCTTGAAAGGAAAAATATAATCGCTGAATCAATTAAAATCGTTAGATAGAATATTACTAGTACAATGTATACTGATGTTACATCATTATGTCAACTTTTGTGGAGACTAATGAATTTGTTATTAATTTTACTTGCTATTTGATTTTTGATGATCGACAGTTTGTCATGTAGTTAACACTTATTTTACATCAGTCCTGAGCCATTAAAGACGTCTGAGTAGTTCTACTGAGTACTTGAACTTCTACCATCTAAGTCTGAGGTTATTGAACTAGCTAGCTCTAATGCAACTCTAAGTTTGGTCAGGAATTCTCAGATCAGGTACAATGAGTCAAAGTTCATCTCCATGGATGTAATAGACCTTTGCAACATGCATATGCACACATAGTTCTGTGTGTGCAACAGAATTTTAGAAAAAGTTTAATTTTTTTATATAATTAAAGGGAGATAATTCCAAAAGTTTGCTACAGTTACGGTTCTTGTATACTGATTTCCTTAATTTTATTATGTAAAGTTTCAACAAATAATTCATTCAAGATAGGGGTACATGCAGTGTATTGTGTTAGAAACAGAAAAAATGCGAAAATTAACATTGATCAACTTGCTTGTTTTAGGAGTTATCTGATCTTGAATATGCAAATTTGGAGAAAAAAACACTAATCTCAAGGGCAGATAACTCGTAAACAAGTTTGGTGACTTATGATTATTTTTTTTGTGTTTTACTGTTTCTAACTTTATTTATATACAAATTTTTAAGAAATTCTTAGTACAGGTATTATTGGGAATTTCCTGCCTCGTCTCTAATACAAGGAGCTGCAGCGAACATCTTTAAAGAAAATATCAATGTTAAATGTTGGTGAATTAACTGCATCAAGCACCTTTAAGTGTGAACATATTGTATATATCAACATCTTGTTTATATACTGGTTTCACATAAATGTTCTAGCTAATTAATGTAATACCAAACACCTGCTGTGTTTTGATTCAGGAATGTAAGAAATTAATTAATTATAACATGTTTAATTAATGTGGAATTCTGATGTTGTCAAATAATTAATTATTTCATAAATTTTGAGTTATTTTATCTAACTATCAGTGTCAATGTTTGATGGGGATTTTTATAATTATTGGGCTTGTGTAGATCCAGAGGGGGGACCCCCATGAGGAGAATTGCTAAGGCGGTACTTTCTTGAGTTCATAAAAAAATGTTCATATTTTGTGCACATTCATGAGCTGTTCTTGAAAGTTCTTTTAGTCATGAATATCCTCTGACAGGGTTACAGTGTTACTTATTATTATAGAATTAGTAACCCAATGCTGCATTATGCCTCTTTGGTTTCCAATTGTTACAAAATTTAATTGAAATGAAAAAATCTATTCTGTGTGTTTCACTTAATGTCGAGCTTAGCTATCTCCAAACATTTAAACTGTAATTGATCACGACTCTAGTAATTTTCTGGTTTGTAGCAACACTTTATCAGCCATAATTAATCTGATTACCATTTCAGTTTTCTTTTTTAAGTGATTCGAAAATAAACTGTCAAACTCTTTGTCTTGCATGACTTGTGTATTGTAATTTAATCATAATTTAATTATAGAACTCTACTGGAGCATTTACTCCACTTTCAACAATAACTTTAACTCTTCAAGTTGCACCATTTGTTATTCGTACAATGTAATGCTTAAGTGGCTTTCAATCGGGGATTATGACATTAGAAATTCCAATAGTTTGTAGATAAAAATTTGTACAAACTTTTTCAATATTGTACCGCAAGTTATAACTGACTTACCATTTACTAGGTCACCCGACTGATCGAGGAGGTCGTAATTTCATGGTGAAAACTTATGAAGGCCTAGTGTGATGACTGTTAAAGTATTTTTAATGCTTGAGTGCTGATTTGTCAATATAGGAATTCGCTGTATTGGAATACCTGAATTTAATTGAATAATAATTTACTTAACCAACTTCAAGCAATATATATCACAGGTAAGATTTGAGTCTTAATGCTTGTATGCTATTTGTATTAATTGGTTTAAATTTTGTTATAATTTGTTACTTGTGCCATTTGGTGACTGGAACTTACTTAGGGGTGATTGCGGCTATTAATCAATTTGTTCATAATGTATATATATATATATAGATATTGATATGTAATTGCTTCCGAAGCAGGGAGCTAGTGGGGTCACTCTCTGTACTGGGAGAAAACATTTAACATGATTAGTGTTATGGTTATAAATTCATAAATTCTATGTGCAAAACTTGAACATGTGTTTTTATACTAGACACATAATTATTTACTGTAAAATCATCAATCTTTTAGGGTATTAAATTTCGCTGATTTTGGTAAAATGGTAACTTAGGGGTTTCTTATATTCATGGATTTAAAACATTGAAAGAAAAATCCCTTGTCACCTATAGGTCATTATTATTTTAGGGCATTTAATTTTGTGATCTTAAAAGTAAATTCAGGAAATTAAGGAAAATTAATCCACCGCAAATATGGATAATTTTACAGTAACCAACTATATCATGTTGTAATTGTTTGACACTTCTGAGTGAATTACAAATTAATTGTTTCTAATTATGCAAATATATCAAATTGTAATCTGTCTTGAGTTATTTTCATGATGCATGCAGTTGAGAAATAACTTGCAGTACATACCAAAATGTCTGTTTGCATTCATGCATATTACTTTTAGAGTTATTTAAGGACATTATCAATAATCTTTCACTTTTTAATTGGTAGTTCAAGTAGATATTGAGTCTTTTTTGTTTTTAGCTCACCTGAGCACAAAGTGCTCAAGGTGAGCTATTGTGATCGCCCTATGTCCAGCGTCTGTTGTGCGACGTCCGTCATCAGTCGTCCGGCGTCAACAATTGGACTGTTAACCCTCTAGAATTCACAGATTTGACATAATTTTAATGAAACTTGGTCACTATGTATGTCTCTATGAAATCTAGGTCAAGTTTGCAACTGGGTCATCTGGGATCTAAAAGCTAGGTCACTAGGTCATGTCACAGAAAAACCTTGTTAACACTCTAGATTCAATAGAATGTGTACTTATCTCATGTGCAGCTTTTTGTGACAAATATCAAGAATGATCTCCCTTGATAAGGTGTCTTGTTAAGTACATCTCTGTAATTTGATTGTGGACATGGAATAGGGACACCATTTGATGTGTCTATGAAGTAAAGAGTTTATTGGTGAGGTAGACTATTATACCTGAATCTGGTTTGATATTATTTCACTAAAGTTCTCCTCTGTCTCCTACAACAGTTGATCTATTGCAAGCTTAGTTTTATGACTGATGCACATTTCTTTTGGATTTTCTATCCACTTATAGCTAATATGGTACGTTTCTTTATGACACAAGTGTCGACATTATTACGTTCCTTTATGACACGAGTGTCGACATTATTACGTTCCTTTGTGACACGAGAGTGTCGACATTATAACGTTCCTTTATGGCACGAGAGTCGAAATTATTACGTTCCTTTGTGACACAAGAGTGTTGACATTATTACGTTCTTTTGTGACATGAGAGTGTAGACATTATTACGTTCCTTTGTGACATGAGAGTGTAGACATTATTACGTTCTTTTGTGACACAAGAGTGTCGACATTATTACGTTCCTTTGTGCCACGAGAGTGTCAACATTATTACGTTCCTTTGTGACATGAGAGTGTTGACATTATTACGTTCTTTTGTCATTAGAGAGTGTCGACATTATTACGTTCCTTTGTGACACGAGTGTCGACATTATTACGTTCCTTTGTGACATGAGTGTCGACATTATTATGTTCCTTTATGACACAAGTGTCGACATTATTACGTTCCTTTATGACACAAGAGTGTCGACATTATCCTCATATAATTACAACAAATAACTTCAGTGTTGAAAGATTATGTAGTGAAACATTACAGAAAAGTGTTTTAATCTGGTAAGCTTATCTTGGAGAGAATTAAATCGTGTTTGCCATCAGCCGTAATGTAAACATTCGGCGACGTGACCCAACTATGACCAAAAAGATTGAAATTTTTGGTATAGAAGGGAATTTTAAGTTTTGATGAATTTGTATTTGAGATTATGAAGGAATAGCTGTACTGACAAATGGGCTTGGTTAATTTATGATAGTTTGGCTGTTTATTTGTGCATTAGCCTATATGAGTTCAATTGTGTACACCATCTTCATCATAAAATGTTTATAATTACAAACATTTTTGGTGATTTAAGTTTATACTGATTTATTCTTATTCGGTTGTGAAACAAGTTCTTACAACTTAGATTGATCACACTAGACACCTCATTCCTGATGGTATCCATTGCCACTAAAGGATTGACACCCATAACACATATGTCCTAATGCGTTGAAATGCGTCTGTAACAGAGACATGGCTAATGTGTTAAATGTCGTCTCCTTGGAGTAAAGGGTTAATTAAAAGACATCTTTTTAAAAATATTTATGTCAAAGTTATGTTTTCAAAATTTAAAAAAATATTTTTATCCTAGTTTTCAGATTTTTGTAAAATTAGGCTGAACAATTTATCAGACATTTAAGTTTGATTTGTTAGGCTGTTAAAATGAGTGTTAAATATTTGACAAAAAACTTCATTTTTACTGAGTTGTTGTTAAAATTGCGACATTACTTCAGACATGGCTGTTTTAGTTATGTAACTTTTGGTAATTTGTCAGTAACTATATTTCATGGAGTAATATTTTAAAATCATTATTTTTTGGGGGCAGTAAATTTTAGGGATTTTGGTAAAATGGTAATTCGGTGGTTTTGGATTTGAAATATTGAAAAAAATCGTACGTATTTTTGAGGATAAATATTTAAGGTGATTAAATTTTGCAGTCTAATTCATCTATAATATAAAAGAAAATTAATCCACTGTGGATATTAATCATTTTACAGTATATCTTGGTTTAAGGTGCTGGTAAGGAATGAAGAAAACAAAAAAACATGTTGTTACTTTGTAATGAAATGGAAAATTTATTATGTAAACTATTTAAGAAAGTTTCATTAATTATTTAGCTTGATGTTTCATACATTTGTCATGTTCTTGTCATATTTCTGACCGGGTTTTATTCTATTGTGACAAGTTACCACAGTATAACATTTTGTAGTACGTGTCAGATAATATAGGCTGGACGAAAATATGATTACAAATTATGTTTCCTCGTAAACCACAGTAGGTAGGTTGAAAACAAAATATATTACTTTGAGAAAGAGCAACTTCAAGAAATCCATTGAAAAGTAAAAGAAAAAATATCCAAAAAATTGCCATAATTGACTTAAAAATTGTTTTAGGGCAGATAGGAATATGGGTATAGCAAGCAGCTTTTTTCGTACCCCTAAGATAAACTTTAAACCTTTCCTGGACCAATATCAAGACTGATCTCCCTTGATTGAGTGTCCTATTCAGTCCATTTCTGTTATTGAATTGTCCCTCTTACACATGATTTGGAACTTAATGATATGGAACAATGGATTATAAAGGAAGTGAGTTCACTAGTCGTAAGAAAAGTGAGTTTCTGTCTGCCCACTCTATTTCTCATGACAAAACCTTTATTAACATATGTTTAGAGTGATGGAGTAAAGGTTTAAACTTGAAACATATGATAATGATAAGGTTAGATACTTTTTATCTATCAGTTTGATATATAAGTATACCTCAGAGTTGCCGGAGCAGAATTGGTAAATGGTTTGATAAAACAGTACCCAGGACAGGAAACACAATTATTATTTTCAGCCGTCATACTTTTACATTACGTTTCATCAGATTGCTTAAAAAAATGTTGTCAGAACATGAAAATCTTGCTCCCTCCTGTTCTTTATAATTAAAAACTTTGTCATGATTCTAAAACTTGCGACAGGTTACAGAAAATATCTGGTGTTTCTGTGACATGTGACATATGTACACTGCATAACAGCTTGCAGGTCCCCACCTAGACATCTGTACAGAAACCCTTAAATTCTTTCTAAAAAAAAGTTTGCTATGCAAAAAATGTTGTGTTTTTATTTTGGGTGTATGGAAGTTCTTGGCATTTTTTTAAAAACCTGATGACTTGTGCATTTGTCTTTCTGTCCGGTGTCTTGACACGAAGTGGTGGTACAGTGTAACATGCATGCTGCACTGTCTCATAATTGTCGGTCCTAGACATGCCATTTTGTCATGTTATTATTCTATAAAAGATTACTTTAAGTGCTTTGTCAAGGCCTTCAACTCTTGTTGTCATGTTTGGTGCAAAGTGCACTTCCTGAAAAATGTCCGTCTGCTTTGCTGATGTCATCATACCAATATTACATTCCAAGAAAAATATCCTTTGAAATGGCTATGGTAGATAAAATATTGTTTTAAGTCCCACTATGTCTTGTCAACAGTTAATTTCAGAGCTATAGACCCAGAAGCCCAGTCAAATAATCCTAACTATGGGCGTCCACCAGTTACCCTGAGTGTCAAGCAAAGGAGATAATATTATAATCATATTGGAACTGGAATCTGGTGCTTCATTGAGAAACACCAATTTCTCACACCCTGGTTCTTCAAAATATTCATCCATTTATTATGTTGAAATACACCAGTTGATTTTTAAACTGTTCTGTTAAGGCCCAGGCAACAAAATCCTATTCTAGAAAAGCCAGAACCTCCAGATATTCATCCATTCTTGAAATGTGATTGACAACTTTGATTGGTTAAGTCTTTTAAACATTTAAAGTCAACACAAAATCTGACTTTTCCTTCTTTCTTAGAAACTAGAACCACAGGATATGCCCAACTACTGCTTTTAAGTTACAAGCATTTGGCGCCTTGATCTAGATGTGTCCCTTGACCCAACTAAGTTCTACTTTAATCCTTAGCACCTCCACTTGAACCAAGTATAAATATTCCTCTTCACCCTGGTCAAAGTTCATTAAATTCTGAAAGATTTTTGAAGTTGTAAAGTGTATGAGACATGAAATAAATATATAATAAATGGTATATATTTGGATAGAATCTTTAATGCATGGTAATGTTACCTATATTAAGCTTCCTTAATTAGTGTCAAGTACCTAAGTTCTCAGGGAACTTGTTGTCCTATATGCTTGTTGATAAGCCCAGAACTTGTGTCTGACGTACGTCCGACATTAGGATATATTTTTGAAGTGTCTAAACTTTGCTTAATAAAGTTCATATTTGTTTTTGTAATTAAGAATAAATTATGAGGTTAACTTCTGATTTCTTTAAGTATTGAATACATTCATTAAATATTTATCCATGTTGCCCTGCACTTTCTTCTGCAATTTTGTTTACCTTTCATTGATTGATAACAATTCCTGCATGGGAGAAGTTATTGTACCAATATTTCAATTAAGGGAGAAGCCATTATACCGATTTATCAATTATCTACCGATTGCAACAGCTGTATTTACATTACGTCCTTTGCCCTAATAAGTACACGAGGTCATGTTTGTAAACTATTGATCATGTAATTTACTATGGTAGAAATGATTTGGACCAAATCAGTCGTATCGTGCTATCTTATTGAACAGACTACCTGGCCATACATAGAGGAGATATTATACCACAGAGGTAAACATTTCTTCTGCAATGTGTACATATTGGTATTTTTATTAATATTTTATTGAGCTGCAATATAATATGGATAATAGATCAATGCTCTGCTGTTTGTTGTGTTTGCTATGCTGATCCCTTAACAAATGTGTTTGTTGTAAGAAGTCTGCACTATTATAGGACTTGTAACACATGAAAGTAATAATATGTTTATATCTGCATGAAGAGTGAAAAACTGGAGAAACACCAATGTTTTAGTATATTAACTTTGAGTGATGGAAGTAAAGTTCAATGACTAACGGATTTATATAGGGTTACATAAACATTAAGGTAAGATTATAGGAATGTTGACTAAACAGAAATCTTTGTCCTGTCCATGTTTGTTATTTATGATTATATTAATGCAATTACTCTAGGATGGTTTGTATCATTGTTTTGTTATTGTGCAAAATTATGTATCGGTACTTGAGACTTCTTTTCATTTGTGTCCACTACTTTTACCGTAAGGATGTTTTTATGCTCCAGAAGGGTGGCATATTAAAATTGACTTGTCCGTCAGTCTGTCCGTCCGGGCATTCCGGGTAAAGTTTTTAATAAAGTTCAATAGTTTGTTTACTATCAATGGTATTGCGTTGAAACTTGACATACTGAGCTATAATCATAAGACAATATCATACTAGACAAGGGGCATAACTCTTTAATAAAGTTCCATATTTTGTTTACTCTCAATGCTATTGTAATGTAACTTGGTAGCCATACTTATCATCATAAGTCAACTTACTAGACAAGTCATAATTATAGGATTATTTTGAAAAAAGGCGTTGCGGCCCTTTTTTAACTTTGACATTTTGGTAACTTTAAGTGCTTGTTTATAGTTCGGGGGCCACATGTACCTTACAGTGATAGCTCTTGTTTAACTTGTTAAAGTAACAAACTTGAAATAGTGCTATTGACGAATTTCAGTATGTAATATAGCACAAAGAATTTGACATGACCCTGACCTTTAGGCATGAATATATTACAAGGTTCTTGCGTTGAATATATAAATATCCGCAAGAAAATCGTGCAAAATCAGTCCTTTTGGTTTGTGTTGGTATTACACCTCGAGCATCTTAGTGATACTTTCCGCTTATAAAAACATACAACCGGGATTATAAATATAGACAATATACCAGCTGTTAAATTATGCTTATAAAAGGTCGAGAGTCTTGTCAAATTCTCTGGACTATATATTTACGAGTCCAGATAATTAATTTTTCATTGAATATTCAGAATGAATGAGAAGCAGGTAAAAAGTTTTGTACAATACTCAGAATAAAGTGATGAATAAACATTATGAAAAAATATTAACATCAGGCAAGGACATCATGTCGACATTATATAAATGGAAAAAATATTTTATCTTGATTTGAAATAAATCTAGATTTGATGATATTATGATGGGCATATAAATTGTATTTGCAGTAAAAGGAATGATTTAAAATGCATGATTGACTTCTTATAAACCATTGATTGTTGACTCCCGTTGGAAGGCAGCCAGTACTTTGCATGTTACAAAAGTGCAGTTTATGTTACTTTTTACATTTATTAACAAATCAACAATATTATGATTTATATGGCTGGTATTCATACATTTTACGTATTACCATATATAGCGTAATAAATGCTCCATATATAGTGTAATAAATGTACCGTGTATAGCGTAATAAATGCTCCATATATAGTGTAATAAATGTACCATGTATAGCGTAATAAATGCTCCATATATAGTATTATAAATGCACCATGTATAACGTAATAAATGCTCCATATATAGTGTAATAAATGTACCATGTATAGCGTAATAAATGCTCCATATATAGTATTATAAATGCACCATGTATAGCGTAATAAATGCTCCATATATAGTGTAATAAATGCACCATGTATAGCGTAATAAATGCTCCATATATAGTGTAATAAATGCACCATGTATAGCGTAATAAATGCTCCATATATAGTATTATAAATGCACCATGTATAGCGTAATAAATGCTCCATATATAGTGTAATAAATGCACCATGTATAGCATAATAAATGCTCCATATATAGTGTAATAAATGCACCATGTATAGCGTAATAAATGCTCCATATATAGTGTAATAAATGCACCATGTATAGCGTAATAAATGCTCCATATATAGTGTAATAAATGCACCATGTATAGCGTAATAAATGCTCCATATATAGTGTAATAAATGCACCATGTATAGCGTAATAAATGCTCCATATATACATGTAGTATTATAAATGCACCATGTATCATTTGATGAATGCACCATATTGAGGACTCAGTGCAAAACAGTTGTAACTACATATGATTTTAGAAGGAGTTACATTAAGGTTTTGCACTAAGCCCTCTATATATGTAGAGAAGGATATTTGTGTTTTTCGGTGTAAGATAAGATCATAATACAGATCACGGCAATTTTTTAAGGGAAATTACGGATCCTGGCATCATACTTTTTTTACGAATCAAACATTCTGTGATTCACATATGATTGCTGGGACCACCTGAGTACTGGGTATATCAACATTACTTTTATCAAATTTAACTTGGTAACTAAAACCCAAACTTGATAACTTCCATTGATAATCTGCTTGTACTAACTCAAGGAACTATGATTTCAAATTCAAAAAGTATGACAATAGTATGAAAGTGGTACATTAATCATCAAGAATCAGATCACAGGTGGTATGGGAGGGGCAGTATAGTACAGAGATTTTAACCTGATCCTCAACCTTCTATTAGCATTATAATTTAACAGCTGATTCCTTGATATCCCCGGGGTGTATGTTGTCATAAGCAGGGAGTATATTATAGTCCAGTTAGGATATTGTGACAGTGACGTTGCAGTTTATGTGTACGCAAAAAATCACAACCATTGTCTAAACAGGTAGAGCGAAGTTTAGTATGTTAGTTTAGCATTGAAACTATAGTTGTTTGTACAGTATAAGTCTTTATAATTGGTTTTACACCATTATAGTGGACTTGACTGCTGCGTCACTGGATTTTTATCCTGGACTATACTTAGACGCTCAAGGTGTAAAACAAACGCAAATCTATAAGATCAATATTGCACGATGCAAGAAGCTTGTAATATGACAAGCATTAAGGTTAGGATCAGGTTTATATTTCCATACAATACAAATGTATAGGATATAATTATAGTAACATGATGACTATATAAATTATCCCGAGATGATGATAATTCATGCTCATATCTCTCAGTGGGTGTGTGTGTGGTATTCTCTTTGTAATGTCATTACTAACCATTAAGATACAGATTTATAGTTTGATCATAGGTGGTATAGTATAATATTTACTTAGTTACTGGTACTATGTTGTAATGGTATATATGATATAATAACTTGCCCCATCATATATGAATGCATCATATATTTATTGGTCCCTCTGTGATTAAACTTTCATTATCACATTCCGGTCCAAAGGGTGACTGGAAAAACAGAAGGATGGGTATTCAATCCCTGGCTATGATATACTGAAGTCATTAAAATGGTACTAAGTATAGTTGGCTCCCTTTCTTAAATAAATGTTTAGCATAATAAGGGTATCAAAGTTCCAATACTAAAATTGCTATATTAGTATATTTCAGTATCTTAAGAGCTTAAACAAGCCCTTATTAAATAGTCCTTTACTATAAACATATATCTTTTATGCACACCCCTATTCCATAGTCCATCAAACATTATATGAAATATTGAGTAATAAGGGGAGACAATCCTCTTACAGAGATGGACTTATCTAGACACCTTTTCAAGGGAGATCACTCTTGATCTTTGTTTTGAAAAGCTGCACTATAATATGGACATCTTCTACCTTATCCAGTATAATACAAGTTGAATGGTGAAAAGGGTTGGTACAAAATTCTAACAGTAGCTTTATGACTCTCTAGTAACTTAATTAGCTGAAGGATTCCAGAAAATGAAAGGGAGCAAAAATGAATGAGAGCAAAAATTTCAGCTGAAATATGATGATCTCATCTAGTTATAACTAGCGATAAATTGCAATACAAAATCAAACACAAAATCTGCTATATCTATCGTTTCTGAATATTTAGGAGCATGAAAACTTTATATGTTGTGCCAAATGTTTGAATGCATTAATTGGTAAGTGTTACGGTCCTTGATTTTAATCTATAACAAAAATGTAGGCAATATTACGTCTGTTTTAGTAAAATTGTCTAACAAACATTAAATGTCTGTGCTCAGATGATAAAATCGTACTATGTTGCATCTCATATCACAGATTTTGGCAGATTTTTATTTCAACACCTTGTTCAAGAATAGGGATAGGGATCATTTACATTAATTTTACATTACTACAAGTATTTAGGTTTTTTTCCGTCTGCCCAAAAATGTGTGTGGGCTGCCCGGTGTATAAATATATCATTATTATATCTTTTTTCATGTATTAAATAAAAATGCATAGACTGGTACATTGTTAAGAAATTTTTATATGTTTTAAGGCAGACAACAGATTGCATGACATTTCAAACCAGTCAGAAATAGTTCACCGAATGTTTGAAGTTTTGAAACAAAATCTTCATTTTTATCACATATCCTTTTTCTCTTTTATATTATTAATTAACATTAATTAACGTTTTTATTGCGGAATCTGAACTTATAACATTTTTCTGGTTTATTTCAGTTAAAATTGATGCGCTAAAAAAACACCCCATTTTCAAGACATTAAATTTTGATGCTGTACAAATATGTTGTTGGCTGCTTCATGATTCATCTGAGTTTCAGTAATTTAGTAAATGTGTTACCATGGTTTCTCTAGTCATGTTAACATGATATTATATAAGTTTTTTGTGTACATGTATGTGCAACTTTGAGAGTTACTTTTAGATAATAAGGGGAGACAAATCCAATTGCAGAAATGAACTTGACGAGGCGCACTATCAAGGGAGATAACTCTTGATTTTTGGTGTAAATAGTCTCAGTAACAGTCAGAAGTAGATATTGTCTGTAGTTAAAAGTTGAAGTAAATGAGATTATACACATTTCAATTAATCTTTAATGAGAACAAGGTAGGGTCTATGGACTAAAGGTTTCAGTCAATTTTGTTTCTAAAATTCAAGAATGGCTGATCATTAAGCAGGCTGAGACCTAATTGTGTGTATGCAGGCGCGTAGCTACCTGTACGCAGAATACGCATCTGCGTACACATACTTCTCAAAAAGTGAAAAAAAATAAATGATCGAAAAATGCAATAAAAACTGATGCCTAAGTCCTAAGGGGGTAATCCTTTAGTATTTTCAGCACTTCTTAGAAACGCTTTTAAAAAGCTCTATGCAAACCAAAAAAACCTAGTTTTATCAGTAAAAATATTGTCAATGATGATGCAAAAAACATGCCAGAACGCACCAGAGACGTTTTAGAGAACAATTTTTTTCTGGGGGAGCATGCCCCCAGACCACCATAGCCTTATTGCGTACACATTGAAATACTTCTAGCTACGCCCCTGGTATGTGCCAATATAAGAGTGTGTACTGGTCTTATTTCCCACTATCACAAAATAACTTTATTTAATACAATCATATCATTGCTGTTTTATATCATAATTTTAAATACTTTTGATGCAGATTTTCACATACTGCATATTGCATGAATGAAATATTTGAAATTCTTATAGTCCAATCAGGTATTTATTGTTCATTATATTTTGTTACCATATCTATTGTCTTCGTGGTATTGTTTTGTAATTGGGTTTTAATACACATCTGTCATATGAACAATATAACTACTTATTTGATAATTATCATTAAATATTTTGCTATTTGATAAATATTTGTTTTTGAATACAAAATTTAATCGTTGTTTTGTCCTTGGTAGACTTAAGTGTACTTGATATATGACAATTATTATTTCATGATCAAGCCTGACATACATGCTAGTATGAATAGTAACAGCTAGATTAGGGCAGAACAAATAAAAAAGAAAAACATCTTCCAGTGGCGTAGTGGTAACATATCAAGGCATCTGTGCCTTTGGTGGTGGACTGTCACAGAATGTTCACTTGCTGGTAAGGGTTCGGTCTGATATTGCCAGTGGGTGAGCTGCCGGTTAGTTACATTATGGTCTGAAGTTAATATGTAAAAAGTAACCAGATTCTGACATTTATGCATAAATATTTTACAAGATTCTTGTGCTGAATATAGCAATTTTGGCTAGAAAGATATGCATTATCTGTCCTTTAGGTTAGTGTTTCTAGTGCACCTTGTGCGTATTCATAATTTTTATGCATGTACAACTAGAGTTAAATATTGACCAGAAATCAACTGTTGAATTTTGCTGATTTATGCAAGTTTATAAAAATCTGGGTATTGTTTGCACTAAATGAGTCTTCAATTGAAGTTACTCACTGAGACTGAGCCAATGGGCCTTTAATCTCAAAATAAAAACTTTGACACTTTGATATTCTTGATGTACTCATGTATTACAGCTATGTATATTAATATGATCCGTAGAAATGTGCAAAGCTATTATTTCTTTAAGCGCTACACTGGGGGTCAATTTGGTTAGTAGGAAATGAGCATAATTTAAACATATAGCTTTTGTATTGAACCATTGTTATTGTAAATAAGCCTATCTATTGTAATCTATTGTTAACATTTATTGGTATTTATTGATCAGCTCTGTATGAACAGGATATTTGTATGAATAGACTTTTTGTTGTGTTCAAACTTTTAATTGTTTTGTATGGTACTTTAAAGTGTATTTATTTGTACAAAGAATCTTCAATGTTTGGACAATACATTAAACAAATTATTCTTGTATCATATGTGGTAGAAATAATTCCTGGACTATCTAGCTGTGTTTAAGTGAAATATCGGATGGCTGTGCAGGTTTAGTAGTGAGTAGCTGGTATGTATATATATTAAATATATGTGGGAAGGGGGGAACCAGGGGAAGGGGGAACCGGGGGTCAGTGGGGAAGGGTGATTTTGTATGTATGGTTCCTTCATACTTTTAATATAATGACATGTGTGTGTATAATTGCATGGGATATAAGGATTAAGGTTTACTTATCCTTTTAAATATGCTTACCATATGATATTTACAAATTCTTTTCTTGGGATTAACTTTTTGCTGTATTTTACAACAAGATGTTGTAATCATTATTAGACGGTCAGTAGACTGACTTAGCCAGCTTTCCTGGAGTTGATGAACTATATGAGCCCATTGTCTAACAGTTAAAAAGCACTACATAGCCCTTTGTTGGGTTTAACCTCCGGCTCCCATTCAATAAAATACTGTAGAAGGCATGACTTTGAAACACTATATGCCGTTGGCTTTCTCTAGTCCAGAACATGACCATAACTTTGAATCTCTTTGAAGAAACAAATAAATTGGTAATTATAATTGCGGATTTGCAAGGTTACTACAGTCAATCATGCCAGTTGTGCGACCTTGATATTTAAAAAAAAGTTGTTGACAAATAGTTAAATGAGAGATTGTGTTTGGAAAATGATTCATAATACAATATGTTGGTGTAATTTGCTGTGCTAAGTGATTGGTGCGATGTTGCTGTTTTATACTGGGTAATACATCATGGGTCTTCTGTTGAATGACTCTTTGATGATCAAAAATTTTAATGATCAAATCAAAATACCAATGTACTAATTAAGTTTTAATTGACCATTTGTCTTGATGGTAGTTACATAAGATTCCATAAAGTTTTGAAAAGTTTGCATCAAATATATATACAAAGTTTTGAATTTATTTGTCTCCTTTAGTATCGGCCACTCATTTCGTACATGTAGCCTCTTCTGTAAATGCCCTAGTGGCATTGGAGAGTATTACATTGAAGTTGAAGAAAAAATAAATTTGAAGAGCTGTTGTGTGGTCAAGCTACCTCTGATCTTAATATAATATAATATTCTACCATCTTATTCAGTCTGTCTTTTACTATATGCCGGGTCATGTCTGACGCTGTGTTACCAGGAAACAGTCCATGTTGTCTTTGAAAATAACCTACACATACTTAAAGTAACATGCAAATACTGAAAATAACCCGCAAATAATGAAATTAGGCATACAATATATATTGATTGACATCTAAACAAGTCAAAAGTCAATAATCAGATTGACATCTGTTTGCTTATATAAATGGGGATCAGCCTTGGTGGTACAGTGGCAGAATGGGTAAAGCTCAGTTGGCTATGGTTTTAGAGGTCTCTGGTTTCGAATCTCCAGCCAGGGCACTTGGTCATTTCTGAAATGCTTTCAGTGTTTCCCACCCAATTATAGATGAACTGATTGGTGATGCAGAGGTAGTATAGATAGCTGCTGTTTTGCCTACTGGCCTCACCCTGGTGCTTGGCATTTGTAGGATAAGCAATCAGGAGGCTTAACACTGTATAATGTTCAGAACAATTACAAGCCTTGAAAAGGCTGACCCTTTTAATTACATAGGGGTTACAATCTAAATTAATTAATAAAACAAACACTTTACCTTTAATTTACATTATAGTATCAAAAATATACCTTCTGTTATATTGGATCTTCATAACTCTTGGAAGAAACAGATTGATAATGGCTGTGTGGTTGAACAAATTGATCTGTCCTACATTTTGCATACATACCTGGTAATTATGTTAAGTACATCATACCAAATGTAGAGTAAAAGTGTGTTATGGAAAGTCTTGTAATCAGATTAGAGTCTGTGTAAATTTGTTCATGTTTTCTCAGGTGACCGTTTTACCTGATACTGTTGTGTCGATGAATTTCGTGAAACTTCATTTTGGTGACACGCTGGTGACAGTTTTATTCTGCCTGATCGATATAATAATTGAATTTTAAGGTCAATGTATGCGCTCATAATCTGTTAGATTTAAAAATACAACAACATTGATCACATGACTTTGAAATTCAGTTTTCCTTGATAACATACACATTGTAATCCGTTAAATCTTGTGATAAATTTCCCCCAAAAATATGACCGTATTTTTGTGACGATTTACGGCAGATGAAAATATTCAAAGTCAAAAAAGGGTATGTTTAGAAACTTGTTTTTGATGTCTTTATCTCTCTCCTGTATTGGGATTAAAGTATTTCATTTTATCCATGGGAGTCTAAAATGTTAGTTGACTAAATATGTGACAGTGTATTGAACTGTTAAGGTTGAAAATTTGGGAATATTTTTTCTGAATAAATTAACATTTGTTTGTGTTAGATGGAATTTAAACACTTAAAATTATTAAATATTTGTTCAATATTTTTGGTAAGTATGTTTTGTAGAAATATTATCCTTAAATTGTTGGTTTAAAATGTTTAAATTTATTGTAAAATTTATTTAACTCTTCTTTTTATGCGCTAATTGGTTCTTTTGGAGATCATTTTAACACAAACACAAATCATCCCTTTAAAAAGTCTTAAGGTAGTGTGGGTTATGTTCAACCATTAATGAGTGTTGTACTACCTTAAATTTTCAGAGAGTTGTTAACAAAGTTTCATTTGAAGTGAACAATAAATGCATTCAAGTGAACAATAATGTTGCTTCTTGCTGTAATATGTTGTGTAAATAGTGCAGTCATTGAGTTTGATTGTTGACGTACGTCATGCAACCTTTAGTTTTCCTCTGATCAGTGGGTAAACTATTTTGTAAATTATATTTGCATTTTGTGGTTTTCTATATGACGCCTTAACCATGGTCTGGTGAATTCATGATAAACATTGTGGTTTTGATATAATGATTGTGGGTATATATATATAATTATATATCCATGATATAATAAGCATGTCTGCGCCTTTTTTCACCAACTTATAAATATTTATAGAGTTTGTGTAAGGTCACACACATGCACAGTTTTATTTTAATAGTACAAAATGTGGCTAAACACCCATAAATCATATTTGTGCTGATACAATATGAACTTTTAGTGTTGTCTGATCCTTCCTCAGTGGCCATATTAACTTACTTGCTAATAATTATGGCACCTATAATTAAGAAGCAACAACATGTCTGCAGTTCAAAGGGGTTTGTCACATCATTAGACCCTAATATTATTTTACCAGTATTTTAAATAAAATACATAATTGGATATTTATGGCAAACCTGTAGTCCCTTAAGCATTAATTCCTTCATAGAGGACGACATCAAGAATATTGAACTCATCTATGGTATCCAATAATGATAAAAGTCAATCATGAATTATTTGCAATACTAAGAGTATGGAAGGGAGACAATTCAATACAGAAATGGATTTAGTAAGACATCTTATCAAAGGGAGATCAATCCTTATATTTGTCACAAAAAGCTGCACATGAGATGTGTGTACACATTCTAGTTTAAATCTTATTTGATTAGAATAGTGTAAGGGTGATATGGAGTGAAGTGTTGAGACAACAGAATATGGGAAACCTCCTTCCTGGAAAACTTATGCAGAGCAGATCCTTCAAATAAAACACTTTCTCAGAAGAACCCTAAGTTGAGGAAAGTTTTCTAAAAAAATAACTCATATAACACACTAGCATCCCTTAAAAGGTACTTTAAGTGTTTGAATAAATTTTTTTAGCACAGGGCATCTGAATAGCTGTAGGTTATCTCCATTCCATTTTGTATTTAAATTCCTTTACTGTTCAGCATTGAACACAGTAGTAAAATTTGTTTAAGCAATTGAATTTGTTCAGAATTTTCTAATTTTATTTTGAGTTTAATGTCCCAGTCTGACAGCCTTTCTGTGTTACAGAGACTGTACCTGCAGCAGCAGCACCTGAGCCCTAAGAGTTACCCCCCTTCCATGCCAAACAAAAGCTGTAATATTAAACAGTGCCATGTTTATAATGACTAAATTTGGTATGCCGCTAAAATGGCAATGTACGGTAGAACATTTATCTTTTGATAAATGGCCCAGGCTGTTGTTCTACTTGAGTCATAATATAATTACATGTTCAGGCATGTTTTTAATGACATATAACATGAACATAGGCAGCCGTTATGTAATACGTAAAAATGAGTATATGTTATTAATTCGAAAAATGGTTCGATTCAATATTTTACATGAAAGATGAATCAAGCTGACATGTGTTATTGTTTGAAGACAATGTTGTATAGATAAACCATGTTTTTTGAGCCGTGACTAATTTATGCAGCAAAGTTGATTCACCCTAAAAGGGTATGCATATATATCCAATAACAACATAAGTTAAATAAGTAGTTTCTGTAAGTAACTCAATACGTGGCCCAATGGATACGGCGATGTCTTCTGAGACTTAATTTTACAGGTTCGATCCTTGGTATGATCACTTTTTAAATCGCTTGTTCAAGTAATATTACACAAGAAAGTTTCCTGAAATGTATTTAATAATTAGCGATTTATTAGTCAAAATTAAGTGTCGTTAGTCATAGTAACAGCGTGTAACTTATATAAACGTGTAATGGCTTCAACTAGTTAACATACTGGTGAAGATGTTGGTATGATAATGAATATTTAATATGGCTCGTATTAAATACCTTATACAGAAAGTTTTCAAGGAGTTCATAATTTATATAATATACATGTAGTCTATGTGTCTTTTAACTTTGACACAAACAATGGCGTTAGCTAATGCAATAAACGGTCTTCAAGCAACCGCTATAAGATATCCAAATGCATCATCCTACTCAGAGACAGACAAAACTGACAGGTTGTCAACCAACACACCAAGTGAAGTCGAAAATCTTTGACACGAGTTTAAGTATTGCATTCAGTAAAAGATAAATTAATACTGGACCCGAGGAAAAAAATGAAATAAAAACGAAAGCGAAACATGAAAAACCATTACAGATACAATGCAAAGTCAAAATAATTATTAAAAAAATGGCTTTAACAATGTCTTCATATTCTTGACGAAAATGAAACAAAATAAACGAAGTGAGAAAAATAGTGCAGTTACCAGGGCTTGAACCCGCATGCCTCAGGCTGACAATTAAGCTCTCTACCGATTGAGCCAGCGATACTGACAATACAGGTCAAGCAAATATATACATATTAACGCATTTTTAAGGTATCCCAACCAGGTATATTCACACACCATGACTAAATAGTGTAATCTCCCGTCACGGCTCAAAACTCGTGGTTGATCTATACCTGTACAATCATACAGGAAAATACTTGTTAATATTTGTCGCTTGAAATAATTATGATTGCAATGATAAACCTCATGATGATTGGATGTGAGAAAGAATTAAAAATATTTCCTTTTGAGTAACTGATATCATAGCTCTGATGGTATTGCAGGGCTAAAATAGTGTTCAGTACGCTAGCTGTCACACATTTTCCATGTTTGACCCTTTTGTGCAAACAGGTTGTATCGCTGGCTTAGAATTAGAAGGTTTTAAGTACAAAATCAATATTTTGAGAAAACGAGAAAAAACTGTCGGGAAAAGTACTCTTTCCTTATGGAAAAACAAGCTTTTTAAACTTCAGTTTGGTCAGCAAGACCACTTACAATTTTCATGAAATTAGGCTCGTAAGAAGTGCCTTGAAATGCAGATTTCACATATACATGAGTCTTATAAGGTCGTAAATAGTAACCTTCTAATTTTATGCCAACCATATATAAGTACCAGTGCATGCAGTGTATGTTTCATAATAAATTCCCCAAGCCCCATTTATATAAAATATGCATCATGAAGCAAGCGATAAATTATCTCGTATGCTTCTAGATAATATTGAAAATGCTTAACATTAGGAATGTGTTTATAAATTATTTATTGCACAGAAGTAAACATTGGTTGTTTTTCCCACAGTTGATGCATATTGTCTGGGCTGGAGGTTAAAATGGGGGTACTTGGTAATATAGAAAGATAGCTGAATGCAATAAATTGTAATTCTATATGCATTGTTGTTATTGGTTTCAAGGTATGGCCATCATATATTATATTACAATAACCTCTGTAGAGCAACAATCCGTACAACATGGTTGATTGCTGTACATTAAGGTTGTTAATTGTCCTGTAGAGGTAAAAGTAAACAGTACATTGTTACTTCTTGAAAAAAATGATCATGCTGCTAAAGAGAGGTTGTTGCTCAGAGGAGTCGCTCTGAAGAAATTGTACTGTATATATAAACTCACTCAAATGAATCTGCAGTTGCGATTTCAAAATTAAATTCCAGAAATGCATGTGTTAAAATGCGTACATGTAGGCATACTCATGTTAATGATAGCATATGTTCAACTTGTGAGGCAAGCAAATTATTCTGAATAAAGTTGCTCATGTAAATTATTAATTAGTATTTTATCAATTAATTAAATCAATCCAAATAATTAAATTGATTTATGAAATTGTTTAAACTATACATGAAATCATGATTTTTATGGACCGAAGACTAAAGAATGGCATTACAAGAGCAATACAAGCATGCACTAAAACTTCACATTATGACCACCTCAGTAATAAGAGTTTGGCTCAGACCAAGAAGACAAAAGATAATCAATATTATTTTTTTACAAATTCTGCATCAATTGTTGTTCGTATATAGATTCATTAGTTGATCAATATCTTGTTTTGTGTTGACATAAATCAATAAGTGAACTAATTGTTTCAACAAAATATTATTGACTGCAAGTTTCAATCAGCAACGCTTCAGTTACATCTATAGGTGGTCATGTAGTGAACCAATCAATCACCCATGGCTTATATGCCATGCTCAGTGATTATGGATCATTGCAGACCCCTACGGTTGTATCAAGTTCATAAATTATAGTTTTGTCCATAGAAACCATGAATCTGCTTTAACATTTAAACTTTTCTTTTTCAACATCGAAGAGTATGTGCTACTCTTCAATGTTGAAAAGAAGAAAAGTTATATTGCTATTAAATAGTTGACCTTGAAAGATAATTGTTCACGCAGCACTTAAGGCATAGTGCCCCTTTACCAGTCACACTGACCCTAATTGAAGGTAATGAGGAGTGCAGGGATAATTGCCATGAAATATCCGTGATAAAAGGGGCAATTCAGATTGAAAAACATGGTCGATTTCCTTATAAAGCATTCCAATAATTTTAAAGTAGTTGGAAAACAGACTAATTATTCACGGCCTGTGTACAAGTGACCAATTACTGATTGTAATTTGAAGGACATTTTATCTGTTGATCGCATGACGGATAATTCTTTTCTCGGGGCAAGAACGCTAAGATGTCATTTGGCGGCTCCTGAGCATTGATGTCAATTTTGGGGACCTAATTAAAAAGGGTCAGTTGAATTGTGAGTGTGGAACTTAGATTTGTGCATTTCTTAACCCAAAGGAACTTTTTAAGAAAGTGGGGTTAAAATCCCAGGTCACTATATTGGAATTTTTGCTCCCAATTTAGCATTGTTAATTTATGGAGAACATGGCTTTCCATGTTTACAAATTTAAATTGACAATCAAATACATTTCTGATGTAGTTTTAATGTTCTATCTTGTGCATAATCGCTTTTAATGCATGCACACCGTTTCTATTTACACTGATTTTAATACAAGTTAGCAGCCGCAGTCGACTGTGAAGTGTTTATATTATGCGTCTTTGTTTATAGATAAGACTAGACTTATATCCGGTGAGCTACAGTTGTAGTTGTGGTTGCTCATTGTTCATTATAAATAGGAAATGTCCATCCCTAACTGGAGCTTAATAGATTACCCCATGAATCATCATGCCAAACAGTGTCCCAATAAGGTCACACATGTGACTGGGGTAAAATAAAAGTGAACGTTCTGGCATTTAATCCATTGTGTGTTTTTTTTGTGTCAAAGTATTACAGTATTTGTTCAGTATTGTCCCAGATGTTCGTTATTGTCACCTGTTGGTATAATGCCATCCTCGGATGTTAATATAAGATATTATAAGATGATTACGGGACTCGGCTACCTAGTCTCGATAAAGATGGGTACTACCACTATGCTGAAGGCAAATACTTTATATGCTTCTATTCATCCCTGTACAATGGCCAGCCATTTGTTACCATGCAGTTTTGACATTTTGTCAATTGTCACAGTTATTTATTATCCGAGGGAAGATAAATACTGCGTAAGTAATACAGGATCTCTATTGAAGTTATCGGCTGGTATATAGAGGGACAATTTGATTGAACAGCTGGCATTTTGCAAAACATTATAACTTGACTCCCATCAACTTTCTTACCATCTCGCGGAAATATTCAAAGTATTTTATACATTATTAATGAACCTTGAATCATACCTTTAAATCATTAAAATGTAATACAGATTTTGGATAAAAATGATTAGAATGCTGAGAGTAGTTATTATGTCCCACCATCTACTGATGTGGGAGGCACATAGTAATTGTCCAGTCCGTCTGTTCGTCAGTTTGTTCCATTGAAAATGTTAACCAAAACTCACATATTTTCGAAGTCCATCAAGGCATTGCTTTCAAACTTGGCAGACTTGTTAACCATCATAGACACATTACTTTGTCAAAGCCATGTAACACAATTCAACATTCGAACAGAATTATGGCCCCTGATTGACTAAGCTAGTTATTATGGACAAGTCTTCCACCGGGGCATAAGCGTTACCTGCAGTCTTCCTCTTCTATCATATAATTAAGCACCATGAAATCTCTGTATAGGGACCACCTATTGGAACAGCAAAAAGTCGTCATTGTCGAAAGGCAACAACATCAAAACGGCGACCAATATTTGCAGCTACCAAAAGGGTTGTTGCTCTTCAGAGGATGTACTATATTCCGAACCATCTATTATTCCAAATAAAATCTTGGACCCCACTGATTCAAATAATCCAAGTTTGGCTGAACTGATCTTTATTTGTATCATTGTTATGGCAGATAAGAGTGCAATACTGTAATACTGCACTGGAAAAGCATGCAATAACTGCAATAACTGCAATACTGCACTTGAAAAGCATGCAATAGCTGCAATACTGCACTGGAAAAGCATGCGATAACTGTAATACTGCACTGGAAAAGCATGCAATAGCTGCAATAGCTGCAATACTGCACTGGAAAAGCATGCAATAGCTGCAATACTGCACTGGAAAAGCATGCAATAGCTGCAATACCGCACTGGAAAAGCATGCGATAACTGTAATACTGCACTGGAAAAGCATGGGATAACTGTAATACTGCACTGGAAAAGCATGCGATAACTGCAATACTGCACTGGAAAAGCATGCAATACTGCACTGGAAAAGCATGGGATAACTGTAATACTGCACTGGAAAAGCATGGGATAACTGTAATACTGCACTGGAAAAGCGTGCGATAACTGTAATACTGCGATGGAAAAGCATGCGATAACTGCAATACTGCACTGAAAAATCATGCAATAACTGCAATACTGCACTGGAAAATCATGCAATAACTGCAATACTGCACTGGAAAAGCATGCAATACAATGTAACTGCAATCCTGCACTGGAAAAGCATGCAATAACTGAAATACTGTACTGGGTGTGCTACATCAACCACGACCTCTGTTAAACAATAATATAATTTACATACAGAACTAACACTCAGATATCAATTGAATCTGGGGCTTTGCCCTTGACTAATAATCACGCGTTTAAGTTCTGTATCTAAAACTTATCAATTTGTATCAGTCAACTATAATGTTCTTGGTTTTAAAGTCCTGAATTATATCTTGTTTTATGCCCACACTTTTAGGGCACATATTGATTCTAGTGTTTGAGCTTTGTCACTGTGCATTTCATTAAAAGGTAAGGATTTAGTGGAATTTGTTTTCTGTCATTTAATAACATTAGGGACATCTTTGAAGACTTCAATTTTATCTGAACCTGTTGAATGCTGGGGGTATTAATAAAAGATTTGACTCGATTTAGAGTAATTTTTATTTCGGTGTGATTGGGCAGGAATTTTAATGATGTCTCGGTTCACAGTTGGACATCTTGTCTCGTAGACTGGTTGTCAAGGTTTATTTCTCTCCGATCTCTGTGAAGTTGTATGTTTAGACTGTGCTCTCAGCCAGAGTGACAGACTGGTCGTGTTTCTACACGGTATTACAAGAATGTGAAGTATTTTAATCTGTTTTTCATTGACAGTTTGATTTAATTTATTATGATAAAAACGCCTTCTTGTTGAAAAGGAAAATTTATGCCTATAGTCCCGCCTCTTCCTCATTTGTTTCCGTGGTTGTTCAGGCCTTCCTAAGGCCACAGTTTTTTTAGGTTTTCAGAAGGTTTTTAAATTGTGCTTTCCGGGAATGGAAATATAGCACGACGGTCAAAATGGCCTGAAAGGTCAGGCTAACTTGCCATTGTCTGGACAAATTAGGGCCCATAATAGTTTCTAAAAATTATCGTCAACCAAAAAAAACAAAAAACTTTGGCCTAACGTTTAATGTTGCTGCTTGTCTAATAGTGTTGAAGGACATTGTGTTGGTCAATATCATTATTAGTGTCATCAAGATTGGCCGTGCCATCATTATCCTCTTCAAAGCTAACCATTATAATGTCATCAAGCTGTTCCAGTTAGGTGAGATATAGGCGCCACCTCAACATCTGATGACTTGGGTGTTTGCCTCAGCATAGTATAAATGTCATGGGCATTTGCTTCTTTATGATATCATATTATGCCTCCATAGTCAAGGGTTACAAAGATCATAGTCAGTTCTCTCAAACTTTTTTCAACTCAAACAATTCCTTTAATAAGCCATTGGCAATTACCTTTTGTTACCAGACCCCTATGGTAATGGTAATAATAAAACCAATCAGACTAAAGTAGGCTATGCATTATCAATCTTCCTATAAGTAATATATATATAGTGGGATTTATACCCATGCATACTGTACAGCTACATCACCTTGCTGTGTTAATGTAATAAATAAGCATTAAACTACTCAGCCAAGCCTCATTAATGCACTGCCTGAAGGAAAGTGTCAATTGTCGAGATGATTTTAATCTGAAAATCATAAATCTTTCAAAATTATTTTTTAAGACATCATTGCATATTATTGATCGTAAAACAAATTCTTTACATCATGGTGTATTATAATGATAAATACTGGTATTGGCTTGTGACATAAACAATAATTTAATTTATTAATGTATACACAGTCTTACATTTTGAATTTGGTCTGAAATTTTGCATAGTCATAGTTGAATAACATTGATAGACTAATTTTAACTTCTCTATTGAAGAGTGAAATATTTTTGGAGAGTTATTGAAATTATGCCATTAGTTTATGCAGTGGTTTAAGTTAACTACATTGAAGTTTTGTTGAAATATGTGCTTAGTTTGCTTTCAGTGTTGATAAGTCAATTATAAGTCACGTTAACGAGGGAGGATTATAATTGTAACAATCAGAAATCGAAGTTGACCCATTTTGGGATATTATTATAAAATCCTGAAGTGTTTAAGCTTTCATTACATTTTCGCTATATGTTGCCTGCGTTAGGCAACATTTGTTAGTTGGTCATTCTATTCTGCTGATTCCTCTTGATTGAAATACTGATCTTATTCAAAATGAGGCCAAAATTAATAAATTCCTAGATTATTAATTATCACTCACCCAAGCTAAGCCCTATCAATTTCTTAATGTTGCCCTGACTTTGAAAAACAAATGAAACAAACTACAACATATATTTGGCTAAATTATGATGATGGCCATTAGTAGCTCAAATCACACCAGGATATGCAGACAATTAAAAACTGGTTCCAAACTATCAGAAGAATTCACAACTTTAATTAATACTCATTTTTTAATGAAGTATGAAGAAAAAAGGAGTTCATCCTCCCCTTTTTCAGAAAAAAATGGATGATAGATAATCGATCTATTGGTTTATTTATAATGGCCATTATATGTTCCGGGATACATTTTGTAAACATAATGTAAAAACAAAATCCTTTTACAATGAATTCTTACCTAATCATACTGTGTTATGAATATTCATGTTATTCTTCAATATAATTTGATCTCATTAAACTTTCCCTGATTAAAATTCTGAAATGTTTGATGTTGACTATAAAAAATACAATTTTAATGAATGATTATGCTTTTGTTCACTGGTTTAATTTATTCCTTTTCAATGTTTGTATGTTTGATAAATGTCTTTAGAATAGTTTTGCATTGTCATGGTGAAAGAATGCAGTTTACGAGCATGTACCGAATCACGTCATCATCATGATATACTTGCTTACGAATATCAACATACGATCTTTATAGACTGGTGTTCTCTTTGTTCATTTTAATTTCCTTTTAAAAACTGTTACCTTTTTCCCCCCGTTCCTCTATGTTTACAAGTGTTTAGTCTATTTTCATGTGAACATTATTGTTATGTGATTATTTTAAACATTTGTAATGAACTGAAGCATGCTGCAAGCCATATATATTTATATAGATGTCTCATGGTGAGATTTTATTCCCCTAACTGCAACTGAGATTAATCATCTTCTTAGGAAGGTTGCAAATTGTTAGGCATCCAATATTGCCATAGATGTATGTATGTATATATGTGTTCATTTAGGAATCTCATAGTCAGCTACAATATTATGTTGATGTTGAGAGATAAGTATGTCATTTGTTTCATTATGTTTAGTTCCAGACATCTCAGGCTTAGTACTGTAGTTATATATAGCTGTTATTGTCAACTGTTTCCTGTGTAAATACCAATTGTTTCCTCTTTAGCTGAACATATAAATGGCATTGCCAATGGTGTCCTCCTTGATGAACATAAACATTTCATAAGCCAATAGTGTCCTCTTTGGCTGAACATATGAATGTCATTGCCAATGGTGTCCTCATTGGCTAAACAAACACATTTCATAAGCCAATGGTGTCCTCTTTGGCTGAACATATAAATGTCATTGCCAATGGTGTCCTCTTTTGCTGAACATATAAATGTCATTGCCAATGGTGTCCTCTTTGGCTAAACAAACACATTTCGTAAGCCAATGGTGTCCTCTTTGGCGGCTGAACATATAAATGTCATTGCCAATGGTGTCCTCTTTGGCTGAACATATAAATGTCATTGCCAATGGTGTCCTTTTTGGCTAAACAAACACATTTCGTAAGCCAATGGTGTCCTCTTTGGCGGCTGAACATATAAATGTCATTGCCAATGGTGTCCTCTTTGGTGGCTGAACATATAAATGTCATTGCCAATGGTGTCCTCTTTTGCGGCTGAACATATAAATGTCATTGCCAATGATGTCCTCTTTGGCTAAACAAACACATTTCATAAGCCAATGATGTCCTCTTTGGCTGAACATATAAATGTCATTGTCAATGGTGTCCTCTTTGGCTGAACATATAAATGTCATTGCCAATGATGTCCTCTTTGTCTGAACATGCACATGTCATTGCTAATGGTGTCCTCTTTGGCTGAACATACAAATGTCATTGCCAATAGTGTCCTCTTTGGCTGAACATATAAATGCCATTGCCAATGGTGTCCTCTTTGGCTGAACATACAAATGTCATTGCCAATAGTGTCCTCTTTGGCTGAACATATAAATGTCATTGCCAATGATGTCCTCTTTGTCTGAACATATAAATGTCATTGCCAATGATGACCTCATTGGCTGAACATATTAATGCCATTGCCAATGATGACCTCTTTGGCTGAACATATTAATGCCATTGCCAATGGTGACCTCTTTGGCTGAACATATAAATGCCATTGCCAATGGTGTCCTCTTTGACTGAACATATAAATGTCATTGCCAATGGTGTCCTCTTTGGCTGAACATATAAATGTCATTGCCAATGATGTCCTCTTTGGCTGAACATATAAATACCATTGCCAATGATGACCCCTTTGTCTGAACATATATCATTGCCAACAATGTCCTCCTTGGCAAAACATGTACATGACATTGCCAATGGTGTTCTCCTTGACTAAATATATACAGATATCATTGCCAACGATCTCCTTCTTGGTTAACCCTATACATGGCATTGTCAAAGATGGCCTCACCTGTGGCATGGTAATTATGATAAGAATTGCAAAAGTTGCTATTGAAGGGAATCTAACAATTTGAAATTTTATGTTTCACAGAGCCAAGGATTCTAGGTATGTAGATACTGATTATGTGTGCAGTATGTTACTCATCCTTCACTTGCAGTACTGTTGCTTACATTCCTTCACTGTTTGTGATCCCCTATTCAGGTTCTATACTAATTGAGTTGAAGTGATCTTTATAACTGTTTAAATGACTAAAAACTAAACAATCAAACACTGAACACTGAGTGGCACATGGTTGGTTGAGTGAATAATGCTCTTGACTATGGATGGAGAGGTCCCAGTGTTTCCATTCTCCGTCGGGACACTTGTTTATTTCTAAAATGCTTTTCAGTGTTTCACACATGACTAGAGATGAACTGGTTGGTAACCCAGAGGTAGTCTCGCGTGTATTGTTTCTTTAAACTGGGCATGTTTGGAAAGAGCTAGGGTATAGCACACAATTCCTAAATGTATCACATGTTTTCAAAAAGCTAGGGTACTGCACACAATTCCTCGTATCTCACAACAGTCTCTTTCCTCGTATCTCACAACAGTCTCTTTCCTCGTATCACACAAATGTCTCTTCCCTCAAATTTGGAGGTCGCTGGCCAAATGGTGGCAAGGACATTGATCACATGCACTTAAAAAGCTTTTTCCATCAAATGAATTTAACAAACAACAAACAAACAACTGATCAACTGTTTTACTTTGTCAGCGAGAATTTAGTCTTTTGCACATGTATTCAATATTTCATTATGTTTTATCAACAATTATACATGTCTGTTAAATTTAATATTTTACGTTCTGTATATTTGTATTTGTTTAAAACAGGTACTGTATGATATAAAACCTGCTGGTACATGTTTGTTTGAGTAACGAGCAGTGCAGAAACCCTGTGTAAATTACATTCAAGTGCATTAAAAGCTCATTTATTAAACTGACATCAAACTATGTTGAAATGTTTGTTTGTACTTGAGGTACAAGTCTCTGATATGAAGCTCTGCTATCTCTCAGTATTGTGTCGCTATTCATGTTTTAAAACTTGCCTCAAAAGAGAACGTGCTCAATGACATGTTCTAGAATGTTATACTGTATCTGCATCAGTAACCTGGTTGTAGATTGTGAACGGTCGTCACAAGGGCGAGAGGCTTCAGGTTTGGTCTTTAATGCAACAACATACCTGAGTCTTTAAAAAAGAACTTGACATATTTATTTCCCTTGCTTGACACTCAACACTATTATAGGAGAGCTCATGTTTGTATACAAAGGCTTCCATTCCACCAGCTAGCTATCGTGAATGGCAGGTTTTCATTGTTCATTCATCAAATAGATTGCCGGTGGGCATTTTGCATATGAATACGGTGATCTCTCCTATAGGTTAGTTCCAGGTAATTAGAAAGTTCTAGGTAACTGCTGGTTTGCCTTGGGGTCAGCTAGAATAATGTTCCAGCAATAATTACTGAAATAGGGTTGACCAGTAGCAACATAATACACTGCAAATTATGTCTATCTCAATAAAAACAAACAACAATTAATATGATAAGAACATAACTATACTAAAATGTAATTAAAGATAATGTTATGTAATGACCTACACTCATTAAGTACCATGACAACAAATGTCTCATACAAAAATAACCTTGAGAAAAACACTGGCTGTCAATGTTTTATACCTAGTAGATGTTTCATAATACTTAAATATTTCTGTAGCTAAGTGGCTTTGTCTTACAGATTACAATGAAACAGATCTGAGTTTAAATCGGTGAAATTTTCTTGCCCTATGTTTGTGTCTCATCACCAACAGTAAAACCGGTCTGTAAAGACTACTGATGGGAATAGGAAATTCATCTCCAACACTTATATTTTTCCTATAATGGCTAATAAGGGGATACAATTATGGAAATAAACTTAACATATGACATCTAGTCAAGGGAGATTATTATTCATATTTGTCACAAAAAGCTGTACATTTGACATGTGTAAGGTTGGAACGATGGTGGAGTGGTTAGTGCTCTTGACTACTAATCCAGAGGTTCCTGGTTCGAATCTCGGCTGGCCACCGGATATTTCAGAAACCATTTTCAGTGTTTCCCACCTACTGTAACTAGAGATGAACTGGTTGGAAACCCAGAGGTTGTCTTGCGTATACAACGGGCAAGTTTAAGAACCAAGGAGTCTCAGTCGAGGGCAAAAAAAGACATATGTGCGTTTTGGGGATGACGACTATGTTTTTTTGTCAAAACCCTAAACTTCTAGTTTTATTTTTGCATAGAATAAGACTGAATCAGTATTATGATTGAAATGCAGTGTGAATTATATGAGAATACGATGGGTGGTACAAGTCTCAGGTCCTAATGATATCATGTATCAAATGTGGTGCGCTGTCAAACTTTTTCATCACTGAGATGTTGCCTAATATGCAACAATGCATCAGGCGTATTAACACATAATGTTGTTTCTTTTTGTCAAATTTATTAATGCTTTGATGAATTCCTGTGTCTAACATTTGTTAATACGATGTGACTTGTGGTGCAATATAAGCATACTTTTTAATAGTTGTCACACCAGCGCCTTTTTCTTGCTCTTTTTTGAAGGAGTTCTTTTTTATTAGCCTTGTCATTTGATATATTGCGTCACACTAGTCTTTGCAACAGAGAAAAAGCTGACTGCATTGTTGTAAATATTTTTGTGATTTAGTGGTTTTAAAGTTACAAGAAATTTATTGGTCGAGACTTTCGTGACAAAGTATTATAATTTAAAGTTCTTTGAATATATATCATACCATATTAATCAATATGTTATATTTAACTTATGATTTTGTTCTCTTTGGCTTAAATTTAATTTCGATCATTGATTATTAATTGCGTTTTAAAATTTCAAAATTGATTTGTTAAGTCGACTGTCTGCTATAGGATGACTGAAAAATTGGATTATGAATTTTAAAAATTGTATTCAGACCAAATTAAAATTATGAATGTTCATAAAAACTTCTATAAGCTACATAAATAGATTCCCTATGGATGCACTATATATGGATGCTCTGAAATTAAATCATTATATGTACTAAACATTTACATGATCCGTTCTAATGTAAGATTGTTTAAATCTGATGTAAATTTATCGACACCTGAATTCTAAGCATTATGATATTCGACCAAGTGATCTAAGTCATTAATTGCCATGATTTTTATCAGTCTGTTTATCATTCTATAGCAATACACCTTAAACATTTTTTTTATATGTTTGTTTGTAAGCTATTTAATCCGTAACCGATTTTAATTTATGCATACCTCTGTCTCGGTGACACATGTTTAAGCTACCTGTTCAACCTTCGAGTGTTAGCAGTAACTGCTATTATTAGCGGTGCGTGTCGCAAATTGTAAAGTCGGTATTATTACACCACAGTCGAAGTGCGGTTAATAGGGACCAGGTGATACTACGGTATTGAAATAAAACTTGGTGTACGTTAATTGGATTAAATTGTTTATATCGGATTTACTGGTGTGTTAAATTTAATAATCTTGAATTTGGATTTTTGAGAGAATTAATTTTAATATTAATTTCGAGTGTGAAATATTTTGTGATATATAATAACTGTACCGCATTGCTGATCTACTGTACATACTCAGTATATAAACACTACCATATCTGGAATTGATTTAAAGAATTTATGATTTCATGTGAGTTGGAATTTGAGAAGTCTCGAACTAAAGAAATTAGGCATACCTGAATTGAAATTGTATTGATTGAAATATATACATGTGAATTTGTTTGATATCTATTATATAGACTGGATTGATTTGTTTTGCAAGGTAATAAAATATAACCTCATTCAAACGTAATATAATGATTCTGTTAAGTCACTAAATGCTTTTTATTTCATGTTTAATTACAATATGTTTTAATTACACTGGTGTGCAAGTTTGGTCACTAGATGTGTGATAATGAGCAGAATTCTGAAAGTCGAAGCTTGTATGCTTTTTTTATTGAATGATGGTTCTTCAACAGTTGCTGTATAAATTGAAATCAACTGACCCTGTTAATTTGACAGCTAGTAAGATTACAAAAAAGTAATGAATTTCAAATACATGACTTGTGTATTGTGTGTTAGATATTTAAAATAAAAATGAATTGGGAGTATTGCGTGTGCACTTAAATACATCTCCCTGATAACTGAGTTGCATGTCGACTATTAAACTTGGTGCAGATGATCCTCTCAGGTACCCATTCATACTCCTGGGTACTGTTTTATCAAAGCACTTACGGAAATTTAGTTACGCACAAATTTAAATTCTTTATAATTCTTGAACAAATACACATTAAGGGACAAATTGCATGGTTTGTAGGAATTCATTACTGAAACATAATTACAGATCCCCTTACCACAATGTGTAGCTGCATATACTAGAGTGAATTATAAAGGGTTTAAATGTGAGCTTAACTTTAAGATTATATATTGTGAGTGCTTTGATAAAACAGTACCCTGGTGAAGTGAAACATTAATTTAATGGGTGTTCTAAATTCTCAGAGAAATTATGCGATGTCCAAGCGGGAATTGAACCAGGGACCGAAATTCCATCCATTTATTATGCACATGTCTTACTTATAGATCTACTTCTCCCACACTAGACATTAGAACAATTAATCAGCATATTATATCAATTTTGGAAGCTCTTGTTTTAAAATATGTAAGAAATACAACTTTGTTTTTGACAAATAAATACCTATATCGATCAATCTTAATTTGGATGTGTTTATATCACAGATCGATTCCTGTATCGATACATGTATATACTCAGTCTTAGGTTACTACGATTCAAACGTACAAACCTTGGTCATGTGACATATTCCAGCAGGCTATGGTATATAACAGACACCTCATGTATATGTATTCCTATTTCGGATTAAATAGTTCCACATCTATATTTGGAACTCATTTTCTGTGTCTTGTGTGACTTTCGAAATCCAATAATAGGTTTATTTATAGCTGTGTGTAAACTTGATTCCTATTCGGGCATAGTTTACTGTTCAATTGTAATATCTATTTGAAATGTTTGACATAATGTATTTTATTTAGGTTTGTTGTAGTTGTCTGTTGATTTGATCGGCCACTTATTTAGGTTTTATTGTCTATTAAAAGGTTGGCCCTTTATTGAGGTTTGTTGTCTATTGAAAGGTCGGCCCTTTATTGAGGTTTGTTGTCTATTAAAAGGTTGGCCCTTTATTGAGGTTTGTTGTCTATTGAAAGGTCGGTCCTTTATTTAGGTTTGTTGTCTATTGAAAGGTCGGCCCTTTATTGAGGTTTGTTGTAGCTGTCTGTTGTAAGGGGTTGGCCCTTTTTCAAGGTTTGTTGTATTTTATAAGCATGCAGAGTCTCCCCATCATCATTCACCTTCTGTCTACTTGAAATTTGACCTGCAATTAACGAATAATGTGATAAATAATTAAACATTCAAGAAAGCCATTATCTGTTTACTTGACAGTCTGTTTTTTATCATGATAAGAGTGTCTGACCGTACAGGAATTCACCTTATAGCGCATGTATTACCTTAGTCTGGATTACTTTCCCTTTACATCTATGCTATCAGGTCAGGCAAAGCTGATTAATGGCACCACCAACTTGTTTAATCAAAGGTATTGAATTGAAAAGTCGTCATTTAAATGATATTTTGATCTGATGATTGAAAACAACTCATGTATATCCATTAAATGTTGTAGAAGCATGTTTTGTCATGGTCCATTTTGAGAAATAACATGTTTGATGCAAGACTGTATCCGAAATGTAAATATCTACCGTATACTTTTGTTACCACCATACAAGATATTTTCACTTTTATTTGGTTAACAGCACTCCTAGATACTGAGTATATTAATTGGGGCTCATCAATTTAGGATTCGGTCTGTCCATCTGTCTGTCTGTTGACAAATTGATTTGCCTTGGTAGTTGAAGTAACCATTGGTTGTATTTCAACGAAATTTCACTAGACACAGGACAGTACCTGGTGGTGTTCATTGCTTTGAGACTGATAGCTCCTATTGTTCATGAAACTTGTTTGATTATCATATTGTGTTGCCTTAAAAGCCAAACCTGTTGAAATATGTTAGTAAAATTCTGGCAAATGTCAAAATTCAGAACATTTATTTTGTATATAAATATATCCTTTGAACTTCACAGAAAGTTTCCGCCTACTTGCTTACAATTTATCGGCGGCTACTTATAATATATTGACGAGAATTTTATTATATTCTGTCCTTTGTAAAGGCAGTCATGCACAAAACATATTAAGGTATAGACAGGTTTATGGTTGAATATAAATCATGCTGAATGGTGTGCACTTTTTATACAATATTCATTGATTGAGTGTTCTTTACATATTTGTTAATAGTTTGCAAGTGCATGATCATGCAGTTGTCCTTTTATGTTTTGCAGAAAGAATGTGTGATTTGAATTAGGCTAGACACCATTAGGCTAGCCCCGCATTTACGCTGCAACCACCAATAGGCTGAGCACCATTAGCAAGAGATTTTAAGTAATTAAAACACATCATCTTTTTAAAGGGCAGCCAGTTGGAAACTGGAATAATATTCAAAGAATTCAAGATAAAACTTGTTGCCCTTGAATTCTGACAGAGTTGTTGCCCTTGGTACACAATACAGTTGGGCATGCCCAGAGTCTTCCTGTTATGCTTATGAAAATAAAGAAGCAGTTAATTTGAATAAACTTGCAATAATAAAAAGGGATTTATAGAGGCAACACATGAGCTTGTGTCGAGTCCTCCCCGCAGGGTCGATCTTTATGCTTAATAAGGAAGCATACATGACCAAAGGTCGACAAAGTTGTCCTACAGTGAGGATGTTATTAAAATTTGTATCTACTAAGGGGACAATTTCATGATAACAATAGAAAATGCATAACAATATTGTGAGCGAAGAATTGATTAATAATATCCCTTGATTCCAGTTAGTCTGTTTGACCTCTAGATCAAGCTATGTTTTATCTGCTAAACTTTGACACTATGATCCTTTAATAGGGATCTTGGTGACGATCATTTATTATCACATAGCTATAATTCTGTAATAAGATACCTCGATCTGGTTTGTGCTCAAACTTAACAGCACCCTGTACTGAATATGTTTGCACATTGGTTTGTTTACTCTGTATAATGTGTTTTAAAACGGTCCCCGGCTTTTATGCATTTTGAATTATAAATGTTCCTTTTTCTCATTTCAGAAACGAGTACCTGTTTAAACAAGAAGTTGACAGACGCGCAAGAAATGTAAGTTTTTTTACGAGACCAAATAAACGTAATTTTATGTCGTTTGACATTAAATTATTTAGCTTTTTTGGTTCGCAGCCAAAGTGACTCTTTAAACTTATTTAAATGTAATGTTTGAGAAACCGTTAATTTACTTGACAAAGGTTGGTCATTTTATGTTATGTCTTTGAAGCATGGTAATCCATTTATTTTATATCTATTAAAATGGTGATACCCTTTACATGTCCTGATGTGGCTAGCTTATCTTCAGGTTTATAATGTTTGTTTTTGGGTGTTGTTGGAAGTCCCATTTAATACAGTACTGATAATTCGTAATGTCATTTGGTTTTGAAAAGTGGTTTTAAGTCATATAAAAAGGCCAGCTAGGTCATGTTGAGATTTTTCCTTGCTATTGGTAGTGTATGAAAACCTCATATGCTGTCTTGGTACAACTATTGACCTTGAACCTACAATGACCTTGAACCCAGAACTATTGAACCTTCAACAGTCAGCATAGTTTCAAAGTCAGCATGTTGCTGGTATAAATGGGAGTCATGTCAGTTACAGTTTATACTAATTTATTGAAGGACGATTGTGAAACAAGTTTTTCTAACTTTATATTAATCAATCTCAACACCTCATTCCTGATCTTATCCATCGCCACGAGGGTATGAGAGAAGAGAAGCCAGTTTCCCTTTTTTGCTGAGCGTCTAGCCAGGGAATTTCTGGTACCATTTTTATTTCGTCTTTGGTACGACCCGGCCAGTGATCGAACTCGAGACCTCCTGCACTCCAAGCGAATGCTCAACCACTAGGCTATCGAGGAGGCTACCATGTCAGTTACTAATCTGTTTGGGGGAGACAGATCAAGAATGCCCCTATTTTAAGACTTGCATATAATTTGTATCCAATATTAATTAGTTTAGCAAATGATCCGTACATACTGTTGTGATGTTGTTGATGATACACACACTGCATAATTCATCTCTTTGTTAGAACATCTAATGTACACAAAGTCATTTGAAATACCAGTTGCATACCAGTGACTGACTGCAATCAACCATTTGTCTTTGTTATTGATATGCTTTGTTCTAATTGGATAGTTACAACTTATGAATTATTTGCCATTTACGTATAAATGTTAAAATGATATTTTTTCTGCAAAAATTGTCAAGTTGACGCAAGCGTTATACTCAAACACACGCCTACAAGGTTTTCACAATCATACTGTAAAACCAAGTATTTGGCAGGTATTAAATTTTGCGGATTTTGGTACTTAGGTAATTTGGTGGTTTCTTAAATTCCAGGATTTTAGATATTGAAAGATAATTATCTTATTTCGAGTTTTTTTAGGTCATTTATTTCAGGGGATGTAATTTTGCAATTTAATTTATCTGCTAAATTCACGAAAATTAATCTGCTGTGAATATTAATAATTTTGCAGTATAGGAAACACAAAAAATCACCAATAACTTGTTTACATGTGTAAACATTTCACTGTTGCTTTGTAAACATGGATTGTCTAAACAATTTAATGCCCCTTGCATGATTTTATGCTGTGGTTAATGCAGGGGAAAATGTTGTATCAGCTAAAATAAGACAAGTTTTATCAACAAATACAATTAACATCAAAGGGTGTTACCATGAACCTTATGGAGGAGTATTAGCAAATTACGTTGGTAGAATTATCATGTTCATTATACTGTATATGTTTTACTTGTAGATAGGACTTTTTCATTGTTTGAATGCAGGCAAGTGTTTTACTGCAGCTTTTGTTAAATAAGAAAATAAGACAAAGAAAAGACATTTAAAACAAGCTAAAATTTAAATAAATGAGATTACTTAAGAATGGTGTTAGAGTTTAACCTACATGTATGTGACCCATTTAATTGTTTCATATAACGTAATAAACATATCTTCCCATTCATTTGATAACTTTACTTTATGTTTAATATAAGTAAAAACGTTTGTGTATCATTAAAGACACTATGCTGCGTAATAAATTTAAATATCTAAAACATTTGGTGGTGTGTGACCTCTAGATGCTGCTCTCCCCTGAAAATACTCTTCAATTTGAAGGTGACAGTAATTTTCTTGCAATTTGAGTTGTTTTCTTGATATCTATGGCATAAATGGAACACATTAATTTTAAACTGTTTCAAGTCATGTTATTTATCAAATGCCAGAAACAGTTTGTTAAAATAGTTGCCATGTTTGGAGCAGCTTTCAAGTTGCCGAGTAAAAGATACTCCAGTGATGAATCATTTGACAGACGATGGAAGGCGTCAGTGATATAAATTTATGAACTTTTATTTTTTCACACCTTAGCACACAGGCAAACAATACTTTTTTAAGGGTATCACCATCAGTGTCTCCATATATTAGAATGATTTGAAATGAAATAAGATTTACTGATACTGATAAAGGCTTTATTTAAGGCATATCAAATTGACATAATTGGTGCAATATTAATCAAGTGTTAGATATCAAAAAGCATGTCTAATATAGACTAATGTTTTAAAAGTAGGATACATTGCACAGGTGATGTAACCCAGTCTTCACCTTGCCAGATAGTCTCCTGTAATTGGAGTGAAATAAATGATTGATCAAATGTCTTGACAATGTTTTTTAATCGAAACTTGGTATGCAGACGTGTGAAATTTCATGTAAAGTAGTACTTTAACCATTTGCCTGACGAGGAGTGAACAATGCAGGGGTGAAATCTCACATTTTGTTGGTACCTTTGATTTATGTTAAGGCTGTATCATTGTGGTTGGGTTTAGGATAAAACCTATGATTGGGGTATATAATGACATGGTATATTGTTTCCTATGAAGCCTTGAGTGTTCAGTTGCATCATTTGTATGTGTAAACGATGTGGTTTTAATTTAAGATCTTGTCTAGCCTCCATTTGTGATCATTAGCGACTATTGATAATGCACCTCAGATGTCTGAAAGTGTGTATAAAATGAACTTGTCTAGACCAGGTACATTTTCCGTTGGCTTGCAATAAAACAAATGCATGCCCTCTTGTTTATAGCATTTTCTCAGCATTTTTTTCCACTAACATAACAAGAATGGTTGAGCCTACTAGGATCAACTCACTTTGTAGAGAGGTTGTTCACCATTAGAAGATGATGACCCCTATAGATGTTTAGTTCAAAGGTCAAGGTCACTATGACGTTAAACATTAAGGACTACCAGTATTTGGCTGCCATGTGGACATACATGTTTTACAAACATCTCGGATTTGATATATTATATTTTCCATTAGATAATATTAATTACTATATGTGTAGATGTGTTATAACAAATAATGTGATTTGTACCAAGCGGTATGAATGTTGATTGTGATAAATATAATGTGTCCAATGTCATATGCTAGTGAATATTTCACAGGTCTTCTCTCTTCATTCATGGTGTATTATTGTTATGCCTGTAGGGAAGACTAGACATTCCTTCTTGTAAATCATTTTATACTATAATAACTGTAGACCAGTGACTTGTGTGACCTTGCATGTGGTGAACAGTGTTGTTATAATAGTTCTCTGATGTCGGAAATACCTGTCCAGTGTACATATTTGGGATGTTTTATACTGAAATAATGTAAGTTTTCTAACTGCTATTTTGTTGAGAAACGACTGATTTTTGGTGCATTTAGTCCAAATAATGCACGTTTAATTGAAGGTATGTACCTGAATGTGCTGTAAGATGTTTAAAAACAGCTCACAAAAGAAAGCTTTATTATAAGCCTAATTGTTCTTGAATATAAAATTGTTGATTACGTAAAGTGTATGCATTCTTTGCATCTTACAAAACTTTTGCTGTAAGATCATAAAGTGGTGTTCTTATTTTTTGTTGTATTTTGAAAACAAAAACAATTTAATTTAATTATGCTTTCGTTTTCTATTTATTTTAAAATAATTGAGTTGACTTTATGTACCTTTAATTTTAAGTCATTTAATTGGGAAGGCAGGGGGAGATGATTGAAGCATCACTTTATTATTTATTTATTAGTACGATATTGCCCCAGAGTGGGATCTGTACTAAACAGGAAAAAGAAGGCAATATGATTTAATATTTAGTTCACATTAAGAGTGCTGAGTGCCTCGAAAAGGTAGGCAGAGATTTTTACATAATTAAAAGAGCAATTTTATTTACAATAACCTTCAAAAAGTAACAAAAATAGCGAAAATACAGTTAATTTTTCTATAACTCCATGCATAGAAACATTTAGAATCTCTGCAAAATTTTAGAGTATATACATGTTGATAGAATCTGACCTCTGGGTCTTAACCTTTGGGTATCCGCTATCTAAAGTCTAAAAATGTAAACTAGCAAAAAGTGCAGTCACAGTATTAATACTTGTTTTCCATCTATAGGTTGGGCTACCATAAACAAACAATTGTTTTCTGTATGACCAAAGGTCAGGTGAATGTGTCTGAATGAAGATTATTCTAAGTTGACATTTTCCAAACCATGTTCATCCGAGATTTATGTGCATTCTCTGAATTCCCTCTTGTTATATTCATCTTGTTTGCTAAAAAAATCAATGATTGATTTGTTAATTGATATTCCCTCGTTTTGCATTATCAATGTTTTAATGACAATTGTCGGTATAATTAGTATGATAATCAAAATGATTATTGTTGGAAAAAAACTCTGAATGTCATAAAATACTAATTACCTCGAAGCATGAGTTGGTTTCGTTGAATTTGGTGTATAGATTGATCTTTATATCTTCGACTTACACTTTGAAAATTTGACAATAATGTACACAGGTACTCGGCATATTGGCTGTGACTTCCCCTGTCAGTGACCCACTCTATAACCCACACAGAGAGCTAAAACATGTGTAAGAATTGTTCAAACAACATATAACAACATTTTCATTAAATATCTAAAAAACACCCGTTGTTTTCATGTATAACATGTTCTGAAAAAAACCGGTTGTTTTCATGTATAACATGTTAGTATTTACACATGTTTTAGCTCTCTGAGTGGGTTGTAGACTTGGTCACTGACACAGGGGAGTGGGGGTTGTCAAAACCAACATGCCGAATACCTGTAATAATATGGAGAAGGTGTGGGATCCTTGTGGAAAGGTATGTTCAAGTACCGGTTAGGATACAGTTATTGAGACTTTGGTCCTGTCCCGCGTAACAATACACAATGCATAAGGTAAACTATACTTACCTATCGCCGATGGGCAGCCTCGTTCTATGATACCAATACCATAACCTCTAACTATATTACTGAGAAGACCAATGTTGTGCCATGCCGTTGCCTCACCTCAACTAACTCAATGTCCGACTGACTGGGACCCAGATTACCTACCAGTCCATGACTGGTTCAGTAGCGGAAAGAGCGCTATGAGCGGAAAGGGCCCATAGTCACCACACAGTCCAGGTAAACTGGTTTGATGAATTAGTCGCTGTACATGTACATGTATATAACTGTACATTACTTGTATTCAAAGATAGGAGTCGGGACATGGAAGATTGGGAAACCAAATGTGTAGCCTCGTTAAATAAAGTCTTTACTTACTTACTGTTACATTGAATTGTGCTCAGAAATTCACAGGTGTGACTGTCTCAAAAGCCAAATTGGCTGGATCGTTAAATGAGGCTGACACTACAATAAATTAACTCTTCACTTTTACTTATATAACAAAATGTAGCAAGAAAATGAGAAAGTTAAATGATAAATCGTGCTGTTAATGATGGCATCAGATAAGATATTAAATCATGTTATGTGGTCAACAGCCAAGTGTACTCTGCCTAATGTGGTGATGTTTTATTAATTAACTTTGTAATTAGTTTGTTCGGGGAGGCTGACATGATTTATGGGTATGTTCATGGTAAAAATTTATGAGGGTGAATAGGTAAACAAAGTCATTATTTAAGACGTAATATTTTCATGCTTTGTTTACATGATGCAAAAATGTGCAAATATTGCATTTAGGTAAATGAATGTGCAAATAGATGAAATCTTCTATATTTCACCCTTTACTTCATAGACCCAACATTATAAGGATCAGAGATGTGCTAGAATGTGTGTACAATTTCATGTGCAGCTTTTTGTAACAAATATCAAGAATTATCTCCCTTGATAAGGTGTCTAGTAAAGTCTATTTCTGTGATTGGATAGTCTCCCCTCTACATTCATTATTGGAATATAATTGATGATGTAGTGGAATAAAAGCAGTTATTGATATGCCAGGATAGCTATGGAGTAACATGTTAACACACCATCATTTCCGGTTCATTTTGTAGGGTTTTCAGCTCATATAGCTCGATCATCTCCCAACTGGTGAAATATTGTTGCCACTTATAATCATTAAAACTTTGTTTATTGGGTATTTAATAAGGGGTTTACCGGTAGTTTTGTGTGCATCATTATTTACACTGAGTGCAAAACTGCGGTAAATGGTGTATGGAATTATGTGGCAGATACTATACTGTTACAACTATGTCAGGGCTGTAACTTACCCACCTGTCATGGATTTATTTCACTCCAGAATTCTAAGTAATTAAAATAAATTAATTTCCTGTATACGTAATCAGATTGCGTATTCAACGACAGTGCATGGATGTTTGTGTTTATATTAATTCATATTTCCTCTGTTTTGATGATGTTCATTTGTTCGCTACAACTTTTTGCATATAATTTTCATACTAATTAATTATTATAATCATTAATTCATTAATTATTAGTACACATGTTGTGGTGTGTTAAAGGTTTATGACGATATCTCTGACACCTCAATGTTACATAAAATAACAATAAAATTAAATTCCTGTATCCGTATTCATTCATAATATGCATATTATGCTCCCAATATGTAATTATGTAATATGCCCACAGTATGTTAGGTGAACACCATGCCTCTTAAATTAATTGTAAAACAATTGGCATGTTAATCGCAGGTTTCAAGGTGTCATGTTCTGGCTTGTTAAATCTTAGGGGTTATCCAGCTATCTATATCGATGGTTTGGCGGAAAACTATTGTAACTCCCTATGTTTTATATAGGAGTTACCGGTACAATAGTTTTCTGCCAACCCATCGATATAGGTCTGTATAATATATACCAGGCCCACACTCTCAAGTGTCATGTACTCATTGCTATAGACAAGTCTGTCCCAAACCCTCCAAGTGCTTCAATGTTAGGACTTCCTTGTCCAGTTTTTAATTTGTCTTCAACATTTGTTCAATTATGGTTTTAAAAGGTGGCAAACATTGTTATTCAAACATTAATAGTGCATATAAACCCTTGTTACCCTGATAAAACAACATGATTGGATATTCCCAACATGATTGAAAAATGGCCGACATGAACAATTAGACCGTGAGCCAGAGGGGGTTTTGCTCCCCCCCCAGGGGGAATTTTGTGGACCATATTTTTTTGAAACCCCAAGGTGTGGCGAACATTTTGGCATAAAGTTTGCAACTGGCGGGTGGGGCTTTTCTCCGTTACCACGCTTTAAAATACGTTACCCCTAAAATATAAAAAAAATATTTTAATTTTTAAAGATAAATTGTACCATGATGCTATTAAATAATTCCAAGTTTGCATATGTTATTCAATAGAGTAAACTAGTAGCTGCAAACTGATAGAATTTCAATGCCAAAATGCAATGTTAAAGAAGATAAATATGGGAAAACATACGTTACCCTAAAAAAACAAAAGTTTTTTGGCATAAAGTTTTTTATTTCAAATTTAGATGACCAGGCAATCAAATTATGAAGTTACCATTACAAAGTTCAACATTCAACCTAAAATATGATGTATAGATTGCCAGTATAGGTTAAAAGATAGATGTTTGGTAGCGATTCTTAAAATGTCACCCATTCTCCAAAACATGTGCGTTTTTCATTCCTTCAATAATTTCAAGTATTCAAATTGTATCATACACTTTTCAGTGACATATAATACCATTTTATATATTTATAATGGTTTATATTATATATATTAACAATAATCTTACTTGTAAGATATGTTAAGGCAATACTACATTGCACTTTACGTTACCAAACATACAAATTAAAGTATATGTCGTCAGTGTCTTAAAAACGTACTTAAAACAATAAAAAAATAAAAAATAACAATTTAATCCTACTCAAAAACTATTATAGGTTTGCAGTTCAAACTGTATGTTAAACTAAACAACATGCTAATTATAATGTACATGTATTTAAATATCAAACAAAAATACAATTTACTAGCCTTGTATTCTTGACTTTAGATAAACTTTACCACTAAAAAATAATTGATTTTGAAATCAAAATATCTTTTATCGCAGTTTGCATTTGAACTTTCAACACATGTATTTTAACAAAAGAATTTATGTTTCAATTTACGTTACCTTACTAACAAACTTTACAATATCATATATGCTGTAATTTTAACACAATGTTGACTTATCTTTGTAAAATCTCAAACGTACAAGTATTTTTGTTTGCTTTATACAATATGTATTTAACTTAATACACACACACACACACACATTTCATAATCAAACTATGAAACTTGGACACAGATTGCCCTCGATTTAATATCTTCATGAGAACACTATGCACACACATGACTTTGAAACATCTACTATTTACATCTATACAATTGTGTGTCAGTTATTTAATCACACTACATACAAATTCAAAACCACAGTGTATGTTTGAAAATAAGTTTGAAACATTCTCTAGGGTGCACCAGGAATTACTAGACCCCAAAAGTAAATTGTCCAATTCCTATTGGTCTGTCCACCACTCCCCCACATGAGGAAACGATTGATAGGTGTCTAATTATCTTACGGCGACTACCTGAATTGTTGTGCAATACTGACCAGTGAGAGGTCAAGATCATTTAAGGTAAAATACTCTTAAAAAATAGTGTAGACTGTGTTACTGTTCATTGTTTGAAGCCACTGCTTATATTTCCTTATCTGTCTAGAGCCAGTATTGCATGTGTTACATACGACATGTAGTCAGGAATTGCTGCATCTGACATTGTATGGCTTTATAAGTGGGGAAGTTAAACAATATGGCCTAGAATGGCTGAAATCTGTATTGGTGAGTTCCCAATATGGCATAGGATGGCCGAAATCTGTGTTGGTGGGTTCCCAATATGGCATAGGATGGTTGAAATCTGTGTTGGTGTGTTCCCAATATGGCCTAGGATGGCTGAAATCTGTGTTGGTGGGTTCCCAATATGGCATAGGATGGCTGAAATTTGTATTGGTGGGTTCCCAACATGGCCTAGGATGGCTGAAATCTGTGTTGGTGGGTTCCCAATATGGCCTAGGATGGCTGACATCTGTGTTGGTGGGTTCCCAATATGGCATAGGATGGCTGAAATCTGTGTATGTGGGTTCCCAATATGGCCTAGGATGGCTGCAATCTGTGTATGTGGGTTCCCAATATGGCCTAGGAGGTCTAAAATCTGTGTTGGTGTGTTCCAAATATGGCATAGGATGGTTGAAATCTGTGTTGGTGGGTTCCCAATATGGCATAGGATGGCTGACATCTGTGTTGGTGGGTTCCCAATATGGTCTAGGAGGGCTGAAATCTATGTTGGTGGGTTCCCAATGAGGCATGGGATGGCTTAATCTGTGATGTTGAGTACCAAAAATGGCTTTGGTGGGTACCCAAAAGGGCCTGAGATGACTGTACTCTGAGGTTGTGGGTACCAAATGGAACCTGGGATGGCTGTTCTTTTTGGTGATGGGCATCCAATACAGCTCGGGATGTCTGTACTCAGAGGTTGTGGGTACCCAACAGGGCCTGAGATTACTGTACTCAGAGGAGGTTGGTACCAAATGGGGCCTGAGCTGGTTGTTCACAGTGGTATAGGATAGTCAATAGGACCTGTGATGGCTGTTCTCTGTATAGGTGGGTACCCAATCGGTACCTGGGATGGTTGAGCTTGTGGAGGTGAGTTCATAAGCTAGCATGAGACGGCTGTACTAGGCAGTGTTAAGTACCAAATAGGGCATTGAATGGCTTTCCTCAGTGACTATGAGTATCTCTCAGGCATAGTATGGCCGTACATAGTAGTTGTGAGTAGGGCATATGGCCTAAGAAGGCTGGTTGGTGGTGGAGAATTACCCAATAAAGCCAATGATGGCTGTATTGCACCTGCTATGGCAGTATTCAGTTGGTCCGATAACCCCTTAGGACATGGTATAGTTGATACATAGTCAGGTGTGATCGTACTCAATGGTTATGTGGACCACTTAGTGCAAAATATAAACTGTAATTGGTGGTGATTGGGCCTTGGATGTCAGTACTATGTTGTTGTGACTCCTTTGTACCCTGTACAACTTGATGAGACTGTAAGTCATTTGGTTATGAGCACCCATATGGGGTATGAAATCAGTAATTATTTGGGATGAGTGCCCTTTTGGGCCTTATATGACTGTAGTTTTGTACTAGAGAGTAACAGCTGTGCTCAGTAATAGTGAGTACCATATAGAAACTTACATGTATAAGACTTTACTCAGTTGTTGTGAGTATCTATTATGGCATACTATGGCTATAATTAAGGGTGGTGAGTACCCAATATGTTCTTGGTTGGCTGTCCTCTTGGTTTTAAGTATCCCATAGGGCCTCAGATATAGCTGGCGCCATTAAGAATTCAATAGGAATGGTTGTATTGGGCAATTGTAAGAGTCAATTGGTTATGGAATGTATGTATAGACAGTGTTATTAGTCCCCCATAAGGCCTGGGTTGACTATTAAGTGTTTTAAGAACCCCGCCTAAGGGCATGATATGGGTGTACTCGGTGTTGGTTACACCCCATTCAGGCCTAATATATGATGGTGATAAGTACCCAGGCATGCCTGATAATGGTGTAATTGGTAGTGGAAAGCATAACAAAGGGTTTGGTACCCCTTATGGCCTAGTATGGCAATAAGAAGTGGTAGTGACTACCCCATACGGCATTGTATGGCTGTACTCTGTGATAGTGAATACCGAATGTGACATTGGGTGGTTGTATTGACAAGTGTTATGTACCCCATATGATCTTGGGATGCCTGTACTTTGCAGTGTTGCATATCCCATGGGGAATATGTTTCGTAACTTGACCTTGAAATGACCTTGTCCTTGACTTCAAAGTGGTCAGTCTTGTTTGTCCATATGATGCACATTATCAAATGAATAAAATCTAAGCAAATATTTGTGACCATATACATAAATAAATAAAAATGCATGAGAAAATAGAAATTTAAGTGTATTTGTAAATTATGGCGGCCATCTTGGACGCCATCTTGAATTTCCGGGTCCACACCACGTATTGACAATTTATATCGGCAGTTCCATAAAGTACTTACATAGGCGAACATTTTGGTATATAACATTGCTTGTTCTACTTTAGCTGTCACCCGCTACCCCCAAAAAATCACCAATTGTCACCCCACTTTATGTGTTTTACCGAAATTTTAACTGAAATGTTGTTGAAAAAAAATATGTTTTTTAAAGGTAACGTAATTTACATGGCATTTTATTTCAATTAACTATTTGTGTAGTTGTACTATAGCTTTATACATTAGTGAGCTGCATATTAATCAGTATCATCATTTCTTAACTTAAAAACGTCATATACGTTGACTGTTTTTTTTAATATTCTAGTAATTTCATGCACAGTAACGTAAATTACGTATGTTATATCACATTTTTGCCTATAATAATTTATACAACTGATAGTTTCAATTTTAAATACATTTAACATACATAAATGTCTTATTCACATGATTTATTGAACAATGGGTATGTTTATAATATCATATAAGCAAAATTAGTGATTCCTGTAGAAAATCGCATAGTCACGTATTTGAAATCTCCGTAACTCGTTAAAGCCCCAACAGAAACTTGCAAACTTTTGTCTGTGAATGCCACCTACCATAAGGTTTAAGAAAATCATAGTGTTGAAAATTCCCCCTGGGGGGGGAGCAGGGTCAATTGTCAGCTCAAGGTCTAAATGTGATAAGTGCATTGTTTTTGCAATATTTTCCATATAAACTATCCAGATTGTTTATTTCAATATTACATAATCAACATATGAAGAAAATGTACTATTTGCACTAAACAATTTGCACATAGGTACTATTTTTCACTATGTAAAGCCTTAAAGAATGTGTGGATTTTGCATTTGAGAATGAGTTTTGTACTTAAAAACGTTGTAAAACTCATTTATTTGACTTTATGTAATGAATATCATTTGGGAAGTATTGGCAGTTGTATAAACTATGATTTGGACGTTTCAATTTTTTAAAATCTTAGATAAATTAACGCTCACAAACAATAATTCAAACATGTATAGTATTTTTTGGATACTGACCGACGTGATTGTTAGATTTATTAGGATACTGGCCAACATGATTGTGGATAAAAGCCAACATTACCAATTGAAATCTTGCCAATGGGATTCTCAAGGTACAAATAATTGTACATTAAAGAAGTGTGCTCATGAATTGTGGTAGCAGGTTTATGAGCATACCCGATGTAAGGGATTTCACACCTAGTCTATAGCACATGCTTTTAGGACATTTAATAATCAAAGCACTTAGAGTGCTGATGGGAGGCGATCTGGTTGCTGCTACTAAAGCTTAAACGACTTTACACGTTTAATGTTCGTTTTCTTACTGCCGATCTTGTCTTGAATGTCTAAATAGGCATATGTGACTATATAGGCATGTTGGGTATCTATATAATTGTAAAAAGGGGCATATTGATGTATATGTCATACGTGTATTGAATGCGTATATCAAAAAGGTCTGTGAAGTTGGCTCTTAGGTCGTACATCGACAGTCAGATGTTTACTCATTTTTATTTGAAATGAATAAACAGCTCTTAGCTCGTAGGTCGCAGCTCTTAGATCGTTAGTCGCAGCTCTTAGCTCGTAGGTCGCAGCTCTTAGCTCGTAGATGTGTACTCGTTGGTCGCAGGTCTTAGGTCGTTGGTCCCAGCTCTTAGGTCGTAGATCGCAGCTCTTAGCTCGTAGGTCGCAGCTCTTAGGTCGTAGGTCGCAGCTCTTAGCTCGTAGATGTGTACTCGTTGGTCGCAGCTCTTAGGTCGTTAGTCGCAGCTCTTAGGTCGTTAGTCGCAGCTCTTAGCTCGTTGGTCGCAGCTCTTAGATCGTTAGTCGCAGCTCTTAGCTCGTAGGTCACAGCTCTTAGCTCGTAGATGTGTACTGGTTGGTCGCAGGTATCAGGTCGTTGGTCCCAGCTCTTAGCTCTTCGGTCGCAGCTCTTAGCTCGTTGGTCGCAGCTCTTAGATCGTTAGTCGCAGCTCTTAGCTGGTAGGTCGCAGCTCTTAGCTCGTAGATGTCTTCTTGTTGGTCGCAGGTCTTATGTCGTTGGTCCCAGCTCTAAGCTCGTAGGTCGCAGCTCTTAGCTCGTAGGTCGCAGCTCTTAGCTCGTAAGTCGCAGCTCTTAGCTCGTAGATGTGTACTCGTTGGTCGCAGCTCTTAGGTCGTTAGTCGCAGCTCTTAGGACGTTGGTCGCAGCTCTTAGCTCGTAGGTTGCAGCTCTTAGCTCGTAGATGTGTACTCGTTGGTCGCAGGTCTTAGGTCGTTGGTCGCATGTCTTAACTCGTATGTTGCAGCTCTTAGCTCGTAGGTCGCAGCTCTTAGCTCGTCGGTCGCAGCTCTTAGATCGTAAGTCGCAGCTCTTAGCTCGTAGATGTGTACTCGTTGGTCGCAGCTCTTAGGTCGTTAGTCGCAGCTCTTAGGTCGTTGGTCGCAGCTCTTAGCTCGTAGGTTGCAGCTCTTAGCTCGTAGATGTGTACTCGTTGGTCGCAGGTCTTAGGTCGTTGGTCGCAGGTCTTAACTCGTAGGTCGCAGCTCTTAGCTCGTAGGTCGCAGCTCTTAGCTCGTAGATGTGTACTCGTTGGTCGCAGCTCTTAGCTGTGTACTCGTATTCCAAACCTGCTCTGAGTTTGTTATTGGACTTGACAAAAAAAACCTAAACGATAGGTGTTCATGTGAAAAACATTAATGTCGGGGGACTAGGTGTCCATGTGAAAACCCTGATTGGTAGGGGACTAGCTTGCCTTGTGAAAAACCTAAATAGAAGGAGATTTAAATGGTAGGGGACTATGTGTCCGTAGGAAAAACCTAAATGATAGGATTTCATGTGAAAAACCTTCATTGTTTGGGACTAGGTGTCGATGTGAAAACCCTAAATAGTATGGGACTAGGTGACCCTGAGATGACCGGTGTCCAAGTAAAAAAATAAAATGGAAGGGGTCTAGGTGTCAATGTGAAAAATCTGAATTGTCGGGGAATAGGTTGCCATGTGAAAAACCTAGGGGTTTTCCTACTGACACCTAGTCTCCTACCATTTAGGTTTTTGCTACGGACTCCTAGTCCTCTATCTTTTAGGGTTTTCACATGGACACATAGTCCCCTACCATTTAGGTTTTCCACAAGGACACATAGTCCCCTACACTTTTGGTTTTTCACATGGACACCTAGTCCTCAACCATGTAGGTTTTTCACATGAAAACTATCATTTAGGTATTTCCTACGGACACCAGGGGTGGTATTCAGTATTGATCTTATTTAATTTGAGAATAAGGATAGCCAATCATAGTGCCTGTTACTGACCAAGAGTTAAATATTGTGTGATCTGATTGGTTGTCCTTATCCTTAAGTCGAGTAAGATCAATATTGAATACCACCCCTGGTCCCCTACAATTTAGGTTATTCCTATGGACAACTAGTCCCCAAGCATGTAGGTATTTCACATGACAACCTATCATTCAGGTTTTTGCAACGGACACCTAATCCCCTACCATTAGGTTTTTACATGGACACCTAGTCCCTTCCCTCTTAGGTCATCTCATGGTCACCTAGTCCCATACCATTCAGGTTTTTCACATCGATACCTAGTCCCCAACCATGTAGGTTTTTCAAAAGAAAACATATCATTTAGGTTTTTCCTACTGACACCTAGTCCCCTACCATTTAGGTTTTTCAAACGGACTCTTAGTCCCCTACCTTTTAGGTTTTTCATATGGACATCTAGTCCCCTACCATTTTGGTTTTCCACATGGACACCTAGTCCCCTACAATTGTGGTTTTTTACATGGACACCTAGTCCCCAACCATGTAGGTTTTTCACATGAAAACCTATCATTTAGGTTTTTCCTACAGACACCTGGTCCCCTACAATTTAGGTATTTCCCATGGGCACCTAGTCCCCAAGCATGTAGGTTTTTCACATGACAACCTACCATTTAGGTTTTTACATGGACACCTAGTCCCCTCCCATTTAGGTCATCTCATGGTCACCTAGTCTCATACAATTCAGGTTTTTCACATCGACACCTAGTCCCCAACTCTGTTGACTTTTCAAAAGAAAACCTATCATTAGGTTTTTCCTACTAACACCTAGTCCCCTACCATTCATGTTTTTCCTACGGACTCCTAGTCCCCTACCTATTAGTTTTTTAACATGGACACTTAGTCCCTTACCATTTAGGTTTTTCACATGGACACCTAGTCCCCTACCATGTAGGTTTTTCACATGAAAACCTACCATTAAGGGATTTCCTACGGATGCCAGGTCCCCTACCATTAAGGCTTTTCACATGGCAACCCATTCCCCGAAAATTAAGATTTTTCACAAGACCACAAAGACCCCTAAAATTTTGGTTTGTCCACATGGACACCTAGTCCTAAACCATGTAGGTTTATCACATGAAATCCTATCATTTAGGTTTTTCCTACGGACACATAGTCCCCTACCATTTAAATCCCCTTCTATTTAGGATTTTCACAAGGCAAGCTAGTCCCCTACCAATCAGGGTTTTCACATGGACACCAAGTCCCCCGACATTAATGTTTTTCACATGAACACCTATCGTTTAGGGGTTTTTTTGTCAAGTCCAATAACAAACTCAGAGCAGGTTTGGAATACGAGTACACAGCTAAGAGCTGCGACCAACGAGTACACATCTACGAGCTAAGAGCTGCGACCTACGAGCTAAGAGTTGCGACCTACGAGCTAAGAGCTGCGACCTACGAATTAACAGCTGGGACCAACGACCTAAGACCTGCTACCAACGAGGACACATCTACGAGCTAAGAGCTGCGACCAACGATCTAAGAGCTGCGACCAACCAGCTTAGAGCTGCGACCTACGAGCTAAGAGCTGGGACCAACGACCTAAGAGCTACGACTAACGACCTAAGAGCTGCGACCAACGAGTACACATCTACGAGCTAAGAGCTGCGACCTACGAGCTAAGAGCTGCGACCTACGAGCTAAGAGCTGCGACATACGAGCTAAGAGCTGGGACCAACGACCTAAGACCTGCGACCAACGAGTACACATCTACGAGCTAAGAGCTGCGACCTACGAGCTAAGAGCTGCGACTAACGACCTAAGAGCTGCGACCAACGAGCTAAGAGCTGTTTATTCATTTCAAATAAAAATGAGTAAACATCTGACTGTCGATGTACGACCTAAGAGCCAACTTCACAGACCTATATCAAAAGTGGCTTTAAAATAATACTACGCGCCTATTTATCAGATTCTACAGTACCGTCTTGTAATCACTTCCATCACAGCGTGAGACATCTCTAGAAAGCGGCTAGTATAGCCACACCATATGATTGCATAACATGATTATATACGATTCATTGATAAAACCATCACGTGGCCCTGGTCTGAAGTTTCTAAAAATAGCTATACGGCTGGGACATTTGATGAACACGTCATTTTCATATTCTCCCCGGCTGAGTGATTATCTGCAAAAATATCGATTCAACGAACAGTTTCACAATAATTGTTGATCGTAGAATAAACAATTGTTGCTGATTGAATTAAATAAGTTTAAAATTTTAAGAAACATATGTTGCAGTATTGGGAATGTTGATAGTTTCTGGAACTACTTGAATGCGGATTCACATAGCAGCCTTAAGGCGTTCCAGGTTGCATTAAGAAATGGGCAATGGTAGTATAGAGAGGCTTACGCCTACCAAAAATGGGTACAAATGTTCACCACATCAAGACGATGTGCCATGCACAAAACCCAGGTCCCTAGCTTAAAGGTCAAGGTCACACTTAGAGGTCAAAGGTTAAAAGGCTCAAATAGGCATGTGATTCGTGTCCGCTCTGTAATTTTGTCATCTCCTATTGGATATTTATAATATTTGGTACAAATGTTCACCACATCAAGGTGATGTGCCATGTGCAAGACCCAGGTCCCTTACTTAAAGGGCAAGGTCACACGTAGAGATCAAAAGTTAAAATTCTCAAATAGGCTTGTGATTCATGTCCGCTCTGTAACTATGTCATTTCTTATTGGATATTTATAACACTTGGTACAAATGTTCACCACATCGAGACGGCGTGTTATGCGCAAGACCTAGGTCCCTTGCTCAAAGGTAAAGGTCACACTTAGAGATCGAAGGTAAAAAGGCTCAAATAGGCATGTGATTCATGTCAGCTCTGTAACTATGTCATTTCTTATTTTATATTAATATTACTTGCCACAAATGTTCACATCACCAAGACGAGGTGACATGCGCACAACCCAGGTCCCTAACGCAAAGGTCAAGGTCATACTTAGAGATTTAAAGTTAAAAGGCACAAGTATGCTTCTGGTCTGCTTTTTGTTATTTCGTTCTGGATTTTAAAATTACTTGGTTACATTCGCATTTACACCCTGACTCAAATGTAAAGGTCACACTTATGCACCTATCAATGTTTTCCCCCAGGAGGGGGGTGGCGGGCTGACCCAGGGGAATTTGACATTTTTACTGTTTCAAAGTCTAAATTCCCGCCCTAGAGCAAGGGCAATTTGTCAAAATCCCCTCACTGGGAGATGCTTTACATACCCACCGGGATCAAAATTTCGGCCAGTGTCAAAATTTCCCTGGACTCGGCACCATTCTGTCGGTCAAATTCCCACCTATCGGGAACAGCCTTCTGTCAAAAGTCCCGTGTATGACCGCCGCTCCCCCCCCCCCCTTGGGGAAAACATTGATAGGTACATTACAGACCCAGCTCTTGTCTGCTGTTAAATGTCACATTTAAGCAATTACAAACTTGTTTCAAGTTATTTCATTTGCATAGCTTTATACTTAGGTGTCTGATGACAGCTTTTAGCGGGGGCATCCGTGTCCTGTGGACATATTTCTAGTTAAATACTTTTTTCTGCTGTATGTTGGTAAAATTCATAATAAGTCAAGACAGGTAAATTTAACACATGTATCTAAATGTGCAACATTCACCGGGAATAGGAACAGTGAATTATGGGGACCAGGCTAAACGCTGTGAGCATGTCTTGAATGGTGCCAAATTGCATTTCTAATTTAAAAAAGGGGACACAATGTCAACATATATAGAGATATATGATAGAGTTGCCTATTCATGTGGAGGTCATGGCGTCATGATGGTGAGCAAAGTATCAAAGAGGTTAAAATTGTGTACATAAACTGTAAACTTTTGTATTTCTAAGTACTTACTTATTGCCCGTTATGCCCTCTAGCATGTAGGGCAGCAACTAAGTACATCAGTCCAAATGGGGCATAACATTCAACAACATGCTTGATAGAGTGCAGATGTTGTGGTCAAGACGGTTGACAAGTATGCAAAGTATCACAGCAATATGAACATGCACTTAGATATAATAGGTTAATACCTTGAACGTAAACTTACAAATTTGCACGAAGTTGAAAAAAGGGACATATTTTCGAATAAATACTTCATAGAGTTATCTACTCCTACGTACGTGTTGGGGTCATCCCATTATTCTTCCAATAGTGAAGCTACATATTCAATTCGCACTGCAGTGCATCAATGAAAATTCAATGTTGGTCAGTATCCACTTTAAAAGATAAATCATGTTGATCTTTATCCTCAAATCATGTTGGTCTTTATCCATTTTTCACACATGGGTTACTTTAAATAGTTATCACGTAGAAACGGCAAATGTAAATAACTTACTCTAAACTAAGTCTGATAGTGAAATGAATGAGCTGTATAAACAAAAGATCTTAACCCAAAATAAACAACAATATATATGTTTTATAGACTGTCAAATAAATCCAACACAAATTTTTCTAATTTTTTATCGTATTGTGTATCACATTCACAAACATACAGATAAATAGTTTTAGTTTCATGGAAGGAATGTACAAGTTTATCTTCATACAGCATCAGAAGGTGGTTAAACCCGTAGATTTTGAAGAATTGGTCGAAAATGCGATGAAAATGTAAACATACATCCGCCATTTTTCAATCATGTTGGGTATATCCAATCATGTTGTTTTATCAGGGTAACAAGGGTGATATAGCAAAACATTATATAAAGACCATCGTAAAGTTTAAAGGTCTTTTTCTAGTTCATTTTCACTGCATTGCCAATAGCCTATTGTCACAACATTAAGACTAACTCTATAATGAAGCCAGTGATCATTGCAATTGCTAGCCTTCCTGTCTCCAGGATTGTCTTGTATGTAAGTTTGACTTCACTCTTAGTGATTTAAGGAAGTTGTGTACATTTTGAAGGAACATATGATGACAGCGTGTCTACAGGTTTTGCTTTGAAATGCAATTTAAATTCTTATGCCCTAGCATCTACTGATGCAGGAGGCATATAGTGATTGTCCTGTCTGTCCATTCGTCCGTCCGAAAATGTTAACAAAAACTTTCAAGTTGTTGTAATTGAATTTTTTTTGAAGTCCATGAAATGCTTTCAAACTTGGCATACTTGTTATTAACCATTAGAAACACCTTTCATTGTCAAAGCCATGTAACACCATCAAACAATTTAACAGAATTATGGCCATGGCCCCTGATTGACTAAGTTTGTGTTTATTGACTAGGCTTTTTTCACTGGTGCGTAAGTGTTTATTGAAATCAGTCTCGTTAATATGGTAACAACTTGTGAATTTTGAAAAAAAAATGTCTAACTTTGCACAATAACAGATAAATGATAGGTTCTTAATAAATGCAACTAAAAAATCATACTGCAAAGATGTTATATTTTAATTAAGCTCACCTGAGAATAAAATGAAATTAGTAAGGTTTTTTAAATGTCAAAATGAAGTGGGAATTTAAATGTACAATTTTTGTGGTATCATGTCACACCTTACTGACTGTCAATCTTTTGTATAATTACTGTATTCAAATAACAACCTATACTGCATATAAGTCACATATTTTATGTTCGCTTGTGGGGAAAATATCTTATGTGGGCGGTGGCATGCTTTTGAACTAATTGCCGTGTAGAGCCAAAAAATTATAGATTGAAAATCAATTAAGAATGTGACATATAGTGTTTGATTTGGTCTATGTCCAATGTGTATAAGCACTGACAAAAAGTCAGTAGTTTATAACTATTTATATGAGTAACTTTATAATCTTAGGTCACAATAATAACAGGGTTTAATTGTAAAACCTGTGTTAATGTCCGCCTGTTAAGAGAGATCATTATTTCAAAACATGTCTGCAAAGACCACCTTTTCTGACCGTTTTCAAGGGTACTTGAATCAAAGTCTTTACCATTTAATAGTCCATGGAGAGACCCTATGGTACACAATTATATTCAAATTACCAACATGAAGATGGTGTACACAGTCTTTTATCTTATCAGAGTAATGTGGGTAGCTTACTCTGGAGAGTAAGGATAGCCAATCATATCACCTGTTACTAACCAAGAGTATAATACGGTGTGCTCTGATTGGTTGTCCTTATCCTTAAGTCAAGTAAGATCAATATTGAATACCACCCCTGGGCTCTAAGGCACATTTCCATTGCTATGTAGAAAATAATAATAAGAATATATTATCTGGGTTCGAGATATATGGAGGAAAGGGTTATCGGTGTTCCAGTTGCTATGGAGATGATGATAATATTTATAATAATAAATTATCTGGTTCAATGGAGTGAAGGGTTAACAATGTTTCAGTTACCATAGGGATAATTATAATAAATTGTGTTTATTGAACTGAGTTACTCAGCATGTTTATGGTGTCAATTGTCATCAAGTTAATTAAGCATGGTTTCTACATGTAACTTAAACAATAGATGTACATCATACATATGGAGTGTATACTAGCCCAATGGTTGACATGCCAATGTGTTGTAAAAGTGTTTTTGTGACCTTTTGGTTGTACATTTTTGTGTCGTTGAGCCCAGACTGATCATAGTTAAAGATGAAACATGCTGTTCACCTTTCCTATGTACATGTACGTTGTCAGTTGGCTGTCAACTAGGTAAAACTCCTTCTGACAGGCAGCTTGTGTCTACAAAAATATCGGATCAGATCAGGTAAGTCCTTGAAAGATCCTCCAGGTCTCATCTGGCAGGAAACAGCAGCAGTATGCCAAGATCTGAGGTAGCAGCAGCAGTATGCTAAGATCTGAGGTAGCAGTATGCCAAGATCTGAGGTAGCAGGAGCAGTATGCTAAGATCTGAGGTAGCAGCAGCAGTATGCCAAGATCTGAGGAAGCAGCAGCAGTATGCCAAGATCTGAGGTAGCAGCAGCAGTATGCTAAGATCTGAGGTAGCAGCAGCAGTATGCTAAGATCTGAGGTAGCAGCAGCAGTATGCCAAGATCTGAGGTAGCAGCAGTATGCTAAGATCTGAGGTTACAACAGCAGTATGCTAAGATCTGAGGCAGCAGCAGTATATGCCAAGATCTGAGGTTACAACAGCAATATGCTAAGATCTGAGGCAGCAGCAGTATGCCAAGATCTGAGGCAGAAGCAGCAGTATGCTAAGATCTGAGGTAGCAGCAGCAGTATATGCCAAGATCTGAGGTAGCAGCAGCAGTATGCTAAGATCTGAGGTTAAAGCAACAGTATGCCAACATTGGAGTCTGTCAGCTATCAATTTATTAAAGCAGTATGTTACAGCAGGTTTCAGCAGCAGTATGCTATAGCAGGTTTCAGCAGCAGTATGCTATTTAGATCTGAGTTTGATCTGGCTGGTTACAGTTACAGTATGCTAAGATCTGACTGGTTACAGTAGCAGTATGCTAAGATCTGGCTGGTTACAGTAGCAGTATGCTAAGATCTGGCTGGTTACAGTAGCAGTATGCTGAGATCTGGCTGGTTACAGTAACAGTATGCTAAGATCTGGCTGGTTACAGTAGCAGTATGCTGAGATCTGGCTGGTTACAGTAGCAGTATGCTAAGATCTGGCTGGTTACAGTAGCAGTATGCTGAGATCTGGCTGGTTACAGTAGCAGTATGCTGAGATCTGGCTGGTTACAGTAGCAGTATGCTAAGATCTGGCTGGTTACAGTAGCAGTATGCTAAGATCTGGCTGGTTACAGTAGCAGTATGCTAAGATCTGGCTGGTTACAGTAGCAGTATGCTACGATCTGGCTGGTTACAGTAGCAGTATGCTGAGATCTGGCTGGTTACAGTAGCAGTATGCTAAGATCTGGCTGGTTACAGTAGCAGTATGCTGAGATCTGGCTGGTTACAGTAGCAGTATGCTAAGATCTGGCTGGTTACAGTAGCAGTATGCTATGATCTGGCTGGTTACAGTAGCAGTATGCTAAGATCTGGCTGGTTACAGTAGCAGTATGCTGAGATCTGGCTGGTTACAGTAGCAGTATGCTAAGATCTGGCTGGTTACAGTAGCAGTATGCTAAGATCTGACTGGTTACAGTAGCAGTATGCTGTATGCTAGGATTTGATAACTCTGACATTAAAATAATTATGTGGAATGATTAAAGTGTTCCATATATAGCTGTGGTTCTCCATTTATCAATTATTTTGTTGTGTGATAAACATGTGTCATATAAATAACTCTGTATGACGTCAAGGAAGTCTTATATCATGTATTTATGTATACTGTATATCATTACTGTGTTTATTAAATGTTTCGGGTGGGCCCCTGTTTCATTAAATGCTACTAAATGTTTAGCTGAGTTACGTGGGCTGTTGGTTCATTATATGTGGCCATCCACTGTCTTGCACCATCACCTGACTGTTACCTCATGTTTGTTAAATGATTTGTTTACTTTCTGACTGCCTGCCCCCTTGTGGATACATGATAATCAAACATGGTAGATTAAGTTTGTAGGTGTCAAATATTTGATGAATTTTGTTTTGTCTCCTAATGGAGTCATTTTCCACAAACTTGGGAGACTGACGACCACGATTTACCATACATATGTAAGGATATAATGAGGTGTATTGTGATCATTTGTCTATCTTGGGCGGAATGTTGTTTATCCATAGGTATGCGGTTAAAAGTTTATCATATTTTGTTTTACCAGCTGATTTGACCTCTTGATATTGACAAAAGTTACTATACAGAGTTACAAAAACTTTGCACCTTTTTGAAAAGGGAATGTTGCGAGAATAGTTATATGTTGGTTAATGGGTAGAAGAATCGTAGAGCACATTATCCACTGCTGTTTGTGCATATATATACTCTTATATTAAAATTCACCAAAATTTATTTATCAATTTATGAAACATTTTTAGAATTTCAAAAATAGGTGTGTAATCTTTGGAACTCAGTATAGAACAGTGAACTCTAGGATACCTGTTTAAGTAATGATATTTATCGGAGGTTTGATTTTTCACTTTAGTTCGGTAATTGACTCAGTATGGATTGAATAATGATGATCGAAATACCTTAACATGTGTATATTAATTGGCTTAAAATATGTTGAGTTAATATCTAAAAAAAAAAAGATTAATAAAGTGTTTGTTATTTTATTGTTGTGAGCTTACCATATTTGGATATAAGTTTTTACTGGGATATTTCAGTGTTATAGTGAGCTTATAATAATTTAAAGATTCCCCTTTGTTTAATTACACTGTTAGAATTTTGTCTACCTCAGTTATCGTGGAATAAACATCTAGACATCTAGTTAATTCTTGTTCGAGCTCACTCGTAAGTTAAGTGCAAGTGTATTAAATGCCAATATGGCTATGGTTAATCATTTAAAGTAGATAAAGAAACTCTAATTGGATATTCAGGCATGGAATAACGTTTTAACACCCAAGGTAATATCTTAATATCTGCATCATCTAACTGTACTGTTTCTTCATCAAATATTTATGTCCAACCTTTATGATCATCAGAGTCACATGTTTAAGCATTCCCTTTCATGTGAAAGGTAGATATGTATATAATCACATAGGTTGACAATTAGGTCTCAAATAAAATATTGTTTGTTTCTTTGCCTGTTTCCTACCAACCAAAATCACCCTGTTTCCCCCAAAAAAATTATTGCGCAACCTTAAAAAAAAATTTTTTTGTGGATGAAATTCAGCAAAAGCTGTTCAATATTACGAGAGTAAACGAGAGTAAACCTACCTACCTTTATATATATTACAGCCACCCACCCATGAGTGGTGTGGTTACGGAAGGGGAAACATAAAATAATATTTTGTTTCAGGCCTTATAGCATACCGGTAATATATTTTATATATTTCTCTGTGATGTGTTTTCAATAAATTTTACAATGCGATGATTGTAGGGTGACTGTTGTAATTGTATTTTTTATTGGTAAATGATGTTAATATGACATGTTTTATTGAGGATGGCTCCCAGTTTATATCCTTCAGATTGGCTTGTTATGTATTTAATACAATATAAAATTACTGTTGATGTTTTTCAAACAGGCAATGAACTGTGTGAGTTTTGATATCAACTGATAGCAGCTTCTTCATTATAATAACTGGTATTATTTTGCATTCCCAATTTAGATCTGAAAAAAAAACTTGGACCACCAATAACATTAAGCATCTTATATTGGGAATTATACAAGCCTGGTGTGATTGGCACTTACAGGTACTTTGTTGGTATACATTTTTAAATCAAGATAGACAACTCATGGCTTTCTGTTTGACTGACACTTGCAGTTAAATTAGTATCCATCTCGATGGCCTTATAGTGTTAGCTAGGGCGTCCGCTTCAATTGTGTGAGAGGTCCTAGGTTCGAGCGCAGACCATCAGGCTTGCAGAAGTTATTATAAACGGTAGTGATTTATCTCACTTGCTTGAACTCACAGTATCCTTAGTTCTGGGCCCGATGTCCCGAAACATCTCAATCTGAGCTCAATCTCAACTCAAATTTTGTCACCTATCGTTTGATACAGTTTTCATGCGAAATTGTACTCTAAGATGGTATAACGAAACAGAAATATTATTCTGAGTTTATTACAGTAAAATTTGGAGAGCTCGAGCTTCATATTTATCTCAAATTGAGATTTGGATTTGAGCAAAATCTCAATTTGAGCTGAGATTTCTCCTTGAGATGCTTCGGGAGATCGGATCCTGGTAACTGATGGTTTGCCTGATGTCAGGATAATGTGAATCAGGATAGTCTCCATTATGGTTACGTCCCAGCGTATGCGTGTGGAGCATAATTATACCTTGCGTAAAAAATGCATATGAACTTTTGTCAAGGCGGGCAAAAAACAGTCTAGGGGCTTGTGTCCATAGGGGCTTTTTTCCTGCACTCCTAAAATACTGTTGATCTGTGGGACTAAAAGTAGAACAATGCTTTTATGCTGCGTCAGCTAATTACTAGAATACGTAAGACAAATATAGTCATTTGTTGTTTGGTCTACACAGGAAACCCTCTATCTCATGTTGCCAGTTCATTCTGCAAATAATGGTTTCTCATTTATAAATACAAGCTAAAGAATTCTTTATTCTGCATTCAAATTTATTGCTCAATTTATTTGCTTCGCAATTTGAATTTCATGTCACATGCTTTTATGTTGTGCTGTGTTTGATTCTTATGAAGAATACCAGACCTTAGTTCCGATATTTAATCGATTGACTTGATGTATGGTAGTTTAACATGTGAAAGTGTAACCTGTTTAATTCGCTCATAAAAAAATTGAAACTTTTTGAAGTTGTGAAGTTTATCGCAGAGATTATAAATGATTAAAGCACAGAACTCAGACTACTGAACACAAGATTTGAATGTGTTAATTTTTACTTGTATATTTATTACAATCAAATGCAACATATGTAGTTGTAACCTGTGAATTTAATGAAAAATAATTATTATGTTATATAAATGCATAATAGTTAAGTTTGGTGGTTTTTACAGCCTTATATATTATTTATTATTTGCTTTCAATGGATTATGGAGTTTTTCAGTGAAAATAACAGTGAAATTACCACTTTGTTATTTTCACTGTTTTAGAAGCTGGTTCCAGTATCATGCAAAAAAAGAAACGTAACGTCAACGACGCCGGGCTTTAAAATATGCGTTACGTCATCATGACGTCATAATTCTCACGTCGTGACGTTCTAATTTCGACGTGATTTTTCCAATTAAGCCAATTACGGCACATATTTAAGAGGAAGTGAGGCATATAATAAACAGAAAATTTGTTGATTTTTGGTGTAAGATCAATTTTATTTCACTCGTGATCACAGAAAATTACATTTACAAAATATTGATTTTCTGTGATCACTCGGTGAAATAAAATTCGATCTTACACCAAAATCAACGAATATCCTCTATATAATACCATGGAAGCTCTTAAAGGGAAAATTGTTCAAAATGAGCTGAAATTTAGTTAAAAATTTGTTTCTAAATTGCTTGCAAATTACCATTGATTTTATGACTGGGACAATTTGTTGATGAAGTAGTTGATTTAACTTGACGACATATCCATTTATCTTATGTTATCGCTTGTTCCTTGAGTAATTTTGTCATTACGGAAGTTGTAAAAGTCTGCCACATCTATGTATTTGCTTATTCGAATGATTGGCTGTGTGAGGAATGTGTCCTGTTTGTTTAGTAAAATAATAGCTAGGGTGGGACTCTCTAATGGAATAGATAAACTAAATATAGATAAATTGATTACATGAAACAGTGGGTGAAAAATCACAACCACAAAACGTACATTAAGTTTGTCTACTTAAGTGTCTGCTTTAAATGTGTGGACTAAATTTTTACTTTTGGCATGTGACTATTTTATTGACTTGTGGTCCAGACATAGATATACGGAGATATGGATATTACCTGTCAAACATGTTGCTCGAAGTGTGACAAATTTCCTCCAGCGTATGTCAATTTCTTACAGATTTCATCATTTCTGTTTTTATTCACACTATGCATGTTTAAGTGATTTCGATTTCTAGTAGGAGTAGTAATTTGTTATTTGAGATTGATTTTGGATGTAAATGTATTACATAAAGTATATCACCATCTGTGTTTGACGGATACCATCAGGAATGAGGTGTTGAGAGTGATTAATATAATTTGTAAAAAACTTGTTTCACAATTGACCTAAATAAATTAGTATTTATAATAAGCTATTATTCTGTACTATATTATTATGGTATGTTAATTTTGAAATTCAAAGTTCTTCGAAGGAGATTACCCAGCTCAGTGCTAGATATTCACCAGGAATATTTTGTGACCTTTGTCTATATAAAAATTCAAAATATTTATGTATTTAACTGTGACATGTTTACATACATTTTTTTGCTTCTTTGCAAGCCAAGCTTTAATATTAATAGTGTTATGGTCTTATGTAAATAAATGGTGACCCAGTTACATGGGGTGAGAGACGACATCAAAGGTAAATCTGGTAATTGTGAACCAGTCAATCGTGTCCGAGGATCGCGTGCTATACCAGTCTAGGTTAGATCATGTGATCGGTATCAGAAACAATTTGTGACAAATGAGAATACGCACCAACTTGTAACAGTGTGACAAAATAATTATATATAGATTATAGATTTAGATAAGATCTGTATGACTGTAGTTACCGTACATACGATATACCTTAGTATTCCCATATATGGTCGTAAATCCTGGTATGTATAATTGATAGTCTCAAGATGTTATTTACTTATACTGTTTTGACTCTACTTCATAGAAAGGACAATTTAAGTAGTTTCGCCTATTACGATCATTTTGATATTGTAATATATTGCTGGAGACAGAAACAATAAAAACCTGTCTGCTACTATTTTATATGTACCAATGAGGATTATATAATGGCCCAGATTTGCTGCCAAAAATTATAGATCCATTATGTTGACAGTTTCAAAGTACTGAAAAATTGATAGTCAGTGTACTCTCCTTTGAGTGCAGGTCAGGACCAATATTTGCTCTGTCAGGTTACTATTAAGCGTCATATCAAAGACAAAATAAAAATGGCCCCTCGCAATCTATCAGTGAGTGTTCTCATGATTTCTCTTCTCTCATACCTTTGTGGAGATGTGGGTGTTCAAACCCTGACAATGGTCTTTGTGATAATGTCAGGCTCTTCTCATGAATGGGGTTGAGGATTCAATCCAGTTTTACAGTTTACAGTTTATTCCCGTTTGTGTATAATATTTTTTTAACTAAAATGAAACAGGACTTGTTTGCCCTGAATGTCTAGAGCTTTAAATACATACTTACATGTATTATTTTGTACAAGTCTCTGGTATCTGGGAGTGGGGCCAGAATAAAGTCACAGCGCATGACATAAGAATGACAAATGGATGGGTGTGCCCAGAATGGAGGGATTATAAAACTATATTTATATACTATGTAAATCCACATACATTCCTATACCTTATCATAGCTTATACCATCATCAATCTGTATTTGTTCTATAAATCATACCCGTTACTTGGCTCGTTTATTGATTTGATAAATAACTTCAACATAATATCATGATTTCCAGTGGTAAAAACTGCAAATGTTGATTATAGTAGTGATAGTGACATTATATTAGTTGTACCATGTGATAAACTGCCTACCTATAGTCCTGTTCGTCCCCAGTGGCAGCAAAATGTTCTGTCCTTTGCTACGTATAATATGATAGGCCTACTCCGCTGAGCGGTATAGGGGCCATTGTGGGCCTTAAATGGTTGTGTTGAAGACTGACTCCTTGTATTGAACCAAACTGACCTTAACACTTCTGAAGATTACTCCCTTAATCATTTACTCCATACAGCCTACATGATGTTAGATTGTGCAATATGCAGCTTTTTTGGAAAAAAAAAAGAATTATCTCCCTTGTTAAAGTATTGTGTTAAGTTGATTGCTGTGATTGGTTTGTCTCCCTTTTACACACATAATTGGAAACAAATTGATGATGGACATGAGATAAGGGCATGTATGAATATCTGCACAGTTTCTATGGAGTAACGGGTCAACTGTGTGCTTAATACTGGTTCCCTGCTGTATGTTTCAACTTGTTCTCTGCTGTATGTTTCAACTGGTTCCCTGCTGTATGTTTCAACTGGTTCCCTGCTGTATGTTTCAACTGGTTCCCTGCTGTATGTTTCAACTGGTTCCCTGCTGTATGTTTCAACTGGTTCCCTGCTGTATGTTTCAACTGGTTCTCTGCTGTATGTTTCAAACATTCTTTATATGTATATTTTCAGGTGGCTGTGACTATTTACTGGCTGGGTAAAGTTGTTGCAGATAAATACAACGGACCAACATTAGATGCGAGCGCGTTCGGTGCTCTCGTGCATTCACACGGAAGCAAGGATATCATATCGGACAATTGTTATAAAAATGAAAGTACATTAATGAAAGAGGATAATAATGTGTCAAATTCATCCAATCACAGACATGCTCGTGACAGTTCGTATGATTCTTTAGGTTCGTATGAACGAGAATCGGAGTCGAGTTTTGATGAATTAGACAGTAGTGGAAATAATATGCCCGTACGTTCCGACATGAGGGAAATGAGAAGATACGGAAGCACCAGCTCGTTGTCGATGTCACGTGACCTGAGACTGTCAACAGCGAGTGGTGAGTCGACATTTTCTGACGATAAGCATGATAGCTTGTACCAGAGTTCCCCTGACCTCTCACAAGGTCAAATTCATACAAGGTCGTCATCGACCGACAGTGCGGAAGGTAACTATGGCAACCATTCCCGGCAGTCTTCGGGTAGTGCGGATTATCCGACACGTCGGTTGTCATCGAGTGCGACAAGGAAAGCCAGTACGTCTGCACCAGATCCTTTACAGTTTGTGAAATTAAAAGGAGCTGATAATCTAGCATTGACCGCGAAGAAACAAATAGAAGCAACGAAGGAAGTGAATTTAATGAGAGGAAAGATTGATAATGCAGCAGCTACTACTGTACCAGAGGAACCTGATTGGCAGTCTGTAAGTATATATACCTACACCACAGGTACCTGTATCATTGATCAATAATAATACTTTTTAAAAAATCTGTTAAAATATATATTTTTATTTTTAAAAAATGGTGTGATTTTTTAAAATTTTTTTTATTATTTATCAGTGATACAGTTACAAGTGATGAACTTGACTTCAAACTTTTAATAAATAGCTATTTTATTTTATTGCACCTATCACAATTTAACATGACGGTCATCCAACTCAGACCTGACTCCCATTGACTTAGTCTGACCTTAAGAAGTTTCACTACTTGAAAGGAAAGGTGGTAATATAGTCTTCACTTAATTAATAATTGTGTAAAATTTGATTCTTGGCTGTAAGATTAATTACAATGATTAGATCAATTGTGGTTGCATTTTTGATGAAATCTTTTAAGAGAATGTGTCCTTGGTGTAAAATGATCCATTTCATTTAAGTACATTGGGTTATTCGTTTATTGTATATCATTTATAAAATATGAGTATATAGTTGTTTATCAGGAGCATCTTAAAGAGTCTCGTTTAAAGGAACCCATGCATGCACAAAAAGTAAACAGAATATTAAATTATACATACATGTATATAGACACTTAATCAGCTGGTAATACCCAACAGAGCGGGAGGGCGGGGTTGAAAACTGATCAGTAAGTGAAAGTCACACTCTGGAGCCTGTACTAAAAGCACTTCATAGCACTCTGTTTGGGTTCTTCCTATTCAACTTAACATTAAAAGGTTGAATAACCTCCCTTGTAAAGTGCTACAAAGTGCTTTTTCTAGGCAACAGACCTGAGGGTTAGGAGCAGTAGAGGGCCTTAAAATGACAAGAACAAATGATTTTATCGCTGGAGTCCAATTAATCAAGTCAAATACATGTTAGTAAAGGTGAATCATCGTTAAATGTCATTGAGCCTTTTCAACTGGACCGGTTCATGGAGCAGTTTATTGTCTGGTTCCAGCAGTTAATTGTTTGGTTCCTGTCCCCACGCTCACAGTACTACTACGATAACATTTGGAATAAGAACCAGACTATAACCTGCACCACAAAACAGTCCAGTCCAAAAAGGCCAATTGTCATACATAGATAATGACAGCCCTGAAGCCCTTAGTGTATACCGGTGCATATATTGTTCTCAATAATTTTAATGGTGTCGTTATACAAGTAAGCATATGATTCATAATATAACCGCAAACACCATACATCTATCAACAGCAGTACAGTCATGATCAGGTGATGTTGCATGTGAAGTTACAAAACAACATTAATGCTCAATTAATTTCTTTCTATGTCTTCATACATTTGGACTGATACAAACATCACTGATACATCTCGAAAAGATATCTTGGCTGAATCAGTTTTTGTCAGACATGTTTGCCATGCTTTGCATTACTGTAAACCAATTTACTTTCGCGAATACTAACTTTCGCGTTTTGCTGATCATGGGCAATATTCGCGAATACAAATTTTCGAATTTTCAAGTTTCCTGCAGTGTCCATATTAATGTTTTTAGCACTTTCACGTTGACCTGATTTCATGAAATTCTACCATTCCCTAAACTAAATCGCGCGAAACTATTTCTAGGTTTACAGTATAAGTTTATAGTTATATCAGGTACTGGGCATGGGCATGGTCAGCAAATTGAAATTGGGACCAGAGTTTGTGTCAACTTATCTCTTTATATAAAGTTTTTGATAATGTTAATTAACATTTAGTCCATAAATCCAGCACTATTCTATTACAAGATGGGCTTGAATGTGTACCATATGTAGCCTTTTTGGCAATGATCAAGGATTATCTCCCTTGACAAGGTGCCTTGCTAAGTCCATTTTTGTAATTGGATTGTCTCCCCTCCGTACTCAATATCAAGAATGATCTCCCTTGACAAGGTGCCTTGTTAAGTCCATTTCTGTAATTGGATTGTCTCCCCTCCATACCAAATGTGATATCAAGAATGATCTCCCTTGTTGTAAGTTGTAATGGTAACCTGTTTTCTTTAACTGGATTACCTCCCCTTCATACTCATTTTTTTCATTCTTGGAAAATTATTGTAATTTGACATGGGATAGGGGCGTGAATTGAAGTAAATAATATATGTAGAAAAGGGTGAAGACTCCCTGGCCTTGAGAGTTTGATCATTAATTGTATGACTTTTTTCATATTTTATCTACCGGTACCTTGAAATTTGATAATTAACAATGTCAATTATCCCCCATGTTTGGTGAAGTTTACCAGTTCTTTATGGTTAAGTTATTACTGGTTAGGTCAAACAGTCCAAGAAATCATGTTAGGTGAATTGGCGGCCTGTATAAAACCAAACAATTGTTGAGAAACTAAATGTTATACCCTAATAAATGCCGAGCATAGCATAGCATTTATTTGCCAGTCGGCTTTCTGCTGACATAAGGCAGGCATATGAGTACCTCTACCGGTTATTGAACCATCAGATCATCAGATTAGACAGCAAGCACTTACCACTAAGCTACAGAGACCCACTAATCAATGAATCATCTACCTGGCAGGTTAGGGACACTGTCTAGCTGCTTCATGTCACTTCTCACCTCACATTGAGTCATCATAATAGTAATTGGTTCAAGTAGTAAAAATCCTTGACAATTTGTTGAATTTTCAACCGATTTTTGTGAAACCTGTCCTTTTATTGACCTAATATATTTGAATGAAGTTGATATAATGATAATGTTTTGTATAGATGGAGAGCCGACCCCCTGCTGTCCGCAATAGTATATATTCTCATGCCAGTACATACTTTTGTTATATCCTCGATTTAGAAAGAAAAATTATAGATATTTTCAACGATTAAAATCAGTCTGGTGCGCAAAAGTGTGACGTTAAAGATTTAACGCAGGTGCACACAATTGTTGTGTTATTTCTGTTATAGATATTTCTATGGAATGTTTTTGTGAGTGAATGTACAGTAGAATTGGTAAATTAAATATTTTATTCTTTTTGTAATAGACTTTTTTGGCTATAAACTTTAAAGCAGGTTAGGATTGTATTTTAATAGGTCATTATCTCCCCATTGACCTCCGATTTGTATCTGCTTATAAATATCAATTAATTTTAATTAATTTTGATGTTTCCATGTACAAATGTACACGTTTATTTTAAGAATTTCTCAAGTTGTTTTTCATCTGTTTTTGTGTAATTGATCTTTAAAAACTTTTTGGAATAATGGTAGAAATATACAGAAGCCCACATCATTGAAAAATTTCAATGAAATGATATACGCTATATATAATAATCTCGAACATTCTGATCACTTCGGACTTATACATTGCAATAAATAAATTTACAAGTATATTAAACGAAGATAAACAGAAATGGCCGAGCTTTCACGATTGTAATTATACCCCAGCACAACGAGTTGTAAGGGGGGGCTATACTGGATTCAGCTTGTCCGTCCGTACGCACCCACTTGTAGTTGTGGGGTGGGGAACAATCGGCTATATTTAGATTCTATTCATTCCGTTGCTTACGGGGTGCAAAATGTTGCTTATGGGGTTTTACAAACAAAAGATTGAACAAAAGAAAACCCCACAACGTCAAGTCAGGGAGAGCGTCCGTCCGTCTGTCTGTCCGTAGACGCATTCTTGTGGACACGACTCCTCCCTACAGTTTTGGCAGGATTTTGCTCAAACTTTCACAGATGAACAACCTCAAGATATAGATGTGCATGAAGAAAGGAGTTTGCGCTGCGATGATTTTTTGCAGAATTATGGCCCTTTGCCGGCGGGGGTATATTAGTCTGCCGAATGGCGACAGCTCTAGTTACAAGCTGCCTTCTGTTCATTCCAGGCCTGAGTGACTGACTTTAAATGGTTGTTTATTCATGTCATAAAATTAGTAGTGTAATATAAGAAGCCTTATTGTTAGACATCAGTTTATTATTTTAATTTAAATATTACTATGTATGCTTATAAAGTATGAAGTCATATTGCCTCCTGCTTCACTGATAATGAAAGAAATAGGAGTGTTTTGTTGTCGAATACGGTTAGCAAGTCGTTGACAGCTGACAGAATAAACACTGGTATATTATCCGTCTACTCAAGTTGCTGAACAAGTTTTTTACGAAAAAATCTGATAACCGTGTTATAAATTTTGAACTATTGACAAGTCGCGTCTTTATTCTGATTGGATGTTACATATTTGGAATTCTTCTGCACGGAGGAGTTAACGGTACTTACATTGAATGTTGGGTAAACAATAGAATCATGCACTTTTACCACTTTAGGTACACAGCTGTGTGTTTGTATATTTTAAATATATGTTATTTTTGTATGGTAATACGGTGTCAAAACACGTCTGCTCGTTATAGGTTTTATTTCATAATTTAATTGAAAAGAAAATATTCTAAAACTAACAGAGATTTTGAGAAAGTACTTATAGATTCTATTGGTAGGAGTAATTGAATGTAATCATTAACAGCTAACTAGGGGTGGAACAATACAAAAAAAGTGCAGAATGTTGCATCAGAAGTCAATTGAAATAAATCAAATATTGCGCTGAATACTGAAAAGTTTTAAAAATAAACTTGTCTGCGCATTTTATTTTGCAGAACCAAATATCCCCCTTATATATTTCGGAATCCATATCATGCATATACGCATATTCATTCTTGTTGTACAACAGGCTGCGTGAAAACTTTAAAAACCTGTCTGTCATTCGGACCGGTCAGGACCGACAGTTTTTGCGAAGCCTGTACAAAGATCTATTTCTTTTACAGTAAGAAAGATTGTTGACACCATCATTGGCACATAGTTTTACTTTGTACATAATGTAGAATCTGCATAGTGTTAATTATTCTTACATGTATGTTTCAGAATTTTAACAACTGGAAAACTAAACGTCGTAAGTCATCATACGCACGTCTAACGGACGACCTCGAGGAAGAACCTGAAAAACGTCAACAACAGAAAACTTTCTCACAGATAATGGCGGAAAAGTGAGTTTTAATGATATCCATGCCCCTACCATAAGTTGTAGGAATATACAGATTTAACTCTTGCCCATACATCAGACTGTCCAAAGATGTTGAGTTCCACATAATTTATATATTACACAGGCACACGGTGTTGTTGATTTAAATAAAATCTGAGTACCTTCTTAAATACCAGAAGGTCGCTCAGCTGACATGTTTTCAAGCAACGGAAGTAGAAATATTCACTCTGTTCTTAATTTTAACCGAGCGCATTCGATCGTACAGAAAATAATGAAGGAAAATAAATGTATTTGAACACAATTAGGATAGAAAATGGATAAAACCTGTGTATTTTGGATTCGTAAACATTTAATCAACCGTCCTCAACTGTCAACAAATTTTGGCGGAATTCGTAAATAGTGCCGAGAAATTTTGTTCAAAGTGTTTGGTTCCCGAGCGTATGAGCGTAAAAGGAACGTGTAGTCGGGTTACCGGTAAAATCGATTCGTGAATATTTCTACTTCCGTTGCTTGAAAACATGTCAGTTGAGCGACCTTCTGGTATATTTAAGAAGGTACTCAGATTTTTTTTTAAATCGACAACACCGTGTGCCTGTGATGTATTACACATCATTTTTCAATGTTTGTATACTTCCTTGTAGCAATGGAATAATTCTAGATTAAAACCTTTTACTTGCCATTAATGTCCCTTAGGCGCAACAAAGTTGTATCTCTCTATATTCTCTCTATGTTCTCATGGGCCAATTGCTTAACTGTTTTTGTCTCGCACTTATAACCATGGTCGGATTTTAATGAAACTTCACGTGAATACTAGGTACCAAGCCTTGATATGCATTTTGTCTAGAACTTTGGTTACCACGCTTAGATATGCATTTTGTCTGGAACTTTAAGTTGGATGAATTTTGCCAGAGTTATTACCCTTTGTGGGAGACATAAGAATTTGTGTCAAAACCCCTTCTAGTTTCGACATGAACTACCTATTTATTAAATACTTTACAGAGATAAGAGGAGAAGTTTAGGTCCTATGAATTTTTACCCGCTGGAAGATGATGATAGCGGTATTGGTGTGAAGGTACAAGATTCAAACATAACAAAGTCAACTAGCAAAACAAACCAATCAACACCTAAGGTACGTTTAATGTACTACATTATTATATACTTATCTCTGTAACCCGACTTCTGTCATTTCCTGTGTTCAGCAACATGAAATTTTGAAGACACAAACTCACGAACGATTGGCATAATGCTAATTGGTATGGTGTTAGCATTTTGAGGCAAATTCAGCAAGACAAAATATTTTAATCAAAATAATAAAATTTCAGAGACAAAACTCAACTTTTGTATCATCTTTTTAGTGTCAGGTTGTATTAACACTTACTATTGTCTTCCTTAGTATGCTTATGTTGGCTATTTATAATGACAAAGACTGGAAAGAAATTAATCGGCCCAGTTGTTGGATAATTTCCTTGCACATAGACACAACTACAGAAGGGCTACGAGTAACCAGTTTTCCGCCTTTTGCTTGTTCCTTATTGTGATCAGCATCAGACATATATAAGCATTATTTTGATCCCCTGTGTGATCGTCTTTATAGGCATTTCACATTACCAACAAAAACACACAAAATGGCAGCAATGAGACGTCTTAATCTGGTAAAAATAATTCACTTTACTTAATATGAAACTGTAGTGCACAGACAGTCCAAAGCCACACAGAAACAGCGACAGCACCTAACATTGTATGTACATAGTTTACAATAAGTTGCGATATCTTTACAAAAAATTTTATGACTGTTTCAGAGCAAAAAGTCCAAATCAGAAGAAGTTGCACCATGGGCACAAGGTTCTAGCGGTGATGAAAATAACAGCCAATCAGATTCTGAGACTAATAATAGCCACCAATCAGGTGACACGGATAGCGTGTTCTCAGACAAATCAACACCAAGTAAAATTTTAAGTGACGACGATTCATGGGTGAAAAAAACTAATCCACAAACTGTGTCTAATAAATTGTCCGGACACGTGAAAGCAACACAAAGACCGATTGGTGATAGTAGAAAGTTATGGGAGAACAACGTGAACGAATCTCAAAAAAAGGATGATAAAAAAATACGAGATCTTCCGACAAATAGTGCTAAAAAAATAAAAAGTCTCGCTGAATCTTACGAACAGAAGGATAAAGAGGCGAATGCTGTTCCCATAGTGACAAGGAGATCGGAATTTAACCGTTCATCGCTTTCGAAGTCGTTGGATTTAAGTGATCATAGTTATTCGATACCATTCTCACCAAGTGATAAGAAACCGTCATCTCCATTGTCACCAAATGCTCCTAAAGCTCTGTTACCACGGGAAAATAGATTTTCACATGGTGATGACAGTCCACAGCAACAGAATTCTACTCCGAATAATTCCAACAGAGTAAGTACTTAGTACTCGTGGTTTTATCAAGTTTTGTGTCAAATGCTTTAATACTATTATATATGTCTCATGTATTTATAATGCTGAATAAAATCATTCCTTAAATATCCACATCTCCCCGCCACCTATTTTTTCATGCTGTCTCAAATCTTTTATATTTCATGCTTTAAAAATTCAAAATGAAAGCTCTAGTCCTTGCCTTATGTACCTCCTGGCTCAACATAGACTAGGTAGATAGGTGTAAAAATTCAACATTCATGTACATTCATAGGATTTCAGCAGATTTCAACAATCAACATGAGATTGATATTTCAAATTCAGCATATGAAAAAGAGGGTGGGGGAATTAGGAATTAATTTATTATGGCCTTTAAAGGAGTTCTTGTGAATGTGATGACTTACTTAACCAGATATATAATTATAGTATTAATGTTTGGTGGTGGAGGTGTGATGTATAACCATTTAAATTTGGCAAATTCAGCCATCTAAATTTGGCAATATTTATAGCAAACTCAGTCATTCATATTTGGCAAGATTTATAGCAAATCCAGTAGTTCAAATTTGGTAATATTTATCAAATTCTATTAAGCAAATTCAGGCTTTAGATTTCGTGATATTTAGCAAATTCAGCACAAAATTGAGAAAACTAGACATATGTTTTCACTATGTATACTAGATGCGTAGAAAATCAATCATTCATACATGTTTTACAATAGACTGATTGAAAATCTATTATATGTAACATTCTAGTTTCGCAATGATAAATGGTGAAAAAACATAACCCAGGCATTGTCAAGATGTGCACTGTAAAACTGGATATTTCCGCAAGTCTAAAAGTTTGCAAATTTTGGAATTTCAGATAACAGTATTTAGTTTGTGGAAATATTAGCGATTGATTGCATTTGGTTGTAGCATTCTTTGTTGTCAAAAAATGTTTGCAATTTGTGAAATTCGCTATTAGGTATTTCCGTTGTAAAATTGGTATTAATATTCATGGGGGATTATTTTGTTGATAAATCAACATCCAAAATATGTCTTCCATTGTTTTAATCCACAAATTTACAATCCTATAAAATGCAATTTTATCTGAATCCACAAAATTTAACACTCACAAATATGAATTATTTTTCAGGGCCAGTAAGTGTTTTTCTTATGTAAATGAATCACTTACATTTATCATTATATATTCTGTATGATATTGATGTGTTTAGGATAATACAAAGCCATCTATTATATTATATACCAAGGGAATGTTTGCTTTCAACCAGATCATATATTGAATACTAGCTGTTTTGTTTATACAGAGATAATAGATTAAAATAAGAATTAGACTATGACCTAGTTTCTGTTATGTAGCCGACAAAAATTCCAGTTTTCTGATTTTTGCTGCCATCAGCACTTTCCAAGTTGTTTTAAAACATGAGTCAACCAACCCATGTCTATCAAATTGGGATTGTTTGTGTGCAAATGTGACATATTTCAGTTAAACAACCATGTTTTAGTGTGAGCATAGTTTTCAAAATTTGAGTCCATTTGATATTGTTAGCTATGATCAGTTATCATTTATTCATAATAATGCCTAATTTTGAGTTCAAACGAAATTTCTGTACTATTACTGGTCAAAAGAAAGCAATCCATGGTATAGGTACAATTATTTGTATTTTTCTGTGTTTATAGAAAATCTAGAGTTATCTATATTGTACGGAACTATTTACATGGTACTCATGAATATCCTGTGCTTATTCTGTTGCCCAATCAAAACGTTCTTACAGTATAATAACACAAGCACATGATGTTTGATGAAGGCAGGTAAATAACTTCGGACACTAATTGAATTATAATGGTATTGTCATTGATTGACTCTAGATTTAAGTTTTAGATTTAATCATGGCCTTTTATATACTAATTGGGCACCAAATATATTATACATTGATCACAATAATTATATACAAATATTTTGCAGTGTTATATAATTATGCCTTTCCTATTCTATTATATGATTTCTCTATTTTCACAAGCTGTCAGTAAGTGAGTCCACCAGGTATAATCATACTATTCCTTCCCATTCTATGACTAAATCAACTACATTAACATTAAAGGCATCAGGTTCTTCGGAAGTTTCATCTAAACGTTCACCTCCTAAGACTCCACCAAAACCATCCAAGAATAAAATAGCCGCTGCTAGATCTATGTTTGAACAAAGCCAACCAGGAAATGACACTACAGAAAATCATACTGATGTGAAATTGACTCAGCATAAACTTGTCTTTGATTCTAAACGTGACATTAAAGTTCAAAGTCCATTTACAAAGTCTAAAGTCTGTGATACAAGTAATACTCATGAATTTAAAGATGGCTTAAAAGATACAGTTGAAAACAGTTACAGCAATCGTGATTCGAATACATATTTGTATAAGGATTATGTTGAAAAACAGTCTGAACAAGTAGAAAGTCCAATAAATTCAAATGAGGATAGAAATAGAAATCCTAGAAGGCTTAGTGACCTGCAAATTATACCAGAAGATACCACTGAAGTTAATCATCAATTAAAATCCAATTATGTGGAAACAAGTAAGGCACAACTTCCCGTTGATGTTGACACAGAAGATAAGAATGACTTTGATAACTTTAAGCCTAATGATGACAGTACTGAATCAGATGCTACAAATTCTGATCATGGTGATATTGAACATCTAGCTGGACAAATTGTTGACAGTGTTATTGAAAATGTGAGAAATGAGAACAATGTGGAACTTCTCTTTTACAAGCAGAACTCGTCTAATGAAGATAATTCTGAAGTTCTAAAGTTAGAACAGGAACAGAGTGAGGCTGATGATCTATCTAAAGGTGGAAATTATTCTAATAATGTCAATAAGTCAGAGATTGCTTTTCAGTCTGAATTTTCTAAATTAGAAAAACCTATGGAACATGTATTTGGGTCACCTAGATCGCCTAGATCACCTAGATCGCCGAGAGCTCCTGCCTTACCATCAAGTGCTGTTCCAGACATCATTGTCAGTGGTATAACAGATTCAGTAAATGGAGATGCTCTCAATAAATCATCAGATTGTTATGAACTATTGCACCAGCAGGGATATGAAGTGATCTCACCTGGAGAAGACCTTGAAGTAGATGCAAGAGATATACCTGATGCACTTGAGGTAGATGAGAATTTAGAACAGGAATTGGACCCTGACTATCACGAAGCTGTTCAGCCTGCACCTAGTGACACAGAAGCAAGTTTCAGTTTTAATTCACCCCAACTTTAGTGTACCAAATAAACATAGACTTAACCCTGATTGTCCTGACACATTGTCACTATGCACCTCTTGTTCATGTATACAATATTTAAACCTATTAGTTGCCCTCGTCAATTAACTGCATTTTCGATTGTCATTAATGTTGTCTGGCATGTAATTTCTTTCAGTTTGTCATATTTTTGTTGAATATCTAAACTAAATAAATGTAATCAGTAGTTGAAACCATAGTGTAGAATTATAATACTGGTTTTGAATTGTCTCCGTGAAACTCATTAAATCATTATGATTGCTGGGAAAGACTTGTGGTGGTGATATTTTAATTTCAAAATTCCCAATTTCAAATTGTAAAGTCATCAAGTTGAAATAGTGAAATATTGAGGGAAAAAAGTGAATTCATGTTTTCACTTCACGATCACTTCAAAGTTTATTTTATGATTTTACGATTTGAAATCATGAAATTCAAATGTCTCCACTCTGTCTTTCTTGGATAACTACTGTAACTAAATGAACAAACATTCTAATTATCCTTTGTCTCCCTTGTTATCCTTAAGCAGGCCCCTAATTTCTTGACCTCCCCAAACTCTGGCCCCTAATTTTTATTTCACACTATCAGCTCCTTGCTCACATTTTAACCAATAATTTACCGTTATTTTATTATTTATATTAGTTTGTAGGTGATGGGTTTGAACATAATTGTGACACAAAACTGTCTATCTGTGTTAATTTCATGTGATGTCATAGTTGTTTCGATGCCACTTAGTGCCCTGCCTGTTGGCTTATAAAACCAACAAATCGGTACCAATGCTTGTCCTAAACATCCCATGAATTTTTCATAATTTAGCAACAGGATAAATAACATTTTGATACATGTTGTATTTGCATACTGGACTAATATATGATTCTTTCTTCATTGGTTGTGTTTAGTATAGATACAAGGGGAGAGCGATATTGGTTTGGTGTCATGCTTATCAAATTGTGTGTAGTATTCATGTACATACAGTCTCATATCAGTGACTGCGTCTATTTCACTTAAACTTGTCAAACTTTTAAATGTAAGCGGAAGTTTTTAATGGCCGAGTTTATTGAAAATTGTAAATATGTATGAAACTTTGATAAATTTTGTATTATCGTGATGTTGACCGTTCACTTATGTTGGAGTCCCTAACATGCCAACACAATGTCATTTAATCCTTTTAGGCACATACGGAAACATACCAGTATGGTCAAATCTGACAAAAGTTACATAATGATAAATAAAATATCACTCTCACGGTGGCCTTATTCGAAGCATCATTGGCATGGTAGTTACCTGTTGCAGGGTACATAAAAGTTTTAATTGCCCCAATAGCCAGCCATGTTAGTAACAGAGTGTCCAATTTGAGTGTGACCATTTTTTCGGGTACTTGACCAGGCCGCAATTTATCAAAGCCATTTAAACGTGTTCTGGTAATTCACTCTTGTTTTATGCTCAGCTCAATTTGTTCTAGGTTAAACTGCTGAATGGGAATAAAACAATATTTTAAAAGATGTCAATTATTTCTAGGTCCATTGTTTGGAATCAGGCTCTGTGAAAACTGTCAGTCCTTTAGTCCTGACTAACAAATTTTTATTTGCACTGACTATTAGCCGTAAAGGAACATTCACTCATTTGACTAATTTGTACTAACAAGTTGAAAAACTTTATAATGTTGCGCCAAGAGTTGTGTCTTGCAGTCGTTGAGAAGCTAACCTTGTGGTAACCAAGTTTTCTGTATGATGCATTCAGGTCATGTAGACATTATGTTGATTTATCTTTTTGTCTACAGGTTGAAATCAGCAACTGAAACACTTCCTATCATGACGCATTAAACCACCCAGCGATACTTAAATAATGACAATGACTCATTGAATGCATGATTCTGTCTGAATATAAATGTATTACAAATATGGAAAAAAATTAAAGACTTCATATAGGGCCTTTTAAATATAATAGAAATAAGGACTTTTGTTCAAGTTTAGAATATAAAAGCTGCAGTTTTGTGGTTGTGTGAAGAAATATGAATGAAAATTTCACAAGCTGTCCCCGAAAAGTTATGCATGCCTTGATGAAAGATTGAAGACATGAAAGATATAACATATAGGAATTTTCATTGAATGCATTGAGCATGACTTGATTGATGTGTGTTCTATTGTTTGCATGAAGTTGTTATCTATATAATGATGATTGAAATGTAAGTGGCATGTGCATGCCCGCTGAATTTGTTTGTCAGTTGTGTAATAATATTCTATGTATGTATACATATATACAGTACATCCTCTTTAGAGCAACACCCATTGGAAACACAGAATTTGGTTGTAAGTCCCCTACCGGTTTTTGACCAGAGGGGACTATAGGTTTGCACTCTGTCCGTCCGTCAGTCAGTCGGTCAAAAAATCTGGATCCTGACATAACTAAAACAGTTTCCGAGCTAGGTTTATGAAACTTGGTATGTGGATAGGGGGGGGGCAATAATGGGATTATGCACGTCTAAAATATTTTGATTCTGGCAAAATTGTGGTTACTATGGCAACAGAAACATTGAAAATGGCTTCAAACGGGTAGAGGACTTCTGTATTGCTTGCAATTCTTAATTAACTTGTTATTAGTGAACCACCATGAACTGAGACTTGTAAGACTAGAATCAGCAAATGCTTGGAGTCTCAGTTTAATATGTGGTCAGATAATACTAAAAGTACAAAAGTTGCTCTGGAGAGATAAATGGCTACTTCTGGAACAAAATGATTATGTTGCTTTGGAGAGGTTGTTGTTCTATGCAGTGTCGCTCTGGAGAGGTTGTACTGTACATGTAATAGAAATTGGATCATAATATTTTGGAATAAATTTTATTGATGGTTATAATATTAACATTCACATGCTGTTACAGTTAATTTTGAAATTTGAATAATTAATACTGGTAATCATACTGTGAACCCTCATTAATAAGACCACCCCTGGACCCTTTACAAATGTTCACAGTGTATGTTCAAGGCCTGTATCCAGAGAACAAAAAGCACCAAGGCAAAAAAAATTCTAGGATATATTAAATTTTATGGCTTTATTTTACTCAAATTCGCCAAGGTAAGTGCTTTGCTGTGCCTATGCGTTGGTCTTTATTGTCAGCAAAATATTGGAAATAGATCTTAATTTTGAGGTGGTCTTAATTTTGAGGTTTAACTGTTTCAAATTGATTTTCAGATATAGGTACGGTATGTATATACTATGTAAGCCTAGATTTTCAGTTGCAAGGGAAGTAACCTGTAAAATACTACAAATGTTGGGTTATTAAGAGTTGCTCCCCTTGTCTAATGTGAAATTTTATAACAGACTATATTACTAAATTATTTTCTTCTTTGGTATATTTTACAGAAGTTTGCCGAAAAGACGATCAAGATTAACCAGAAACCAAATAATGAGAGAGGTTTCGGTTTCTTTCTTTCTGGTGGTGTGGAGAAAAAACAACCAATCACTGTACAGAGGGTTTCACTGGGTATGTATTCATTGTCTAATGCACCAACAAATATTGTAATATTTTCATATAATCAAAGTGTTTAATTGATATTGTTTAATTGAACTGCTACATTTTGCAGCTGCCTTGTGGGCGATAGCATACTGTGTTATTAAAATAATGAATTCAGGATTTGTTCTTATGGCACCTGAAACAGACTTGCATCTTATTTTCAGGATTGGGCATATTATGCTTTAGGATATAGGTCCGTGAATGTTATGAAAATCATTATATGAAATCAGTATTGAGTTAAAAATGTGTACAAGCTGCTACCATGGTAAAGTGGTTAGTGTGTTTGATTTTAATCTGGTCACAGTGGTGGTCGGGGTTCGATTCCCAGTGGCTGCAGGTCATACCGATCCTTGAAAATTTGACAACCATGTCAATTTTCCTCCACATGTGGAGAAGTTGCTGGTTTCTTGTGAAAGTGAGTACTGATTAGGGAACAGTCCAGGGAAACTGGCTCTAAACGTGAATCAGCCACCATGTACATGTATATAACTAAAACTTGGTTGTGAAATGTCTTAAACCCAAATAAACAAATATAAACATGACCTTATTTCACCTTCAAAAATGGCGGCCAATTTAAAACGAGGGTGCAAGGTAAATATTGTAGATGTGGGGACTATGTACTGACTTGTAAACCATGAATAATGTGTGTACAATTGTTATAACTAAACTAATGCAGGAAGTGTAACAAGTGAAAATGATGATGTTTTTCTTGACGACCCTGACAGTAAGTGAACAACAACAACAACAACAACATAACATTTCCATATCTTGTTAACATTTTATGTTTTTGTTGCAAATCACAGCAGCAGACTTTACCACCCTATTTTCTACCCTGTAGTTTTCCAGTACTGTATCTAACACCAAACAGCTTTGTAGGAATGGGCTTGGTGTTGAACACTGAGGTTGGAACTCACTGGTGTTGGCAATTACAGCATCATGCTGCATATCATTATACAGTCAGATCTCGATACAACGACGCTGTTTGTTTCCAAGAAAAGTGTCGTTATAACAAATATGTCGGTATACTGGATTGATACAAAGAGCATTTTAATACTATTGTCCCCAAATTTGATGTCGGTAAAATGAATTTGTCAGTATATCGGATGTCGTTATAGCGAGATCTGACTGTACTTTAAAATAACAGAAAAGTATTTCACCTACCTTAGGCACCAAAGTATGTTAAATGTAAGCATTTGTAATCAAAAGTCATCAAAACTGAGTAGTCATCATTTTGACCGGTGCCACTTTCATGCAGAGCCTTTTGTGCTGCATTTGTACCTTCACTGTTTAATTTGTAATCATCTTTTGGTATTATTTTTACTGCAGTGCATTTGACACTAAAGTCTGGTACATTACTTGTATCAGGCTATGGCAAAACCAAAATTTGTTCAATACCAAAGCATGTTCAACACCAAAGTATGTTCAACTCATACCAATGTCTATTCCTACAAAGCTTGTCCTGCAGTTTTAGTGTTAGAAATCTTAATAAATGTAGACCCAGTCTACCATGTCTTAAATTTGCTTTTTTCCATCATTTCCTGTGACTTAACCCTGTCACTAAAATGAAAATAATTATCTATTACACACATTGGAAAGGAAAGATCACTGATTGTTGATGGATCATCCATTGTTACATGTTGCTGTTAACTTGTTAACATTTTTATGTGCCCCAAAAAATTTTCAATGGAGCATATAGTTGCCGCTTTGTCCGTCTGTTGGTCCGTCAAAACTATAACACCAGTCCTATTGATTTGAAACTGTGCCGGTGCATAGACCTCATTGATGGGAGACGCAGTCTGTAAGAACCATAACTCTTTATTGCATATTATTTGAGTTATTCCCCTTTATAATTTTTCATACTAAATTCTTGCTCAGGCTGTAATGCATACAGTATTGGAGATATCAATTTGAAACTTCATAGGTGAATAGATCTCATTAAGGTTAAGTGCAGTGCCCAAGAACCATAACTCTGTTATGCATATTTTTGGAGTAATTGTTTATGACAAACACCTGTTACGGGAGCATCACCTGTTTCTGACGGCTCTTGTTTACACTTCTATTTCTTTACGTACTTTAACCACAGGGGTGGGGCTTGGTGTGGGATTCGAACCTACACTGTGTCACTAGAACTATGTGACTTTGTTACTAATGTATTGTCAGTTTGTCCTGCTTCAGTGTGCTCACATGTGTTTGTCTATTGTCACATTTTATTTAACAGTTTCCATATTGTAAAGGAATTTAAAAATCCGCATAACCCTTTGACGGAACTCTGATGTAGCATATCCTGAATTCCGTCTTTAGCGTTATGTGGGTTTTCAGTTTCCTTATTTCAATATGAAACTTTCAACAGAACTGAAAAGCAGTGTATCAATATCATTACTATGTTATTTTCATTATCTCAATGTTCCAAGTCTTAATCAATATTATTATTTATATTATTTATTGTTAATAGTTCTGGGTTACAAATTAGTTTTTATTTATGAATGCTTGTTTATTCTAATGAATGTGTCTTGATGTCACTACATGTACACCATAATTATTCACTATGTTTGTAGTTGAATAAACTTGCATTGATCCAGGATTGTAGCAAGTTGAAGTCTGACCCACTGATATTTTGACAAATTGTAGTCAACACGAGGGCTAAGAGTTCGGTCAGGCTCCCCCACCTCGGAGAAAAATAGCTGATGGGACTCCCTGAGACAGGAAGGTTAAGCTGGGTCTGCGCATGATGAATAAAGACATGGTTCTTCAGAAAGTTTGCCATGTTGCTATGGTAATAATATTACTGTTGTTATGGTTACAGGTAGCGCTGCTGATGTATGTGAAGTGGAGGCTGGAGATGAACTGCTTTCAATCAATGGTAGAGATGTAACCAATCTAGCATTTGCACAAGTTCAGGGTATAGTTGACCATAGTCTGAAGAGAGGAGAAATAGTTTTAAAGATCAAAAGATTTACAGACGAAGGTAAACTTCTATCATTTGAGTATTTTGCTGACACAGAGAGTCTCCTGAGCACATTTCTTAAACTTGCTGAAAAGTTTAGTTAACCCTTTACTCAAAATGCTCTACACTATTTTGGTAAGAGAGATTAGCTAGATTGTGTACATATCTCAATTTGCAGCATTTTGTTTCAAATATCAAGAGTGATCTCCCTTGATATATTGTCTTGTTAAGTCAATTTCTGTAAATTTGATTGTTTCCCCTTATTTTTCATTATTGAAAAATAATTGGTGATGAACACTGTAATATCATGTTCTGAATTGACATATCTATGTGGCGAAGGGTTAAATCAGTTGCCTCATTATAAACTTGAGATTTGAGACAAGTAATTCTTGGAGCTTTGACCGCTGATTGTTGCTCGTGCATGGTGTGAGAAGAGACCAATCATAATGCCACCATCTTGCAACTATTCCCAATTCTCTGTCTAAGTTCTATTTAACAAAGTATTTTAAAATCACCAAATCTTGACATGCCAACTCTTATAAATAAGCCTACAAAAGTCAATTCTAAAAGTCCTTCCATCTTTTTCTGTCAGTTAGTCACATCTTCACATTCCACCCATACTCCAATCCTCTTATACCCTGATATTCTCTGACTCTATAATATTGATATGGCTGAGAGAAAAAAACATCATTTACTATTTACTGTGACTTTATCACAAACATACTTGACATAAAGTAGATAGGTGTCATGTATGAAATAGCCATTAATTTCTACCATACAACAGCAATAGATTGGAACAGGTGTCCATTGTATTGTATCATCTCTATAATGAATGTAGCAGGTGATATAGTGCGAACACATTAATGCGGTCCTCGAACCTTCTATTAGAATAAGGCTTACTTTATTATATTGTGGCCCCTATTTAAAGGACCAGTAGAATTGACTTATGAGACTTTTATCTTTAGTGCGTACAGTACCTCCAGAATCCCTTCAATTATTGCCGAGGCCTAGCTTCCAAGGTAGACGCCCAAACCACTCAGCCACGGTCACAGTATAGAGTACTTTAATCAACGGTTGATTTCTTGTCTAAAATTAAATTCTGGGCCTTTGTTTTCATAAGCAGCGAGTGTTTGGAATATGTACAGTACAACCTCTGTAGAGCGACCCTCTGTGGAGCAACAACCTCTCTTCAACAACACATTCAAAGTTTCCCTTAGATGATATTTACTCTAAATTTGACCGCTGTAGAGCAACAACCTCTACTGAACGGCCACTATTTGCAGATCGCAAAGGGTGTTGCTCTACAGAGGTTGTACTGTACTAGATGTACTATAAACACTTATTAATATTTATTACCTTTCAAACACATATTTCTCATGAAAATTGATAAATTTTACACAAGAAGCTAAAAGCTTCACAAGAAAGCATAAAGGTGGAGGATCATGTTAATTCGTTCACACTGTATCATCTTTATACTGTAGATAGCAGGTGATACCTACAGTAGATGTTTGCTTAATGTTAGATGTTCATTTATAAACAACAAGTGATTGTTTGGGGTTAATTAAGTGGTGAGCTGTAAAAATAGACAACGGACATATGATTCATGTCAAGCTTGTTTGCAAGTTAGTTTTACATTGCTTGTTTTAGGAGCACGTTTGTATAAATTACTAGCACACTCATCATGTATTAAGCTTCTATCAAAATGTAGCAAAGATGCTGGTTTTTTTTACTGTTGATCAAAAGACTGCTTAAATTGTTGGTGATTGATTATATTCAAAATAGGTGCATTTTATGTCAGTCTTGTTGTGGACTTTTTGGTGATCTCCCTTGAATCTCTGTTAAAAAACCTTGAGTGATCTCCCTTGAATTTCTGTAAAAAACCTTGAGTGATCTCCCATGAATTTCTGTAAAAAACCTTGAGTGATCTCCCTTGAATCTCTGTAAAAAAAACTTGAGTGATCTCCCATGAATTTCTGTAAAAAACCTTTAGTGATCTCCCTTGAATTTCTGTATGAACACTAGGTGATCTCCCTTGAATATCTGTATAAACACTGGGTGATCTCCCTTGAATCTCTGTATAAACACTAGGTGATCTTTCTTGAATATCTGTATAAACGCAGGGTGGTCTCCCTTGAATCTCTGTATACTTGCTAGGTGATCTCCCTTGAATCTCTGTACATACACTAGGTGATCTCCCTTGAATCTCTGTACGAACACTAGGTGATCTCCCTTGAATCTCTGTACGAACACTAGGTGATCTCCCTTGATTCTCTGTATGAACACAAGGTGATCTCCCTTTTTATGCAAAATAGGAAGGTCCCTTCATGAACTACAGATCATATAGTTTGTAATTTTTCTGCTGTGCCAGTTGAATTGAAGTATTAATTTCAAAGAATTTTCATAACAAATCATATGATAAATATTTTCTTGCAACAGAGAGAAAAAACATTCTTTGTGATTGCTGAAAATTCATCAATGAGTTTTTCACACATTTTGGTAGTTTGCAAAATTTAAAGATCTGCCGCCTGCCAAACTAGCATTTTATACATATTTTTACGGGAGGGTCTTATCTTTGTAATGTATAGGTCTTTGATTGTGGTTTATCATGTTGTACAGATGTAGTCATTTGTCACAGCCAAGATTACCCGGATAGATATGCCAGCATGACTAGTGGTATACCGGTAAATTGGCATCATTCACCATCAGAAGGGTGTTGCTGTCGGTCATTGTTGTTAGCTGTAATTTATCTGGACTTTATGCCCAGTATATTAATTGTTGTACCCAGGCACTCCCTTGGTGGTTTATCAGTAGTGGTTGTGATTATTTCTCTAAAACCTATTATGTTTTATGGTTCATCTGCAATTAAATCTAATAATTGGCGTTGACCTTCAGGCCTATATCTGTATGTAATGAACATTGAATCTGTCCATGACTAAAAAAGCATGGTTTACCCATTCCCACCCCTCAATATGTTCTCAATAAGTTTAGGGTGTTAATGGTAGTTTATTTACTTGTGGGATAAGTGGAAACGTTTTCCGAATAATAGGTTTTGTTGAAACTTTGCATATTAGAAACAAAAAAATACTAAAAAGAATACAAAAATAATCGTGGATCACTATGCTTTATTAGGAATTATCTGCCCTTGGTGAAAAACGCTAGTTCCAAGGGCAGATAACTCATGAACAAGTTCAGTGGACTATCAGTATTTTTGTATCATGATTATACTCTGCAAATATATATAAATAGGATCGTTTTGCCCCATCCCTCTGACATACATGAAACTGCAGCTAACACCTTTAAAACCTGAAGCGATTGTATATTCATGGTGTTATGTTGTTTTTGTCCTGGATGGTATAAGCTGACAGTTTGATTGTTTTGTGACTAGATCGTGAAGTATCCTCCAATTATATTGATTCTGCATTGATTAGTATCTTTCTCTGAGATTCTGTCATACTGGCTTTCATTTTCTCATAAATTTTATACTGTTGTTAAAAATCTCATTTCAGTATACTGGTGAGAGTGGAAGGGGGCATCATTTTCAATTAAAGGGAGGAAATATTTTTTTAATTTCAAATATGATAATATGGGAGGTAATAAATGATTCATTTCAATGCAAGGGAGGTAAAACCTATTTCAACACAATAGGGCCTCAAAAAACCTGCAAATTCAGCTAGTCATAGAGTAAGACAATAAAGTTCAGTACAACCTCAGTCTCCAGAGCGGCCCCTGAAGAGCAACAACATCTCTTGAGCACCATAATAAATTTGTTTCAGAAGTTATCATTTAATATCAATTTACCTCTCCAGAGCAATAACCTCTGAACAACAGCCAAACATTGTGCCTCTCAGCTGGTGTTGCTCTTAAGAGGTTTTACTGTAGTTATTTATGTTATGTTCTGAGACAGAAGGAAATTATTTCTGACACTATAGTCAGTTGATATGTACAAACACTGCTGAACCTGTCTAATTAGAGTTTAATTGGACAAACCTTTCCATTGAGAATGTTGATGGTACTACCAGAATGGATTCTGGCTTTAAATTTCTATTAAGTTAATTTACCTTTAAAGCTTAACTGCACGTTTTTATGCCCCCCTATCGATAGATGGGGAGGCATATAGTGATTCACCTGTCCGTCCGTCCGTTCGTCTGTCCGTCCGTTCGTCCGTCCGTCTTGGTTAACCCAAATTGACCGTTTCTTCTAGCATTAATATGGCTTGCTACAAAGCTTTCATACTTGCATGGATGTTGTGTATGAACACTCTCCACACGCCTGTACCACCTTACCCCATTTTGACCTTCACCTTGACCTAATTTTGGACTTAGACTTATTGATGGACAAGGCTTCCACAGGGGGCATAAGCGTTTAGTGAACGCAGTCTTGTTTTATTCCAAATCTGTCTACAGGCATTTAACCCTTGTCTCCATAAAAACCAATTTCGGTGCATCTTTATAAATGGTATTATATATCTACCAGCTAATTGCATTTCAACATTTGCCTTATTTCCAAGCAGATATGTTTCAAACACCAAAAAATATTCAAAATTGCAGCAATTTTTTAGTGATGACTGAAACAACATTTTTTTTGCTTTATTATGCCTTACTGGTGTTTTGGAATGATTGTAACATATACCATAGATTATTGTTATCATGTAACAATATAAACAAGTGGCAGGTAGTATTAAGGTTATCAGGGTGGTGTTTTGGCTTGGTGTTAGAAGATGATCCCTCTAAACGAAAGTAAACAACTGTTTTCTATCACTGTACTTTGATAAGCTGATCTTCATGGTAGCTAGGTTTATCATCTAGAAGAAAGTTGTTCTGTCATAAACTGACACTGTTTGTTGGCTCACTTACTGTCAAATAACTGATTTTTGTGGGTTATTAATTTGGGGGGTTGGGGGGGGGGGGGGGCATAAATTCATGGAATCCAAAACATGGTAGGGGATTGCTTTGCAAATTTGGGTTAATGTGTGCAATTTAAAGTCAGTAATTCAGTGACCTTTATTCTCTGTTCTATAGTTTTAAAATTCCTATAATATTCGATCCTATAATATCAGGTATCAATTTAATTCCTTGAATAAAGCTTCATTGCAGACTTCATTATGAAAGATATGAAATTTGAGTCTCGAGTTATGATATAAATGTACAATGATATTAATGAACACGGTAGACTTAGATACTTGACTGAAACAGAGTATTGTTGTGTATATGACGATGTTTTATGATGATTTATTACAGTTTCAGTTATTTTATCATTATTAAATAGGTAGATATGAATTAAATACATAGATATGACCTGTCAGAAAAACGAACAAAAAATATATATTGCTGTTTGTGGAAGAATGTATAACAGGCTATGCCTAGTTATTATGATCACTTCGAAAAAATGTCAACTATTTATGGTAAATATATCTTATATATCTTATTTGATTTATTGTTCTGTGTTTTAAGTCCATGTTAACCTATTACTCCATAGATATGTTGATTCACATACCTATCCCATACACATGTCCATCATCAGTTATTTTCCAATAATGGGTGATCAGGGGAGACAATCCAATAATGGAGATGGACTGAACAAGACATCAATTCAAGGGAGACCATTCTTGATATTTGCCTCAAAAAGCTGTGTATGAGCTTATCTATCAGAATTGTGTTGGGTGCAGTTGGAGTAAAGAAATATTTTTACCACGTCAATTTAATATTAAAATAAACCATTTGACCCGCATTTCTTGCAATAAGGTTTAAGTTACCAAGTTCATAATCAACTCTTTTTGAGTCTTTACAAATTTTTGCTAAGTAAATTAAATATTTGCGAAAAGTCTTATTAATTAGAATGTACTCAGAGAAGAAGTAGAGGTCTAGATCGGAATGGAGCTTTAGTTTAAGTAAATTGTTAAGTGAATAACTCTAACTTTTCTTGAATAAAACAAAATTTGAGTGTCTTATGACCTCGGTGCCCTTAGTTCTATATTGACCAAGAATGTCACAACTTAAACTTGTAAGTGTTATTTTACTGAACAAATTTGAATTTTAAATTTGATTTTAAATGTTGTTTGAAAGTTTAGTACTTGTTTGTTAACAGTTTAGTGCATTATTTAGACTTATAATTTTGAAATTCTTTCGTCTGAGGGTCGTAGGAGAGTTAGGGCAACTGCCTATTGTTACTGTCTTGCCTTAGTATAAATGAATTCTTGATTATTTTATTGATTATTACTTCATACCTAAATCTTCAAAAGCTTTCAGTCACTCAAAGTGAGTTTTTTCTGTGTGATAAACATTGGTGTGTTTTATCTGTTTCATGGGTACAAAATCAAAGCTTTGTTGAAAGTGAGTTTTTGTCTGTGTTTCATAGGTGATCTTTGTTACAAAGTTTTTGGATAGTTTTATTCTGAAGTGGTAAATATTTATAAAACATTGTGTTAGCGAATTTGAGGTAAGGTGAATATAAGATTACTACCAGCGGGTTATCTAGGGGTATTTGTTGTATAGACACTGGACCTATCTCTATCAGGTATGTGCGGTGGTGTATTCAGTAGTAGACATTGGCATTCCAATGTTTCCTGGCTGTGCAGTAGTCTATTATTCTAGCATAGATAATTATCAAGTACCGGTGGTCAATGAGACCTAAATCACTGATTTCATTGATTGGAAATATTTCCTCAGGTCAGTGGATATGATCCGGAATGGTGATCAGCAGTGGCTCGTAGATTGTTTGTAAACACAATTACCTCAATTGATTGTGGTCAAGTCACTTCAAGTGAGGAATTTCTATTGAAACTATTTCGATTAATATTTAATTTTTTTCTATGGATTGGAGATTCATTTGAAAAGTTAGGATGATAGTTATATAGCACTCTTCTGGAGGATTAGTTTCTCAGTTTCAATAAGTTGTTAGCAGTAATCATAAAAGTTAATTTATTTAAAATTACCGTTAGTTGTGACAAAGGAAATTTTTGCAAGTTTATACATAAACTTTGATGTATTTTCTGTTTCTTGGTCGGTGGATATTCCGTTGGATTATTTCTCTGTTGTTTATGGACTTATAAGACATCTTAACTTATACTTTAAATGATTTTATTTTGAGAGTGTCCAATGTTGAATTGTATTGACTATAACTACCATAGTTGGATAATAGGATGTTGAGTAATGTTTTCAAGCAGTTGACTCTGATTGGTAGGTACATGAGTAAGAATTAAATATTGTGTTTGAGGGATTGGAGGGGGAGGGAACAGGAGGGAGCAGTAATAGTTTGAAGTTACTGATGGGGGAAGGGACTGATTTGTTACAGGGTTTCTTGGGAGGAAACAATGGGCCTTTTCGACTGGGCTGTTTTGTGGATCAGGTTATAGTCTGGTTCCCCTCCTCAATATTACAGTAGTAATACTATAGAAGAACTGTAAGCTTGGAACGGGAAACAAACTATAACATGCTCCACGAAACACGAATACTCAGGCCATGCCACCTTGAACATACAGGTGGTTTGGGGAGAGACAGATAAATAATAAATACTATTTTAACGAGGCTTCGTCAGCCTCTCAATCAAAGAAGTATGTACATGATACTAGTACATAACAAATACACCTTATATCACTCTATTTTAAAGTGTTCAGCTTGAATTGTACCAGAAATTCTTCGAAATATACCATGACAAAATTTATACTTGGGTCTACCTGTACATGTCTTTAGGTAGATTAGTGTATTCTTCATTAGAATACTGCAGCTTAATTAGAAAATGCCTAACAGTATTGTGATAGATGAATGCAAAAACAAACCCAAGGCAAATAACTTCCTGGAAAAATGAAGATTACAGTACATGAAACACAAACTAGTATCTGGTGAATAGATTAATGAATGTACACAGTATTGTGGTTTTGGTTTTTCTACTTTCATGTGATGTCTTGTGACATTTTATGATATTTTATGTATCTAGTTGTTATTTATGTATCTTGTTGTTATTTATGTATCTTGTTGTTATTTATGTATCTTATGTGCTATTGTAAGTTTGAAATGAATTCCTTTTATCTTTATTATAAACTTCGGTAGGAACAAATTGGGTTTCTGTTACAATTTCAAGAATTGAGCAGGTATAAACTTTCTTTTATCCCACATTTTTAGCTCCCCTGTCACAAAGTGACAGAGTGAGCTTTTGTGATCACCCTTCGTCCGTCGTCCGTCCGTCCATACGAATGCACCGGTAGTTGTGGGGGGTGGAACAATAGGCTATTTTTAGATTCCATTCATTCCGTCACTTGTGGGGTGCAAAATGCTACTTGTGGGTTGCAACCAAACAAAAGAAAGAACAAAAGAAAACCCCACAAATACAGTCTCATGAGTACGTCCATCCGTCAACAATTGGGTTGTGTCCTCTCTTGAGGTCACAATTTTTGCCTAATCTTTATGAAACTTGGTCACAATGATCATCTCAACAAAATCTAAGTTCAATATTGGGTCATCTGAGGTCAAAAACTAGGTCACTTGGTCAAAATATAGAAAAACCCTGTGTAGTCACTGGAGGTCATAATTTTTTATAAATCTTTAAAAAAACTTGGTCACAATGATTATGTCAACAAAATCTAGTTTGGGGAAACACACACTAAGATGTATAAAATAAAGTCCAAACTTATTATCTAGCTCTTTACTCCATAGACATGTCAATTCACACCTCCATTCTAGATCCATCACCAATTATTCTCCAATAATGAATATACAGGGGAGACAATCCAATTACAGAAATGGACTTTATCAGATATCTTATCAAGGGAGACCATTCTTGATACTAGTATTTGTCCAAAAACCTTCCCAGTGTATAAATTATGACAACAAATTTGAAAACTGATGAAAATCTGTTGCAAACAAACATATAATTTATAGTTCAACCTCTGTAGAGCAACACCCTATGGGAGCTGTAAATACTGGCCATTGTTTAGAGGTTGTTGCTCTTCAGAGGTTAGAACTATAGTAAATATTGGCTTCGGGAAATTTTGAACATGTTGTTATCGAGATGTTGTTGCTTTACAGAGGGCTGGTCTGGAGAGGTTGTACTGTATATAAGTTAATAGAATTCATGTTTATATTTTCAGATGGGTATGATTCAATGGAAGACAGTCCTATACCAGACAACAAGCCTACCAACAACAACAACAATGATGATAAGATAGACCCTCAGTCCAACAGGAATCATTATAGGGATATTACACATACTGGAAACTTCAAACCTACATTACAGGTATAGTACATGTCTCTTTATTAGTGCCCTTCCACATTTGGGACACAAAAATAATAATAATAAAGACTTTATTTATAGAGCGAACATAGTTAGGTGTCTGCCTAATTTTCCCTTTGAACCTCTTTAAAATTCAACACATTTATGTAATATATTCAACAACATTTACATCAAATATATCAGGATGAAACAATTCAATCATAATAAAAAATACACACAGTGTATAAAGGACTTATTATGTTGCCATGTTAAAAAAAGTCAATGGAAAGACCAGTAAGTTTGCATGGAACTATTATAATCAAAATGAGATATTATATCAAATATGAAATAAGATACATAGTTCCACAACTCTTCAAAAAAAGTTTAATTTGTCTCATGCCTTTGAAACAACCTGCATTCTCTTCACTTGTGTGAGGGTTTATCTCGGTCTCCATGTGTGATTGTGTTTAATATATATTCAATCTATCACCTTCAACAGGCTTTGTTGACAGTATGCTGATAAAGTGAAATTTTTGTTAAAATATTTATGCATGTTTGCACGTTTTTAAGTGTATATTTTGTCTTTAGGTATCAATATATGATTTACCAGTATGTGATATACAATAGAGATAAGCATTACGCTTCAAGCACGTTGAGCTGGATTTTTCCCCTTTTTAGTTCAATATTTATGTTTAAATGTTTATCGTGCTAAAAGAATTATTGTTTCAATGTAATAATAAGGTGTTTTAAAACTTCCTTAAACCTTGGTATATACAAAATGTATACCAAGGTATAATCCTTACACATGTATCTCATGTAAACACAATTCTTTTCAGGAGCTTATTGAATAAACATGACATGTGCTGTATGGTCTTATAAATAATGACTAAATATCCTAAACAGGAGTAGGTATACCCATTTGACGGGACAATTACCCCCCCCCCATGCAATGCTATATATACCAGTAGGATTCATAATACAGAGTTAAAGACAAGTTGTTTACATGTCCTTAACTATACATGTTGAGTTAATTACCATAATGTTTATTGTTGTAGTTGTCAGCAAGGTCGGACGATCAGCCTCGTTTGATGGATCAGCTGATTGAAGAACAAAAACGTGATGAGGCTAACAAACAACAGGTACTGAAATACTTTGTATAATTTGTATATAAGCTTAAGGTCAATTTGCCCATTGACACCAAAACGGTTTCTGCTCAATAACTTATGAACGTTAAAAGCACCCATGATTCTCAAACTTCACATGGATGTTGGTCAGCAGTAGTAGATGACCTTTATTGATTTTGAGGTCAGAATGTCAAAGGTCAAGGTTTTTGTGACCTTTACCATTTTTTGACTATTTGGGCTGCAATGGGGGCATACATGTTTTACAAACATCTCTTGTTTGTAGGAGACTTGAAATTTCCTGTAAGCTTGACGTAATGTGATAGAATGTTAGATGTGCATTCAATCATACACTTGCCCAGATGTTACCCGACAAACAGTGTCTATGAGCTGTTTATGAATCAATAAAATAATGATCTTCCCTAGTTGCTATATATTAGACTCATTATATATTGTATTGGTCATAGTGAGGTATGAAATTCCTTTCTTTGTGTATCTAAAATAGTGTCATTTTAATTGAAATATATTTGGATTATGTAACAAGCATGTCAGAAATGAACAAGTATTGACCAATGTCAAAACAAATCATTTGTAAGATTGTACCATAAGTGTAGTAAGATTTTTGAAATGTGCCGTGGCTTCAAATTACATATTGGTGAAGCACTTTCTATTTTTAGCTCACCTGTCACAAAGTGACAGAGTGAGCTTTTGTGATCACTCTTCGTCCGTCGTCCGTCCGTCGTCCGTCCGTCGTCCGTCCGTCCGTCAACAATTGGCTTGTGTAGACACTAGAGGTCACAATTTTAGCCTAATCTTTATGAAACTTGGTCACAATGATCATCTCAACAAAATCTAGGCCAAGTTCGATATTGGGTCATCCGGGGTCAAAAACTAGGTCACTAGGTCAAATCATAGAAAAACCTTGTGTAGTCACTAGAGGTCACAATTTTGACTTAATCTTTATGAAACTTGGTCACAATGATCATCTCAACAAAATCTAGGTCAAGTTCGATATTGGGTCATCTGGGGTCAAAAACTAGGTCACTAGGTCAAATCATAGAAAAACCTTGTGTAGTCACTAGAGGTCACAATTTTGACTTAATCTTTATGAAACTTGGTCACAATGATCATCTCGACAAAATCTAGGTCAAGTTTGATATTGGGTCATCCGGGGTCAAAAACTAGGTCACAAGGTCAAATCATAGAAAAACCTTGTGTAGTCACTAGAGGTCACAATTTTGACTTAATCTTTATGAAACTTGGTCACAATGATCATCTCGACAAATTTAGGTCAAGTTCGATATTGGGTCATCCGGGGTTAAAAACTAGGTCACAAGGTCAAATCATAGAAAAACCTTGTGTAGTCACTAGAGGTCACAATTTTGACTTAATCTTTATGAAACTTTGTCACAATGATCATCTCGACAACATTTAGGTCAAGTTCGATATTGGGTCATAAAGGGTTAAAAACTAGGTCACAAGGTCAAATCATAGAAAAACCTTGTGTAGTCACTAGAGGTCACAATGTCGACCTTATCTTTATGAAACTTGGTCACAATGGTCATCTCAACAAAATCTAGGCCAAGTTTGATATTGGTTTATCTGGGGTCAAAAACTAGGTCATTAAGTCAAATCATATAAAAACCTTGTGTAGTCACTAGAGGTCAAAATATTGGCCTTATCTGTATGAAACTTGGTCACAATGATCATCTCTACAAAATCTAGGTCAAGTTTGACAGGTGAGCGACCTAGGGCCCTTTGGGCCCTCTTGTCATTAAAAAAACATTCTTCATAAATAAGATAATGAAAAATGAGCTCACTGATTAGTAAAAAATGTTGAGGAAACGCTTTATTCTGTATTGGTTGTGTGCTGGATGTTGATTGATTTGTTGGTTAACTTAATCATCATAGGTTATGTAAGGTCAAGTCAGCAAATTCATCAAAATTAATTTGATATGACACAAACATGTACTTGTGTGTTACACGAGGACAGATGGGAGTGTATGCCGTAGTGTATGGTATGTTGCAGTAGGTAAATTAATGCATACGTTTAAATAATGTTTATGGACTGAGTGTGTTTCTAGAATGAAATGAGTCATTGTTTTAATTTGACATGGCATAACAAAACGTACAGTATGTTTTATTTAAGAATATTGTGATAAACGTAGTGGTGTTCTGAAGGATTTTATAGTACAGCTTGATTCATGGCAGCAGAGTTACTGAATTCTATTAAATTCAGACAGTGCACTTAACAAAAAGTGTTACTTTGTTAATGAGTTGGACGAATTTTTTGTATGTTTGTATGAGGAGGATTTATCTAATTTGAATTGGTATCCTCAGTAATCATTAACCAACTACTCCATTTACTCATATTCATTATTTTGATAATAGATGCACTAGATTATTTACCAAACATGTGCAGCTTTTTGTGACACTAGATTATTTACCAAACATGTGCTGCTTTTTGTGACAAATATCAAGATTGATCTCCCTTTGTTAGTTTTCTTGTTAGTTCAATTTCTGTACCTGGATTGTCTCCCCTGCATATCCAATTTATATTGGAAAATAATAGTGCATCGGAAATTCATGTTAATTAACATATTTATGGTGTAAAGGATTAATTCATAAGGAAAGCATTTGAAATGACTATGATATAAATTATTAGTCAGATTACTACAGCGATCTCTTGTAAAGAAATTTTCTGATTTATTGACATTTCAGGAAGTAAGAGCCCCTAGCCCAGTTCATGTGGAAACGTTTAATGCAGACATCTCATTTAATACCAAATCTGTGCCTCGGCGTGAAGTAACTCCGTCTCGGCGTGAAGTAACACTGCCTCAACGTGAAGTAACTCCGCCTCGGCATGAAGTAACACCGCCTCGACGTGATGTAACTCCGCCTCAACATGAAGTAACTCCGCCTCGACATGAAGTAACTCCGCCTCCACAGCAGACTGTGACGCCATCTAGGCCTAGATCATCGGGGAGGAATCAAGATCTTGTTGGACCAGATGATGTTACCATGACAGAGGAGAGACAAACTATCTCAGTGAAACAAACACCTGAACCCAGTGTACCTAAAGGTATGTGTATATGTGTGGAGGTATGTGTGAAGGTATGTGTATATATGTCGAGGTATGTGGAGGTATGTGTATATGTGTTAAGGTATGTATATGTGGAGGTATGTGTATATGTGTCGAGGTATGTGTATATGTGTCGAAGTATGTGTATGTATGTGGAGGTATGTGTATATGTGTCAAGGTATGTGGAGGTATGTGTATTTGTGTTGAGGTATGTGTATATGTGTCAAGGTATGTGTATGTATATGTGGAGGTATGTGTATATGTGTCAAGGTATGTGGAGGTATGTGTATATGTGTTGAGGTATGTGTATGTATGTGGAGGTATGTGTATATGTGTTGAGGTATGTGTATTTGTGTCGAGGTATGTGGAGGTATGTGTATATGTGTTGAGGTATGTGTATATGTGTTGAGGTATGTGGAGGTATGTGTATATATGTCGAGGTATGTGGAGGTATGTGGAGGTATGTGTATATGTGTTGAGGTATGTGTATATGTGTCGAGGTATGTGGAGGTATGTGTATATGTGTCGAGGTATGTGTATATATGTCGAGGTATGTGGAGGTATGTGTCAAGGTATGTGTATGTATGTGGAGGTATGTGTATATGTGTTGAGGTATGTGTATATGTGTCAAGGTATGTGTATGTATATGTGGAGGTATGTGTATGTGTGTCAAGGTATGTGTATGTATGTGGAGGTATGTGTATATGTGTTGAGGTATGTGTATATGCGTCAAGGTATGTGTATGTATGTGGAGGTATGTGTATATGTGTTGAGGTATGTGTATATGTGTCGAGGTATGTATATGTATTTGGGCCCATCAAAAAGTTTTGAGACATAAATATCATGCTCTAAAAGTGGTGAAAAAAATACAATGTACAAAAATTTGTCACTGTAACCAAAACTGATAAATTGCTGATAACTCTAAAAAATGTGAATGTATATTTATGAAATTTGGTAGAATAGAGAGGGAATACATTTTGCAACATATACACATACAATTTAATGCAATTTTTGCTAATTCTTCATCAGTTTTCTATTTTCAATGTAAGAAATTTGCATCTATAAAAATAGATTAAAGAAAAATACGTAGATCTTTGCCCTGGGTATGCATTGAAGATCTTTATTTATATATTAATACATTAATTCTTGTTTTGTAGATGCTTCCCCTGTGGTTATGAGAAGAAAGCAGCCATTGGTGCAAGAATCACCTCCCCCACCCACTCCACCTAAATCTGAACTTCCACAACTCACCAAGATGAACGAAAGTCCTGGAACGACACTTAATTCTGACATGTCGGGATTTGGTCCTCCGGCAGCCTTGATGCGCTGGCAGCGACCTCGTCCCAAATCCGAATATCATCAGAGTTCTTTCACATCATCCTCAGAGAAACCATTGGACAAAAACAAAAGATTAAGTTCAACATTACCGTATAACTCCGAAAGTCCATTTTCCTTGGGAAAAGATTACAGTAAAGATGATTCTATGATGGATAAAGTGTCACATGACTTCATGGAGTCTGTTTCTGTGTCTAAACCTGTCGAATCTACGCCAAATAGTTATCAGTTTAATGATACCTCCCGTATTGAAGAGTGGCAGCAAAAACAAGATCAGCAGAGAATGGTATGTATGTTCTGATTGGTCGAATGAAAATTATTGTATGGATGCCTTGATTGGTAAATTATCTAAACCATGTTCTAATATTACCTGAATATGGTCATTTGATTGGTGACATATTTACTGCTGTTTGGAATATTAATTTAAATAATAATTCCTTCTTTTCCCGTGCATAGTTCGAGCATCGATCGTTTGAAGCATGTGACTGGCATGCATTGCTTTTTGTATGAAACGTCAAGATAAAATCATAATGTTTTATTAGAAAATTGTCTTGCAATGAGGGGTGCAAAAGCCTTTCTATGCAACCAATGATTTAAATTTTAAACTCTGCAGTTAATATTTATGTAGATCTAATACAAATTCATATTTATAGAATACTATATGATTAAATGATTGTCATGCATACAATGGATCATTTAGGTGATATACGGTAACTGAAAGAAATAAAACAAGTGAAAACACTTTAATAGCATGATTATTTTAGCAAGTGTTTCTTGTTGTTATGTTTGTGGAATGAATTAATTAACATGTTTATCAATAACAAGAATTCCCTTTTGTATGCATGATTTGAACATTATACTGATCCTGTGATGTCAAACCTTTACTTGCATTGTTCTATCCCCATCATAGCCAGAGCAACAGAGTACCCCGTCCTTCGAGGTTAACATGCGTACAGAGGACTCCCTTACAGCTCAGGTAAACTGGTTCCAGTGTTTTAACTTATAGAATGTTGTGGTGTGATGCTTTAGTGTGTGAACCCTTCTATCTTCTCGCAGGATCTCCACGCAATTTTAGAGTCCTGCAAAAAATAGAGGCAGGACCCAAAAAATGCGCAGAGAGTGTTTCTACTTGCTTGCATATAACTCTTGTTTGGGGGTATACTAGTAGTTTGGTCTGCTGTGTGTGATGGGAGGTGTTGAAATGCTCTTGTATCTAAAAAATTAAAACGGCCAAACGTTTGTATAGCTGCTGTTGGAAAATATTGTATTTATTCTAATAACTGCCTGGGTGTTTATTGAAATTGACCGGATGCTAGATATCGAGAATGTAGATGACCAATTAAAGTATTTAATTTGGGTGGTAAAACATCAGAAATAGGGCAGTTGTTTGTATAATCGAAAGTTCAAATTATGAATGTATGATCGGTAATAAGCACAGATGGTTTTGTTAACATCTAGAAATCAGTGAACATATCGCACTGTTCATCTACAACACATCTTTGGCTAGAAAGCTGTTTCAATTTTCTGTGTGCACTTATGCGTAGAATATGAAGCTTTATACCGTATCTATTTAATTAATTTGCTATAGTGTAACTGAAATCTGTGTTTAATTTGTTGCTATCAATGTTTGCTAAACCAAAATTGTATGAATTAAATACAAGATAATATTGCTAAGTAATCCAATTATCCAGCCATTCAAGCTTTGTTGCTATCAACTTAAAACTAAATGTTATATTGGCTTTAACTATTGTCTGCAGCCTTAGTTTGTTAAGAAGTATGAAAAGTAAAACTACTGTATGGAAACTTGACTGATTCTCGTATTTTTTCTTTTGGCCTGAATTTATCATCAGGCCTAAAAACATTGTTTGCTTCCAGTATCCTGACTTCCCTTAATTTGTATCCCGAAATCTTTTGTAGTGTTGAAAATTTTGTTGTTGAAATTTTCACTATTAGTCATTCTGTTCGAAGGTGAAATGCTCTTCTTCATTGTAAAAAATGAAAAAAATTCTGACTTACCTGTCCTATTTTTTCAAGGCATGTCACGGGAAACAAACATCTTTTTTAGGCCAAATGCTTCACTGTCTTGTTGTGCTATAATTATTTAGTTTTATCTTGTAGCTCTTAACTTGAACATGGTGTTATACTGGTATATCTATCTTGTTAAACCCTTTAATACTTTAAATGATGCCTCTTTTTGTCCATCATCAATTAATTTCCAAAAATGATTATGGAGGGGAGACAATCCAATTAAAGAAATTGATGATACAATATGTTTTATCAAGGGAGACTATTCTTGATATTTGTCCCAAAAAGCTGCATATCAGATATGTACACATTCTAGCTCAATTTCTCTTATCAGAATAGTGTAAGATGTATTGAGTAGAGGGTTAATATATAAGTAAACTATGTGCACCGATTGTACTATAATATTAAGACTACCTGTTTGTCAGGCCCGATCTCCCAAAGCATCTCAAGCCGAAATCTCAGCTCAAATTGAGATTTTGCTCAAATCAGAGTATGAATTTTAGGTACATCAGAAGTTCGTAATCTTAACATTTTACAGTAATAAACTCAGAATAAAGTGGATGTTTTGTGATGCTAATTTTGAGTGCAACATATCATGGAAATTACTTCAAAGATAAATGACAATATTTGAGAAGAGATTTAACTCAAGTTGAGATGCTTTTGGAGATCGGGACCTGGTCTTTAAAATTAGCGGAATTTTACAATGCTTTAGACACAACATCATGTTCAAGTTATGAGCTGTGTAGATGTTTTTCTCCATGTACATGTGGTATGTATGAGTGTGTGTTGGTGATTATATCCTTGGAGTGGTGTGTGCACGTGATCACAAACTTGTCTGTTCTTGTAGTCTGCTGCCCCGTCTCGGAAACTAGGTCAAGTTGCGGCCCCAATTGAGGTGGATTTAGGTATATCAGCGGACGATCCACCATTGTCATCAGAGGTAACAAAAGAACTACACCATTAGTTATATTTATATGCAATACAACGGTTCTGTTTATAAACAAAAACAGACATTCAGATGCTAGAGACTGTGAAATAATAAAATCTTGAGTGTGATTGACAAGTCCCGAGGTTAGATTTCGGGAGTTTTAATTGACAGTTACCAACCAGAGAAAATTAGACATCATAAAGTCAAAGTTTAGAAGTGTTAAGAAATTATTTTTCCAATCCGAAATATGAAAATATTGATAGTTGAAAGCAGTAGACAGGTTGGAGTTTTCAGATGTATTAAATACAAAAGACTGGGAGGGACAACTCAATTTCAAAATTTCACAATTTTAAATCGGGAAATTTTGATGTTGAAAATGTGAAATCATGAAGTGACTTCATACATTACAAGAATATTAAAGTGAGGTAGTGACTTTTCTTCACAATTTCACTTCTTTATTATTTTATGATTTCCACTTCATGATTTTGCATTTTGAAATTGTGAAATTTTGATATTGAAGTGTGCCTGCCGGGCTTTGGTAATATTTAATCAAGTGTGGTAACATTGGGTCATGTATGTGCTTTGCTTGATCCTGCATGCTATGGGTGGCATCTAGACTGATAGATTGGTATAGTCCAGATAATTTGACACGACTCTCGAACTTTAATTAGCATAATTTAACAGCTGATTTCTTGTCTATATTTTAATCCAGGTTGTATGTTTTTATAAGCGGAAAGTATCACGAAGACGCTCGAGTTGTAATACCAACACAAATCTAAAGGACCGATATTGCACGGTTTGCTCGTGGAAATTTATATATTCAACGCAATAACTTTGTAATATATTCATGCATAAAGGTCAGGATCATGTCAAATTCTCTGTGCTATACATGGTAAACACATACAGAAACCACTAGTATTGATATACAGTGAAACCCCTGTAGAGCAACACCCTGTGGGAGCTGCAAATAGTGGCTGTTGTATAGAGGTTGTTGCTCTATAGAGGTAATATCAGCTTAGGCAAATTTTGGTTGTACTGTACATTTTACGTTTGTACTCACCTTCAAATTAGAATTTGCATTTTAAGTAAATTGAAATTTAATTGAGTATAAAATACTACTGGAATTATGGTACTAGTGTTGCAAGTAATTTTCTATTTTGTAAAAAAGCATCATATTATTTCATAAAAATGTTACATTATTTTTCATGAAAATACAATTCATAGGTACAAAATAATGTTAGGTTTTACGAAATAAAAAATAGTTGTGGATGTTACATTAGTTACACAGTACTGGCATTTACCGGCTCTTATAACCATTATACAATGCATATCTAATGCAGCAGGCGCTTCATACAAAGATTAACCTTGTTGCACCAAAGGGAAAAATTTTATTTGTCCTTTTGTTTATCTTTATAACATTAGTTTTGTATAATTTTATATACGTGGGATGTTCAGAAATAAAGTAGACTTTTACTCTGGTGTATGCATTTGTTATAGTACGAATATAATAAAACACCATCATAATTTGGAATCTTTCTGCGAAAGTTAACCTGAAACGATACTATCAGCAGTAAAGTCATGACACTTAGTCACTAAATGAGTTGCCCCGGGTATGCGTAACCATGGTTATTAAAATGGCGGGTTTACCTATGATATCCATAAAAATATTTTGAAGAATATGCCGTCAGGTGGCCAGATAATTCCGATTTCAAAAAGCATGTTCAGATATATAATCTGTCTACAACATCGATCATTATACAGCAAAAGTCTACGTTATTTCTGAACATCCCTCGTATACCTAGCTTTGATAGACCTTTTGCCTTTCAGTTTTTTTTTTCATTACACCAAATGATGCACAAGTCATCTTACTCTACCCCAAATACTTTCCTACCCTGCATGCTGGACTATTACACAGAGTGTAAACATGCGTTGTACTTTTTAGGAAAAGTTATTTGTTCAGTTTAGGCTGAAGTTACCATTTGTAAATAGCTTTTGTAGTTCCTGATCACTTATGTATCAGACAAAACCATTTCCAAAAATCTGCTTTATCTTATATATTAATGAAGACTAAAATCCTATTCTCCCATTAATAATAAAAGATTAATTGCTGGTTTGGAATTAGGAGGTTGTAAGTACAAAATCAATAATTTGAGAAATCAAGGAAAAACTGTCTGAAAACTCTTTACTTTTGACAAAACAAGCTTTTAAAACTTCAGTTTGGTCAACATGACCACTTCTGATCTCATGAAAATACGCTCATAAGAAGTGATTTGAGATGCAGATTTTGAATATTTAAATAGTCTTTAAAGGTCATAAGTAGTACTAACAACCTGTATAATGTTTTTGTTGGTGTCTACCTGAATGGTCAAGTCATACATTCCTGCAATTTGTATTATGCTCGATTTTTAAACAAAAAGCTTAAAAACTAACTTTTCCTACTTAACCTTGTACAGCTGTTCTTGTTACAATGTTTGTTATATGTTTGTTATATGTTAGTTATATATTTTTAGGAAAGGTTTGAGCGTGATCAGCAGAGAATACGTCTACAGTACGAGGAGGAGAAAAAACGTGCTCGTGATGCTGAAAAACTCAAACAAGAGCAGGTAACTCTCACGATCTTCTCTTCATAAAGGTTGATTAATTTACACTGAGACAAGTGTTAGCTCATAATTTAACAAAGATATTTGTGTTGTATATATTTATGTCCATGTCATATATAGTGGGGGAGACAGGTCGATTTTGTGCTGGCAATCTGTCTGACTTGATGTCTGTCTGGATGTCACAAAGTTGGTATGTGCTTGTTAGCCTTAACCTTTGATTGGATTTCAATTAAACTTCACTTCACGGGTACCATGCCTAGGTGTGCATATTCATTTTAAAGAGCATGTGTTAATAATGACAAACAAGCTCAATGACCAATAATGAGTAAAAAGTGAAGACAATCCAATTATAGAAAATTGATTTAACAAAATACTTAAGGAGGTCCGAGCTACCTTGTGCGCATGCGCGAAATTTCAAAATCGTATTAGATAAGAACAAACATGAATTTTAGTTTCAATGATCGCATATGAATGTTGATTAATGACAATAAACATAATACTATTGCACAAAATAGATATTTTTTAACTTTTTATTTTTTGCATGTATAAAAAGTGGGTGGGGAACGGCAAAATTGTGAATAATATGGGTTCACAATAAGTCCTTACAATTGTTCAAATGCATATGCTTATATATAATATGTAGTGCATGGTTTAGTTATATGAAGTAGCCACACTTTTTAATAAAATTTTATTCCATTACATTATGCAAATTAGGTAAATTTTATGCAAATGTATTCATAATTAGTACTTTTTGATGAATAGCTCCCAAAAAAGGCTGGTGATCCCTATTTTTTATTTGACTAAACTGGTGTTCTATTTGATACTCAACTTATGGCCAATTCTAAATTATTTTCCATCGTTAGATATGTTTTGACATCCATTTGAAAATCATACTTTTTTGCAAGTGGGTGGGGTAACTATTTATCATGTTCAAATACTTAATTTGTTCACCAGACAGCTGGAATTGTGACTAATGTCAATAGGAATGACCATTGAACACATAAAATATCATGCATTGCTTAAACGTGGTTTCACTTAGTATAAATCTTAAAAAGAACATAATGGTGCCATAAATTCAGAAAATAGATAAAATGAACAAAATACAATGGTAGGTCATTAGAAAGCCATGTATGTCGAGAACAAGCCTGGTGACATATCATTTTTATGATTTCAATGTTGTTCTAGAAGATTGTTATGTTATTTTAAGATGTTTCAAGGAAAATTCGATCGTTAGATCAAAGGTGCGTGTACCTCCTTAATGAAGGGAGAACATTTTTGATAACTGTCCCAAACTTTGCACATGAGAGATGTGTACACATTCTAAGCTAATCTCTTATCAAAATAGTAAAGGTGTACTATAAGGAGGAAAGGGCTGAGTTGCATAATGATATTATTTGTTTTCTTACAATTTAGCGTAAATATTTAATTTTCTTAAAATTTAGTGAACATTTTTAATTCATGTAATTTTTTATTTCAGGAGAACAAAACTCTGAACTCTGATAAATTTCTACGAGACATGGAAGCACAAATACAGCAAACAAAACAGGAAGTAGCCAATCAAAGTCCAAGTAACAATGAGCCAATCAGAATGCTTGGTACACAACAAAGATACAGCTCAGAACCAATGACAATAAAGCTTCCATCTAATTCACCAGGACGACCACTTATAATAGATCCTAGAAATCAACATGATGACACTACGTAAGAACATCTGTAATTTAATGTTCTGTACAAATATAGATTGTATGTAAATAACACATAGCTTCGAGGGTGACAGTAAAAATGTCAGCCTGAGGAAAGTACTGTTACCCAAGGCCGAAGGCCGCGGGTAACAGTACTTTCCGAGGGCTGACATTTTTACTGTCACCCTCGAAGCTATGTGTTATTTATTTTATTACCCCAAACTTTTTTCAGCGATTATCTACTGTAAACCAAGAAATTATTTTTATTATTATTTTCGGCACCTAATACTTGGCTTGGTATAGAAAACTCGAACCAAAAAAATGGTTATGTGGGCGGGACATGCCGCCATATTGGTTTTAGAAAGAAAATGTCACGTGACAAAAAAGTACTGTCAAAAAAGTACTATCACCCTGCTGACAGTAAAAAAATGTTCAATCACGTGGTATATTGATCCGCTTGATCGTAATAGTAAGAATACTACCTGTTTGTCTATGGGAAATTAACATTACGAAAAAAGTGAGGGGTAATAATAGCAAATACTTTATAATGCTGATACATGTACAGTATACCTTTACGAAACATGAAGTTTTGTTAATGTACCTAGTTTGTTGCTCTGATGAGGTTACATTTACAGTGAATGGTTACTTCTGGAACAAAATGATTGTGTTCCTTAAGGGAGGTTGATGCTCTATGGAGGGACGCTATGGAGAGTTTCACTGTAATTAAACTGTTGCTTAATTTGATATCATATTCTTGTGTCCGTTCTAAAACTGTTATAGTAAAAGCATGTTTCTCTCATATATTTCTATATGACATGTGCTACCATAGATCTTCGTACTTAGGTCACACTCTTTTGCCTGAAAAATCATGTTTTTGCCTAAACCTTTCCATATGTCACCGGTAAACTTTCCAATTTGTGTGAAAGTAGAATTCCTATGCATTTGCTATTTGATGAATGTAGAATCAATGTTGGTAGTACTTAGTAGGCCACTTCTCTTAGATTTTGAATGAACAAAAGTATTTATTTTGTTTCCAGGGACAACGCCATTCCTGAGTACAGTTTTCGTGTTGATCTTCCAAAGAACGATACTGCCCCACCACTACGCACACTTAACCAACCTAGTAAGTATCAACATATTGGTGAAGGTTCTTGTTAACCCTTTACACCATAGGTACACCAATTCATGCCCATATCCTGTGTCCATTATCAATAATTTTCCATTAAGGAGTAGGGCTGCAGCAGTGGTCCAGTCATTAGTGCATTACAATTTTGTTATCTGGCAATCCGGGTTTGGTTCCAGGTTGTGGCTGGTCAAACCCTTCCATGAAAATTTGACAACAATATCGATTTTCCTCCTCATGTGGAGAAATTGCCGGCTACTTGTGGAATGGTAAGTTAGTACTGGTTAGGGTACAGTCCAAGTCTTTGATGAGGGGGTATATTGCTTTACACATGCCTGAAGGTGTGTCTGTCAGTAAATCTAAGGGTTTACTGATCAATTACCCATCAATTACTCAACAATGCTTAGTCCTAGGATCCTCAAACTTTACATGGAGGTTGGTCAGAACCAGTAGATGACCCTTATTGATTTTGAGGTCAGGATCTAAAAGCCCACTTTAACCTATAACATTAATGTTTATTTGGCTGCCATTGGGTCATACATGTTTTACAAATATCTTATGTCTTCTCTAGTTCTGACACAGCAAGATATACTAGAACAGGAGAGAGCTAAGATACGAGAAGAGGAGAAACGTAAATTTGAAGAGGAACGTCAGAAATGGAAGGAAGAACAAGAAAGAGAAATGCGTCTGCAACAGGTTGGATTCATTTAACTCTCCATTACATGAAAATATTGTTGAGTTGATGACTTAATGGTAGAGTGTCTGCTTTGATTGAAGGAGGTCTCGGGTTTGCTCCCTGGCTGGCAGCATCTGCATGTCATATGAAGAAATAAGAAACGGTACCAGTTATTCCTTTGCTAGACGCTCAGCAGGAAAAGGAATATCTGGCTCCTCTTCTCTCATACATCCATGGTGATCTCTCATACATCCATGGTGATCTCTCATACATCCATGGTGATCTCTCATACATCCATGGTGATCTCTCATACATCCATGGTGATCTCTCATACATCCATGGTGATCTCTCATACATCCATGGTGATCTCTCATACATCCATGGTGATCTCTCATACATCCATGGTGATCTCTCATACATCCATGGTGATCTCTCATACATCCATGGTGATCTCTCATACATCCATGGTGATCTCTCATACATCCATGGTGATCTCTCATACATCCATGGTGATCTCTCATACATCCATGGTGATCTCTCATACATCCATGGTGATCTCTCATACATCCATGGTGATCTCTCATACATCCATGGTGATCTCTCATACATCCATGGTGATCTCTCATACATCCATGGTGATCTCTCATACATCCATGGTGATCTCTCATACATCCATGGTGATCTCTCATACATCCATGGTGATCTCTCATACATCCATGGTGATCTCTCATACATCCATGGTGATCTCTCATACATCCATGGTGATCTCTCATACAACCATGGTGATCTCTCATACATCCATGATGATCTCTCATACATCCACGGTGATCTCTCATACATCCACGGTGATCTCTCATACATCCACGGTGATCTCTCATACATCCACGGTGATCTCTCATACATCCATGGTGATCTCTCATACATCCATGGTGATCTCTCATACATCCATGGTGATCTCTCATACATCCATGGTGATGTATACCATCTGGAATGAGGTGTTGAGAGTGATTATTCTAAAGTTGAAAGAACTTGTTTCACAATCGACCTTAGATAAATGAGTATAAATTTAATTTCATGAAAAGATATATAAATGATGATGCAGGGATTTGAACCTGAAGGGTCATTTTGATCATTCTGTACTAAATTTTACCATTTTATACCCAAACTTTTTTATAATAATATCAGTATTTGTTGAGTTGTTTGGTAACCAGAATTTTTGTGTTTTTATCCTCCCAACAGGAGAAAATCCAACAAGAAAGAGAAAATTTGCTAAGGGAACAGAAACGTGTAGAACAAGAAAAAGCCTTACTTGAACAAAGATCAAAACAAGAAGACTACAATTACCATACACCCAGCAATAACCACCTATATGTCAGTACGAAATCTTCTATTGGAAGTACCGGATCTTCTCCAAAATCTCCGCCGGCTCTTGATCCAAAATATCGCAAAGTTGCTCCTCCGCAGACAGCACCAAAGCCTGATAAGGGTAACAAAGCAAGACTTACACGAGAAGATTTGTTAGCAATGAATCGTAAAGCAACTCCTCTTGCGAAGCCTGATTTGCCTGAAGGTGGTGACGGTTCGGGAGGTCTGTCTCCGACTACACGTGAAGCACCCTCTAAAGGTGAACTACATTCATTAAATGCTGTGCCAAAACAGAAATTCCGCAACTCAGCTGCTTGGATTAAAGACGAAGATGTTCCAAACGGTACGCAAAATGAGAGACCTTTTGTGATAGGAAACCGTTCAGATGTTATTCATCAAAGAGACTATTCTAATCCATCGGAACACTGGGTTGTTAGGGAAGCAGAAAAACGTCGACTTGCTGAGAAAAATGATCGATATGACAATAGTGAAAGTGTGACTGCACGTGCAGGACCCACAAAACCGAGTCAAAGTTCATTAGTGAGTAGGTTTCGTGGTGATATAGAACCTCAACCTAGGAGTAACAGATATTCATACCCGTCTGCTCATAGTTCCAGCGAGTCACGTCTTTCACCCACGTCACGAGGGTCTAGTGTTAATGCATATAATCGCAATACAGAACCTGGAGTTACGCAGTTTAGTGCAAAAACTCAACCAAATACTTACGCCAGCAATCCATCATTATCACAAACTTTACCACCAAGTTTCAGTTTTAATGCAAATGTTCGAAATCAAGATGGCAGTTCCCCGATGAAGCCACCAAGGTCTCTGTCAGATGAGTCTGGACCAGTTATTGCAGTCAGTGGTAAACAGAAGTGTTCTCATTGTGGGGAAGAGTTAGGTAGGTTACCATAGAAACAAGTGTACTTAATTCTATAATGATGCCCCCCAACCATCTTTGATGAGGGGTATATTGCTTCGCACTCGTTGGTCGGTTAGTCTATCTGTCTGTCTGTCTGTCGACCAAATGGTTTCTGTTCAATAACTCAAGAACGTTTTGCCCAAGAATCTTTAAACTTTACATGGAGGTCGGTCATCCACAGTAGATGACCCCTATTGATTTTGACTATTGGGCTGCTGTGGGAGTATACATGGTTTACAAACATCTCTTGATTTATGGATTTATGTATTTTTTGTGAGGTTCTTAAGACTGATTAGTCTGTATATATTCGGTTTCACTGAATACTGTTCCATAGAACATCAATTGTTTCGTTAAATAGTTTCATGAAAATGTGAAAAAAAAGTATAGTTAAACTTCAATTAAAGACCACCTGAATAAAAGTGCCACCTTAACAGCATTTAGGAATCAAATTTTCATGTCTATTTTAATTCACTGCCTTGCTTTTTATATACCCTCGATATAAGGACTTCTTCCGTGTTCCATACCATTAAAATATTATGATTTATTCAATTAGAAGACATGCTTTCAAAAGCCCCAATGGTGTTCTTACATTAGGGTCCTAACGGTCACCTTACAAGGGTCCCAATGGTGGTCTTATTACTGTAGTTTTACATTATTGACTTTCTCCAGTGATCGGCCATATGTTGTTTACGGCTTAAAGATGTACTGTGTCATAACCCATCAAAAAGGAACTCACCTTGGTTATTTCCCCGATCAAATACTTAGGAAATATTGCTCATTACCAGTATTATTAATGACTTTACAAAGCAGAGATACATGTAGTCACATCTTATTGCTTGTCTGATGTTTGCAAGTTGATATTCAATCATGGAGAAAATCTTCAATTTTTTCACAACAAACTACATGTACTAGATCCTCAACCGAATTTTCGATTAACATCTGTTGTAAGGTCTAGTGCATTATAGTCCAGAGAATTTGACACGACTCTCGACCTTTAAATTAGCATAATTTTACAGCTGATATATTGTCTATATTTGTAACCCCGGCTGTATGTTTTCATAAGCGGAGAGTATCACGAAGACACTCGAGGTGTAATACAAAAACAAATCTAAAGAACCGATATTGCACGGAAATTTATATATTCAACGCAAGAACCTTGTAATATATTCATGCATAAAGGTCAGGATCATGTCAAATTCTCTGTGCAATATGTTGTTGAAATCATATTTAGGCTTAAAGTTATTACCAAAGTATCGTCTCACTTCAAGTCCTACCATTAATAATAAATCAATAATTGTTATCATTTGGAAAAATATTTTTGTCTGCTTATGTAAATGTATGTACAACATTATATGTTGTTGTTGTTTTTAACAGTTGAAAACTTGACCCATCTTCAGTGTGATTTTTTAGAAGGTATATTTTGATCGACATTTTGTGATGGTTAACTATACTATCAGTAAAACTTACTATGATTAGATCAGGTACATATATGCACTGTATTCATTCATTATAATTTGTTATCATTAATTTCACCAGAAGGATAATTCTGTCTCTGTCATATTGTCAAACTCATATTTTGAAAAAATCTTCTCCAGACAATATACCCTACTGCTATGTCGGACATAAGCTATATGTTGGACAAAAGCTATATGTTGGACAAAAGCTGTATGTTGGACAAAAGCTATATGTTGGACAAAAGCAATATGTTGGACAAAAACTGTATGTTGGACAAAAACTGAATGTTGGACAAAAACTATATGTTGGACAAAAGCTGTATGTTGGACAAAAGCTATATGTTGGACAAAAACTGTATGTTGGACAAAAACTATATGTTGGACAAAAGCCATATGTTGGACAAAAACTATAGGTTGGACAAAAGCTGTATGTTGGACAAAAGCTGTATGTTGGACAAAAGCTATATGTTGGACAAAAACTATAGGTTGGACAAAAGCTGTATGTTGGACAAAAGCTGTATGTTGGACAAAAACTATAGGTTGGACAAAAACTATAGGTTGGACAAAAACTGTATGTTGGACAAAAACTGTATGTTGGACAAAAACTATATGTTGGACAAAAGCCATATGTTGGACAAAAACTATAGGTTGGACAAAAACTATAGGTTGGACAAAAACTATAGGTTGGACAAAAGCTATATGTTGGACAAAAGCTATATGTTGGACAAAAGCTATATGTTTGACAAAAGCTATATGTTTGACAAAAGCTATAAAATTTTATAACTAATATGAAGAGAAATTTACGTGATAGAATTATCCTTGGGTACTAGTATTTGATATACTAGAAGCTAATGTTGCCAGAATCAGTGTAACGATACTTTCCTGAAATGCTTAATATAATAACAGCTTCATTTTAACATTGATTCAGTAAGATATTGCTGTGACATACTTCTATAAAAACACAGGGCTAGTCTAAACAAGATGTGTGTATCTCCAGTAGAGCAATAGAGAAATAATAAATGTGACAATAATTTTTAAAGCTTGTGTAGATGCACAAACTTCAATGATTTCTGCTATAACATTGTATAAAAGTGGTCTGGTAAGGAGGTCAGAGTATTTTAATAATAAAGACTTTATTGGGGCAACGCAGGCAATTGCCCAATCTTCCTTGTGTTAGGTCAGTATGGTTTTACTACTTGACTGAACTAGGCTTGTGATCCAAAACAAATAAGACAGAAAGTGTTCTTTTACAAGAATTTAAACATGTATAGCAATTTGTTACATAGGCTCTGTTGGTAAGGGACCTACAGCATCTTCATCTTTTAGGATTTAGGCAAGAAATTTTAATATTTGTAAATTGATACAAGTTTTTTTCAGGAAGGTATCTGACCATGTTGTTTTCCTGTGTCCATGTATATATGTTGATGTTGCTGAACTATTATACACATCATATTATATTGTATAATGCCTACAATATAGTAAATCACTATCAGTTTACTTAATCCGACTCTTGGCTTTTGTTAAAACAATTCTGACCCAATTAACAAATGAGTGAATCATCACAATATAATGTGGTGTCCCAACTGGTTGTATTTGCTGGTACACTGGGTGAAACAGTCCATGTTATGTAATTTACTTTCATATCTTATTGTAAAACCACCACAGATTCTGGAGAATATCAGTCTTAGCAATGATGTAGTCTGAACTATTCTGAGGTGGTCGTTAAATGAGGTTTTACTGTTTGCATATATATGTATTTGAAAGTTTGAATTTTCAATTTATTTATATCAATTACTATAGCAACCATTTTCATTCTTACTACATATACTCCTTTTCAAAAGTTCACTGTCTGTGTCATGTCTTAACTCTTTACTTCAATAACTAGTATGTAGGGGAGACAATCCAGTCACAGGAATGGACAAGATACCTTATCAAGGGAGACAATTCTTGTTGTTTGACAAAAAGGCTGAACATGAGATTATGTGTACATGATTCTAATTCATCTCTTATCAGAATGTTCAGGGTGTATTGAATAAAAAGCTAAACATTGAAATTTTGATATAAAAGTATGATATTGAATGACATGGATTAACTGTGGATCTCAATGTACCAGCATATTACCATGGATTTTCCATGGATTTACCAGTATATAACCTCTGCTATTCTACCGCATATACATTTAGCATGTGCTATTTGCTAACAACGCTTTTAATTCTGTTTGACAGGGTTTGGAGCGGCTATGGTCATTGAGTCCCTGGGTTTATATTATCATGTACAGTGTTTTCGTTGTTGTGTCTGCCGAATGCCCCTTGGTAACGGATCCGAGGGAACTGATGTGAGGGTCCGGGTGAACAAGTTGCATTGTAAAAATTGTTACAGTTACGATGAAGGTACAGGCATTGAATACTTAGGAGTGTTCTGAGAATAAAATCATGGAAGACTTTAAACATACCATGCCATATTGGTACCTCATGTGTAGGTAAATCTAACAGTCAGAAGTACCGGAATGGTTTGATGTAGCATGCTCAAGTTTTATTTTTTATTTTAATTATAAATTTATTAACTTTTTGGGAATGTTAAAATCAGTAGAAGTATTGGGGTTGGATTATTGTTTATTAGTGAGTTAGAAATATTTAGCATCATGAAATTTTGAATTTTATATTGTTATTCTTATTGTTCAATTAAATTATTAAAACTGGCAATTTTTTGGCTGAAGTTCTTTTTAGAAAAACTTTTCTAATTGATATATGCTTTTTGACTGAATTTAATTGTAAATTAATTTCATTATCAGTATGATGTTACTCCACTCTTTTTAAAACATTTCATTACCCAATAGATTTCAAGGAAAAATCAACATCATATTGAGTCGACCAGCTTATGTAATGGTAGAAAGCCGTCAGTTTAAAGTTATACTATAGTAGAATTTTGGTGTCTTGGATACTATCATAATTTAATTATTTATTAACTGCATGGTTTTGCATTTGAAATATTCTTGTAATCAATTTGTGATTATAATGCATTTGAATGTCCATATTGGTATAATTACTTAAATGATTTCATTGACATAAACCTGGCTTGCTATTTAAAACCAAAGCATGAAATATTGCTGTGTTTTCTAAACTATCTAGTAAAAAAGATTGCACATTAAAAATTGGCCAAAAATGTTCTAACGAAACATCGAATTTTCCGTCTTATTTATGAAAGATATCCGAAGAATAAGATATAAGAAAATTTATTAAAATCAGAGAAATAAGTCTCAAACTTTGTTTATGAACACAATATCAAGTTGTAAGAGACAGGGAACACAAACACATTCATAGTTTGACATGCTTGTTTATGAGTTATCTACCTTTCAAATTGTATTTTTCTTCAAATTTGAATATTCAAGGGCTGATAACTCCAGGACGATCATAGTAACCTGATTGGTTGTGCATTTTTCTGTTTCAAATATGATACAAAGTCTGAACAGATTCTAATATAAAATAAGGCACTGCCTATTTAGCGGATTTTATCTTAAACATTAAAGATTCTATTATTTGGAAACCTTTGCTGCATCTCTCATACAGTGTCTTGGAGGATCAAATTTTTGTTGCATTTTACACCTTTGAATATATTGTAATGGGTGGGGTGATGTTTTTTTGATGTAGTGGGTGAAGTATTGTCTTGATTATATAGTGGGTGGGGTATGACGTAATTTTGTTTCTTGTTATGGACTTAGATAATTATATGTGACGTTTAGTTTAGTTATTTTGACCATTATAGGGAGGTCATTTGTTAAAGGGAGATAACTACAAATTTGGTGTTACTGACCATATGACATTGGTTAAAGGGGTAGTAACTATATGTTAGGGGTTACTAGGGGAGATAAATACATATAAGGGTTTACCAGATGGCATGGTGTGTAGAGCATTGATTGAGTGGTACAATTTGTATATTTGTGTGGGGTGTGTTGGCGTAGATTGTGTTTCTGTGTAAACTTAAAACGTTTGGGGTTGTGGTATATTTATTTGTTTATATTACTATCCCTTATATTATTAATAATAATCGGATGAAGTAACATGTAAATTTCCATCCAAATTTATTTCATTATTCTCAAAACTGACCACCATATGTGTAGTGGTAAATATTAATGATAGTATACATAATTGTCTTAATTAAGTAATAAAGAAACGTTATTGCTTTACATGTATGCTATGGAATTGAAAACTTAATCTGGAGTAATTTATCATATTGAGTCTGTTTGAATGCTGGCTGCAGATGTTTATTACCCAGTTTGCTCACACTATGTCAGAGAATTGTTCTGGTTTTTTATGGCCCTGACGGAACTGAAAACCAATATAATGCTCTGATATGTGACATCTGTGTTCCATTAGAGGGTTACATCTATTTTCTATTCTGTCGGAGCCATATGAAAACAGAACAATGCTCTGACGGAACTGAGAAGCGGTTTATCAGGATTTCTTCCGTGTTGTATACACTCAATTTATTGAACAGTGTTGAAACATAAGTGTTGCCCAAAGAAGGGCAAAGCAAGCTCCTTCTCAACAATCAGAATTTGATTAATAATATGTTCTAATTAACTTTGAAAATATTACATCCGCATTTTTGATTGGCTGATATATGGCACCAGCTCATTATGTCATGTGATATTGTCCATTAAAAGTGTATTGTTGGCATGGTAAAAGCAGTATTCAAAGGGTATAAATTGCATGATATTAATTTTCTTGAACAGTATGCTCTTCAGGACAGAATTAAAATGATGTTATATATTATACAACATTAATGTTGACTATTCTTGTTAGCCATTATTCCAATGCTTTCTCTTATTTCTATTACAGCTGGTTTGAAATTCAGCAAAGTTTGATGAGAATTGACGTGGGCATTTTATAGACAATTAGTGAAGCTCCTTGATCAGCGACCGCCTGATTACGACTCTCACCTCTAGGAAACATCCACCCTTGTTATTCATCCACTACAGATAACCAGTCAATTTGTTACTGTGAAAATATGCAAATATGTGATTTACGTAATGTGATATTTCATTACTTGTAGTAACATGCATCTTATGAATAGACAGAAACTGTATTCCCCCCAAGTTAGCGCTCCCTTTCAAATTAATGCGGGCGATAACTCTGGGTTATACTGAAGACAAAATGTATATAAATTATATTACTACTAGATCCAGGGATTATTGGACTATGAAATACTTCCAGTGATATATTATTGACATTGTCCAAAAAGCAACTTGTACAAAATATTCACAATAACACATAAAGCAAAGCATCCATGACTTTGTAGAATATTTGTGTTGCTAAGCAACAGAATGGTGATTTCTTATATCGATTTTTTGAAAAGTTAGGGGTAATAATAAAAAATTGTTCATTTTCATCATTCTAGCAAAAATATTGAATTTTCCCCTAAAAAGGGTCACAGCAAATTTTTGTGGATACTGGAAATAAACAAATTTTTTGGCCTGAAGAAAAAATTAACTATAGTTCTAGTGTTCAAAAACCAGCTATTTTATGTGCTATATTTTGTATGATATTGTACTATATATATATAACACATGTTGAGCAAACCTTCAAAGATTTTGTGATTTGTAGAGGATTTACATGTTAACCGGTATGTACACTGGGCATAGACGGAAGAAGGACATGCAAGTGTAAAAACATGGAGAATGAATGTGATTAGTTGTTTAGTTTGAATGTATAAGATAACCTGAAAACGAAGAATATTAAGAATCATTTAAATGAACGATGTTCTTGCTTTCGAAATACATATCAGAAATTGCTGTGTGAAATAGGAACAGACAATTCAAGGATTTCATATTACGTCATTTTGTTACTAATTTTTTAAAAGTTTTTGATGTAAAAGTGTAGGAGTGTATAACTGTTATAATTATTATTGATGGCCACACACACATTCATATCCCATCCCAAATATAACCCAGTTACCATACATGTATGTTTTATTATTATCAGTTATATTTACACCAGGCTCTATATATTAAAATGTAATAAAATATATGTAGATTTAGTGCAATTCATATGTGTATCACAAAATCACACATTCTGGTATATATCTCATTGTTTTATGTTGCAAGTTTATCTGTTGCTATGGTAACCATTGAAAGAATATCATTTTTGTTTAATTTTTATCATTGTAACTTACTAGAATTTTAAAACATTGTCACATTACTAGTATCCATGGAAACAAACAAATCATGTGTCTCCTATGGCCCCTAATGGGCCCTATTTCCTAACATTTGATCATGAATGGGTCATACATACAGGACTACATATCTACCACAGCATTACCTGGCACTTAAAGTATATCTAGGTGAATATGAATACATGTACATAGTTTACACTTCTATTTGAATCTTACAATATTTACCTCCCTTGCCTTGAAATGTCGGCCATCTTTGAAAGCAAATCTGATACACCGTATAATAAGGTAATCAACGGGTTTCATGTGTGTCAATCCCATAAGATTTCCTTAAACCTATAATATTGCTGTGCAAATGGTCTTCATCACAGTGTTAAAACGAGTCAACTTCCAGTTATGGCAATAAGTCATACACATTGAATTGTATAGTCTCCCAATAAGTCATACAGTGACCGGAAGTTGCAGGTGCTTTTGATCGCATTAAATCATACAAGTTGAGTTGTATAGTCTCCCTATAAGTCATACAGTGACCGGAAGTTTCAGGTGCTTTTGATCGCATTAGATCATACAAGTTGAATTGTATAGTCTCGATCCCTATAAGTCATAGTGATTTGGTTTATATGCTGTATTCATAATTACATTATCTTTATACAAATTTAGTTGTTTAATAACTACTTATCTGTATAATTTTAAAACAAATTACATTCAAAGATGGCCGCCAATTTAAAACAAAGGCGGTATATATCCTACATATGCATATATGAACTATTATCAATAATTTTTATTTAGAATGACCAACCTTGAGAGCTCTTTGGTAATTTGTTTTGCATAAGATTAGAGAATACAGACGGTTGGCGGTATTGTATCCATATTAATTATGAAGCACTTTTTTTAACCATAGCAGTCTAATCCACGATAATGATCCACAATTAAAGCATTTAAAGATACGCTATGCCCAAGTAAACAAGTTACAACAAAAATATTCAATCCTTTTGTAAGTGGTGACACATGGAGATATTTTCAGCTGCAATTTTATCACAATTATTCTAGTAATGAATGTTTTAGCCAATTGCAGCAACAAAAGGATTTAAAATAAATTGTTGTAACTTTTTCAGATGGGCATAGTATACATTTAAGAGAAGAGCTCTTTTATCGTTGATTATTATTCGTTCACAGACCCTTATGATTTTAACGTGATATTTGATTGATTGACATCTCTGTCTCCTGGTTAATTTGTTTCTAATAGCTTTGTGTTTTCATTTTATTTACACTTTGTGAGAATTACTGGCTAGAGTAATTCTAATATATGAGTTTAGTCTCTGATCTCAAAACTAGAGATTTGGGGACAAACTCAGCATCTTTTGAGATAAGCCATGGCCCCTAAAATAGCAATATGTTACGTTTATTGTTGTATAGTATGTTTGTTAGTGCCTGTATATAATCTTAATTGATCCTCCCAATTAATAATGTCCCCTCGTTAGTCGTATATGTGTGTAAAAATGTATGTATATACATATGTAAGTCTGCTTGTTTTTGTAAAACTATGTAATATGATTATATATCATCCAATAATTATGAAATAACAATCATGTATGAATGATTCTCATCCGTAGTTATCATGTTTCCCTGAGCAAGAAGTCGACACATTGACTATAGCATATCTTTCATGTTTCCCTGAGCAAGAAGTCGACACATTGACTATAGCATATCTTTCATGTTTCCCTGAGCAAGAAGTCGACACATTGACTATAGCATATCTTTCATGTTTCCCTGAGCAAGAAGTCGCCACATTGACTATAGCATATCTTTCATGTTTCCCTGAGCAAGAAGTCGACACATTGACTATAGCTTATCTTTCATGTTTCCCTGAGCAAGAAGTCGACACATTGACTATAGTATATTTTTCATGCTTCCCTGAGCAAGAAGTCGACACATTGAGTCATGACTGTAGCATATATTTCATGTTTCCCTGAGCAAGAAGTCGACACATTGACTATAGTATATCTTTCATGCTTCCCTGAGCAAGAAGTCGACACATTGACTATAGCATATCTTTCATGTTTCCTTGAGCAAGAAATCGACACATTGAGTCATGACTGTAGCATATCGTCTTACTTAAGCATAACTATGTACACCAGTTTATCCCAGACTACCGCAATCATCAGCTGCACTATGTAAATTTGGTATGATAATAGTCCCCTATATTACCCACTTGCAAGGTGACCTTGACTGTAAGACCCGACCATACAATGGACTGGCACATTGTGATTTACGCATTGAGCTGGCCCGGATCTCCAGAAACATCTCAATCTGAGCTAAATCTCTTCTCAAATATTGTCATATATGTCTTTTTGTTAATTTTCATGGGAGGCTGAACTAAAAATTGACATTGCAAAACAGAAAACATTTCTACTATAATATTTAAAGAGCGCAAACTTAAGGTTTTTCTCAAATTAAAGACTTCTGTGCAGCTTCCATGTAATTATGAATTTTGTGGAGGATATAGTTGCCCCTTTGTTTGACAGATCAATTAAACTCAGTAATACTACAGCGTAAGTATAATGCCCACCAAAAATAAGTATACAGTAAATAATTGTTGCAAAATTAAACTTGGTTAAATTATTCAATATCTGTTTACCAGATGGTCACAATTATACTTGTTTCTGAAACTGCAGTTACTAAATGAGTCAAAATAGAGAAAGAAATAAAAATGAAGATGTTCGGAACTAAAATAACCATGTGATCAAAAAGGCTGAATTATTCATCTTTTTGTGATAAAGTTACCATTCAAGAGGGACAAAGAAACTTTCGATTTTGCACCTAGGGTACCAATTAATGTATGGCCTGTCCATTTAATAAACAAAAAATTCATTTTCTTCAAATATATTGTTGCTTTACTGTTCTGCAAATAGTATTATTATAGACAAGTAAGTGGGCAAATAACATCTGTATACTTATTTGTGGTGGGCAGTGTATAATGCAGTCACAGTGCGAGGCATACATATCATGAATACTACGTTATTTCATTCATTAATCGTCATTTTTAGCAATATATATATTGTTGTGAAATGTATGTTATATTACATTGCAGAATATTTAATACTTATATGTTATAAACAGATAAATACATTTTATTTAATAATAAAATATTAATAATAATAATAAAGCTTGCTATATTATTTGATAGTTTGAGTGTTGTATATTACATATCCCTGCTGTCCAAGGAAACAATGTCTGGTAATCAGTGATAAAAAAGTGAGTGTGCACCAGTATGACTCCTACAGACACCTTAACCACCCTTTTATCTTACTAACATGGAACAAATTAAACTCAACATGTTTAAAGGCATTGTTCGCTAGCTTCAAACGTTTAAGTGAGGGGCATAAAGATTTGGACGACTGAAAGCCGAACTGAAGGCTGTCACAGAGGAGTGAATACAAACAACAATCTGTCAGGTTCATGAAGCAAGATGCCTTCATGACGTCATGTGTCAAATGAAGTGCTCCATTAGTTACCTGTACTTAATATAATGTTTGCTGTATGTGAACATTCTGTGGTATCTGAATGAAACTTTTAGAAATAGTCCAAATTAGATTGATCTATAACAGTGTAGCAATACCACGTGACTTTTGACTACAGTTATAAGAAGAAATTTGTAAACATTGGAAAATAAAATAGCCATAAGTATTTTATTTCTTCATCGATTTCTATGAAATATACGCCACGCTAAGGGGACAATTATTTGCTTTCCATGAAATATATAATCTTTTTCAGTGGTTGTGCCGTTTTATCCATTACCTTGTGAAACCGTAGAACGTGTAGGTTTCACAGGGTAATCGAACAATCGGTAAAACTGCTGAAAAAGATCTTATTTTTCATGGAAAGCAAATACTATTCCCCTTAGCGTGGCGTATATTTTATAGAAATCGATGAAGAAATAAAATACTTATGGCTATATTTGTGTTCCAATGTTTACAAATTTCTACTTGTAACTGTAGTCAAAAGCCACGTGGTATTGCTACCCTGTATAAGCTAGTAAAATTTCAAGAAAGGGTCAAGAAATTTTCCATTTTAATTTTTTGCAAATTGAAATAGATTGACTGGTAAAATTTTTAGAAACGTAATCCTATATCTGCAATATTGTAAACAAATGATGATAAATTCAAAATTAATGTCTAACTGCTGATAAGCCCAACCCAATGAAAATGTTTGCGCTGCAATCAAGCCTCTGAAATAACAGAATGCAGCCCTTTTCTTGGCAGTTTGGGTGTTACACGATATGCGAAGATAAAAATGTACACACAACTCGATTAAAAGAGTACAAAACACGAGTTTAGATCGTTGGATAAATTCTTCGCTAACGTTTCATACTCAACACTTTCGTACCACTTCCCACCCTTCGTTCTGAATATTTTTTTTCGTACTGAACACAATTTGTACCCGGCACTTCGCTCCGTAAATTATTTTTCGGATTTTTTTAGGATCAGCGGGTAAAACTAGTGCTGGTTGTTTCCCTTGATAAAATTAACAACATATACAGTTTCTTTTGGTCTCCAGAGTCATACAAGTCAAATAGTTCCTGCAAGCAAATGATGTACCGACTTCATTTGACAGAGAATTGACAGGATCCTCGACCTTCTATCTGCATAATTCAACAGCCGATGTGTATAAAATTAAGCATGAAAATCTCAAAATTGTGAGAGAAAAAATAAGAGCGATGGGCCGGTAGCTTTCAAATTGGGAAAACTATATGCACGATAATTTGACATTCGAAATTTATCAACAAATTGTTAAATAATTTCATGTATAACAAACCAATTTTCAAGACACTTAATTGCATATTATGACTCCCTTGTTCCATATAATATTTATATGCTTATAAATTAAACCTCGTATCAGTTCATTAAAAGGTATTATCATTAGACATGTTTTCACTGTTCAACAATGCCTCAGTAGCTCAAATGGTTGGCGTGCTTGCCGTCTAATCTGGCGACTTGGTTTCAATTACGGGTGGAAGCACTTACATGCCTGCCATATTTCAGCAGAAAGCTGACTGGCAAATAAAGGCTATGCTCGGCACAATGAAGACACAAACCACAGATAAGGTACGGTAGGCACAAATTACAAACAAGGTAGGTAGGTATAAACAACAGACCAGGTATCACATTTTTATTATTTTTTAATTTCTGTAATCATTTACTAGTTAATAGGCATTAACCAGTCTTACATTAACACAAACAATAGAACATTTTGTACTGGCAAATATGTAAAAAAAGCAACAAGGCTAAATATTTCAGTGATTTCTTCACAAAACTGTACAAATCAAGAATCATGAAGAACAAAATAGTTTCAAGTATTACATACAAGAAAGTGGAGCTTCCACAAATTGTCCAAGTTTATAACATGTAATACAACATAACACCACACGGGTTCTACTGAGGCAAACTAACCAATTGTAAAAATTCAGATTATGGAAATTCAAATGACCACCATAACTTTGTTAATTCTTTGAATTTCTTTATCAATTCTTTCTGATGCGGCAAATACTGCTTTCCATTGTAAGCCTCCTGATAACATAAGCATTCACACAGAAACAAGGACTTCCCATTTTGACATCTTTTCAAGTCTGTTATATATTCAATGGTATCCTGTTTTATCAACCAGACCATTTCGTATTTAGTATATTCAAGGAGTGAACACCAGACCAGTTGGTTTGAATATTTTACATAATTTTATACATCACATGAGCGTAATGCTACCTTAAACATATATCAATGATTCACATCTGTTTTAAAATGAATAATTCTAAATATAATACCGATCGGTAAAGAACTTATCAAATAGAAACAGGGACAAGTACAATAAATAAAACGAAAGTCAATCTCAATACTCTACTGTACATCCGGTATTATTCGCTATGTTTTAATTTTGCAATAATTCCTGAATTGAGCTCCGTGTGAATTCATAAATCCGTCCAAATATACTTTCTTAACAAGAAAACATATCATTGAACCTTCGACTGCAAATTAATTAACTCTCGAAATTCACAACAAACAGATCAAGAGAATGTAAAGAGAATTTCAGTACGATAATCCAAGTCTTGCGATCCTAAGTATTCAATATGTGTGTAATAATGTCAATGCTTATGTCCCAGTGGAAGCTTTGTCCATAACAACGAGCTAAGTCAATCAGGGGCCATAATTCTGTAGAAATGTTGGATAGTGATACATGGCGTTGACAATGTAAGGTATTTATGATGGTTAACAAGTTTGCCAAGTTTGAAAGCAATGCCTTGATGGACTTCAAAAACGAACGGACTGACATGACGATCACTATATGCCTCCTACATTATTAGATGCTGGGGCATAAAAACTTAAAACAGAACAGGTGTTATAAGTTGAACTACAGCGTGAATAATTATGTATGAACTAATTCAATATAAATATTTTCAAATCTATTCACTATAAACATACTTCGTTCCAGATCATTTCAACTCATTCTAAAAACCAGAATATAACTATAAAAGCAGCAAAGAAAGCTTGCCAGAAATGTTTCAAAAATTTAAAACACTGTGTGCAGTAAACGATGGGTAACGTACCTATGAAATAAAACTGTAACAGTTTAACAAAGTATCACCAAAACAAAGAGCACAGCAGGTTATCGAGAAAGATACATAAAATAAAAGGTGACAGTCACAAATTTGTATTTTTCGGGTTTATTCAAGAGCACAATGACAGAGAAAAGAATTGTCTCTAACTTTATAAGAAAATAGCATTATTACAACATAATGAACTAACAACATAAAATATAGTAGTACCTGCAGTTTACATATTCTTTTTCGTCGAATAGAATTTCGTAAAGGTCTTGCCTGAGCAGTTAAGCTCAATCCTTAGACTCAAAGAATTGAAATTTATCTTACAACTTTAACCAAGGTAAGTCTTCTTTTTTTTAATTTTCACAGCCATATATGAAATGGTATGTCAACAGAACCAAATTGAAAATCCTGAAATCATATGCAGCTGACCATTTTTGCCAAACAAGAGAGGCCTTTATCCACTATGTTTACATATTTAACTCAATTTGTATTGAATATAATTCTTCAGAGCACATTAAATTGACCATAACTTTGCCATTTGTTGAGGTATTTTCATCAAATAACTTTTGTTTTAGTCAGAAATCATAGCTCTTTCAGGAAAGACAAATCCGGAATTCCGGATTAATCAGGAATATTGACACCCCTGACATATAGGAACCACATTGAAACCAATGAAATATTAAAGAAGAGTAGTCGGTATGTTAACAGAATGCACACAAGACAAGACAAGACAGGACATATTACATTATAACAACCTATAACATAACAACACTAATTGAAATTTAGCACCAAGAGAAAAACAAGTAATTAAGAATTGCAAGCAATACAGAAGTCCCATACCGGTTTGAGGCCATTTTCAATGTTTCTGTTGCCATAGCAACCACAATTTTTGTCAGAATCAAAATATTTTTAGACGTGCATAATACCCTTATTGCCCCCTATCCACATACCACGTTTTATAAACCTAGCTTGGAAACTGTTTGAGTTATGTCAGGATCCAGACTGTTTGACGGACGGACTCATGAGACGGTATTTGTGGGTTTTTCTTTTGTTCTTTCTTTTGTTTGGTTGCAACCCACAAGTAGCATTTTGCACCCCACAAGTGACGGAATGAATGGAATCTAAAAATAGCCTATTGTTCCACACCCCACAACTACCGGTGCATTCGTACGGACAGACGGACGGACGTTCTAACAAAACGGTATTTATGTGGCTACAATACGGAATGAAGGGTATTATGTGTCTAATTGTAGCCACATAAAAGAAAATTTTAGCCACGTTAGAGCCAATTCTACTTTCGTTTTCACTATTTTCAACTGGTTTGTCCATAGAAAGTAGCCACCTAAGTACCCGTTTGTGGGCGCGGACTGACTGACTGACGGAGGGCAAACCTATAGTCCCCTCCGGTCAAAAACCGGTAGGGGACAAATAAGACTTACATACATTCTACTCACAGACCTATTATAAAACAGTACATGTACTTTCTGCAAGTGCAGTTGTTGAAGTTCCAGAGCATAAATTTTAGCAGAATTTAAAACTCTCTAAAAACTGTCTGATTTACAGTATCTGCTCAATGGTTGTATACCAGAGTACTGTATTATCAAAGCACTTACAGAAATCATAAATTTACGATCAAATTTAAATTCTTTAAAATTATAAAGAATGGTAAATGGAGCTGCAATACTCATAATGATTCAGTTACTGAACTCCTACAAACCATACACGTTACCAATTTGCAGTTGTTAAAGAATTATAAAGAATTTGAATTTGAGCGTGATGTTGAGATTTCTGTAAGTGCTTTGATAAAACAGTACCCAGGGCAGTATATTATGCTTGACATCATCTGCAGTTACACATTACGGAAAGAAACACAATATAAATAACACAAAAACATTTTAAGAGGACAAAAACAATCTGAACTACATAAGAGGCAGAAGTACCCAACACACATTTAGAAAGAAATGAATCGGAAAATAAAATGAATAAGAGCTAACATATTTGACTTTTAAGAAAACCAAATATAATTTCATATTTCATTGGTCTAGTGTTAAAAGCACTCCTAGTTAGTGGTAAAGTGGTCACAGGTTCAATTTGTGGCCGCGTACAATTGACTGACCTCACATTTGACCAACCTTAAATAAATGAGTATGCGGTAAACTAAAACAATCAGTGATGTATAAGATCCATTCTTGTATAAAAGTATAAAACAGTATTGTTGACATATGCAATACAAGTTGCTAGATTTGGTGCCATATATACGAGACTAGGCAGCAGTTATATAAAGAAACCAGGTCCCAATCTCCCGAAGGATCTCAAGTAGAAATCTCAACTCAAATTGAGATTTTGCTCAAGTCAAGAGAATTAATATGAGATCATTCTTAACTTTTATGCTCAATATATTTACTGTAATAAACTCAGAACAATGTATCTGTTTTGTGGTGCCAACTTTCAGAGTCTTGTCCCCCATGGAAATTATCTCAAAGACACATGAGAGTATTTGAGATTTATCTCAGCTCAGATTGAGATGCTTCGGGAGATCGGGACCAGGTTTTATAGCAACACCAAAATCTGAAACAACTTTACATGTTGTAAAACATTCATGTATACTTTCATTATAGTAACCAACATATGAGACTTTTGCGATACAAATAACATGATGCTTGCTCGCCAAATTCCACAATAAGCATCAGGTGATAACTGCCAACCAAATTCACCAAGCTTACAATCAAGTAATGTGTTAAGGAAAAACCTGTTTTAGTTTAAGCGCATCACAAGTAAGACAAAACTGTAGGACCATTTAAAGGCTGAATATACATTTTCAAACTAATGCCATTTTATCAGTTTATAAGAATCAAACAATGCTGATTATCACATATACATATATGACATATTGTACACATGTAGTCTATTTTACAGCAGCACATATAATCCAGAGTTCTATATATTCTCCAGGGGTTCCACTATCTTCTGAATCCAGGGGTGTCAACAGGGCCAAATTAAATATCAGGAAAATCATGTGCAGCCATCTATTTTTGCCAAATAAGAGGCCTTCAATGACATTGTTTCCATTATATATTAAACAAAATTCTTCAGAGCAGATTAAATTTACAATAACTTTGCCATTTCTTGAGATATTTTCATCAAATCACTTTTATTTTGTTCAGAATCAATTACTCTTTTAGGAATGATAAATCCGAAATTCCGGATAAATCAGGAAAATTGACACCCCTGTGAATCTGAAGGGTCATTTTAATATGTAAAGACTAAATTTTACTATTTTATAGGCAAATACCTATGATTTAAAGAGAAAATGCCCTTCATGCCAAAATGTTGCTTTTTGGAAATTACCCCTACTTCCGAGTCAAACGGAACCCCTGATTCTCCAGACAAGTATCCTCCCACCAATGAATAGTCTCTCACATTTAGCAACCTATATGTATGTACACCACAATTAAACACAAAACAGAGATACATCATTTCACACTTTTGAGCATTTCTTTTAATTTTCAAAAATGTTAAACTTTGATTGTTTATACACTATGTCACTCTTATTAAAGAGTGACGTTATTTTCTGCGCATTAAAAACATATTCTGTAGATACTAACCTTTTTAAAAGGATTTTAATATATTTATACTATAAAACTACACGCATTTAGAATCATTCTCAGTCATACCCTGAAGCCCATTGCCTAACTGAGGTGCTACTAAGCGCTTTTTGGTAGCGCTTTACTACGTCTATGCAATGACATGCTACCAGCAAGCAGTGTTTGCCGATAGCATACTGTTTCTCAGCAGTATACTAGGCTAGCACTACTGAGCGCTTTTTTTATGCAACAAACGCTTCGGTAGCACTTTGCTGTGCAACTGTCTGCTTTCCGCGACTGCTCCCTGGTAGCAAATACATTTTTCGCTTCGTCCACTATGTAGCGCTTTTTTAAGCAAGCAGTTTCCTAGCATAGCTCTATCAAGTGCTCGGTAGCGCTCTAGTTAGGCAACGTGCTCTTGGTGTCATCAAGACAACGTAGACTATACTTTAAAATCAGAAATTTTCTTGAGGGATTAATTTTCGCTACATTTGCAAATATGTTCGGTAAATTTTATGCTATTGAACTAAAAACAGCGGTAAAACACCGAAAACAGTTCTTTCTGGCATTTAAAAATCGCAAACATTTTATCTTGCCAACTACTTAAAATAAAACAAATTTGCAATTTTTGACCTCGCAAAATTATCTGACTCAACAGTATCTGCATCTTGTACTTTTTATTGATATTTTTTATCTCCTAAGTATAGTTCACTCCATTAAAGGTATAGACATCCAAAAATTGATAAAATGTGAAATATTTTAAAACCCATGCAAATGTTTTTATGTTGATACAATGTAAATACTAAATTATTCTGAGCTAAATTGTCAGTACGTCCAAGTGGAAAGTCCATAAAATCTAGGAAAAACCTGGAAAATTGTGGTCTTAAACAATACCAGGGGTGTGGAATTCCTATGTCCGACTTGCCCGACTTGGGCTTTAGTACCTGTGGGCAAGTAGATTTTCCCATCCAGCTTGCCCATGGGCAAGTGCAAAATTATAACGTGAAAATAATATTAAGTGCCCTATTTTACCTTAACTTAAAGACAAATCCCTAAATTACTGACCAAATATGATTTCAAAAACACACATTGAATTAAACCTAAGTTCTCTAATCCTTGACAAGATTAATAAATGAATGAAACTAAAATTTTGTTGCTTTTTGTGTTTTCCTGGGCAAGTGGATTTAGTTTTCGGCAAGTGGATTTTTCAGTTCAACTTGCCCATTGGCAAGTGAAATTTTTTAGAATTTCCACACCCCTGAATACATTTTGGCATACATGCCATGAAAAATTATATTTCAAGCATTTTAAAATCAGTCTTCATAACATTTCAGTTAGTTAAAATATTTTATAATCTGATACTGTGAAGTCATATATTTTCGCTGGTAGTAAATTTCGTGGATTTTGATAAAAATGCATTAACGTGGGGTTATAAATTTGTGGACTACAAAACATAAAAGGGTAAACCCATACTACGTATTGTGAAGGGAGATTTATCATGGGGATTAAATTTCTTGGTCTAGATTAACAACGAAAATTCAACACCCTCGAAAATAATGAATTTACAGTACTAAGTCATTTGGAATTCAGCAGCTTTAATATTTCTGACGATAAACCATAGCTATTCTACAATAATTTAGGTAGTATATCTCAAATACCGAACTATAATGCTGTAATATTGTAATACAATTCCCTTTAGTACAAGCACATTACATACAAGTTGATCTGCACATTTTAGTATTCCATATTTATATCCTAGGTTATACCAACATGGACAATCTCACATTCGTTCTATCAGCGGCATTTTTTCTTTCTTTTCTTCTACATCGAAGTCTAACACAAGCAATTTGGTTTCCTCAGTGCCGTTTCTACTGCCGACAGCACACACTAATTTAGTGTTACTACACCGAACACGCCACACTACTCCCCCGCTTCCACCACTATCAAGCGTTACTAAGTTACGGAGGAATTCACCACTTTTTAAATCCCAAATTTTGACAGTTCCATCATCTGAAGATGTGATCACAAATTTTTTGTTGAACTGCAGACAGGTTACAGCACTCTGATGTTTATTAGAACCTGAAAATCAAACAAAGAATAAGTTTCCAGTAAGTAGCATTTCAACATTTCAATTGGAATTTTTGGCCACAAATTCAGAAGTACAGAAGTTACCCATTCTTTAGTCTAGGATGTATGATGACCTCAGGCACGTATAGGGAACAAAACTGTACCATAATCTGATTATCATAACTTTTTCAGTCAAAGAGATTTCAGGGTATATAGCTGGGGTCCTACTGAGGCATAATGCACAATCCTGAAAATGAGTCGCAAGTCTGTTTCAGGTGCCATTAACACACATCCCTACAGAAAAACTCTGTTTTAAACATTGTTTTATAGTTATAATTAATTCAGCTAATGAAACTTTAAATGACCATGACTTTGTGAATTCTTTGAATTTTTTCATCAAGTAACTTTTATTTTCTGTAGTGTTTATTTTACACCTTGTACAGGCTCCTAATCCTGCCCTCTTATATAAAACAAAGGTCGAAGATAAATATAGACAATAAACAACTGTTAACTTATGCTAATAGAAGGCAAGAGGATCATGTTAATTTGTTCAAGCTATAGTATGAACAGGCATTGCTCTACCAAATCATCTAACGGAGAAATCTCAACTCAAATTGAGATTTTGCTCAAATAGGAGACTGAATTTGAGATAAATATGAAGCTTCAGCTCCTCAATTTTTTCAGAAATAAAATCAGAATAACTTTTAATGTTTTACGATACCAATTTAGGCTACAAATTAGCATTAAAATTATCTCAAATGACAGGTGACAAAATTTGAGTTGAGATTGAGCTCAGATTGAAATGTTTCGGAATACCGGGGCCTGAATTCAAACAATGTTAAGAATTACATACCCTGTAGTGTTTGTAAGCATTTGCCCGTAGTTATATCCCACACTTTCACAGTGGAATCAGCATTCCCAGAGACTAGAATATTATCTTTCAGTTCCAGGCCACTAGTTAATGATTGGTGTCCGATCAGAGTATGTCGACAGTTACCTGTCTCAACATCCCATACACGTATCGATGTGTCCAAAGAACCACTTACAATATATGTACCATCAAACTGAAATATATAATATAATAATACAGTCATATAGAAAATGTAAAGACATCCATTTCCACTCTTAACCAGGGCTCGACACTAACACTGGTCCGAGACCAGTGAAAATCCAGAAGGACCAGTGAAAATACTGGAGGACCAGTAATTGTCCTATTTACAAATTGGGCGCTTTTGCCCTGTCGGACCAGTTGCCAAAATAGTTTGTGTCTAGGCCTGTTAACCCTTTCCTGATACTTCTTATAAAATGTCCATGAAACTGAAAATGACTGGGTATGAAACGTGTAACCTGTATTTCATTCAATATAGTGAGTACACCATAATACAATACCCACATTCCATTCAATATAATGAGTTTATTAACAGGAGTGACAACAGAGCCAAATTAAAAATCCTGAAAATCAAAATATTCGATCAACCATTTTTGTCAAACAAGAGGCCTTCAACTACATTGAGCTACAACTGAAAATCTTTCGGAGCAGATTAAATTGGTGATAAACTCTCTAATTTCTTGAGACATTTTCATCAAATAACTTTTGGTCAGAAATCATAGCTCTTTCAGGATAGATAAATCCAGAATTCAGCATTAATCAGGAAATTTGACAACCCTGATTATTATCAGCATTAAATCTGTTACTTCTACTGAGTTTATTTTATTAACCGAGATGTCAATTATTGTTGAACAGTTGGACCATTACCTGTAATGAGTAGACTCTATTAGTATGTCCCTGTAATGTATGTAAGCAGGTTTCGGACTCTGGGTCCCATATTTTCACCATATAATCATAGGCTCCACTAACAACGCGTCTACCATCATATTGTACACATCTTACAGCAGCGACATGACCCATCAATACATGTAAACACTGGCCACTTTCTACATTCCATACTCTTAAAGTAGCATCTCGAGATCCACTCACAACTCTGCAAATAAAATCCGACCAATGGAGAATACAGAGAGAAAGCAAAGAAAATATGCACCAACCAACAGAAAAAACGACCGATCTCAAGCATGACTCCAATACATCCCTCAAATACTTTGTATCTGGGGTATAATAATCGAAATATACATAATCCATGAAATTTCCAAAAAGCCATCTTTTGACCCTTCGGGAGTTTTAGCCATTTTTGGGTATTTTAGCTATAATTTGATTAAGTGGTAAAATCAAGTACAAATTATTTTTTTTAGAACGACCTTTGAGAATCAGCCCTTTGTGGTACACCTGCAGCCCTTCATGTAGTTTAGCAAAATTAAAAACTCCCACAATACACAAGGCTATAGTGGCGGTCTTAAAAGATATATCAGCATTTCAAAGAGCAGAATAGTTACTCATATTCTTTGAATAGTCAAGCTAAAATTAGTCCATATCTTGGATTAAGCAATATTAAGAATACTTATCTTATATTGTGCAAGGGGTACGAAATTAACCCTCAAGATAAAGAACCCTAATGACAAAGCGAGAATTTGCAGAATTAACCCAAAAGATAAAGCAGAATTTGCAGGATTAACCCTAACAAGAGCTGTCCATGAACAGCGCGTTCCACTATTCGCAGCGCCATGCTAGGATAGTACAATTATTATATATTCAAAACAATATGCTTCATAACAGCAGCATTACCCCTTAAAAGGGGGATAATTTGGGCAAATTAGGGGATAATTTGGACAAATTATGCAGGACTGTTACCTACTCATGTGTAGGTCTTCTTGGTCATGAAGGTAAACAAATAAGCATTTCTTAGTCTAAAAGGGGGCATAATTTCAACAAAATGCTAAATAGTTATCTTCTCCTGTGTAGGGATTGGGGTCAAGATGGTGATCAAGTATGCAAAGTATCAAAGCAATATATCAATTCACTTTGAATATATAAGAGGTTAAAAACCTGTACCTAAACTTTAACATTTGCATTTCCAAGTCCAACAGGGGGCATAATTTCAACAAAAAACTTGATAGAGTTACCTACCCCTGTGTAGGGGTTGGGGTCATGATGGAGAACAAGTATGCATAGCAATATGTGAATGCACTTTGAAAATATTAGAGGTAAAAAAACCTGTACCTAAACATTTGCACTAAGTTGAAAAAGGGGGCATAATTTCACCAAAATGCCTAATAGAGTTACCTACCCCTGTGTATGGGTTGGGGTCATGATGGTGAACAAGTAAGCAAAGTATCAAAGCAATATGGCAATGCACTTTGAAGATATTAGAGGTTAAAAAACCTGTACCTAAACTTTAACATTTGCATTTCCAAGTCCAAAAGGGGACATAATTTCACAAAATGCTTGATAGAGTTACCTACCCCTGTGTAGGGGTTGGGGTCATGATGGAGAACAAGTATGCATAGCAAAATGTGAATGCACTTTGAAAATATGAGAGGTGAAAAAACCTGTACCTAAACTTTAATATTGCCTTTCCAAGTCCAACAGGGCGCATGATTTCAACAAAATGCTTGATAGAGTTACCTACCCCTGTGTATGGGTTGGGGTCATGATGGTGAACAAGTATGCAAAGTATGAAAGCAACATCTCAAAGGACTTAGAGAATATAAGAGGTTAAAAAACCTGTACCTAAACTTTAATATAAGTGTTACGCCGACGCTCGGGTGACTGCGAATAGTGGAGCTAAAAATAAAGTGATAATTTGCAGCTTGAACTACCGGTATGTGAAATTTAAAAATTACAGATTGCTGACACAATATTACCAGAAATACACAAACAAAGCAGACTTACTTGGTACCACAGAGGTGCATACACCTGACAGTCGATGTATGTCCATATAACGTATACATACATTGACCAGTATCGGCGTTCCATACTTTTAAAGTTCTATCAGTAGATCCACTAATTATGATGTTCCCTTGCATCTGTGATGACCATACTCCACCTGTATGTCCAACCAACGTACGTAAACACTGAAAGTATACAGGAGATTATCAAATTCCTTGATCATCAAGTAATGGTACGATTCAGGGATTACTTCAAGATGAAGATACAACCCTTTTTTAAAGAAGTTTTTTGTGTGGAATTTCCTGTAGCCGTTATTTATTTATTCGCTTTCAGTTTCATAGATCATAACTGAGTTGCTATAGTGACAAGTTAGCATCATTTGACAGTATGTGAAGCGTAGTAAGTATACTTCATCTTATTTCTAAGGCATTAGTTTGATTAATCAACTCTTTATAAGAGACGCAGACAATTAAAATAATGTGAAGACATAAAAGACTACCAGTGACATAGATAACTCTGCAGCATAAAACAGACTACTTTCAAGTTCTATGTTTATCTGTTAGCATTAACATAACAAAAATGGAGAACTTTGCAAACATTGTAGGTCCTCCTGAGGAATAATGCCAAATCCTGAAAATAAGATGCAAGTTTGTTTCGGATGACATAAGCACCCTTACACCAAAAACTAGTTTAAAATATTTCTTTTGTTGAATTTCAGCTTATTTTTTTTAATTTCAAAGAGTCAGTACTTCGGAGAATTTTTTATCAAATAATTTTATTTCTTGAAAAAAGTTCATTCTTTCAAGTGCAGCAGATCTGAGTATCCGGCTTATTCCAGACTTGTAGGACCAATGTAAACACATGAAAACTTTTATCAAACAGAAGCTTACCTTTCCAGTGATAGCTGACCAGACTTTGAGAGTATTGTCATCAGATCCACTAACTACCCGTGTACCACAGAATTCTAAACATGTTATAACATGATCATCGTGTCCTTTTAATAACTGAAATATATAATTCATGTGAAGTGTCATTGGAATCTGAACAAAGGCTAAGGCAGGGGCATCAACAGAACCAAATTAAAAATCCTGAAAATCATATGCGACCGACCATTTTTGCCAAAAAGAGGCCTTCAACCACTTTGTTTCCATATTTAACTCATTATTGAATAAAATTCTTCAGAGTACATTGAATTGACCATAACTTTGCCATTTCTTGAGATATGTTCATCAAATAACTTTTATTTTGGTCAGAATAGATAAATCCAGAATATTGACACCCCTGCAAAAGAGAGCTAGCAAGTAAACAAACTTTGTGAAAGAATCATTTTAAAATGATAATGTCTCCTCCTCCACATCAATATGAGAGGCATAATAAATATACATGAAGGATATGAGCAAGGCTATGAGTAGGAAATAAAGTCACCTAAATGACCTTGACCTTCATCTACTTGATTATCAAATCAGTAACAAAATTGACTAAAATGTGTACACAAACAGTTCATGGAGTGAGAATGCATGTTAATGGAAACAATTGTTTTACACACTATTAAGCCGTAAACTGCTAATTTCAAAAACTAATAACTTGGTAACCTATTGGCAGAATTATGAAGTTTTAGTTGAGTCCCTTAGGCTGAAAACACCATAAGACGGAAAAAAACCGAAAAAGAGTTGGTTTGTATGTACAAAATAACGAAATGTTAACAATAAATGCATTATTTATAGCCTACAAGGGAAGCAACTCTTGCAAAATTAGTATTTTGTCATGCATACATTTTGCTAAATGTGATTTTTGGCATACTATATTGACATAATGTTAACATTCTGTCATCAATTAGTGGTCATTTGTGAAAAACATCCTAGTTCCTTGTATTTAGTCTATCTACTGGGTGATCTAAAAAAAAGGTTTCGGGAGAGATAATAGCGCTTAAAGAACATTTAGCATTATTACACATGGACTTACTTTAGGTAATCTAAGTGGTCCAGTTCTCCAGTTTTGTTCTATCTGATGTTGTCTCATATATAATGACTTCCATGGACTTTTTGGTGAAGGTTGACGTCGACGTAAACGATTCGTACCAAACACTAGCGGTTCATCGATACTTTCTTCCTTACATTTTTCTCTCCACAGTAGATTGTCCTCAGCAAGAACACGCCAATACCTACATGTCTGAGCGGCTTGTAGGAGATCTTTAGGTTCCAGAAATGATAGCACATATAATGCTAGCTGTAATAGATGCAGCAAAGATTGTGTATACATAATTAGTAAGAATAGCCCAATAAAGTTGTGAAGTTTGGTAGATGGTATATTTTTTTTGCGTTTGATTGCGTGGCCATTCGGTTTAATCCCTGCCTAACTGGCCAATGACCTTGAGGAAATATGGTATATTAGCTAGACTGCCTCTATAGCGGAATTATTATAGTATTTATACATGTACATAACTTTCATAGGTCATGCTTTTTGTGTCAACATGCATGTCCTCACCACTTAGTTATTATAAGATGATATGTATATGATTCTCATACTTATGATCAGTATGTAACTTAGTATGTATCCAGCTTATTCAATCAGAGGATAATAATAATAACGACTTTATTTTAAGAGGCAACACAGTTGGGCAAGCCCAGTCTTCCATGTGAGCCTCTAAAAAGAGAGACGGAAGGGCTAATGATGGAAACTGGAGTATAAGCAAACTTTGAATGGTAACCAGTAACCTACGGTCCTTCAAGGAGTTTTGAGACAAAAATGTACCATTCACAAAAGGGCCATAACTCTAGCAAACATCATCAGACCTATAATTCCAAACAAAATGCACAACTAGGCTTGGTACCAAGTATTCATGTCAAGTTTCATTGAAATCGGACAAATGGTCAATAAGAACAAGCACAGACGAACATTTATCTCGACAGACGTCCAGCACAAAATCAATATGTCTCCCACACACTATATGTAGAAGATATAAATACAAACATACCTCTTTAGGTAGAAGTGAAATGAAATCTCGTTGAAATTGTGGTTCAATAACCTGCATCATATGTCTGACTTGTGTTGGCTCACATAGCGTGATTAATTCATCCACTGCCATCAAACGTTCAGCATTACCCCATTCCTATAATAATAATAATAAAACAGTGAAAATAAAAAAATGATAATTTCATTGCTATTTTCACTGTTGTTTCTTTACTGATCAATCTCTATAATCCATTGAAAGCAAATAATAAAGTGGATTATTTCTGCAGGCAAAAGATTCTGCGATTAGGGCCTATATTGGGTCGGTTTTTTATGTGTTTTTTGTTTCTTCGACATTTATTTATAAACATGCGAACTGATAACATTCACACATCGCATTCATTCATTGATAAACAAGTAATTGAGAATTGCAAGCAATACAGAAGTCCCCTACCGGTTTGGAGCCATTTTTAATGTTTCTGTTGCCAAAACAACCACAATTTTTGGCAGAATCAAAATATTTTTGGACGTGCATAATCCCCTTATTGCCCTCAATCCACATACCAAGTTTCATAAACCTAGCTTGGAAACTGTTTGAGTTATAGAAGGATCCAGATTTGGGCATATTTTCACTCTTTCTGTCGCCATAGCAACCACAAATTTTGTCAGAATCAAAATATTTTTAGACGTGCATAATCCCCTTATTGCCCTCTATCCACATACCAAGTTTCATAAACCTAGCTTGGAAACTGTTTGAGTTATGTCAGGATCCAGATTTTTTGATGGACGCACGGACGGACTGACGGACGGAGGGCAAACCTATAGTCCCCTCCGGTCAAAAACCGGTAGGGGCCTAAAAATATGATACAAATCTGGTTCCGGTGCCATTACCACATATCCTTACACTAAAACACTCGTTTCACACATTGCTCTATTTTTAAATATACAGGGTGTCACTGAAAAGTCACCACTTATATTTACCTCTGTATTTTGTATACAATATGACCTATTGGTACGAAAGTTTTATACTGTGTGCATTTGAATATTGTTAAAAATGATAGTTGTGACTACACAGTAAGGTCAAAACAGTCGTGTTCGGCTTTTAACACAGTGTAACGTGAATTTTAAAATATAAGAGTCAATAGGGTGGTAGCTTTTCATTGACGCCAAGTATATTTCAGCATATGAAATTTCAAATAAGCAAAACTTGTGACATTATTATAATTTTGTGCAGAAGAGATAGTTCTTACTAACGCATCAAATGTGTAATTGTGGATTTATTCCAGAATTGTAGGACCCCTGTGTTGATAGTGTTCAGTTAAGCTGAGAATCACAGTCTATACCTGAAATTGTTTGAGCCATTCTGCTAAACCATGAGGAGGATTTTCTTTGGATGGTATTCTCTGTCGATGATAGTGATACCCTGCCTTCTTTAATGGTGCTTTAAGATTACTGTAAGTTGTCTGCGGACTGAAATCATACATTATATAATAATGACATACAGTAAAACCTCACTGTAAGACCACCTCAAAGTTAAGACCACACTTTTTTCACTCGTTTGCTCATTATACAACCTCAACATTAAGACCAAACTCAACAACTCAACAAAGAGACACTCATGTCAAATACTCGGTTGCACGCTATTTCTCAACAATTTGTCAGTTATATAAGGCGACCAATTCACCTAACCATTTTTCCTGGACTGTATTCTAACCAGTACCAACTTACCCTTCTAGAGCAAACAGCAAATGAATGCTTCAACAAAAACCAGAGTGATAATAATATAGATCTTCATCCGAACTATGTGATCAACAAGGCTGACAAATGTTTAAGGTTTATAAGGGTGACTCCCTCATTTAATGAAGTGATAACAAGTCGAGTAAGTTAAGGTCACCAAGAGTTCAATTAAACACATACAGAGGCTAGGCTGAATCTGAGGGGTCATTTTGATAATTTTGTTCTGAATTGTTCCATTCTATAGTATAACTAAAATACAGGTACCTTAAATACTTCAGTCACAATTCTGAGGGTCAAAATGTGACTTCCTATAATATTTAGGGGTCAAATAAAATGCCTGTATACTGACATAGTATGAAATAAAATTTAATTTGCAATATTCAATACTACAGGGGTTCTGCTGAGGCATTATGCCTAATCCTGAAAATTTCCCATAAGTCTGTTTCAAGTGCAATTAGCACACGCCCCTACACCAAAACATTGTTCTACTGTTAAAATTCAGGGTATGAAATTTCAGATGACCGAAACGCAGTCAATACTTGGTATGTTTTCATCAAATAACTTTTACTTTCTGCAAAAAAGTTCATTTTTTCTATTGCAGCAAATCTGGATTTCCGGATTATTCCGGAACTGTAGGATCCCTGATACTAGTACATTTTGCAGCAAATCTGGATTTCCGGATTATTCCGGAACTGTAGGATCCCTGATACTAGTACATTTTGCAGCAAATCTGGATTTCCGGATTATTCCGGAACTGTAGGATCCCTGATACTAGAACAATGATATAAACATACCTAGAAGATTCTAAGCGACACATTCTTTTCCCAGCTGGCATTAAATGATCATCTCTATGTAAATGATTCTTTCTTTTCATCTGTAATTGATAATATGAGTTAAACTAATGACTCTTTCAAAGGGTTTCTTCTTTCAATATGTCTTCACATTTGGAAAAATGTAATGCTAAGATGCATGCTGTGGTATACTCAGAATCTTATGGAAAAAATTGTAAAATTAGTGATTAGTTTAAGAGCACCATGACAACGAAAAGAATGCATGCAGAGAAAAATATAACTGCAAGAGCATTTAAAGCCAGAAATTAACAATTCTCTGACAGTAATTTGATAAATTTTGAATAATACTGCATATTCAACAGAATTATGATTAAATCTGAATATAAAATTTATTTGTCTTGGCCATCCTTTATTACTGCAGTAATATGCGCTCATAAGACCAAACAAAAGCAAAAAGAAAATCTGTCTTCATAGCTTCACAACAGACCACTTTTGCTCGAAATTTAAAACATTTGTTTTTTTTAAATTTGCAAATATCTGCATGACTACAAAATAAACTAGAGCTGTCACCATTCGGCAGACTCATATACCCCGCCGGCAAATTGCCATAATTCTGCCAATATTCATTGTAGAGCAAATTCCTTTCTTCATGCACATCTATATGTTGAGGTTGTTCATCTGTGAAAGTTTGAGCGAAATCCTACCAAAACTGTAGGGGGAGTTCAGTCCACAGGAATGCGTCTACGGACAGACAGACAGACAGACCAACAGACAGAAAAGCTGAATCCAGTATACCCCCCTTACAACTCGTTGTGCAGGGGTATAATGAAACTGTCACCACAGCAGAACTTTACTGTTATGAATGTTACGTAAATAAATAAGAGGCATTTATTCATGCCAATAATGCTAGTACATTGAAAAACAGTTAAATCCAGCAGTCACATACTTCTATGTATGTTATTAAATGATAAAAGACATTTTCAAAATAAATGTATGCCAATAATGGCAGTAATTGAAAAACAACTAAACAAGCTAAATCCAGCAAAATCTTACTTGTGCTTCAAATAGCTGTACCTTTACGTGCATATCGTGACATGTCATATAGATATACAGATATATATATATATATATATATAAATATATGTATCTAGTAAGATCAACAGAACATTTTCAATTTATCCCTGACATATAAATGTCACATATATTTACTCTTTTACCGATATATTGCTTGACAACTATTATTATTGTAGAAGTCCAATCTATTTTAGAAAATTAATCAACACGAGTCATTTCAAGAAACTAACCAGAATAGAGCAGTTCTTTAAGATCTAGCCACCTTGTATATAAAGGATACTAGAGGAAAATTTCTGTCAAATGATAATGCTCTAGAGGTGAAATATTAACTTTCAATCTTACACCGGAAAATACAAGTATTCATTTCATGTCTTATTTTGGTATTTTTAACTAGTATCACGCATCCTTCAATGTCAGCCATACACTCAGGGAAGAAAATTGTGAGCTATGTTAAACAAAGCACAGGTGGCTGTAACAAATTTACCCTTTCATTATAAATACTATAATAGGCTACCAAAGTAAAGAACAGGTAAAAATTGATAGGCCACCTGTGGTTTATCTAAAGTATTTCCCTTGTACAGAGTCAGAAACTTTTGCAAAACTGTGTGCCATGCATCGATAGCATAATTAAGGCAACATATATTCAAAACAAAATGCTTGTTAACTGCATCATTACCTTCTTCTGAGTAGATGTCAGGTATTTTGCATAATTAAGGCAACATATATTCAAAACAAAATGCTTGTTAACTGCATCATTACCTTCTTCTGAGTAGATGTCAGGTATTTTAAGTCGAATAGAGCAGATAATTTGATACAAGAGGGCTATGTGGCTCTAAAGCGCTCACCTAATGACTAGCAGTTAAGGCAGAATCAGTATTTGTTATGATATGACATGTAGATTTTACAAATACACACTTTATGGCCAGGTTTTATAAAGATGAGGTAAAAAATGTCACCTCTAGAGTATAATCAAGGTTTTCTTTGATGTGACCTGGTGACCTAGTTTTTGACCCCAGATGACCCAGTTATGAACTTTACCTAGATTTGATAGAGACAAACATTGTGGCCAAGTGTCAAAAAGATTAGGTAAAGAAAGTGACCTCTAGAGTGTTAATAAGGTTTTTCTTCAATGTGACCATATACCCTAGTTTTTTACCCCAGGTGAACCAGTTGTGAACTTGACCTAGATTTCATAGAGGTTCACATTGCGACCAAGTTTCATTAAGATTATGTAAAAAATGTGACCTCTAGAGTGTTAACAAGGTTTTTCTTTTATGTGACCTTGTGACCTAGTTTTTTACCCCAGATGACCCAGTAATGAACTTGACCTAGATTTCATACAGACAAACATTGTGACCAAGTTTCGTAAAGACTAAGAGAAAACTGTGACCTCTAGAGTGTTAACAGTCCAATTGTTAATGCCGGACATAGGGCGATCACAATAGCTCACCTTGAGCACTTCGTGCTCAGGTGAGCTAAAAATGCTTGATAGTTACCCACTCCTGTGTAGAGGTTGGGGTCATGATGATGAACCAGTGTGTGAAGTACCAAAGCATTTGAGATTAATACCTTATTACCTAAACTTCATATTTCTTAGCATTAAGCCTACTCTGGGGTCCCTGCAATAGCTTCCCTTACTTTCAATAGTGGAGCTAAAAATCTTTTTTTTTAAAGTCAATGTTTATAAAATGTGTAATTGTTAATCATCCAGAAAGCTTTAGTTTCAAGAAATCACAATTTTATTCTTTATTTCCCAGTAAAATATCTGACAAATGAACAATACTTACAATATTGTGGGCAGTGAGGGAACCAGATATGGGGACCGGTATCCGTGACCTCTGACCTGATGACAAACTATACACAGAGTCAGAAATATCCGATCCTTCGCCGTCATTATCATCCTCATTATTGACATCGTCAATTTCATCGTCAATATCTCCAGACTCATTCATATCATTATCACTTCCTTCCGCACCATTCTTCACTTCCCTGACTGAAGAGTTCTCGCCATTTGTTACAGCAGTGCTCAGTGATGGACCTGGAGTCAGGAATGATTTTAATATTGTATCTAAAGCCGAGGGACCAGCCTCAGCGTTGTTGTGTGATGTTGACGGTGCCCGATATTTCTCATTGTTCTGGTTCACATTATCTTTCTGAGATGAATGACCTGCTTTACCAGCTGAGAGTCTTTTACTTGCTGCCAACCGTTTATGAGGTGATTGTTTATGGATTTGTCCTTCACCCCGATGCCTCAATAAAGCTCTGGTTTCCCTACTAGAAATTAGTTCTGATGAAGTCAAGCCATCGTTTGTATTTCGCCTTCCCCTGAAACATTTGAATAGAGTTAATGACTCATGAATACAAAGGAACATTACGCAAGCTGCCATCTTGCTTTGAACATTATCAAATATCTTTCTATTTCTTTTATAGATAAATAAAAACACACCTACATGTTTTATTCTACTACACAGTCTTGACAAAACCCCTTAAAATGTCAGAAACTCAAGGACAGAAACTTTACTACCAGTAAGGCAGTACATAATCATTGTAAGAGAAAAAAAGTGCCAACATTTTTTTTAATGGTTTACATTCAGTTGCTTCGGTAAGAGCTGTATAGTGCAAACAAGTTAACTTAATCCTAGACTTTTATACATGAATAAATTGCAAGATTTTTTTGCACAGAATTTTAACAATTTCCGAAAGAAATTTGTACCATGTTGGTGATTTATAAGTTTTTGTTCTACACATTGTAATTTATAGACAATAATTTGAATGAATCAACTCTTGCATTATGCTAATAGGACCAGGCTAACTCGCTCACACTAAATGAATGTGAAATTTACAGGATTTTACCTTTTTTTCACAAATATACCTACGCTATAACTAAAATATCCTTTAAAGACATTCCTAATGATCAAAATATGGCTTTTGGAAATTTCCGAGGTCAAAGGGAAATCTATGATAATACTTTGAATACAGTAAAAGAATTTAACAAGAAACTTACAATTCAGAGTAGAAAATTTAGGAAAAGACTAAAGCATATTACTGAAAAACAAAACAATGTACTACTTAAAATTTGATCAGGTAAAAAAAAATTTCTTTGTACAAATTTTGAAATTTGAATCAGAATTCAGATTGACTGATGGCTTTTTTTAGAAACATAATGATTCATAGTAAGTAAGTAAGTAAGTAAAGACTTTATTTAACGAGGCTACACATTTGGTTTCCAAATTGACTCATCAAATTTCATCCAGTTGAGCTTCTTAAAGAGTGTATCTGAAGGTGTGTCATAATCTTTGTCAGCAACATTTCAATTGAATACAGATTGCTTCAAAAGTGCTGATCAGCCAACCTCACTATAATGTTGGTGCTGCATTCAAGCCTCTGTAATTAACAAAATATGGCCCATTTTTTTGGCACTTTGGGTCTTACACAACACGAGAATAGAAACTTGACAAAAACTTCCATGTTATTTTAGCAACTTTGGCCACTGCCAATAGCACTTATCAATTGCTAGTACCTGGAAAAAGATGATATTATGTCAATGCATACCAAATTCAACTCATGAATTTTCCAAAATTTAGTTGCAGATAAGATAATACTTTAATACCTGCAAAACGTTTCTTAATTTATTTTGTTTACTTAACAACGGATATGAATATATTTTTCTTGACCCATTTCAAACTTTGAGTAGTATATATTTTCATTGAGTAAAAATTTCTTGAAATCTTAAGTAGAATATGAGGTTACATGTTTTTTAAACATCAAAAAGAACTGCTATATGCATTTTCCTGTCCTTGGTTATGTATTCCTAACTTCAGTGCAAATTAATATTAACAATGCAAAATTTTATGATAATACAGTACATTATGAAACAGTAATACAATACCTTAGTTCCAAGTTAATAATAAACAGAACATATTGAATTACTCACATTTCATAAGCATTGCAATTCCAGGAAAATTATTCACAATTTTATTCATTTTATCATTGTTTAACCCAATATTATAAGGTTTAAAAAAACACGGCACACATTATTTCTTTGTTTGTTTTTTACTGAAAAATAAATTTTATTTTCCTCCTCTGATACTTGTACATTGTACGTATCAGTGGATCACAGCATTCAATGTTAAACCACAAAAACATCGCGATAATATAATTTTCACAGGAGTATCGAACAAATCTTCCTGCTTACAGCTATTATAGCTCCCTGTAAGCTTAGCATAGGAGATCATGTACGGATTGAGTAAAAAAACTCATTGTATGATTATGTACAGTCTAACCTTGTGTTACAGACCACCGGTAAAAATGACCTCTACTTTAAAACCTGTCTACAAAGACCACTAATTTTATTTTATATCATTATAGGTGTTTATTTTGGTCTGTATAATAGTGTTATTTGAGTGACAATGGCTTGTATTATTTAAACAAATGCTGATTAAAATAAGCCTTTAGATTATGGATAACCATGCAGTTTTACTTGTTTTAAACTTTTAAACTGTTCTTGTGGATCTCTTAAAGCACAAACCCTAGCATTGCCCCAGCGCCTTAAAATTAATATTTCTGGCGAAGGGCATGCAGACCGTTTTCTATGATTTTCAAATTATTAGGAGAATACCATCAGTTCTGTCAATAAAGATGAAATTTTGCTGCTCCCATAGGGGTCTTTATAGACGGGTTTTATGTGTACAGTGCTATATAAAGCAAATATAACCTATCAAAAAAGTTCAATGTTTTAAGTACAAAAGTGACTTCAGGCTTGAAATTAAACCTGTATATCAGCAATTTTGAGTACCAACAAAACAATAACTGAGAGGGGGTTAAGAGGCCTTTAAAGTGTTACTGAAGATTGCAACTTCAATAAAATATAATTTCCATTCATCTTTTATATTAAGTACATGTATATTGTATGCCATCCATTCATAATAAAGGTTCATGTATTGAAACTCATATTTCAACTTCAAATTTACAAAAAAATTTTTTAAAAACATTCATAAGAAAAATACAGAAAAAAGCCTTTTTTCTGACACTAATTTCCTAAGTTCAAGTAAAGTCCTGACAATTTTTACCCATGCATGTATATGTGCTGGGTATTACCAAAAAAGTTTGTATCAAAATCGATTTATCTGTAATAACATGAGGGTGGAATGGTGGTCAAGAGAATAGCGCTCTCAACTACCAATCCCGAGGTCCCTGTTTGAATATCGGCAACGGCACTAGAAATTTCACAGATGCTTTTAAGTGTTTCCCACCAAACTACACATGAACTGGTTGGAAACCCAGAGGTATTATTGCGTGTATGGGTGCTATGTACTGGGCATGTTAAAGTATCAAGGAATCTACTCGGAAACAAGACGCCCCAAAGGGCCCTAGGTTGCTCACCTGTCGTAGTGCATGCACACCCCTGGGGTGACCTAGATAATCATTACATTTTCTGAATAAGATTTAAGAAAATTCAGCCTCTATTTTTTTATGAACTGACCATGTGACCTTGTTTTTGCCCCGGATGACTTAGGCAGTGGGATTGTAATACAGATATCTTCAAATGTAGTCGCTTTTTTTGGTTGATCACTCCCCCATATTGCAATTTGTAGGAAAAGTTTGAAGACCATACTTACAAAATTTTATTTTTAAAATAGATAATTTCCCATGTGCCTAAAAGTTATTTTATTGAAACCAAAATCAATAACAAGCAAAAGATGCGATTTAACATAGTTGTAAAGTTTCGAGATTTTTTTCAGTCTACAAAATATTTAATTTCTAAAATAAAAAAAACTCCAATCAATGTGCATATGTCAACATAAATTCCCCCAAAATTTTCTTTTACTGTTATGCACAGATTTAGACTAAATAAGCAAGAGATGTTTGTAAAACATGTATGCCCCCATGGCAGCCCAATAGTCAGAAATGGTGAAGGTCGCAGTGACCTTGACCTTTGACCTACTGACCTCAAAATCAATAGGGGTCATCTTATGTTGCTGACCAACATCCATATACAGTTTGAAGATCAACGTGCTTGAGTTATCGAATGGAAACGTGCAAAGCAATATACCCCCTCATCAAAGATGGGGGGGGGGGGCATGAATATTCCGTTAGGTTAACCATCCACCCCCCCATTGTTCATGCTAAAACGATGTATAAATTCCTATAATTTAAACAAAATATTTTAGAAAATATATTTCCTCCATATAACTGTATCAATGCATGCTTTAAATACAGAACATTACCTAAACACTTAAAGAAATATAAAAATTAGGCTGGAAGTAGTGTTTGAACCCATGACCCTCAGGAATATGTCAATTGTATGAAAACTCACTTTTCTATGTTTTGACCTTCTGACCTTGTTTTTGATTCCGGATGACACCTTATATCGAACTTGACCTAGATTTTGTTGACATGATCATTGTGACCAAGTTTCATAAAGATTAAGTCAAAATAATGACCTCTAGTGACTAGTATACACAGGATTTTTCTATGATTTGACCTTGTGACCTTGTTTTCGACCCCGGATGACTCAATATCGAACTTTACCTAGGTTTTGTTGACATGATCATTGTGACGAAGTTTCATAAAGATTAAGTCAAAATAGTGACCTCTAGTGACTACACAAGTCAATTGTTGACGGACGGACGACGGATGAAGAGTGATAACAAAAGCTCACTCTGTCACTTTATGACAAAGGAGCTAAAACTAGGACAGCCTGCCTGGATTCCTTGTATCACACAAACTTTCTGTCTTTTCCCTTTAAGCCAGATGTTATTGACCAATAGGGCAGGGATAAACCTAACAATAATGCACTATGACAGTCTCAATCGAACGCTAGTACCCCCAAAAAACATTAGAGTGAAAAGAGCATATTATAACATTTATAAGCATAATTCAGAGTTTTGGTTATAAATAGTTTGCAAATTAGGACCCAGGATGTTTGTGCTGAAACTTAATTAATTAATAATTAATATATCTGTATATAATCTACCAGCTAATTCATGGACGTCATTGTGATGTGAGGATTAATTTAAGTCACACTTATCATGTATAAGCCTCTACACAGTTCTTATAAGAGATAAGTCAGAATGCAAAAATCAAGAATTATCTCCCTTGAAAAGGCCTGGTGCTTACTAAGTCCAGTATCGAATCACATTTTTGGAAAATAACTATATTGATAGTACCCGGTAATAGGGGCATGAATTGATGTAAAATGGTGCTTAAAGTTAATACTATCTTCAAACTAGAAGCGTTTTAGACATAAAACATGTCTCCCAAAAATCTCAAGAGCTTTCTGACTGACGTAAAATTTCTCACAATATGCATTACTAAGCTTGGTACCAATTATTCATGTGAAGTTTTGATGAAACAAGAGGGCCCATAGGGCCCTAGGTCGCTCACCTGTGCACATTGATCCAGATATTTCCATGTTTTTTTTTAAAAAAGTTTTCTTATCGGTTGCCATGGCAACCAGAAATCTGCATGGATTATAATTATTTTAGCTCTTTTTAGAAAGGATAACCCAAGGAACATTGTTACCCATATAACATGAAATACCAGAACCTTTAGAGAAGAAAATTTTAAAAGATTTTACTATAGTATATAGAAAAAATGTGAAGAAGATTAGGTTAAAATTGTGACCTCACGTGTGTTCACAAGCTTTTTCAATGATTTGGCCTTGTGACCTAGTTTTTGACCCCAGATGACCCAATATCAAACTTGCCCTAGATTTTATAGAGATGATCATTGTGACCAAGATTCATAAAGATAAGGTCAAAATTGTGATCTCTAGTGTGTTCACAAGCTTTTTCAATGATTTGGCCTTGTGACCTAGTTTTTGACCCCAGATGACCCAATATCGAACTTGATCTAGATTTTATAGAGATGATCATTATGATTAAGTTTCATAAAGATTAGGCTCAAATTGCGACCTCTAGTGTGTTCACAAGCTTTTTCAATGATTTGGCCTCGTGACCTAGTTTTTAACCCCAGATGACCCAATATCGAACTTGACCTAGATTTTATAGAGATGATCATTGTGATCAAGTTTCATATTGATCAGGCTAAATTTGTGACCTATAGTGTGTTCACAAGCAATTGTGAACGGACGGACGACGGACGAAGAGCGATCACAAAAGCTCACCTTGTCACTTTGTGACAGGTGAGCTAAAAAAAGAAAATTGAGTAACTAAGCCACATATACCTGCTAGCTCTGCTGGACACCTTACAACATAATCGTCTACGATTGAGGTCAAGGATACTGTTACCCACGCCTAACACGTCCCCAAGGTCACTGACTGTTTTAAATCCACCAATACTCTGAAAATACAGAAATGCATGTTTTTTTAAACCCAAACTGATCAAAATAATAATAAGCTAGAAGTGGTTTTGACACAAAGACGTGACGCAACTCCCATAAAAATCATCCCACCTTAAATTTCTGACCATATGCATCACTAGACTTACCATCACTAGACTTACCATCACACTAGACTTACCATCACACTAGACTTACCATCACTAGACTTACCATCACTAGACTTACCATCACTAGACTTACCATCACTAGACTTACCATCACACTAGACTTACTATCACACTAGACTTACCATCACTAGACTTACCATCACTAGACTTACCATCACACTAGACTTACCATCACTAGACTTACCATCACACTAGACTTACCATCACACTAGACTTACCATCACACTAGACTTACCATCACTAGACTTACCATCACTAGACTTACCATCACACTAGACTTACCATCACACTAGACTTACCATCACTAGACTTACCATCACTAGACTTACCATCACTAGACTTACCATCACACTAGACTTACTATCACACTAGACTTACCATCACTAGACTTACCATCACTAGACTTACCATCACACTAGACTTACCATCACTAGACTTACCACCACTAGACTTACCATCACTAGACTTACAATCACTAGACTTACCATCACTAGACTTACCATCACTAGACTTACCACCACTAGACTTACCACCACTAGACTTACCATCACTAGACTTACCATCACTAGACTTACCATCACTAGACTTACCATCACTAGACTTACCATCACTAGACTTACCATCACTAGACTTACCATCACTAGACTTACCACCACTAGACTTACCATCACTAGACTTACCATCACTAGACTTACCATCACTAGACTTACCACCACTAGACTTACCATCACTAGACTTACCATCACTAGACTTACCATCACTAGACTTACCATCAAGTATTCATGTGCAGTTTCATTGATATCCAACATATAGTTAAAGGAGCACTAGAGCGAACAGACTCTCAGACATCGGATCCTTTCATCAAGAGAGACTTAAGTCCAGCACAAAATCAATATGTCTCCCCCACACTACATGCAGGAGACATATTTAAATCACAATAAATAATACACATGTATAAACATCCACACAGACTTTCTAATACTCTGAACACATTGAATTGTACATGGCAGCACAACTAAACTGTAGCATGTCCATTTGGCATCGTTAACAACACTTTACATCTGTATCCTTATAAGGGCATATCTCGCAATGTCGTAGACTGTGAAATACTTCGCAAGTTTCATGTGTTAAGTATAATATGACAGACAACAGGTCCAGCTGGTTATAACCAGTGATACAAATGTATATCCTATGTAGACCATGTGACTGACTAATTTCAGGGGTTCTACTGAGGCATAATGCCCAATCCTGAAAACCTGTCGCAAGTTGATTCGGGTGCCATTAGCACACATACCTACACCTTAACCTAAGGTTTCAAACATTGTTTTATTGTTAAAATTCAGATTATGGAACTTCAAATTACCATAACTTTGCCAATTCTTAGAATTTTTTCATCAATTAACTTTCATTTTGTGCAGAAAATGTCATTCTTTCTAATGCAGCAAATCCGGATTATTCCGGAATTGTAGAACCCCTGCTAATTTTGTACATGTCACAAGTTTTTTCTAAGATTTGACCTAGTGACCTAGTTTTTGGCCCCGCATGACCCAGTTTTAAACTTGACCTAGATTTCATTGAAAGAAACATTATGAACATGTTTCATGAAGATCGTGGCCTCAAGTGTTCACCAGACATTGTGAGCGGATGGACGACAGAAGTACGATGGACGACGGAAGTACGATGGACATACGACTGACGAAGAGCGATCACAAAAGCTCACCCTGTCAATTAGTGACAGGTGAGGTGAGCTAACAACAGTAACTTTTGAAGGATGCTAGACTTTAAATTCAGAGTTATACGATAAATGCTTTGCCAATATAAAGTACTTTGTCAACGCTCATGTAATGTGGCAGTCAAAGAAACAAAAAGACTAGCTATCTTTTATAATTACCTCCCGTAATGGTTAATTTATGCACAAAATTCAAAGACCTAAGTATGTCAATCATTAGGGGGGGGGGGGGGGGGAGAGTATATAGGCTTGCTTGAAATATCCTTTTTTTGGGGATATGAATGATTTGTTCTGTCTGACTCTTGCTGCCCCCGTTTCTGGGTGGCTTTGGATTGTCTAGTGTCTACAGTATTTTCTTAATGCAGTCATGTTCAGAATACATGTACATGTAATAGTGTGTGAATATATTTAAACCAGTTCTAACCCTTAAGGCGTGTACCGGTATATATTTAATACGGTACAATATATGCTCTCATTCTCATTTTTAAAACATTCTATTTTTGATTGTCGTTTGGATACAGAACTTTTGAAGTTTAAACCAAATCAGAATTAATATATCATTATAACACAATCTCATTAAAATCAGACCCTAACATTTGCTCCATTTCCTTACGCTGTTAGAGATCTGACTACACTCCGTAAGATGTCATGGTGAAATGACCTCTCTAGCTCACAATGACGTCACATAGCCTCAGCAGTGTTTTACCGCACTTTCAGATTTGTGAAAGCTGCAATTTAATTGGATGGCGTAAAGTTCACATCGACATGACCCCACACAGAGTGTCATCAGATCCTATATCAGCGTAAAGTAGTGAAGCGTAATAGGGGTCTGATTTTAATGAGATTGATTATAACATTATAACATTACCGGGTATCCACCATTCATGAAGAAGTACATGATGCACTGCTAATCAATAATACAAAAATAGTCCAAAAATTAATAAGCAACAATAATAATTCTCTTTTCAACAGAATTCCATGAACTAGAATGCATATATTGCACTCTGAAATATGAATCTATTTCTGTATTTGCACACAGTTACCGGTATATTCCATGAAGTCTTATCAATTCTTATACTAGTATCTGATTATCTCTATTGAACTTAAAGTGCATCCTTGTTCAGTGAAGAGAACCATTTCCTTCCTTTCTCTTTAGAGAACAGAACATCATGTATTTGAAGAACAGGAACATAATTAGCATTCTCAGAGGGTGAGAAAAATGTGCAGCCAGCTCTTCCAAGGGAAGGTCAAACAATCAATATTTTAATTTAGACCTTACTCATATTGTGAACAGATTCAGACCATGACAGCATAATGACCCTGAAGATTTTTTCATAGATAAAAGGGTCATTTCATTGGTCAAATAAATGCCATGTTAAAGAAATAATAAGTTATTAATAACATAAGTCTTAGTTCAAAGAATACAACAAAACAAGTACACATGTAAAGTCATCTTCTGGTCCATATTTATATAACAACTACAGTACAACCTTTCAAGAATGGTCCTCTGTAGAGCAACAACCTGTCTATAACAACAACAAAATTTCCTTAAGCTAATATAAACTAAAATGCAGGGGTGTCAACAGAGTCAAATTAAAAATCCTGAAAATCATATGCGGCTGACCATTTTGACAAACTAGAGGCCGTCAACCATATATAACTCAGTTTTTCAAACTTTTTATAGAAGAAAATCCTTCAGAGCAGATATAATTGACCATAACTTTGCCATTTCTTGAGATATTTTCATCAAATAACTTTTATTTTGGTCAGAAAGCATAGCTTTTCAAGGATGGACAAATCCGGAATTCCGGAAAATTGACAACCCTGAAAATGATAACCTCTGCAGAGCAACAACTTCTAAACAACAGCCCCTTTTTACAGCTCCCGAAGGATGTTGCTCTACAGAGGTTGAACTGTATAACAAGGAGACTTAAGGATTGTCCCGGTAATATTAATGGCACAGATTGCAAATTCTTTCTAAGCTTTCTTTAATAATAGGCGACAGTAAAATATCCAACATATATAATCAATGTATCAACTATCATGTTCAAACAAGACCAAACCCACAGCTCATATTACAAATAATATATATTCTAATATTAATATTCTGAGAAAACACCATTATTACTATAGTCAACAATACATTTCGTGACTACAAATTGGACAAATGGTACACAATCCCTGAATTTGCCAGCCAAAACTTATATATTAAAATATCTATAAATTATAATTATACAACAAAAATCAGACAGCGAAAGAAAACAAATGAGTCAGTCTGACATTATAAATAATAATGGTGTTACAATAAATGTGACTAATGAAACCAATATTGTTACCAAGCAAGTTTTTATATATTTGATACAACAATGTAATAATAATAATGTCAGGCCAGGTAATTAGCTATCATTGTCATGCCATAAAACATCTGTTTTGAATCCTGAAATCTTGGTTTTCTATATTTATAAACAGTTTATACATATAGAAAACTATGAGTTCAGGCTTCGAAAAATAAAACAAAGAAGGAATATTCAGGATCAAACACCTGAAATCAGACACAGGGACAGAGGCCTGAAATATACCAAGCCTGAATATATACACGATTTTACAGAAATAGAGTCACATACAATTCTGAACTCTTGAGAAAACTTAGAGCCAAAGAGGATATTCTTACTTGTGCCAGAGCTACAGATAAGCTGCGTATTGGGGTAATTACCCAATTAATTTTCTTTAAAACCCAATAGATTTTGAGAGGAGGGAGTAAGTAAAAGCACAGACAATTTGAAATACCCAAATAGAAAAGAATGTTATAGTGAAAACTAGTACATAAAAGCTTATTTACCCTTTGAGTTTTATTAAATACCAATTAAAATTTGGCAAAACCCAATCAAAATTGAAACTCGGGGGTAAAATACCCAATTGACTAAAACCTTATCTGTAGCTCTGTTGTGCCAATTTTTTTCTTTTCAGGCCATGACACATGCCAGTGCAAGTCCTAGAGGTTATGTCATTTGGCTGAGTAGATGACGTCAAATGTGACATCATCTATCAGCTGTGTTTTAATGTTAAATTATTATATAATTATGACTATAAATTCAAATGATATTTCAATGCAAATATGATATCATATGTTTAAACCACACTTACTTTTCTATGTTTAACGATAGCTTCAGCCCTTAAATGTCCGATGCCAACAAGTTCTTCTAGATCATCAACAGTTGCAGTATTGATATCAATTCTGTTAGTAGCCATTATGCTGTATATATACATACAGCATTCTTCTTCTGTAAGATAAGACAATATCAATAATCATACACGATTCTATCTGAAATGCCGAGTGATAAATTGTTAGACTTCATAAAGATTATATTATACAATACTTTCATGATGTTTTCTCATTTTCTCAGATGTTTCTTAGTTTCATGTACTCACTCTTTAAATTTCATGGAATATCATGACTCATAAACCATGCGAAAAAAATTCAAAGTAGTGAACAAAATTGACAAAGCTAATATTTTTATTCAGGTGTATACAGAAACTGAGAACAGTCCTATATTAATATAGAAGACGCCAATAAACAACTGAAGTGATAATTTTTTGTCAGAAAATAGCTTTTGATACCTAATGTTATAAGTTTGTATATAATTATTCTGTATATATCCGCCGTAAAATAAATCTTCTCATATCTTTTTTGTATCTTGACAGTTTATCTCAACTTTAAAGGCCTGATTAAGATGTGATATTGATCTCCATTTCAGTCCTCTCTATCGGTGTACCGGGACTACCCGTTGTATCGGGTCGTGTTTAAAATCATCTACTAATGTCCAGCACTGTCTGAATTATGACCCGGCATCAGCTCAATTCTTGACCTTTATGATATGTGCGCATCTGTAGAAATTTTATCAATGCAGCAATTATCAAACACAGAGCAGTTTGGGCCCTGTACTTGGTTCTCTGTCATTGGGCACAATGGCCCATGTGTTCCAAGGGTTATAATAATAAGGTACCCCGCCTACTGGGTTAAGTAAGGTACCCCTCCAACTGGGTTAAGTAGGGCACCCCAGGGCTTTCATTTGACCTGGGACTAGTTTTTATGCTTAGATTTTGCAACAGACCCAACTTTGACGCTCAAGAAATTCTACAGCATGCTTCATCTTGACCCTTGATAATATTGCCCTTTGCATCACCTAAATGTACAAAAGGGGGGAATTTAAAAAGGACAGTAGTCAAACCATTTCGATGCAATCTATACAGGGATAGCCTGAATAAGCATCGAAACCTTAAGTGCCCCAACTCCTGTGCATTTTAAATTTTCATGAAATTTGCATTTAACGCAAAATTCTGGCATTTTTCGGCTCTGTTCATGTTCGATACAATAAAAAAACTCAAAACTCGTCGAATACCTGGTAATATTAGCTGTTACAATCAGTAAAACAATAAATAAACAAGCACACGCCATTGCCGTAAATCTCCAGTAAACAGTACAAGTTTAAAGACTGTTATCCATACTGACTGGAATTCTATGATAAACATTATTGGAATCGTTAAAAGCCAGCACTCATCGTGTTTTTGTTTGTTTGTCGTTTACTCGCAACATCACCGTAATTCCATTACAAATGTTTGTTAATATTAATTTGTTAGTTTTAAGCGAGCTCATTTTATGGTTTGGCTCGTTAAATTTTTTTACTGTGTCCATTTGTTAGAAATCGAGCAAGCCAATGCCTGAGTATTCCGATTGTTGATATGATGGTTTGACGATGACAACAACGATGGCTGAAATTGAGGTTCTAATTGCTATATAGCCGTGTTTAACTTTAAGTTGTTGGATGAACATGTTGCTGTGAATTTTTTAAAATATTGTTGGTGCATATCGCGAGAAAAAGGTTCATTCTTCGTGGAAATGCTATATATTTCATAGTGGTTAACATTTTGAATTTTTCATATATATTCTAAGAGCTGAAAGTGCGCAATTTTCTGTGCGGAAACTCTGACCGTGTTTTGGTTATGTTCGTCTCTGTCTCAGTGGCTGGACCATCATATTTAAAAGCAGCCACTTGGAGAAGGTCAGCATTTATTTTTTGGAAGGAGAGCTGAAAATGATTAGCATTGCATCCTCTTCACAATTTTTCGATAACGACAAAGGAGCGTCTAAGAAAACGATTTCATCTTCGTTTGTAGAAGAAGAGATCGGGATTAAGGCGATCGCTAATAGAGTAGAGGTTTGTGCACACTTTAGATCACTTACATAGTTTACGAATCCATTGCTATCGAGATAATTAGGTCATGTAATTATTTTTTATTTCAGCCAACTTGTCAGACACCATTTTGTTTCCGAGGTTGATACGGAGAAAGCCGGACATTTCCGAGTATCGGTTGGTGTTAAATGTCAGTATCCACCCGGTTCACGGACCGAATTGGTGAATCCCCGCAGCAGTAACGCCCCTTTGCAAGTACATTAACCACCGAATTTTGGTTAGGTAATTTGCTTTTTAGCATTGTGTTTACCAATATTATTCATAATCGTTTAAAAACATTGTGACAAATTCGTGTATCAATATAAGGCAAAATGTTCTCTTTCAGTTCCTAAATAGTAGAAATCGGCTTTTAGAAAAGAATGTCAACAGTCAATTGATAGGATTTGGTTCATTCACCATATCGACATTACAGGATAAAACCTGTTTCTGGGATTAAGGAATTAATTGAGCAACAATGTGTGAGATATTCCGAATATATGTCAGGGGGTGATTAGAGCTAATAGAGCAACCAGGCAAAATAATTGCGATTATTGTAGCAAAAGATAAGAATTTGCAAAAAGACAACATTTTTTTACGACCTCGCTGACAATGTGTTTCACTTGAAAAATGTGAATATTTCCTCGCCATTGGTATCGAGCTACAAAAGCGGCAGTGTAGAATAAATGCAATATTTCAAATTTAAAGCAGGGCACGCCCCCATTGTTTTAGGATAATTTTTGCTCAGCTTAAGAACAAAGATGTTTAATGATAATATCAATCTCATTAAAATCAGACCCTAACATTTGCTCTATTTCTTTATGTGCAAAATCAGTGTAAAGTAAGGGTCTGATTTTAATGAGATTGATGATTAGAGGAATACCTAACCATGTAGTGTTTATTCGTATAAGTAATCGTTTGTCATTTGTATGTTTCAGACTGCGTTCATTGGTAATAAACAATACACAGCCAAATAGAACTAGATCTTATTTATGAACGCAGTTGTTTCCAAAATGAAACTGAACGCCTAGTTATAGGCGACTTCCGGTTTGGGGGTTCGGTGAGTCAACATTCTGTGGGTGAGTGAATGATTTGCCGATACTTTTCATTGATATCCACATAGACAATGTGCTAGTACATGTATATAGCAAAGACTTGGGGGAGATAGAGGAATACCCAACCATGTAGTGTTTATTCGTATAAGTAATTGTTTGTCATTTGTATGTTTCAGACTGCATTCATTGGTAATAAACAATACACAGCCAAATAGAACTAGATCTTATTTAATGATTATATGCAATAATAGTTTTATACATTATTCATTTTTAAACATTGAAAAAAAAAATCATATACACTCTCGCTATACAGCCTATTGGCCGTTAATTCCCACCATAGAGCAAGGGCAATTTGTCAAAACCCCCTCACTGGGAGATGCTTTACATTCCCCCCGGGATCAAAATTTCGGCCAAAGTCAAAATTTCCCGGGACTCGGCACCATTCTGTCTGTAAAATTCCCACCTATCAGGAACAGCCATCTGTCAAAAGTCCCGTGTATGCCAGCCGCTCCCCCCCCTGGGGGAAAACATTGATAGGTGCAATATACAAACACCAATCAAAAGGACCAATATTGCACAACTATGGAATTATTCAATAGATGAACCTTGTAATATATTCATGCATCAAGGTTAGGATCAAGTCAATATCTCCGTACTATACATCTATTTTATAAATGGAGCAAAGCATAGGGACTTTCTCAAAATGATTTTTCTCCATTTTTAAGTCATGACAGCAGTGCTTACGGCAACTCTGTAAGGGAAGTAATAACAGTAAGGAGTTTGCAAATTCGTCAACACATTCTCTGTCCTTAATAAATACCTCCACGTTTGGTTTGCATGTTTATTGCGAATGACCCGTACTTTCACTTCTTGTTCACCATGGCAGCCTGAAGTTGGTCTGTTGTCTTTACTAACCACTGATTTATGAGGACAACTCATAACTGAAAAGCCATTGTCTAACTCACCAAATGTATCATATCGTAAACCCAATGCCTTGCAACAGTTACTTCCCCTTGCAACAAATGCACCATCAGCACCCTCCTCACCCTGAGAACAAAAGCTGTCCACGAACAGCTAGCTCCACTATTCGCAGTGCCATGCAAGGATAGTTTAATCATTACATATTCAACACAAAATGCTTAATATCAGCAGCATTACCCTCTGCTTTGTAGAGGTTGGGGCTTCTAAGTCGAAAAAGGGAAATAATTTGGACAACATGCAGGACAGTTACCTACTCATGTGTAGGTCCTCTGGGTCATGAAGGTGAACAAATAAGCATTTCTAAGTCCAAAAGTGGGCATTATTTCAACAAAATGCTTGATAGAGTTACCTACCCCTGTGTAGGGGTTGGGGTCATGATGGTGAACAAGTGTGCAAAGCAATATGTGAATGCACTTTGAAAATATTAGAGGTGAAAAAACCTGTACCTAAAGTTCAACATTTGCATTTCCAATCCAAAAGGGGGCATAATTTCAACAAAATGCTTGATAGAAGTACCTATTCCTGCATATAGGCTGGGCTCATGATGGCGAACAAGTATGCGAAGTATGAAAGCAATATCTCAAAGGACTTTGAAAATATAAGAGGTTAAAAAACCTGTACCTAAACTTAAACATATGGGCCAGTCTCCAGGAAAACCTGCTATTTTGACAAAACATTTGATTTTGAGATTTTTATTATCTAAAAGAGTAATCTTAATGACGCAAAATGCAAAAGAAATGTTGTTAATATCATGATTTTTAAGGAAGTTACAGCTGTTTAGTTGAGGCCCTATTCAGACCCTTTTTGCGTTACGTCGCAAGCGTCATTCCAACGTTATTCGACGTCGTTGTAACAAGTACTTTATAAATACTGCATTTGATCAATTCTTGACGTAAACTGGTCAAAATGGTATCAAGTTTTAGAATGATGTTTTAAATTTCAAAATATACATCCAAATTGTAAATGTGCACATTTAGAGAAAGACTACTACTGTTTTAAACAACTAACTCCTCGTTTTTCTCAATCAGAGTACTTTTCTGAAATTGGTCACCATAGCAATGAAGTATATGATTACGACATTATTCATAAGAAATTTTAAAGCTAAGATATAGTAATATATGGATAAATGACTTAAAATTGAATCTATTGATATGTCATTTTTTCTTATTTGAAAGCTTTTTTAAAAGCTTGTTACATGCAGTAATTACATAATGTCAATATAGCAGGTTTTCCTGGAGACTGGCTCATATGCATTACGCCGACGCTGACGCAGACGCTTGGGTGACTGCAATAGCTCCCCTTATTCTACGAATAGTGGAGCTAAAAATGACCTACAAACCAAAGTGGTATTATATATTATGGTTTGTTCATGTACCATATTGTCTCATACATGTATCTACCAGTCAAATGGTTTTCTGGAAAAAAAATGGCCATATGTATTTTATTTCTTGATCGATTTCCATGAAATATACGCCACGCTATGGAGACAATTATTTGCATTCCATGAAATATAAAATCTTTTTCAGCGGCTGTGCCGTTTTGTCCATTACCCTGTGAAACTGTAGAACGTGTAGGTTTCACAGGGCAATGAAAAAATCGATAAAGCCGCTGAAAACGAATTTATATTTCATAGACCTTAAATAAACACGTATAAACAAGAGATAGGTTTAAGAGATGGGTGCATGGTATTTACAGGCAGGTTTGATTGTAGTGAAGTCATTTTGAAGTGACATGATATATATATATGAGTGCAACTAATTACCATACTTACCCCATTAGATCGTTATATCAAACATATTTACAACTAACACAGGCAACATATTAAAAGTTATCATAATTTAATCTTCAGAACTTTACAACAAACATACATGATTTTACCCGAGACTATAGATAATCATTCACCTAAACTAGGTTGGTCATAATTTACATAGTCCCATCTTCGGAAGTCCACATTCAAATCTACATCATTCTGACCTGAGATGATCTGGATTGTGTATACATCTCATGTGCAGCTTTTTGGGACAAATACCAAGAGTGATGAGATGTATTCCGTGGTTGATTTTTACACAAATCTGATGTGCAGTTTTATTGAACAAATATAAAGAGTACCCTCCCTTGCTATGATGTATAGTTAAATATAAAGAGTACCCTCCCTTGCTATGATGTATAGTATAAGACTTTATCTGTAATTGGCTTGTCTCCCCTCCATGTAATTGTTGGAAAATATTTGTTAAAGGAATAATTTGAACAGAATTGGTATATTTGAAGCAGCAAAGGGTTACGAACATGACTTAACCTTTTTATGTGTCCAGGCAAAGAAACAGCAATAACTAGTGTTGATTTAAACTAGTCAAACAAAAACAATACACCAATAAACAGTGTTGAAACTAAACATTCATCGCAGTACTGAAATGAAATTTTGCATCATCTTGTCAATAAATACAATAACAAATTAACAATGAAAGATGAACAGAAGTTAATTAGTTAATAGACATAAATTAACAGAACTGATGTTTGTCTTTACAACAGAAAAAGACAAAAAGAATATTACAAACAGAATGTTAACAGAAAATGTTGTAAACTGTTCCTAAATGATTTAGGCTTAACCATCATTAGACTGGGCTTCATATTTTGAACTCTAAGTCTTAAACTAAAGAATGGTTCACTTACTAACTAAAACATAAATGAACATAAATACATGTACATAATATTGCAATAAAAATCACACTTTTATCGTAAAACCGTATCTTGAGATTCCTTTTAGACACCCCTTCATCTTATATCATTGTTAATTGAAAAGCAAACTTCAATTGTATCTTGAGATTTCTTTTAGACACACTTTAATCTTGCATTGTTCAATAACATTCGATTATATATACATAAAACAAAACCACCTCATCAACTTTCACATCTAATGAAGCCATTATTTAATTGATCAGTTCTGTATCAGCAAGGGTCTGGGAGTTTAGCATTTCGCAAAAGTTGAAAACAAACTGTTTTTGTTTGTCTTCCTTTTGTTTGTATTTAAACGAAACATATCTCCCACTGACTAAAAACAGAATGAGGCCACAATTTTGGCTTTATCTTTATGAAACTTGGTCACAATGATCACCACAACAAAATCTAGGTCAAGTTCGATATTGGGTCATCCGGGGTCAAAAACTAGGTCACAAGGTCAAATCATAGAAAAACCTTGTGTAGTCACTAGAGGTCACAATTTTGACCTAATCTTTATGAAACTTGGTCACAATGATCGCTACAAAAAAATCTATGTCAAGTTTGATATTTGGTCATCCGGGGTCAAAAACTAGGTCACAAGGTCAAATCATAGAAAAACCTAGTGTAGTCACTAGAGGTCACAATTTTGACTTAATCTTTATGAAACTTGGTCACAATAATCATCACAACAAAATCTAGGTCAAGTACGATATTGGGTCATCCAGGGTCAAAAACTAGGTCACAAGGTCAAATCATAGAAAAACCTTGTGTAGACACTAGAGGTCACAATTTTGACTTAATCTTTATGAAACTCGGTCACAATGATCATCACAACAAAATCTAGGTCAAGTTCGATATTGGGTCATCCGGGGTCAAAAACTAGGTCACAAGGTCAAATCATAGAAAATCCTTGTGTAGTCACTAGAGGTCACAATTTTGACCTTATCTTTATGAAACTTGGTCACAATGATCATCACAACAAAATCTAGGTCAAGTTCGATATTGGGTCATCCGGGGTCAAAAACTAGGTCACAAGGTCAAATCATAGAAAAGCCTTGTGTAGTCACTAGAGGTCACAATTTTGACCTAATCTTATGAAACTTGATCACAATAATCATCACAACAAAATCTAGGTCAAGTTCGATATTGGGTCATCCAGGGTCAAAAACTAGGTCACAAGGTCAAATCATAGAAAAACCTTGTGTAGACACTAGAGGTCACAATTTTGACTTAATCTTTATGAAACTTGGTCACAATGATCATCTCAACAAAGTCTAGGTCAAGTTCGATATTGGGTCATCCGGGGTCAAAAACTACTTCACAAGGTCAAATCATAGAAAAACCTTGTATAGTCACTAGAGGTCACAATTTTTGCCTAATCCTTATGAAACTTAACAAAATCTAGGCTAAGTGCCATATTGCGTCATATGGGGCCAAGAACTAGGTCACTAGGTCAAATCACAGGTCTTGCAGGTACTGCTATAACAGGTGAGCGACCTAGGGCCCTTTGGGCCCTCTTGTTATGAATTTCAAAACTTTTGACATCACTTTCAGACAAATGCTTAAATCCCAGACTGTGGCTCTGACAGAAATATCTAGAACAATTTAAATCAGATAAACTCTGACAAAGTGTCTGCTAGCAGAGATACATATTTCGGATGTACATGAGTTCCATCAAATTTGAATTCCTCTCTCAGCATTCCCCCACCTTCGGCAAGAAGAGCATTGACAAAATTCAGCCAATGGAACGATGGCTCTGTTAGAAGTCTTGTTGCCAGGATTCTATTAAACTGCAATACGATTGGTCGAGTCAAATCAAGTACTGGCAACACTGGATGAAAGAAGACTTTCCATTGGTGTTTGATTTGAAGACTTTTCATAACTTGAAAGTAGATCTTGCATAGAGCCTCCATTCCATCTTCAATGGTATCGTACCTGAAGTAATTATAGAACAACTGAAGCTTTATGTAGTATGATGGATAGAATGAGATAGTAAAAAGAGGATTTTCAATGAGTGTTTGTTTATTATTGAATTTATGGAAGGAGTAGAAGCAAATGATATGAAGCGAGCCCAGCTCCATATATTCACTTTATTCAACGAGTTTCATTAATTGAATAATAAACAACACAAATTTAATACCAGTATTCTATTTACCCAAATAATGATTGTTTACACATTCATACTTGATTCCAGTTACATACAGCGTGACATGATATGGATGTAATGTCCGAAATCATAATAAACGAAGACATCAAAAGACGCAATTTGCATATTTAATGCACACTGCACACTGTGCGTTATCACTGTGCAATACAAATCTGCACAGTCCCAAGGGACGGCTGGTGCCCAAGTCCATTAGGGCCAAGGGACCCTGCATATGAAAAAACATGCGCAAACACATAGTATAGCAAACAAAAATATAAATTTTACGTGTTTGTATTTCAAAATCCATGTAATGACATTTTGGAAGGAGATTTTCTGGCGACATTGCGTAAACAAACGTTACGTCATGCCAGTTTTAGTTGTGAGTGTCGACTTCTGGGATCAGGAAGTACCAAGAAAACATGTATAGGGCGGTTTAGTTGAAGTTCATTATTTTAATTCTGAAAGAAAATGAATAACATTAATAATCAAATGGGAATTACAGTTCATATAACACTGTTAATTATTGTCGTCGGCTGGGCCTGGAAATGAGCATACGTAAAACTGGACACCAACAGCATGTGCTCAGGTGAATTTTTATGTTTACGCATGATTTTTGCCCCGTTAACGTTATTCTATATTGCTTCTGTTCATTTAGATACATTGGTTGTATTTTGGTTGATAATGTAAGCAATGAATAAAAGGTCAAATGTTTAAATGTTTCATTTAGTGTGATCTATCATGTATGGTACTATAAACAGTATTGTTCATGCGTCTTAATCAGTATGATTTTAATCATTTTGCATGCTATTTGTATAAAATGTTATCTTATGTTCTTCTGACCTACTTGCTCTGAATTAACGTATCTTGTCTGGTCATGTACATATCCCATTTGGTCATGCATTATACAATGCTGTTTGGTGCTATTGTAGTGAAGATATGTACAATGATATTCATCATGTGAGTGATACAAAGTTATTATGAGGTGTCACATGGTAAAAGATAAACTTTATCTAATTAAGTTATTGAACTTTGATGTCAGACTTCATATTGTTACAATGGTTAATATCCATTCTGCATTTGAGAGAGGATAACTTGGACAAAAGAAAGTAATTGCAGTTGTATAGCAACCGTGTAGATAGAACAACAAAAATACAAAGGGGAATAACTCAAGTAAGTTTTTATTCATTTATTCACCTTCAACTATTGTACGAGGTATGTAGGAACAAAGCCTGCTTAGTTATTTCAAACATTTAGTATAGTTTGTGTGTTTATTCAGGCTTAATGAAGTTTCTCAACATTTTTTCAGTTCTAATATAATATGGTAGCTGATTCATCTAATCAGCTTTCCTGGACAGTATCCTAACCAGAATGACTTCACCCTTCCACGAAGTACAAGCAACTTCACATGTGCAGGATAATCAACATAATTACTAGAAGTTTATAGCGTTAATATTCAACAATATTATGGCCAGATGTAGACTTTCTAATATGGTTATCAGAGCTAAACACTGGCCCAGAAAACCCCCCCGGAGGCGTTCATTAAGAAAGAGCTGGTACAAATGTATAGTGCATCTGGATTCCTTGTGTCACACTACTGTCTCTTCCCCCCAAGTCGGAGGCAGAGCTACAGATAAGCTGCGTATTGGGGTAATTACCAAATTAATTTTCTTAAAAACCCAATTGATTTTGAGAGGAGGGAGTAAGAAAAAGCAAAGACAATCTGAAATACCCGAATAGAAAAAGGATGCTATAGTGAAAAATAGTACATAAAAGCTTATTTACCCTTTGAGTTTTATTAAATACCCAATTCAAATTTGTCAAAACCCAATCAAAATTGAAACTCGGGGTAAAATACCAAATTGACTAAAACCTTATCTGTAGCTCTGCGGAGGTCATTGGCCATTAATGCATGGCAGGGTAAATACTGAATGTCCATGCACTGCTTACAACTGTCCAAGTTGACCACAAACAAATAAACATGTACCATAATGGCAAACTGATAATGTTATAATATATTCAGTAAACGATACTCATTAGCATATCAGAAACAAGATTACTGTTAACATTTAATTAACAATTTTATAACCATATACGGTTTAAGGGTTGTAAAAATAAGGACAATATCCTTTGAAGAATCCAGTTTATATAGCACAATTCACATTTAGGATAACGTAATGTACCCAGTTGGAAAACATTTCTCTTTTACAGAAATGGCAACCATATATATGGAGGGGTCAGACGAGGACTATAGTTTAGTCTGTATCCCCTGTCACAGAGATCAAACCACAGAACCAGCGCATGGTTACTGCACGGATTGCCTGGAACATATGTGTCAAGGGTGTTTGCAATGTCATAAAAGGGCCACGTTATCCAGGCATCACCTATTACAGGATGAAGCTACAATGCCTTCCACACAATGCCTGACAGGTACACAAGCTACAATGCCTTCAACACAATGCCTGACTGGAACACAAGCTACAATGCCTCCCACACAACGACTGACTGGTACACCTATACAAGCTGGTTCTACAGACAACCTGACAACACACTGTCCACACCACAAGACAGAAATAATAAAGCTCTTTTGTCATGATCATGAATTGTTGCTATGCAGCATATGTGTGGCACTTGAGCACACCAAACCATGCTGCGTGGACTACATTCCGGAGGTTTCTGACAAGATAGTTGACGGTCAAGACTACAAACACATCATAGATAGAATAAACAAACTACTTAAGAAATGCACAATAATTGAAACAGAAACATCCCGTGGTAACAACAAATCGAGCGACTCTCTGAAAGAGGCTTTACACGAGGTCAAGAAACACCGACAAGAAATAAACAAAAGAATTGACGAACTGGAGAAAGAAATAGTAACTAAAATAAAAGCTTTACAACATCAACATAATGAGCAATACAAGACCATAGAAACAATCTGTGAAGATGTGAGGAAGGCAGTTAAGACTACATATGATAACATAAAACAATTGAATAAATCAAAACAGACTAACCAATTATTCGTAGAAGTAATACAGGCCCAGAAACAACTTCAGGAATATGAACAAAGCATCCAATCTTTATCCACAGTGGACAGTATTGACCAGTACAAGTTTACTCAAAACCAAGGAATAATTGACATACTTGAGAGAGAGAAAATGATTGGTGACATTTCCACAAAACTACAACCACAGACAGACCTTTCCTCACAGCGTAACATTCTACAAGCTTCAGTTGTTGATACCATCACTCCAACATGTCTAGGTGAGATCTATGTGAAGACATCAGAAGATAAGAAGAGATGTTGGATCTCAGGTATGACAGTGTTACCTCCAGATAGACTGGTACTGGCTGACTGGAATAACAAGTCCATCAAGCTTGTAGATGTTAACAGTAAATCAATCACATCACAACTCTCACTTGGTACACAGGATAAAGACTGTCCCGGGGATATTACATCTACAACCAGTACACAAGTTGCTGTCACTGTACCAAAAAGACAACATATACAGTTTATATCAGTATCAGACAAGCTGAGTAAGTCTCATACAATACAAATAGATGCACACTGTATGGGTATATGCTGTCATCAAGATAAACTGATAGTGACATATCAGCTACCTGGGAAAATGGAGATACTGGATATGAGTGGTCGAGTAATCAAACGGGTGACACAGATTCTACAGGTAAAGATGTCTTCAATATGCCAAAGTTTGTTCAAGCCAACAGTTGCTCAGTCTATGTATCTGATAAAGGGGTTAAAGAAGTTATCATGTTGAACTGGAATGGTGAGATCACTGGTAGGATTGAAGGCGCTGAAGATCCTAGAGGACTTGCACTATTACATAATGGAAGTCTACTTGTCGGTGACAGGCGGGGTGATAAAGTGTGTCAGGTAGCAGGGGATGGTAACATCAGTAGAACAGTCTTACAAGACGTGGTGAGACGCCCACATGCTACCTGCATGGATGATGGAGGACACAAACTCTAAATCAGTAGACGGACAGAGAAAAATAGACCTGATAATAACATCCTGATATATAATATACTGTAAAATCATTATTTTTCGAGGGAGTCGAATTTTCGTTGATTTCGTTGATGCACTCGACCACGAAATCTAATCCCCACGATTAATCGACCCCTCAAATATCGAAAAAGGGTTGATTCTTTAATGTTTTGTAATCCACGAATTTACGGCCCCACGAAAATGCATTTTTATCAAAATCCACGAAATTTAATACCCACAAAAATATGTGATTTTACAGTATGAACACTTTCTTGTTCTGAACATTCAGTGTATGAAACAGTTATAGACAGACATAATTTTATGAGAGATTGATACCAGAAACTGCAGCATGCATCTTCAAATTTACCAATAATATAATTCTCATGTTAGAAACAGAAAAATTCCAAAAACTTATGTCACTATGATAATAGGAGTTTATAATCTGCTTGTCGCTTGAAACTAATATTTTCTTCAAACTTGCATATTCAAAAGGCAGATAACTCCTAAACATTGAAAGTGCATGCTACCAGTTAAGGATTTTTTTCTCAAAATATCTCTGAAATATCTTATAAGTATTAACTGTATTATGGTATCTTAAGTAGCATTTGCAGAAATGTCGTGTACATAATATAATTGTGCTAGATTGTTTCCATGGACTTGAAGAATTGTGACTGAAATATTTTATAATAAAATATATTAACCATTAATCTAGAAGATACTTATCGTGTGTTGTTGACTGATGACTTATATTTATTATGATAAATCAATACTAAAATATAATTGATTGATTGATTGATTTATTGATATATTTCAACTACAATACATGTTTATTACTATTGCTTATTGATGATTAATTGACAGATTGATTGATAGACTTGGAGTTCATGTATACATACTATGTGTTGTATTACAATGATTAATTAACTGTAATAAGAATATGATGAAGTTGCCATACATGTATATATTTTATTCCTATGTGAGTGACTGAAAAGATTGAATTGCCATTTATGGTGATTAATTGATTGATTGATTGATTAATTGAGTGATTGAGTGATTAAATTATGATACCAGATTCAGTGTTTCAATTTGGTGCAAGTCCGAAGTCCCTGCCTCATCAAAATTGGCTAACACTCATTCAATTTTTGACAACTGCTTTTTTTAACATTATGTAAATAAATGGGACTTTTTAAGATTTTTAAGATCAGTGGGGAAGGAAACACTGATTAATTAGTTTAATCATAATCACTGACTGATTGTATCAGTTTTTAAGTTTTACTACAATTATGCTTATTAAGTTTTAAATTCACAGATCAAATATATTCACTATTTTTGTTTTTATAGATTTTGTATTGTCATTATTGTGTATTAAAATGACCAACAATATACCTATGTTCATACTTATATATTTACATGTATTATAAATAATTGGACCTATTCATTCCTTTGGTGCAACAAGGTTGTATCTTACTATATATACATATATACTGCATAGTGAAATACAACATTGTTGCGCCAAAGAGACATATTAGTGGGGTTAAAACCCATACTGTACGACTCCATCTCCCTGCAGTGCGAAGTAGGAAAACATTTCACTACTCAGCTATTGCTACAACCCACCGAATGTGATGAATACCCCAGATACTGCAAGCATCAGAAGTCCAAAGTAAGCTGATGTGCTAAACTTAGTCTAGTTTTGGTACTGATGAATTTTTCAAAGTTTTGTTCAAAGGCATCCATTAAAAAATGAAATCCCACCAAAGGGCAATAACTCCATTAAAATAAATCCAACCAAAATGTGCCAATGATATGTACAAAACTAGACTTGCAGGTACTGATTAGTCAGGCAAAGTTTTGTTGAAATCCAATCGATCATGTAACAGAGAAATCGTGCAGACAAAATTTGAAGTATAAAACAACAAAGGGAAATAACTCTTTTAAAATTGATCCGACCAAGATGCGCCACTGATATGCACAACTAGACTTGGTACTGATACATGGTTTTGTCAAAATCTGACTAAAGGTTACAGAGAAATAGTGCGGACAAAATTTTAACTATGAAATAACAATGGGCAATAACACCCTTAAAATTTATCTGACCAAGATGCGTGAACTTCATGCACCACTAGACTGGGTACTGATAAGCAATGCTAAGTTTCATTGAAATCCGACCAAAGGTTACAAAGAAATATTGCTGACAAATATGCACGGACCAACCAATCAACTAACCGACTGATCTCAAGCATGATTACAATAAAGCCCCAATAGACTTGGTATCGGGGGGAACAAAAAACCCGGAGAAGTAACCCACAGTACTACAGCCCTTTCTGTGTTTAAGATCAAATGTTAAGATGATGCATACAAATACCACTAATACAAACAATCTGTTATTTTACGTTTTATTGCATTCAGTTAAATAAGATAACATATTTTGATAGAAGGACAGTTTTTATCAGTGATTAAGCATTGTAAATCTATGAATACGTTTTGACATTATTGGGCATTATACATACCTTGCCTTTTCCCAGCATTGGAGCAGAGCTTCCCTACAGTCTATCTCCCCCAGGCATACAACAACGCTAGCGTTATCAGGTATAGCTTCAATAGCATTGTAGAAATTTGTCTTAGGATAGAAGCAGCTATCTGTTCTAATGTGCCAGATTTTCAGACCAGTCACAAGTATGGGACGTATAATATACTGTGAACCCTGCAACAAATATAGATAGAAGGTCGATTGTACCACAGGAACTTGCATAATTTAAAAAAATGAAAAAAAAATTGAAAAAAAAATTTCAATACTGAGAGCCTGTACGTATTAAAATATAATTTATTGGTAGGCTTAGATCTACTGAATTTTTTTTCAAATGTTTTTTTTCCATTTTTTTTTCATTTTTTTTATGTTATGCAAGTTCCTGTGATTGTACACATCGCTTCAATGAGAGTAAAAAATAAAATATACTGTACATACTCAGCCATAAGTCACACTCATCCATTAGTCAGGGGTGACTTTTGGCTGAAAAATTGTGATCAGTAATTCAATCAAAAGCCTTCTTCTGATATCAACACATCAACTATTGCCAATTTTGGTCAAATATATATGGTAAGTGATTTGCAGATATAATTATGGGTATTATACATATACATGTCAAATGTTTTAGACGTACTGAATTCAAGTTAATAATAAAATCACATTTTTTAAAAACTTTTACAAATGTTTTAAGAGCCAGCAGATTACAATGTTAATTAACTCTTCCAGTGGAAATTCCATAAAATCTATGAAAATATTTTGACATAAATTTCTAGGAAATATGAGATTTTAAGTGAGTTTCAACTAAAATTTATTATAATTTAAACATTCTTCAAATCATTTGCAGCCACAATAATTTTTGAATATTTCATATTTTAAATGGAGACTCAACTCAATACTGTAACAGCATGGGAAAAAATAAATTAGAACTTAATAGTGCACAGAGGTTTCATTTGATCATTCTATGGACCTTTTAACCCTTAAAATTTAACAAGGCCATATTTTGACCCTCAGAATTCATGCCTATATAAAGAATGAATGTTTCTTTGAATTATTGGTACATTTTTTTTACGCTATATACAAACATAAACTTTAGTACAAAAATAAAAATGACCCCTGAGCTTCAGCCTCTGAAGAAATCCCTGAATGGTGTTAGGATGAAAATGGATATATACCGAGATAGAGATGTTCTGCCATGCTGGAGGTGTGCAATGACTGTCCCCAATCATATTGATGTACTTCACTCCAGGACACAGCACTGTGGGTGGTATAGCATTGTATGTTTTAAACAACTCACTGATACAGTTAAAATATGCCGCTTCATTTCTGATATTACTGACATGGAGTTGTCTCCCCTCATATAATGGCTGAATCAACGCAATCAGTGGCGGAATACACGTCAACAATCCTCGAACATACAAGACTTTGACGAGTGTAAACAGAATAGCCAATAGAAATCTCTCGTCGTCGGTGTAATCCCCACCTGGTGGTTGTACATGTGCCGACGCTTTGATGGGTTCAAGTTCTGTGTTTACGCTACTCATGTCAGCTGATACCGACATTACCACAGCCTCGATCATTGAACATGTAAATGTCCCAATACTTATGCCACTAAATCTTCCCAGGAAATCTTTATACACTTGAAGTATTGCACTGTAATTACTTGTAAGCTCTAACGTATGTATGTATAGAAGTAACACTCCTGGATCATTTGGTGTTACTTTGATTGCCATCTCTAACAAGTGTAAACACTCTTTGATTGCACCAAAATCTCTTAGACAGTTTGCAAGAAATTCTAAAGCACTAGAATCAGTATTAATGGGTGCAATGACTCCCTGTAATATTTTCATACCCATTTCCTGCTTACATATGGCAGCAAACTTGGCTTTAGCATTTTTACTATTTTTATTCCTTGCTAAAACAGTAACCAATAGTGACACTGCTTCTTCCCTATGTTCAGGCCCAATTGAGAACAGTATGTCCGCATACTGAATTAAGGCTTCTTCATTTTCAAAATTATCTCGAATTACCCCTTGAAGCAGAGTTATTGCCATATCTTTTTCATGTTTTAGAAGATATGCTTTTGCCAACAAGACTTGAACTTCTTGTCTTGTTTCCGAAGATACACCACCAGAAGTTCTTGCTAGTTTGGAACATTTGATCAAAATATCAACAGCTTCTTCGCCCTCGCCACAATCCACGTAAGCTTCTCCTGTGAGTATATGAAACTCAACATCATCTTTAAATAAAGACAATCCCTTTTTAGCCCATTTCAGGAATTCTTTATGTCTTCCAGCTCGTCTGTAACAGGTTGCTAAACCGACAATTGCACTCTTATTTTTGCATTCTTTTTTCAACATATTTTTGTATATTTCAATAGCTTTGCGATAACGCCCATTACCAACATTAATAATAGCCGCATTTTTATCTTCAACTAGGGTGTCTTCAGGCTTTTCTTTCTCATTTACTTTCAACTCTTTAATTCCACTGGATAAGCTTTCCTCATGTATCGTAACTATTACATGTAAATCATCCATATGTTTTACAACGTTAGTAACATTGGCCGAGTGATCTAGTTCTTTCCTTTTGGAATTAGTAATTTGACAAACTAGTTTGTTTCCAGTTTTACACACATCAGGAAAGTTCTTCTTCAAATTCTCCTTAAACAAGTCCACAACATCTTGAATTATTCCATCTTTATCCCATACAACAACCATAGTAAGTTCTGGACTTTCACAATGTACATAGAACTTCATGATGACACAATCAATCTGAAAACATAAGATGAAGTAGATTAAGTAAATAAAATCTAATAAATAAATAATGTTGTTTGTTTGTTTGTGCTGTAAGTGAGTGGTTATCAGTCGTCTTTTTCTCTGCCACTTAAGGGAACATAATGTAAGTTAATAGCTATTTGTAAGTGACTCAGTAAAGATAGTATTTGCCCGATAGCAGAGCGTCTCAGGTTCGAGTCCCAGTTAATGGCTGCACATTTTTCTCACTGTGACACTTGGCGGGGTACCATATGATATAGTGTTCTGGTATATGTTACAATAAGCAGGTCTATTATATCGCCCGATTTGTGCCTCACGATTTGTATATCATATAAAGATCTGTGCATAAGACGATACACAAATCAGGATATGTCACATAAACTAAAATGGAAATTACTTTTAATGAGGAAAAATTGTATTTCATTGCATAAACTATATATTATGTGTATGTGATACATGTTTAAGGTGATTCCCAACTCTTAATTTTTTCTGTACAAGAGGTATCAAACACCTGATTTTTATGAAGAACACACTTGTGATAGTGATTATGCAAACCAATTACAGTTTTGCTCGACTAGTTTTCAAGATATTTTTAGATTTTGGGGAACCCCCCTACAAAATGATATTTGCATATCACCGAAAAAGTTTGACATTTAATTACATGAAACTTGGCATGCATGAAATTTCGTATATACTGAATCACACGATAACATTTGTTTTAGACTATGCATGATATATGTATTTTTAAATGATATTACAATATATGTGATTTTTCATTTTTACGTTATACGAAAGAAATAGTTGAACAACATACTGTTTTCATAGAGAAACGTTATAGAAGTTTTATCCCAAATTTCATGGCAGTTGCTCAGCTAGATTTTTTTAATTGTCACTTAAGTAATTTCGAAAATGTCGAAAACCAGGAGAGTTTACAAAATACATCAACGTTTTGAATATGTTGTATCCAGTTTTCGCGATAATTTGTTTTTGAAAAAATGTGTATATTTAAAGATGAGCTCATACTCTTTTGCATTAGCTAGTCTATATTCTTACGAAATACATGCAAAAGAACCTTCCTCTAAAGCAGTTGGGATGCTTGCTGAACAAATATTAAAACTTGGATCAAATTTTGTGTGGGCGCATTATATTACGTTTCACATATGTTGTAGCTAGTATTCGCGAGTGTTGATGTTTCAACGTTTGGAATAAATGGCACATAAGATTTCAGCAATAGCTTTATTGTAGTATAATATAGTAATAACCATACAGTAAATTCGCAATTTTAAGACATGAGAACATGCGGACACATCAAGTTTAAGTTTTCTTACTATTTCATCATGGTAGTCAGACTCTTTCAATACGTCTTATTTACACCGATTTCTAAACTTCCGCTCAACTGAAGAGTTGGGAATCACCTTAAACAAGTATCATTGGTTATGGCTATTAGTGTGTTTCTTGCATTCCTTCCATGGCACATTTAACAAGTTAATTTAAAAAAGAAATAAGGTTGGTTATTGGAGCATGTACAATGTAATGTCAAAATAAATTTATATCTAATAATATTTTATGTATCAATAGCTTTTTGGCAACATCCGGTCTTCTTTCCTATCATGGCTACTGTATGTTCATTACATGAATGTATGCTATTATTTATGTCATGTTATCAAGGTATTTATATAAATACGCTATCTGGTGTTTCACGGAATGAACACACTGTAGTCATGATAGTTGAAGAAGACAAGATATTGCCCGATATTTCACAATATTGTGTTTACACAATACATTTCCTGACATTAATCAATATCAGAGAAAAAAGTCAATTAAAACCCAATTAAAACTGTAACGATGCGAAAAAACGGGTACGTTTTGATCCGAGTACGAACAGTTACAAACAAAAAAAAGTAATTACAACATTATTGCGATATTTTAGCGACTCGATTTATGAAACATAGCAAAAATGATAAGCTTAAATAAAATGATTCAAAACGATCAGTTCTCTCAAATCAGTAGCGTCAAAAACAAAATTAGATTTTACGTTTTACCAAGGCGAAATTCGTCACATGTACGGACGCGTTGAACTTTATCACAATCATTCTAATTGTTGACACTATCACATGACAATTGTTAAAACAGACCAATGGCACCTCCAGATGTGAGGATTTTTATTTATTTTGTTATTTTTTGATGTTTCATTTACTAAACTATGAAAATATTTTGACCACTTTTCCAAAGTTTGTGTCGATTGGCAATTGACAGCTTTTGTTCATGAAATTTATCCCTGTTCGGATAAGACAAATTCGGATAATATTCTTAGTTTCTTGCTTGTTACCTTGCTTGTATGAATGATTAAATTCCCAAGAAACACGACAAAAAAGACAGAGACAGCCTACATGACATACATTCGTCCACAACTTGAATTCGCCTCAGTTGCATGATATCCATTCCATGGCAAACACATCTGACCTACAAACTTGGAGATTGCAATGTTTTCCCCCAGGGCGGTGGGGGGGGGGGGCTTCTGGCTGACCCAGGAGAATTTGACATTTTTACTTTTTCAAAGTCTAAATTCCCACCCTAGAGCAAGTGCAATTTGTCAAAATCCCCTCACTGGGAGATGCTTTACGTACCCCCGGGATCAAAATTTCGGCCAAAGTCTAATTTCCCGGGACTCGGCACCATTCTGTTTGTCAAATTCCCAACTATCGGGAACAGCCTTCTGTCAAAAGTCCCGTGTATGACGTCACCCCCCCCCCCTCTACTCTAATTTCTATACAAAATTCATCACAGCTTGCCGGTATCCAGTCGACCCCCCCCCCCCCCCCCCCCAGATGAAAAAGCCAGCTTGCATATGTGGATCATCTTATCCCAACTAGAAATCTGAACTTCCTTATTCCCAAATCTCGAACATAGTACCAATTGAATTCCTTCTTCCCACAAACAGTTACATACTGGAATAAGCTACCCTACATGATCAACTCTAGCCCAAGCCTCTGCTCAAGGCAGGGGCTGGACATGGTTATATTCTAGACACTTGACCCTTTTACCCAAATTTTAACTTAACCAATCACTCTGTATTATTTAAGAAATAATGAATACGTAGCTATGTTTTGTTGCGTAATAAAATATAGGCACGTGTTTGGATGCGTAGGAATTAAATCACGAGTGCGTAGCACAAGTGATTTAATGTACACATTCAAACGAGTGCCTATATTTTATAACACAACAAAGCACAGCTCCTATTTATTATTTCGATTCTAACATAGCCAATGCTTTACCATTTATAGCTCAACAATGCAGGTTGACGTCAAACTACTTTTTTCCTAGGAATGTTACCGTCACTGTTACGTCATTTGTCATACTACATGACGTCAAACGTGACGTCATCAATCAGCTATATTTTATGGCGGTAATAAAATATGGTAAGCTCAATATACGCAAAGAAGGCTATGTTAGAATTCATCTATGAACTTTCACTGTACTATGTCTTTTATGACCGGTACACACTTTAAATATACTTAGACTGTTTTTGCAGACTGGTGCCTTCCTATCGTATTCACGAATGAATGCTCGGGAGTATGAAGTATATGTAGATGTGTGCACTAGCTGTTTACTATATTGTCTGTAATGCTATGGTATTGGACTATCCACAGGCATAAGAAATTATGAATGTCGAACTGCACAAGTGTACCAGGACTAAAGCCTACATGTACCACTACAGATGGAATGACAATTATATAGCTAAATAAAAAAACAATATATCATGTATTTCTGGTGAACTTTTACACAGAAAAAAAAGTATTTACGTGGGATGATCCAGAATTACGTGGACTTTTGCTCTAAAAAGTTTATTTAAGGTCAGATCAGTATGAAAGTTATACAAAAGCGGATTTTATTTCTTATTGACATAAATCACAACTCATATTTAAATTTTTTTATTTTCATCAATAGTTATACGCTACCATAGCAACACATAAATGCTTTCGCTGATCAACACAGATATTTTCAGTAAAAAGTGTTACATTATTGCTGATTGTTACTGTGTGTCTTCATTTAAAAATTCAGAAATATGACATCATGTTGTCTAATATCGTATCGACAACTGGGTGAAATTTCAAGGTTAAATTCGGTATATTCCCCATGTTATGAATATATATATGTTACCATTGTCATATCATAATTAAAGTAAAAAACGACGTCACAAGATTTCATTCACAGTTGCATAACCATGTTATTCTGTGTACAGCTAGAAAAAACCCAAACGCAGACGAAAGAAATGTTGGAAAAATCAAGTAATAGACTTATCGTATCACAACCACTTGTTTTTAAATCACATACACGTTTTAAAGAAGGCCTGGGTGGTGTGACAGACAATTAGGGTAGTGGTAAAAACCGGACGTTGACTAAATCGGTGCTTACGTTGGTCAGAATCAACCATCAGTGACTTAAGTAGAAAAATGTTACCTTGCAGAGCTGGAAAAATAAAAAACAATTGATTAACAGTGTTCAAAAGATTCATCAAATGATACAGGAGTAAAGGTGACGTCGTACGTCATTTGTGAGCTGCCCCGCGATTCATAACCATACCCTCTTACAGACGCTGTATTTACGTTATTTGTGATCATATCCTAATGAAATTTGGTATACTAGTGCAATAAGTATCAATATTAAATGGTTCAGAGATTTGTAACTATAAGTATAAAGGTTTTTGAATTAGAGCAAAAGTCCACATAATTCTGGATCACCCCTCGTATATACTAACGTACTGTAAAAGTATATATTTTCCTTGGTCAAAAATTATGAATTTCAGGCACTGAGCATAATTATGAAAATTATCTTTGTCTTAATTTAAGTTTGATCCCAATTTGTAATAAATTAAAGATGCCCACTTATTAAATTCTGATCCAACATTATTTTTTTCAGGAAGTACAGTTGAAAATCGACCAAGCATGTCAGGCTGCTTTAGAATTTTCAAAGTTGTACTATGAAACAATGGACAAAAAGAGACATGTAGGTTCAGTTTCATTAAAACTTGTTTTTTAATGTTTGAAATTTGAATATTTGGATTTGCATGATTTTTTTCTAAGCCTCTTTGTTGTATATAACCGTACATGACACATTTATGTCGGTAAATCCTTCATAAAGAATACATGAAGTATGTTACAATGTACTAATATTTTAGTTGTGCTAGGAGAATTAGATACCGATTTTATGGATAGACTTTAAAGGTCTAACATGCTTTCATTCGCTTGAATATACTGTATAAGAATGATGAGCATGATGTTTTATGCTAACTTTATCAGCAATATTACCTGTATGCACATAAATGAAACAAAGGTGTGCTCAAATTAACATTAAATACAGCTGATTGTTGATTACATAACATTTTCATGGTTTTGATTTCATTTGATGAAAGGTCAAATAAAAAAAAACATGCAGTGTCTGAGAGAAGAGCCTAATGCAACATCCAAAGCAGAACATTGGCTACTTTAGAATCAAAACAATTTTAAAATATGTAACTGTATTTTTCTATAATAAAGTATGGTCATTCATTTGTATGCGAAAGTTAAATCCTCATTCACACTTGTAATTTTATGACTACACATCCAAGTTCATGGCCATACTTGATTGTAGGATAAAACGTTGGTGCGATTTTTTTAAAAATAAAGTTCCACTTCATTTCATATTTAATGTACACGTTGCGAATACCTGTGATTAAACTTTCAGGCAATGTGCCACATTTGACTTGCATGGATATCAGTGACGTGAACGACTGTTGCATGTTGTGGCAGTAAAACTCATTCTCTGACTCAGCAACTTGTGCGATAATCTGTTTCTCAAGTGTTGTGGTACGGGTATTTATAGAATTAATAACAAACTATGGCATCCACTGAAGAAAAAATTCAAGATGAAAACAAGGAAAACTGTGCTGTCAGTCATAGCACTGACAAAATTGTGAAAAACCATGTTGATCGTGAAAGAAAAGATGTTATTAAAGAATATTATGATCGTTTGATGGATGAAAACTGTGTTGAATCTGTGGCTAGTTCAATAAAAACTGGTGAGGTGGATGTGAACTACGTATTCCATGAAAGTTTCATAGACTTGCCGTACAAAGGGCGGACAGCTCTTCATTTTGCTGGTCAACATGGACGACTTGCGTTAGTGAAATGTTTATTGAACCTTGGCGCTGATCAGTCTTTAGAAGATAATAAGGGAGAGATACCACTACATATTGTGTGTAAACATGGTCAGTATGAATGTGCACAAGTTTTATTGGAATCTGACAGTAGTTTAAAAGATCGACAAAACAAACAGGGGTTAACTCCCCTGATGAAGGCTATTTATAGATCAGAAACAGTTTTCATGGTGAGAAATTATGAGAGGACTATAGATGTTCTTATCGCTGCTGGCTGTGACGTCAATCTTTGTCCTCTATCGAACATGTCTCCGTTACATTATGCAGCGGGTACCTGGCAGAGAACGCAACTTGTTAATACACTGATCAAAGCCGGGGCCGAGGTCAATAGGAACACGGCAACCAGCAGTCCGCTGATGACCGCAATCAGTAAGAATAAGAAAGTCAATACAGACACTGTACAAGCCTTGATCAATGCAGGTGCTGATGTTAATTACAAAAACCCGAGTATGAAATCAGTGCTACATGTGGCTGTTGCTAAGAGTTTAGATATATGTGTGAAGGATTTGTTGAAAGCTGGGGCCGATGCTAATGCAATGGATAGTGAAGGAATATCACCACTCTGGTTAGCGGTGTCGGAAAACAACATCTCAATAGCTCCATTACTCTTACAGTATGGGGCCGATGTTAATTACACCCATAAACAATTCAATATGTCATTGTTATGCAATGCTACTAATAGAGACAATAAGAAGATGATCAAACTTCTGCTTGACTATCATGCTAATGTAGACCAATGTACTGTATTAGGGGCCACTCCTCTCCATTATGCTATAGATAATAATAATATTCATATTGTAAAGTTACTACTAAGTAAAAACTGTTCATTGGATGGTTATAGTTCATTCATAGACATATACACTCCAATGAATGCCCTGCAGATTGCGTTCTCTCATGGCGATGATGAAATGATTCAATTAATCATGCTGGCTGGTTTTCCAGTGGTAGAAGAAGAAATCCAGTGCATTGAACTACCTCGACTGGTCAAGGAGGATGAGGAGCTGATGGCCTGGATGTATAACTACTTTTACAACCCACAATCTCTACAACATATATGTAGAGTACAGCTTAGAAAGTTGTATCAAGCTGACATTGTATCTATTGTTGAGAAGTTGGTCATTGATTCTCATATACCTCGACGTATAGCAGACTGTATATGTATGGTTGATATACTGGAGAGTAGATAGATGAAGTCTGTGATGATGATTTATAATATGATGATTATTGATTGAATTATGATTTATAATGAATTATGTCTAGACTCCCATATATATCAGTGTGGACTGATACCAAGCCTTATTGTACATATTGTTCGGAAATGTAGGCCACATGCTTTTTGCTGGAGTTATGGCCCTTTGTGGACGGCATTTGTTTTTGTTTCAAAAACACTTCTAGTTATCGTCTTGTTTTGTTACTAAATTATAGTCTCGATACAATAACGCCAGGCCCCGTGTTCACAAAGCATTGTTTTTCATGATGAGGCACAAGCTCAATTGTATTTTATTTCATATACAGAAAATATGTTACGAGAAAGACATTTTTTTTATGCAGAGGTAACATTATCTCCTTAGAGTTAAAAGACAAATACATAAGTTGTAATACATTGTTACAGAAATATAACGCTTTGTGAATTAAAGCTGGATTTTCAAGCTTGATCCTGAATGTCTGAGATCAGTTTCAGTCTCAAATACCATACTCCCTTTTCTTAAAGAAAATAAATGCTTTGAAGGTTTTTAATCTATTATCTAGAAGATGTTTAGGTAATTTGTAAATGCTCAGGAAAATAGATTTCCTAACTTTACAAAAAAATAAAACAGAATTGAGCTTAAGTCTGATTCTGAATACAGATTGTGAACATGGGGCCAGATATATTGACATCATTTCTTTTGGACAAATAATTTGCTTTAGGACCCTATAATTTGTATCTGTTTAACAGAATTCAACGTACCAACATATTTGTTACAATAATATTTTGCTTGCAAACAAACAGCATTGTTGCATTGAGACCTTACTGTATTCTGTTGTTTTGTTATTAAACTGTTATGTTGTTTTTAACCTGTGAATTTGATGTATAGTACAGAGAATTTTACCCGATCCTTGACCTACTGGCATGATTTAACAGCTTATATCTAGTCTATCTATATAACCCTGATGGTATGTTTTCATAAGCAGTTAGTATCAAGAAGACGCTTGAGGTGCAATACAAACACAAATTTTACAACCGATATTGTATGGTTTGCATGTGGAAATTTATATATTCAACGCAAGACCTTGTAATTTATTTATTAATGCATAATGGTCAGGATAAAACCAAATTCTCCATACTTTACTTAATATGAACATGCTTGCATTGTTATTATCTGTGATTCGTTAGTCTTCTTAGACATAAAAAGTAAACATTGTTTGTAGCCGGTGTGATCCGGAATTTACTGTGATCCTAAATGTTTTTGTGCTATTTGAAAACTATATTTTCTCGATTTAATATACTTTTCATAGGGAGAACTTTGCACTTTCCCTAATGTTAAAAAAGGCAAAATATTTTTCAATCTACCTATTTATTTTTAGGATGTGGTACTTAAAGCAAACAGATACTTTTGTTAGGCTTTACTAATCAGAATATCTGTGATTTATACATCTTTATTAAGCTGAACTTGTTTTAAAATTTATTTATATTTTCATTATACTTATTGTTACTGTGTTTTAATCAAGAGTGTTAGATTTGAATGAAAGTTTGTTACATAGTACACATATTTACTATATATATATATTATAGTATGACTCTCTAATATAGATGATTATAATAATGTACTTTGCTCAGTCCAAGCAAATCAGACCAAGCACATTAAGTTTTTCATGAGTGTGATGGGAGTAAATTAATAAAAAGTCAGATGCAAATATTATGACTAAAGAATGAAGCGGACTGCCATTTTCCCAATTTGGTCATAGAGACATGTAAATTATCTAAAGCTTGGCTTGCTTGATACAATTGTGGGTAATTTTTACTTTGAAGAGTACAGCACTGATATATAATATAAAGTTTGCATGCTGGACCACAGATACTTGGGAGTCTGGACCATGCAACCATCCTGCTTCGTGTCTGAATATATTTTTATCATCCTCACAATTGTTTTTCCAGACCTATGTGTTTATGAGATTTTTTATTTCTCTCAAATACATTTAACAAATGTTCATGTGATAAATGTATGGATTTGGATGAAAATACTTTTAGGTGCATAGCGATAGGGGGCGTGGTCCAGGGGTGGTATTCAATATTGATCTTATTTAATTGGAGAATAAGGATAGCCAATCATATCACCTGTAATTGACCAAGAGTTAAATATGGTGTGATCTGATTGGTTGTCCTTATCCTTATGTCAAGTAAGATCAATATTGAATACCACCCCAGAGGTCCAGACCCCTAGTACCTGGGTGCTGGTCTGGGTGAATATTCAGAGAAATGTACACAATAAATAGTACAGGTTGTGTTATTATATGTTGCAGTTTATCACACTAGAATAATATTATTTGTTGTTATACTTATGTTTCAAGATACTATTCAAGAATTATATAATACCTATAATATAGCCAAAAAAGAAGTCTGTGTTTTCTTGTTTGAAAAAAATCTTCCTCGAAATTAAGAAGCTAGATTGAACATGCCAACTGAGTACTATAGTTAAATATTTAACCTTGTTAGGTCAAATGGGGGGGGGTTACTATGTAAACAGTAGACACTCTACAGATAAAATACATGAAAATCTAGATATTGCCTATATAGTCCAGTCCTGGTAAGAATACAGTGATGCTGCATTAGAGTTCACAATTACAGTGTAAAACCAATTTTAAAGGCTTTAAAACAGACAGCTATAATTTCAATGCTAAACTAACAAACTATATTTGCACTACCTATTTAGACATTGGTTGTAATCTTTTGTGTACTCATAAAGGACTACGTCACTCTCACCATATCCTAACTGGACTGTAGTATGGCAACATTGAACTAACTAACACATGTGAATATTCCACGTTTATCCATAATGAAACACACAGAAAATAATAAGTCATTGCAAGGTTGCTGCAAAATATCTCGGACACTAATAAATTGGCAATTGCATAAAAAAAGTATAGTATGATGTGCCGGAGATTAGCCTTTGCTTACAAATAAAAATGACAATTATAAAATGACAAGTATTTCCGATGTATATTTTTGTTTGATATGATGCCTAAATCACTTAAAAAGATATTTACTTTCAGACTACACGTGGAGTTAGCGGCATGTTAACCGTGCAGTGTTTATATTGTTATAAATATTTGTAAACAAAGGCTAGTCATCAATGAACTATAAATGGTAATATTTTTTTAACAGACTTTTTTAAGAACTGTAACATATACTGGCCAATGAAAGCATTCTAATACAGCACAACACAGAACAGTATTTTCCTCAATTACTGTCATAGTACCCCTTGTTCACCAACCCGGCAGCGTATTACCGGTATGTCCGGTTCTTTTACATAACTGAGTGACAACTCTACATGAGTGGTCTGCTTAGATAGCCTAGTGGTACAGAGTTCACTTAGAGTTAGAGAGGTTTCAGGCCACCACATACCAAAGCTGGTGATGATGTTACTGGTATCAGTGGTGTCAATGTTCCTGATTTCCGCATTTATCTGTCCTGAAAGAGCTATGCTTTCTGATAAAAATAAAAGTTATTTGATGAAAATATCTCAAGAAATGGCAAAGTTATGATATACATTGTATTTAATCTGCTCTGAAGGATTTTATTTCATACCAACTGGGTTTATTATAGAAACTATGTAATTGAAGGCCTCTGGTTTGGCAAAAATGGTCGGCCGCATACGATTTTCCTGATTTATGATTTGGCTCTGTTGACACCCCTGTGGTATATAATAATCTCCCTTGCTTAATCCTCAGCACATTGAGTGTACATTCGTAGTTCCTGGTTATTGCTTGTTCACCGGTGGTAAGAATATTGGGACTCGATGATCATATAAAAATATTCTCAGTATTCTTTGGTACTCTCCATGTTGATCAGTAAACAGTATTAAACAGTATTAATAAACAATAAGAGTGGTACTGATAAGAGGTGCATAACCAATGATTTTGGATGGATTATCCAGTGTGGACATACCATGTGGTGGCGTTATATTTGGCGAGGAGTGCAAGAAAAAAACACAAAGTTAAAGCAAACAAAATAAGTTTGACCAATTCTAGCGAAACATCCTTGACCCTCAAGCCGAGAATGAGTACTATACATGCCTTTGAATAATTTAGTGCAAAAGGGGACAGCTTTTGTTCGAAACCGCTTCAACTACTATCCAAGCTGTCAAGAATAAACCTATGGGTCTGTTTGGATCAAAGTGTATAACACAATTCAACATCAGTTCCATGTTTATCATATTGTAGCTACTGACAAAGTTATACCAGGAGAAAGCAGAAGGCACTTGGAATGGAAATGTTCATAAAGGAAAAGATGCAATCCTGAAATCATTTGAAGATTTACCTACCACAGAACATAAAGTAGAATCATTAGATTGTCAACCGTTGCCAGGTAACTATCATAATGTGGCATAAAATCTTTTACTATCCACCATTGCCAGGTAACTATCATAATCAGGGGTGTAGAAATGAGCCGGTAGGCGGTAAAATCCACTGGCTGTTTGAACATGCTTGCCGGCTACTTTTGTCATTTTTGTGTCGCCTGAAAAGGCGACATATAGGTGTTACTTTGGCGGCGGCGGCGGCGGTGGCGGCGGCGGCGGCGGCGGCGGCGTCACAAATTGCTTGTCCGGAGCATAACTTTGTCACCTTAAGTTCAAATGACTCAAGAATTGGTATGCATGTTTCTTGCAATAAGCCGGAGTGCAGTGTGCAAGAACCATAACTCTACCTGTCATAGTTTTTGAATTATTTCCCTTTGATTGATTTTATTAGAGCATTTCTTGTCCGGAGCATAACTTTGTCACCTTAAGTTCAAATGACTCTAGATTTGGTATGCATGTTTCTTGCAATAAGCTGGAGTGCAGTGCGCAAGAACTATAACTCTACCTGTCATAGTTTTTGAATTATTTCCCTTTGATTGATTTTATTAGAGCAACTCTTGTCCGGAGCATAACTTTGTCACCTTAAGTTCAAATGACTCTAGATTTGGTATGCATGTTTCTTGCAATAAGCCGAAGTGCAGTGCGCAAGAACCATAACTCTACCTGTCATAGTTTTTGAATTATTTCCCTTTGATTTTATTAGAGCATTTCTTGTCTGGAGCATAACTTTGTCACTTTACGTTCAAATGACTCAAGAATTGATAGGCATGTTTCTTGCAATAAGCCGGAGTGCAGTGCGCAAGAACCATAACTCTACCTGTCATAGTTTTTGAATTATTTCCCTTTGATTGATTTTATTAGAGCATTTCTTGTCTGGAGCATAACTTTGTCACCTTAAGTTCAAATGACTCAAGATTTTGTATGTATGTTTCTTGCAATAAGCCAGAGTGCAGTGCGCAAGAACCATAACTCTGCCTTGCATCGTTTTTTAATTATTTCCCTTAGATTGATTTAATTTGAGCATTTCTTGTCCGGAGGATAACTTTGTCACCATGAGGTTGAATGACTTGAAACTTGGTATGCATGTTTCTTACCAAAATTCCAAGTGCAGTACACAAGAACCGTAACTCTACCTTGTGCCATTTTTCAATTTTTTCCCTTTGATTGATTTTATAAGCATTTCTTGTCCGTGGCATTACTTTGTCACCATAACTATTAATGACTCAAAAATAGGAATGCATGTTTCTTTGCTGTGACATGAAGTGCAGTGCGCAAGAATCATAACACTAGCTTGTATAGTGTTTGAATGATTCCCTTCAGATTGATTTTATCAGGACATTTTTTTGTCCAGAGCATCGCTTTGTCGTTTATAGTTCAGATGACTAGAGAACTCTTGTGAGTCTGATATGTAGCCCTATACTGGATAGTTTTCCATGACAAATGTGCATTTCGTCAGGCGACACATGCGACTCGCGGAGCTTTTATCTTCTTTGTTACATCAAATGAGATTTCAAACAAACCGCCTACTTTTGAACACAGGTGCAAGACACAAAATCAAATTTGGCTCCAATAGGCATATTATGTATAAATCACAAAGATTTATACATAATAGGCCTATTGGAGCCAAATTTGATAAGATTTATACATAATAGGCCTATTGGAGCCAAATTTAATAAGATGTATACATAATAGGCCTATTGGAGCCAAATTTGATAAGATTTATACATAATAGGCCTATTGGAGCCAAATTTGATTTGGTGTCTTGCACCTGTGCTTTTGAAGATAAACTGGCTACTTGAAAACATTTCTACACCCCTGGATAATATGTGGAATAAAATCTTACATTGTCTACCAATATCAGGTAACTATATTGATATGTGGAATAAAATATTTAGTTGTTAATCATTATTCTTATATGAATAGTAATATGAATAGTAAAATCATGTAACCTGTTACTTCATCCTGTGTCCAGTAATCAGTAACTAAGGGAGACAATGCAATTACAGAAATTGACATAATATGACATCTTTTCAAGGGAGATAATTCTTTATGTTGGTTAAAAGAACTGCACATGAGATATGTACTCTATCTGACTAATCTATTATCAGAATAGTGGCGGGTGTATATAGTAAAGGGTTATATTATTATAAAGTCTCATTCTGTTTTTTCTGTTTTCAGACAGCATTTCTCAAGGCCAGTGTACCATATTAGTAAAGACATATGGCACTGTTAGTTACGCCAAGGGCAATCTGAAGTCCTTCCATCAGAACTTCATATTGACATCACAGAATAATGTATGGAAGATTATCAATGATTCGTTCAGATTTCAGGATAAAGTATAACTCAAGATAGCTCCGATTTCAAGATAAATTCCAATGCAAGATTGTCCAAAGTTCAGGACAAATTCCAATTTCAGGATACATTCCAACACAAGATAGTTCTGCCTTCAGGATAAATTCCAAATCAAGATAGTTCTGTCTTCAGGATAAATTCCAAAATAAGATAGTTCCGACTTCAGGATAAATTCCAAAACAAGATTATAGTTCCGACTTCAGGATAAATTCCAAAATAAGATAGTTTTGACATCACTGATAATTTCCAATACAAATTAGACTAAATGTGAAGAGGATTTTGATGGTGAAATTAGTAGTCCTTCTGTAAACAATATTTATATTTGCTAGTACTTCAATGGGAATTATTGAAGTTCTGTATTATATTGGTTATGTCACTGCCAGATGTCTGTACTGTATTATATGATGTAATATACTAACCATTTTGGAAGTTAGAGCACCTACCAGTATTAATATGCCGCGGGAAACGAAGGGGTTGACAGACACACCCATTGAATTGAGATAACATGCTTATATAGTTGAATCAATCCCATTCTAAGTGCATAAATTTGTTTGATTCTCTGAGGCTCAAGTGATAGTTTTGATGCATACCGGGTATTCATGAACATGCTTGTCCTAAAATTGTCATTGTTTGTCATTTCCATCAATTTATATGTCATCAAAAACATGGACTACCTGTGTATATATGCACTATGTTGAAGTACTTATATATGTACATGTACATTTTTGTGTATGTATATACTAGGAAAGAGCAAATGTACATTTTGTGAGTGTTATTACCATTATAATTAATGTACTTGTATGAATAAATGGATGGAAAGATTTTCTGGCATTACTGTCATTTGAATGCCATCATATTTTGTTATAATCATGCTCATAAATCTGTTCATTGAATCTCTTATTGTGGCAAGTACAAAATATAAATTATCAACATTGTATTATAGTCTTGTTCAATTCGTGTTTCAGCTTTTGTCTAGTGTGGAAACGTTGACCTGATCCTCTCACGTTCTATTAGCATGATTTAACAGCTGATATATCGTCTATATTTAACTCTGGTTGTACGTTTTCATAAGCTGAATGTATTACAAATACACACCAGGGGCCAGGATTACAACCAATACTTCCACTCAGCATTCTGCACTCAAATCTTAAAATTCACTCTTTTGAGGTTTATATGGACATTTTTTGAGAGTAACAATTTGTTATTATGTTAAATAGGTACTAAATATTATTTTTGGCTTACTTCATTGTGTAATTAAGAGTATTAATTTTGTGAGCTATAATTGTAATTTATCAGTCTGAGTGGTGAGTGTGGCACTCAAGATTCAATAATTACATATTTACCTCATAAATAGTACACAATGACAAAAAAATGTATCAAATGTTATTTTCAATACTCTTATAACAATTCTATACATTTTCCTCATCTAGATTTGCAATCTAGGGAACTTAAGGGTTCATTATATGACATTTTCTATATTTGAGTGCTGAGTGTAAGTTTTGGTTGTGATTTCCGGCCCAGGTGTAAACCAGGTGTAATACAAATTAGAAAGTGCATGCACAAATTGTTTGATAGTATTGATAGTGTAGGGTTAACGCATGCTTTTTCGTGCTATAACATCTGCAGAGTCCCGAGGGACGGTTGGTGCCCAAGCCCGTTAGGGCGAGGGCACCAACGCTCCCGATGGACTATGCAGATGTTATAGCACGAAAAAGCATGCGTAAACGCTATTATAGCATACAAAACATCAATTTATGCGTTTGTATTTCGAAATAATTACATCTTGGCGGGAGATTTTGTGGCGACGTCGCGTGACCAAATGTTATGTCGCGAAAACAAACGTTACGTCATAACAGTTTTTGTTATGAGCTTCAACTTCCGGGATCGGCAAATACCAAGAAAACATGGATAATGCGGGTTTGTTTAAATTTATTATTTCAATCTTATAGAAAATTAATTAGTAGTTACAAATAAAATGGGAATTGCAGTTCATAAGACGCTGTAAAATCATTTATTTTCGTTGGTGAGGCCCTGAAATGAGTATACGTAAAACTGGACGTTAACAGCGCGTTCTTGCGTGAATCTTTATGTTTAGGTATGGTTTTCTTCACGTTAACGTATGTGCAAAATCACCGTTTTTATGCTATAATATATTATAATGCAATAACCTCGTAATAATTCATGCAGAAAGGTCAGGATCAGGTTAATATCTCTAAAACAGATGACCAGTCAACGAAGACCACTTTTTCTTTACAAACTGATTTCACTGTATGTACAAATCATTGTTTAACAAAGCACAGATCACACATCATGTGAATATAAAAAACATTCTTGCTTTTATCTTGCAATTTTATTAAGAAAAAAGTAAGTACATGTACATGAATATAAGGCCTAACCATAAATGATGTTTGTTTCCGGTATCACACCCAAAAAGGGGGTAGGTAGTTTGGAAATTCTGTTTTGGGGATATTTGTTTCATCAAAAACCACCCTTCGAAAAATATAAAATACATGTAGATAGCAAAAATATAGATTTTTTTCAAACCCCATGTAAACATTAATATATGATTGCTGCAAATATTTAGTGTTAACGGAAACAATTTTTTTATTATAAACTGCTGTATAAATAGTTAACAAAACAACATAGATCCATGATAAGGGATAGAACAAGTCTAGTATACATTGTAGGTATGCATGTAAAGTGCATAACCACAGAAAAAACATGGAATAAAAAAATGTGGATTATTCTGCAGACAAATCCACTGAAAATATGTTATATTGAGCAAGTTTAATGATGACATGAATCAACGATCTTTAACTATACTGTGGATAGTAATAGAAGCAGTTGGAATCAATCAAAAAATTAGAAAAAATTAATGTTTATCTCATAATACGATTTAATGAACTTGACAGAACAGTATCGTTTATTAAGAACATACATTGTACCCAACTATCGTGATTCATATTTCAGAACAAAACTTAAAAAAATAAAATACTCAGCAAAAATTAAGAATAGTCTAATTTGAACATTTGCTCAGTATATACAGGTATGTTGGATGACAAACCATTATGTAAATGTTTGCAAAGAAATCATCATCAATCATGACAGTCTCAATGGTAAGATCTAAAGAGCCATTTCAACTACAGTACAACCTCTCCAGAGCAACCCTCTGAAGAGAAACCACCTCTCTACAACACCTTCAAGATTTCCCTTAGGTGATACTTACTCTGAATTTAATTCTGTATAGCAACAACATTAACAAATATTTGCAGATCCAATAGGGTGCTGCTCTACAGAGGTTGTACTGTACACTATTCATTATCAGGCGAATTTTGAATTTGAAGACAGTTCGATTTTCATTGACCCTTGTCTCAATACATGATGTTAATTTACGCCCCTATTCAAAGTCCAATTACTTCCAGTTATGTAGAAGGGAGACGATCCAATAACAGAAATGGGTTTATCATAATCAGCAACAAGGGAGATCACTCTTGATATGTGTCACAAAAAGCTTCACTGGAGATGTGTGCACATTCTAGCTCATCTCTGATAAAAAAAAGATCAGGATGTATGGAATAAAGTTAGAGCTCGTAATTTTCTACGTCATTGTCCTGGATTTTAACAGAAAAAATATACATGTGGGTGCTAGTTCGGGATCGTATCCTGTTGTGACAATCTCAATCATCCAATAATTGGCGTACCAACAACTTTACAATCATTGTCAATCATCAATCGAACACGATCTTCTCTAAAGTCCATAGTTGCAAAAGAACCCTCACGTAAAACTTGAACCTAAAAAGAGAGTTTGCATGTATTATCATTGATAATGAATTCGAAATTGAATGACAGTAATGCAGTACAACAAATAGTGTACTCTGTGTCTATTGTAAAATTTTTTATTGGTAAACCTCCACGATATTAATTTGCAAAATGGAGTCATATACCTTAAATATATGTAGAGACCACTTATAGAAATAGCAGAAAGAGGCATTATATGGCTGGTGGTCTCTCTAAATATGTTAAACCTGATTATCATGGTATTGAATAAAATTGTATTTAATAAAATTGAGAGTACTTTAGAACAGATTTTGTAACAGTTGTTTCTACAGATGGATTTTAAAACACAATTTAGTTAACTTACATATTGTAAAAGACTATAAAACTTATATAGGACACTGACCAGATTACTAAGAGTTTACTGAAACACTGTTCAATGTAAAAGAGATCACAGGAACTTGCATAATTTTAAATTATCACATAACCTGCGGTCCAGGAGTGCCGTAAAGCCGTGCCATAAATATCATTCGGCACTCCCAGACCGTGCAATAAATATGTAAATTAGCTTGACGTGACGTTAGCCAATCCATGCATTGATCCGTCAATGATGTCAGCATAATATCAACGTCGCGCTCATTGTACCGCTGAATTTTGGTTGAAACATATGCAGCGTACATACTCATTTTGAACAATAATGAGCGTTTTCTAAGGTTATGTGATAAATAGAATCTTTCATTCGTGCTCATTACATTCGAGTTTTATTAAACTCGTCGACAAAAACAATATGACACTCGGCAAAGCCTCGTGTCATATCAGTTTGTCCACTCGTTTAATAAAACTCGTATGTAATGAGCACTCATGCAAGATCCTCTATTTTTAATGTAAATTTTTTTTTTTAAAAATAAATTATGCAAGTTTCTACACATGCATGAAAGATCATACAGTATCATAATTACAATGATCATAAATAAGTTGTTGCACAGAATTCTCTTTTTAAGAAATCAAAAATTAATTGATGAAGATTTCGAGCTGTAACCAGTAATTAGAACTTACAGTAATGTTAGGATACTCTGATTTGATCCTCTTCTCTGCCTCTTCATGTGGCTGTAAATAAAATCAATGAAATTATAACAGCATTAATTGACAATTAATTTGCAATTGCAACCTGTCCGGCACCCGCTCATGATCACATGAGAAAAACCTTTTAGGTGTTTGTCTGAACTTCAGGTTTTTGTAAGTACCAAAAAGCCTGTTTTAGCTCCCCTGTCACAAAGTGACAGAGTGAGCTTTTGTGATCATTCTTCGTCCGTCCATCCGTCGGTCAACAATTGGGTTGTGTCCTCTCTAGAGGTCACAATTTTGGCCTAATCTTTATGTAACTTGGTCACAATGATCATCTCAACAAAATCTAGGTCAAGTTCGATATTGGGTCATCTGAGGTCAAAAAACTAGGTCACTAGGTCAAATTATAGAAACACCTTGTGTAGTCACCAGAGGTTACAATTTCAACTTAATCTTTATGAAACTTTGTCACAATGATCATGTCAACAAAATCTAGGACAAGTTCGATTTTGGGTCATCTGGGATCAAAAAAGAGGTCACAATGTCAATTAAAAAATCACAATGTCAATTGACATTTTCCTGAGGGACATGGGTTCAAACCCCACTGGAACCATTTATAATTTCTATTTTTTTAAGTGTTTAGGTATTGTTTTGTCTTTATAGCATGTATTTGTACAGTTATATTGAGAAAAATATATCAAACCCCACTGGAACCATTTATAATTTCTATATTTTTATTTTTTTAAGTGTTTAGGTATTGTTTTGTCTTTAAAACATGTATTTGTACAGTTATATTAAGAAAAAAATTTTTTCAAAATATTTTGTTTAAATTATTGGTCAAATCATAGAAAAACCTTGTGTAGTCACCAGAGGTTACAATTTCAACTTAATCTTTATGAAGCTTTGTCACAATGATCCTGTCAACAAAATCTAGGCCAAGTTCGATTTTGGGTCATCTGGGGTCAAAAACAAGGTCACATGGTCAAATCATTAAAAACTCGCAATAGAGGCTGAATTTCCTTAAATTTTATTCAGAAAATGTGTAGGGTCACCATAGGGGTGTGCATGCACTAGTACGACAGGTGAGCGACCTAGGGCCCTTTGGTTCTTTATTTTCCCTACATAAATATTTTATTGTTCAGGGATTTCATGTTTTTTCCGAATTTCAAACTTTTACCCATGCAATAACGGTAAATTAGGACAGCAAAATAAAAAATTAAGTATCAATTTAACTTCTCTATGCATGTAATGCACTTTCCAATAGTTTACCCAGCCAGTGGTTATACATATGGAAATGTTGGACATGGCCGATTGACAGCACTAATACACATGAGGCTACCTCAGGGTAAATAACTAGTTCATCTATAGATGGGTGGAAAACAGTCAAAAGCATTTAAGAAATGATCAAGTGCCTTAGGTGAGATTTGAAGCACAGGGACCTCTGTGTGGCACTTCCTGGATCATGTGTAAACTTGTATATTTTAGTAGTTAAAATATAGCCATTAATTATCATAGAACGTATCAGAAGAATAAGTAGAACTAAACAAAGTTCACGGATGAATTTAAGGGAGGAGGTAAAGTACGGCCCTCCATTGCTGGAGGACGTACAGGTAATTTGTCTTTAGTCCTAGATGAAAATCTATCAACATGCATTTTTCATGATCGCTTCACTCGAAAAATAACTTGTGGTGAATGCTGCTCAGATAATCAATCCATTTTTTATTGCTCGCTTCGCTTGATCAAATTTCCTGGGGAAGACCTCATGTCAATAATTACGCCCCATAACACCAAATCATGTATCCGCCCCGGTATAAGACCAAATTTGGCGTAATAAATGATTGTATTCAAGGTGGCACGGTTGTAGAGTGGATGACACTCTAGACTACTGTTCAAGAGGTCCCTGGTTCGAATCTCGGCCAGGGCACTTGGTCATTTATGAAATGCTTTTCAGTGTTTCCCACCTAACTAGAGTTAGAATATAACCTACATTATGAGCCAATGGAAACGCCGCATTTTGGCGGTTAAATGAAAATTTAATCATTAAATTTTTTTCTTCACAGTCTTGACGTCATGCGTTGGCGCTACTTTCTATCGGCCAGTCAGAATGCAGTATGTTACATTCTAAGTTAGTTATAACATATTAATAAATTTTAATGATTAAAAAGGGCGGAGCGAGTCATTTTTAGTCATTAAAATTTACTTAATAACATGAAACTGGTTGGAAACCCAGAGGTAGTCTCGCGTGTATCGGTGCTATACACTTAGCATGTTAAAGAACTAAGGAGTCTATTAGAAATGAGCTAGGGTAATGCACCGGGATTCCTTGTATCACACATCTTCCTCTTGATTTTAAGTCTGCCTAGACAAAATCTACATCCCTTAAGGGGTTCTACATCCCTGTAAGGGGTTTGACATTAATCAGTTAATGGAAGATAGATACACCTGTCACAGGTGAGTGTATATTGAATGACCATTAATTGGCTGCCAATTAATTGATCAACACGCACAAACCTGACAAAAATGCCCTTTAAAGACTTACCAAACCTTCGAGTTCTGGCCATTGTGATTTCGACATATTTGTTGTCTTGTAAATATATGTGGGCGTGTCCCTTTATATTTTACAGTTGTCTCCCTTCATGCACAGGATAAGTCATTTTAGGAAAACCGCAAACATTTCTAAGTAATGTACAGTAGGGACTAGAGATACAGATAGGACAGTGTAATTATTTTCACGTTCAGAAATGTTTAGAGTCATCAAATTACAATACTACGAATTCAACAGGTATTAAAATTATATTATTTAAAAAAATCAGACTACTAGCTGATCCTGAAATCCGTCCAACACAACGGTTTTTATCCTCAACCGGAAGTGATTTGTCAGGGCACGTAACTCTCCAAGTGTGTGATACATTTTTCCGAGTTTTATTTCTCTAAATAGTCTAAATATTACATTATTGTATGATGTACTGTCCTAGTGGCATCAAAAATTAAAGTTTATACAACAAGACCGCTTCACTAGAAACACTGGGTTCGCTCTAAAGTCCGAATCGACAGAAAAACGTGATCATGCTCGCAATAAAAATAATTCGTGTCACTTTGACTATTTTAGCATTAGTGAATTTAGCTCTATTGGTCGTTGGAGAAGATCATGCGGGTGAAGATTCTAAAGAGGTATGTTTCATATAGATATTTTTTCTTAATATGTTGCCTGTCAATCTCGCCTCTGACACCCTGGAGTCCATTTCTTGGCCAGTTGGCAGCTACCTTTAACTGTTTAATATCAAGTTTTAGCCTAATTAAAGTTTTCAACTTTTTGATAGCATGTAACTCTCATTAGGTAAGTGACAGTCTTGTATTAAGGCTGGTCTGTCCACCTGATTTCGGATTGTAAAGGGCGGACCATATCAAAATCTGTAATTGACTGTTGGATTGACTAATTTCGGGTTGACCGCAATATTTTATTTATATCATCAATATGATTAAGGCCCTATGCTCTGATTGCAATTTGTAGTGAAGAGATTTACATTCATGCCAGATTTCCCGCATTATGCATGAGTGTTGATACTCTTGTGTATTTTATAGTGGGGTGACAATCAGCTCAAAAGTGGCTTATTTAAGGAGTAGGTGACAACTCAAGTAGAACAAGCAATGTTATATATACCAAAATGTTCGCCTATGTCTGTACTATATGGAACTGCCGGCATAAATTGTCAACGCGTGGTGCGGACAAGGAAATCCAAGATGGCGTCCAAGATGGCCGCCATAATTTACACATACACTTAAAATTCTATGTTCTCATGCAATTTTTTTATTTATGTATGTAGTCACAAATATTTGCTTGGATATTATTCATTTGATAATGTACATCAAATGGACATACAAGACTGACCACTTTGAGGTCAAGGTCATGGTCATGTCAAGGTCAAATTACGAAAAATAGCTGAAAAAATTATGTTTTCTCACTTGTTTTCTTGTTTTAGCATATGTTTTATATTCAAGTTGGTATTAAAAGTGATAAAAGTGTTGGTAAGCACATATTCTCTTATTATTAGTTGAATTTTTAGTTCAAAATATTGAAACTTCGTAAAAACTGACATTATTATGCATGTACATGTTGGTGGAGATGGCATTCTTAGATTGCTAATTCCCTATTTAAAATTTTAGTATTCAACTATTGACAGTATTATTTCTAATGGTATGATTAAATGTTTGTCTAAACATTATTAACTTTGTATTGTACTCCTATGGACTTGAAAAATGACCACTCAAGGTCAAGGTCAATGTCATTTCAAGGTCAAACTACCAAAAATACCTGAAAATTTGATATTTCGTCGCAAATTGTTATTATAAACGAATGCTGAACATTGTATTTTGTTTTAGATGTGATAGCAGGTATTCTAAGTGTAAATTATTTCATTAGAAGTGATATATTTTTACTGCAAATAGAAAATCTATTTAAATTTTGTGACGGAACATAAGCGATTCTACGAAATATACAATATTGCAGCCGCGAATGGTTTTTCCTTGATCGTTGAATCTCTATATTTGACAGTATTATTGTTAATGGTTTGACAACATTATTACATATTAGACAGTTATTATATATAATAATGCACCTATCAATATTTTGCCCCAGGGTGGGGGAGTGGCGGGCATACAGTGGACTTTAGACAGAAAACAATTCCCGATCCCGGGAAATAGACTTTGGCTGGATTTTAGATTCTGGGATTGGGGAATTTAGACACAGCAAAAAGCAGACTTGCTGCAACCATTTAAAGATGGCAGGCCATTTAATATACCAAGCATCTCCTACTGTGGGAATTTCAACAAAACGTTTGGACATGGTGAGTCACCTCTAGGACCTAAGATGGCTGAACTATGTGATGATTAGATATCCCTGATGGCCTGATATGGCTGAATTTGTATTGGTAAGTATTGCTGCACTCGATGTGGGGGGAGTACTCCGTATGGTATGGTATTGCTTTAATAAGTTAGGTGGGTACTCAATAGGGCTTGGGATGGCTGAAATCTGTGAGGGTGGGAACTCAATAGGGCCTGGGATGTCTCAATCTGTGATGGTGAGCACGCAATAGGGTTTGGGATGGCTGAAATCTGTGATGGTGGGTACCCAATAGGGCTTGGGATGACTGGATTCTGTGATGTGGGTACATAATAGGGCTTGGGATGGCTGAAATCTGTGATAGTGGGTACCCAATAGAGCTTGGGATGGCTGAAATCTGTGAGGGTGGGTACTCAATAGGGCCTGAGATGGCCTAATATATGATGACAGGTACCCAATAGGGCATGGGATGGGTGAAACCTGTGAGGATGGGTTTTCAATGGGCTTGTGATGGCTGAGATCTGTGATGGTGGGTACCCATTAGAGCTTGGGATGGCTGAAAATTGTAAGGGTGGGTACTCAATAGGGCATGTGATGGCTTAATCTGTGATGGTGGGTACAAAATAGGGCTTGGTTTGGGTGAAATATGTGATGGTGGGTACACAATATGGCATGGGATGGCTGAAATCTGTGAGGATGGGTACTCAATTGGCTTGGGATGGCTGAAATATCTGATGGTGGGTACACATAGGGCTTGGGATGGCTGGAATATCTGATGGTGGGTACACATAGGGCTTGGGATGGCTGAAATATCTGATGGTGGGTACACATAGGGCTTGGGATGGCCGAAATCTGTGATGATGGGTACCCAATAGAGCTTGGGATGGCTGAAATCTGTGATGATGGGTACCCAATAGAGCTTGGGATGGCTGAAATCTGTGATGGTGGGTACCCATAGGGCTTGGGATGGCCAAAATCTGTGATGATGGGTACCTAATAGAGCTTGGGATGGCCGAAATCTGTAATGATGGGTAACCAATAGAGCTTGGGATGGCTGAAATCTGTGAGGGTGGGTACTCAATAGGGCCTTTGATGGCTTAATCTGTGATGGTTGGTACCCAATAGGGCCTGGGATGGCTAATATCTGTGATGGTGGGTACACATAGGGCTTGGGATGGCCGATATCTGTGATGATGGGTACCCAATAGAGCTTTGGATGGCTGAAATCTGTGAGGGTGGGTACTCAATAGGGCCTTTGATGGCTTAATCTGTGATGGTAGCTACCCAATAGGGCCTGGGATGGCTAATATCTGTGATGGTGGGTACAAAATAGGGCTTGGGATGGCTGAAATCTGTGATGGTGGGTTCACTATAGGGCATGAGATGGCTGAATTATGTGAGGATGGGTACTCAATGGGCTTGGGATGGCTGAAATATGTGATGACAGGTACTCGATAGAGCTTTGATGGCTGTACTCAGAGGTGGTGGGTACTCAATAGGGCTTGTGATGGCGGAAATATGTGATGATGGGTACTCAATAGGGCATTGGATGGCTGAAATCTGTGAGGGAGAGTACTCAATAAAGCCTTGGATGACTGTATTCAGAGGTGCTGGGTACACAATAGGGCCTGGGATGGCTGAAATCTGTGAGGGAGAGTACTCAATAGGGCCCTGGATGACTGCTCAGAGATGGTGGGTACTCAATAGGGACTGGGATGGCTGAAATCTGTAATGGTGCATACTCAATAGGGCCTGTGATAGCTGGAATTCATGAGGGTGGGTACTCAATGGGGCCTTGGATGACTACTCAGAGGTGGTGGATACCCAATAGGCCTGGGATGACTGTACTCAGAGGTAGTGGGTACCAAATGGGGCCTGGGATCGGCTGTTCTCTGTTGTGATGGGTATCCAATAGGGCCTGGGATGGCTGTGCTCAGAGGTTGTGGGTACCAAATGAGGCATTGGTTGGCTGTTTTCTGTGGTATAGGGTATTCAATAGGGCCTGTAGTGGCTGTACTCAAGGTGGTGGATACCAAATGGAACCTGTGATGGCTGTTGTCTGTGGTTGTGGGTTTCCAATAGGGCCTAGGACGGCTGTATTGAGTGGTGGCGAGTACTCCATAAGACCTGGTATGACTGTAATTGGTGGTGATGGGTTCCCAAAAGGGCCTGGGATGGTTGAACTTTTGGAGGTGAGAACATAAATTGGCCTGGGATGGCTGTTCTATAGGCAGTGTTAAATACCAAATAGGGCATTGAATGGCTGTTCTCAGTAGATGGGAGTATCCTCAGGCATAGTATGGCTATACACAGTGGTTGTGAGTAGGGCATAGGGCCTATGGTGGCTGTAATTGGTGGTGGTAATTACCACATGGGATCTAGTATGGCTGTATTTAGTGGTTGCAACTAACCCATAGGGATTAGTATGGCCATAATTAGTGGTGGTGAAATGCCCAGTAGGGCCTAGGATGGCTGTAATGCACCTGGTATGGCTGACTCAGTTGGTCCAAGTACCCCTTAGAACATAGTATGGCTGTAATCGTCGGTGGTAAGTACCACATAGGGTCAGGTGTGACTGTACTCAATGTTTATTGGTGGTGTTCATTGGGCCTTGGATGTTTGTACCCTTTTGTTGTGACTTGGGTGTAGCCCATAGGACCTGGTATGGCTGTAATTCATTGGTTAAGAACTTAAGAGCACCCCTATTGGGCATGGAAAGTTGTAATTATTTTGGATGAGTACCCCTTTGGGCCTTATACGACTGTGATTTGTACTAATGAGTAACCCATAGGGCCTTTACAGCTGTGCTCAGTGATTGTGAGTACCATATTGAGACTGATATAGTGGTGATTAACCAATACGGCCTTGGTTGGCTCTACTCTGTGGGTGGTTGTAAGTACCCCATTTGGCCTCAGGTATAGCATTGAGAACTCGATAGGAATGGTTGTTATGGGCAGTTGTAAGAACATGACATGTACTCCATTGGTTACAGAATGTACTTGTTGGTGGTTAGAACCCATTCTGGCCTGGTATGTGTTGGTGATGATTTTGTTTGACTGTACTTTGTGTATAGTACCCTTAGGACTTAGTATGGCTTTAACATGTAGTAGTGAGTACCCATTATGGCACGGGATGGTTGTACTTGACAGTGTTATGTACCCCATATGGTCTGGGATGCCACATATAGGAGTTCAGTGTAAATTATTATTTTTAATGAAAGAACTCTGATCACATCAAAGATCTACAACAAAATATAATGTTCACCAAATTTTATAATAAGAAAAAATGCAATGAACGATCAAATTTTCAGGTATTTTTGGTAGTTTGACCTTGAAATGACATTGACCTTGACCTTGATTGGTAATTTTTCAAGTCCATTTGGAGTACAATACAAAGTTATTTTGTTTAGACAAACATTTAATCATACCATTAGAAATAATACTGTCAATAGTTGAATACTAAAATTTTAAATAGGGAAGCAGCAATCTAAGAATGCCATCTCGTCCAACATGTACATGCATAATAATGTCAGTTTTGACAAAGTTTCAATATTTGAACTGAAAATTCAACTAATAATAAGAGAATATGTGCTTACCAACACTTTTATTACTTTTAATACCAACTTGAATGTAAAACATATGCTAAAACAAGAAAACAAGTGAGGAAACATCATTTTTTCAGCTTTTTTTCGTAATTTGACCTAGAAATGACCGTGACCTTGACCTCAAAGTGGTCAGTCTTGTATGTCCATTTGATGTACATTATCAAATGAGTAATATCCAAGTAAATATTTGTGACTACATACATAAATAAAAAAATTGCATGAGAACATAGAATTTTAAGTGTATGTGTAAATTATGGCGGCCATCTTGGACGCCATCTTGTATTTCCGTGTCCGCACCACGCGTTGACAATTTATGCCGGCAGTTCCATATAGTGCAGACATAGGCGAACATTTTGGTATATAACATTGCTTGTTCTACTTGAGTTGTCACCTCACCCCAAAAAATCACCAATTGTCACCCCACTATTAGACTCTACTCATGCAAACTATACCGTCGAGTAACCTCAAATCGTGATACCCTAGTAATCGTTATAGTGGAACTACTTTCAATATCTTTATTGATAGTTTAGTTATGACGTCATTAGCGGGAAAACCGAATGAAGGAATGTCAAAGTTGACCTTCTAATCCATAAATGAATCAAATGGCATTTCATTAACGTAAGAAATAAGATAATTACCGATCCGACTCAAAAATGTTTCAAGTTTTGTAATGCCAAATAGTTCCAATCGATTTACATTCAAATTATGCCGAATGATCGATTTTACATCAATTTTTTAGCCATTGTCTGTTTGTTTACGTTTTTCCACTAAAGGTCATGGTCGAAATGGACTGGCTCCTCAATATGCAAATTAAATCAAGGGAGACAAATGATGACGTAATCTTATGCCATGCAGACCAAGAACAGTTCATTTTCACGATTACTTTTCCTTGGAAAATCTTTGTATCATAGAAATATTTGGTAATTCACAATGTTGTTGCTGATTTCAGTTGTTGATCAGATATTCATGAACGTCATTCGGCACTCAAAATTAATATTATTTAGCTAAATTGTTCGTAGATTCCTGATTTACCTAGCCTCCTACGGATCTATAATGTGAAAGCGCGTAGTGATACACATTTCTAGTGTGGTCTTATTTAGTTTCTTTATTATTCGTGTAAATTTGAAATTTGTAGCAAATTGCACTTTTAATGTCATGCTGAATCTTTTAAGTTTAGAATTATGCTTCGTTCAAGGTGAAAACTCAATCATACGTTATTTTATGACACTAAGTTCAAAGGTCACGATTTCAGGTATACGAGTGTTATTTTATGCAAATTCTAGTGACGTCATTAAATGGGCGGCATTCGCGATAATGGTTGAAAAATTGTTGTTGAATCTACTTGTAACGGTTTTCTTAATATTTTGCCTTCATTTTGATAACTTTATTATCTCAAATTGATGCGGAATTGATCATTTATCGCCCTTTATATCCTTAACCTAACGAAAACCGGTGACTCCACGGTATACATCAACAGTATTCAAGTTTGACAAGCTTACCCCTTTAGCAGTGTACACACTACTACACAGCATTTTAAGTTTATTGATCAATAGTTACATGTAGGCCAGTCACACACTGGCTGTACCCTGCTAATTGTAGCAACTGGCTGTTTTCGGATAACATGTAATTGGTTGTGTGTTTGGAGTATTTGCAAATTGATCAGTCTTTACTGTTCAAGTATTGTCACTGTTTATTTGAAGTTGAAGACAATGGCCGATCTCTTGATGCATGATAGAGAGTTAGTTATTGGCCGAGGATCATACATGCCATGTTTCGCAGACCCCTTTGCGTGAGATTGGTGATGGAAATGCAGGAGATTTCATTAAAATGCAGGAGATTTTCCTTGCTGAAAGTTTAGACTTAAAGTATTGAAGTTTATGTGCTGTTTTTACATATCTTACTTTGATAACAATACCATGCATGCTTCATGTAGCAATTTAAACTAATATTTGTCATCATTTTCATTATGTAATAAAAAATGTCAGGTTCCAGTTTGTCCATGAAATGCGTGAGATTTGATATTTGGCCTCCGATCATGCAGGAGTAGAGTCTCAAATGCAGGAGACTCACGCATGATGCAGTAGATCTGGCATGTATGCCGAGGATAGTAACCAATCTCATGCATAGGGGTCTGCAAAACTCTGCATGTATGGAATATAGAGGATCTTGCATGAGTGCTCATTACATACGAGTTTTATTAAACGAGTGGACAAAAGGATATGACACGAGGCTTTGCCGAGTGTCATATTGTTTTTGTCGACAAGTTTAATAAAACTCGTATGTAATGAGCACGAATGTAAGATTCTATTTATCACATAACCTTAGAAAACGCTCAATATTGTTCAGAATGATAATGTACGCTGCATATGTTTCAGTCAAAATTCAGCGGTACAATGAGCGCGACGTCATGGCGACGTTGATATTATCCTGACGTCAGTGACGGATCAATGCATGGATTGGCAAACGTCACGTCAAGCTAATTTAAATATTTATTGCACGGTCTGGGAGTGCCGAACGATATTTACGTCACGGCTTTACGACACTCATGGACCGCATGTTATGTGATAAAAGTATTTATGCAGCTCTATTTCAGCAGGGGTGATAATTAAGGAATTCATTTATGATGGCCTTGTAACAGGAAACTATTACTTAAAGCAGTGTGAATGAATGATTGATTATATAAAATTCCTTAATTATCATTGACAGCAATTATTCAAATTTGCTTGGAACAGATTCATGCTAAAAACTTAGTAAATGGTGTGCAGTTTACTTCAAAACTAGAGGTTTTATTTTCAGGCAATCCATGGTCACAAGATGGAGGAGACCTCGTCGGATGACGGCTCATATATCTCATACATGAGGTATAAGGTAGCTCACTCCGAGTTCCTACATGGATTTATAGCATCATTATCCATGATCATTGTATCAGAGATAGGAGATAAGACATTCTTCATTGCAGCTATTATGGCAATGAGACATTCGAGAGCTATTGTATTAGCTGGAGCTCTTGGTGCTCTGGTTGCTATGACCATTCTTTCAGGTACGTAAACTTTGTATATTTGTTACTGAAATTTGAAGTTATGAAATTGTTAAATGTGCTATTTTAGTATTTATTTAGAATTCAGTACAACCTCTCGAGAGTGGAACTCTGTAAAGCTACAGCCTATAACAACACCAGCACTCTCCACAAGACTCAGCGGTCAGCAATTTCACTGATTACTCTGGGATTTACCACTGGCTACTTTTTATCAATTGAACCAGTTTGAATGATTTCAAGGTTGAAAATAATAAGAAGTTAAGGGTTAAACAAACCACTAATTACTTTGTCACATCCAAACAATTGACCATATTTGATTATAGATAAAACTCTGTAATTGTTACATTTAGTATTTTCTAATACTATTTTATTATCTGCATTTTACACCACAACATAATGCAGTTTGGTTGAACTACTTTCTTTCCTCAAAACATTATGTTATTTAGCTTTGTAAGTGACATAAAAATGTGATATCATCAATATAATTTACAGTCTGTCATTAAAGCATCTTCTACATGCTTTTAGACTATGTTGCGGTTGTGCTAGAATTTTGATTAGTTTGTGTGTAAATTGTAATGACTGTGTTATTATGAATATTTGCTTGTATATTTTCAGCCTTACTGGGATATGCCACAACTATAATACCAAGATATGTGACTCATTATGTCTCCTATATATTTCAGCTTTACTGGGATATGCCACGACTATAATACCAAGATATGTGACTCATTATGTCTCCTATATATGTCAGCCTTACTGGGATATGCCACGACTATTATACCAAGATATGTGACTCATTATGTCTCCTATATATTTCAGCCTTACTGGGATATGCCACGACTATAATACCAAGATATGTGACTCATTATGTCTCCTATATATTTCAGCCTTACTGGGATATGCCACAACTATTATACCAAGATATGTGACTCATTACGTCTCCTCCCTACTCTTCCTTGTATTTGGACTTAAAATGATAAAAGATGGTAAAGTATAGTTTTGCTTTGTGACCCAACTTTAAGAGTTGTCCATTAATTTCAAATAAGTATAAATTGGTATGCACCCAAAGAGCAGCAGTAAAAACAAACCATATGTTAAGTAAAAAAATGTTAAAGATTTTTTAAGTTCCAATGAAACTTGGCACACTTATATAAATAAATATCATATGTCAACAGTACTGGACAAGTGGAATATTTCTAGAATGATTTTATAAGGAGTTATGGTCCTTTTTAACTTAGGTTAAGTTTTTTAAAATGTTGAATATTTTGTAATATGTTTATTATCAATTCTATTGAAATTGAACTTGCTTCACTTACTATCTGATATCATAAAGCAACATGATTAGACTAGTGGCATATCAAGGATGATTATGGCCTTTTTGGGGCATAATTATGTTCCTAGTTACAATGACAGTGATTTTTTTTCCTCTTTGGGAAAGGGTCCTGGTCTGTTCAGATTGGGAATGTTCGCATCGTGACAACGTGAAATTGGGAAATTCCATGATGCAGAAAGGCCAAATAAAACATAAAAAAAAATAGATTACATGTGAATGACATGTGAATGTTTACTGGTTTCTTTGAAGGTTTATGCTTGACCTATTGTCAAAAATGTTCATAACTTTATCATTTTATGTCCGATCTTGAAAAAAAATTTTTTAAATTGTTTATTGGGAATTTCTCCATTCAAATGGGAATATTATAGCCTATTTGCAATTGGGAAAGGGTCCGCTAATAAAGAAGGAAAAAAATCACTGAATGAATGCTCTTGTTTTTACTTTTCTGGTATGATTATGATTAATTATCTAGGTCATGTTAATGTACTTTCCAGTTGATGTAAAAATATTACTTTGCTTTAAATGTAAATGTCCAATGACCACCTTTAAAACTAAAACTTCAGAATGTATATTTATACGTAAAATTAACATGTAAATATTTCTATACGGGTTTTATGATGTTTTTTTGTGGATTTTGGTTAAAAATATTGCCTGCAGATACATACATGTATATACTTGTATCTAGATAAGTATGTTGATTTGTCATAAAATTTCAATTTTATTCTCCCTTGGGTTACATGTAAAATTAATTAATTTATAGATTGTCATCAAACATGTCAACATTTTGTTTAAAAAGGGAGCAGGGGAATTTTATGTTATGTTTAAAACATCTGTAAAACTTGACTCAGGAGTAGGAATTTTGGGGGTGTACATACATACTCCTAGGATTTACATGCTATGTGTGAATATTGTATGCAATTTGCTTTGGCCCAGTACATAGCATTACATGGTGAATATATCAGTTATTACAACTGTAAGTGTCAAATTGTACATGTATTACAACAACAGTCCATGTTAATTTGAGTACAGTGAACTGTATTAATAGGCCCCTAGGGGTAAAATGTATACTAAATGTATTACTTTGCACCTGTTGGTAACGTAGGTCAGTCACTTAGTAGTCTCTATCACAGGTAACTGTATCATTAATAAACAGTACCTAAAATTTTTTTTAAAAAAATACAGTTACCTGTGGTCTCTATGGTTTGTGGTCAATAACTCATGGTATCCTCAAATTTTGATGAGGTTGATCATCACTTTTGAATTTGAAGTCAAAGCCCTTTAAATAGTTAAATATCATTGGAACTGGTCTAATGTAAAATATAATTGGTGGTCTTTGCAGACATGATTTGTAATAAACTATCGTTACTAGTGGTCTTTGTTTAAATGTAATTGTTAGGTTGTTAAAGACAATGAGTATCACTGGTTATGAGATTTAGACGCGAGCTTCAGAGAGCGACTAATCTCATTACCAGTGATACGAGATGTCTATCCGACTTAGACCACGTGACTGACTAATTTGTACATGTACTGTTATTCATGCACATTAAAGAAGTTGTACATTGTATTATGCAGTTTGCTCCAAGCAATAGGATTCAATTCTGCACTTATTACTCAAATCAACAAAGGATCAAAATCACTGGTTATTCAATTCCAAAGTGTTGGATACGGGATTTAGACGATGACAATACTGCGCTGTGATTGGCTATTTGCAGCTTTCAGTGGCCTAACACAGATAAGACTGTGTAGGATACAGTCTGAAGGATCTCTATTGAAATATAAATGACTATTCAGATGGCTTGAGGACGTCCATATTTTACCAATATTTCTGGTTTATTGACAGGATGGAGTATGTCACCTGATGAAGCTCAAGAAGAGTATGAAGAAGTTCAAGCAGAACTGAAGAAAAAAGAAGATGAGGTAATACAAAGTTCCAGTTGTAAACAGTTTTATGCCTCCCTCCCACCCCCCTCAACACCAAAAGGATATCCATCCTAAAATGTTGTCTTGCTTGGAACTTGGAAAGTGTAACTATATAGCTGAGGTCATCAAACTTCATTGAACATATTAGTCAGCATAAGTTATAGTGCACCTAGAGATTTTGATTCAAATTCATCATGTATTAGCAGAGTTATGGCCCTTAAATTATTAAACGTGACTTACTCAAAATACTTGTACACATCATGTGTAGTTTTTCATGTGGGTATTTGATTTAGATCCATCTAGTATTAGCAGAGCTACTTTTAGAATTAAGCTTCTGTAGCATATTACTCTAAAATATTTGCGCCACTGTCATCAAACTTCATACATGTAAGAATATTTATCATTATCATTTCATTTTGTTTCAGCGTTTAACTTCAACACAAGATATAGAAACTGGTATTATACGTGGACCTAAAAGAAACATTCTTAGTGCATTGTTTAGTGCTATATTTATAGAAGCTTTTGTTCTCACATTCTTGGCTGAGTGGGGAGATAGATCTCAAATTGCTACAATTATATTAGCTGCTAGGGAGGTAAGTTCTCAACTGTATATTTAACCCTATATTCCATACCCAGTGATTTTTCTGGAACAAAATGATACAGCCTGTGTTCATTAAATTGGGAAATTATAGTGCGACTATTCGTGAAATTGGGAGTTATCAAAAAAGATTTGTTTGGTTTAATTTTTGCTATTTTCTACTGAAGTCATATGTAGCAATGACTTTTGCAAGTTTGAAAATCTATTGTTTTGACTTTAAAACAGCCATAATGTTAGTTGCTTTTAAACCAGCAAGAACAATACTGAAAAGGGGGAAAATATGCACTCTTTTTGGGAAAAAATTATGACTTTGTGGGGAAAATGGAGGTTATTTTGCTAGGGGAAGGTGCCTGTATTCGGCCCCAAAAAAATCACTGATACTCTATCTCTTGTCCATGATCAATTATATTTCAATAATAACTATGGAGGGGAGACAATCCAATTACAGAATTTTACTTATAAAGATCATTATCAAGGGAGATCATTCTTGATATTTGTTAAAAAAAGCTGCACATGATGGAAAACTTCTTTTTTTGTATTTTGAGGATGGTAGGTAGGTAGATAATAGAATATTTAATGTTACATTCTGTAATTGAGATAAGTGGTCATGATAGTTCTGTCGCAGAATACATAATGATTTTTATTAGATGAATTTTTTCAGCAATACAATTCTGTTGCTTGGGCTGAATTTTTCCGGTCGGTCTAGGTATGGGAAAATAACAATATTTTATTTTTAGTCTTACTAGAACTGTTAAGATAGTATATGGTGTTGTTTTGTTGCAGGATGTTAGTGGTGTTATATTGGGTGGATGTTTGGGTCATGCATTATGTACTGGGCTTGCTGTACTAGCAGGAAGGATTATATCACAGAAAATCTCAGCTAGAACTGGTAAATATGTCTTCTTATATTACATATTGTCATTGGGTTAATCCTTTTATGTATTAGCCTTCCTCTACTTTAAGTTGTTGGTCATTGGTCCAACTTGCAGGGGGGGGGGGGAGTGATGACCATGTAATTTCAGAAGAAAACGTCTGGTTACATGTATTAGATTGGTGATATCAGCTGGCAGTTTGGCATATGCACATTTATTCAGAACAGGATTCCATAAGGGCCTGATTATCATGTGGAAATTTGATAATTTTGTTCCAAATTTTACCATCTTATAGCCAATTTACTTGACCTACAATATTATGTAACCCTTTATCCCGAATCATGAACTTTTTTAACATTTCAGGGGTCAATGAGTTAATGCAAGGGTCACAGGAAAGCCCTGATAATAATTGAATGCAGTACTTTCTATTGACCCTTTAGCCAGAATCATAAGGGTCAAATGTAACCTTTTAGCAGTAATCATGAGGGTAAAATGTATTCTTTTAGCTATAATCATGAGGGTCATATGTAACCTTTTGTAAATTAAGGGGTTAAACGGTCAATTTAGGAATCAAACCCCTGTACATAATAGAATTTTAAATGGTAACATACAGATTATAAACTGACGTTTCTTCTTTATTTCAGTTACATTATCTGGTGGAGTGGTATTTATATTGTTTGCCTTTACTGCGTTTTTACTCGGACCTGACTAGAAACACTTACATACAACATCACAGAAACTGCTGGTCAGATATAAGTGTGTACACAGTTAGGGTGTGTACAGTATTCTGTGAACACTGAATGGATATTTACGGTATTATGTGTACACTGTTAAAGCGTTAAATGGTATTCTGTGTACACTGTTGGGGTGTATATGGTATTCTGTGTACACTGTTGGGGTGTATATGGTATTCTGTGTACACTGTTGGGGTGTATATGGTATTCTGTGTACACTGTTGGGGTGTATATGGTATTCTGTGTACACTGTTGGGGTGTATATGGTATTCTGTGTACACTGTTGGGGTGTATATGGTATTCTGTGTACACTGTTAAAGCGTATATGGTATTCTGTGTACACTGTTGGGGTGTATATGGTATTCTGTGAACACTGTTGGGGTATATATGGTATTCTGTGAACACTGTTAAAGTGTGCATGGTATTCTACAGAGATGAAGTCTGTGATAAATCAGTGTTCCTATGTTTTACTTTATGTATTTGTTACCAGGAATTATTAATTACATTAAAATCTGAATAATAAGACCACCATTGAAAACTTGTCTCATTTGTTAGTCTTAGTATTGAGATTACATAATTAAGTACAGCGCAAATTGAAAATGAGCCAGAAAATTCCGGTCTTAACTTTGAGGTGTTGTTATTGTTAAGGTGCTTTAGGATAGGTTTTTCTGTACATGTTAGTTTGACACATATTCTAATTAAATAATATCAGGACCCTTTAAATACTTGCCAAGAGAGCTTAACCACCTTTTCATATATTGGAAGTTCCTTGATATTGTGATAAAGTGACTTGCATTGATGAACAGGTTTACTCTCTGATAGGTTCATTCATTTGATGTATACTGAATTGTACAACTTACATACAGTGGCACCTGTCCTTAAAGACCAATCAATGATTACTTCAAATGTGCCTGCGTTAAGCAGGTGATTATATAGTTATTTTGTGTCAAAACCCCTTCTAATTCAAACATATTATATAGCCAATTATAAAACATGTCAAATGAGTTGAGGTTGTTTTCCCATAGCTTCAATCATAATGGACTGTCTGTATATATGTATTTTATACAATAATTTTGTAGAAACTGTAATACAATCGGAGTTGGCATTGAAAATGCCCTTAGAATTATAGTTGGTCTTATTTGTGTTAAGGACACAGACCATTCAGACAAGGCTTATATAATAATAATCATGACTTTATTTTACGAGGTTTACCACTCACATATGAACACAAACTTCCATGTGGACCTCAGATTCAGCATACATACCCTTCACTTTACTGATTATTACCTAATTCCAGTATGTAATCATCTGCATGTATGTCAATATATTCATGTTTGTTTTTTCATAGCATAAGTCCTGTGTTACTATTTAATGTTATATTATAGCGAAATCTCATGTATAATTGGATATTAACACTTTGCTCCATACAGCGTACTCTATCTGATCACAGATGAGCTAGAATGTGTACTCACATCTCATGTGCAGCTTTTTGGGACAAGTATGAAGAATGATCTCCCTTTATATGATGTCCATATCTTCAATTAGATTGTCTCCCCTACATGCTAATTAGGAAAATATCTGGTAATGGGGCATGGTGTGACTTGATGTCCTTGAGTAAAGGGTAGATGTCTCTGTTATTAAAACAATCAATTACCGGTATGCTATGATCAGGTTGCTTTCTATGTTTGTTCTGTTTGAATTCTTTTGTCTACGTGTTTTGTCATAATATTTCTTGTTTAGATACTCATTATCATATACCGGTAGTGAAGTTATATTTAGTATAAATAGAGGATATTTGTTTGTTTTGATTGAATATGGTTTATATCTCATCGTGTAGTGATAAAATTCAATATTTTCAAGAGCGCGTAGCGCGAGTGAAAATATTAAAATTTTATCACTACAAGATGAGATATTAACCATATTCAATCAAAACAAACAAATATTCTATTTATTTAATGCTTTTAGGGTGTCAAAACAGGTACTATTTATGCCAAATTACCACAGTGGTTAGGCTACGTATGAATATGTTATTCCATTCATATTTTTCACTTTAAAATCCGCCATCTTGGATTATGGTGAATAGGTGAAAACGACTTTATTGAGAATTTTGCATTAAATCATGCACCAACTTGTAGGAAATGGTCTAACTAAGAATAAAACCCCCCACATGACATGTTTCCGTTCATTAATAAAAAAGTTACAGACATTTTAGTGTTGAGATTTTGGTAAATTAAAGTAGTCCCTGTGAGGGGGCGGAGCTTATATCAGTCACATTGTAGGTGATAACCAGTGATTGATACAGGTTTTATTTCACTGATAGAACTCAATATCTCATCAGTTAGCATTAAATAAATATAATTACCATTTATACACAAGTGTTCAATATATAACTACTGTTAATCTGGACATACACTTTTCAATGTAGTGAGGGACATACACTTCACCTTTGGGTGATATCAAATCTTGATTCTTAAAATGCTTTAATACTTTAGTTCCAATTGACCTTACAACAGAGCAGAGCTAACCACACCTTATTGTTTGTCTGACATTTACAAGAGTATCCATTGGATTATACCAAAATGTTTAATTTTTTCAATGCTTTTACTACCTATTCATTTCATGAATGTTGTTCATGTACATGTCAGCATTTATAGTTGAGGGATTAAGTGTAACTTTTACTGAAAAATGGCGTAAACGGTAACTCTTTCAAATAGTTACGAGAATCTTATCGATCTTCCATGAATTTTGTTTCTTACAGCTGCTTGTTGTGATATACTCCATTGTTGTTCTCTTTGTTAGCCATTTTTGTGAACAGTTGCTATTGCGCTGGATTTGTACCCCAGCGATTCAGGTTGGATGGCTGGTTATGGCAGGTCATACCCTTGCATGAAAATTTAACATCAATGTCAATTTTTCCTCCTCCGCTTATGGAGAAGTTGCTGGTCCCTTGTGGAAGTGTTAACAAATAATACAGATTACGAGAGCAGGACCTGTTTAAAGGATCGTCCCGTTATTTACTCAGTGGTCGGTTTCACATTCACACTAATTGTTATATAATAGAAGTCTTGGTGCATGTAATATTTTGTTATTGATTGGTGTACTTTTCCTTCCATTTTGTTTATCTAAATCAAAATTGTGTATTTGTATATCAGAAAGTATTTGGCAAATTATCTGGGTTGATAGATTGAGTGAATGAAAGTCAAGTTGTTTTATGCGTAGGCTTGAACTCAAAGATTTTTAAACACCAAGCAGATCATGGATGGTTAGAGCCCTTGAGGTAGTTTAAGACTGCCTGATTTGTTATATGTGTATGATTTTTAAATGTAAAACATGTAAATATTTTGTTATAACGCTTTAGAAAAATGACATTCATTTACTGCTTGTGCTACAAATGTACTATGCCTTTAGGTCTAAATAACATTTGATTCAAATAACATGCCAAAAAATGGAGGGTGGTTGGTCAGAAAATGATGGTCTGTTGCTAACTTGCTACGCTGATTTAAGGTAGAAAATGATGGTCTGTTGCTAACTTGCTATACTGATTTAAGGTAGAAAATGATGGTCTGTTGCTAACTTGCTATACTGATTTAAGGTAGAAAATGATGGTCTGTTGCTAACTTGCTATGCTGATTTAAGGTGGTTTCCATTCAATACGGCTGTGCATAGATTCAAGTTCTATGTTTGTGTAACCATTGATGTATCTGTTTCATTAACAAATATTACTTTACATTCCAATGTTGGGATGTCCTCTTGATTTGTATTATATGATGTGTTAAACTATTTCTCTCGAGTAAATCATGACATTTTATTTGATTCATCAACTTACATTTTTCTTCTCGTCTGTTGTGTTATTTGATCATTTTACAACTTTCACAAACCTCATACATTGTATGTAGACATAATGAGTAACAGGGGTCCTACAATTTCGGAATAATCCATCGTAGAAAGAATGAAGTTTTTGGCAGAAAATAATTCCTTTTTTGATTGATTTTATTCTAGCATTTCTTGTTCGGAGCATAACGAAAAGAAAGAATGATATATTTCTAGTGATGTTACCTTGGTTACTGTGTCTACAGGTATACTGGTGCATGCATTTAGATGTGTTGACTGCATTATAGCAATTTGAATTCTCATTTATTGATTTTATGTATTGTTATGGCTTTCTGAATTCTGTGAATTTGTATGCTTGACATTATCAATTCTTTATTAACATGACAGGTAGTCATTTTTGTTGTTGCCAAGAATTTTGATGTTCTAATTGCCTGTTGACTGGGTAAATAGTTTGAGCTCTCAATCTGGTCGAGGCATGTTCTGTATACTTGTACATTATCATTTTTGCCAAGACGGAAGAACCTGTGTGTGGTTCCTGGGGTATTCCAGACATCAAAGTTTCACTGTATTTAATGTAAGCACTGTAGTGACTGCTATATTCAGGGGTTCTACAATTCCGGAATAATCCGAAAATAAAAGTAATTTGATGAAAAAATTCAAAGTATCGACAATGTTATGGTCATTTGAAGTTTATAAAGCTGAATTTTACGATAGAACAATGTTTGAAACAGTGTTTTGGTATAGGGATGTGTGACAATTGCACTCGAAACACACTTGCATCTAATTTTCAGGATTAGGTATTAAGCCTTAGTAGGATCCTTGTACATTGTATATCACCTCAAACATATTGTTCTACCCAAGGGCCATGTTAGTCATATTGTTGTTGATAACGTACTGTGCATTGATGTACACTGTATGTGTCTTGTTGATCAGTTGTAGGGCTTTTACTCTATATTTTACAGTTTTGTATGTCTATATATTGCTGGCTTAGAATTAGAAGGTTGTAAGTACAAAATCAATATTTTGAGAAAACAAGAAAAAAACTGTCTGAAAACTACTCTTTACTTATGGGAGAACAAACTTTTTAAACTTGTCCATATGACCACTTCCGATTTTCATGAAAATAAGCTTTTAAGAAGCGCCTTGAGATGCAAATTTCCAATATGCATGAGTCTTATAAGGTTGTTAGTAGTACTTACGACCTTCTTATTCTAAGTCAGTGATATATTCTGCATATTAATGAGCAGAGTTAAATGCAGCATTAAGGGTTTGGCCATATACGCTCTTTTTAAAGGACTGATGATTCACAATTTGCTTGTAGTAATTGATATATTGTAGTACTGGTGTCTATGCTAAAATCTAGTCATATAGTCTTAAGATTTGACCCTGAGACCTAGTTTTTGACACCAGATGACCCATATTCAATCTCAGCCTCTATCACATACATGTATACAAGGCTTTTCTAAGATTCGACCCTGTGACCTAGTTTTTGATCCTATCTCAGGTTAATATTTTCAGTCTGTTACATGTACAATCAGTAAAGTTATGGTAACTGTTTATGTCAATTGTTTATTGTCGTATATTATATTTTATATCTTGGGACCTGTAATAAATTGACATTCAGCATTATTTAGGTTACTTAAGTAATTTTGGTTAAGATTACTATTATTCAAACTGAACTGTTTACAAATTATGTGCCATTTAGACAATTAGTTCATGCACTGTGTTTATTTTATAGTTTTCAGACGCTCGCACATTAGATTTTAGTTGCCTAGACTTGCATGTAGGAAAATATTTATGCCCCTGTATCGATAGATAGGCATTTAGTGATCGGCCGTCTGTTCGTAAGAGGTTCACCCATATTAACCGTTTTGTCAAGCATTATTACAGCTTGCTACAAAGCTTTCATACTTGCATGGATGTTGTATTTGAACACTTATCACACACCTGTATTTCCTGACTTATTTTGACCTTCACATTGACCTAATTTTGAACTTATTAAGGGACAAATTCTTGGTTAACCCAAATTGAGCGCTTTGTCTTACATCAAGCCTATCAAGAGTTTGCTTTCAAATTTAGAATACTTGTTAACATTCATACACCCTTACATTATCAAAGCCATGTATCACTACCCAACATTTTGTATATGGACAAGGCTTCCACAGGGGCATAAGCGTTTATTGAATGCTACTTCTTGTTTCGAGTTTGTATTTTAAAGTTGAAATGACAATGGGACATACTGAATGAAGAGTCTGTTAACATTCAAGCTGGTAATAATACGACCAGAGAATGTATACAGGTTGTGACGTCCTGTGAACATTCCTCTCAAATTATGCTGCTTAGGACTACCTAATTATTATGGTACTTAATTTCTCATTTGCTTAATACTAAAAAGTTGATAGAAAACTTAAAGCTGAGAAGATTGGATGAATTTACCTGGATGCTAAATAACTCTTGCATTCTGGTACTTTATTTTTTTTTGCTTGTTAAGAATCATTAATTGAAGGGTTTAGTTAAATTTACACTGTATTTATTGTAACTGAGTAATACTCCCAATGTGTAAAGTTTTGATGTACTGTGAATGTGGAACAATTTAGTTGTGCTAGATACATGTATGATGCAAATTGCCAAATTAGTTATAATTGATTATTAGATATACATTTTGTATATATGAGAAAAACATATGTAAATGTGTGTCATATGGCTGTTTTCTTTGTCCTGTATTTTGTTTTGGTGTGAAATATTTAAATAATTTAATTTATTAAATTAATCATGTCCTGAACCGATTATCAAAACTCAAGATCATTCTGATAACATGTTTTGTCTGATTGGATTTTGTTTCTCATGTTGGTGATATTAAATGATCAGTATGTGATACGGTCAAACCTGTCTTTAAAGACCATCCATGGGAACTACTAAAACTGTTTCCTTTAGATAGGTGGTCTTTCTTAACAGGTTAAAAATAAATATCATTGGGCATGGTCTGATTGGAGATAAAACTGTTGGTATTTGCGGACAGGTTTTATTATATTTGTCTGTGTTCTGAGATGGTCTTTTTCACAGGTTTGACTGTAAATGTTACATATATTCTTGTATTGCGATTTATTATCAGTTGTTTTGTATTTGAATCATTCCATTTCTAAATGGTAGCTTAATGCTGTGGTAATGTTTTATCCATGCACTTGCACAAATCTTCAACGTGCGCACATGTTTGACATTTCTTTATGCAGTTGTTGTTTAATTGTTGTATTTACAACTACAGGTTACTACACTACATGGTTGGTCTGTTTGAGTTTTATAGGTAACAAATAGATATGGTCTAGTGGTTAGTTAGTTCACTAGATTTGTAACATGGCAATCCAGGTGTGATTAAAATTGTATGCATAGCTCCATATTCTGTGCAAATACATAGGTATAGCAGTACCGAGATGTTCTGATAGTTTGTACCTCTCTGATCTTGTGTGCGATCATTAGCATATGTATGTACAGATTGTATTCACATTCGTCATATAATCACACAGCTCGTAAACTTTTTGTTGAATGGGTATATCTTTACCTAGTCATTGTAAATGTTGAACTTGTGTGTGTTTGAAAATTGATATTCGATGCATGTTTGAAAATTGATATTTGATACATGTTTTATATTGCATGTTTGAAAATTGATATTTGATTCATGATTAAAATTGAACGTTTGTAGATTGATACATGATTGATAATACATGTTTTGTTTCTATGGGATCGTATATGTTTTAAGTGTTAAATATGTCTCTGTAAATACTAGAACTATATTATATAAAGGATTTTGTCACTGGTCATGCACTGATTGACGACAAATAAAACATTGAAAGACAAATTCTGTGTTGTTTCTTTTATTCATGACAAAAATATATGTTTTCTATAACAGAATAATTACAACAATAACAATGAGTATAATTTCACCCCACCCAACTTCTCGTTTTGGTCGGAGTTTATGGCGTAATGCAACAGCTGTCTCTAATGAACTTCCTGAGGTTTTAACTGAAAAAGGAGATAAAAGATTTGAACATGCTTGCAAAAATACCAAATAATGAAAATGGTATATTTACCAGAAATAATTGTTGCCTTGCTAGATGCTTAGTATACCAGGTAAATCTGGCTTCTCTCCACTCATAACCTCTTGGTGATGGTTGGTACCATCAAGAATGAGGTGTTGAGAGTGATTAATCTATTAAGTTCTTAGAACCTGTTTTGCAATCTATTTAAAATAAATCTGTCTAAAACTAAACTGCGATAACATAGTTTACAATCGTATGTACTGAGTTTCAAAGGGTAAAAAACTTTTCGGAATGGAAACACAATATATGGAATAATAGATAAAGAAAGATGCATGTCCTAAGAGTGATGTGTTGTTTTCCACTGCTCTAAGCATACTACAAGGCTTGTGCATATTTTTTCATTTCCATTGATCAACTTATTGTGATATTCCCATGTCATGAATTAGGAAGTCCAGCACAAAGTTGCAATTTTTATCTGTATATACACAAATAAAATACTGAAAACCTGACTGGATTCTAACACATATATTGTGTGAACAAATACACAGAACAGCCAAATTCAAATCATTGACCCAATTTCGAAAACAGTGTCCAGACAGCATTTGTTTTGTATATTTATATAGGTGTCAGATAAGAAGATTAAATAAAGGGAGATACTTGAAAAATGGAAGCATACAAGAGTTATTGTTCTTGGTCACTGTACTTCTGTCATAGATCTATACATAAGATTTTAGAATTATTTTGTAATGGGTACCCATAGTGATTGTAAGGATGACACAATAAAACATTACCTGGTTTTGTTTGCATCATAATGATTTCATATTTTCCACACAGCTCTTCAGTGAGTGGAGATAGTTCAGGTCTCTGCTGTTGTTGTGATTTCTGCAAGTAGAGTTTCTGACTTCTTGCTGGCCATGGCATCTTGAACTGAAAGCAGTGTGGCATATTTATAAACATGTTATGTATGTGTATAATAGCTCTGTTTTTATCTATTCTTAGAAGTTGTGCGAATTACTTCCCTTTGGGTTTTTATTTGTTTTACTTGGGTTTTGACAAAAGCATGCAAACTGTATTCGCTTGTCCATAACCATTCATATGTGCATAGAGCCAACTTGTAGTATATTGGCTGAATGAACAATAAAAGCTAGTTGTTGACCAGCACTAGATCTGGTCGGCCTAGTTGCATAAAGAAGTGATACTATAACCATCAAAATGTCATTGATATTGCGTCACGATCGGCATGTCATTGATATTGCGTCACGATCGGCCCAAATCTCTCATTTTCTTACCTGTTCTTTATCTTTATTTAAGATCGCTGATATAGATTCCAAAGATGGAATTTGTTTCATGTCTTTAAATGATGTTGCTATACAATGTTTTTCATCCGAACGTCTAGCAAACAACAGCATCTGTAATATGTTATACATGTCCATAATAGTACACATATGAAATACATATTATTTAAATAATAATATATCATTCATTGTATTAAAGTATATATCAATATGTATACATGGGTTTCGTTTACCATAATGCTTTAGCATGTAATGATGTCTCACTGTCTTTTCATTACGTATATGTAACATAGTGCATTTGAACACACATCTTGTTAAACAACTTGTGCAGTAATGGTTAATGCAACATGGGGGGTTATAACTTTGTTAGTTGGGCATTGTGCCTTTTATGATTTTATGTTTTCAATGCTCGGCTGGTTCAGATGGGCATTGTACCGAATATGTCTTTTTGTGTATTCTGTGCTCGGCTGGTTAAGCTGGGTGCTGCCTTCCCTGTCTGACTTAATATTATCTTTTTTTAAAGCAACATATATCCACACCACGAAATTTGAATCTACGAAATACAAAGTGTAGATACCTGCTGTAAGACAAGTTCTGTTACACTCAACATTATTCAGACCGATAAGCAGCATTTTTATCAAGAATGATCTCCCTTGATATGATGTCTTGTTAAATACATGGCAATAGTTGGATTGTCTCCCCTTTATTACACATTAGTAGGCCTTTTCGACTGGACTGTTTCATGGAGCAGGTTGTAGTCTGGTTCCCGTTCCCAATATTACAGTACTCTTACTAGTATAGTACTACTGTAACATTGAGTCGGGAACCAGGCTATAACATGCTGCACAAAACAGCCCAGTTGAAAAGCCCAAGTAATGGTAGAAGTTGAAGGAGGGGGGGGGGGTAGTTTGACGTCACTATGTTACACAAAACATAAAAACCATAGTTTACCTGACTATAATCCAGTATTGCAACCATATCATGCATTACAGTAAATCTAACTTCCTGTTGTTCTATTCTGACGGTTTGTTCGGTAGTGTCACCTTTCCCATCTTTACTGATGTACTCGATAAAATAATCCGCCTGAAATCGAGATATTTAAAATTAGAAGAAAAATCTCTCCACAGTTGGGTCCTATAAAACCTAAATTACCGAAAGGTATGGGTAGATACATTGACCTTTATAAACTCATATCAAATTAAATAAAAAATCCCTTCTCAGAGTTGAATTAGAGCCGAACCGAGACTTGAAATGGATCTGTAAAATAATATCTTAATTTAGAGGTGGCTGTTACCATGTGTAACTGTATCATTGGTTTAGAGTAAAAACATATTTTATAAAATTTATGTAATCGTAGAAAGGTGCATTTGTACTAAAGTGGTCAGATCTTCATTAAGTAATTACATTCATAGACAGCATTGCCAGATCGACCTCTGCAAAATCCCATCGAAAATACCATGAAATGTATATCATGGTGTCCAGTCAATCACTGAGGTGCATTCAATAAAAATCACGATGCTATCCTTAATTTTAAAATATTGGTATCAAAATAAAGAAGAAGCTCTCTAGTTTCTGATAATGTTAATATATTTAGAATAACACCAGTATTAATGAAATGTTTATTTTAACAAACTGCACCTCAGTGACTGTGTGGTCAATTTCCCGTGTTATGAACCTTTCTAAGATATTATACATTTTATAAAAACTTTGTACTCTTTATTAAAGATACAGTTAAATGTGGTTGTTACGTTCAGTGAGGCCAAGTTATTGCAGTGGAACTAACGAAAACAGTTAGCGTGATACATGTAGTTGTTCTCTATCATAGGTGTAATTTAATCAGTAAAAAATAGATATTGATCATTTTGCACAGTTTTGTATGATGATGAATTGTCTTGTCACTTCCGGGTTCTATTTGTATTGTGTGGCTGTTGACTAATCGTGCGGTGGTGACATCATATATGTATCTAGATCCGATTGAACTTGAATTAGTTTGGTCATCAGCACAGGTGTTTGGCATGTGGATATGACCCCCCCATATCCACATGCCAAACACCTATGGTCATCAGTATGGTATAAACCATCTAGCAATTTTGTATACACTATTTTCTCGTTTACATAAACATTCGAAGCTTGGTGATTTATTCTTTGAAGTATCAATCAAATAAAATGTGCTCAAGTTAACTGTCTCTGTGATGATTTAATACGGTTTGTTTAAGTTGGATAAAATTTTACCTAAATTCAATAATACTGTTGTAGGTTCAAGTTAGAAACGGGATAGGTGATTGCTTATTCTGGATAACGCTGTGTAGGTGACCCTACCCAATTAATATATGCATTACAAACAACAAGCAAAAAGGTGCATGCCCCCCAGAGGATAAGTAAGACGGAAATGTTGTTTAACAACTCAGTAAAGCATAGGATGCAGTAAATTGAAATAGATCTACTGATTTTTTTTCAAATTTAATAAAACATTTAGGATCGCGCCATCAAGGTAGGTCGTGATTCCGAAGGTTATAGATAACAATAAAATGTAGATAGAACGATAATTATACATGTATAAGAACGATAATTATACATGTATAATAAATGAATTCATGTTACAGTGGTAGTTTTTACCTGTCAAAATAAATATAATTACATCATGGGGTAGGTGAACACTTGATAGAATCTGTAAGTCATCTTCAGAAAAGTGAGGGCAACTAATATATATATTGTCCACCTAGATATCATGTAATAATGCCAGATTTGACCACAGGTAACTGTATCATTGATTAAGAGTAAAAAAAAATTAAACATTTTTTTTGGAAAATTTATATTCATAAAATGCACCCCAGTGACTGTTGGGCTCAATGCCTATGTAATCAACCTTGTTATGAATATATAAATTTTACAAAATAAAATCTTATTTGTTTTTACTTTTAATTAATGATACAGTTATTTGTGGATTTGACTGGTCAAAACTTGCAGAATGCAATCATTTGTACACTTCCAATGTACATGTATATAGACATACGCATTTACTTACTGACTTTATTCGGTACCCGGATGTCACACATATGCAGACGAATAAAATGGTGAGTATACTCGTCTTCATGATAAGCGTCTGAAACAAACGAAGATTCCATCATTACAAAATATTTTAACTAATCAGAAGTATTTTGAACGAGCCACGATAACTAACATCAAAATGTATTTCTCCCAGGTAGGACTGGTGTGCAGCCAACATCGAGACTATCGAACATATACATACGACGCCCTCATAGGTACCATTAACACCTTGTGGGTAACAATTGATCAGAGAAATTGAACAGTGGAACAGACAGGGATTTAACCCTGGACCTCTCAATCCCGAAGCGCCACCGATCCCCACTTTATCTATTCAATTTGTCATTAGATAATTATTCATTATGCCTGGGACTTGTTCCGACAAGATTTCGTATGCCACTAATGTCTATTTCATGAAGCGTAGTGATTATAGCGGTAAAACATTAGATTAAAAGATATACATTTATCAAAACATAATGTTCATTCGCAGTCGAACTTTCCTCCTTTTATCGCTAGTTGATACATGAAAAATCATTCTTGGACTGTCTTTCAATTCGTATATAGAGAATATTACATGAGTGTCGTTTCATATTGAATTTATTAAACGAGTTGAATAAAATAATAAAATGCGAGGCTCTGTCGAGCATTTTATCGATTATATTCAACGAGTTTTCTAAGGTTATGTGATAAATAGAATCTTACATGAGTGCTCATTACATACGAGTTTTATTAAACTCGTCGACAAAACAATATGACACTCGGCAAAGCCTCGTGTCATATCATTTTGTCCACTCGTTTAATAAAACTCGTATGTAATGAGCACTCATGCAAGATCCTCTATTTAAAGAATATCGTTTTGTATAAGAAATATATATACTACGTTATAAAAGGAAAGTGACGTCAAAAAACGGTGTCACACTTAAAAGTACTAGTCATCACAAAAACTTTTGCATGACAAAGAAAAAAAGAGAAAAAACTACTCGATGGATCTGTGCTAACTATGGTTACTACATGTACGTATAATTATCATATGTAGTTACCACAGTTTTGCACTCAGCCCTATGTACAACCTAGGTAAATGGGGGGGGGGGGGGGGGTCGTACATTATGTTTTGGAGGACAGTGTCTTTCAATGAGTAAACTATACATTTATGAAAAATACAATAGAAAACGATTTTGAAATTTAGAGAAATGTTAACGCCTGGCTTTCGTACAAATGAGATGATTCACTAATCTCATTAAAATCAGACCCTAACATTTGCATGTAAAGTAGTGAAGCGTAATAAGGGTCTGGATTAAATGAGATGGATGATTGAAATACCAGTTTTTGTAATGATTTTCATAATCTATTAATGTCATATCAATCATGTTTGGAAGTTATTTTGTATGCATTTAATTTATTCCATCTTGTTATTTGGTTGAATGCTTAATTCTTGTTTATAAGTTGTAAAAGACTGCAGACATTAATGCCCTAGTAAATAATTAATGAGCTTCGAGATTATGTCGATAAGCGAATTCTAATGTACATAGCTAGGATGTTACTCGTACATGTCATTGATTGCGTTTAAGGTGGAATAGACCCTTTGTGGTAAATAAATAGAGTCGGTAAACGCAGAGACTATAGATAACAATAAGTTATCTATAGTCTCTGGTAAATGGGGTGTTGATGATCTTTTGCAAAATTTAGAAAAAAACTATTTTTTGTGGTTTGAGGAAGAAATTTCACGTTTCTTGCAATAAAATCTCAAAAAAGAAAGGCATCACTTGACACCATATGTAAGCAATATATAATCTCAATCCGAGTTGTAGACACTTTTATCAAAAAGGATATATTCTACCTTAAAATGTTCATTTATGACAGCAATTAAAGCGTTCACTAACCAATTTTGTAATTAATACATGCAGTTAGATCTATCTGATCAATAACTGAATACATCGTTAGATAGATCAATAAAAAATATTGCACAGAATTTATATTTCATTCAATAAAAGTCAATACAATGTAACGATAAATGAATAATTTAAAGGCTAAACACATCTCTATTGTATCAAGTTGAAATTATTCCACCAGTCAAATAAAAAATAGGATGAGTGGTATACATTTTATTATTTGATACTTCACCATGTTTTGCTCACAGGTAACTGTATCATTACTGAATAAAGAGTAAACAAAAATATTTTTTTTTAATAAAATTTATAATAAAAACATCTAAGATAACATAAAATTTATAAAAGAAAATATATTTTTTTACTTTTTATCAATGATACAGTTACCTGTGGTTTTGCTCATCAATTATATTATGACGTGAGCGTTCGATAATATTGCATTTCCATCACAATAAGGACATTTTCACATCACTCGAAGCGCTTTAATAAAAGATTATGTGTACTCGTATATCAATGCAATAATATTTCAATAACAAATCAACGGCAACAAAGTACGATTTTCCCACCGTTAAAATACATTTGGAGATGACATAATTTTATACTAATTTATGCTATAGTTCGATGAGAAACAAGCTCTTAGACCTTGTATTAATCACACTCGACACCTCATTCCTGATGGTATCCATCACTATGGTGGTGTGATAACCTTATGAGTAGTATATTAAATGAATAATGTATTCGCACATGTATACATGTAGGACCTGTATACATGCTTTTATCCACAGGTCCACGAAAAGTGTCCAATACCGTCTATTTATATATATATAGGTGGGCTAGGTCACTTTTCATGGACCTGTGCTTTTATCGATATAAACAAACAATGCAGTAATATACACTGGAACTTATAGTGTACACAATACAGTATAAATACCAAAGTAAAATAAAATACATGTATGTTAACTTACTATTGTATGCAAATGCTTCTCACAATCACAGAATCTTCGCAATAAATGCAATTATAATCGTTAAGCGGCTTCAACCTAAGACAGACTCTTGAAAGCTCTAGTTACAGTTATTCAAGCACTTAGTATTGCAACAGATATTTATGACATGCAAGAAGGTTTCACAAATTAATAACATTATAAAATATATTCTTCGCTTTTATACATTCAACCTTCGCACCTATATAATATGTTAACCAATCATGTTCGACACTAATCATTAATACTACAAATGTGTACTAACAAATACTACAACACAATAATGACTAACAGTAAAGTACTTATTAAACTTTGTTTTGTTACACTTTGACGTCAATGCTGGCTTTCTCGTTCATAAAATAATATAAACCACATTTTGTGTACGAGTTTACGGGTTCATTTATTTAGCGTAGGTCGGTAATTTTATGCTACGTGAACATAAGATTGGACGACAACATCCGTATCCATATAACTACCCATACCCGCATCCGCATAAATTGTATGCGGGTGTGCTTTCCCATTCATCCATAATGACCCGTATAAATATTTTTAAATATTATTTATACGAAATTGTCCATTGACCCCTCCCCGATCATTCAGTCGAATGCCGGCGGTAGAAGATAGATATGCCATATAATTTCTTTGTTATTTTATACAATGTATGTGATTCATGGGCCAATGGCCTAAAATCTTGAAAGTAAACTGTTAAAAACCTGTTTATTCTTAAAAGATACCGAATTATATATATATATATATATAGCCTAATAAGAGGATTAATAAAAACAAATTTCTAATGCTAATTTTGTCACTGTTCAGTTCAATATATTAGAAGCATTTATTGCCATGATTTTTATTTGTTCCAGACAAACCAACATCCCTGGCAAAGTCGCATATATTGGTTTAAAAAGGAGGAATGTTGTGTATAGGTACAGGAACATGAAATTCTATCCTTAAAATGTCGTAGAAGTCGATCCATTCAAAATCGCTTCATATATAATATTATTATAATAACAAGGAATCCAACGCATCCCCCTCAAAAATGGAATCCAGCAGCCAGTGCTAACAAAATAAAATATACAAGCGATCGACTGTTGGCTCATTCGACGAAGATTTTTTATATGTACCGCATCCCATTGACGATCAATTTATGTTCATGGTTGTTCAATGGAACGACTGCTATGTCATTTTTTGGATAGAATTTCAAATTCCTATGATGCAGGGCTAGCATCATAGATGACACTCAAATAATGCTACCGTTATTTTTTTGGCTTTCGACTGGGACAGTTCGGTTTTATCCCTGCATAATTGGCCAATGACCACCGGTTTCGTGGGAAGAGACAGAAAAATACCTTTCTGTTTTTGTGATACAAGGAATCCGGGCGCTTTGCCCAAATAGTTAAAATATATATAAATGAAATAACTCTGCTGAACCGCGTAAAATAATGTGTCAGGTAAAATATGCACTCATTGTTTGGTCGGTTTGCAATATGATTCGAGCTGAAAAGAGTTACTATTTCATTTATATCGAATAAGCATGAAAATATCGGACATTCGACGGTATTCAATTATTAGTGGAGCACCTCTCGTATATAAAGGGTGTAAAGAAAGTTCGTTCCGGTCAGAAAGTATGACGTATTTTTATTTTTACAATGCGAAACATTACGAAATTTGCTATGAGGATATAGTACTAAATTTAGGATAATTGGATTATTTTTGCTTGGATTCCGTTCTAGTTGACACCGTTGCCATGGATTTATAGAACGCGGAAGTAAGCGTACGTTTTCGTTACGTCGACGGCCATTTTAAAGATGAGTCGACAAATGGAAATAACTGCAAAATTGAAACATAGCCAGATTTAGGCATTTTAGACATTAATATTGTTTAACAACACCTTATGCTTAAAGATATTGATGGCTATAGGACTGGTACTCATAACATTGGAGCACAACTATGAATTTGCAAGTACAGGGTGTAGATTTCGTCGAACGTGACATGACGTAAACGTCAAGCGAAAATTGAGAGTAGGGTAAAGAAAATGACCGACTGTGTAAAAAAAGGCAGAAAATACAGGAACAACTTCTACGAACATCATAAGGCAATGGCGAAGACATGCCTCATTTTTTAAGTAAATAGTAACTAAGTAAATCTAAAAGTAAATAAACGTCCGAGTTGACAAAACCGCGCCATTTAGAAAAAACTATGTATGTGGGAAAACAAAAGGCATTTATTTGCAAAACGAAAACCCTTACAGCTTCATAACTTGGATGATGTTTTGTTCATATATAAGGTTAAATATTAGTTTAGTTCATTACAAGTTTAAAACATATACAACGATACAGTGAGTGGACAACAAAGGGAGTATTTCGAACTTTACCCGGCCACGACGTCGTTTACGTCATATTCGAAACAAGATTAACAAATTTATTCAATGCGTTTTAAAAAATATTGCCAGTCAAATCAGCTAAAACTGTTGTACATAATGATTTCATTATACCAGGAGACTGAATGCAAAATTTGGTGCAAATATATTTAATAGTTTTGTATACAAAAGCTTTTCAAAAACCGGAACGAACTTTCTTTACACCCTTTATAACAAAAAAAAACATTTTTTTTCTTTTTCTCCGACCATTTTCGTTCTCCTCCAGTCAGGTCTGTCGGTTGCTTCCCCTTCACTCTTCGGCAGTCCAGTGGGTATATTGTCCATGCCGGGTGACTTGTCTGACTTTAGGCTCCTAACTGCTGTCTCAGCCTCAGACTTCAGTACTGGTGGGCTCTTAATGGTTTCACTTGGGGCGGCAAAAGGGTCCGGGTGAATATCGTAGTTGTAGAGGCCACTGCTGTACTCTGTCCAATGCTCTACTACCATGTCGCTATTGGTGAGCAGGTTACCATCTTTAACGTCGATGACGGTTGCGGGAGGTTAGGAGGACAGTCATTCATTTGAAGGTATAGTAAGGAGCCTTGCTGTTGCCTATCTCCGTGGTTTTATCTATGGCGACGCACTGGTCTTCTATCCCTTGTTGTTTCGCCACGTTCTTTTTCTTTCTGACGTTGGCGTGAGCAGTGCGGTACTGCATCCGAGTGATATCGCTTGTATATTTCAGTCCCTTCTTTTCTTTCATTACACAAGTCCAGGACCTCATTTGCGACCCAGTGGTGATTGTTTGGTCTCTTTTTCCTTAGAACTACCCGGGTTGTAGATAGCTGAACCTGTTTTATGTAGTTAGCCAGGGCGTCTACGTCTTTGTCAAGGAGGTTGAGAGCTGTAAACTTCCCACCTATTTGGTCCTGGAATGCGGTAGCTATCTTTTGGTCTTTAGGTTTTTCTATGTCAAAAGCTATCCTTGGACTCTCGGTGTGGCGTTTTGCATTCAATTTAAGGTGATTCCCAACTCTTCATTTGAGCGGAAGTTTAGAAATCGGTGTAAATATGACGTATTGAAAGCGTCTGACTACCATGATGAAATAGTACGAACAATTAAAAATTGATTCGTCAGCATGTTCTCATGTCTTAAAATCGCGAATTTACTGTATAGGTATAACTATATTATACTATAATAAGCTTGCAGAATAAAACTGTAGCTGCAATTATATGTACCGTTTATTCCAAACGTTCAAACACCAACACTTGCGAATACTAGCTACAACGTATGTGAAACGTTTTATTATGCGCCCACACAAAATTGTATCAAAGTTTTAATATTTGTTCAGCAAGCATCCCGACTACATTAGAGGAAGGTTCTTTGCATTTATTTCGTAAGAATATAGACTAGCTAATGCAAAAGAGCATATAGCTAAAACTGGGCTCATCTTTAAATATACACATTTTTTTCAAAAACAAATTATCGCGAAAACTGGATACAACGTATTGAAAACGTTGATGTATTTTGTAAACTCTCCTGGTTTTTGACATTTCCGAAATCACCAAACTGTCAATAAAAAAATCTAGCCGAGCAACTGCCATGAAATTTGGGATAAAACTTCTATAATAGTTACTCTACTAGTTGCATGTACGAAAACAGTATGTTGTTCAACTATTTTTTTCGTATAACTTAAAAATGAAAAATCTCATATTTTAAAATATCATTTAAAAATACATATAACATGCATATTCTAAAACAAACATTATCGCGTGATTCCGTATATACGAAATTTCGTGCATGCCAAGTTTCATGAAATAAAATGTCAAACTTTTTCGTTAAAATGCAAATATCAGTTTTTTGGGGGTTTCCCCGAAACCTAAAAATATCTTAAAAACTAGCCGAGCAAAACTGTTATGGGTTTGCACAATCGCTATCATGAGTCTGTTCTTCATAAAAATCAGGTGTTTTATACCTCTTGTACAGAAAAATTTAAGAGTTGGGAATCACCTTAAGTTTGGAGTTGGCTAGGACTATGTCATGATCGCATCCGATTTCTGCACCAGGGAAGGTTCTTTTTAACACTTGATTTAAAGCGTCGCTGGACCCGGTAATAAAAACAATACTGTTCACATTCGAGTCATTTATTTGTAAGAAAATCGGTATCAAAGAAAACCGTCATCAAATACCACTACTACAACTATACACTCTCTGCTTTTTATCTACATTAAGAACTTTATTTTTCTTCGTTCATACGCCCATAGCGATGTATACTATTACCTAGGAGTGAAGTGACGGTGGTGAGTCTTTTAGTGACTGATACAAATTGTAAGTACATGTACTTGTTTAAGAGTTCGAAGGTATTTATTTTGACTGTTACTAGTGTTAGAGATTACAGTGCAGTGAAGTGTGCGAGGTGTTCCGATTTTTAGTCCGAAATATAGTTTATCAGCGTTAAATGCGCCACCTGGTGGGACGTCATTTTCGTAGTAGTTTTGTCGCGTTTGCTCCGTTTTTGTACTTTACCCTCTTACGTATCGATAAAGTGAAAAATATCTGCCAGTCGGGTTTTGTATGCTGTGTATTTTGGTATACATGTATTTCATTTTATGCTAAGTGGTCGATAAGGTGAGAACCCACCTTAATATAGCAGCACTATTAACACTTAAGTCCGCACATTTCCTTCTTTTTGCTTACCTTTACAAAGGGTGTATCCGCTGCAGCTAGGTTCCTCACCAGGTGGCTTCTGTATCATTGGACGTTTCGGCGCTGTCCACGTCGTCCTACAGAGGTGCGCCAGTCGAGGTTGATCAGATCTCGGCTAGAACCTAGCTAGCTGCCCATCGCTGTTCCGCCCTCTTCTGCCATAAGCATTGAGAGGCTGCTTCTGCTTGCCGACATACGTCTGCTATCGCCCGTCTCCTCGTCATGTCTGTGATACCGAGTACTAGTATGCTGAAGGCTTGTCAAAGTGACTGCTCGGCGAAGCCCCGACTGCCAACCTCGACAGGGAGGTTCCAGGTCTTCCATCCTCGCTGTCGGCACTCGTCCAATAACAGTTGGTATTTGGCCTTCATTCTCTCGTAAGCTTCTTCCATTCTTTCTTCCCATTCTGTCGGTTCCAGGAGAACAACCTCCTTCTTGGCTCTTGATATGAGGAGCACATCCGGACGTAAAGTTGTGGTAGCGATCTCGGGTGGGAATCTCAGCTGCTTTGTAAGGTCCACAAACAGCTTCCAGTCTCTTGCTGTAGCTAGGAGCCCAGTGGTTAGTGGTATGTTACTGCTTGCAGCTGATCCTCCCTCTTTTATGAAATTGATTGGCTTTGTTTGTGCTGGTGGCTTCTTCTTTCTGGCATCTAGGCTGGCCGCAATTTTTCTCAAGATCTTGTCGTGTCGCCATCGATTCCTTTCGTCCGTCAATGACAATCTACACGAAGACAGGATGTGTTCATGGTTTGCTTGCCTGCCACATAACTTGCAACTGGGGTCGGCTATGAGTTTCCAGGTGTGCAGATTTGTTGGTGTAGGCAGTACATCGTACACAGAACGTAGAAGAAATCCTATTCTATTGTGGTCCATCCTCCACATGTCGCTCCAAGACACATTCCTATTCTGGACCCCTTCCCATTTCATCCAGCTGCCCTGTTTTTTCATCGATACTGCTGCTGCTTGTCTAACCTCCTCCTCTGCTGATCTGACTTCACTTTGGACCAGTTTCCGCTAGAACTCCATAAGTGATGCAGCTCTCCAATTCGCTCTTGTAACAAATCTAGTCCTAATCTGCCCGAAGTGGTCGTCCCAACAATGTCGCTATGTTTGAGTCTGGTCTCTGCGTCGTTGACGGCCATGTCTGCTCGCCACTTTCGACCTGTGTTGACTTTCTCGTCTGTACTGTCTCTCAGCATCATAACCTGCCTTACTTTGGTTACTCCTCTGTAACAGAATAAAGTGGAAGCTGTAGCTTGCTGCCTGAACTGTAAAGGCCTATACTTGAGAAGCTTCTTGGAACTTCGAGCCATCTTCTTATGTAACAGCTAAGTTTCTTCTCCATGCTCCCACCGTCGAAATTGGGACGTCGTACACTAGAAGTGGTCACAGCAGTCTTGGCAGAACTCCATGCCGGTATATCCAAGCCTTGTATTTTCCTGGCAACCCGCTCTTGTCCACAGCTTTCATCCATTCGTCCGCTTGTTGCCGCATCTCCTTCACACTTTCTATGTCAGTGAGTGAGCTCCTGAACCACTTTCCTAGGCTCTTGACTGGCTGTTCGGTCACTGTTGGGGATAAGTTCTCCGATTGTCCTGAAGCGGAAGCGGTCCTGGACCTTTCCTTTCTTCAAGACTAAGCTCATGGACCTCACTGGCGTGAACTTCATCCTTGACAATGAGATCAGTCGTTCCAAGTCTTCCAGCATCCATCGTCCCTCTTGAACTGATTTCGGGGTACCCATGAAGGCTCTTGTTGGTGGCTGATGAATCCCTGTGATAGTTATTGGACCACGGCTCATCTTTTCTTCAGGTTCATTGCTGCCGAAAAGAGAATAACAGAGATAGTACAACCGGTCACTATACCTACTTCAAGGCGTTGTCATGACGTTGTGTAGTCAGACACTGTGAAACGCCTCTTGAAATGGTCAAAGTAGTTTCAGCAGTTGTTGAAACTTTTCAGGTACAATGTACATAGTACTTCTTTCGTGTTAGGTCAACTAGCTTGTGGGACTGTTCCATATGTGTTGGCTAACTCCAACCACAAGACCGTTAGGTCTTCTTTTGTTGCCTTTGTTGCCTTGGCTTCCTTGATTAGCTGTGTTCAAGACATCCTGAAACCCCTGGTACATTTGTACTCCTCCCTTTTGCACTGAAGTGTCCATGTATTTGTTCGTCAACCTGTAGGTCGTCAGCCGCTTTGCTAGGATGGACAAAGAGAGAGACAGAGAGAGTGTCCGGAACTTATTCAGGGGCTTGGAGTCCTCCTCTTTTGGTATGAAGCAACCCTCTGACAGCAACCAATTTCCTGGGAGCTGTCCTCTCCTCCATACCACCTTAAACAATCTCCATAGTCTCTGTAGCAGTTTCGGGCAGTTCTTGTAGACTTTGTAGGATACTCCGTTTGGTGCGGGTGCTGATCCTAACCTTGCCTTTCTGATAATGTCCTTGAGTTCCTGCAGCTTGGGTTCAGCACTGTCAAAGATCGATGTTGGTGGTTCCGGAGACATCAGAATTTCGGGGTCACCCAGGTCTTGGTCTCTGTTCTCGTCAGAGTGTACATTCCCTAGGTGGTCCTCAACTTCCTGTCTTGGACAATCTAACCTGCCTGATCTTTTGTCTCAAATGAGTTATTCGTGAACTGGAAGGGATTCGCTGTGAAGTTGGCCCTATTCCTTGATCTCTTGTTCTCAGCCCTCCTTAGTGAAGCTATCTGCGCATGCAAATTCTTCCTCAAATCGGCCAATGCTGGTCTCTCTTCTTCAGACGCATTCTTGTACATGGCTGTGAGGCGTCGAATGTCCCCTCTTAACCAGTTGATACTGTACTGGCGTCGATTCAGTGCTGGCATTGGATTTGCCCCTCTTCTCTCCTGGATACCAAATCTGCTCTGACCCATGCTGTAAATGATTGTTGACATAGCTGCAAGTTTGCGGTCCACCATACCAGCAATAATAGTCTCGAGCACCAAGTCTACCTCTTCCTCAAACGCGTGCCACTCCTTCTTCTCAGAGCTTGGTGGCCACTTAATACGCACTTTCTTGTCATCGTTTGCTGTAGCTCTGTCGCGAGTGCCTTCAGCTTCTGGTGCGCTGCTTTCCTCCGAGCCTTCTACTGTGACGTTTTTCTGAACTTTCGCTGCCGACTTCATCTTCAGATGGTACATGGAGGTTCTGGACACGGTGGTGTGTAACCTGATCCCGCCCCTCCTCCGTCTAACGAGGTTGCCCTGTGCGTTGTACCATCCTTGGATTCGGGTGACAGCCCATCTTTGCTCGGTGGATCTTCAGCCCCTTCTCATTTTTGCACGTCTTTCCACAACTACCATAAACCCTAGTTGAATCGTTGGTCTGTCTCGTTGTCTGTTGGCGATCTTGTGTGTCGTTATCCGGTGTTTGTATGTTAGGTCGTTCATTCTCACCCGCTCTCGCACGACCTCGGGGGTATCTTTCTATATATCTGTCCATAGCGATTGGAATAATGAGTTCCTTCTCACGAAGGGTATATATTTTATAGAGTTCTTAATTAATACATTTGGCGTTTAGTTGAAATGAATGAACTATATATACTGAAAACATAGTTGTATTGGGATAAAAAGGTTATAATAAAGCCGGTTTGGTGTCTTACGTGGGGTCTTGCCCGTTATACGTAGATATTTTCAAAATAGATAAATTATTATTACAAGTATTTAAAAGAAATTCCCCTTGTTCAGCATAAACAAGCCTCAAATGATTGCGATTGGTTGGAGAAAACAAGGTGTTCTATGAATTTGGTTGAACAATGGCTGTAAATATTCAACAAGGAAGCGATTGATTGGGAAACGCTAATCCCTCTGGCGAACCAGAATAAATTTAAACAAATATTGTTATCTTTAATTACAAGCCCTCGATGCGACTTTTTGGCACTGAAAGATATTAATGACTCTAAAACACTCGAGTGTTTCGATGCGATAAATATACAATGCCATTGTATCGTTTCAATCACCAAGCACAACTGCAGTAAATTAAATATATTACGAATGTCAAATTACTGTTTAATACGGAAGCCCTGGAGGGACATTTTTTGTTACTTGTTAATACTTATTTGTTATTACTTACTTGTTACTACTTAATAGTTAGTTGTTTGCAAGGAGTGCGGATTGAGGGGATAGACAATGTTGTACCGCCCCCCAAATCGCCTGAACATAGCTAATGTGCATTTTGTTCAAGGTGAAACATATAACATTTTTCTTGCTCATTAATTTTATTAGTGATTATATATAATTATATTATCAAGTCAGGGAACGATTTTGTTTGGTATGCTGCTCAGATAAATGATGCATTTTTATAAGTGATTTTTTATCAAGTAGAGAACGAGTTTGTATGGTTAAAAATAAAAAGAATGCATCTTAGCCCGTAAACGTTTCATCGGAGGGGGTATGTCAACATTTACGGCCCCAACCGGCATTAAATCCTGTAGCCGTCCCTGGTGTTTTACTTATTTGTTATTACTTACTTGTTATTACTTATTAGTTATTACTTATTTGTTATTACTGATTTGTTATTACTTACTTGTTATTACTTATTTGTTATGACTTATAACTAAACCTGTCGACAAAGACCACCTACTTGATCTCTATTGTCTGAAGATACATGTTGTACAACCAAAAGGTACAGCGAATTAATTTAACCTGCTAAGAGAGACCACAAGTCAACAAAGACCATTTGCTGTTCCTTTTGGTTGTATCTTCAGACATATTTGAATGTACTTATATGTGGTTCAAACATTATATAAAACTCTAACAACTGGTCCAGTGGCAACGTACACGGTTACATATAATCATATTGAAATTACAATTCATTATTTATTATATAATATTCAGCTGGCGTATTCAGTGACAAGAATTATCTTAATCCTATTCTTTGTCAGACATGGTGTTTTTTTCATTGTTGTCCACATTTGTGTTAGTCAATTACTGACCTCGTAGTTGGGTAATTTCTGATTATAAAAAACAGCACACGTTTTTCATGTGCCTATTTTTGCGTATTCAGGAATATAGAACTTGACCTGTCAAAAACACAATATAGAAAAGTCATCATCAGAAAGATGGGGGTTACTAAATATGCAGCTACCGTATAATCAGGTTTATTTTGACATGTCAAAAAATACACTATACCCCTTGTTCGGTCAGTAAAATATACTAGATTTATAAAGCGCCTTTTCATTTTTTATTTCGAATAGACAGCCTGGTTCTTTAATGTGACCGGTGTATTGCACCGATACACAGCTTCCTGGCACCTTTACCGAAATACTTTGCATGACACACGGTCAGGTATAGCGGTAAATATTATAAATAAGTCAGAAATGTCAAGTTCCGATGCCGGGGATTGAACACACAACCTCTGTATTGACAGTCCAGTGCGTAACCACTGAGCTCAATCCGTACCATTACTTACCTACATGGTCAGGAATTGTAATTTAGAGAGTGTCCCCTCCCCTTATTATCTCGGTCATTTTCGATTATCAGCCAGATTGTCACAGGCCTTCCTGGATTATGGCCCTTGGACGGGCGTATTTTGTGAAAGTTTACACTCAAACAGCATATAATCAATTGCCATAATGCCATATTCAGCATTTGTGGAATAATGCGTTATATATGGGTTTGTGTTTTTGTAAAGTAAATCGACAATCTGTAGTTAAGTCTTTTGTAGTTGCTTTTTACTAAACGGCGTACGAGAGAGGCCAATTAATATGGAAAAGAACAACAACATTTCATAAATTTGTCAGTATTGAGCATCCGTAAAAACAAATCTCAAACATTCTTTTATCACTGGGTTTTGGATATCAAACAATCCATAATGTCTTTTAACACGTTGATCTACCAATGAATACCAAGCTTCCGAAATGTCCTCCATCATGCTTTTATCCTCTGGTGTGCCGTGCTCCATTCATACATAAAACTCTTAATGACAGCCATACTGTCAGTAGAAATATATCTAAAAATTGCTGTTGAAAGCTCAGCATGACTTCGGTTCTTTTAACGGACAATCTATGATCCTTTAGGAGTGTTTTCCACATGGTCCTATAACCTACACACGCCCCACTAACCTCCATATATTGTCTTACAACATGTATTGCATTGTACACAGATGAGTAATGTGCAGGGCGTCTCCAAAGATTTTAACTTCGCATGATACGCTTTTATTGTCGAACTCTAATTCTAATGTAATGGTGACAGAACAAAAATAACACTATTTCCACGTTCTTTAGACCTTCCGTAAAGTATAGTTTAATCAATTCCTTTCTGGTGATACCATTGTCAGAATTTGGAATATTTGACGGCACTACGCGCTAGATGCGCACGAAACTATACTATATAGCAGCAACGTGATGACTATATTGGCCATGGTATGCGTATAAGGCGGTACAGGACAGTCTTCGATCTCTCTGCTTCTTTTGACACTTTAAGTATTGTGGGAATCCCTGAAAATGATCAATACTTATTATACTTGAGATCTTAAACACACATAACTCAAATGCATGCAAGCTAACACAGGGAGGTAAATCAGAATTGCTGAATTTAATGCACTAAAATCAAGCGCTCAATGTTCTAGCATTTTACATATTAAGTTACATGAAGCTAAAAGACCAAAGGGGCACTGCATCAGTACTCAAACCAGCTCAGGAACTGAAGCATAGGAAATTAGCGACCATCCATTAAACAAGCTCTTAGCTATAGTAAAATGTTTAATACACCCCTGGATAATAGCAGAAACTATGACACATGGTGGCGTTTAGAAATGGCCCGTTGCTCCGTTCCACTGGTAAAATAAACAACGGGTCGACATACCCTCGCAAAAATAAATGTATATATGGGTAACCTGTATACGTTGCATATATGTACCAACAAACAAGAATGAGACCAGGCCCCGCTCTCCCGAAGGATCTCAATTTGAGCTAAATCTCATCTCACATATAGACATTCATCTTTGAAGTAATTTCCATGGGAGGCTGGACTCAAAATTGTCATCACAAAACAGACACATTATTCTGAGTTTATTACTGTAAAATGTCAATATCACAAATTTCTGATGTTTTTAAAATTCAGACTCTGATTTGAACAAAAACTCAATTTGAGCTGAGATTTCTACTTGAGATGCTTCGGGAGATCGGGGCCATTTCACGCTGTAAGCTTACAATGAAACAATAAAGATTACCTGAGAAATCGAAACACATGCACACCGTCTTAATTGTCGATGTTTAAAATGGCCGATGGTCGAGCAACACAATAACTACTAACTATTAAATATTAAGTATTAAGTAGTAACAAGTAAGTATTAACAAGTAACAAAAATGTTCCTCCAGTGCTCCCGTAGTTTACACCCGTCGCTACAATTTTTATGCTAATGCATACGCAAATTTATATTATTTATTACACCATATTTATATAGCACTTTTATCATGTAATTACACGTTCAAAAATTTATGATGCTTATTTTCAATTCAGTATTATCTCCTATTTCAAAGTATTAATAAATCTATTCAAAGTTTGGTAAACAAGCCCTGTGATCAGAACGCCTAGCCTTATACATATTACATGTATATCAAAACTCCTTATCAATCCTCTTGTATTTTTTATATATTTCATCCTCTTATTATTTATTCATGTTATATTTGTTTTGAATTTTAGGAGTGTACTTCAAATTTCATATATCCTTTCCACTACCATAGCGTACTGATGCAGACTGGCCGGGACGGCCTTCCGTAGTTTTCGACCTAAATGCCCAAATTCGGGAATTTTCTGTCATGGCCATCCCGGTCAGTCTATATCGGCTATCCCGTCCAGTCTGCATTAACCTAGTACGCTATGGTGACGGAAAGGATATCTATATTTTCAGGTATATTTACCATGTAGCAATCAGCCGAGGCATGTTATTGAACAAAATATATTTCTATTGTACAACTTGTATCATACATACAATGAACAAGGCTTGATAATTATTATGGGTGACTTTAACGCAAGTTTGCTTACACCACATGTAAAATAGTGTTTATTTCTATTTCGTCAATTTTTGTATGATTGTAACTTTCGTGCTGCAAATCTATTACCAATGTGTACAGGAGCTAGCAATTCTTTTGTCTCATATGATGGTAAACATACTTCGATGATAGACTACGTGAATATACTGTCTTTATTACATACTGTGAATTAACAGACGAATGTTGCCTAAATGTGTCTCGCCACAGGTAACACCCTTGTTACCCTGATAAAACAACATGATTGGATATTCCCAACATGATTGAAAAATGGCGGATGTATGTTTACATATTCATCGCATTTTCGGCCAATTCTTCAAAATCTACGGGTTTAACCACCTTCTGATGCTGTATGAAGATAAACTTGTACATTCCTTCCATGAAACTAAAACTATTTATCCGTATGTTTGTGAAGGTGATACACAATACGATAAAAAGTTAGAAAAATCTGTGTTGGATTTATTTGACAGTCTATAAAACATATATATTGTTGTTTATTTTGGGTTAAGATCTTTTGTTTATACAGCTCATTCATTTCACTATCAGACTTAGTTTAGAGTAAGTTATTTACATTTGCCGTTTCTACGTGATAACTATTTAAAGTAACCCATGTGTGAAAAATGGACAAAAACCAACATGATTGAGGATAAAGATCAACATGATTTATCTTTTAAAGTGGATACTGACCAACATTGAATTTTCATTGATGCACTGCAGTGCGAATTTAATATGTAGCTTCAATATTGGAAGGATAATGGGATGACCCCAACACGTACGTAGGAGTAGATAACTCTATGAAGTATTTATCGGAAAATATATCCCTTTTTTCAACTTCGTGCAAATTTGTAAGTTTACGTTCAAGGTATTAACCTATTATATCTAAGTGCATGTTCATATTGCTGTGATACTTTGCATACTTGTCAACCGTCTTGACCACAACATCTTCACTCTATCAAGCATGTTGTTGAATGTTATGCCCCATTTGGACTAATGTACTTAGAAATACAAAAGTTTACAGTTTATGTACACAATTTTAACCTCTAAGACATGTATCTTTGATACTTTGCATACTTTATCACCATCATGACGCCATGACCTCCACATGAATAGGCAACTCTATCAAATATATACTGAGTACATCTAGAAACGCAACACTGGGTTCTACTGTCAATATTTGTTCAATCTGATGATGGACAATCAAACTTCATTAATTTTACTTTATGCAGTTTTATTCTATTTCCAATATATCTGTAACATTTTATCACATAGAGCTACATTTAGGTGCAGAGCAGTGTTTTGGTGTATAGTGCGGCCGAAAAATAACGGAACATAAATATAGTGCGGGCGAAAAATAACGATTTTTTTATAAATTAGCTATTTTTGCGGAATCGTTGTTTTATGTCAATATGTAAAGTATTGATCAAATATTGATGGATTACTTATTCATGATGAGCAACAAGTTGTTGAACACTGTCGGCAGCAGTTGTGAGCCTGATCTGGAGCTGTTTCACGCTGTCTTATTCATCCTGTGGGAGGCTTGTTACGCATGCATGACCTGAACTTAGGCTGTCGCAAATGGTGCCAGTGTGTTGGTAGCGTGTCTCTAGATGAGAAATGTTAGGTGTATGACAATTTAACCGTCGTGCAAACTCCTGTTAAACATCTCTGCCATAAGCATCCAGATGGCCTGATTTTGCTCATATTCGGACAATCATGGCAATTTTATTCCTGAACATATGCCATTTCTTTTGTGATTTTCTTTTTATTAGCAAACTTTACAAAAAGTTCGATTCAATTTATACAAACATTTATCATGCGTAATTGGTGCACGTGGAAATCATGCTTTTTGTGATTATATCGGTGCACGGGATTTACGTAACACGATCGATAAAAGTTGGATGATGGCCAAGTTTCTACAAGATTATACAATATTACTACACAAAATTCAAATATACATGTATAATGCAAGTAAGAAAAAAATGGGGATAAAACCGTTGCGTTTCTAGATGTACTAAGTATATGTTGAAATTATGTCCCCTTTTTTAAATTAGAAATACAATTTGGCACCATTCAAGACATGCTCACAGCGTTTAGCCAGTGGTCCCCATAATTCACTGTTCCTATTCCCGGTGAATTTTGCACATTTAGATACATGTGTTAAATTTACCTGTCTTGACTTATTATGAATTTTACCAACATATAGCAGAAAAAAGTATTTAACTAGAAATATGTCCACAAGACACGAAGGCCCCCGCTAAAAGCTGTCATCAGACATCTAAGTATAAAGCTATGCAAATGGAATAACTTGAAACAAGTTTGTAATTGCTTAAATTTGACATTGAACAGCAGACAAGAGCTGGGTCTGTAAGTGTGACCTTTACATTTGAGTCAGGGTTTAATTAGTGCGAATGTAACCAAGTAATTTTAAAATCCAGAACGAAATAACAAAAAAAAACAAAGCAGACCAGAAGCGTATACTTGTGCCTTTTAACTTTTAATCTCTAAGTATGACCTTGACCTTTGCGTTAGGGACCTGGGTTTTGCGCATGTCACCTCGTCTTGATGATGTGAACATTTGTGGCAAGTAATATAAATATAAAATAAGAAATGACATAGTTACAGATCTGACATGAATCACATGCCTATTTGAGAATTTTAACTTTTGATCTCTAAGTGTGACCTTTACCTTTGAGCAAGGGACCTAGGTCTTACGCATAACACGCCGCCTCGATGTGGTGAACAATTATACCAAGTGTTATAAATATCCAATAAGAAATGACATAGTTACAGAGCGGACATGAATCACATGCCTATTTGAGAATTTTAACTTTTAAGTGTGACCTTGCCCTTTAAGTTAGGGACCTGGGTCTTGCACATGGCAACCACCTTGATGTGGTGAACATTTGTACCAAATATTATAAAATATCCAATAGGAGATGACAAAATTACAGAGCGGACACGAATCACATCAGCTTTTTAACCTTTGACCTCTAAGTGTGGCCTTGACCTTTAAGCTAGGGACCTGGGTTTTGTGCATGACACATCGACTTGATGTGGTGAACATTTGTACCCGTTTTTGGTAGGCGTAAGCCTCTCTATACTACCATTGCCCATTTCTTAATGCAACCTGGACCGCCTTTAGGCTGCTATGTGAATCCGCATTCAAGTAGTTCCAGAAACTGTCAACATTCCCAATAATTATTGTGAAACTGTTCATTGAATCGATATTTTTGCAGATAATCAGTCAGCCGGGGAGATATCGAACTTGTTTCGTAATATGAAAATGAAGTGTTCATCAAATGTCCCAGCCGTATAGCTATTTTTAGAAACATCAGACCAGGGTCAAGTGTTGGTTTTATCAATTAATCGTATATCGTTATGTTATGCAATCATATGGTGTGGCTATACTAGCCGCTTTCTAGAGATGTCTAACGCTGTGATGGAAGTGATTACAAGACGGTACTGTAGAATCAGATAAATAGGCGCGCGCAGTATTATTTTAAAGCCACTTTTGATATACGCATTTAATACACGTATTACATATACATCAATATGCCCCTTTTTACAATTATTTAGATACCCTAGATGCCTATATAGTCACATATGCCTATTTTGACATTCAAGACAAGATCGGCAGTAAGAAAACGAACATTAAACGTGTAAAGTCGTTTAAGCTTTAGTAGCAGCAACCAGATCGCCTCCCATCAGCACTCTAAGTGCTTTGATTATTAAATGTCATAGAAGCAAGTGCTATAGACTGGGTGTGAAATGCCTTACATCGGGTATGCTCATAAACCTGCTACCACAATTCATGAGCACACTTCTTACTGTACAATTATTTGTACCTTGAGAATCCCATTGGCAAGATTTCAATTTGTAATGTTGGTTTTTATCCACAATCATGTTGGCCAGTATCCTAATAAATTTAACAATCACGTCGGTCAGTATCCAAAAAATACTACACATGTTTGAATTATTGTTGGTGAGCGTTAATTTATCTAAGATTTTAAAAAATTGAAACGTCCAAATCATAGTTTATACAACTGCCGATACTTCCCAAATAATATTCATTACATAGAGTCCAATAAATGAGTTTTACAACGTTTTTAAGTACAAAACTCATTCTCAAATGCAAAATCCACACATTCTTTAAGGCTTTACATAGTGAAAAATATTACCTATATGCAAATTGTTTAGTGCAAATAGTACATTTTCTTCATATGATGATTATGTAATATTGAAATAAACAATCTGGATAGTTTATATGTAAAATATTGCAAAAACAATGCACTTATCACATTTTTCATGTCAGCCATTTTTCAATCATGTTGGGAATATCAAATCATGTTGTTTTATCAGGGTAACAAGGGTGGGTAAGGCCTAGCTATTTTGTTCTGTTTAAATAAAGACACGTGTGAAGGTGGGCCGGGAGAATCCTTCCATGATAATCCTTTTCATTGGAGAAAATGCAGTGAACAGCAGTTACGAGACTACGAACAGTAACTTGCGAACACGGAAATTGTGCAGCGACTAAGTCGGTCTTGTGAACTTAGACCAGGTGATAAAGACTATACTTAAGGTAGATCATAACCCTTGAAAATGCTTAAAAAACACCCACTTGAAAAAGCTATTTCAAACAGCATATACAATTTGCTTTTATTATATATGATAGAAAACCATTGTAGCACTTGCGTGTGATGTAAAAGGTACCATATAGTTGCCTAATTTAAATGCTAACACTAAAATAAAGGCGATTTTCGAATGAAAAATGCAACATTTTTTTCAAAATGTCAAACGTTATCATTATTGCATTTCATAATACGAACTCATTGGCAATACTTTATAATCAATCGTCGCAAGGGCATGCCAGGCTTGAAATTAGATGCTGGTGTTTTGTTTACGAGAAAAACACCTTCATGTTGATGTGTAATTTCGACAAGGAAGTCGCCATGTTTGCTCCCTCCTGTCACCACAGTAAACGTACAGCAACATGTTTTTCAAACAAAGTAATCAACATAATCGATAGCCAGATCGAATGATAAACTTTATTACATTCATAATTTATCAACTTTACAACCGATCATACGATAATAACAATGAAATCCAAATATGTTTTACTGTTTTCATCTCGTTTGTTTACGAATTTCGCGCTGTGTAGCAAATTAATATTCATGCGCCAAAGTAGTGCGACAGTTTATCGACAAAACCATTATGATGCGGTGTTCATAATGTGCCGTTCATAACGAATAATGACATCGAATACAATATGATACTTACGGTTTAATTTAAGTCCCAATGAATCATCAATATCAGCATTTTCCTATCTCAACACATGCTGCACATGTTAGCGAATTGATAATCTGATATGTGTTACGAGGCTGTCTGTCAAACTTTATTTTAGCTAAATTACAAAAGTAATATGCGTTTTTAAATAATCCTTATTTTAATTATGCTCGTATAATCATTGCAAACACAGTTGTGTAACTCGATTGTCTGGATCGTTTCGCGATCACATACAGTTTGTGTAAAATCGGTCATTACATGTAGCTGTCAAAATATTTCAATCGACACGGATAGTCCGTGCAAATATTACAACGTGCTCGGTAAGTTTGTGTATGGTGTCAGGTTACTGCCATGCTATATTATCGTCTGCAAATAGTTTTTTGAGTAATACTTAACCATTTTAACACACAAACTGACCAAATGCAGCATTTTTTCCATGTTAAAAGAAACGGGCTAACGGACGGAACAAACGTTATCAGGGACCAGTACGACTAAAGATAAATAGCCAATTTCTTTGGTATATATACAAATAAAATACAGTGACGAGGAATATCTAACTAAATATGTTTATAATTGAAAGAAATACTAAAGCTTTAATTAATTTTCCATAAACCTGTTTCAGTTCTTTCGAGGCAACTTAAAACTTGTACAAATAATCAAGTTTTAAGTCTTATAGACCCGTTAGTGGTCGTAAATTTCCCGATAGTCACCGATGATGACGGTAAGCTACATAACTCGTAGCCTGGGGGCAACTGATCAAATAAAAAGATAAGAAGTCGATTTTTCATATTTTGAGATTTATGATTGTAACTGTCTACCCGTCTCGTGATCATGTATACATTTCAATTTGAATTGCTGATGTTGACTTCTGGTAAATTCTGGTATGCGTGCGGTAGTATTTTAGCAACAACTTCGCTTATTATCAAATATTTTCTTAATCCCAAAATAAATTATGCTTATTTTTTTGTAAATTATTTTATATTCGCGCGTACAAACAAAGTACAGTCCAGATTGAGTAAGTGAAATGAAATCAAATAATTAAATTGAGCGATATTTTAGGCGTGTGAGGCTTTTTTTAAAGTCCTCGGGTGTATATGCGTTCTTGTCTATTTAATCACGCATGTTAATTAAACGTGCGTGATTTAATTCAGTCTGTTTATGTAACTTTTATCGTAAAGATTTTGCAATGATTTACAAAGAATGTTGTGTTAATAAATAAGTTTAAGTTCATTAAACTGCTGCAATCAATTGAATGCAATCTAATGAAAATAGGCAAAATCATAACAGAATAATTGTATTCATAATAAATCAACAATTATATTAAAAGTTTAACTGCTCGAGTAGATCTACAATACTACTTGTTCACAATTTATCTATGCAATTTATATAAATTAAATATCATAAGTTTTTTTCGAACAATACCATTTCCTACAAAAATAAGACGCTCAGGTCTATATAAGGTTACGGTTTAGTTTAATTGTTCATCTTTCCAACAGTCTTAATTTGAAAAAATGTCTCTTTTTAAAGTTTTTAATAACCACTATTTTGCATATGGTATAAAGAAGGAAATGAGATATAGTCGTTACATTGTCAGTTCATTCACTATTTTAATCCCTTTTGACCGTTTTGTCAAAAAATACATTTTTTTATTTCCATTTTTAACCGACGCATGTTATGTAATAGCCCTGTTACTTATTATATTACGGTACCCCGCTGTGAATTCCCAGCATGTAGTCGTATTCTTCGCTCTGGGGTTTTTATGGCTTATCATAAACGTTGAAAAACTAGTTTTAAAGCATACTACATATTCAAAGAATAAAATTAGACATGACTTAATTAATAAAAGAGTTATATAATCACGTATTATGAAATCATATTATCATATAAATTATCTCTTTGATATTTAGGTTTCATCAAATTGAATTACAAATATAACCATTTATAATTAAATCGTTCAACAAAAAACAGTTCTCTATATAATTTTCACAAAAAGTCGTCATAGGTTTAATATAGATGCGTAAATGGTTTGTTGAATCATTTATTTCCTTATTCGCGCACGAGACTATGCGAGACTGAGTGTTAAATACAGATTAAAAGCATTAAAAATGCCTCAACTCAACTAGTTTTATATTGAAATTTATGTTTTAATTTTAGGAACATCACTATTTAGTAAAATGGCAAGTTTTTCGGGCTTATGATTGCACATTTGAATCAGAAAGTCACATTCCCAGAAACTTAATTGATTTCACGTTGCTGAAAATATCTAAAAGAGGCCACTTCAGTCATGTTAATCACGAATAATTTGAGCCACGTACTGGACAATGTAATGCGAGTACATAAGTCCTATATGCATTTGAAATATTTTCAGAAATCTTCTTATAATTTGGAAACAATCGATGTGCAAACTTGAAAGAAAATGATCACATCATTTTTACTTTTTTAGACTCTCCTGTATCAATTCGATAGGTGATCATGTTTGTATATAAAGGTATTCATACCACCAGCTAGTTATTGGTGAATGACAGGTTTTTGTTGTCCATTAATCCAATAGATTGCTGGTGGGTATTTTGCATATGAATTCGGTGATCTCTCGTATACAATCTTTATTTGGTCAGATTGCGTTTGTAACAACATACTCTATCAACTGTGCTTGTAACGTGGTGTCATTGCGTTTTTATTTCAAATTTTAACAATAAAATATAACCTGTATCTCATACAACGGTGTGTATTCTCCTGTATGCTGATGATATTGTGATACTGGCAGAGAATGAACATGACTTGCAATTATTGTTAAGTGCATTGAATGATTGGTGTACACGAAATCAGATGTCTATAAATGTTAATAAGAGCAATGTAGTTCATTTTCGTACTCTGTCTACTCCAAGATCAATTGTTGTTTTCAAAGTTGGTGATAATGTACTAAACTATACTATGCAATATACATATTTAGGTATTGTACTCCATGAACATTTAGATTATAGCATTACTGCAAAGATGGTTGCTCAGAGTGCTGGTCGCGCGCTGGGTCTTCTCATAGCCAAATGTAAGCTTATAGGAGGTGTTCCTTATAATATTTTCACCAAATTATACGATACGGTTGTCTGGCCAGTTATCTCATACGGAGCGGCAATTTGGGGAAACAAAACTTTCTCATGCATAAATACTATACACAACAGGGTATGAGGTTTTTTCTTGGTGTCGGAAAGTATACACCTAATGCAGCCGTGTCGGGTGATATGGGTTGGACTCCACCTTTTATCCGCCAGTGGAAAACCATTTCAACATTTTGGTCTCGTTTATCAACTACGAACTCATCGAGATTAAATAAGCGTATCGCACTCTGGGCAAACCAACAACCAATTAAGTGTAAAAACTGGTATTATATTGTTAAAAAGCAATTCTGTGATATTCACCTGAACCAGTTCTGTGATATTTCTGTGCCAATACCAAAGTCTTCATTTGTAATACAGGTTTCAGACAATCTTTTTTACAAATATGTTAATGACTGGTATTCTAGTATTAACAGTATTATAGTCGGGAGTCCATACGGAGAAAATATGACGGGCCATGGCATCGGAGAGTAGAATGTGGCATCCATGCTAAATGTTATCTTTGATACGTGTGTAATCTGAAACGGCCGGACGCCATCCGTGATTTTGCCTCGTTTTCTCAAAATTAGGTCAAAGGTCAAATGAGTGCATTTTTTAAATATCTCACTAAAAATATCATTATATATCTGTCAGTTTTCGGTCAAAATTTATACAAATGGTATCAAAATGAAGCCAATGCACTGGGCTATCAATAAAAAATAACGTTTTACAAATTTATGCATTTGTATACTCATGAATATTAATGAACACCTAAAATTAGCAATATTTTTTATAAAAATTCGACGTGTATGAACAATATATTTGTTATAATGTCGTCATTTTTGCTATTTGAAAGCCTAAAAGATTCTAATTCAATGGTGAGATACTAATTTATTGATATGTAAACTGGTCACTTACCTTCTCATTGATTTAAGGGCACACGTTTGCTTAGAGTGGGTGGGGGTAAAATGGCACATGGACTTAAACTAACACAATAGCGTCTAAAGTACCGGTATTATAAATAAGAAATATAATTATGTTTGCATTGATTTATTGAATGGGTTTACAAGTAACAACTATTATATTGGTTTCGGAATGGACCAATTCATTTAAAATATGTCAACATTCGTTTAAGGAGGAATGAGCTACCTACAGGTCGGCCTACCGTTGTGACGTGCACTTCAAATAGTAATTTCGAGTTTAGTGTGATGAATACGAACAAACATAAAATTAGGTTCAAATTTTGCTATATGAATATAAAAAGATGATAGGAATCATAATGATATTGCAAATTGTTCACTATACACTTGTACGTGTTCCTTTGAAAAAGCTCAAATGGGTGGGGAATGGTTTATTTTAAAGCATGAATACTGTTACATAATATTATATTTCCATACAACATCAGATTTATATTTTCATTCATGTCTTGTTTAAATTAGAATGAATATAGAGTTAACACATGCTTTTCATGTAATAACATCTACAGAGTACCGAGAAACGACAGGTACCAATGCCCGTCCGTGGGAGCTTTGATAATTAAACACAAGGTGCATATACCACCTTCAGTGCTAAAGACAATAACGTTCTCGGCAATTTTAAACTACGAATTAATATAGAAAACGCCACAAATCATTCATGAAATAATAGTGTATATATGTACAAGTAAGTCAAGTTACAATGTCGCTGATTAGTTTGAGATTGATTGTGATCATTTGCTGTGGATATATTTGCACGTGAATTTACAAACACCTTCTCAGTTCGATGCAAACAGTATGAAGAATTAGTAGATCACGTCTTGATTTCTGTATTCATTACGGATGCATCGGCTCGTATCCGTATACAAGTACGTGGTTGGTAGTTTGCTCTTGTGGCGTGCAGTTCGAACGCATCACTTCACGTCACTCGGGGAGCAGTGGCATAGAGGTAGGGCGCGCGCTTCGGGTCGAAAGGTCCCTGGTTCAATCCCCGTCTGGACCACTGCTCAATTTCTCTGAGCAAGAATAACCCACATGCTCAACTCAACCAAGGTGTGAATTGGTGCCTATGAGGGCGATGTCTGTACACGTTCGATAGTTCTGGGCGCCGCAGATAGGTGTTGGCTGCACACGCTTCAAGAGCGAAATAGTCTCCCCAGGGAAACTCGAACGCAAGATTCCTTAGGTAGCCCAATGACCAGCGAAGTTAAAATGTCAAAGAGTGGCTGAACAGCTGAACTGCTGAAAGCAGCCCTCGAATATTAGTAACTTAACTTCTTTTTTAATGTTTTGGCGGAAGCATTTCAAGCCTTGTTTTATAGAGCTTTAACAAACAGGGGTAACCAACAAGCTTGTACAACTGTCTGTCTCATCTGAATGTACGTCTCTTCTAATATCCAACAGAAGGTCATATTTTTTCCAGCAGAAAAATGGTTTCACATCCCGCCAAAGAGAGGAACCCCACAATGATACGGTGGTCGATTGGAGACATGTTCTGAAAAGTATAAGTACATCGGGAGTAAATCATCGAGGCAGTGAACAGGCGTATAACTTCAGGGCCACATCGGGAGTCATCCGATGTCTACCGATACCCCACCCCAATTCCTCACGATGACCCAAAATGTCTCATGACTTACCCGAAGTTTCCCTTCAGAACTACAATCCCGAGACCGCGAGTGTGTCCCCAAAATATCACTGCCTAGTGTATAAGTATCCATGGTTACTGGTATTCCCGAGTCTTTGGTGCGCCTCTGGGATGCCTTCCCGGGATATTCCCGAGATGACAGCGCGAATGCATCGGGTAAAAATATGCATGCATTGAATTTTCCTGACGTATGTACATGTACTCGCGTTATTACAAGATGTCTCAAGAGTCCCCAAAACCGTTCACTGAAGCTTACCCGAGACAATGGATACCTCCCCTGAGATACATGGGATCCTAGACGCCTTCTAAGCTCTTAAATCCATCGGGAGTACATCCCCGAGGAAGAAGAATTGACGCATACAGTCTGGAGCACATTGATAGTTTTTGCAATGCATCCCGATACTCCTTGATTATCATGATTCCTCCTGATGTCACAACTTGTCTGATGACCTCCCCGATACTTCCCTTAGACCACGAGCAACCTATTTACGATGCCTCCCGAATCTCCATCGAGAGTTCATCCCCTAGACAAAGACATACGCAATGGGACATGTATAAGCTTCAAGCGTCTCAATTGATACCTCGTGGCATTAAGAGACCAAAAACAAGACTGAAAACCGCAATGCGAAGAACAGTAGAGGCCGTACCTGAGCAAAAAAAGGAATCAATGAAGAGAACTGAATGAGGAGTAAGTAATGCATCCTTCGCTTCAAGCACCCAAAGCATGAAAATGACCCTCGCATCTTTTGATGACAGTTGGCATACTTCGCGTCGTTTCGTTGTCTTCTGTACATTGTGGTAGCTTTCTCTTACAACAAGCTCGTTCTTTCTTAGAAACGTCTCTGACCTTGTTCACAAACTAAAGGAAAGTAACTCAGCGAGTATCGACTTTGGTTTTACTCATTAGCAAGATGTAATCGTTTGATTGTGGCATGTGCACACTAGTATCAGGACCAGATATAATTCGACGCATCGGTCGACTTTTTCTACCTCGTTTGTTTCCAAGTTGTGTAGTCTTTATTGATGAGCTTATGATTGGTAAAGTCAAAATAGAATCGTTCAAAAAGGTAATTACTCATATGTGCATTCAATACCGTCCTTATCATCATTACTTACTACACATTGCTACTGAATAAAATATCAACAAAGTGTATTAACTAAGGCTTTATAAACATTATGAAAGTACGGACAAGTCAGGGTACGAAAGAAATGAACTGCAATTGGCTAAGAACAACGTTTTCTTGTTCTCCAATACGACTCTATACATGCAACTAAAAGAACATACGTTTGTTAACAAATACCAACTTATTAATTAAGAGGTTAATATACAGTATAACTTCGATGCCTCGAACAGTATTTGCGTCGAACACCCTGGATGCCTCGAACGGGTTCTTCGGTCCCGGCAAAATCCTTTCTTTAATCATATTTAGTATGCTAGCATGTTTATATCCGTTCCCACTCGTCTTAAACATGTCTTTAGTGTGTGCATGTAGCATTTTTTGGCATTTTTGAATGAGTAATTACATGATAAAAGATATAAATATGGTAAAAATGAAATAATTAGGAGTAATTTATACACTCGGCAAAACTTATAAGTACACACGTCGTTTTATCATTATAACTTTTTTATTTTTTATTATTTTTGCATGAAATTTTGTGTACATAGTATTGACTGTCAAAGGACTGGGTAAATAAAGTTTTTTCTACAACATTAAATACAGCGGTTCATTGAACCATGAAACGTCAAAAACCGTAAAATGGCCGTGAAATTGACGCGTATTTGCAAATTATTTTTATGTAAGGTAAATTTTAATTTTAAATTTATTGTCAAATTAAAAAAACACAAAATAATTTGATTTTTCAAACAACAACATGGTGTTTTTTTACTTTTAAAAATATTTTTTATTGTTATGGTCAAGGGGAGTTAACCATGTTCCAAATTTAATTTTTTATCAGAAGTTGATATTTTTAAACCTAAAGTGTGCTTGTTCCTATCATTGTTTTCTTTATTACTGTGTCCGTGATAGAAACATAGACTTGAAAGCGTACTGTGTCAGCGCAGCGGGGCCATATGTGCATTAGCTACCTGACAATCGCCCGATGAACACACGACATTATTGTGTTTTTTTAGATTCTGCTGTTGGCATCATTAGTTTATTCTGTTTGTGACAATTTAAATCAGATGTTAAAAACATCGATTGTATTGTAACTCTACATATCCAATTTACATATGTTGAAATTTTCAGCACGATCATGCACGCATTGACGGAGCTATGGGCACATTAACAAGTGTGTACTTATAAGTTTTGCCGAGTGTACAATGCCTCCATTGACGAGTGATTGACAATGGCTATCGGACGCCTAGCTAGCAGCCAGATGACTGGCGAAAAATTAAATAATTATATTCATTAAATAATAGTCTATTTACTATTGTAAAATTCTATTCACCGTACAATAAAGGTTCGGTATTTTTAAATCGGCAAAAACCTTCTCAAAGTTGAGTGTGTCTAACATGTCTATTAATCACGAAATCTGAAAACTGTAATGTTTTTGTTAATTACATGGCAACTGTACTTGTGATGTGCCATGTGCCAGTCTCGAATAGAAGAGAATTCAATGCAAGTTGCATTGCACCAGCATCAAATTACACATAATTGGTATATTTCAAAAATCTTTGCTATATAATTAAGGCAATAAATCATACGCTGTAATTTCAAGATCGTATATCCTATTACAGTGAAATATCAGTATTGACAGACACTGTTAACAAAATCTTAAAGAGTAGTGTAGGGACCGTCATTAAAAAATATCGACTTGAAAATTATTTAGATCATACATGTCTTATTTAAAAGAATTCCTAACAACCTTTTAAAACAATGTATTAACAACAGTCTCTTAGCTATATGTATGTAAATAATCCTTACAAATTAATGATGTGTGTATATAGGTGCATTTTTAATATGTACTATTGCTGTGAATTTTTATTAGTCTAATATAAGTCTGTACTAGAATGGTCACATAATAATGTTTCTGTGCTATATAATGTGACTGAGATAAAGAACAAATGAAATATAGTAAAACAATAGATGACTCGAACACTATCTAGGTTGAACACAAGTTTTCGCACCTTTCATTGACTCTTGAAATACATTGCTCGAATGCGGGTAGTCGGCGACATGTGTATGAAGGTTACAAGTTGTAATAATTACTGTAATTAACAATTGTTTGTGTACGACTGCATCGTATAACCAGTTTTTAAAAGACTTAACTTTATATAAATCTATTAAATAGTTAATGAAGGCCGACCGGGAAATTGTAATTTAACTTATTTTCGTTAATGAAGTTCAGAAGCAACAACATATCAGAATAACATAATCCTTTTTTAAATTAAAGTACTCGTACTTGTATATAATTATATCAAAATGTTTAGTTTCATTTCCATTTATTTATAGGTAGTCGAACTTGACCTCGGTCATAAGAATATTCCGTGCGCTCCTTAACATAAATACACTATACATGACAGTATTTTTATTATGTATAACAAGAAACCTTAGTAAGATTTGTCAATTATCATATAAATATTTCCGAATATTCTTTGGATTTTTGAACATTCGAAGAGTTTGCCGAAGATAATAAATCAGAGTCCATGTCAATTTTGTCCAACTATTATATTTTGTTATTATAATGAATACTGTTTCAAAAATGATACACATGCAATAGTTGTGTAAATCAATTATGCGATACACACACACACGATTTGTACGGTTTAACATACTGGCATCAGTTCGAACTTATACACATACATATACTTGAGTACCATAGATGCCTCGAACAGGTAGATGACTCGAACTATTTTCCCGGTCCGAAGGTAGTTCGAGGCATCGAAGTTCTACTGTACCAGGCGACATTTTACGTTGACGACACTACATGTTTTCTTTGATTGGAATTGGTATAATTTGTATAGCGCAGAGAATTTGACATGATCCTGACCTTTATACATGAATATATTACAAGGTACTTGCGTTGAATATATAAATTTCCGCGAGCAAATCGTGCATTTGGGTTCTTTAGATTTGTGTTGGTATTACACATCGAGCGTCTTTGTGATATTCCCCGCTTATGAAAGCATACAGCCGGGATTATTAATATAGACAATATATCAGCTGTTAAATTATGCTAACTGAAGGTCGAGAGTCGTATCAAATTTTCTGGATTATAATAACGGTAGAAACAAGTGGTTTGCCAATGATTATAAGAATAAATAATACAGTTCTAAACGTCATGTACAAACATATATTGTGTAATGAGACATATGTATTGCATTTTGTATAATTATTAGAAGACACTGCTTGTTTATCTCTCAGATATAGATCCTTATTTGTACGCTTTTTGTCATACATGTACAATAGATTATCAATATTCATAAATATGCAAATGAGTTAATAAGCATTATATTTAAGTAAGTCAAAATCAAATTCCACAAATAAATCATATTTGGATATAAGGAACATGTTTAATGAGTGTTTAATGTTGATTCTGACTGTATTGAGATTTTTACGTTCTGGTTTCAATTTACCCCACCCACCTTTGGCGGTTATTCTCGGTGGAATTAAAATATATTTATCCAAAAATATACATTTAACGAAAGCTCTATGTCTTCTCATGATTTTGGTACAATTTGGATCTTTTAATAATAGAAATAGGGAAGATATGGCATACATTTGTCAACTATACTAGTAGATTTACTCATTTTTGACTTCCTCATTAATATTTATGAGTATGCAAATGTGATCATTTGCATAAAATCATTGGAAATGAAGGACCAATTCATTAGCATCATTTTGATACCATTTTGACCATTATACCTGTAGAATTGACCAAGATGTGGTGCACTTTTAAGTTGATGCATGCTATATGCACTTAATTGGCCTTTGACCTTTTTATGACCTTCACAGAGGGTTTTGCGCGTGACATCCACCCAAACCATAGACAACTGGTATTGGGCAATTCAAATATGGTATTGAAACACTTCTACTAAAAAATGCCATGGACCATGAAAAATAAGCGACTTTTGTGCTGATGGACTCCCAACTATTACCGGTGTATCCGGCAGAGGCCGAAATAAACTTAGAACGTATTGTACTTTCAAACATAGTTACGAAGTTGAGACTTATTGTAATATACTATTGCCTTTAAGACATAGATCAGCCTTTTGTAAATTTAGATGTGGAGTTGCTCCAATACGCATTGAGACGGGGTTGTATGAAGGCTTGCCATTAACGGAACGCATTTGTCAAAATTGTCAAGTTTTAGAAGATGAAGCTCATGTTCTTTTAAGTTGTGATTTATACACAGATTTAAGAAATACCTTGTATGAACAGGTCGCAACTATTTGTCCTGATTTTTATTCTCTGAATGATTTAATGAAACTAAGGGTTCTCATAGGCGGATCCAAGGGGGGGGGGGGGGCGGACCCGGCGTACGCCCCCCCCCCTTTAAAATCGCCGGAGCCTAGGTAATTTATCATATTTTGGATGTAAGAACAATATTGATATGCTCGCGTAAATACAACAATAATCAATTTATGGATTTTAAATTGAACTTAATGCTGTATGCAAAAACAAGATATGGGACTGATTGGTAGCATGGTGCCAAACATCGGCTACAGAAATGCCGAGATTCTTGCACATTAAAAATGTCCGACAAGAAAAAAATATTAATACAGTTGGCTTTATGTTCTAATAAACCTGTCCTTTTCATTAAAAATTAGATACCTCAGAATGCAGCTGACGAATTCCATGGTTCTGTTTAAAAAGTCACGAGGCAGAAAGCCACTGGACTCCCTATTCACTGGATCCCAAGTACTTCACACTTTCACTGAAACACAACTGAAGCCCTGGAGTTCGCAGGGTATGCTGCTCAGATAGACATTGCCTTTTTTGTGACGAATTCACAGCAGTTATATATCAGTGAATAGTATCCAGTCGATTATCGTTAGTCCTGGCTATGCTGTTCATATAAACAACGATTTTTCTTGCTCGCTGAAGAACTACGTAAATTCAATGAAAGCTTTTGATTTACCAATGAGTTGTTTGGGTATGCTGCTCAGACAAACACTGATTTTTTTCTAGTTCTGACAATTACTACATCAGTGAATATTACCAAGTAATAAGGATGTGGTGTATGCTGCTGAAATAGATAATTGCATTTTTTCTTGCTCGCTACGCTCGCACAACCACTGTCAGTTTATTTTGTCAAGTAGGGAATGAGTTTGAGGGATATGCTGTTCAAATAATTAATGCATATATTCTTCCTCGCCTTGCTCTCACATAAACTTTATCAATGAATATTATAAGATAAAGAACGAAAATTGTGTGGAATGCTTCTCAGATATACATATTTTCTAGCTCGCTTCCATCGCATATTTTCTTGAGGAGGGGGGGGGTATCAATACATGAATGTACGCTACCCCTAACGCCAAATCCTGGATCCGCCCCTGGTTCTTTTTACTGAGAAAAACGCTATAAGAATTTGCGCCAAAACCTGTTTTATGATTTAACAAAGACGACATTTTTATCTGTGTAAATAATGTATTCATACTATCTTATAAATTATTGCCAGTTTTATTGACATCTAAGGCAATGTTGTTAATCAGTTCATCTACGGTCTGACCGGGGTGATAAATGATCTATTAATACTATTTTTTAATTAGCGCATTAGTGCCTCACTTACAAATCTCAGTTTCTTAAATTAAAAATTTAACTATATTTTAATTCAACGTATTAACAACATTCTCTTCGTTTTAATTTTGTATATAAATTAATGTTTATTGTTTATAATTAGTGATATAGCACTGTTTATAGGACAGTTCATAGTACAAGCTAGTCATATAGTGATTTTATGATAATCAGATTATTTTAAGATTTGATAATTGTCTCTTATAATTCATAACTGAATGGTTATGTACATTTTATCTGTTCTGCTTATGTCGTATGTTATATGTATGTACATAAATGAGACGAAATAAAGAATATATATATATACAACCAAGTTCGACATCTCACACCTTTTTGCATATTTTGATGACATTTCTAGCAAGATATTGTACCTTATTACGCCTGGTAAATTGAAAACAAAATGCGTTATTTCACACCTTTATCAAAGATACAATATTTCTGATGACATAAACCAGAGACATAGATATAAATCTACTGTCTCTGCATAAACCATTTTATGACATGGGTGTAAAAACAATAATGTCAAAATGAGGTGAATTGAGCATTTCATCTATCTAAAGTCAATCCGATCATCTTTCTAATATACAACATTATACAATCTGCCACCCGCCAAGTGTAATCCGATAGCTGACGGAATGAATCGATAATTTCCGTAAATTTCCGTAAAAATGCCGAACGCGGTAAAAAAATGAGAGTGACTTTATCTAACTCTGAATTCCCTTGCTTTAATATAATTTATTTTTTTATTGAAAAGTACCATTTAAACCATACTATATTTTTCTTTTCAATTATTCCTACGGTAATATGTTGGTTTAAAGCATATTCTTTAAAATACAAGTTAAACTGGACAGTTTTGATATTTTTTTACCCAATTGCGCTATATTTAATGTAAAAACGGGTGGTAATTTGTGAACGCTAATTCCCCCGCCTAAACATCAACATAATCTAAATATTTTTGCATTAATAAAAGGATAATAACTTGCGGTTTTTAAATCACCCTACGGTAATTTCATCGTTTAAACAATAAAAAAGTTATGACAAAATAACTACACTGGTCCCTCTATATTCTATAGTGTCGACGATGGCCATTTTGAGCGATTTTGCGCTAATCGGATAAGCGATATTGTTGTACATGAATTAGCAGCACTACTTTAATTATTATTAGGTCTAATTTTAAATTTAAATAGGGACGAAATTGCACCATTTTTATCCAAACCTCGAAAAGAACCGTTTCATACTGGAGACAGGCACGATCTATCGAATACTGTCAAGATTCTCTTGGTTAGAATATTTGACGCGGTTGAATTGAACAGGGGAATTTTCGCCCATTCGTTCATGGAAAAGGACACTTCGTAACATTGTCATCACATAGCTCATGTATAATGTTAATGTGATTAAAGTAAATGGCCTTTCGTGGTTGAGATACATGCGCTTGTGTCAAAAGTGCTCATAATGAACCGGCCCATTTGTTACTACAAAAATGTAAATTCACGGTCACGCAATCGTAGACTATTAGAAACAGCTTTGGGATAGTATGCTTAATATGAATGGTGAGAATGATTTCATTACATTTATACAACTACCAATTGCTCAGTGTAGAATCATATTCAGTATAGCCCTTTCCCGAAACTAGGTTACCTCCCTTGGTAAATCCTCGATAACGTCCCCTGTTTTCAATAATTCCACTTCCGGGGTGTCCTGATAAGATCGGTATATAGTAACATAGAACAAATTGCAGTCATTTTAAGTATTTAGCTTACAAAAGTGTTCTTTTTTGTTATGTTTTTGGTATTATCTGTTAGAAAAATTAATTTTGTATCCCATACTGCTGTATTACATTAGAATACTGCGAAATTAATTAAATCTATACGGAACAAAGTATAGAATCTACGGTCGGCGGTAAACAAAAAAAAATATTTGAAATTAAAGAAAACGTACGAAGGATATTGTTTGTTCGCTTATTACGATAATAATCTTTGAAAGTATCTGGTAAAATAAAGCAAACTGTTTTATGTTTCGTGTGCTCCATAGTTGTTTTTAAATTTAAATACTAAAAGGGAGGTAATTAAATTATTCAACGTCAATCACTCCAGCGTACTTCTACTTTGATATATGTTAAGTTTTATATTCTAACACGATCTGCGGATTAATCGTTTAAATATAGAGCGGACCTAACAATGTATTATTACCCCCATAAAACATACCTATCAAATTGGCTGTTTCTATTTACGCCCAGTATCACGTGACATATTTATGAATGAATGAACGTAAACTTTATCGTAAAATTTTCTACGAGTCACGATGACAAGGCGAGTTGCACGAGAATCCAGTGTTACAGCTATGACGCATCTATTTTTAGAAACTCCAATATACTCTAGAAACCAAGTTTTATTTAAGAAATAAAAATCTGTTCGCGTATTTTGTCGGTGAATAAAACATGGGCAGGAGTTCGGATGCGGAAAAATTAAATAACGAGTGCGTAGCACGAGTGATTTAATTTTCCGCATCCGAACGAGTGCCCGTGTTTTATTCACCGACAAAATACAAGAACAGAGTTTTTATTTCGATTCTAAATACGATGATATCCCGCACTATTTAACTGCGCGCATTCCATTTTCACCCATTTGACACTGAACACGATTCCACGCTGAAATTGAGTGGCTTATTAGCTGGTTCAAATACCGCCCTCGTTAATAAAACCGACCTTCGTAATTTTCTGAAGGAAAAAAACACATTTTAAACATTGAAACAATTTTAATAACACGAGTATAGTGTATCTATGTCATGAAATGAAAAATATAAATGAATTGATTATCAGAAATTGTTATGAATCTTAATTTGGAGAGTATATTGGAGTTTCTAAAAATAGATGCGTCATAGCTGTAACGCTGGATTCTCGTGAAACTCGCGGTCCGTTAAATTTTTTTACTATAATGTTTACGTTCATTCATTCATAAATAGGTCATGTGATACGGGGCGTAAATTGTAACAGCCAATTTGTTACCATGTTTTATGGGGGTAATAAATAATAGTTAGGTCCGCTCTTTGTTTAATGGATTAATCCGCGGATCGTGTTAGAATAAAGCTTCTGATAATCAATTCATTTATATGTTTCATTTTATGAAATAGATAACATATACCCGTGTTATTAAAATTGTTTCAATGTTTAAAATGTGGTATTTCCTTCAGAAAATTACGAAGGTCGTTTTCATTAACGAGGGAGGTAATTGTACCAGCTAATAAGCCACTCAATTTCAGCGTGGAATTATGTTCAATGTCAAATGGGTGAAAATGGAATGCGCGCAGTTAAATAGTGCGGGATATTATCGTATTAAGAATCGAAATAAAAACTTTGTTCTTGTATATTGTCGGTGAATAAAACACGGGCACTCGTTCGGATGCGGAAAATTAAATCACTCGTGCTACGCACTCGTGATTTATTTTTTCCGCATCCGAACTCCTGCCCGTGTTTTATTCACCGACAATAAACGCGAACAGATTTTTATTTCTTAATTATGGTATTTGTGAAATTGTACAATATACAGTGTCAATGTGGTTGTAAGATGTTGGCATATTCGTATAAGATACCCGCGAATTTGTAAAAACAATAGTGTGATAGAGTGTTGGCATAGTACCCCCAATCCCGCGAATGAGTCACACAATGCATGTATTAATTTATGCGCGACTCAAAAGGGTTGTTCAGACCCACTTGAATTTGGTTGTCCTGTAAATATAAATACATGAGGTGTGCAGGGCTTGGAATTTGATCAGGATATCCCACTGAGATCACAAAACTGGTTTAATCCGTCTGAGCAAATGGTGGCCCGACTCGATCTTTCTTGAGAATAAATTATTAGGATGCCCCCTCCCTTCACCTGTAGTGAGAAAATGTGCTGCGACTGCGCATGTTAAAAGTTAATTTAATTTCACTGAACAAAACAATCAACTGTCAATACTTCAAAACAAACGGGAAGTACAAAACATGAATTTAAACGAACGCAACGTACCAGAAACTATACATGTATACAAGTGTCTGCACGGACGTATATATTCATCCTAAGAATACTCGGATTTTATATGATTTTTGCTCCCTCATTTTAAATTACAGTCATCGGGATAAGAGCTGTTTTATTACCCTAATATTAATCTCCCGCTGATATTATACAGATCTTACATCAGAATTAGGGATGCATCTTTATAGATATGTCCAATTATATAGCCACCGCGGTGACATATGTTGCATTATACAATGTGTCAGACACGTAGTTGACCATTCACATAGCAGGGGGTCTTTTCCACTGATTACTAATTCAGATTATGGGTTTTATGACACTTAATTGGTTTTGAAAATATGTTTTTATATGGTTATGTATAGGGGAACTTTAAACAAATACCGGACTGTCATTTAATTTTCTCTATATACATGAATTAGGCATTTAATATTTTCAGGACGCAAACACCAGTGCGTTCATTTTCGCTACTAATTTCCCTCATTACATCCTTTTAATTAAAATACTTATTGTTTAAATCTAACATAATTAGTGTAATATTATTTTTTGTATTGAATACCACGAACATTATTGTGAATAAGCATGCCATGATATGTCTGAGTGGTGGTGGATTTATTTAGCACTTATAAACTTGTGCAAGTTTATGTCTTCATGTGTTATGGATGATTGTCAAAATAATTTAATTGGTGAGTATCTTGATAAAAATATTGTAGATTAATTCGTATGTTATTAGGTTACCGAAAATAATATTTGAACCAATATTTAATAATATTGCTGTATAATCATAATTATTATTGAATATAGTCTTCTCAACTTATAAATATTGAAAGCGCTCGTGAATAAGATATTTTACTGAGAAATATATTTAAATCTCAATAAAATTTCATTATCCCAATAAGATTTTTAGACCATGTAATCACTTCCCTGCATGTTCGTTCAACTGACGACAAAAGAAAAGCAAAAACATCGTCAACAAAGTACTTTTATCTCAAGTATAACGGATCGCTAATGCTAGGAGTAATGGCTGAATAACGATTGAATCGATATACGGACACCTCGGAAGTGGAGATATTAATCTGGCGCATGCGCATAGGCGTCAAGGGAAGACAATTTCAAAGGGAGGTTACCTAGTTTCGGGAAAGGCCTATAGCTTCATTAACAGATGGTGGTTCATTTGTCTATGTACATGCATTTCACAACGCAGGTCGTTAAGCTTTTAACAAAGTAGGAACCACTGTATTATGTAAACTTTCACCATAATTCCATACTGGTGTGCGTGCGTGAGTGTGCGTGCGTGTGTTTATACGTATTTTTCGTTTTTGGGAGGCGTTTAAGCCTCTCATTATTACCATTGCCCATTGCTTAATACAAAACTAACCGCCTTTAGACTGCTATGTGAATCCGCATTCAAGTAGTTCCAGAAACTGTCAACATTCCCAATACTGCTACATATGTTTCTCCAAATTTTTTAACTGATTTAAGCCAATCAGCAACATTTGTTTATTCTAAGATAAAAAATTATTGTGAAACTGTTCGTTAAATCGATATTTTTAGCAAAAAAATCACTACACCGGCCGATACCGAACTTGTTCCATAGTACGAAAATGACGTGTTCATCAAATGTCCCGGTTGTAGAGCTATTTTTAGAAACTTCAGACTACGGTCAAGTGATGGTTTTATCAATGAATCGTATACGGTCTGCAAAGTACTGTTATGCAATCATATGGTGTCGCTGTATAGACTGTCTCCCGCTGTGAGGGAAGTGATTACAAGACGGTACTGTAGAATCTGATAAATAGGCGCGCGCAGTATTATTTTAAAGCCACTTTTGATATACGCATTCAATACACGTATTATATATAAATTAATATGCACCTTTTAACAATTATTTAGATACCCAACATGCCTATATAGTCACATATGCCTATTTTGACATTCAAGACAAGATCGGCAGTAAGAAAACGATCATTAATCGTGTAAAGTCGGTTTAAGCTTTAGTAGCAGCAACAGATCGCCTCCCAATAGTACTCTCAGTGCTTTGATTTTAACTGCTATGATAGTACTTTGACGATTACGATGCTGTTATAGAGTATGTAAGTTAGATTGGTTGTTGATATGATATAATTGATTGTTCTATCGTTATGATGAATTGGTGTTTGAGTGTAGCTAAACTGATTAAAGATCATTTTTATACTACTGTATGAAATCGACTCAGGGGCGTAACTTACTATAGACCGCGGCCTACACATTTTCACAGAAAGTCGAAAAATAAAAATGCCAAAAATGTAATAAAAATCAATGGGGGTATCATATGAGGTATATGAGTGTCAAACTCACCTGGACTGTAATTGATATTTAGTCTGAAAACAGTCCAGAGAACACATACGACAGAATATAATTAAAAAAATTAGGAGTAGTTGCTAAGAATGCACCTGCTACGATATAGACCCCCCTAAAATAACTTGGCCTACACATTAATTTAGACCAAGATAAGCCCCTGATCGTAATGTCACACAACTTTAGCTTTTATTTAGCTTTCGCCTTCTAAGCCAGACGTTTGTGACAATTCCACACTAAATCTAGATGTATATTTTATTGCTATAATTATCTGATTGGATGAATGTCACAACGTTGACTTATATTTCGTTTTCGCTTCGTAAGCCAAGACCTGTGACAAATACTGATATACATTGTATCCAGAAGCTATACAGCGCCATATGTTAATATACCATGCATGTTCATAATTATGTCTATATATATTTATTAATATTTTGTTCTGTTTTGTAAATATGTTGTGCTCAGCAAAAATAGAGGAAAATAAAAGTTATTATTATTGGTAGTGTTGGCCAAACTCTACCCTTTAGTGGTTAGCTTCCAGCTGATATTGTTACAGTGAGAGCTCTTTTACCTGCCTTTGAGATCTTCTTAATAGCCGTTTTCCATGTCTGAGGTCTATATGCGAGAACAGATTCCACATGGACGCAGGTAGAAAATGCCATCCCGTCTGGATGTTGGTCATTCGGGTGTGCTGACTAACCAGACTCTCAGACTCTCAGTACTCCTGCTCCAAGTCAACATACTAGTACTCGGAAGGATTCCCCGAATTTGCTCCGCTATAAGGTACTTTCTCTGCGATATAAGAACCATAAATATTTAATTGATGGAGTGTAGTATGGATAATGTTTTGGACCTGCAGATTATACCCTCTGTAAGTCGACGCTGAGTTCACAATGAGCAACTGAAGCAAATGTTTATTTGTTAGGCGTATATATACAATATAGCACATGTAACGCTGTGTTTTTTAAACTTCCATCATTCCATATCACCAAATATGCAAAATACATGTATCTGCAAGGTGAATGTGTTTAACCTCATTTAAGTTTGAGTCGTTAATCAATATTTCTATTGTATTGTACGTATTATAAAACATACAAGAGGGCCCATAGGGCCATAGGTCGCTCACCTGTGTACATTGATCCAGTAGAACCACATTTTTTAAAAAAGTTTTTCTTATGGGTTGCCATGGCAACCAGAGTTCTGCATTATAATAGCTATTTTTAGAAAGGACAACCCAAGGAACATTTTTACCCATTTAACATGAAATCCAACCAGGACTTTTAAAGAAGAAGATTTTAAAAGGTTTTACTATAGATATATAGGGAAAGCAGGGGGCAGCCGTGTTTTTTGACGAATCATGATAACAATGTCAATTTTGTAAGAGGGTAACCCAACCATTCTTTCTGTAAAATTATTTTGAAATCTGGCCAGAGGTTGATTTTTTAAGATTGAAAAAAAATCCTATTGGTTGCCATGGCAACCAGAGTTCTGCATAGGTTATAATTCTTTTAGCTATTTTAAGACAGAACCACCAAAGGAACAATGTTGCCAATTTATAGTGAAATCCAACCAGTACTTTAGAGGAGAAGATTTTTAAAAGATTTTACTATAGATATATCGGGAAAAACACTGTAACAGCGCCCCACCCACTGGCGGCCATGTTTTTTGAGGAATCATGATAAAAATGTCAATTTTGTAAGAGGGTCACCCAACAACTATTTCTGTAAAATTATTTTGAAATCTGGCCAGCGGTTGATTTTTTATGATTTTTTAAACATATTTTCCTATTGGTTGCCATGGCAACCAGAGTTATTTATAGATTACAATTATTTTAGCTATTGTTAGAAAGGACTACCTAAGGAACATTCCAGTGTAATTTGGTTGAAATTGACAGGTGAGCTAAAAACACAAACTAATGTTAAAGTTACTACAATATATTTCCCAATCGTTTTTGGTACAAGGAATTGACGAACATTTCAAATTGCTTCCGATTTAAAACAATCAATTCAAATCAATGTGGAATCTTTGATGATATAATGTGTGACTTTAGATTGCCTGTAGACTACAGTTTTCAGTGTAGCAAAACTCAGACTGATACGATTTAAAAAATGCATGAACATGTTCTGTCTGTTTAATTCCATGACAACTATACATAATTCATATGAACTAATAATGAATATTGTATGATTTTCGTGGAATTGTACAATTTTAATGTTGATATGCATGACACAACATTTAAGTTTTATGTCAACTCACAGCTAACAAATGGTTGTTTAACATTGTAAGGTACTCAATTGAGATTACAGTCAGATCTCAATACAACAACATCTACTGACATGTTCATATAATGACATAATTTTCATGGGGACAAATGCTTTACAATGCTACATGTATTTGTATCTGTATAACTGTATAACAGCGCACCGACACATTCGTAACAACAACATTTCCATCGGGAACAATTGAACAGTGTTGCTATATCAAGATCTGATTGTACATTCAGGCCCGTAGCCATGATGAGTCATGCCAAGGCAAGTGCCTTATTGAAATTTGAGAAAAAAAAACAAGAGGGCCCAAAGGGCCATAGGTCGCTCACCTGTCCTAGTAGTTCATGCAGACCTCCTAATGGTAGCCTCTATTGCATGTACAAGGTTTTCATATTGTCTTATAAAGCAACCTTGTAATTTACATCACATAGACCTAATTGCATATTGAAGTTTAAGCCAAGTTTTGTCTATGATTTGACAAAATGACCAAGTTTTTGACCCTAGATGACCCAATATCGAACTTCACCTAGATTTTGTTGAGATGATCATTGTGACCAAGTTTCATAAAGATAAGGCCAACAATGAGACCTCTAGGGACTGCACAAGGTTTTTTTAAGATTTGAAATTATGACCTTGTTTGTGACCCCAGATGATCATTGTGACCAAGTTTCAAAAAGATTAGGTTAAAATTGTGACCTCTAGTGTCTACACAAGCCAATTGTTGACGGACGGACGACAGACGAAGAGTGATCACAAAAGCTCACTCAAAGTGACAGGTGAGCTAAAAATGCGTCAATTAAACCCTAGAAGATATATTTGTCTCAGTGCTTTTTTGTCTCTGGATATGGCCCAGACATAACATATGTATCATATGTATACAGAGCAACAGATAAGGTTTTAGGCCATTGGGTATTTTACCCCCAAGTTTCAATTTTATTTGGGTTTTGACACATTTTAATTGGGTATTTAATAAAACTTATTGGGTATTTGGTCTTTTATGTACTATTTGTCACTATAACATCATTGTCTATTTGCTTTTTCTTACTCCCTCCTCTCGAAATCTATTGCGTTTTTAAGAAAATTAATTGGGTAATTACCCCAATATGTTGGATTAAAACATCCTACAGTTTCTGGCAGATGAAAATTAATGACAACAAATTGATCGAGGGCTGTATACAACATTGTTGAACTGCAAATTATGAAAAATCTCAGAGGCTTTAATTTTTGCTCAATTTTTTGTGTTGGATAAATTTCATGCTCTTGAACTTAATACTCTTGAACTTTTTTATTGAGCATTTAATCTCACAAACTACATCAGCATTACAAATTTGAAATTTCAGTCTCTCAAAACATTTCATTATAAGTGATTACAGATTGGTGATAAACCCTCGATAACTTCTCATTAACGCTTGTTGCTAATAAAACAGAAAATTAATCAAAGTAGTAGAATAAAATACTTAGAATTAAAAATTTGCCAAGGTTAAAAACAAGCCAGACAGTATTCACAATGATTAAAATGTGTAAAATGTTTTGTCTGATTTTCAAAACCAAACTGTAGCTTCGAGTTTAATTATACTGTTGTTTGTTGTCCAGGATTTAAGTATAAGCAGAATTTTGAAGACAAAAATAATCCTCACCCTTAGAAAGCAAATGTGACGGATAGAAAACAAACGTGGCAAATAGAAAACAAACGTGGCAAATAGAAAGCAAATGTGGTAAATAGAAAACAAATGTGGCGTATTTAAAACTTTAATCAATGGATATACATGTAACTAGAATTTTGATAAAATAAGCGAATTACAGGACAAGACTAGTAATGCAAATAAACATTCAAGCAATAAAAACATTATAATGGAAACATCAAAGCCACACACATGTCGTAACTTGTATGAAATCACAGTAAACAAAATTTGAGTATTCAAAGTGGATATAAAAACGGAAATTGAATAAACATCAATTTTATTTTGAAGTACAGCTAACAATATCGTCTGACAAGTTTAAATAATCCAGGGATATTATTACAAATTAAGCATGGCTCATGAATATTTATAGGCCTATTTTAGGACACAAGTTGTGACAATGTAAACCTAAGCTATTTTAATGAGCCATATGGTATATGTACCATCAATCTTAACCAATCTGACTTAAGTACCCAGCCTTAATGATGGCAAGACCTGATGACAACATATTCAAAGACGTATTCTTCAACATGTTTTCCACTGTGGCTTTTTTAAAGTTTCATAAAGACTAGGTAAAAATGTGACTTCTAGAGTATAATCAAGGTTTTTCTTTGATTTGACCTTGTGACATAGTTTTTGATTCCAGATGACCCAGTTACGAACTTGACCTAGATTTTATAGAGACAAACATTGTGACCATGTTGCATAAAGATTAGGTAAAAAAATGTGACCTCTAGAGTGTTAACAAGGTTTTTCTTCAATGAGACCTGGTGACCTAGTTTTTGACCTCAGGTGACCCAGTTGCAAACTTGACCTAGATTTCATAGAGGCACACATTGTGACCAAGTTTTATTAAGATTATGTCATAAATGTGACCTCTAGAGTGTTAACAAGGTTTTTCTTTGATTTGACCTAGTTTTTTACCCCAAATGACCCAGTTACAAACTTGGCCTAGATTTCATAGAGACAAACATTGTGAATAAGTTTCATAAAGATTAAGTGAAAACTGTGACCTCTAGAGTGTTATCAGTCAAATTATTGATGGTGGACGACGGACGGTGGACGACGGACTTCGTGCTCAGGTGAGCTTAAAATTGCTGATAAAACATAATTGTAGGAACACTTTTAGCACAGTGATTCAACTTGTGTTTGAATGTTTCTGCATCCCAAGTTATTATGATTTGACAATGTACCAGTATATCAATGTAACAATGATTAAATAAGCCTAAATTAGTCAGAATGTTTTTTATTAATTTATACACAATGTTGACAGAATAATGTGATAGTGTACATATAAATGGTAAAACAATACTTTACAGCTGAGTATATAACTATTATGCATATATACATTAATACTTCGACTAAAAAACACACAAAAATAAAACTGCACACAAGTGAATAAAATACATAAATAATTATAAAATTCATATAGTTTTAACAGGGCAAAAAGCTTTTAACTGTAGTTTAATACACAGGTGCCTGGAGGAACAAACATATTATAATTGAAGACCGGAAGAAAAATTTTAATAAATTGGTTAAAAAATGAATGTCCTTGTTTATTAACATATTTCACTTTTTAGATGTGTTTATTTTCATTTTAACTTGAATTTGTTAGGCAACTTTTATGGATAGAAAATGGAAGGGGCAACACAGACATACAATAAGGTAAAACTGGTCGTTTAAAATAAGGAAACTAAAGATAGTAAACTGAGTATTTCATAAAACATCGTATTACAGGACATTATTTATAACTCTTTACTCCATACATCAATGGGTGGCCACGATACCCTCATCCCAACATTTGTTCCAACAATCCTCGTGAGGCAAACAATCGTATTTCAGAAGTAGACTTCAACAAAAAACTTAATCAAGGGATATAACCCTTCATATTTGTCTTAAAAAGCTGCACATGAGATGTGCACAAAATCTTAAGAATCTACCTATCTTGTTTTAAAACAGGGGTTCCATTTAATCCTTGAAATGACCCCTAAAAATGCTAAAAAGCCCCATTTTGACTACGGTACCACGATTTTGACAGAAGGGTAATATTTTGTGTTGAAGTACAGATACATGTATTGAGGCTAAAATAAAACTTTATGTAAAACGAAATACAAAATTAATTTCCGTCGAGATTCAGATCTTAGCCCTGGACCCAAAATGGAGAATAGGGTTAACACAAAACAAACTGTACATACAATGTAAAAAAAATCATTTCAATACTGAATACAGCAATACATTTACATGTTTCAAATCTTCATACAAATGTTCTTTGATGAAAATCTGAACACTATAGCAACTATTGATAGTAAACAAAGAAAAACAATCTGTACACACACTCAATATAACATTACAAACAATATACAGTTCAATAGAACATCAACATGGTTGTGTGCTAACAAATAAATAAACTAAATGGGTTTTCGACACAAAAAAATGCATTTCCCACAAAGGACCACAACTCTGGCAACAAGAGCTGTCCACGAACAGCGCGCTCCACTATTCGCAGCGCCATGCTAGGATAGTACAATCATTATATATTCAAAACGAAATGCTTCATAACAGCAGCATTACCCTCTGCTGTGTAGAGGTTGGGGCTTCTAAGTCCAAAAAGGGGGATAATTCGGACAAATTATGCAGGACCATTACCTACTCATGTGTATCTTGGTCATTGAGGGTAAACAAATAAGCATTACTTAGTCCAAAAGGGGGCATAATTTCAACAAAATGCTAAATAGTTATCTTCTCCTGTGTAAGAGTTGGGGTCATGATGGTGAACAAGTATGTAAAGTATCAAAGCAATACAGTCAACTCTCGTTATCTCGAATTTTGCCGGACCGAGGAAATTACTTTGACATAACGAAATTCGAGATAGAATTTTCGGCATCAAAATTGCAAGTTTTCTACTTTCTGTTAATTTAGTTAATTTACGCCGCCATATTGTTACGTCGTAAGAACAACATATCCGTGAGAATTGCTTGATTTTATATTTATGTGCATGTTTTTCTCTTCGAGAATAATTTAATTACCCAGTATTATGTTTACAAACAATTGTTTGAGATGATATGTTTATTGATGTTTGGACGCAACTCGAATCTTTAAAACATGTTTGCGCAAATTGTTGCAAACAAATAGTTTTTCAACAATGGAAGGCGCAAAAATTACAGGTAAATTGAAGATTTCATACTGGCGATCAGACTTCGACCCGACTTCGAGATGAACAGTAGATTTTAAGTGTGAATGAGTTAATCAGGACCAAAATATAATTCGAGATAACAAAAATTCAAGCCGAATTTGAGCCGAAACTTCGAGATAGGTCTTGAGATTTCATACAGACAAAGAAGGAGAAAAATCGGGACTTGAAAAAAACTTCGACATAACGGAAAATTCGATATAAGTAAGTTCGAGATAATATGAGTTGACTGTATATCAATTCACATTGAAGATATAAGGGGTTAAAAAACCTGTACCTAAACTTTAACATTTGCATTTTAAAGTCCAAAAGGGGGCATAATTTCAACAAAATGCTTGATAGAGTTACCCACCCCTGTGTAGAGGTTGGGGTCATGATGGAGAACAAATATGCATAGCAATAGGTCAATGCACTTTGAAAATATTAGAGGTGAAAAAACCTGTTCCTAAACTTTAACATTTGCACTTAGTTGAAAAAGGGGGCATAATTTCACCAAAATGCTTAAAAGAGTTACCTACCCCTGTTTATGGGTTTGGGTCATGATGGTGAACAAGTATGCAAAGTATTAAAGCAATATGTCAATGCATTTTGAAGATATTAGAGGTTAAAAAACCTGTACCTAAACTTTAACATTTGCATTTCAAAGTCCAAAAGGGGGCATAATTTCAACAAAATGCTTGATAGAGTTACCTTCCCCTGTGTATGGGCTGGGGTCATGATGGTGAACACGTATGTAAAGCAATATGTGAATGCTCTTTGAAAATATTAGAGGTGAAAAAACCTGTACCTAAACTTTAACATTTGCACTTAGTTGAAAAAGGGGGCATAATTTCACCAAAATGCTTAATAGAGTTACCTACCCCTGTGTATCGGTTGGGGTTATGAAGGTGAACAAGCATGCAAAGTATCAAAGCAATATGTCAATGCACTATGAAGATATTAGAGATTAAAAAACCTGTACCTAAACCCTAGCATTTGCACTATTTGCACTAAGTAGAAAAAGAGGGCATAATTTCAACAAAATGCCTGATAGAGTTACCTACTCCTGCATATGGGTTGGGGTTATGATGGCCAACAAGTATGCAATATATGAAAGCAACATCTCAAAGGGCTTAGAGAATATAAGAGGTTAAAAAACCTGTACCTAAACTTTAACAAAAGTGGGACGCCGACGCTCGGGTGACTGCAATAGCTCCCCTTATTCTACGAATAGTGGAGCTAAAAATCATTTGATCTAAAATTACTGACAATATGCACATTGACAATAAGGCTTGGTACCAAGTATTCATGTGAAGTTTAATTGAAATGATTAAGAAGAACACGCCCAGACAAACTTTGTGACATCCATACAGACAGATATACAGCACCTAATCAATATGTCTCTCGATCCCACTATTCATGTATGAGGGAGACATTGACATCATTCACACATTTTTGGACCAGGATATGATTTATAAAATTTAGTGCCTCCACTTTCTGCAGTGTAATTATAGGCCTGACTTTACAAAACAGATGTTATGATATCTTGGAAGCACCAGACAATGAAGTGAAAGAAGCATCTAAAATATACTGCAAGTCACTTATTAATCTTGAATGTTTTATTTTCACAATTGCTCATTTTTACTGACTCCTAAACCTCATAAACATTGCCAAAGTCAAAATAAAGTCATCTCAAATCCAAGAATTTGTGAAAATCATAAGAAGCGTCATCAAGTAATACTGGTTTACTTACACTCACTACAGGCAAACTTGGCAGTGAAAACAAGTTTCACATATGTATGTTAAAAACACCAAAAAAAAAACAAGTTTCACACATGTTGTACAGTATTAGCTGTTGACGTTTCACTTGGTATTGTTGTCTGTGCTGTAACTGTTGTTTCCTTGTTGACAATGTGAAAAGAGTTCATTTTCCTGGATCTAAGGGCTGCAACAACCCCTACAGTCTCCAAAACCATGGAAACGGGAACAATTATTATGGGAACGAAACAAAGAAAAATGTATTTTGGCCAACCCAACCTACGCGGTGAGAATGACTTAATTGCACCAAAAATGAACAGAAACAACATGGTAGCTCCCATAAATGCACACATAATGTTAACACTATGCCACATTGGTAAAGGATATAGTGGCACTAGAATAATATTTGGTACCGTAAAAGGCATGAAAAACCATGATAGCAACATCAAGGTAATACCATACTTATACCTATAAGGAATTTGTGAACTAAAGAATACATTGTAAATGCCTTGAACCCAGCGCTTACGTTGGTATATATAGTCAACCACTGAAAATGTACTTTTCTCCCACATTTCACCTTCCACAAATCCGAACAGATGACCCTCCTTCCAAGCAGTCAATCCAAAGAAACAATCTTCAGCGATGCTTCCCTCTATTCCGAAATCGTAGGTGATCTTTCTCTCTATACCAGCGTTAGCGACGATGAAACTTCCCTTCCAGCTGAACGCAGGCTTGTGTAGGTATTTCAAACAGAATCGAATCATTCCGTAATCCATCCCGACCCGCACTAAGTCAGCTAACGTTGTCACCCAACTAACAATTTCCTCGTTAGCATATGTAATAACACCTTGTCCAAAACTATACTTTCCTTCATTGATAAAGTTAACGATTCCAATCACCGATGACTCGGTAAGCAGCGTTTCTTCATCCAGATGAACGATCCAATCATTATCTGTCAGCATATTGACGCCAGCTTCGAGACAATAATTCAGTGCTCTCGCCTTGTATTGAGTGTGGTTGGTCGTCGTGTATTGTTGTGGCACTACAATTTCACGTAACCGTGGCGACTTTGGCAAGTTCATGGCATTATCAGTAACAACTTCAATAATGTAGTTATCCAAACCTATTCTTGAACAAATATCAACATTCTTTTGAACGTTTTTCTTTACCAGGTCAGGAAAAGTTCCACGAGTAACGACCCGAAAACAAATAAAGGGGCCAAAAAGGGTCGATGTTTTCAGTTTCGGTTTCGGTGGATGAGTATTATAACAGACGATTCCTAGAAAGTTAAAGATGGCTTGAGGAATGGGAATGAAGGTGAGAAACCTAATCGCGTACAGAACAACTGTTGCAAATGTCCCATACTGAACAATAGGGTCAAAACCTTCGAGGCGATCTGGTCCCAGGCCTCCAGCTAGGAACATGAATACAATGATGATAGTTGACAGCAACAACACTGTAAGTATGTGAAGCACGTGTGGGAATGCCTCCAACATGGTTGATGATTGTATGAAGTTCCCTTTCTATGTAAACAAGTCACAATTTCTGTATAAAGTTCCCTTTCTATGTAAACAAGTCACAATTTCTGTATAAAATCCTCTACCTATGTCAACACGTCACAGCTCCTATATTTAAATGTTACCTTAGCACAGCAGTTAAATGATGTACCAGTAGTTCTGCACAGCTGATATTAACATACATGTATGTCAATTTTATCTATGTCAGCTGATCTTGAAGACAGCCTCCAGCATACAATGGGTATTGTGTTGAGGTGTTATCCAGGTATGATCAATGGTATCAAGTGGGTGTGAAACACTATACTGTAGTCTGTATACATTCAATAGGACACCTTCATCACCTTGTTAACCTTAATGGAAACAGCATGTATCTGAAATATACAAAACACCAAGTTTACATGTATGTAAAACATGACCCGCATTAAATAGACTAACATGTAATAAATATCATGTTATCCTAAATTCAGTCACTACCATATGAGTGTTTATTTTCTGTGATATCTGCCAATGACGATGACTCCTCAGAAATTTTATCTGCAGAATATTTAACATCATTTATTTTTTATTATGTTTGTTATTGTCTGACTTAATTAATAACCTTACTGACTGTACAGGATTGAATAACAATAACAATATAGTGGCCTCCGTAGCTCAATGGTTAGCGCGCTTGCCGTCTAATCTGGCGACCTGTGTTCAAAACCTGGTGGAGGCACACATACATATGCCTGCCATATTTCAGCGGAAAGCTGACTGGCAAATAAAGGCTATGCTCGACATGCTCGGCTCGGCATACAGGATACGACACACCATGTTTATCATTGTCATCAAGAGTGAATTTTTAAATTGGTTTTACGATACGTGAGACAGTCAGCGATTTTATTTTATTCATCCAGTCTATATACCTTCCGACTGATGAATCTTTTCCAAACATGTTTCTCTATTGTCAAATCTCTTTATAGTACTATACAGCTCTTACATAGTAAGAATATGCTAATCCTGGAATTAATTTGTTCTGGCCAAATTCCATCTTGAAGCCTGAAGTTATTGAAAGTCCTGCCACTTAGGATAATGTTGTATTTGTTGTTCATTTTCACTGAATAAATATCATTCTTATCTTTCTCAATAACAAACAAATATAATCCATGGTCTATAACACTATAGTGTTATTTACAGTTAAGTTCTCAGGCTAAATATATATATGTATATTTCTTAAATGAACATTTAACCCCCTCCTATGGACACACAACCCTTTCCCCCAGAATTAAAAGAAACACTGTGATTAATGCAGATTTTTCTTGCAGTTACCATGATTTTGTTAATATCCTGAAGGGGGCTTTAATAATGTTGTATTAACTTATGCTTAATCTATTTGTACATATCGAAAATATTATTATACTAATGCAGGATGAATTTCTGAAACTGGAGGGATTTATAGGATATTATGGTTTTCAATGCAATCACAAAAATGAGTGGCTTTTTCACACACCAAACAAAACTTTTTTTAATTAAATCAAAACATAAACCACATATAATAATTCTTAGTGTTCAAATAAATTTGCAACAATGTGAACATATACTAATAAAATTGCATGTCACTCACAAATCAGTATTATTTTATAAAGGAGTTGAATGAGGCATTATGATTTTGCATGCATACAACTGGGTAATAATATGTTGCAAACAGCTCTACCAGTAAGAAATAGCAATTTATTTTCACTGTTCAGGGGGTTTGGTGTATCTGTAGTGCATGTAATAATTATCACTTTGACCAATACCTGATAGCAAGCCATATAAACTAACCAGAATCTCTATTATTGTTGAACCCCTGGGATTCAAAATCCTGCAGTAAACTTCCATTTTTTTAGGAAAACTGCATGATTTTAAAGATTTTTTTTGCAGGGGAAGGGGCCTTATAATGGCTCCTTTTATATAACAAAAAAGCCATGGTTAGCCTGGAGCTCTTTCCGAATAGACTTCTTGGGTCTTTAACATACCTGAGGTACAGTACAAGAATGGTGCAGGTGAGACTACATCTTGGTTACCAATCAGATTCATCTCTGTTGGGTGTGTTCCAAAAATAACCAAGGATCAAACTAGGGACCTCTTGATCGACAGTCAAGAATTTATTAGAGCGTTATCAGTAGTGATGTACCGATTATGGAATAACATCGATTAGTGGTGTGCAGAAGTCAGCCGATTCCAATGATCGATGTCATTCATCCAAAATCGTTCAAGGAATAATTATAACAAATTGTTAAACAAGACTTTGAAGTATTATCATAAACTATTTGCCTCTATTTTTAAATAAATTCTTATATCGTGGTACTCACTGTAGTAGTGTTTATCACTTATCAATGTCATAAAAGTGATCAAGGTATTAGATTTAGACTTTTTTTATCAAACATCGGATGATAATCCCTTATTATAATATCATTAAAAAATTTCATGTGTTTTTTCATAATGACGATGGAAATTTTCATTGTCAAAATTTCTATCAAACTAAAAATCTTTAAGAATACTGTAAAATATAAACCTACATGTACAGTGTACAACAGTAAACACAAATAATTACCATCAGTTACAGCATTGATCACTACTACCATGCACGTTAATTAAATGTATAAGACACAGTATGTAGAGTATCATTTGTAGGACTAGATTCTTCCGTAATGCATATCTTTTTAGTTTATTTACTTAAACAACATGATGTAAAAATTAAGTTATAGTTAGAACATATTAAGTAAATTTTAATGATTAAAAAGTGCGAAGCGAGCGAAGCGTCGCCTTTTTAGTCATTAAAATTTAATTGATATGTTCTAACTAACTTAGAATATAACATTCTGCATTCTGATTGGTCGATAGAAATTAGCGCCAACGCATGACGTCAAGTCTGTTAAGAGAAAATTTTAATGATTAAATTTCATTTAACCGCGAAAATGCGGCGTTTTCATTGGCTCATAATGTAGGTTATATTCTAAATTTAATTAAACTTTGTAATTAAACTAAATATAATACATTTAAACTAAATTAAGTTTATTTCACGACCACCGCTAATCGATGTCTCCTCACTTCTCCCTGTATCTGAAAACTTCTCCCTATTTGCTCTGGAGGGAGAAGTCACTTCTCCCTAGAATTTAGATCTGTGCCGATCCCTGGACACTGTTTATTAACGTATGTAAAAGGGGTAAACGTGGTGTCATTCACACATATCGATCGACCGATAAACAATGTTACCGCGCTAAGCGTAAAACGCACTAGTCAAATTCTACCCTGCTTTATATAAGACCTCATAATTTTCGTATCTATTATCCGATTTTAAATATTTAAAGCTTTTAATTAAGCGAAGATATGTGTCTGTCTTTTGATATAACATTCAGCACGACACCCCAATTATTTAATCCACGGCGACGAGTAAGAATACGTTCCGCATAAAAGTAAGTTTAAAATCACCCGTTTTTTACCAAATAAAAATTCAATCAACGGTTGAAAATCATCAATTATTAATTTAATTTTCGATTGATTTTGTTGATTAAAGCTTGTTTTAAAAGCTAATACTTTAAGGATTTATAAATTGTAAAACTTCTTTTTAAAGCATTTACGAGCTGCCGACCGCCAACAAAATAAAACAGAATGGACGTATTCATAATAATGTGTGATGTAAATTATGCTGACCATTGATCATCTTTTGAGGCGTTTTTTTTCAAAAGCTAGCATCATGGTTTCAGGCCTGCCATTTCTCAGGCATTGAGCCGGTAATTACCGGCAATCTGATGCGACTACAGGCTCACCGGCTTTGAGGTCCAATTTACCGGCAATCTTGAGAACATCAAAGCATACATAGTTCTCCACAGTGTATACCGTTTTCATAAAATCGTAGCGTACATGGTTCATAGTGTATATTGACAGTCGGTAATTGGTGATAAAGCAATAAACAGGAAGCGGGTGTCATAAAATTTACCCCTCCATTGTTCCCCAAATGTGATTCAGATTTAATATACTAGATCTGTCTCACTTGAACGCTTTCATTTTCAATATATAAAACGACTTTTTGACATAGATGATTTTAAAGTCGGTCTTTTACAGACATTTTTTCTGCATTTTTATATTATTAATTTGCTTTTTAAGCTAAATTGTATATATAATCGAAAATTATGGAAATACTTGTCGATATTTGATCAGCATGAGTTAAATATTTTTGCTAATTAATTTATTAGAATTGAGGAAATATCTTTTTTTTTAAATTTGCTTATAAATTTATATGAGTCTCTGGACAAGGTTACCAAGAAATGTAGAGCTCTAATTCTCCCTTGGTATTTAGTCTAAGACCTAAATATTACAGAACAACTACTTGCATGGCTTTATCAAATTAAATGAAGTGGTTTTTGATCTTGGAGGGCCTATATAATAGGCAGTTCGCGTGCTAAGTGATTTGAATTAGGCGGTTTGCGCGCTAAGCGGCTTGAACTAGGCGGTTTGCGTGCTAAGCGGCTTGAACTAAGCAGTTCGCGCGCTAAGCGCAAAATATTGAATTTGCAGCATTGCGCGCTTTAATTCAATGTTTGCTAGAATCTCAGGCTTTTGCATGATTTTATTATGGCAGGCCTGTGGTTTGTAATTTAATGGAAGGTGTGCAGGTGCCCGTTTCACATGCTTTTCGACGTGATTCCGCATTTTAAATTATTTGCAATAATTAGTACACAAATGTCAAGCTTTCTAACACTTTCAAGACAACGAAAACACAAATAAAATACGGTAAACTTTCTCTTGAATATGCCATGTTGATTTGTAGGATAAACGTCGAAAAGTCAAGTATTTTGATTGATTTTATTTCACTGCCTGTCGTAATGACAGGTGTAATGCGCACGGACGTGCACGAACGACAGCTTAGTTAGACCAATCGTAAGTCGCATCTCCATTTGATAAACCTTCGTGCTACTACTTCAGAAACAAAAAAGACAAACAATAAACAATAAACAATAGTATACTGTAATGAAAAGTATAACATGTAAATAATAGTTATCTGCAAAATTAAATCTGGCGTTTTATTAATAGTAATTTTGTCGAAAATACAGTTGAATCCGATTTTATAATCATATCCGAGTACTACTCAACTGATGGAACAAAGCAAGCATCTGTTGACATTGTGATGAATTATTTTCATGTCTTACTAGCGAGATCAAACCAATAGAACAAAACATCCAGTAGCTATTATACCCATTTTGTGTTCAAAACTAAGATCTACAAAGAGTAAACGACCACGCCCATCACAGATTCAGAAACTGATGTAAAAATTAAATCGCCACTGATCACAGCCGACGATCAGCATTTAAATTTTAATCAACTTTACCTTACACGAGAATCTCACAATCCGTGAAGCTGTCGATACAATAGAATGAAAGGTTGTTACGTTCGACTTTCTTCAACACAGGTTAAGGCGCATTTTATAAACGACAGAGGGTCACACACAGCTCATAAAATGACCATAATTACTCATCGCATCCCAGTCATCAGCAGCATTCATAATGGTTGACATTACAACCCGTACCCATTCCGTACCGATCACGTACTGATCAGGTACGTTTTGATATTTTGTGGTTGAACTGACCTACGTTAGTATAATATTGTTTCATCTCAGTTAGATGCTATTTGATACAGAAATATATGATAAGTCTGGTCAGGACCTGTCGTTCCATAAATCGTATATAGAATCCTTGGTCTGGTTTTTTACAGAAAATAGTGTTTTCAAAAGTTAAAAACAGCTAATGAAAAAAAAGTAACGTTAGATCTATACTGTATTATAACAAAGATCATATAAAAATTCCGAGCAATCTTTGATTATAATGGAGTTCGGTAGGCCTACATGAACGAAATTCATTATTGAAGAATTTTCATGAGTATTTCATACAAAAATTCCCGACTATATTATTATAGTATTTAGCAAGTAAGCAACATATATGTACACAGTTTTATATAACAGACTTAGCCGAGCAATTACTTAAGTTTTTTATTCGTGGAATTTATAGGGGCGAGGTAAAATCCTTATTTTCTCAAAATATTGTGTAGTCAGTATCAAAATTAATATTATTTTATTTCCTAATAATCTTAAATCTTACCCCAAAGTATGAAACTCCACACGTTTAAACCTGTTTGTTTACTGTACATGAGCAATGTGCACAACATCGATCAGTTTAATGATATAGCTAATTTAAAATTAAATTTGGCATTACATGCGCAAATTTAAGCATATTCGATTTATAAATGATATGCAATCTCATTAAAATCAGACTCATATTACGCAACATTGCTTTAAAGCAGTGTAAAGAAATGGATCAAATGTTAGGGTCTGCTATTAATGAGATTGACGATGAAATGAACGAGTTTCAGGTTCCGAATTGTTAATTTTAATTGAAATATTAAACTTATATATTTAACATATTTCTAGTCATAGTGAAGTGAACTCCATTACATGTTAGTGTATTTCATCATCATACTGTAAATCTGTAGTTAGTCAAGTTCCTATGAAGAATCAGTATGCAACTAACATATCTTGATCCCGGACGAAATACCGACTTTTTAAACTAGTGAAGGAATTTATATTTAAAATACTTATTTATAGCAATTGTAGATTCTCTAATTGGTAGCCCTATAAACCTAGATGTGTTTTATATTGTGTTTGAATAATACTTATTCGCGTTCTTTAATAGTAACGTTATTGTATTTTATTATAAGCGTAAAATAGGAGAGATCACCGTATTCATATGCAAAATGCACACCGGTAATCTATTGGATGAATGAATAATAAAAACCTGCCATTGACCAATAGCTAGCTGGTGGTACTAATCCCTTTGTATACAAAATGATTTTTATCTGTTTCTAGTAATCCGACCTTGCGCTGCGAAACTTAATTTTACGGCAATGTCATTTGTTATTCGATGCCTTCGGAATGTTTCAATTCATTTAGAAGGATAATCGCTATTTCTCTATGCTTTCTGAACTACTTACCGTATTTCTTTGGAGCACGTTTATGTTGCAGGAAGCAAACATTGTTATAGTATGGAGCCATATAACTGCCACCACTTAACTTTAAGATTTCATGAAAACTTTCGTAAAAATTATGGGATATTTCATGAAAAAATATGATTAACCTGAAGACAGATAAATTATCTGAACACGAAATTCTGCTTGTTAGTGCTCTGAACTGACACCACATAAATATGATGCTCTCACGAAACTTAATAAGTTTTTCATGAAAGCATAAAAATGTTTCGCAAAAGGTAAAGAGGTTTTGGTGAAAATTATCGACTTTCGTGAAAAGTTTCGCGAAACGTAAAAATGTCTTCGTGAAAAATAATACACTTTCGTAAAAAGTGAGTTAGTTTCTTAAAACAAATAACAGGAATGTTGTGGCAGATCAAAGCAGTAACTGGCAATTTTTCACGTTAAGATATTTATCTTGCATTCATAATATTTTTCTGTTTTCATGAAATCCCTCGTTAATTTTACGAAATATTTCATGAAAATTAATATTTATGTGATGGCAGTTATATGGCTCCATATTATAGGTAGGATGAAGACAAACGGTGCTTGTATAACTCAAAATACCATAAAATAAAAATATTTATTATATAACCTTTGCACTGGGTTTGAAGTATTTTGATAATGAATTTTGACTGTAACACGATTGAAGCATGCTCTGGTGTTTGTCAAAATATAATTGTTCGCTAGACTATTTCACACAGTAAGCTGGCAGGGGAACAATTAGGCCTACATGCAGTTTCTGACCGGTGGAATTAAATCGACCTGTATGAAAATCAGTTTGTTTGTTTATTCGGTTTTTACTCCGTTTCCAAAAAAAATCCATTTACATAAGGCGGAAGCTTCACCTATATAACCAGCTTTCTTTGTTTCTGCCCAAACCCGTCACGCTAACTTACGATCCCACAAGGAACCACCAACCTCTGAACATTTGGAGGAAAATCGACATTTTTGTGAAATGAGAAGCCTTCCGACAATCACCATTCAACACGCTGGTAAATGGCTTTTCAGGACATTAAAAAATAGGGCCGCTAAAACATCTTTTGAAATACTATATAGCTACGAAACACTTCAATTGACTGGTAGATGCAGTCAATCTATTTGATACTAAGACTAAATGGGTTCAAACGGTTTACTTAGATTGTTTAGCAGTTAGTACATAGATGATAAAGACGGGTTGACTTCAAACACGTCGTAAAATTTGCCTTATACTGTTTACTGGCTTTAATAAAAGTTTTTAAACAACATAATTTTATTGGCTCGTTGTTGATTTTGTCTTGAAGCACACACTCTCAATTCGTGTCCTGTGTCATAGTTTACATCTCTGTATCATGTTGTTAATAAAACGTTTGACATTGGTTAGATGTTCGACATGTTCAATCCACTTTTATGTTAGTGTATGTTTACTAGCATAGTTATTATGGCATAAATGAACTGCATTGACCACTTGGTGGCCATTAGTATATATGTACATGTAATATAATACTACCACTCAAGACTTTAGATATGGTATTCTATCGGAATAGTTTTCATTCTTCACTTTAATTTCAAATATCGCCGCCATGCACGAATGATCCTGAGTACATTGTGCATTGCATAATTTATAATAATAATAATTAATAATAAAAATATCTTTATTTTACGTTACGAAGGTTGCGTATAAAATATGTTAAATAATCAAACAATATATACATGTACCTTGGGAAGTAACAAGCATGTACGGAGAGGTGCTCACCTGCTGTCAAGCAATGAATTTCACTCTATTAAATGTGGGTAATACGTCTCGTTCGGTCTACAGAAAACATGTGAAATTGGAACTTTTCAAAAGATTTACACGTATTTATGGGCAACACATAGTGCGTGTTTATGAAACTAACCAGACTATTATACTTTTTTATAATAACGTTCTTCAATATATATAATAAAACAGAATATGAAATAGTTGACAAATCACTAATTTATTCATAGCATCATAGTATTATAATAACATTAAACACTTCTGATAGTAAAAATATATTAATTAATGGAATATTTTCTATACACCCCCCCCCCCTAATATTTATTATAATAGTTTAAAACGGAGTAATGGAGTTTAAAAAGCGTAGGTTTCTGCATAATAACGAGCTTTCTTCTATTTATGGGCGATAATGAGTTTTCAATACTCCAAAACATATGTTTATTAGCTATTTGCATGATTTGAACTATTTGAAAGTTTATCGGCGTCATTACTATTTTATACTGACAAGCCGGTGATATAAAAAAAGAAATGTGTTTCATAAAACACCACATACAAAATAGTTTAATTCATATTAATGACAAGTCTGTTTCCTTCGTAATTTATTCAGAGAATAGGTAAATGCAAAGAATACGGGAGGTTTTCTGTATGATCTTTGGTAAATCACAAGAAATTTTAACGTTTAATTGATGCGTTTTTTGTGAACTATAGATCAAATACGACGAAAATTCTATGTTTAAATATAACAACAAATTTCCATAGACATGTATCCTATAAAACACTTGGTGTATTTGTTTTCAGCATAATTTCAATACATAGGGTGATTTTAAACGATCAAGTTGTGCCATGTAAGTCAGAAAAAAGTTGAAGTGAACTTACTGACCCTTTTCATAATTCGTGGATCCTAATTTATTATTTCCATTGTGAATATAAATTCTATTTATTTTATAAGAAAGTAAATTCATTCAATGATTGGTACATTTTTCAACAACATCCAACATAGAAATATCGGAACAGATTTAATTGCCTGAAATGTCGTAATTTGGAAATGTGTAATCTCATTGCATATAAATATAACGTTATCGACAAAATAATGAGTTTTCTTTGTTTTTCTATTGTTTATTGATAATTGTTCATATTGTCGCGTAGTGTATTTTGGTGTACAGCCTCATTCACAGTTAAGCGACAGAGAAAACCCCCAATTATTAACAATTAATAATGTTGTGTTAATTAAGTAAGTCACTGGTGAATTATTTAAGAAAATATGAATGTTAACCAGCGTCTTGTACTGTATTAATTAATTTATTAAAATCAATATATACTATTAATTTGCATCATGAGTCAACACAATGGTATAGCCACCCCCTATTCATTATGATAAAATATTAATATTATAAAATGACAACTACAGATGCAAGTTGCTATTTAAATCGATTAATCAGGTCAGTCACTTGTTTACATAACATTGCAAATTTTCTTATTAATCATTTTGTGTATAAGTATGGGGCTATATAAGTGAATAAGTGATTAGTTTTTACTGCCCTTTTCTCAAATTAGAATGTTTAAAACAATCGAAATACAGCGACATATTGTAACAAGTGTTAATCTTGGAATGGGACAAGCATCACAGTACATAATCTAGTAAATCTATCTAGTTGCACATAAAAGCTGCAATATACGTACATGTAAAATAGAAATTGTGTTACTAACTTTGTATATATATGCTATGTGTTAAAACTAACACATAACATATATGCATTTATTCATTGTGTTAATATACATTTATCTTATTATTGTACATAATATTATGCATGTCATGAACATAATTGTACTATTTCACTTTCCTTATAAATCATTGTAATGTATGTATGATATTTACATGTAATTGTTAATCACTGAAAAGTGGAAATAAAGAGTATATATACATTAAAGTGACAGAACTTATTACTAGTAACCGGACTATACATTGTTATATTTAAAAAAAATGATAAAATAAATATTTACATCGTAACTGCAAGCGAGTTGGTGGTGACACACTGAATGTTATCTCATCATCTGCCTTATAATAAATAATAATACTTAAATACTGACTTTCACGTTTCATTGCACCAGTAGATCTACCAAAACATAAATTGTATTTTTAGATCTTCGACAGTACGTAGTCCATGGAACTTTTTGTTAAAACTAACACATTGAACACTCACACACATAGCATATACCTTAAGAATTTTCACAAATCAGTCGATGTTCTGGAATTATAAACCTTTTATCAGCGATGTATACACCATACGTATGTCGTCTTGTTTACAAATGTTATATTTCTCGTCCGAGCAAATCCGTTATATAAATAACTTACCTTTGATGGTCAAAGAACAAGAACGAATCTATGAACGGAGGTTAAACTATACAAGAAAGGGTAACATGTACAACGCTATCTTCTTGTGGTGTTATTCCAACCATTCAAATGAATCTTGTGGTTATAAACTTGTTCCTTATATACTCTTAGATAAAACGCTCAACGACAATTGCGCAATCAGCAACTATATTGATAGGGAGAAGATAAGATAAGATAAGATAGAGCCCTTTGTTACACAAAGTTCGACCAGGATATATTATAGACAAATAAGGGGTTTCCTGTGAATCCCGGATATTGATCATTTTCACTGCTAATGACCCCGTGTCAGAAAGTTGTAAACCTGGCGAAAACCGATAATAAATTACCAGATATCATCGATTTATCGATAAAAAATTATATTATCGTTAAGGGTGATTATTAACACGTCATATGTTTACATTCATAAAAAAATAACATAATTATCTTGTTTGAGGGGACTCTAGCGCAAGATCTACACATGTGGGGCTTAATTTGACAATAAAGAGGCGCTAAAGGGAAAATACGTTTAGGGGAATTTCGCGATCAAGAAAATATCTGAAAATATCGGAATTGTAAACGACACTGTAACGACTGGCACTCGACCTGACAAAATGGTATCTATTATATAGATTATAGGCCACGGCTTTTTATAAAAAAAAAGTTTGATCGAGTGCCAGTAATTGTAACTTGGCAGACACGTAAATTATGTTTCAAGTAATTTAAATGAAGAATATTGTATCCAGTGCTGGTATCACACATGTTTGTACTTTCATTTAGCATCTTAGTAGAAAACTTAAGTTTTCCTAAACAAGATCATCAAAGGTTATTATTTGTTTTACATTATTTTCAAGTATTATGTTAAATGGCTTCTTTAATTCCACAGATATGGGCTATTCTTCTATCAACGGGAAATATGTCCACTAAGATGCTATGTGAATTCCAGCACAGGTGCTGACATTAACGAGTTATAATCACGAAGTTTAATCAACGTGCGTGATATGATAAACAAAAACATTATGTATATATATACACGATGGAACGGTGGTCGAATTTCGAATTAAAATATTTCAACAATATGACGGAGAGGCAATTTCGAATTTTTGTTTCACTACTTTAGGGACATACATTCTCGTTCACCAGCGTATTCTTCACCAGTGACATAGTGACCGAGTTAAATCATTTCAAGTAAATGCGTCTAACCAATCGCTACCTGGAACTAATAGCTATACATGACTGTCTAGCAATGGAGATATACGGTCAGCACAATCATTAACGACTTAGGGTATGTGGAGGTCTCAGGAGCTATCGCACTACTCGAAGCGAGCACTCTACCACTAGGATATCGAGGCGGAGTTTACCATTTTTGCAACGACATAGGTAGACATGTATTAATGCGCCTACGGAGGTGTCACTTATCCAAGGATATATTAAACGCATTATCAGCTTATAATTAAATGATGTCAACAATCAGCACCATATCCTAGCCATGCGTATAAATACAGTGTAGCAATACCACATCACTAAAGGCTACAACTCAAAGACAAACTTTGCTTCGTTTCGAAAACAATTTTTTTTTATTTCTTTATCGACTTGTATGAAATAAATCCCAGTCTAAGGGGGGGGGGGGGGGGGGGTTATATACTTCCCACGAAATAAAGACTCTTTTTCAGCAGCTGAACCGCTTTGCCCAGCACCATGTGAAATCTTCGGATTTTCCAAGGCTTCACAGACCTAGGGTGCCGGAAAAACGACTCCTATGTAGCCTAATTGTGTGTTTTCCATTCCGTATTTGCTGTGGTGCTTAGTGCACACTACAAAAAACATTGACTCTGTTCATGATTCAGATTTAGAAAATAAAATAATACATAAAATAATAGAAAATATTTTAATGCAAGGCAATATTGCCGATGCACATATAATACATGTATTAGCTTAATAATGTATACATAAAATAAACTTTCAGTCATTTGCAAGTGTAAAAATGTGCATCATAAAACTATGATCGAAACGAAATCATAATTAAAATTTTCAAATGAAGTGCACTTCATGTACATTATGTGAAGAGAAGATATATAGCATTTTCATACATGAATTTAAAAATTGCAAATCATAAATGCAGGAGTTAATACTTGAAAATTTCATTGTATCAATATAATAATAATAATAATAAAAAAAAAAAATAATAATACATTGTAATAATAATAATAACGACTTTATTTTAAAAGGCGACACAGTTGGGCAAGCCCAGTTTTCCCTGTGAGAGGGGTTCAATATACTTTTGTCATTTTGGTCATAAACTGGACACGCGATGTTTTTTTTTATAAAACATGCATGCTCGATAGTCAAAAAGTTAGTAATTTTTAAGGTCGACCTTTAACAACGACCTACTGACCTCAAAATCAACAAGGATCAACTACTTATGGTGACCATCCATCCATTTGAGTTTCACTGACTCAGAGTCTGGTAAGATAACTACATTTTCTGAAAATCGGTAAAATGCAATTACGAGAATGGTATTTGTTTTTTCTCTGTCCATAGTATGGAAACATACGTAAGGTATTTTAACAAAAACTTCGAATTTCGGAAGTAATGGCCCAACAAAATCTGTATTCGAGTAATAACCATCTCTGATACTTAACAGATACCTTCCATAAAATACGTTTTGTCGTAATTGCTTAGAACGTGTGTACTAAATATTTAACTTACAAAAATTAAAATTGGTGCGAACCAAACCTTTTTCGATGACGAATTTCAATATGTTTTATTGGTTGGACATTTTATTACTCACGTGAAAGTATTAACGGGACAATCAGCATTAATTTCTAAGAATACGAATTAAATAAATGAAGATATAATTATGTACACCCCGCACGCACACGCGAATACCGAACGCAAGCACGATTTATTGGTGCAGGAATATGCTATGTTTAATATCCCTCTTCATTCCGTATTTCTTTTAATTTGTCTGCGGAAAATTCATGTTTTTGATCCTAAACTGTATAATAATAAAGTTTTATCTTTGTTATAATGCTTGTCTGCTTACATTAATTTCAATCGCTTTAACCACGTCTTAATTGTAACTGTACAACACATTTGAACATTCAATTACTAGTACATGTACATAATAAAAGTGTTTCATATATAAATGTGGTATAATACTTTGCATCCACACGTAAGAGTTGCCTCCCTTGCTTTAAACCGTGTCGGACTCGAATACGAAATGTATACGATATATATATTTTCAATCTTAATCTTAATCTGACTGACACTAACTGATTTAGATATCTTATCGTGAGGGGATAAATGCATATTAGCGTTTATTTGTCGGACAACCTATTTCAAAGATGACATTGTACAGTACAAACTCTACAGAGCAACATCCTTTGAGAGCGGCAAATATTGATCTTTGTTCAGAGCTTGTTGTGCTACAGAGGTTAAATTTATAGTTAATATCAGCTTAGGGAAATCTTGAAGGTGTTGTTATATAGAGGTGGTTGCTCCACAGAGGACGGCTATGGAGAGGCTGTACTCTAATTTTGCTTAAAAACCGAGTATGCCCTTCTCTTCTGAAAGTAAAGATCTACTAAACTATGGACGTAGGACTATGCCAAAAATATCAATCATTGCAACATGTCCGTAGAAGGACGCAAAGGACACTGGCATTAAATCTTGAAAGTACCTCGTAAACAACATATAGTACTTGATTATCTTCGACCCGATCTTTCTCATCGACCCGAGCCCTACTTATTTTGGCTACATATACGCAAGTTCGTGATGGTTGCTATCCAAAACATATGCAAGTTTGATAGTGGCTATTAGCAACCACATGTGCATAAAACACGTGTAAAACATTTTAGTTCACTGATATACAATCAATCATGAAAAATCCCCTTTAGTGAGCAGTAACACATAAGCTTGTTATCGCGGGTTTTTGTTTTTTCCATATTTATCCAATCAGATGGATCGGGTCGATGAAAAAGTTTCCCAAATGACGTAGGCTCTTGACACAGTAAATATTTTAAGATAAAAGCTTTTTGGGGGATTTTATTTAATTTTACTATAGTTCGTCAGTAATAAAAATAGTTAAAGAGCAAACGTTTAAAAGTATGCATGTTAGGTTTTTATCTCTAAGGGGATCGACTCCACGAGAAAGCAGTTCTATTAAGGATGTTGGAGCGCTTAGGATCCCACCTTCAGAATTTGCTCAAATTTTGCCAGGAAGTAAAGAAATCTATACTGACACAAACTATGATGAAAAAGCACTAGGTCACGGAACTCGTTTTTCGGGTAATCAGCCCTAATTGAAGTATGTAGGAATTATTTTTATAATTCCATGGAAATTGGTAAATTGGTGGTGGTGTTCAAATTTGACATTTTAATTTGATGTCTGTGATCTAAATAATAAAATATTTTTCAATATAGTTTGGGTACACATTGTTATACATGATCAAGATACCAAAAATTGTATATTTAATTTTGGTCTAATATATATTGCCCTATTACCCCACCCACTTTATATTTAATGCAGCAAAATAGCACCCAGGTAAAATCCTAACAACTTTTTTCCCACCTTAAACTTTTTTTAATATTGTGTTAAATAACTCTAGTGACATAGATCTTCAAAATTATGAAATAAAAAATATATGTCACCGAGGTTTCTTTTTCGCAATTTTTGTTTTAATTTTGGTTAAATGTGGCTAAAATGCTGAGAAAATCAATGAAAACGCTTAAAATAAAATTTATTTAACATGTAAATATCGCGAAAACACATCAATACACAATAAACAAACATTACCAAACAAACCTGACTCCCAAAAAAGTCATTTGGCATAAATAGCAATATTTTTATGTTTTTACCCCACCCACCTATTTTGTAATGTAATATTTTTCTCGGAATGGAAACCGTCATTCCGATTAGTATTTTCTAATTTTATTGCATAATACTTATCAAAACTGTTCAATTTGATTAATTTTATATTATTTTGACACATTATTACACTTATAAGGCACATAACCTACTATGACAAATGACGCATGCGCATTAAACCGATCCATCATCCTTAAATAAGTTGCGGTTGTGACGCAGTGGTAAGTGCGTTGGATTTGTTTGTTTGCGTTTGGTTCCCGATCGCGGTATGTCAAAACACTCCATGAAAAATTGACAACAAATATTCTTATGTATCTGTACGTGCATTATCTTCTGATTGGCCCCTATCCACATGCCAAGTATCATGAACACAGCTTTGGTATGGAAATTCAACTTGTATATTGGTAGTAAGCACTTGGAACAAACCGCTGAAGTTACAAAGTAGGGGCATAGCTGCTTAATATTTAAAAATTGGCGCAATCTTTATGTTACAAATAATCACTTGATAACCACCGGTGCACTTGATGACTGGAGGTAACAACGACGTATTTACTGCTTTCAAAAAGAATCACGCTAATTGTCATATAACAACTTTCAATACATATAGACACATGCTGTCCACCAGTCAATATACCGTACACTTTTGTTTTCCAACAATCCAGAACACCTAAAAAAGTGCAACTAAAACTATAACATGCAGTTATAATCTTCCGATATTTCAAATTATTATCTTGATATAGTTTATCAATTCATACATGGATTGCAAATACAGATTCTATATTCATCACAACTCTCAATCTCAATAGTCTTTTTGCTGAATTATTCACGTTTGATACTTTATTACTTATATTATTCATGCGTCTATTGAGTGCAAATAATTGCAACCGAGAAACCTGAACTGGCAGAATATCACTACTCCATAAAACATGACACAATACAAAGTTCCTTCAACAATTTGCCAGATGGCGTAATTTTTGGTATTCACACTACTACATGTAGCATAATTTGTTTCGGAGTAGCTCCAGTCTGGTTGCCAAGACTTCCGGTAGTGCTATAAACATTTTAATGGGTCTGAAAAATGTACACATGGAACAGAGAGCATAATTGATTTTATACAATTCTGATATTTTTATTAATGACACAAGTGTCAATTTCTTTCTAGGCCAGTGCCCTATTTTTCTTTCCAAGCCTGCAACCACCATATCTTTTTGGGACAAGTGTCAATCTCTTAACAGGCGAGTGCCCACGGGTATTTCAGTTCTAGACCAGTGCACATTTGTTTCATTACCCGTCCAAATTTCATTTCGGGGCCAGTGCCCACTTTTGCAAGGCCAGTGCCTATTTCATTTCGTGGCAAGTGCCCACTTTTTCAAGGCCAGTGCCCATTTCATTTCGAGACAAATTGCCAGTAGTCTTTCCTGGTCAGTGACCATTTCTTATCGGATAAGTTCTCAATTCATAATGTGCAAGCATCAGTTTCCGACTGGGTAATCACCCCTTTTTATATCATACAAATATCAAATTCAGTCTGGGCAATCTCCCAATTCTGACTAGACAATCGTCTATTTCATACTGGCCAATAGCCTATTTGTTCCCCGGCAACTACTTAATTCTATTTGGATAAACGTCTATTTCTAATTGTCTTACCAGACAAGTTCAATTTCATACCCGGGCCAAGAACCTATTTTTTCACAGGCAACTACCTAATCATCTATTTCTTACCGATCAAGCGCCTATTTTTCCAGGCAATCGCATAAATATGTCTGGACAAGAGTCTATTTCTTACTGGACAAGTACCTATTTCTTACCGACCAAGAGTCAATTTTACCAGACAAACACATAAATCTCTCTGTCAAGCGTCTATTTCTTACCGGTCCAAGTACCAATCTATTCTTGTTATACTTGGCAACAGCTTAATTCTATTTTGAACAAGCGTCTTTTTCTAACCCGATAAGTATTAAATTCTTACCGTACTAGAACTCTATTTTACAAGGCAACTGACATATTCTATCTTGCCAAAGCATCTATTCTACTGGATTAAAATATTAATGATTATAAAGACTTTATTTTACCAAGAAACTCATTTGACAAAATACACCAATCTTCCGTAAGTTCATCAACAGTGGACAATGAACTACAACATTAAATATGCATAAAATATATTAACCGGACAAGAGCCTATTTCTACCAGGCAACCGCCTAATTCTAGCTTGACTAACGTCTATTTCTTACCGGACAATTACCAATTTAACCGGACAAGAGTCCATATTACCAGGCAACCGCCTAATTCTATCTGGACAAACGTCTATTTCTTACCGAACAATTAACACTCTTAACCGGACAAGAGTCCATATTACCAGGCAACCGCCTAATTCTTTCTTGACAAACGTATATTTCTTACCGGACAATTACCAATCTTAACCGGACAAGAGTCCATATTACCAGGCAACCGCCTAATTCTATCTTGACACATGTATATTTCTTACCGGACAATTACCAATCTTAACCGGACAAAGGTCCATATTACCAGGCAACCACCTATTTCTATCAAGGCTACCTTCTAATACCAGTTTCTAACACGAAGAGATCCCATTTTTTCAGGCAATCGCTTACCTCTTTATGATAAACGTCTATTTCTTACCAGACAAGTACCTCTTTCTTACCGAGCGATGGCAATTTTTTACCCCGGCAACCGCCTATTTCTATCTAGACTAGCGTTTATTTCTTACCGACTAAGTAGCATTTTCTTGCCGGACATGAGTCCGTTTTCACCGATCAATCGTCCTGATCTATCTGGACAAGCGTCTATTTCTTCAAAAATCAAGTACAAATTTCTTACCGGGCAATCGGGCAATTGCCCACATTATACCCAACAAACACCCAATTCTATCCTGACAAACGTCAACATCCTTTCGTCCAGGTGCCGATTTCTGTATTGCAATAGCTTTATTCCCCATAAATTAAGGCAATTGCATTTACCATGATTTTCTGAAAATACATTATTACAATCATAAGTTTCGCATAATGACGAAAGTCAATTCAAGCCATATAGTACATATGTATGTAGATCTACACTTGGCTTTTAAAGCCATTATTTCAAATGTGAAATTAAGATTGTCACTACGTGATAATTCTAATGTATAAAGTTACCTTCGTACACTGATGTCAATCGTATGATAAAACAAGTTTTAACATAGTATCTTCAATTTACTTAGTAGCATTCCCTGTGTACCATACTCAGTTTTGTCATCTAGGACCTAACAATATTCAACTTAACTTATCCGTAGATTAAATAAATTATTTTTTAATCTAAACCCCATTTCCGGTAGCAGTTTTTCAGTAAAATACTTGCAGATACAAGAAATATAATTATACTATTGGCTTTATTATGCAAATCACTTGCCATCACCTGCATTCGATATCGGGTTTTGTGTATATAGTACTGCACCGATTTTGCAATAAAATTGTTAAGAACGTAAAGTCACAACACTGCGACCTGCTATGCTACTGTTATTCTACACAACAAATTCGCTATATACATATCATATACTGTACACATTGACCATTGTCAAATTAATATTTTACCAAAATAATTAAACCCGTGATGACTCGACAAACTGTACTTACGACCTCCAAAATGGAACACACCTTTGCACTTTTAGTTTACTTTCAATAAACTGTTGATAAAAACAACACAGTTGACAGTCTTCAATTAATATCAAAGTAATTTGAATATGAGCTTCAAACTTTACAACTGCGAACCATGCAGTCAGCCTCAAATGTGTCCACTTTTGGGCAATATGAGTACTTTACCCTAACCATGTGTTTATTTACATGTACATGCAACATCCGTATACTCCGTTAGCGACTAGGCTGGACCCCCATAAACCTTAAATATCTTAAAAAGTACAATGCCAATTAGAATAAAAATTGGTATGTCTTCATAAATCAACCTTACCAACTCTCATAAATTAAAACAGAATTTTTGGTCCACAGAAAAGTGTACTTTGCATTTACTTCCAATGTAAAAGTTTAAGTCTAAAACAGGGTAAATACGTATGGGTGATTGAAGTGACTGGAACAGCAAATGTAAGCAAATTGGTCAATAAAACTATACATTAAGTAACTTACCAGTGAAGATTGCAAATATAAATTGAGGCCCATACATCAAAGTGCATGTGTTTTATGTTTAAGCTCATCTCAAGACTCAACTTTTTGTTTATACAAATGATCATTACAATCAGAAGGTGGGCCTCAACTATATACACATTGATGACCAGTCAAATGTAGGTCAAACTTATCCGTATATGTCCCGTTATAGTTATTACAAATACGATAGCATTAGTCTAACTACCTGGTCGTAATGGCTTATTTTACTCCCTGTCCATTTGTTGTTTAAAATACAAAATTTAATACATATTAGACACAATAGAGAAAAAAATTAATGAGTTCGTAAAAAATCTGAAATTTAAACACAGAATTGGTAAAGGTAATTCACTGTACCAAACCAAATTTCAATCAAAGTGCTTAATTACTTTAAAAAATATTTAAGGTTTATGGGGTCCAGCCTAGTCGCTAACGAACTATACCCCTAAATCATTTACTCTGATCACAAATTAGCTTACTATTCTCAGTATAAACACAATATTAAGATGGTACTCTGATTTACATTCGATCACCATTCAATAATAAACGAACGTGACAGGTCCATGAAAAACTAAAATGCTTCTTCTTGGTGAAATTATCATGGATCTACACTACAATGATTCTTTGTTCATGAACCGTTTAAACGCTGTACATTCCTGTGATAAAATATAACACATTTTAACCGCTATCCCTAGTAAATATATCAATGGATTAACTACGCATTACACAACTAATATATACACATTGTTCAGTTAAGGTATTTACTGTATATTCAAACATTTATGGTTTACCAGGCGTGTAGCCAGACATACTCTTGTTCTCACACAAATCTGAATAATAAAACCTATATTTGTCTGTGCGTCAAAAAACACGCATTATAGCTCGCACTGTAAAATACAATTCAACGTGTAATGGGCAACAAGTTGCTTATTATTATTCTTGTCAGTTTCTTTTTAAACATGTTATTTAAAGTAGAAATACCATACTTCGTCTGCATAACAATATTTGTTAGCCAGTGATTAATAACAGCCCTTTTACAATTATGTCTATGATTCCCATTGCAATTACAGGTGTAATACATTGTCTCCTCTGCTCTAGATAGGTCTTATCCCAACCTCCTGAATAGAGGTTGACACTAACATTCCTCCTAAACCAAACAATGACTTCTTCAGAATCGTCGTTTTGGGCAATCGTATGCCTAATATGTTTCCTTTCCATTCATATTTGGTATTAACAGACATTGTCTATAGGCTAAACAAAAACTTCTTTATTCGACGTATCTCACACAAAGAACGTTGTAAAGTCAACACACTAAATTTACGACCAGCGCGGTTTATATCCCAAATGGCAATTTCACACTTTACCCGTCAAATGCTTGAATTGTTATCTATACCTATACCGTATCTCTGATACTACCATAACAATGGAAATTAATTTCCCTCTAGTTCGTAAACTCAAACTAGGGAAATTATATTTCTTGATGAACAGACTGAGGGGCGGACGGCAAACCTACAATCTCATTTAAACCAAATCCATATAATGCTTCACTACTTTACACTGATATATAAGATCTGATTGTACTCCATACGGGGTCATGTCCAAGTGACCTTTCAATCATCCAATCAAAATTTTACTTTCACAAATCTGAAAGTGTTCAGGTGGCTAGATTTGCTCAAGCTTTTATGTTTGAATTGATATCTTATTTTGCATAGTAATTGAATATCACTGGTGACAATTATTCTCTTGCAATTTTCTGTAACTTTTAGCTATTTCTAAATTTCTACTGAACAAGGGATTTAGCTCAAGTAAGATCATTGTTTCTTTGGATGAGTTGTCTCCTTTGCATATTCCAGCCATCACAATGTAATTGCACGTACTAGTTTAACTGTAACATAATGTCTTTTTATTTTTTACGCGTTTAACACTTGTAACACACCCATTTCGTAAATAATTGTTTGCTCTGACAGCGCCACCCTGTAATAGTCGGATGTTTGATGCAGATGTATTTTGGTCTTAGCAAAATCAATCACTGCAAGTCTAACTAGTGGCTACAAACTGACTGACTCACTGGGTGGGAGAGGTCATTTAAACATGACATGCTACAGAGAGTAGTCAGCTCCTAACAGCGTAGCTAAATGTTAGGGTCTGCTTTTAATGAGATTGGCAAACCTATAGTCTCACCCGGTTGAAAACCGGTAGAGGACTAGTATTTTAAGGCAATTAAATGAAGGGAAATGATTCAACAATGTAACCAAACAGAGTTATAAAGTTATTGGACAATGAACTTCTAGATGTTATCTATTTATATTGAACGTTTCAAGTCAATACCTTAAACACGCACGGTATAACCCGACGAATACGCCACCGAGTGACCGGGTAAAAAACGATTGAAACTGCGCAAAATGGCAATTATATTAAATGTTTCCTCAGCCGTAGACGACAACCATATTTTTCACAACGGATATGAATAAGATGCAATTGCTCCGCGTTAAACACCCAAAGCTCGTGTTCCTCGTTCGCAAAATGAAATACATGTCAGGGCCGTACCCAGAGATAAAAAGCAAAGAGGCAAATATTTTCAATGGTCTATTTGAGGCAGTATTAATTCCCCGCCATGGAGTAGGATTGGATTATTGGAATGGTCTTCATTATTCCTTCCGTGTGTCCGTCCGCCCGCAACGAAATCGTGTCAGCTCCATGACCTGTTTTAAAATGCCTGTGCCGAATTCCATGAAACTTTTAGCAAATGTGTAACTAACAAATACGACGTGCAGAACCCACATTCCAACCGTGTCGGCTCAAGGTCAATGTTCAAGGTCAAAGTTTTGAATCTTTCAGCAAATCACTCATAGCAAATGTTTAACTAATAAAGACGACGTGCAGAACCAACATTACATTTCTGTCTGTTATGTACTTTTTAACGCTTGGGTCAAATTGCACGGAACTAAATGTAGCAAATGTGTAACTAATGAAAGTGATGTGCAGAATCCATATTTCTACCGTGTATTGTCAAGGTTTACAGTTCAAGGTCAAATGTTTTAGTTTAATGTGTGTCCTCCCTATAACTTGTTAATGCCTGGGCCGAATTGCACAAACATAACAAATTTGTGGCACATAAAGGCAACATATAGAAGCAAGTTCCAACCAACCTGGGTTGCATAAATCAAGGTCACAATTTACTATACATTAATGCGGCGGGTATTATACCTTCTTCTGGACTGCCTTGTTCTTTCAAAAACATGATCAGTTCGGTAACTTCTCAAATTTTCAGCCTGGCTACGGACCTGCATGCGCGGGAATTTAGAAAGGCTAAAGTTATTAAAACAAGACAAATTTGTGATGCAATGCATCAAAGTAGCCGCAATTTTGTGGTTTACATGGCATGAATACTGTTATATCAAGCAACGGTGTTATAAATTATTCTAAACGTCTGAAATCTCTAACGTTTCATTCAGATAGAATGAAATTGAGCGGGAAATATTCCAATATACACAGGTATTTGACATTATAAACTGGGAGTCACTGAAAAGTTACCACTTATATATATCTCTGTATTTTGTATACAATATGACCTATCGGTACAAAAGTTTTCTAGTGTGTGCATCTGAATATTGTTAAAGTTGTGACTTCTCAGTAAGGTCAAAACATAGTTGTGTTCGGCTTTTAACACAGTGTAACGTGAATTTTAAATATAAGAGTCAATTGATAGGATGGTACCTAACTTTTCATTGAGTATAAGTAACGGTATTGTATAACAGATCTAGATCTTTTAATTTCTACTTATTGTTTAACAGCAATTTCGTTTACAAATGCATTTCTATATGGACGAGCAAAACGTTCTTATATACACATGCTGCACGATATGAAGTAAAAACACGTAAATACATGTAGCATGCAACCCTCGCATATATACAATAACAAGCACATTATAAATCACTGAAACATCATTATGTGACCATTCTAAATAGCTTACTGGTATTGGAAACTAGTCATCATTCCTTTGACCAATTGGATGTGCAGTGTTGCAATGTCACCAGATTATTAACATAATTCAAAATAAATTTGAAGTACTTGATAGTTCCACATATTTATTGGATTAAAGTAAATGTAGAATACAATGAATCGGTAAAACCGAATTATGCTTCCCGAAGCAAGTGTTTGTCCCAAAATTGGAAATAACTTATTACAGATACAGGTAAAAAAAGAAAATAATGTAGAATTTTGGTTCTTTGACACCGCACTTCCTCTACCGTTATGTTGAGTTTCAATCAAATGCCATCAATACTGTTCAAGTGAGGGACCTGCCAAGCATTAATTTGTATGAAAAAGGGAGATAATTAAAAAACAATAAAGGTGCACTTCTCCTGAATGAGATTAATTCACCTATAAAGTTTCAAATCAATACCTCCCATAATGAAGGAGTTATGACCTGGACAAGAAGTAAGTATAAATAGTACAAAAGGCCATAACTTCAAAAATTTACAATAAAGAGTTATGTTTCTTGTGCACCGCACTTCCTCTCAATGAGATCTATTCACATATGAAGTTTCAAATTGATATCTCTAATACTGTATGAGTTCTGGCCCAGAGAAGAATTAAGTATAAAAAAATTACAAAGGGAAATAACTCAAAAATATATATTGTAGGGTTATGGTTCTTTCACACTGCACTTCCTATCAATGAGGTCTATTCACCTATGAAGTTTCAAATTGATATCTCTAATACTAATTAAGTTATGGCCCGGACAAGAATGAAGTATGAAAAAAATAGAAAGGGGAGTAACTAAAAAAATGTGCAATCAAGAGTTATGGTTCTTGTGCACTGCACTTCCCCTCAATGAGGTCTAGTCACCGATAAAGTTTCAAATTGATATCTCTAATACTGTTTAAGTTATGGCCCGGACAAGAATGAAGTATGAAAAATTACAAAGGGGAATAACTAAAACATATGCAATCAAGAGTTATGGTTCTTGTGCACTGCACTTCCCCTCAATGAGGTCTATTCACCTAAGAAGTTTCAAATTGATATCTCTAATACTCTTCAAGTTATGGCCCGGACAAAAGTGTGACGGATGGACAGACGGGCGGACAAAGCGGCGACTATATGCTCACCCTTCGGGGAGCATAAAAAATACACAATTAGGCCCTCCTGCATTTTAAATGCGGACTTGGGATTCGATGACGGTGCAGTTACATTGTACCTATGGTTTTTCTACTTCACTCTCAGTCTCTGGGAGCTGAAAATATTGGCTGTCATTTTGAGGTATTTCAGCTCTACAGAGGTTAAATTTATAGCTATGCTCATTCAGGTTATTGTAAAAAGGTAAACAACAAATTAGGTCCTTTGGCAATCACTTATTAAATATGTTAAAAGCTAAACATGCATTTCTAAATTATTTAGCTCTCAATAAAGCAATTAAAAATTTTAAAAGGTACAACTTTAGGTCTATTTTCATTTTAATATTTTTTTCGAACTGACAAATATTCATTCATACTGACAAATATTCATTCGGACTGACAACATTTTGACCGTCGTGTGGATAAGGAAAATTATTTGCTGAACTGTCGTGCGGATAAGGAAAATAATCAGCACAACCGACGTGCGGATAAGAAAATTAATCAGTATAATCATCGTGCAAATAAGGAAAATAATTTACGAGACTGTCGTGCGGATAAGGAAAACAATTCAATTATTGGCACAACTGTCTTGCGCATCAGGAAAATAATTGGCATGACCATCATGGGCATAAGGAAAATAATTGGTACGACTGTCGTGCGGCGGATAATGAAAATAATTGGCACGAGCATCATGCGCATATTAAAGGAAAATAATTGGTACGACTGTCGTTCGGATAACCAAAGTAATCGGGACGACCGTCAGACGCATAAGGAAAATAATAATTGGCATGAATGTCAATCATGTGGGTAAGAAAAAAAATTGGCCCGACCATCATGCAGATAAGGAAGATAATCGACAACATACTGTTTAAAAGGATTTCACGAGCATATGATTAACGATGCTCATCCAAGACTGCCCAGCTCGACTGAATCAATCTAATGTCATAAGTCTGTGATATTTATTCATTTTGGTTACTGAACTTTTATAAGATTTCAGATTTTATCATTTATTTAACAGTTTTCAATAGTGTTAAATTCGTACAGTTACAGTGTAGCACACGATACCTCGTACTGATGTAAACAATTGGCGTGCAAAACGAAATAGCAATGCACAATAGATGCATAACATTGTTCAAAAGTTGTTTACATTTTTTAACATTTTGGGTCGAATCGGTACGAGTACGACAGTGACTTACTTCAAGGTCTGTATCGGATGTTGATGAAATTGCATATCTATGTTCGTTATGAGTATTAAAGAAGATTTTCCTTGTTCAACAAGTACTCGCGTCTTGTATTCACTTATTCCCGGCTATTTTTGATAAGTAAAGTTTTATCAAAACAATATATATACTTCCGCCGTCATGTTTAAAACGCGGCCAAACTGCGGGCACGTGCGGCCAAATCAAGCAACTTTAAAATCATCAAGATATTGTTCATAATATATGAAAACTACTTATCTAATCACAATAAACAGCACAATATCACAATAATTGCTAAAATACTGATATGTTATCGTTAAACTTTTGGAAGCAAGTACCCGGGCCAACCCATTCTGTAGTCTGGTTCCCTGTCGTTCTATATTTGTTTAGTAGTGATAGGGGAGGTAATCCAGACTACCCATTCTGTGACCGCAGATTCGGTAGTTTGACCGCGTTTTAAACAAGTCTATTTATAGTACAGAATTTATGAATAGACTAATTCCGGCGACTCAACATTTTTTTTATCAAATTAATGCTTAAATTTCAGCAATTTCTTTTCTTTTCATTATCTATAATTGATAAAAAAAGAAAATTTATATGAAACTCTATATTATTGTTTTCATGCGAAATCATCAGCATCATTGGTTAACGAATACAACTATCGATAAAATTAGCGATCAGTTCAGTAGTAGAAAAAAATAGACACCTCAGCTAGTCTACGCAAAAAGGGATCAGCAATTAAATTATTAATACGGAAACATTTTTTATTTTAATTACGAACATTATCCAACCAAAAAATGTCATTGATGGTGTGATCAATGAGAATTTAAATATGTTTGTATAGGTATCAATTAATAGCTTCAATATCCACGCAAACAAATTTATTCATTTTAATAACTATCAGTAACTTGTCCTTTCACGTCCAGGGGAGAAATTTGGTTGGTATTCCATAAGATAGCCGCCTCAAGGGCGGCTATCAATAAAATTCACCCAGTAATTTAAAAGTTTCGTATCGCCTGGAATAGTCTATATAATTCGTTACTATAAATAGACACTTATTCTGGTAGCTGGTCCATTTATTACTGATAACGAGTATATCGGGAACCAAGGGAAGCGACTACTAAACAACGGTTACTTACGGTGTTATCCGGTATCAATAGAAAATCCCGTATTGACAGTTAATCAGGCTGTTTATTGCCTTGTAAACAGTACATTAATTTTATGTTGAATAATTGAAACATGCCTGGGACGGGGGTTAACTAATTTTAGATAGTGCGAATGCATGGAATGGGTATGTGCAGAAAATGTCTTATTTCACCGATGACTATAAGATTTATATTTTTACTAGCCCCTGTGTTAAAATGGTCACATGATAATGTTTCTGTGCTATTATGCGCTTTTATGCGAGGGCTGCACGCTACATGTAGTTACGTTTAATTGCTTCATATCGTGCTGCATCTGTATATTAGAACGTTTTGTGCTTCAATATAGAAATGCACATGTAGACGAAATTGTTGCTAAACAATAACTATATATTAATAGATTTAGATCTATTACACACTACATATACATGTATACTAAGCGTCAATGAAAAGTTATCATCATGTCATTTGACTCTTATATTTTAAAATCCACGTTACACTAGTGCTGTGTTAAAACACGACTATGTTTTGACCCTTCTGTGTAATCGCAGCTATCTGGTTTAACAATATTCAAATGAACACACTAGAAACCTTTTGTAACTATTGATGTTGGTTATCTTTTTCAGGCTACTAGGTCAATGACTGCCATGGGACCATACATGTTTTACAAACATCTGTTGTTTTTAGGAAGTTGGTCATCAGCAGTAGATGACACATTTTGATTTTGTGTCCACTAACAGAAATTTATTGTGACAAGTGCCTGCAAATACTTATATTACTCAAATTGTTTTTATGTCAAGAACACTGTGGCAGTCACGACCCATGTGTGTTTGGAAATAGTACATCACATATAAATGCCAAACCAATATCAATTGATATTGATTACAATACTGTATTAGAGATTTCAGTTGCTTAGAATAATTTATAACAGCGTTATATAGATTATACTTTATATAACAGTAGTCATGCCATGCAAACCACACAATTGCGGCTACTTTGAAGCATTGCATCAAAAATTTGTCTTGTAACCTCGGTGGTATTCAAGCCCGCGTAATATGGAGGGAACCTCAATAAGGTATGTTTGTGTTTACTTGCTACTGCGTCCTTCCGATATGATGACTATGGAAGCCCTGGAGGGCACTTTTGACTTAGGTGTTGTGACTTGTGACTTATGACTTAGAACTTAGAACTTGGGACTTATGACTTGTGACTTATGACTTGTGACTTACATTCTATAAATAAATCTGCGCGCACTTCCTTGGACAGCGTGGATGGTGAAGGATGCTGTCTGAATCGGAATTACCTGATAATAGTCAGGATTAATTTCAATCAAAATTCAATCCATTTTATTTCGGCTCGATCATGCACGGGTTTTATTGTATTACTTTATTATTATTACTCATGAGAGTAGTTTTTATCGTCACTACACACCAGGCCAATCGACCGTTACAATTTATACTGCTCATCCAATGTAGACTATTGTGACGTATACAGGCACCTTTTATAAGCGCTTGTAACCGGGTGTTCGGCCTCATTCTGCTAACAAACGCTTCAGCTAAACTTACGAGTTAGATGTTTCACAACTGTGCACACCTTGGACGGCGAGATTTCGAGGTCAAATGAATGTGGGACGGCGAATTTGAACACAAATATTGCTGTGAGACATTGAAGATGGTAGAAAAGATAAGTAATGTGTTTATTGTTTTTGTAGTCATTGCATGACACGTGGAACAGGTCATATATTCAAAAGGTATCAAAGAAACGAAGAAATGTGACAAGTAATTAATTTGAATTCATGCAGCACGCTTTTTTACTTGACGCACAGTTTTGTGCCTTACGTAATGAGTTCAATTCATATTGCTTTGGTAAATATCGAACATTCATGATAGTTTTGTCAAGAGTCTGTAAGGAATATGTTCATGTAATGATAGCTGTGGCACGAGCCTGTTCATAGCACAAGATAGCACAAGTTTTGGCATATCTATATAAACACATATGAGTTGGGTTTTAGTTTGAACCTGTCGTGTCGCACGGTGGTTGTGTATGTTCTGTTTGTTATTTCAACACTTCTGCATTGACAAGTGATGTATATTGATTTTAATAAATTATTGGAGTTAATCGTGAAGCGGACCATGCACTTACATTAGTACTCTTGGTTTGTCGCCTAAGCGCCACGTGGTAAAAAGTTACTGGTACCATTTTTATTTTGTCTTCAGTACAACAGTACAGCTTAGTGCGTTTGTCTCGGAAAGGAAATGTTTTATTGTTTTGGGCAATATGGCTGATTTATAGCTAAGAACGTTTAACTTTGAACATCCGTACATTGTCTTCATTTTAACTTATCGGAACCTGCTTATGCTATGGTAGCGAAAACACACGACGATTAATTAGCGACAGGTCAAATGCTGTCGGCTATACTTCTTATAACACAGGGTAAAGCCACGTGGTGAAATTTTATTTTGTTTTACTACTTGGTGGCTTATACATGTAGTTAGCGACTCGGGCGAATATCTGGTGTACTGGTATGATTTTGTATTACCCGGCAGGTGAATTAATTAGCAGACTTGATTAACAATTGTAAACTTTGACTGATCATTTACTTTTGTAGTTTGCCACTGTGACGTTTGACTGATTCGACACTTGGTTTGTAAAGATAAAAATTGTTTTGGTTACATTGTATTATGTTTATACTGATACGCTCTAGGGTAGTAGAGTACGCTTGTTGTACCACGGAATTCACGTGCATTTCTGGCGTACTTTAGAATGGATTTAATATCGGCGAATGTGTCATTATGTTTAGTGTTTAACAGCGGCCGGTGTTTTTATAAATCACCTACAGTTGAGCACGAGATTGTAACTAGTACTTTGTTATGCCAATCAACGGCACGACTTTCTTCTAACTTTTTAGTAGTGGATGACTGACCACTGTTTTTTCAAATCTAGGCTATAAGGTTAACAATTAGGATAGTCCGGCGAGTTTGATATGCTCCTCGAACTTTCATTAGCATAATTTAACAGTTGTTTATGCTGTTTATATCTATAGTGTCGTTGGTATGTTTTCATGGGCTGGAAGTGTCAGAGAACGCTTAGGTGCGATGCAAACACAAATCTAGGTGACCGATACTGCTAGTTTGCTCGCGGAAATTTATATATTCAACGCAATAACCTTACGGTTTGTGTGTGCATAGGGGCCGGGATCATGTCAATTTATCCCAGCTGTAGCAAGATTCAAAACTTACTCGTGGTACAGTAAGCATTTTAAGTAGGTTTATCCACGGTGTTCAATTAACACATACTTGCATTATACTACCAGTGGTCTATATTGAAATAGAATCTAGGATCATGTGGTCCTGGGCAGACTACACTATTAGGGTCTTTAAGAGAAGGAATTGTGTATATTTTGTATAATTATCACGATTAGTTAAAATTATCAAGTGAAGACACTGTTTATTACACTTCTATATGTTTTATTGTAGTTGTAATATGATTAAAGAGAAACTGGTATGCTGCAGGAGCTAGGAAAAGGATTGACGTCAACGGAAGGCTTTGGTTCTAATTCCACTTCTTTAAAAGGGCATCCGATCAAAACTGCAGTTTAGGTTAAGTATAATTAATACATACATAGTTTAATTTGTGTTTGTCATATTTGTTTAGCATCAGTCTATTACTGCGAAGATGTCAAAGTTACGAGTGCACATGTGACGTTTAGTAATTTTACGGTAATGCTGTTGGTTCGGTATGCAATTTTACATCAGAAGAACGTATGGTGCGGGGAGTTCGGCGAGATCCTCGCCCTCTATGAACATAATTAAACAGCGGTTATCTGGCTACAGTGTATATCTATAACCCGAATGTATGCTTTCATAGGTGAATATCACATTGGCGCTCGATGTGTGGTACAAAAACAGAGCGCAAGGGCCGATTTTGCGCGATTTGCTTGAAAAATTGATATAGTCGGCACAGGGCCTTGTATCGGATTCTTGCTGGGGTTTGGGTCGGGTCATTATCTCCGCACTATATGTGATATGATAGATTCATTGTGTTTTGAGGTCATTAAGTGCACTAAGTTTTTTTATGTGGACTAACGTATCCTGTCGGCGGTCACATTAGTTTACTATACATTCAAGTTTATGTTTTAATGGCAACTGCATATATGCATATGGCGACATAAAGGAATTCCAACCAGACACTGTTGATATGAAAACAAACGACATATCCCGAATAAGATAATCACAAGACCATGGTAATGGTTTATTGGACGTATTTCGAAATGGCATCATTCTTTTGGACGCTAGCAAATTCTGGATGGTAAATTCAGGGTATAAAATGTAATTACAGGTATTGGCAGTTCCAAAATTGAAATACGACAGTATTTATATCGCTAGGCATTATTATAACTAATGTATACAATTTAGTTTCAGGTACTTTGGTTGTGGTTATTTATACATGCGATATGTATATTAGTTTATTGTTAACATCTGAGACGATTGAAACAGGAAACTAAATACTACGTGTTAGGGAAAAAGAAAACGATCTTTTAAAATACCATGATGAGTTCATTCAGAGCATAAATATTCCCCTGTTAGGTACTTGACCGGTAATGATACATTATATAATATTTTCGGTATTGCTTTGTTGACGTACAATCGAGAGGGAAAGGCTTAGTATGAATAAAATTGTAATTTCGAAATTTTTGACAGCTGGTATTTAGTCTTTCAATTTTTCACTTGGATTCAATCCCTTACTTCGTTGGACAGAGGGTAATATTCAGAAACATACGAGATTTAAAGCTGTGCCCAACTTCCGGTCTTATTAAGGGTCCCACATACTACACTCAGGGAAAACGAGGTGATCTTTATCGAATATTTCTTAAACCATGTTTGAAATGATGTGAATGTTTTATCAAACGTATACATTTTAAAAATGATGCATGAAGCATCGAATATTTGTCTGGGGCCTTTTCCGGAGTCATGTTTCATTTGAATTGAGATACTTGAGATAATTTCATGGTGGTAGAGGAATGTTATAACAAAGCTATTGAAAAGAAGATAATTAATCAATTTGGGCCTAAACATATTCAAAATTAAAACAATTACATTTTAACAGTAGATATAGATATTACAACGACTGGATTCCACAGGGCCGACGGGTGCTACAATTCAAGACCGACTTAGATAGCTCTAGAGAATTATTGTCGAAAATAGTATAGGAATATTGGGGAAATAAAATCATTATTTTATTTTGTGGCGGAAAATTCTTCAATTTAGGAGCGATCGGGGTGTACATGGGTCTAATCAATGTGGATAGAATAACTTTTATACATTGACTACATTGCATGCTTATAATCGCTTTATTCCACAGTGAAAAATGTGGGGTGAACAGCGAGTAATAAGCTTCTAAAACTAATCTACGGGCTTGGGTTAAATAAGCATTAAAGAACTGGCCAGATAGCTTTGACTAGGCGCTCTTTAATAGCTTTCTTTTGAGTAGGATCTTTGCTCGCCAAGCGGCGATGGTTTATTTGTTGCACTGGTTTATTTATGTACAAGCGTACTTATTGCTCGGCATGCGCCGATTATTGCTCGCCATGCGGCGAATACTAGTATTGGAATATTGCTCGGCATGCGCCGATTCTTGCTCGCCATGCGGCGAATACTAGTATTGGAATATTGCTCGGCATGCGCCGATTATTGCTCGCCATGCGGCGAATATTGCTCGGCATGCGCCGATTATTGCTCGCCATGCGGCGATTATTCACTTGGGTACAGGCGGGTACCTTGCGGACTGACTGGTTTTATTGCACGCCAGGCGGCGTTTATAATAGTTAAAATGGTAGGCCATGCGGCCATGGTTCGTTTGAATGCCATGCGGCATTCATGTATATTCTTCATACGCCAGGCGGCGTCAACATAATGAGAGTTACCGTGCAACATGGGAAGGGTTTTCGGATTTCAAAAATGTCGCCCCTGATCGCTCCAAGTAAATTCATTAATAGCATATCTTTCTCCGCAGTGTATAAATGCGGAGGAATTCGTCATATGTGTAACTCCGTAGTGTTTAAATACGGAGTGATTACTTGTTTTAATTCTACGCTGCCATGACCATATCTGCCAAAATACACATTAATCCGTCTGTTATACGTATATGTTTGAAATATATTATCATAACAATTGGTTATATAGAAGTACCAAATGCTAGAATTATACAGTATGAATCATACAAAGTGGTTGTCGTTATTGATCATAATAGTTTGGCAACACCGAACGGGCACTCATTGATCCTCTCGTATTTATAATTGTGTAATAACAACTACACACCGTAAGCGCGTATTGAATGGTGACAATACCAAACCCAATAGGATAATGGAGGGACGCGGAAGAATGAGTGCCGGTTGGGGTTTTTGTCGGGCTAAGAGTCCTGAAATAATCTATAGTGAGTCAGGTAAGTCGGCATTAGTTTTGTTTGAATGAAATCGTCATTGTTGAAGGCATCGAATCGTTATTCTGAATTGTTAACACCATTAACTAGAATACCGTTCATGTAATAGCATAATGTCACCTGGCATTGTTGTGTATTATACGTGTACATGTGCATACAGAATTATAATGGTTTGCTTCCTTTTCGCTATTATTTTTGCGTCTCATTTGAGACAGATAGTTCGGATCATACATGGTGCAATGAATTAGATTTTAAGTTTTGTTTAAGTAATAAGAATTATATGTTCTTCTACATTTTTCCAGGTGAAGAAACTGGAATATCCGTGCTGTGTGTGTTTGTTCGGTGCGTTTGGTTCGACAAATGATGTGGCAGTACAAACCTATTTACCTATATAGTCTTTAAACCCAGCAAAGCAACCGGCTCAAATGTAAACTTGGCAATTGTGTGACACTATGGGCTAGAATAGATTTTGAATGTGATTGTGTTATGAAACATAATGGTGAAGTAGAACATTATAAGGTTTTGCGGACAATTCCAAGTAGTGGATATCAATACATTTACATTTATGGCGCCAACGAACTAAACTTTTCAGGATAGCTTTATAGTATCCGTATACGTTTAATTTCATAGATGTAATGTCGGACAGACATGTTTAGAAATAATACGCCATTTTGTCATGTTTTGAAATACATGTAATGCAACAGACTCAAAGTTGTCATTTGCAAATGTGTTTTTGTCTACCGTTAATCATTTACAACATAATACTGTATTTGTGTTAACTCTGTATACAATATAAAGCAAAGACCAAAAACACTGTCAATTTCATGATTAAATATCATTCCAAGAGTTTGGCTTCAATGGATACTGATAACAAACGAAGGATAACAAACTCATATTAAATTACAACATTAATTATAATAACACTTATTATGATATATTTTGCTGTCTATAATTTTATCAAAGGTAGAATGTATTTTACATTTTACACGTCACAAGTCTCAAGTCTCAAGTCACAAGTGATAAGTCTCAAGTCACCAGTTACAAGTTACAAGCCATAAGTCATAAGTCATAAGTTACAAGTTACAAGTTACAAGTCACAAGTTATAAGTCTCAAGTCACAAGTCACCAGTCATAAGTCACAAGTCACAAGTCTCAAGTCACAAGTCACAAGTTACAAGTCACAAGTCACAACTCAAAATCTTAATTGAAATGCAGAAATAAACCAGACGTTATAACCATATTAGTGCTTTACTACACGAATAAATGAAGCATTAGACATACATGTCTGTATTAATAGAGCAACATACACATGAAATTAATTTACTAAAGTGGCTCGTCATAACAATACCGACTAACAACATGCCATACGTAGTTATACAAATATTTTAAATCATGGCATATGCTGTAAATTGGTGAACTTCTGTTTGGAATTAAACACACGCCCTTCCAACATCTTAAAATCAATTGGAGAACATGTATATCATCAAGGTAATGGTGTCGAACTCTATCATGGTACAGGGTCTTAGGGATCCTATACCATAAACATTCTTATTGTGTGTCACTCAGTCCAGATCGGTTTGTATTTCTCTGTCGACTATATCACCCATAACTTCCATTTGAGTATATGTAGGTTCATAACGAGACAATAATATTTATGCTCAACTTGTGCGTATATGCATTTCTGTCCATAACAGTAGTTGTTCTCAGCTTTTTATGCAATATTCCACAAGAGATATTTTCAGGATTCCACGACTTATACTTCATTTATCTCCACCTGCAAAAACAAACAAACATTTTAATTACACTGGTCATTCTATTCCCTCCCCTTAACCAAACGATTCGTCAGGATTGTGACGCTAAAATTATAATCAAAAAGTTGGAAATATATTCTAACTTTGTATGCAATAACATATAATTTATCGATAATGAAGAATTTTAAACCTAACTCTTATGTAGTAGAATGATTGTAAATCCGTTAACAATTGTTATTTAATCAATGAACTAAAACTGACTTACCTGTCTTGCTGAAAATATAAAAATCCGATTCACGTATCATCCGTTTTTATCCACGTTATTGTTACACGCAAGGGAAAAATAAAGCATGCAAATATATTTATAGTATGTTTGGTCACAACTCCTAAGTCACAAGTCACAAGTTATAAGTCACAAGTCATAAGTCACAAGTCATAAGTCAGGGCTTCCATAGATGACTCCAATTCTGCTGTATTGACCATCTCAAGAAGTTCTGGCTTTCGACAATGTTGTAGAGAACGAGAAACCGTGATGATCGTTCTCGAGAAACCGTGATGATCTAACTATTCCTGAATCGTATTGCCACGGTTTGTTTCCTATCTATCTGACTTGGTGCTTACGGTAGGTTGCGTTGTTCACAACAATCACAGAGTTGGAAAGCAGCGTCTCTTCCAACCATCTCTGATTGTTTTTGAATTCATCTGAAGAGTGGTAATCACCGGACGAAACATTGAACAATAAACCTGCACCCGGTACAAGCCATTCTGAGAAGCCAGTATGTACGATGAACAGTCTGAGTCTCTAGCCGTTGTAGAAAGGGATCTCCCACTTTCCCACTCTGAAACAACTGGTGACAGTTTAGGCCGTGTTGACGTACGTCTCGTTTAGGTTAAATGGTCCGTCTCCACCCAACTCGAGCAACATTCACTTCCTTTTAGTCACGGACCCTTAAAAGTTGAATATCCGTCCTTTCCATGAGGAAAGTTCTATTCGTCCCACACCTTTTCAATATATTACCCCTCGAGTTCAAAACTTTGTCAAGGAATAATTAGCTGTTACTAAAGTTATCCCGGCCAATTTATGTTTGCCAATCAATACATTTACCTTTTAGAATAGTCAACAAGTAAATACCAATAAAGCATGGCATCACCGCGAGCGTCTAGTCCTTAGGTCACTGGGTGCGGTTTATCAAAGCACTTACGGAAATCCTAAAGTTACGCTCCAATGTAATTATGTTATAACTGCAAAATAAACTAGAACTATTACTATCTGGGGTGAAGAATCATAACCCGCAGCACTGCTTGACACCGGAATAATATTTAGATTTATAGTTACTTTTATCTTTTTAAAATCAAGTAGAAAACGACAAAGAGCGGACACTCAATATCATTGGACCTCTAAGTGACCTTGACCTTTGAGCTAGGGACCTAGGTCTTCGATAAAAAAGTTAGAAACGACAAAGGTACAGAGCGGACACGACACGCATGACTATATAACCTTTGACCTCCGTGTGTGACCTTGACCTTCGTGCTAGGGACATGAGTCTTGCGCATGACACACTGTCTTGATGTGGTGAACATTTGTACCAAGTATTATAAATATCCAAAAAAAGAAATGACATAGTTACAAAGCGGACACGATTTTGCTAACAGAACGACAGATCGACAGGTCTACTGTTATTTTCTACTTTTTAGGATTTCTGACAGCTAAAACTAGGTATTGAAGCCGTTTTATTGTTCAAACTGTTGGAACTTGGTCATTCATCTAGGGCATTCAACTTTTTGATTGCTGAAACTAATTCATTCTACTTTCTTGATAGCTAGAACATCGGATATTTTACCTGTTTAGTTAGTTGGGCATGGTGCCTTGTATGTGTTTCATGTTTTGTGTGCTCGGATGGTTCAGTCTGGCACTGTGCCTTGTATGTTTTAATGTTTTCTGTGCTCGGTTGGTTCAGTCGGGCACTGTGTCTTGTATGTTTTAATGTTTTCTGTGCTCGGCTAGTTAAGTTGAGTGTTGCCTTCCCTGTCTAACTAATATTATATTTTTGTTCTTATATTTTATATTTTGTATATTATGTCACAGATAAATGTATCACTGATAAAGAATTTCTTTCTTTTTGTCAGAAATTGATATGTAGCTTACAACATATATTTCAACAAAAGTATTTAAACTATGATAGTAATGATGACAAGGAAATACAAAATCAACGAAGTGTATTGGATCTTAAAATGAGTGTTGCCTATTGGTGTGTGTTGGTGTATGTTTCGATGTGTTACCGGAAGTGTGCTCTTAATTAGGATCTACTCTATAGCAACCAACCCAGAGATTGAGAGTTTATTATAACTATCAAATATACTGGGGATAATAGTGCCCACAGAGTCCTTAATAGTGACAATGAAGTCAATGCTGTCTGATACTACAGAAGTGGTATAATTAGACACCTGAGACGGGACCCCGTGTCTGACAATCCCTTAGTTGGTGAGGACTCGGGGTCTCCCTGGGCATAGAGAACGTTTGTGCGGTAGGGACAACAATAACACGCTTTCCTAATGTATTTGATTAATTAGAGATTCTTTGTAACTCTGAGCTCCCCGTCAATATCCATTTCCCTTCTTTGATCTTTATTCCGGGAAAGCGTTTTTCATTGAATGAGTTGGGGCACATGGTGTTGGATTTTGTGTGCCTTTGTTCCCCTCTCTGTGGTCTGCTAGATTCGATCTCTTAGCCTTCTCAAGAGAGTCTCAATCGCCCTGTCAACGAGATGCCATCCCTCTTAAGGACCATGTAGACACAATGTGCTTTCATGTAGAAGGGATATCCCGGGAACAAGGCCGGATGATCCTTATTGCAGTTCGGGCACATAAATGTGTCTTCCCTGCCGTTTTCAGATATGTGTCCCCCGTACACCTGGGACATACATGTGTTAGCATTTAGTAGCCTGGTGATCGTACCCTGGCACTTGTTACACTTCATTGATGGGTACACTAAAAGCTCAGTTTTGTAAATTATTTTCGAGTCCATTTCTTTAATAAATATGTGTACTCCGCCTCGAAAAGTAAATTTTATGACCCAGTGATCTTCCTTTTTTTCGAAGCAATACGCTCTATTGTTGAGCTTCACCCCTGACGAAGTAGGTTCTGTTAGATTTTGGTCTTTTGGTACTCCATGGATAACAATATCGTTTTTTAGGTCGTTGACGCATTTTTGCAACCACACGATATTCTCCTAATGTGAAAGTTTTAAGATTTAAGACCTTGGCCTTGGTCCCGGAAATTCAAACACCACTAAGCCTGATGCAAGCAGTGTCATCCTCTGGGCTAGGGACATCTGGACGTTATCAGTATTCCAAATTTGATCAAAGTAACATGGGATGATCATGTTTTCGGTCCTTCTGTTATAATGACACAAACACATTTCTGAGGTAATTTCAATCTGGGTGCATCCCTAGTGTCAATGATCTCGTCTATATAGATAGTTTACCTAAAGTTCAGAGGGTGTATCTCAGGTTAACATAAATTAATTTATGTACCAAGACACCCTGTACAAAACTGTATTAAGTACCAAGACAATACCCATGCACATATTCACACATAGATGTAAACCAACTTAAGTCCTTACCAATACCAAGCTAGGTATGCGGGGTAAGTTAGAATTTGGAATGACCCCCACATATTTCTAAACAATCAGAACGTACGAAATTAAAGTACTTAATCAAATACTTAGTATCCGGGTCTCGAAACCTTTACATAAATGCGTCAATTACGAATTTTGTAAAATAGAACAAAGCTTGAGCCCGGCGAAGCGTGATCTCCGCCAGCGCATTGACCCTACCTTCGATCGTAACTTCTTTCTTCAAACTTCAATTCTTTCCGCTCTTCCGTCTTTCCGTCTTTCTTCTGTTTCCTTTATTTGTTATGAAGACTTTAGTGTATTCTCCTAATCTCTCTTTTACTTACATTAGTAATCATAGTAAAAAGGCACCAGTTTGGGAACGTGTCATTTTAAGGGTAATGCAGCCGTGCGTTCTGGGAAAGCTCTATCATTTTACGTTAAGAAATCACGATATTTGTCGCTTTACTCCTTCTTTGAACGCTATGTTTGGCACACCACTTTTGGTACGAGTGGTAGGCGCACCACCTCGGTCTATGGTTAGCCAAAATTTGCTCACGTGACAAACCCGTTTATTTAACATAGCGTTCAACGAATCACAGGTAGGAAACATATTGTCACATAATCCTTCGTTGAACGCAGGGCATGCGTTGCAGTTGCATGAGTTGTATATGAAACAGATAAAGTATTGATTAAGCCTTGTCACATAGCTTTATCGTATGCCAAGTTAATGGAATGGAAAAGTGTGCAAAACGTTGAATGGTCTATAAGACGACTGGGCTCTGTAAACAAACAAGAACCACAAACGAAATCAACAATGTCAAAGACCACTTGTATACAGCTCGTTGGAGTTTAACCATTGACGACAGACGTCATACGGATGAATGAATACAAATGTACATACAAAACCAAAATCAGTTTAGAATGAAAATCCATGTATTTATTATAAATATTTCATACTGGTTTGTATGTACATTACTGTATTACTTGATATTATTATACAGTCATGCCTCGATATACAGCACCCGATTTACATGTACTGATGTATTCATATATTCAACGGTTAACTGTTTCAAATCTAGATTAAATAAACTATGGAAAGTAGACAACAAATTTGATGCAGACTGCAATAAATAAATACAAAAAAGGGTCAGTACTTCGGGCAGGGTCTATAAAAATGACTAAGGGATGTAAATAGTTTTAAAGTAGCCTTCATAGGACATTGTATATGAAAACTAAGTTTTTAAAGTGTGAATCAAGTAAGAAACACATATGACTTTATATGAGTTTTAAATATATGTGAGAAAACACAAGACAGTTTGTGTGTGAAAAAGTGAAAAAAGTGAAAAATAAATAAAGTATCAAGTGCGGAACCGGAAGAAATAAAATTGAAAATAAAAGAAATGGGACAAAAGGACATACAAAAACTACATAGTTTATAAGACTAAACTACGGACGGTCTCGGAACTTCATGAACTTCATGAACTAAACATATACTGACACCAATTTAAGGGAACGAGTGTTTTAAAACACTTTTTGTATGATTTAAATATACTATACTGACATATATCCAGATATACGTTACAACGAAAATATGCTTGGGGAACAAACAGCGTTGTTGTATCGATGCCTGCCTGTGTATGAATACCTTCACCAAACCACGATCAAAGGTTAAGTGTAAACAACTGATACATAATGAATTTCTTTTTTTTTTTTTTTTTTTTTTTTTTTACAGGGGAGATAATTTTATTTTCCTCGTCAAAAGGTAGATGTGGGTCGAGGGCATCCCACATACTACCGTACAACATGTAGTATAATTGTAAATGAATCATACAATAGTATAATATACATACATTCATTCATTCATACATACATACATGTTTACAAGTGTTGCAACTTATATACATGCTTACACGTATAGCATTTCAAAAATCCCCTGTTTGTTTGTTTTTGGTGGGTACAGGTACTTTTTTATGTTTCAATTCCGTCGGTGGTTCCTTTCTTTTATATATGATACTAAAAGCTAGAATTTCTCTGGGCTGAAAGTGCAGTACATTTGAAATATTTTTTTTTATTTCTTGAATTATTGGAAAACATTTAAGTACATATTCCAAGTTGCATTAAAAGAGTCCAAACTATTCAATTTAACCGCAACCCCTTTTTGTACCTTATATTGATAATTGACATAATGTTTTGCTCGATTTAGGGTCGGATTAATTTCTTGAACTTTACAGTTGTAAATATATCTTTTAAGGTATGTGAACATAAGGTTAAGTATAGCTTGCTTATGATCTCTGATTCCTAATATAAAATTTTCACAATTGAGAAATGTTTTTATTACTTCATGATTTCCAAAGAAATTTAAAATCAGTTGCTTTATTTTATGACAATCCCAAAATAAATGTTTGATTGTTTCGGTCATAGTTTTACAGAAAGAACAGTTTGCATTATCTATGAAGTTAATTCTAAATAAGAAAGATTTTGTTCCAATAATTCTATGTATAATTCTGTATTGAAACCATTGCAAGTTTGAATCTGTTGTTATTTCGAAAGGAGTTGAAAATATGATATTCCAGTCTTTATCTGTTAATTGCAAGCCTAAATCCTCGTTCCATTTTGATACACAAGCTGGTTTGACTTCTGTTTTTATCAGAATATTATACATTGGTTGAGTTCCTTGTTTAAATTTTAGAATATTTTTAAAAAGTGTTGGAATGTACGGTCTGGTTATTTTGTCTTTACTATGGCAATCATTCTGTTTCAAGAAATCAGATATAGACCTTATTACACCTTGATATTGAATATAGTTGGTTATGAGATTATTATTTTCTTTAAAATGTTCGAAGCTGTAAAAGTTGCCTTTATTGTCTAACAGGTCTTCGATATTTTGCACACCCGATTTGAACCATGAGTTGTAAAAAATGGGTTTATTATTTATAAGGATATTAGGATTGTAGAAGATGGGTTGTGCTATTAATTCTGTTTCAATGATTTCTTGTTTTTTACACAATGTTACAAAAGCATTTAATGCATCTCTCCAATAATTATTTTTAATTCCATTTGCAATTAATTCTGGGTAGTAATAGCTACATTGTAATAATTTTTGTATGTCAATCATAGTTTTTGCTACGTTTGTCCATTTTCCACTACTCATTACCATTCTTCTGATACATGTCAACTTTAAGGAATGTATAAAAGTATTTATGTCTGTTATTCCTAAACCTCCTTTATGTTTGTGTTGTGTCAGAACACTCTTCTTAATTCTTGCATTTCCTTCCCATATAAATTCAGTTAATGAGTCAGACAATATTTTAATCATATCTTGCGTTGGGTTAGGTAGAGATGTGAATAAATGTATTAATGTAGATAATATAATTGTTTTTATCACTTGTATTCTTCCGATTGGTGTTAAAATTCGTCGTTTCCAGTTAAGTAGCATTTTTTTAATTTTTGGTAGTTTATCATTGTAGTTTAATTCTATCATTTTTTCAAGATCAACGTGAAATGTAATACCAAGCATATCAAAATGTGTTTGGTTCCATTGAAGTTTCCATTTAGTTTTAATGCTATTGGCACTGTACTTTTGTTTTCCAATCCAAACTACTTTAGTTTTGTCAAAGTTCACCCTCAGCCCAGAGAGTGAAGTATATTCAGTTAGTACTTTTAGTGTTTCATTGAGAGACTCAGTAGAGCCATCAAGGACTATTGTTGTATCGTCTGCAAACTGTGACAATTTATGTTCAATCGCATTTACTTTTATTCCTTTTATAGCTTTAGTCTGTCTAATCTTAAGAGATAAAATTTCTGCACACAGTATAAAAATATAACAACTTAAAGGATCACCCTGTCGACAGCCTCTCTGAATATTAAAAAAGTCCGATAAAAAGCCACATTGTGTAACAGCCGATACACTGTCTTTGTAGAAAATATTGAACCAGCGTTTTATATCCTCGCCAAAATTGAATACCGTAAGTGTCTTTCGAACAAAACTCCAAGATAATGAATCGAAAGCCTTTTCAAAATCTATAAGCAGAAGTAGGCCTGGAATATTATTAACTTCTGTATATTTCATTAAATCGTAAATAAGTCTTACATTTTCTCCGATAAATCTGTCTTTTATAAATCCCGTTTGGTCACTATTTATAAGTTTATCTAAATATTTTTTAAACCTATTTGCAATACACCCAGAGCCAATTTTGTATATGCAGTTCAACAACGTGATTGGTCTCCAATTTTTTAAGTATTGTTTCGGCTTATCGCCTTTTGGAATGCATGTTATTATTCCCTGAGTTTGTGTAATTGTTAGATTGCCTGTTATAAATGCTTCATTAAGTGCTCTACATACGAAAATACCCATTTTCTTCCAGAATACTTTATAAAAGTCAGCACTAAAACCAGATGTCCCAGGACTTTTATCATTTGCCATATTTTTTAAAACCCTTGTTGCTTCGTCGATGTGTATTAGACCTTCTAATGAATTTGACTCTTCTGTCGTTAGTTTTGGACTTTCTATATCATTTATGAACTTGTTGAAATTCTCTGAGTTATTGTTCGTTTCGTTTTGCGAATATAGCGTCTTATAAAATCTGGATGTTTCATTTAGAATGTCATTTTGATCGTTTAGTTCAGAACCATCTTCGATTAATAATTTGCTTAGTGTTTTCGTTGTGTAATTATATTTCTCTAAATTACAGAATAATTTACTTGGCTTTTCGCCATTTATAACCCAGTCTACCTTGGATCGTACTATATTACCTTTTAGCTTATTTTCGTGTATAGATTTCAATTCATCCTTAAGGAGTTTTAAAGTATCTGTGTTGTCTTCCGTGAGTGAATTTTCTATTGTTTCTATATCTTTAATTATTTTTATTTCTCGTTCTGTTGTGGTTTTCTTTTTGTATGAGCTATAGGAAATTGATTTTCCACGGATTTCCATCATCAGTGTTTCTAAAAATAACTGGTCGTTTATTGTTAGTTGTAGTTCTGAAATTGGAATTTCATGTATATTTTCTAAGTTGTAAATAGGTAAAGCATATTGTATTTTGATATCTTCTATTGCTTTATTTATCAAATCTAAGTATTCTTTGTCTTTTAACAGAGAATTATTGTGTTTCCACAAGCCTTTCCCGTGTTTAAAATCGGTAAAATTTAATTTCAGAATAACCATTGAATGATCAGACTGATAGCTTGGTTTAATCGTTATGTCTGATATATTCAATTGAAATATTGGGGACATTAAAAAGAAATCAAGTCTTGCTTGTTGCAGAGGATTAGATCTACGCCAAGTATAACGTCTGGTTGTTGGATAGAGATGCCTGAAAGGGTCTATCAGTGCTCTACTTTCAATTTCATTGACTAGCACTAGACGTGCCTTTTTATTATTTAAGTGTTTGTAATTTGAATAGTCAAGATCGGGATTCTGTACTAGGTTAAAGTCGCCACATAGTATGACGTTTTCATTAGCTGTATTATCAATATCATTAAATAATGATTCATAAAAACTGGGCGAATCTGTATTTGGTCCGTATATAGAAGCTAGAGTTATTCTTTGCTCACATATCGACACATCAATGATTACATAATTTCCATTTTTATCAGAATGTGTTCCGTGGATTTTGTAATCTACGTTTTTAGAAAATAAAATGGCAGTCCCTCTAGAATTGGATGATGAAAAACTTAATAAGCACTGAGAACCCCATTCGGTATAAATGTCTTTTAACTGATCTTTGTGAAAATGTGTGTCTTGTAAACAGAATATGTCACACTTTGTATCCTTTAAAAACTGAAACACTTGTAATCTTTTACATCGTCCTTGAAGGCCTCTACAGTTCACTGATAGTATTGAAACTTCACTCATAACATTTTACATTGTGCAAATCGAAGGAACCAACAATGCTTGTAGTGCACCCACCAAAGTAAACATAAATAGAATGATAATAAAAAAGAAAAAGGGCATATAAACAGAATGCCCACATAACATAAAATGCATAATTCTGTGGGAACATATTATATACAATTTATACGGATTTCATATATAAAACGCGACTCATTATGATACATGGTAACTTCAAAATGGTTTGTGGTAAGCCAGATAATTTAGACAATAGCACTCTATTAGATTCATGTACTAAACTAAGTGTAATATACACACTTTTTGTGTAGAGAAAGAAGTACGTAATACAAGTTATGTTATATTTTAGTCAATTTGTATCAATTAAACTTATCAGATATATGTTGACGTGATAAGAAATCACGTTAGAGAACGTATATAGTGGCAAGAACGGTCTTTACGTTGATCAAACACAATACACTCGAAACTTTAAAATACATGAACAATGGTAACGTTGAAATACAATATACAAGTTTTTGATAGAAGAATAGTTACATCAAATTAGAATGGTATACATGTTTGTTCCGTCTATACAAAACAATAATCAAGCGTGACAAGTCAGTATCTGTTTTAGGAACGCCCAAACTCACCCGAACCACAAACCACATGAATAGCCACTTCCTTAATGTACGTCTTTGCTGCCAATATATTTGTATATACCTGTATAGAAAAATCTTTCGACCATAATCAGGTCTCAAAGTGAAACCTATCCAGTGCAGTTCAAAGTTCAAATGCGTACAAACGTTCCTAAATTAGACACTTAACTATATCATTTCAGTTAATATATAGTTAATATATAGTGCTTCGGTTCTCCGACAACCCACATATTCTAGGTAGTACATGTTTAAACATTTAAGCATAAACAATTATAATTTCGACACAGTTTATGTTGGGTTTGGATGTTAAGTGCAACATAATGATTCCAATTGTTTGTATGACAAAAATCAACAACAAAAATAATTAAGTGTAGCGTACATCATTTTGGTGAATGCTAAGTATAAAATACTGCAGGTTGTATTCATCGGTAATGAATGCTATGAATGTTTAGTGTTGACAGAAGACAAAATAATATCATCTTAAACAGCCTGTGTTTGACGTACATCTTTACAAAGCAATATGACACACGTACCATTTCACATATATAACATTAAAGCATACTAATTATAATGTAGGAGAAGTGTAAGGTTCATGTTGAAGATATTAGACGTAAAGGGAAGGTTATATATTTGTGCAGGTGTAGCACTAGCAATGCAAGATTTTGTTGTTTCAAATACAAAAAAAACAAGGACATTTTCATACCGTATGGCATAGAAAATAATATACATAAGGCGAAGGAAATACAATACTGATATTGCTTTGCAACAACTAATATACGTAGTACCAACCTATGTACGAACGTCTACTCGTTTCTATCGGAAGGATCGAGTCTCAAAAGTACTAGACGACACACGTCTTGAATGATATTATCTAGTTTTACAAAGTTGCTTATCAAATACATTTTTAATAAAAACAGCAACAATATATACAGTGTTATGATTTCAGTGGTAGTTTAACATAAAAAATGTAAAATTCATTTTTTATGACATATCAGCAAAGTTGAAGTACAGCTTGTCTTCCAAATTACAGAATTTGGGAATGGTCGCCATACTTAATACAGGTAATAAAAAACATATCATGATAATAATTTAAGAATATTGTGTTACAAAACCAACAATGAACATTTATACAAAATACTTATAATAAATCGCATCATAAATGCATCGTTGACAATAAAGACACAACAACTGATTTCTGCTCACAATGTACAGTATTATGGCATAACGAACGTACACACGCATACACGCTCACACATACACACACACGCACGCTCACACATACTCTTCATACATGCGCATGTATTCAAATTTTTACACTTAAACACGTAGACACGTAATAATATGTTTTGTTACGATGTTACACATATAATCAATGCATTAATTTAACGAAAAACAAAAATAAATCATTTGAAGAACACATGTAATAGCACTGTGTTCTTGCGATATAAAGGTATTATATTGATATAAATATCACCATAATATGTCCAAGGTTCATCAATTGTGTGTGTTTGTTAGATTGAATATGAAGTAGTATAACTCCAACGCGATAAATTGCAATACAAAAACAAACACAAAATCAGCCATATTTATCGTTTCTGAATATTTAGGAGCATGAAACCTTTACATGTTGTGCTAAATGTGTAAATGCGTTCATTGGTAAGTGTTACGGTCCTTGATTTTAATCCATAACAAAAATATAGGCAATATTGTGTTGGTTTTTGTACCGCAATCTATGGCGCTGGAGTTATAGATACATTTACTTACGTATAGATATATCATGTTATTATTTTGATCCTATTGAGGATGCGTCAATAATGTGAGATAGAAAGACAAAAGAAGGCCGCACACAAGAGTGTGTTCTGGGTCTATAATGTGCGTTTGAAAGATATGGAAAGAAGTTGTGAATGCTTATTGTGGTCTCATTTACCTATTTAAATATATATCATGTTATTATTTTATCAAATTATTATAACGATTCGTAAATAATGTGAGGTAGAAAAACAAAAGGACGCGACAACAGAAGGCCGCACACAGGAGCGTGTTCAGGGTTGGTCAAAAGCGTGCGTTCAGAAGCTAGTAAAAGAAGTTGGGGATAATTATTGTTGTCCTATTTGACTTATTTATAGATATATAATGTAATTATTGTTATCATATTATTATAAGGATTCGTTAATCAAGTTAGGTGGAAAGACAAAAATAACTCGACCAAAGATTGTTTTAATTTGTTGTTGTTGTTGTTATTCGTATTCTATATACTTGTATTAGTATATATCAACTTACATGATATGATGTTGCTAGATTAGATTTTAAGTATTATTATTGGTGTTAATTAGCGAATTAATAAGAAGACATATTTTAAGTGATGGGTTTCATAGTGTAGATTGATGATTTTAAATACCGTGTAATTACATATTTGCGAGTAATGCAACAAAGGCAATGTACCATGGTATGTACAGTATTCTATGTTTTAAATATCAATAACACACTATAATCACACACTCGGCTATACGTGATTGATCTACTGTTAACACGGGTATATTCATTCATATGGAACGGGAATGTCAACGAGTATACTAACAGCAAAAAGTAAGCGTGCATGTTGTATTGGCCATGGTAGATCTAACCAATGTTCAAATTGATGAAATGGCACTCGGTGAACTTGATCCTGCTTGTCCTTATAAAACACTTTCCCTTTTATGGACCATGCCTCGCTAACTTCATCTTGTTGCTTTTTCTTCACACTCATAAGCACTTGGTGGTTCAAGAATGTCAGATCTTCATTTATAAAGATGCCGGTGTCTACAAGGGCTTTACGGTTACCAAATACGTTATCCTTTACGTTTCTGGATATGAACCTGACAATGATGTTTCGGGTCTTCTTGGATTGGCTAGGTAGCCTATGAGCAATATCAATATCACTCATTGATATTTCTGCCACACCATGTTGTTTCAGGACTGCTATGACCTTTTCTGCAGATACTTTGGCAGACTCCTTTTTGTCTGTGTCTTCAATTCCAGCAATGACTATGTTGTTTCTTCTGCTATATTGTTCATACTCGTTCTCCATCATTCTTCTATCTTGCTCGTGCTTATTCACTTTATTTTCCAGATCTTCATTAGCTGCTTTCTGTTGGTCTACTTTCTTCTCCAGTGTATTTATTGTTTCTTGCATCCGTTTGCCATCTTCTTCTTTATCGAACAATTTCCCTTCAAGAATTTCTATATTTTTTATTACTGATTTCAGAAGGTCGTCTTTCATTTGTAATAATAAGTCCTTGATGGTTGTTCTCAAAGACCCATCATCCTTCATCATCACTCTACCCAGCTGTTCGTTTACCTTGGTCATTGAGCTTTTCATGTTTTCAAGTTTCGTATTCATTTGCTTCACCTCTTCAACCAGGGCGTTCATGTTAGCTTGTAAAGCATCTTCCGAACTTTTCTTTTTCGTAACTGGTTTTTTCCCATCGTCAGCAGCACAGGCTGGAGTTACAAGGCTACTTCCAGTAGCGGTTTCACTTCTGCCTCTCCTTGGAGTAGTTTCCACTGATTTGGTTTCAACCTTCTTTGTTTCAGATTTTTTCATTTTTATGTTCGTAACTTTTGTTGCGCAGTATAGATTTGAAAAAATTTAGCGTGATGTGTTGTAATCTCGACTCATCAAATTTCTCTTTATTTCATATGTCCAATAAATAGTTCACAACTTCAAATCAATTCATGTATCATAATGTCTTACTTTTTCATAATAAAATCCTTTTTTTATGTATATAACTCTATTTAAACATGCATTTTCCACAGAGCGATATTGTTTACATCTTGTTGATATGACCGGAAGTAGGTATCCCTCTATTTTGTATAATGAATTTCTTAATATGAACGACACTGTCAGAGTAAATAATCTGGTGTCTTCATGTAGTAACCTCTTGTGAATAAAATATCAATGCAACATGCGAACAAATTTGGTAGGACACAATCGTAAAAACAACTGTTCAGTGAAATTGCTGTCATTGCATCTACATGTACATGTATATTATATTATTTTAATTCACATTCCGACTATTTTAATTCATTTTCCATGTGTTTCAGAGCCAACTTTGTTTCTATTTGCTTGAATCCCTGCAATGAAAGTATGAATCTTTTTTGCATCATTCTTTATATCCTCAAGAAACTTTTGAAGAACATTGCCTGTAGCACTATACGAAATACCTGCAGCAATTGCAGTACCAATCATTGGAACGTATCTGGAAGTTTCTTCAACTATCGCATTGATAGTAAATGCACTTATAATAATCTTGGCACTCTGTGGTGAAAGAAGTAAGACGAAGTTTATCTTTAGCCCGACCATACGTTTAAAATCGTCTTCAGGTAGTGATACCATATCTGCAAATGCCTTCATATCAGACTGTGTTAATAGGAACTGTCTCCTATATTCTTCAAGTCGTTCTATGATAAGTCCCAAATCAACAGCAAAGGATAGCCCAGGTATTGGCACAGATCCTCCCATGCCGGATAATACTGCCGTTTTCCAGATTTCAGCTTTTAGATACTTAGCTTTGGATTCTATCATGTCTTCAGATACGGAAACGAGTCCATAAGTTAGAGAGCGCTGTTGTTCGGCTGGGGCGTCCTCTATGAGTCTTTTGAGTAAGCTTGGAAAGTCATATTCTGTCTTTCGGATACTGCTTATCAGAAAAACTCGGATGTCGCGTCCAATATTTTTGAGACAATTTTGTTTTATTTTGCCCAATTCCACTTGTTCGTCATAACTGTCCTGTAATTCTCTGTAAGCATTATCAATATCTTGATCTACTTTTGTCCGCAGGTAGTAAAATCGTTTCTTCTGTGTCTTAACTTCGTTGGCTAACCAAGCGTCATCTTCTGTGAACCGTGTTGACGAACAAATAAGGAAAAAATCGTACTTTGCAAAACCAATTCTAGATCGATATTCCTTTCTTGGACAACCTATTGTCCCTACACCAGGTACATCCCAAAATATAATGTTTTGGAAATGTGCATGCGGATAACCTGTACATTTTTCTGTTGTTTCTGTTGTTCCTACGGGTGCATATCCGTCATCACCGGGTGACAGGTTTCTTAGCGTGTTGATAAGTTTTGATTTCCCTTGGCCACTGCTCCCTGTTACACAAATATTTAATGGCGCGAGCGGCAGGTTTTTAGCCTCAAGTAGAATTTCAAATATCTTGCTTTTACCTCGTTTCGCCATCTCTTCTCTTATATAGTCCGCACCTAAAAGGACATTGAGCTAGTAAGATAATTATAGGAATATAATTGGACTTCATAAAATCTTGAAGTCATTATATCAATGGATTCAACATGCAAAATGTCAAAATGTTTCCAGACATCAGTCAAGATTTACTTGTTGTCGAATTGTATGTCTAGTGTTGATGCAACCATGTCTAGGTCAATCTAACACTCATGGCAAAGCTTTGTGTTTTTGGTGTCTAAAAGAAAGATCTGGATAACGTGTTCCTGTACAATTAAACCAGAAAACACATGTGTGCACGGTTATTGCGTGAATGATGCTCATGCTTTCTGATCGAAGTCTCGGTTCGATTCTCGGCCCGGCACTTGGTTATTTCTGAAACGCATACAAACAACAACCAGGAAACATTAGTAACACAGGGTAAACGTAAATATTTAGGCAAAGCATTAAAAAGACTTAACATTACAGTTCTGTCAGTGGACCTTCTGACCATCTTCCGTAACATTGGATTTTTGGGCTATTTTACGAAGATTTACGTTGGCCTCAATAAAATAATACAAATTTTATTGATTTACGTTGGCCTCAATAAAATAATACAAATTTTATTGATTTATCCACGTATGAAAACTTGTATTACCTGACGTTAATTTTTCGACTTCAGGCGAACACCAGGCTTCATCTGAAATATTAGTACTAACGTTTGTCGCGTTCATTACAAAAAGGTTAGAGTCACGAAAGGTCAAATTGAGCCATCTGTACAATTCCCATGAAAATGTTCATCTGCTAACACCAACCATAAAAGACACAAGCGATCAAGCTGGCTTATTTGACGAGGAACAATTAAATATATCCCATTCAATCGACGATCTCGACATTGCTTGCTTTTACTAGAAATATTCGTTGACTATCTAGTTTAGCATCAGTCAATGTGCTGACATCATAAACAATATCATTAGAAAGCTGTCAGCTAAAACAGACATAATGAAACTATAATTACCGCTTGATTTCTCTATGTAGCTACTGTTTTCACAAGCATCTGAAGAATAAAACATCTAATATTACCAAACTAGAAAATGGCGACGTTTATGCATGATGTTTTGGGATATTCTTTACCTTTCCACAAGTATGTATATTGTCATAAGAAATTGCAAACGCAATTTAGTTCGAAGAAAATGTTTATAATGCTGACATCCGTTTCGAATTAGTCTTTGTTCATCACGGAATTTAACTTCGTTAATTCTTATATTATTGGTTGTGTACAATTAATATATATATGTCCGGATAACAAAATTTAATAACTTTGTCCACGTTTGTCTTAGAGAGCTGCTGTTGGTCTTATTTAAAAGATAAACAATCGAACATTTGTACTCGATTAGTGAATGCCTCCATGTGATGCCATGGTTACGTTCATGGTGTCATTAGTGAGGTCATACATCCATAGAATATGAAAATGGCTGACGCGTCAAAAATTATCAAGCTGTACTATTTAGTTTGGGAATTTCCTCTCATTGATTAGAAGAAGGTTATCAAAATGTATCAAGATGATGATATACCTTCTACCAAGCAAATCAGGAGATTAACGCTGCAAGTGTAAATCCTGTGGGAGTATTTAGACCCTTTACCCGAAATGTCCGTACAGATGAAAACATTGAGCAAGTGCGCCAAATAAATTACATGTAGAGCAAAAAACATGCATACATGTTGTATTGTTATGAGGGATGTTACAATTATATGTCAAAAAGAGGGAATTCATTGACAAATGTTGGTTTTGACTACATGAGGCTGCTCCATCAGAATATTTCTCGATAGTTTAAGCAAACATTGGATGATCGGCTTATTTCAGTGAAAACCACCACACATAGCCACCCCCTCAAGCACCATACTTGAGCCCAATGGATTGTTTTAAGGGGATATGTTAATGGCAGGATTAACACATGTACTAGTTAACAAACCACAAAATAATGACATAATTATTTAAGTCCTGCATTCGTCGAGAAATGCGAAGAGGTGATTTTGAAGTGTGCAACGACGTGGTTAGGTATTTTTGGCGTCGCTTTCAGCTTTTCTTAAAAAAAGAGGTGTCCTGTTAAACGCCTAGTTCAGACAATTTAAGTGATCAATCTTGGAACTATATACTTAAAACAAAATTTGCACATGTACTTTTAATAAAAATGCATTGATAACCTTAATGGTGTTAACTATTTTCAGCAGACTATATTTTGTTATCCGGACATATATTAGTTGTCACCCTGTATATAATTTTTTTATCCTGTATCTTTGAATTGGGCATATGTTGAGTTTTCTGACACATATAGACTATACTCGATGACTTAAAAACCTCACTTAACATACAATCTAATGTCGCTTAAATTATTTATTTCATTGCAAGGTCATTTTACGTGTTATGGTTAATATTGTCTGTATATAATTCAATTTAGTTCGTGATAAATAAGATTCTGCAAGAACACGCAAATATAAAATATATAAAACAAGAGCACCGCCTTGCGGGTGCAGACGCTCATCTGATCATTGTCACTGTATAAATGGCCCATTACCCTTGCATAAGATAGGGCAGTGTTATGAGTCTTGCTTAAAAAAGTATTGATGGTCAAACAAAAGGGCAATTACTCTTGCAAAATACTGATCAGAGTTATGTGTCTTGCTTGACATGGTCAGGTGTTAATAGTGAACAAGTGTTAAAAGTTTCAAAGCAATAGCCCACATAGTGTATGAGAAAAGTGAACCTAAACACAAAACTTAACCAAGGAATTATCTAAGTCCAAAAAGGGGCAATAACTCAAGCAAAATGCTGATTAGAGTTATGGTTCTTGCTTGACATGGTCAGGTATTGATGGTGACCAAGTTTTAAAAGTTTCAAAGAAATAGCCCACATAGTGTATGAGAAAAGTGGACCTAAACACAAAACTTAACCAAGGAATTTTCTAATTCAATAAGGGGCAATAACTCATGCAAAATGCTGATCAGAGTTATGGCTCTTCCTTGACATGATCAGGTGTTGATGGTAAACAAGTGTTGAAAGTTTCAAAGCATAGCCCACATAGTGTATGAGAAAAGTGGGCATAAACTCAAAACTTAACCAAGGAATTTTCTAAGTCCAATAAGGGGCAATAACTCACGCAAAATGCTTATCAGAGTTATGGTTCTTGCTTGGCATGGTCAGATATTGATGGTGAACAAGTGTTGAAAGTTTCAAAGCAATAACTCTGATAGTTTAGGCGAAAAGTTGACCTAAACGCAAAACTTAACCAAGGCATTTTATTTTCTAATTCCAAAAAGGGGCAATAATTCTTACAAAATGCAGATCAGAGTTATGGGTCTTGCTTTACAGGCTCAGGTATTGATGGTAAACAAGTGCTGCAACTTTCAAAGCAATAGCTTTGATAGTTTATGAAAAAAGTTTACCTAAACACAAAACTCAACCAAGCAACGCCGACGCCGACGCCGACGCCGACGACGATCAAGTGATGACAATAACTAATATTTTTTTCAAAAATCAGATGAGCTAATAAAACTGTCGTGATATTCAACGCCTGCAAGAATTCGTGGACGCTCTTTTGTTTTTGGCTTTAGTCATGATTCCTTTCAAATATGGCACATTATTCATACATTTTAACCAGAGAAGATATCAGTGTGGACATTTCATTAGACTCAAAGGTTTGAGAACTTTGTAGATCAAAGCCAGTGCACATATTAAAATTCCAGACAAACTAGCAGATATTGATAATCCCACACTATTGACTGTGGCAGATGTTCATGCAGGACCCTGGCTAATGAGCTATTACTTTATCGCGAATTAAACTGATAATACGCAGGAAACATCATTAACATGTACGTAAAATATTTACCATTTAGTTACCATTTATTTTCTCTCTGTCTCTATTGCGTTCAGAAACACATGGAGTAGTAACACTCATATTTTACCCTATCATATAAAGTAATCGTTTGAAAGATAACTCTGCTGAAGGCTTCGTTCTTTACTTAAAAACACAAACACTTTGTGATACACATATTCAGTAAATTTGTCTTGAATACACATTATGAAATTGTATCAATGCACAGTTATACCACTGCCTTTCTCTGTGTTTCCAGTACTTTCTTTTACTAGTATATCTTCTGATGGTGCAGAAACATCTAACTCTGTAAATGGAATCAGACAATATATAGCAATGATGACCGTGATGACTGTGATTTAGTTGATTACATAATTATTTATCTTTTAAAAAAAACACATTTTTATTCACCGTTTAAGATTCACAATAAAACAATTTATGGTAAGTGCGTCATTACAAAACGATTTGCTGATTACAATGTCAATACAATGTGATATATGCAAGACAAATTTGGAAACTGTAGTCGGTTTTGATCATCTGGGTACTGTTTTATCAAAGGACTTACGGAAATCGTAAACTTACGATCAAATTTAAATTCTTTGTAATTTGGTAAGAATTTTAAAGTGTGGTCAATGTACCTGTAATACTAATAGTGATTCAGTTGATGAACTCCTACAATCCATATCAGTCACCAATTTGCAGTTGTTAATGAATTATAAAGAGTTTAAATTTGATCGTAACTTTAAGAATTTCGTAAGTGCTTTGATAAAACAGTACCCTGATGTATGCAGAAATAGTAAGTAATAATTTATCATCGATTATGCTATCTTCGATTGCGCAGCTACTAGCATTAGTGGTTCTTTAGAAAATGATGAATAATGAAAGTTGATGACCTTTGGTTGATAATTTAAGATTGAAACCCATTATTGTGGACGATTGTGGCACTTAAAATCCTATCTAGCACCATTTTCTAGTCATTTATGTTGAATTAAAGACTTGGTTTGTGATCAATGTATGATAATTTCGGAGGACGTTTAGCCCTACATAAATAACTGAGAATGTATTTGGTTGTTAACACCACTGTCTATGTTTGTGTAGAGATAAACCTTTGTTATACAAGCGTTTGCATTAATTATTGACACTAGATTGTATACCATTTTATATGTATAAATCAGATGCGTTTCTCACGTGAATTCTGTAAAGTTTCAACTGATTGAATAATTTGTCTTGAACACTCAAATCGTATACACTTATATAAAGTAATCGCTTGGAAGATAACTTATTCGAAGGCTGCGTTACTTACTTTGAAACACAAAAAAACACTTGCATGTACACACATTCAGCTAACGTGACTTAAATAGACATTTTTAAATGTATATTCTAACACGATCCGCGGATTAATCCATATACACATTGAGAAAACCAGAGCATGTATTATTACCGCAATAAAACATGGTATCAAATTGGCTGTTTCTATTTACGCCCCGTATCACGTGACATATTTATAAATGAATGAACGTAAACTTTATAGTAATAATTTCAACGGGTCGCGAGTTGCACGAGTATCCAATGTTACAGCTATGACGCATCTATTTTTAGAAACTCCAATATACTCTCGAAATTAAGATTCATAAAAAATTCTGATAATCAACTATTTTATATTTTTCATTTCATGAAATAGATACACTATACTCGTGTTATTAAAATTGTTTCAATGTTTAAAATGTGTTATTTCCTTCAGAAAATTACGAAGGTCGTTTACATTAATGAGGGAGGTAATTGTACCAGCTAATAAGCCACTTAATTTCAGCGTGGAATTATGTTCAATGCCAAATGGGTGATAATGGAATGCGCGCAGTTAAATAGTGCGGGGTATTATCGTATTTAGAATCGAAATAAAAACTATGTTCTTGTATTTTGTCCGTGAATAAAACACGGGCACTCGTTCGGGTGCGGAAAATTAAATCCCTCGTGCTACGCAATCGGGATTTAATTTTTCCACACCCGATCTCCTGCCCATGTTTTATTCACCGACAAAAAACGCGAACAGATTTTTATTTCTTAAATAATACCATTGGCATTCTTTGTCTTTTCTGTATTTTCTTTTTTATTCTCTGGTGATGCAGACACATCTAACTCTGTAATTTGAATCAGACAATGGACATCAATGGTGATTGCGATGACAGTATCTAAATTAAATTTACATATTTTCAATTGAAAACATTAACACTATAAAAATAATTTCTAATGCTAAAATAATGTGCTTTGTTGATGTAGAAACATCAAACTCTGAACTTTAAATCAGACAGTAGAGATCAGAGACATCTTTGTAACATTTTGTCTGTGATTTGGTTGATAACACACTTTAGAATTTCAAATTAAGAGAAAACACTTACCTTTTAAGAATGTATTTTATATTTACAACGCCTTTATAAACTTTATAAACAACATTTTGTCGATGCACGAACGAAATAGAAATTTAAACTGTCGTTTTTGTCGGTCGGTCGGTCGGTTGGTAGACCAAATAGTTTCCGTTCAATAACTCAAAAACTAAGATCTTCAAATTTTACATGGAGGTTGCTCACCAATAATACATGACACCTTTTTGGGGTCAGTAGGTCTAAGGTCAAGGTCACTGTGACCATTACAATTTATGACTATTCAAATGGTTTCCGTTCAAAATCTAAGGAACACTTTGTCCTAGGATTTTCAAACTTTACATGGAGGTTGTTCATCAACAGTAGATGACCTCTATTGATTTTGTGGTCTGTAGATCAACGGTCAATTTCACTGTGAGCTTTACCATTTCTGATTATTGGGCTGCCACAGGGACACACGTGGTTTACAAACATCTCTATTTTCGGAAGAAGTTTTACTCTACAGTCATGCCTGGTGAAGAAGGCACTTGGTTATTTATATCAATGTGTGTGTGTGACTTGTGATAAACCGCTGTAATAAAGCGTTCGTATCAATAAATGTGTACATTTGTACTATTAAATTTTCAAGAATTGATAAAAACACCGGATGCATTCAACACGTGTCCTCACAATAATGTTTGCAATAATATATTATATATGCGCCGTTCTCCAGGAAAACCGGGCTTAGTGACATTATGTAGCAATTATGTAATAAGGTTCGGAAAATGCTCTCAAATGAGAAAAAAGTCATGCTCTTTGATTTAATTTTAAGCACTTGTATACTATAGTACTATCTTTTATCTTTATATTTTCTCAATAGTTATGTTAAAACATATTCTGTCGTTGCTATGGTGACCATTTTCTCAAAAGTACCTATATTAGGAAAAACGAGGGGTTAGTGGTTATAAACAGTAGCTACTTTTCTCCAAAAAGAAATATTCACGATTTCGGTATGTTATATTAAAATAAGAATATTATTCTAGAACTTGAAATAATTTTGAAAAGTTTACTTTAAGAATTCATCAAATACTGGATTTGTGAAATGCTTGTTTACATTACGTCTAATAACGTTTGAGTGACGTTTGCAACGTCGCCCAAATGAGTAGGCGAGAGAGGTTAGTTTTAAATGTCTGTAACTTTGTAACTGGATGTTATATTTTGCTCAAATTTTCAGAAAGGGTTCATAAGAGTCTTATCTATCTAACACTATATTATCATGATTTTCATAATTTTGTCACTAAGCCCGGTTTTGCTCGAGAACGGCTCATATACATTTCAACTTAGTGTTATGTTGATAAAAGTGTAAATCATAGATTGTTGGTAAATCGCCCAGCTTTATATCTGGTTCAAAACACTCATAACAAACATTACATTTACAGTTTTTATGTAGAAATGATCTCCGTCCGTCCGTGTGTACGTTCGTCTGTGTGTCCGTCCGTAATAAATCCGTGACCGCTCCATACCTTTATAACGCCTGGGCCTTAAACAGTCATAAAACATTATACATACCGTCGTCCCTCTCTGTGTTCTTCGTGTCTTCATTGTCATCTTAAAAGAAACACTAATTAATTTTAACAGAATAATAGAAAATGAAAATTGATTAAAATGGCGATGTAGAAAAAATATTTGGCTTTTTTTAAACAAGGCAGTCCAAAAACGTCTGTAATTCCCGCCGTGTTAAGGAGAGTAATATGTGGCATTGACCGTAACTAACCTGCTTGTTTGAAACCTGATCCTGCATGTCGTCGCCATCGTGTCTCACATTGGTTATCAGTTTCGTAAAATTCGGATAAGGCTTTAAAAACTTATGAAGCGGACAGGAATTGTAAGCCTCAAACTAATGACCTTGGATAATGACATTGACATTGATCCTGCATGGTCGAAACATGGGTTCTGCATACCACCTTCATTAGTTACACATTTGCTATAGAGTTTATGGAATTAAGCACATGCGTTTAAAAGATATGGAGCAGACACGAAATGTAAGGTTAAAACCTATGATATTGAACAATGACCTTGACATTGCGCCGGCACAATGGGAACGTGGGTTCTGTGCGTCGTCTTTAATTGTTACACATTTGTTGAGAGTTTCTTGGAATTTGACCGAGGCGTTAAAAAGAACGAGACACACGGACGCAAGGACGCACAAACGGAAGGACGGAGACCATTCATACAATCCCATCCAATCTCGTGGCGGGGAATTAAAAATCCAATGAGAGTCGGCAAGAGCCCAAATAGATTGACAGATATAGGTCTTTACAACAAGACCGCTTCTACTATATGACCAATACTCTTCATTCTGTCTAACATACGTGTGTAAATAAGCGCGGGAAAAGTAAAAGAAAGCTAACTACCTTTTCTCTTTGTATTTAGATCACGAATCACTACATTTTCCGTCACTAAGTTGGTGGTCAAACCTATAAAACAAAGTACTTTAGACACGACGCCTGAATATCCCTATGACTCAAATTATGTTAAATAATGTACACTCAATTAAGCATTAGAATGTCTAAACAATTTTCATTGCATATTCCGATATGAATAGTTAAAACAGTAGATTTTATGTTTTGTTCAGGGTTAACGCCGTGAAACTGCAAATGTCCTGAAGTGTTTTCTATGAATCATTAACGTGAGCTTGTTTTTATTCTCTTCGTGTGTAAGACATGGCCTTAGCTTGTACCATCTAAAACAACCAGATAACTTATTCATTATCCTGCACATTGTACATTAGTGCGAGGAATTTTGTCTACCGACTTAAAACAAATATGTCGATCAATAAGTGTACAGTCAAGTGTTAATGTCATTTTAACAAGAGCACCGCAGCGCCTACGAGTGTTGGATGCTCGACTTTCTCGTACTTGATAGTAACAAAATGACCACACTTTCTAAGTTACAGGACAAACGCCACAAATGGTTTTCCTACGTAGGGATTTCTTTTCGTGTCTTTTCTTTACTTTTAAGAAAATTAAATTACTAGTATACAAACCAACATCAATTGGTCTCATCCGGAATTTTGTACCATCTTCATAAGGTGAAAATGCAGTTTCGTCAATCTCTATGTCTTGTTCGTCTTCCAACACAAAGACCACACCCTCTTGGGAAGAATACCCAAACTTGCATTTGCCTAAATACAAACTTAAACTTTCTACACATCGGTCGAATATACATTTTTACTTAATAATTCACTTAAACTGAACATGTTACACTTAATTAAATAGTGTAAATACGATAATATAACGCACTATTTAACTGCGTACTTTCCATTTTCACCCATTTAACAATAAACATAATTCCACGCTGAAATTGAGTGGTTTATTAGCTGGTACAATTACCTCCCTCGTTAATGAAAACGACCTTCGTAATTTTCCGAAGGATATAACACATTTTAAACATTGAAACAATTTTAATAACACGAGTATATGGTAGCTATTTAATGACATGAAACATATAAATGAATTGATCATCAGAAGTTTTTATGAAACTTCGTTTCGAGATTATATAGGAGTTTCTAAAAATAGATGCGTCATAGCTGTAACACTGGATACCCGTGCATCTTGCCTTGTCATCGCGTTTCGTTGAATATTTACTATAAATTTTACGTTCATTCATTCATAAATATGTCACGTGATACGGGGCGTAAATAGTAACAGCCAATTTGATACCATGTTTTATGGGGGTAATAATACATGGCCAGGTCTGCTCTATATTTAATTGATTAATCCGCATATCGTGTTAGAATTCATATTTAAACTTTTAATGCCATTATATATCTATGTGTAACATATTTTGAATATACATGCATGCGGACAATTTAAACTTTTGCTTTTTTTTCATGGCTGATATTTACTTGCCCGATACAAATACCGTAACTCGCACATATTAGCACCTACATTTTTGCTCGAATGCTGAGTAATCCTTGAATTGAAGCTTGCATTTCCGTCCACTTCTCTCATCTAATACTTGAAATATTCTAGCATCTTCACCTTCTGCCATGTTTACCTGTACAAATGTTAAATGGTTATTTATTATTCTCGTCTAATTTCGGATCAATCAAACTTCAGTGTATGGATTAAGTTTATCCTCCTTTGCTTAACGAATTCTACGTTGAGAAAGCTGCTTCAAGGTCTTTTTTATGTACATTTTATGCTATGTGGTACTCGGGTGTTTAGAAGCATTCTGTTTAAAAAGCCTCAAATTCCTGGTTGTTTTTGACCCCAGATGACCCAGTTACGAACTTGACCTATATTTCATGGATACAAATATTTTGACCAAGTTTCATATAGCTTAGATAAAGATAATACCTCTAGAGTGTTAACAATGTTTTTCTGTGATGTGACCTGGTGACCTAGTGTTCACTCCGTATTACCCTGTTACAAACTTGACCTAAATTTCATATAGACACACATTGAATTTGTAAGCAAGTTTCATTAAAATTACATCAAAATTTTGACCTCTAGATTGTTAACAAGTGTTTTTTTATCAATGTAAACTGGTTAACTAGTTTTATTACCCCAGATTACCTAGTTACAAACTTGACACATATTTCACAGAGAAAACATATTGACTAGGTTTCGAAAAGATTCAGTGAAAATTGTGACCTCTAGAGTGTTAACAGTCCAATTGTTGACGGCGCACGGAGGACGGCGAATGGCACACGACGGTCGACGGACAAAAGGGCGATCACAGTATCTCAGCTTGAACACTTTGTGCTCAGGTCAGCTAAAAATGAATCAATGAATTTATTAACTTTAGCTGATCGTTTAAACAAGCAAAATATCAATTCAATGAAATCTTCTGCAGTTCAATCACCAATCGCCTGTATTTGGTTATGTGAGACTTGGAATGAATGATTAATAATGTACTGAACCTCCTGTCCTTAAAATTTACGAAAATGGGCTTTATCCCCGACGCTCGTCTCGAGAGACACGAGTTTACATGATCCTAATCACAGGAATTTGAAGTTCTACCAATAAAATATTATACAAGTCGGTCTATCACAAATCACTTAACATACATATATATAATACTTGATCGCTTGTATCTTTTATAATGTTAACACTGGCATATACAAAGATCTTAAATATACAAAATTGATTAGGAATAGTTTTACATGACAAAATCAATATTTATAGGTAAACAGGTGAATGAAAATAAATTCAGTGATCTAGTATTGTGTAAATGCTGATTTGCTAGTAAACTAGAATAAACATGATTAGGAATGGATGTATTGTTGTTCTCAGTATATCAAAATATTAAAATATACTTGTTTTGTTTTTCTAGTAACATTTTTGTATATATTGAATACCCCAAGTTTTCATTAAAAACTATTAGACACGGGAAGTTTGACACCAATTTGATACTACAAAACAACACATCTCCTAATTAAGATAATTTAGAAGGTGTGAAGTGACTGTTCAGCAAAATCATTGTCAACAAAGTAGTTTTATCTCAAGTATAACGGATCGCTAGTGTTAGGAATAACGATTTTATCGATATACGGACATCCCGGAAGTTGAGGTGTTTATCTGGCCTATGCTCATAAGCGTCAAGACTGTTGAAGAGAAGACAATATCCAAGGGAGGTAACCTAGTTTATGGAAAGGCCTATAGTAGGATGCCCATTTATAGTAGGATGCCCATTTCATGAAATTGAAAGAATTGTTTTTTACAAAATTTTATTATATTACTACTAGTATATAAAAAATTATGTCTTAGATGATACAATTTTTTCTCTTACTTCCAATAATTCAAGATTTGATAAGTTTGACTTTACTTTTTAGCTCCACTATTCGTAGAATAGTTCTTTGAGATGTTGCTTTCATACTTCGCATACTTGTTTGCCATCATGATCCCAACGCATATGCAGTAGTAGGCATAGGGGTCTGTATCGACTCACTGGTCTCTCAATCACTAGATATAGATTAACAGGGACGTAACTGGTCTCAAAATTGCGACACCACCAACTTTACAAACAGTCTTGTAACTTTTCCAAAAAGGCAATTAATCACATACTGTTTTCTCCAGTAGCAAGCTTATACATTTATCTTCGAGATACACCCAATCTTATGTCAAAATATATCGCACTCGAGCCGTTACAAATGCATACATGTTGAAAAAATACTGAAAAATAAAAACAGGACAAAATTGTGGACAGGCCCTTACCATACTATAGGGCTCTTCACACATGAGTGTCGACAAAAACAATTCCATGGTTGGATGAGCGTATAATAACTAAAACTATAACCAAAATATCACCTCTGAAAGGTAACACAAGCGCTAGTGCGGTCATTCTATCATTTTGAAATCTTAAAATGTTCATCGGACTTCCATTTTGAGTCACGTGACGTAATGTCGAATACCCGCACGCACTAGGCTGATGGTCCCTGACGGGAAAGACCATATTTGGTATATACTATATACAGTGCGCATGCGTGACGGAGTTGCCACCGGAGTCCACCGGAGATTGACAATTATCGTTTCATTATCACTGAACACAAGCTGGCGACCGATAGTGTATCGACCGATAGCGCTAGTCGCCAGCGACCAATAAGCATGTCTAGCCAACAATAGGCAGAGAACAAGGAAACGGTACTGAGCGCTTAAGTCAAGCAAATATTGTTTTACATGCAATTATATGTGATTATATGTACATATAACGTTAGCTATAATAAAAGAAACAATAACGTTGCGTATTTCAGTAGAATTTTCGATGAATGCACAGTTTATTTCAGGAAAAAAAACGAAAGAAGACCCAGTCGTCTTGAACATTATACAAACGAAAAGGACGAGCCAAAATAAATTTAATGTTGAAAAATACTGAGAAAAGGAGCTAATGTGACCCCATAAGGCCAGGTACTGCAGTATAGCACATTAACATACCTACAAAATGTGACCAGTCACATAGCTGAATTATCTATAGAATTCGAGATACCCCATGTACACCCCGTTACTATAATAGAGTAAAACTTCGATTTTGACGATAATATTGAAAAATACTGAGAAAAGGAGCTAATGTGACCCCATAAGACCAGGCACTGCAGTATAGCACATTAACATCCCTACAAAATGTGACCAGCCACATAGCTGAATTATCTATAGAATTCGAGATACCCCATTTACACCCCGTTACTATAATAGAGTAAAACTTCGATTTTGACGATAATATTGAAAAATACTGAGAAAAGGAGCTAATGTGACCCCATAAGACCAGGTACTGCAGTATAGCACATTAACATACCTACAAAATGTGACCAGCCACATAGCTGAATTATCTATAGAATTCGAGATACCCCATGTACACCCCGTTACTATAATAGAGTAAAATTCCGATTTTGACGATAATATTGAAAAATACTGAGAAAAGGAGCTAATGTGACCCCATAAGACCAGGTACTGCAGTATAGCACATTAACATACCTACAAAATGTGACCAGCCACATAGCTGAATTATCTATAGAATTCGAGATACCCCATGTACACCCCGTTACTATAATAGAGTAAAACTTCGATTTTGACGATAATATTGAAAAATACTGAGAAAAGGAGCTAATGTGACCCCATAAGACCAGATACTGCAGTATAGCACATTAACATACCTACAAAATGTGACCAGCCACATAGCTGAATAATCTATAGAGTTCGAGATACCCCATTTACACCCCGTTACTATAATAGAGTAAAACTTCGATTTTGACGATAATATTGAAAAATACTGAGAAAAGGAGCTAATGTGACCCCATAAGACCAGGTACTGCAGTATAGCACATTAACATACCTACAAAATGTGACCAGCCACATAGCTGAATTATCTATAGAATTCGAGATACCCCATGTACACCCCGTTACTATAATAGAGTAAAATTCCGATTTTGACGATAATATTGAAAAATACTGAGAAAAGGAGCTAATGTGACCCCATAAGACCAGGTACTGCAGTATAGCACATTAACATACCTACAAAATGTGACCAGCCACATAGCTGAATTATCTATAGAATTCGAGATACCCCATGTACACCCCGTTACTATAATAGAGTAAAACTTCGATTTTGACGATAATATTGAAAAATACTGAGAAAAGGAGCTAATGTGACCCCATAAGACCAGATACTGCAGTATAGCACATTAACATACCTACAAAATGTGACCAGCCACATAGCTGAATAATCTATAGAGTTCGAGATACCCCATTTACACCCCGTTACTATAGTAGAGTAAAACTTCGATTTTGACGATAATATTGAAAAATACTGAGAAAAGGAGCTAATGTGACCCCATAAGACCAGGTACTGCAGTATAGCACATTAACATACCTACAAAATGTGACCAGCCACATAGCTGAATTATCTATAGAATTCGAGATACCCCATGTACACCCCGTTACTATAATAGAGTAAAACTTCGAAAACTCAGTTCCCACAGTAAAACGACTACAATGTCTAGTGTTAGCTGTCAGAAATCCTAAATAGAAGAAGTGCCAAACACACAGCCGAACAAGAAAATGATCCCCCCTAGTCACAGCTGTTAAAAAGCTGAATAGAATAATTTCAGCAAACAAAAGGCGGAATGCCCACGCTGAATGGCCTAGTTACAAAAGTAGACCTGCTGTATTAAGTCTGTGTAAGTCAATTTCTATGATTTCACTGTTGTGTACACTACACGTATTAATATTAGGACAATATCTATAATCAGTGCATTTCCAAAGTCCCAAGGACGGCCTTATTAGTTAGGTTTTACTGTATTGCTAGGCATATACCGAACAGTTTTCTTTCATCTATTTGTTGCTGCACGGTTTGTATCCCGGCAATTCGGCTATAAACCGATTTCTAAGGAGCATTCTCATTGTAACCATTTCTCTTGCAGGTATAACTGTATTATCATCCGCTAGTCTAATACATCTGCTATAAGTTAGACCCATATACATCCGAGCTCTTACTTTGATTTACAACTGTTTCAATGAAATGTGCAACCTGAACTGACATCGGTTCAAATAAAGTCTCTATCATAACAAAAGCTTCATTGTGCTTTCCTTCAATTCCTTCTTTACACACTTTTCTTGTTGTACTATGTACGAGAATAATCAACATAGAAAACTTCCAAACATCTTGATGTATACTTTACTCAAACATCTTGTGTAAAGTAGTCATATAATGAAGTGCTATCGTTTGATTCAGTGTCACATTCACATCTTCTTTTGCACCAGTGAGATAACTGAAACAACTATCGTCAATGCCATGTTGAGTGTTGCTGTCTAGGGTTTTATGAGACATAACTACCCAATGGCGGACACATTAAAGTATTGTTTCATGACATCATCCACGGAGTCAACCATACCTTATTGATTAGAATTGAAGAGGTGACTAAAACATTTTCCACGTTCTAACATTAGTCATTCCTAAACTTGTTTGTTTAGTAATTCGAGTTTAATTCGGTGACTGTAAGAATACATGACCCGTATTTCTGCACAAAGCGAAATCCTCGTATACATACACAGGTGAATTCCCGTATAAATACAAAGGTGAATTCCCATATTTTATACAAGGTGATTCCCAGTATCGTATCGGGTTACTGGTATGTCATATATCTATGGTGGCTGATTTATGCCATGTCGTATTTTCGCTTTTTCGCTACAACAAAGCGAAAATACGAAAATGTAACAATGCGAAAAATTCGACCTTGTCGTATCTTTGCATTGTTACATTTTCGCTTTGTTGTGTCGAAAAAGCAAAAATACGACAGATGCAGGGCGACAATACGACACCTAAAATGTGTATCTTTGCTTCTTCGTGGCGAAAATGTAACAAAGCGACTTTTTCGTGTTTTCGCATTGTTACATTTTCGTTTGTTGTGGCGACAGAGCGAAAATGTAACAATGAGAAGATGTAATAATGCGAAAAAGTCGACTATCGTCGCCCTTCATCTGTCGTATTTTCGCTTTTCGCCACAACAATGCGAACAAAGTCGCTTTGTTACATGTTCGCAGTTTCGCTTTGTTGTGGCGAAAAGCGAAAATACGACATGGCATAAATCAGCCACCATACTGAAGTGTACTGTTTGTAAACAAGGTAAAAAATTGCACATATGCTTCACATTTTTGTATCAAATCTTAAGACTGATCCTTTTATGAAACGTCAAATATCCGTAGTAAAACTAATTTAGGCCAAAACATTAATATTGTAGTTCTGGTTGTACTATTGTATTGATAGGGTAGGAAGGAAACACAGTTCAGCCGCTCTCCAGGGAAACAAGTTTGCCAAGAAATGTAGTTTGATTTTTTCATAATTTGAAAGACTAACTAAAGCAAAAAGCGTCCTAATTGCTAAGGAAGTTACAACCGTTGAGCAGGTTTGCGTGATGTTGCAAACATGGTTGTTCAAAACGCGTCATGTAACTAATATTTTATAAATACTGTATTTGATTACTTCATGACATGACATTTGCAAAACGGTATCAAGTTTTAGAATTATGTTTTAACGTTTGGAATATGTATCAATATCCTGAATGTTCGCATTTAGGGAAAAATATTCTGTTGAAAACAATTGACTCCTCTTTTTGTCAATTTGATAAATTTTCCAACATTTGACCTGACGGCAACGAAGTAAGTGATTTTAAATAATTAATGTGAATGTCTAAGTAGAAATACACACACTCGTATATACAGAAAGCTGACCCAATCGCTTTAAATTTACAGGTAAACAGGTAAAAATTGTTAAATACATACTCAATAGTTATTTTGTTATTTCTATTGAAAATGTTTGACAAACACGTATTGAATACAGTCAATAAACAGTATGAAATGTATAAGTTGGAACACGTCACGTAAACTAGACCGGTATAGATCTGCAGTCCTGTAAAGTTGACAACATATTTACGATACGTATTAATTTCAACATATTCGATCCTAGATACATATGTAAATATTAGTTTAGTTAACTATAAGTAAACTAATAATCTTATATAGAAATACAACCCAGCGACAAACTACATCCTTAACAATTCTACATCTCTGGAGATATTTGAACCCACGTGGCAATAATGGACATAGTCAAACTACACACGTAACAATTCTACATCTCTGGTGATATTTGAACCTACGTGGCAATAATGGACATAGTCAAACTACAAACGTAACAATTCTACATCTCTGGTGATATTTGAACCTACGTGGCAATAATGGACATAGTCAAACTACAAACGTAACAATTCTACATCTCTGGTGATATTTGAACCTACGTGGCAATAATGGACATAGTCAAACTACAAACGTAACAATTCTACATCTCTGGTGATATTTGAACCTACGTGGCAATAATGGACATAGTCAAACTACAAACGTAACAATTCTACATCTCTGGTGATATTTGAACCTACGTGGCAATAATGGACATAGTCAAACTACAAACGTAACAATTCTACATCTCTGGTGATATTTGAACCTACGTGGCAATAATGGACATAGTCAAACTACAAACGTAACAATTCTACATCTCTGGTGATATTTGAACCTACGTGGCAATAATGGACATAGTCAAACTACAAACGTAACAATTCTACATCTCTGGTGATATTTGAACCTACGTGGCAATAATGGACATAGTCAAACTACAAACGTAACAATTCTACATCTCTGGTGATATTTGAACCTACGTGGCAATAATGGACATAGTCAAACTACAAACGTAACAATTCTACATCTCTGGTGATATTTGAACCTACGTGGCAATAATGGACATAGTCAAACTACAAACGTAACAATTCTACATCTCTGGTGATATTTGAACCCACGTTGCAATCATGGACATAGTCAAACTACAAACGTAACAATTCTACATCTCTGGTGATATTTGAACCCACGTGGCAATAATGGACATAATCAAACTACACACGTAACAATTCTACATCTCTAGTGATATTTGAACCTACGTGGCAATAATGGACATAGTCAAACTACACACGTAACAATTCTACATCTCTAGTGATATTTGAACCTACGTGGCAATAATGGACATAGTCAAACTACACACGTAACAATTCTACATCTCTGGTGATATTTGAACCCACGTGGCAATAATGCTAAGTTCAACCGGACGCGACATCTGGAACGTACACAGAACAGTGTGTCCATGAGTCTTTGAATAAATGAAATAACATCAACTTTTATTATTAATGATTATACAGTACATATGTTTTCCGACTTCCACAGGTTCTATACGGTAAATGTATTATGCAAAGTGTTATAAAATACATCTATGAATATTAAAGTACCAAAAACTCGGTCATTTACTTTATTATACTTTACAGTTTATCTGGCACACTGTTTCTATCTTCCAGGCGAGACTAATGTCAGGTGACTCGTCATATCTAGGGATATTACTTATCATTATTAGATGGTTAGAACATCTTATGTGAAGGGTTCCAAACTTGTTTATTTGACGTGACTGTTTGCATTAAAGGCCACGTATGGAGGCCAAGACATATCCGGCAAATATTATATTTAAAACGGGGTCTTTGATAAGCAGGATCAGAACAGCTAGGGAGAACAGTTAGGGAGTAGTCATGGGTTAGCATGTTGGAATCTTCGGGAGGCGCAACTTTACGCTCTCCGGGGTATTCAGGGTTTGGGGTTTTGGTTTAATTTAATAGCTGTTCTCAAATTTGGAAACCTTATGCTCAAAATTATTATTATTTTCTAGATTGTTTGTCGATTTAACTAAGTACTAAATTATTGTAAGTGACTGTGCATTTTTAGGAGAGAGATTTATTCACTTATGATAAAGTAACAATTAAAATTAATTAACTGAGTTTAGTATTTTGTTGTTGATTATTTAAGTAAGTAAGCATGCAATATCCACTATACGACGATTGAATATACGACCGTAACACTTGTTAGGGTAACAACCATAGGCAGCCAGCACGTACCCTACTACTTCACATTGAAGTCAATTCAACCTTCTCATTGTTTACCTATATAAGAAAGGTGAATCACGAAGAATGGAGTGCCTGTCACATAACTTGTCGTATTCTTTTATTTATTCACTCAAATGCTATCTTACAGGTATCATCGTGTAGCGAAGATATTTTACTTTCCAGATATATAAACAGTTTAGTCCTGAAATACACACCCTTAACACAATATAAGTCAAATCGCGAATTTTTTTTGGTCATCAATTAAGAAGTTCAGTATATACACCGGACACAAACGGAAATGGCCGAGCTTACACGATTGAACAACTATGAATGACGTGACACACACTCTAGCCAATCAAACGATCGCTTCGAAATCTGTTGAGGTCAAAGGGTTATCGGAATACTAAATAAAATTGGAAATTGACGGTGGCGAATTTAGTACATTTTTTTTTAATTATCGATCTAGTGAAATATTGCGATGTTTAATTGGCATGTGAGGTAAATTATTTAGTTACACTAACTAAAAGAATGACTAGCTAGGCCCGTTTGTGAAGCATACATTCTGTTTCAAGGCAAAATTCACGTTTACAAGCGTGAAAATCTGGGTTTTGCTGAACGTCTTAGTTAGCGACCTAATTAAGGAATTGTATTCTTGATTCTGACGTTCGGTGTGTAAACGGGTGTGTATCTAAGGACTAAAGTGTTGATATATCCTGAAAGTAAAATATAGTAGCTACACGTTGATACCCGTAATATACCATTTCAATGAATAATAAACCTACACGGCTACAAATGTGACAGGCACTTTTATAATCGGAAATATTGAAAGTAACCCGTCATAACATAGTAAACAGTGGTAAAATCCGATTTGGCCGGGGTAGTATTTGGGTACGTGCTGACTGCCTATGGTAACAACTTGATTCACGACTTCCACAGGCTGTTTTATGGTATACATGAGAGACAGAAAATTTACAAGATCCCCACAATAAATCAATGCTTTGTATCATGCAAATTGTTATTTAGTACCTCTATAAATTTTGTCAATTTACAAAATACAACAAAGATATATTACAAAATATTTTAAAAAACAAATTATTTTTATTACTGTATGAAATATCAAGTGAGAACACTTCGTGCAGTCGCATGACGACAACGATATATTATTGAAAATATTGATTTTAGCCTGTACCGTTAAACAACTAAAACGAACAATTTCAATCGGCGGTTTTGACGATCGTTTGCTGCGATAAGTAGGTAAAACCTTTGCTATTGGGTAATAATAATTTATTTTATCGAAAGGAAAGACAAGTATTCTATTATGTTATAAATAAAAGCCATATTTCGGCATGTTGAAAAAGTGCCGTTCGACTAGCAAATGCGGGTAGGGTTGGCTAGTCGTGCAGGCCCGTATCCCTAGACACTGGTTTAACAAAAACTCTAAAATAGCTGTATTGACTTACGTTATTATATGTATACTGTCACATCGAGTCAGTTAAGCATCTTGATATTTTTCAACAAAACGAAAATCCATAATACTCAATATAAACCCAAGCGGAATGATAGTCAACACTGCCTTAATCAGTTATTCCTTCGTACTTCCGCCCTCGACGATCGTCTAGACACTCATGTTAGTTTTATATCGTAAACATTGAACACGTAGCTAAGGGTGCTGGTTCTTTAATCAATATTTAAAGCCCGTCGATAAACACATATAGTTAACACGGGTACCAAAATAAGTTCAAATCATAAACCATGACTTCATTGTCAGATAGCCCCATTTCTACCTGTACATACAAGTACGTTTATAAAAGCGTTTAACGTATAAATATAGTTTTGTAAGATGACATGCCAACTACTACAAGTGAAGTTTATTTGAAAGCGAAAGAAACACGGAGTAATTTAACAAACCATTGTACTTTGTTACCTTTAGATAAAATGCGTGGTTTTACATTTACCTTTTCAGAACGAGAGGTGTTCAATTTATAATTAAACACTATAAATATATATCCAGACACACATTATAGATCTTTCAGATCATGGGATTGTGTAAAGCGATTAATTCATTTAAACACAAACTCAACACATATTAATTCATAATTCAATATTATATGCACTACGTATAGGTTAGAGTTTGTGAAACGATTTCTTCCAGAATTTGAACCTAAAGCAACGGCGTGACTGTTGTGACTGTTTCACGAACTCGAACCGATTAAGTGTTTGCTCCATCCACAATAGTTGAATACCCAAGAAACACGTGGTCTTCGTGCCTCTTCATTGTTCTACACATGGACAGTTTCCTGGAGGAAATCGTGGTTAATGGCCCAATGGACGATAACATTTATTAAAGGTGCATCTAGACGGTACATCTTGGTGTATACATATTGACCTATAAGACAAAATGTACTGCATGTAGTACACTTCTAACATACATTTTCAGGAGATGTACGACACATTCATTGGGTAGACGCTAAAGCTCAGAAACGGCTTGGTGTAACACCGAAACGTGGTCTTACCCATTATCTGCCTCTCAAATTATCCCTTGTGAAGTGTACATTTTCAACTTACCGTCTAGACGCAACGTAAGGTATGTCCTTCTTTATGAATCGTTGGTTTACTGATACCATCCATTCATTTTCCATGTAAATAACCGAACACGTTCGCTTGCACGGGCTTCACGAAGAGGCACGGTCTCTTTGCACATGCACAATAGCTTCAAATTACTCCTTGATGAAGACACATTATTGTGAAAAATAGAACGGTCTTCAGGGATTAGACAACGAAATTCAAGCCCGCTGATTGGTCGGCAAAGTCAGGCAAACACTAAAAACATTAAAAACGAGATGTGGCATAATGTTTATGTTGCTATTGTGAATCGCATTATGTAAATATATATAATAGTGTAACTTTTAATTAAAGCCGTGCAGCAGCTACTGATGACGTGTGTAACTTTTAATTAAAGCCGTGCAGCAGCTACTGATGACGTCGTACGGAAATCGGTTGCGTTTAAATTGTTTCATTCGCTCACTCGTCGGTTACACTAGAAAAACTTACTATCGCGTTTATTGCGTCAGAAACCCGTTGGCCCCCGTTAGATAAATTCACCGACACCACCAGCGTTTCGACGGAGTTTAACTTAAACAAACATACTGCAACTTAATTCAGTGCTCATGGACGTTTACAAACGGAGCACAAAGTAAACGTAACGTCGACAAAGTTTTTGCATTTAAAACAATTTCAACGAACACGACGTTGACGTTTACCAACGAACATCAGCTTTCCTTAATTCAATATTTTTTCTAGCGAGGTTACGCCGCAGTGTTTGTACCAGCGGTGGTCAGCGTTTCAAAAGTCGGAAAAATAGCCCGAACGTCGGTGAAATTACGTTCGTGAAGAGGAATTAGACCACTCGCAATACCGAACGTCGCCATGGTCTAGCAATGCGAAAAACGAACACATCAGACCACTCGCTATACTGAACGTCGCCATGGTCTAGCAATGTGAATTACGAACACATCAGACCACTCGCAATACTGAACAGCGCCATGGCCTAGCAATGCGAAAAAGGAACACATCAGACCACTCGCTATACTGAACGTCGCCATGGTCTAGCAATGTGAATTACGAACACATCAGACAACTCGAAATACTGAACAGCCCCATGGTCTAGCAATGCGAAAAACGAACACATGAGACAACTCGGAATACAGAACGGCGCCATGGTCTAGCAATGTGAATTACGAACACATGAGACCACTCGCAATACTGAATGGCGCCATGGCTTAGCAATGTGAATTACGAACACATCAGACAACTCGCAATACTGAACGTCGCCATTATCATGAATGTTTGTTCTTACAGTACTATGATTGTATCAGATTTAAGGTAATGATAAATCAGACAGGGAAAGTAATTGTGGTTGTTTGTTCTTACAGTACTATGATTGTATCACATATAAGGTATGATAAATCAGACAGGGAAAGCATTATCATGGATGTTTGGTTCTCACGATTGTAGCAGGTCTACAATGGGGCAGTATGTTCCATGAAAATATTGATTAAATACTTGTTTAAGTAAAACAGAGGTTTCATATTTAATACTAACAGATAAGTTCTTGTTAGTATCACAATGATTGTGCACAATCACGTAAAAACGCAATCTTTGTGTCCTATAAATTAGTTTCTATGGTTGAACGTATTGTACTGTATGATCAATGAATATTGACAAACGAAATACACACGGGCAATAAGTTAATTAAGATATTTAACGATGAGTTCTATATCAAGTAATATGACTTGAATTAATGATAAATTGTCAATTTGTAAATGTAGCAATCTTCATATACTTACCAATGTTAAGTTCACGGTTTACGCAAGGTACCACTGACAAGTAAATGTATCATTGATGAAGATTCTTTTTACAGAAATTGATATATACATGTTGTATTTTAAAATCTATTAGATATATAAAAAAATGTGTTTTCATTTTTTTTATACTTTTTCAATGATTCATGCATTTTACCTGTGATAATGCTGTGCTGTTTTTAAACATGCTATACAAAACTGTGTATTTGTATATACACGGTATAAGGTGCTTTTTCAACAGAATAAAAAAGTGTCACTCAATGGGCTTTGTATAGATTTCACCAGACTCTTACACAATAGCTTTAATAATTTATTTTATCAGTTGGCAGTTAGTTGCACGCGGCCCACTATGTCAAGCAATCTACATATTGTGATCAATGATATACTCAGTATACTGGCGAGGAGGTTAACAGTTGAAGATACCAAATATGGACAATGAAACGAGTTGTGAGCTTCAAATATCCAACCTTTGAATTGACATCGTGAGGTGGATCTTGAAATTCTCAATGTTATTGCAATACACCATATCATGTAATCGCCATTCGCAGCGCGTTCTATTGTGTTCTGCTTTTGTTATAACAAATATGATATGCAATATAATCTGTCCCAGAGTTTGTTAACATTCAACAATTACCTCGACTGAATTTGAATGCAATTATATTCTAACTGGATATAAATAAAACATCTGTTTGTGCTGTGTTTGGACTATCCTTAGTTACAAAACGTGCTGGGAGACACAAACACCTGTCATAATATGTATTATATTTCTACAGTTAATAATGCTATCATAACTAACTGATCTCAGATTATAACATGAATATGTAAAGTTATACTCCGACACGCCCACTGATTCCATTCAAAAAGTGTACATTATTTTCGTAAGCAGACACTTTTGTGAGCTATAAGAAAACTGTTTCACTCATAATATAATTGCCATAAATGGGCAATAAGCCGAAAACTGACAAATCTGTAACAGTTAAATAAACGACATAGTATAGCCCGTTTGCAGCGAAACAAATCGTCTAAATTTTGAATGTTTAAAAATCTATTCATCAGATGTTGATAAAAATGTATGTAGAATCATAATTACATTCTACCTTCTCCCATCTCAAATTTCATAATTTTTAATTACTTATTTAAACAAGTTTATTCTTTATTGTATATTGATAATACTTGCATTTGGACACTTTAACGCAGGGAGGTAATCTGTTATTCCATTTATGTTTTACTGTCATTTTTTAACTGTTATAATCCGTGATCAGCCAGATTAACATTGCTGTGATGAAAGCGAAATTTATGAGGCCCATATTATTTATTTAGGTATGTCGCTTGTGTGTATACAGATTATGTATAATACATGTAATATCACAAAAAAGCAGTGAAAACCAAACCGTACATAAGCTATGTATATACTGATACATGGACATACACGTTTATAATAATGTTAAATTAAGAACTTCATAAAAGCATTGTAATGTTCATGCGCGCAATGACATGTAGTCTTATGACTGAATCAGTCCTAAATAATTGAGTAATATACGTCTGCCCAAACTATTAGTATTGGTCTGAAATCGACATTCACACGTTTGAAGAATGCCTAATATTAAGTCAAAATCGTTTAAAGACGATGTAAAATCCGTGTTTTTATAGTTCGAGAATGAGGCTGCTAGACGCAAGCCATTTTTACGTTTAGACCCGAACATATGATACACACAGACAGTACAGATGCACAAACGCCAGACAAATTATCGGTCAAACCGAAGTTTTACTCTATTATAGTAACGGGGTCAACATCGGGTATCTCGAATTCTATAGATAATTCAGCCAAGTGACTGGTCTCATTTTGTAGGTATGATAATGTTCTAAAATGTAGTACCCGGTCTTATGGGGTCACATTAGCTGCTTTTCTCAGAATTTTTCAATATTATCGTCAAAATCGAAGTTTTACTGTATTATAGTAACGGGGTCTACATCGGGTAAATCGAATTCTATAGATAATTCAGCTATGTGATTAGTCTCATTTTGTAGATATGTAAATGTGCTATACTGCAGTACCTGGTCTTATGGGGTCAAATTAGCTCCTTTTCTCAGTATTTTTCAATATTGTCGTCAAAATCGAAGTTTTACTCTATTATAGTAACGGGGTGTACACCGGGTATCTCGAATTCTATAGATAATTCAGCTATGTGGCTGGTCTCATTTTGTAAGTATGTAAATGTGCTATACTGCAGTACCTGGTCTCATAGGGTCACATTAGCTACTTTTCTCAGTATTTTTCAATATTATCGGTCAAAATCGAAGTTTTACTTTATTGTAGTAACGGGGTCTACATCGGGTAACTCGAATTGTGAAAATAATTCAGCCGTGTGGTTAGACTCATTTGATAGGTATTTAAATGTGCTATACTGTAGTACCCTGTCTTATGGTGTCACATTAGCTACTTTCCTCAGTATTTTTCAATATTATCGGTCAAACCGAAGTTTTACTCTATTGTAGTAACGGGGTCTATATCGGGTATCTCGAATGGTGAAAATAATTCTGGTATGTAGTTAGACTCATTTGATAGGTATGTAAATGTGCTATACTGTAGTGCCCGGTCTTATGGGTCACATTAGCTCCTTTTCTCAGTATTTTTCAATATTATCGGTCAAACCGAAGTTTTACTCTACTATAGTAACGGGGTCTACATCGGGTATCTCGAATTGTATAGATAATTCAGCCATGTGACTGGTCTCATTTTGTAGGTATGTAAATGTGCTATAATGTAGTACCCGGTCTTATGGGGTCACATTAGCTCCTTTTCTCAGTATTTTTCAATATTATCGTCAAAACCGATGTTTTACTCTATTATAGTAACGGGGTCTACATCGGGTATATCGAATTCTGAAGATAATTTTGTAGGTATGTAAATGTGCTAAACTGCAGTACCTGGTCTTATAGGGTCATATAAGCTCCTTTTCTCAGTAGTTTTCAATATTATCGTCAAAATCGAAGTTTTACTCTATGATAGTAACGGGGTGTACATCGGGTATCACGAGTTCTATAGATAATTCAGCTATGTGGCTGGTCTCTTTTGTGCTATACTGTAGTACCTGGTCTTATGGGGTCACATTAGCTCCTTTTCTCAGTATGGTGAATAATTAAGTATGTATTCTTATTAAAATATCGCTGATGTATTCGTCTGTTTTTATGTGCAGTTCTTTTTTTAAGAGTCAAATAATTTATTTATTCCTATAACATTGGCATAATTATATCCTGGGTCATATTCCTGTCTTGTAATTGTAGTCCAGGGTTGACTAGGATATGGGGGTGAATAAACAAAGGAATACAGATGCTGTGTTTCTACTATAATAATGTTCCAACTTCTTATCTATGTACAGTATATGATAGATCTATTGGTGAATATGTTTCATCTATTTCAGTTCATATTCATATCATAAGTCATTGCATTTCATAAGCCCGATTTTGGATCGGGTCTTCAACGACTCACAATAACACACTCCGCGTCACTCTCACTGTGATGGATTACTTTATTCCACTATAATTGATAGTACAACAACAACAAACTTCAACTTCTCAAACAACCTTCTTTCTCCAGAAGCTAACTTGGACTGACAATGAATATCAGTCATGTGACACGAAATTAAGGGATTAACACAAGAGAACATAACACAGTCAAACTGGTTCTTCATTACACAAAAACAAGGGAGTTAATCCATACCTCCTTAGGTTAAAAACAACCACTGAGCACAGGTCAAACACCACTAAAAGTGAAATACTAAAACCATATAAAATATCAACCGGTTACACACTTCCCCCCAATCATTAAATGACGTCCCGTCATTGTCTCATCATGTCAAGTAATAAGTCAAAAAAATTTCCTCGTAGAATGCCAATATATATACTGCCAATCTCTACTAATCAATCTCCTCTATCTAATACAAGTTCCTACTAAAGCTAATCTGTACAGTTTTCATCTGACTACTGATTTGACAATACTCTGACTGCACCAAATAAACCTCCCACCAAAACGTCGCGTGCGAAAAAACCGTAAAGCGATGCGGAAAACCGTAAAGCACTCATTCCGTCACCTCGCGTAAACCTAATACTACTATGCAGAGTATTACTCCTTACGTCTCACCCTATGTACTAATTTCCGTACTTCCAACTATGTATATATACTGCCTTCTTCCCCCCTTTTAAGCTTATGTCACCACCTTTGATAGCATATGGGCATCATAATATCACATACAATTATAACTTCATTTTCAAGTACAGCTTTCACACAAAGCATCTTAAAATAATATAAAACCTCATGAACTAACATTTACTCAGTTAATTCTCCCTCCATTCTCCCCCTTCTGTAAATGCATCCTGGCATTTGAAATTCTTAGTCTTACCTAGGATAACAATCACAAAACTTAACAATCAAATAAATCGGTATGCTATATAATATGGTGTCTTAATCCATTATCTTCCGAATCACCTTTCGGGCACTATCAAGGTCCAATCGGTCTAAAGCTCCCGAATGTAACACCGCAGTTAATGTCTGAAGTCTTGGGTCTGTATGTTGTGCATCCATAGCATACATCACATATTCATCATACTTCTCTGGTACCTTGCGTTCCCTACCAGATCTTCTAGTTGGTTGTGTAGGAAGTTTCCGGGGCTTCTTCTTGACATTAGGTCTGATTTCTACTTGTTCTTCTAATGACTCCTCCGTAGTATGGTCTACACTTTCCTCAGTCCTTATAGTGTCTTCTTCCATTTCTGTTCTCTGGTTGTCTTCAGAAATTTCTCCGTGTTCTACACTTTCATCCTGTTCTGTAACAGTCCCTGGTTCCGCCTCTAACTCACTGGCTTCTGTGACATGCTCTGTTTCCTCGACCGATTCAACTGATGTAGAATCGTCTGAATCTAGTTGTTCCTCACTCTTCTCTGAAGTCTCATTACTCACTAAACTCTCATTACTCACTATATCCTCTTCATCCACATGATGCTCTTCAGGTACATAGGCGTCCCCATGTTCATTTGCCTGTGGCATAAAAGTAATCCCTGACTCATCATTGGAGCTATCCTCGGTGACGTCACCGCTTTCACTACCGTCCATACTGGATGCATCCTCCTCTTCTTCGTCTTCCTCTTCGACTTCTGCTTCCACTGCAACCTTATCTTCTATGTGTACCCTATAATTCAATGGGAATAAATGATTTCGATGCATTGTCCTGGTTTTGCTTGATTCATTTCCCTTAACGACGAAAACAGGTATGTCATCTTTTGGTTGATCTGTGACTGTATACAGTTCTTGCTCGTATTTGTCTGCTATCTTGTGCTTTCCTTCTCCCCGAGCTAGTATCCTGACCAACACTTGATCTCCTTCTTCAAGTTTTGTCCCTTTTATCTTCTTGTCATAGAAGTGTTTCTGTTTCCTCTTTGCTTTTTCTACACACGATTCCACTATCTGTCTGGTGGTCTTTATCCTTTCACGTAGGTCCTCTATATATTCTTGAGTTGTTCTACTTACGTTATTTTCTTCCCTTGCCTCCTGGAACATGGCGTCAATTGGAAGTTTGGGTTTCCTACCAAACATGAGTTCATAGGGAGAGTATTGTGTAGATTCATGCGGGATGCTGTTATAGGCAAATACAAGAGGGTTTAAATATTTCTTCCAATCTTGCTTCTGATCATTTTCTAAAGTCCCTAGCATACTGATAAGTGTCCGGTTGAACCTTTCTGGTCCAGCATTTCCTTGAGGGTGATATGGAGTAGTATGTGATTTCCTCATATTAGTTAGCAGACAAAGTTCCCTGATGATTTCGCTTTCAAAATTTGCCCCTTGATCAGAATGTAGACGTGTTGGAATTCCATAATAAACTATAAAATGATTGAAGAATGCTTCTGCAGTAGTTTTGGCTGTCTGATTCCTTGTAGGTATTGCCATTGCAAATTTCGTGAAATGATCCGTAATCACTAAGATGTTGGAGTATCCTCCTTTGGAAGTTTCTAGTGTAAGGAAATCAAAACATACCAGCTCCAGTGGATACGTAGTGCTAATACTTACCAGTGGAGCCCTTTCATTGGTAGCTGTTTTCCTCCTGAGACATCTCTCACATCCTTTCACCCATTTCTCTACATCCGCAGCTAATCCTGGCCAGAAAAATCGTTCTCTTATCAGTCTTGTTGTTCGTTCAATTCCAGGATGGCCTATATCCGAATGTAAACCTCTTAAAATATCTCGTTTGTAGCATTCGGGCACTACTAGCTGTTCGATCTTCTCTTCATGGACTTCTACTTCTCTGAATAAAATTCCTCTCTTAATGATAAAGTTTCTAAAGTTCCTCTTCATTGTCAAATCCTGTTGTACTGCTTTCTTGTCTAAAATCTTTCTATCTATAACGGCTACTCTCCATTTTCCAATTACGGCATCCTTCATTTGGGCTTGTCTTATTTCTCTCATCTCTACTTGTGCCATAGGACTTCCAGACTCCTCTGTTATCTCTACTATATTTGTACTCATGGTTGGAAGACATTCAATGAATGGTGCGGTTGTTAGGTTACAGCATATTGCTCTTACTGATTCCTCTTTGATTCTAGTATACTGCGGGTATCTACTAAGGGCATCTGCGTCCCCATTCTTTAGCCCTGGCCGATACAGTATCTCAAAATTATATCCTGCTAATGCTGCTGCCCAACGTTGTCCCGTGGCATCTAGTTTGGGTGCAGTTAATATATGAGTAAGTGGGTTGTTGTCCGTATATATCTTGAAATGGGTTCCAGTTAAATAATCAGAAAATTTTTCAGTTACTGCCCATTTTAGCGCCAAATATTCCAGTTTGTATGTCGAATAATTATTTTCGGATTTGGACAGCGATCTACTAGCATAAGCTATGACCCTCTTCTTGTCGCCATCTTGTTGGTATAATACTGCTCCTAGGCCTAAATTTGAGGCATCGGTATGCACTTCAAAAGGCTTCTCAAAATCCGGGTAAGCTAATATGGGTGGAGAGCACAGTGTCACTTTTAAGTCATCAAATAATTCCTGTTCCTTTTCTGTCCATCTCCATGATTTCTGATCTTGCTTCTTCTGTTTGGATCCTTTCTTTGATGTTGGATGTGGAATCATCTCCGAAAGTGGCCTTGTTATTTTGGCAAAATCTTTTATAAACCTCCGGTAATATCCAGCAAAGGCTAAAAAGCTATGGAGTTCTTCTGGTGTGTTCGGTGTTGGCCAGTTTCTCACTTTGTCTATCTTTTCAGGGTCGGTCTCTATTCCATCTTGACTCACAACGTGTCCTAAAAAGTGGACTCTTTCTTTAAAAAAGTGACATTTCTCAGCTGCTAGTTTCAAGTTACATTCTCTTAGTCTGGTAAGCACTTGGTCTAATCTTTCTATATGTTCTTCAAATGTGTTGCTATATATTATCAAGTCATCTAAATAAATTATGCAAATTTTTAGATTCAAATGGCCCAAACATTCTTCCATTAAACGTTGATATGTTGCTGGACTGTTACCCAATCCGAAAGGCATTTTGTTAAATTCGAAAAATCCTAAAGGTCCAACTGTGAATCCGGTTCTTTCCTTATGCTCCTCCTCAACCTCTACTTGATGGTACCCTGATTTCATGTCGATAGTCGTGAAATATTTTGCTCCGTGTAAGGAATCTAAAACTTCTTCTATTCTGGGGAGAGCGTAGGAGTCTTTGACGGTTTTCTGGTTTAGCATTCGGTAGTCAATGCACATCCGCAATTTCCCCGTCTTCTTTCTCACTAACACGATTGGTGATGCAAATGATAATTCCGCAAGCTAACAATTGCTCCAAATGTGCCCTTACTTCCTCTATCATGGCTGGGGGTATTCTCCGATGTCGTTGTTTAAATGGGGTGGGATCCATTAAGTCAATTCTGTGTTTTATAATGTTACATTGTCCAATATCGGTGTCGCTAGTGCTAAAGATGTCTCTATGTTTCATAAGCAGGTCATTCAACTTCCTTTTCTGATCTTCTGTCAAACTGTCATCATTATCTATCTCTATTTCTGACACGATCTCAATCCTCCTTCTGTCTAATTCTTCTTCTTCTAACTTCTTCATAACTTCTTCGGTAATTGTCACTGGTTGCATTTCACATATGATGGTCTTCGGTGAAATAGTTGCTGTATTTGTTGATAAGTTGGACAAGGTGACAGTAACTTCTCTTGTATCATTGAAGTTGTAATGTACAACACTAGGTGTAACATCTAGAAAGTCTGGTATAGATGCATCTTTGGATTCTTGAATAATGGCAGCAGTGGGTTGATGATCTATCTTCTTATCTATGAATCCTTTCACCTCTATGGTTTCGTTTGGTCTAATTGTCACTTTATATGGTAGTGCACACTTGATTACTCCCAGTCTGTTGTTATTATGTTTCAATGTCCTATCTCTTATTACCAGTGTTCTAAAACATGCATACCAAGGATACGTTAGTTTAGCAACTTGTAAAAATCTATCTCCAAAGTTGTTCTTGCAGTTAATGTGTAATTCATTCAAGATGTTCGTTCCAATAATAACTGGAGTTCCTGAAGAAAATTTTGTATCTGGTGTTATTAATAATAAAGCTGGCTGTTTAGGTGCATTCGGTACTCCATCCTGTGTATCAACTTCTACCTCTATATAACCCTTATATGGTAAGCTTTCCCCTCCTGCACATTCAATGTAGAGTATCTCTGTAACTGGTCGAAGTTCAATGTCGGAAAAATTATCCTCATAAAATGACTGTGACATAATACTCACTGAACTCCCAGTGTCCAGTAATGCATTCGTTTTAACACCGTTTACATTAATGATGGCTATGTTGGCTTCGCCAACTAATTTGGGACCTTGTTTAGTCAATGGTGTGCCCCCCTCTGGTCCATCGATGAGAGCACCTACTCGTTTAAATCATCCTTGGTCAAATCCACCTGGCAGTCTCTTGCGTAGTGTCCTTGACCTTGACATCTGTAACAGGTCACCTGATGTTCTTCAACATCCCTGTCACAATCCCTGGCATAGTGTCCCCTCTCACCACATCTATGACAGTTGCCACGTGTAAAAGAGTTGGTTCCAGTAGGTCGAAACTGTCCTCTACCTCCTCTCCCTCTTCCAGTATTGCTCCTAAATCTTCCTGTTGCTCTTCGCCCACGCCTACTCCCATACACAAAGTGTTCCTGACTATTTTGTTGTTCTTTCTCTGCTTCTAGTTTCTCTATTTTCTCCTGAAGTACCTTAAGGGTGTCGTTCATCTTACTTAACTCACTTTTCTCTTCTACCTTCTGGGCTGCATGGCACGTCTTTAGTTTGTCCGACTGTTTGATTTCTTGTTCTAGTTTCCTAAGTTCTACTTTAAATTTGTCATAATCCTCGATAGTATCATACTTGTATTGCGCCACAAGTTTCAAGTCCAACCTTAATCCTTGATAGAATATTTGCTTCAATAATGTTTCATTTCTGATGATCGCTCCTAATTGAATTGCTTGAGAATATAAATCTTCGACTTTGATAGCGTATGTTGCCACTGTATCCATTCCTTGTGCGCACGAATAAAATTTCTGCATAATGGTCTGTGCACTCTCTATGCTGCCGTAGGTACTGTTCAGTTTGGTTACTATATCTTTAACTGTTATTCCAGTTCCTAGTCTTCTAACAATATCGCTAGCAGTTCCTTTCAGTGAGCGTCTTATTCCAAGTAGAAGTTGTTCTTCAGTAAACGTATGTTCCGCCACTAATGAATCAACTTCATATTTAAAGGATTCCCAAGAAACTTCTCCTTTGTTGTTATCTCCTGAGAAAATCGACAGTTTCGGGAAATGATGAGAACTTCCTAATGGTGTTGGCACAGCCGGTGTAACTACTGGTGTGGCTTTCCCTTTCATCTTTTCTTCTTCTCTTTTGTTAAACGTCTTCAGAAACGTTTCCAGTGCTTTCGGATCTCCTACATCCCGACTGAACTTAAAATCACGAAGTGCTTTAATCCAATTGAGTTCTTCCTCTGATACTGATGTTTCAATCTTTTCTTCCTTAGCAGCCATGTTTCACTCTAAGAATATTCACACTTGTACTTACACAAATCAACACTAAGTAGTATATTCACAACAAGTATAATAAATTAATCACCTTTGAACGCTTCTATAAGTACAATCAATAACTAGAAAGCACTATGAGTGTAATCAATCAATAGTAAGCACTATGAGTATAATCAATCACTAGTAAGCACTATGAGTATAATCAATCAATAGTAAGCACTATGAGTATAGTCAATCAATAGTAAGCACTGAGTATAATCAATCAATAGTAAGCACTATGAGTATAGTCAATCAATAGTAAGCACTATGAGTATAGTCAATCAATAGTAAGCACTATGAGTATAGTCAATCAATAGTAAGCACTATGAGTATAATCAATCAATAGTAAGCACTATGAGTATAGTCAATCAATAGTAAGCACTATGAGTATAGTCAATCAATAGTAAGCACTATGAGTATAATCAATCAATAGTAAGCACGATGAGTATAGTCAATCAATAGTAATCAGTCTGGGTATATTCAATCAATTACCAGCAATCAGTATGGGTATATTCGATCAATTACTAGCAATCAGTCTGGGTATATTCGATCAATTCAATCTATTACTAGCAATCAGTCTGGGTATACCTGGGTGTAATAAAGTTCTGTTCTGTTCTGTTCTGGGTATATTCGATCAATTACCAGCAATCAGTCTGGGTATATTCAATCAATTACCAGCAATCAGTCTGGGTATATTCAATCAATTACCAGCAATCAGTCTGGGTATAATCATTCAATTACCAGTAATCACTCTAAGTACAATTAATTAATCAATAGTAGTCACTATAAGTACAATTAATAAATCGCCAATATTCACTAATAAATATAATCAATAACTAGTAATCACCCCAGTACCATTAATTAATCATCAGTACTGACTCCTAGTATAATCAATCAATCACCAATATTCTAAATAAGTATGGTTAATTAATCAATAGTAATCACCAATAAAATTTATCAGTGTAATTAATTAATCAGAAGTAATCACTATAAGTACAATTAATTAATCACCAATAATCACTATCTCCTGTGTGTCTATATCACTTGTCCCTTAATCACCGTTTCAAATATCAACTCTATAATATAGTGTACAATATCAGTGTCTAATCACTCACTATATATATCATGTGTGTCTATATCACTTGTCACTTAATCAACGGTTCAAATATCAACTCTATAATATAGTGTATAATATCAGTGTCTAATCACTCACTATATATCTCATGTGTCTATATGTAAATCCTGGTTCACAATTAGGTATATACCGTAATTTCAATATGTATCGACATTTATCAACAAATATTGGTATATACACACAATATTAACTTCAATAAAACTGTAATTCACAAGTGTTCATCAATGTTTAATCACAAATTATCACCTGAGTTCCTTCACTTCAGTATCTTTTCTCCCTTTCCATATGAATCACTATATATATCATATTATACCAAGTGTCACTTTATTCCCTAAAGGCACAAATTCACTTTCCTAGTATTTCAACAGTTACAACACCATAATCTGTTTCAATATGCAACTTTAAAACTCTGAGTCAATGTCACTTTCATAGTAGTAGTCACTTAATAATCACAACACTGAGTTTCAATATATCACTAGTACACTTCACTCCGGTAAAGGTCACTTCACTTATGTCACAACACAACTATATCAAGCATATACAACAGTATTTCTATCAAGTTCTACAATAATGCAAAGCTAACCCTAAAACATCAATTTAATTTATCAACATACTCAATAAATGTACTAAGTACTGTACTCCAGCTCTAGATACGTAATTACTAATTACCATAAAATCTAAATGAAAATTCTAATCAATGTATGAAGAATTTTAATTTATTCAATGTATATTCAATTAATTAACTAAGAAGCAATCTATTCAATATAAAACACAATTGAATCTAATGAACTTTGAAACTATAATATCACTGATAAGCCACTGGCTGAGCCACACTAATATCAACTTCAAGTTACAATGATTAATAAAAGGCAAGTTAATTCAAATTGAATTTCACAATTGCAAATAAAAATTAGTCTTAAGAACTCAAATTTAATACAATATGAAATGCTGATAAGCAACTGGCTGGGCTGTACTAATGTCAACTTCGCGTTACAAAAATTACTTAAAAATAAGGTACTGTATCAAATTAAACTGAACAAAGTGAAAATATTTTAGTGAAAACACTCAAATTTAACTATAATAGGTACTGCTGATAAGCATCTGGCTGGGTACTTGAATGATAATGTCGGAATAAATTTCTATCAACATATAAGTAATCAATTACTACCTGAAAGAAAGAATCCAATCGAAAATCACAAATTTCAATATAATACTAAGTGCTGATAAGCAATTGGCTGGGTACACCATTTACAATATCAATTAATTTGTAATTGACTTGTAAGTAACTAGTAATGAATGAGTACCTGAAATAAATCAATCTCATCCCTCCACTTTTCTAAGTAATTCAATCTAAATCACAAGGACTGATAAGCCAACGGCTTTATAGACAAATGACAATTTGGTGTTTGGCTATGACTATATTCACAAGCTAGTGACTGTAATTTAAGTAATTAGATCACTCTAATTAATTAAATCATACAACCCCGCAATTACCGATCAATAAGTTTCTAATTAAATTCCATTACAATTTATAATTGTTCGGAATTAAGGTACAAATCTCACGTATGTCTGAACTAAATAAATCAATTCAATAATTGTTTTAACCATCCAAGTTCACCTGTTACATGTACAATTACAATACAAATTCCTTTGGCATAAAGTGTATACTTTCTGGTCATCAATGTTAAAATAATCAATTCTGTAAGTACTGGTTTTAAACCTTTACATATAAACTATTTGACAAATGCTATCCTGCAAAATTCTCAAATATCAAAACTTGTTTATAAGTTTTCCACCTGTAAATGTTCACTTTCAATTATTTTTCAATTGCCAATATACACAAGATTTTTTTTTTTTTTTTTTTTTTCAATTAAATCTCAATATGGACAATTTATGTATCAAACTATGTCTACTGGGGAAATACTACTGTATATCTAACTATAATTAATTGAAATATCAATAATCAATTGCTAAAGTACTACTCTTCTAATTTGACATGTGTCAATATCTAAATTCTCCTTACTAATCAAACCGGAACCATGCTGTCTTGATGTCAAGGTCATAGTAAGTCATGTGGTCTGATGTGTAATCAATATTTATGGACCAATCAAATCACACGAAACAAAATGGTATGAAATGGCAACCAATCAAATCACCGGAAACAACTAGCAAGTGCCCGTATGAATACAATAACAAATCCATCTGATTTAATCAGCTGCGATGTGTAAATACAGAAGAACCGTGTGCACAAACGACCAAGGTATAAATACTATATAAAGGTTCAATATTAATGAATAGATACACTGAATAAGAATGAATATGAGCTAAATACTTATAAATACACAAACAAAGGCTTCCAACACGTTGTAAATGGGCTATTTTAAACCAAGTGAAAACGAAAGTAGACCTGTCACTATTTACGAAAACGAAACTAGGTCAATTATCCTTTACATGTAATAATGAACTGAGAAGGCTCACTTTGCCGCAAGTGATTAAATGATCTTCAAGATAGCTGCATGTTGTCCTCTTTACTTGAATAATAGAAATGTATGCTTAAGTTAATTACTATGACAATTAGTAAAGAACCAATACCAGGGAGTAGGAATATTAATTATAAATTAATCATGCAGAGTGCTACACTCTCAATCTACAATATCTCTCAGAAAAATTTCAAACCTGCAGTTATTTATAAATGTAATGACTAACAATGGAATTTAGAGTCACACAAATATCACTTATTATTATAAATAGTGAAGAAATAAATGTACACTATAGGAATTACATAACTGCAGATTAAGAAATTTTAGCTCTAAAAATATGTACTCACAATACAGTTGACAGCATACATGCAGGCCTTCTGATCACAGAATATACACAATAAAATGTCACAGTTTTAAACACAATGTCCACATGTAGATCCAAATGATAAAATTAAGAGTCCAAGGTTTCTTCAGTCATGATGATCCAACAATATGAAGGTCCAATAATGTGTCGTAAAGTTCCTGGTACACAATGTATCGTCTAACTTCCCACAGGCATATGTATTCTCGGTCTATCGTTCTTCTAAATCCGTTGGGCGCCAGTTATATCCTGGGTCATATTCCTGTCTTGTAATTGTAGTCCAGGGTTGACTAGGATATGGGGGTGAATAAACAAAGGAATACAGATGCTGTGTTTCTACTATAATAATGTTCCAACTTCTTATCTATGTATATGATAGATCTATTGGTGAATATGTTTCATCTATTTCAGTTCATATTCATATCATAAGTCATTGCATTTCATAAGCCCGATTTTGGATCGGGTCTTCAACGACTCACAATAACACACTCCACGTCACTCTCACTGTGATGGATTACTTTATTCCACTATAATTGATAGTACAACAACAACAAACTTCAACTTCTCAAACAACCTTCTTTCTCCAGAAGCTAACTTGGACTGACAATGAATATCAGTCATGTGACACGAAATTAAGGGATTAACACAAGAGAACATAACACAGTCAAACTGGTTCTTCATTACACAAAAACAAGGGAGTTAATCCATACCTCCTTAGGTTAAAAACAACCACTGAGCACAGGTCAAACACCACTAAAAGTGAAATACTAAAACCATATAAAATATCAACCGGTTACACAATTACACTTTAATACTGTTGCTTTGGTTATATTTCCTTATTAATCTGTATATAATAGCATATAAAACAACCAATTCCGCCCTATTTGGCCGAAATATAGTGCACCGTCTTTTCCTATTGTTTGCTAGATTTCCTTATTGGTCGCTGCTATTGGTCGATACGCTATTGGTCGCCAGCTTGTGTTTATCCTTTCGAAGTGACCTACATTTCAACCTAGCCTAGATCGATCGTCACTCAAATGTTTGGACCCGTGTAGATATTAGGCCATCGGTTATTAGACTGGACTAGGGCTATTTGTCATAACATTCTTACCATAAAGTTGTGGATTCAGCTCTGACCTCTGTAATTTCTCGATATAGTTAGCAATACATATATCTATATGATTCGACCTCAAAACTTTTCGACCCATGTGACTTTTCAGGGCAGCAATTCTCATTTCTACTGTACACGCTATAATTAAACGCTTTACAGCTTACATCTGATATAGTGTGTATAGGATTTTTAATCGCTTGTGTTGGCAGCCATCTAGCTCAGTCGGTAGAGCATTTGCTAGAAGAAAGCGAAGGGTCCCATGTTTGAGCCGTCGTCCGGTTGCACATTTTTCTCACCCTTTTACATTTTGTGCCTAACATAAATAACCCACATTACACCCTTACGACGTCCAAAAGAGGTTCTGATAACTCTAGGAGTTCAAGGATATGTATTCTTCGAAGAAGGGTCTGTAGTGTGTATAGGATTTAATTTCTAATTGGGGAGAATCTTGCGTAGGCAGCTGTCTAGCTCAGTCGATCATACTCCTGACACTGCGGTATTCTGTAGTTAACCTGGAACTAACTACATTGAGCACGTCAAGCAAGGGAGACATATATCAGTTTCATTATTTAATATTGGCTTGTACCATGTCGTGGTCTATATAGGATTGAACCTGGGAACTTTTGCACTTGAAGCGGACACTTTACCAGTATGTTAGACTTGCACTGTACTCACTGATTGTATCTTGATGTAATGGGCCAACCAAAGCATGTAGTCACTGGGATTGACTTACATCACAGCTAATTTAAATATGTATTGCACTGCAGCAGACTTTGGCAGAATATTGACAGTATGTCTGGCACACCAGGGTTATGACACTGCTGGACTGCAGGTTATGTGATAATTTTAATTAAGACATTCTAAAAACGCATGTATTAAATAGTTAATAAATATCACATCTCTTCATTTTCAGCTAAATTGTTGAACTTAAATATAAGAAAAAATTCAACCGGTGTCTAGGGAATACTTTTGTGTTACCCTAGCTTCTCAGAAATCTTATATTTGTAGCTGTATTCATTTTATATTCAGATAAATACTGGGAAGTACATTGGTTTTGAGACAACAGAAGGGACTGACCATGTCTAGATTCCGTGATGACCTTATATATGTGACGGACACACCTGAACCCATCAAGATGTGAAACTCAGATTTCAATTGAAGCAGTACCTCTACATGGAGGCATATATGCAGTAAAAAGTGTAATTACTGATTTAATTTTTAATTATACCCCCTGCACAAGTTTTAAGTGAGTATACTGGTCTTAATGCCTATCCCTAGATGCATTCTTTGCAAATTGCAACTAACTCTTGCAGTTTTGGCAGTCAGGATTTGCTTCAAATTTTTATAAATGACCAACCCGGACATGACTATAGAACACAAATGAAATTCTTTTTACCTTCGTCATTCCCCTGTAGCCGGAGGTCATTCAGGCCAATTAGGCAGGAATAAAAAATATGATTAGCCTCTCACTATTACTGTCTCAGTCAAATGCAAAAAAAAAGCAAAAAAAACTTGTGATGGATAACATCAGGAATGAGGTTTCGAGAGTGATATATGTGAGTTGGAAAATAACTTCTTTCACAGTTGACAGACCTAAAATGAATTAGTAAGACTAATCTTTATCAGAACATTAGTTAGTTATCCTTTGTAGCTTCTCACTTAGGTAATTTGAATTAGATTTATCCATTATTAGCATAGTTATGGCCCTTGAAATGATACCAGGTTACCTACTGTATTAATTATTCTCAATATCATTTTATTATCATCTATTTTCAGTTGGGAAATTTTAAGGAAGTTGTGTATGTCTGTTGTACTGCAAACACTGCATAATTGTGGAGAATGGATGAAGTTAACCGGGAGTAACCAGGGGATTTAAACTTATATGTAAGTATTCTAACAGGTTATGATATTATCTGTTGACAGAATCCACTGATTAACTGACTGACTAGACTCCACAGGCTAATAAAAATCCACTGATTGACTGACTGACTACTGATTTGTAACCTTCCTTCAAATATTGACTATCTCAACAATGATTGATTGACTGACTCCAGTCACTCCACTGACTGTCTCCTATGACTGACTGACTCCACTGATTGACTGACTGTGTCAACTTACTGAGTGACTGACTCTACTTACTGACTGACACCATTGATTGACTGACTGACTGCATTGATTAACTTTCTGACTGTCTTGACTGGCTTGACTCCATTGATTGACTGAGTCTACAGATTGACTGACTGATTGACTTTTCTCCAGTGATTTACTTACTGCGCACATAGATTGACTTACTGACTCCACTGATTTGCTGACCGACTCAACTGAGTGACTGACTGACCCCACTGTTTTCACTGACACTGTGTCAGACTAACTGACTGAATTCATAGACTGACTCCACTGTCTGATTAACAGTCTGACAGACTCCACTGATTGAATGAATTCACTGATTGGCTGACTCGAATGATTGATTGATTGACTGACCAACTGACCGACTCCACTGACTGACTGACTGACTGACTGACCAACTAAACTCCACTGACTTGACCGACTCCACTCACTGACTGACCGACTCCATTGACTGATTGACTCAAACGACTGACTGATCCCACAGACTAAATGACTCTACTGACTGACTGACAGCATTGATTAACTTACTGACTGTCTTGATTCCACTGGTACATTGGATTGACTCCATTGATTTATTGACCGCACAGATAGATGGACTGCCCAACTCAACTGATTGACTGACCCTACTGACTCCACTGCCTGACTCCACTGACGGATTCCACTGCCTGACTCCACTGACTGGTTAACTGTGTGAGAGACAGCACTGAATTTACTAATTGACTGACTCCACTGATTGGCTGACTAGAATGATTGATTGACTGACTGACTCCAATGTCTGACTCCACTGACTGACTGACTCCTTTGACTGACTGACTCCACTGATTGATTGATTGATTGATTGATTGATTGATTGACTGACTGACTGACTGACTGACTGACTGACTGACTGACTCCCCTGACTGACTCTCCTGACTGACTCTCCTGACTGACTCTCCTGACTGACACTACTGACTGACTCTACTGACTGACTGACTGCATCAATTGACTTACTGAATGTCTTGACTCCACTGAAAGATTGGCTTGAATCCATTGATTGACCGAGTCTACAGATTGACTGACTGACCGACTGACTACTCTAGTGTTTTACTAACTGCACATATAGATAAGTTTAGTTTGAACTATATTTATTTCTTTATAAACATATAATAACATTCATTTACACATATCGAGGATTGAGTAGAAAGCGGCTTATTTATACATTTTGTATATATACAATGTATAAGAGTATTCCCCCTTAGTTGTTAATTGTTATTATTTGATTTGCTAGCGTTATTGAATGTTATATTGCATTTACACTGTATTGTTGTTCTTTTTGTTAGTTTTTATTGTTTCTACCTTCTTCTACTGATCTAGATATGATCATCAACTCAACAGAATGGACAGGCACACACCATGTTCTATTTGAAGTTGAACACGCACGTTTGCAGTACAACAGAATGACCGAGTACCTATTTTAGTACTCGTTGCCATCTCTAATATACATATAGATTGACTGACTGATCCCAATGATTTGCTGACTGACTCATCTGATGGACTGATTGACCCCAATGTTTCACTGATTGACTGAATTCATTGACTGACTCCACTGATTGGCAAACTTTTAGATTGATTGAATGACTGACTCACTCCACTGACTGATTAACAGTCTGACTGATTCCTCATATTGAATGAATTCACTGATTGACTGACTGCACTGATTGGCTGACTCAAATGATTGATGGATTGAATGACTAACTGATTCCAATGTCTGACTCCACCTACTGACTCCACTAGCTGACTCAACCCACTGACCAACTAACCGACTCCACTGACTGACCGACTCCACTGACTGACTGCATTGACTGACCGACTCCACTGACTGACTGACTCCATTGACTGACCAACTCCACTCACTGACCGACTCCACTGACTGAGTTACTCCATTGATTGACGGACTCCACTGACTGACCAACTGACCGACTCCACTGACTGACCAACTCCACTGACTGACTGACTCCATTGTTTGACCAACTGACCGACTCCACTGATTGACTAACTGACCGACTCCACTGACTGACCGACTCCACTGACTGACTATATTGACTGACCAACTGGCCGACTCCACTGACTGACCAACTGACCGACTCGACTAACAGACCGACTCCACTTGCTGACTGATTCCACTGACTGACCAACTGACAGACTCCACTGTCTGACTCAACTGACTGACCAACTGACCGACTCTAATGGCTGACCGACATCAATGGCTGACCGACTCCACTGGCTGACTCAAACGACTGACCGACTCCACTGGCTGACTCCACTTGCTGACTCCACTGGCTGACTCCACTGGCTGACTAACTCCAATGGCTGACCAACTCCACTGACTGACTCAAACGACTGACCGACTCCACTGGCTGACTCAACCAACTGACCCACTCCACTGACTGACTGACTCCACTGACTGACCGACCAACTCCACTGACTGACCGACTCCACTGACTGACTGGCTCCACTTACTGACTGACTCCATTGACTGACTCCAAAAACTAACTGACTCCACTGATTTGCTTGCTGACTCATCTGATTGACTGAGTGACTGATTGACCCACTGTTTCACTGTCTGACAGACTGAATTCATTTTTTACTGACTCCACTGATTAGCTGACCAACTCAACTTATTGACTGACTGACCCCACTGTTTCACTGTCTGACTGAATTCATTGACTGGCTCCACTGATTGACTGACTTTAGATTGATTGAATGGCTGACTGACTCCACTGGCTGACTCAACTGACTGACTGACAGACTCCACTGACTGACTCCATTGACTGACTGACTCCACTGATTCGCTGTCCGACTCAACTGACTGACTTGACTCCACTGTTTGACTGACTGACCCCACTGTTCCACTGACTAATTTGACTCCACTGATTAATTGACTGACTGACTCCACTGATTGACTGACTGACCACACTGTCTGGCTGATTTGACTCCACTGTTTAACTAACTGACTCCATTGATGTCTGATTAACCTAACTCAACTGATTGACTTTCTGACTGCACTGATTGACTGACTGACTCACTCCACTGAATGACCGACTGTCTTGACGTATTGATTGAATGACTGACTCAACTGATTCCATTGATAGATTGACTCTGCTGACTGACTCCAATGATTGCATTGACTTCATTGAATGACTGACTCCATTGATAGATTGACTGTCCGGCTCAACTGATAGTTTGATTTAACAGAAATTGTTTGGTAAATGTTTATCATTTCTTATCATTGAATTTTATGTTTCAGTTTCAAAATGTGAAGAAAATTGTTTGCCTGTTGTATTTAATGGTTTTACTGCCTACACTGTATAATGAGGGAGGTTGGAGGAAGACAAAAATGTACAAGGGGATTTACTAATATGTAAGTATTTTAACAGGTCATGATATGATCTGTTGACTGACTCCATTGATTAACTGACTGACTGGTTATTTCACACCACTAGTTGACTAATTCAACTCACTGATTGACTAACTCTACTGGATGGCTGACTTGACTAGACTCCACTGACTGATCAGACTCCACAGACTGACCCAACTGACTCCAACTTTCTAAAATGATTGACTAACTCAACTGATTGAATGAGTCCACTGCTAGACTGACTCCACTGGTTATCTGACTAAACTCCTCTGATAAACTGACTCCACTGATTGACTGACAACACTGATTGACTGGCAACACTGATTGACTAACAACACTGATTGACTGACTCCACTGACTGACTTCACTCCACTGATTGACTGAATTATCTGATAAACTGACTCCACTGCTTGACTGACAACACTGATTGACTAACAACACTGATTGACTGACTCCACTGACTGACTTGACTCCACTGATTGACTGACTCCTCTGGTAAACTGACTTCACTGATTGGTTGACTCCCTTGACTGACCTGATTCCACTTATTGACTGACTTACTCCTCTGATTGACTGACAAACTCATCTGATTATCTGACTCCACTGATTAACTGACTCACTCAATTCACTGACTGGCTTAAATAAATGACCTTATCACTGATTGACTTCACTGATTGAATTACTCCACTGACTGAATCATTTATCCAAATCCACTGATATGTGGAATTACTTGACTCTTATGACTGACTTCTAATTAACTGACTCCATGAATTGTTTTTCATCGATTTTTGACTGACACCACAGATTAATTGACTAAATGGGCATATTATAAGACTCCACTGGTGGACTGAATATACAGAATGACTGACTTGACTCCACTAAGTGACTTTCCTGATTGACTGACTCCAATGAATAAATGACTAATGATTTTCCGACTTACTTAATGGTTGACTTGATCACACTGAGTGACGGACTTGCTCACTTACTGGTTGATTTTTATGCTCACTAGCTAATTGAACGACTTGCTCTCTTTTTGGGTGATTAACTTGCTCAAATATGATTGAACTGTTCATACTTGTTGATTGATAGATCCCCTTCCTAGTGCTTTCTTTGCTCACTGATTTAGTCAGATATTGATCGATTTTTGTGTAAAACAATATTAAATTGAAGGAATTGTTGTTGTTTATTACCAGTCCTTGTTTCAACCTTAAATGCTGTGCTGAACAACATGAAAACCTTTCTCAATCTGACATGTTCTATTTTTATTGTTTCCATTTAATTCCATGACAAGGTAGTATTGTGTTCATTAAGTATGTGAGTATTTTGTATTTACAGATTTAGATGTCACTGCATTACAATTGCGAAGATCCTGGATTCCAGATACATGTACTCTAAAATGCCAAAATGAAGATACTAAAACACTTGTCCGTCCGTCCGTCTGTCTGTCCACTAGTGCTTGTGTAGACATCATTTGTCACAATGTTATAGTATAAGTGTCTGGTTGGTGATCATAGATGTTAAATTTCAACAATATAATATCTGCCATTGCCTTCAACTTTGATGAAGATACTACTCAAAATTTGATAAGGGTGAGGAAAATCAATATTCATAAGTGAACAAAATCGATTAAATAAACTTGAAAATATTAAAATATCTAATCTGCTGCAAAATTTCAAAAGATTCATGTGATGCTTTTGTTATGTATTGACATGATTTATTTTCCATGTGACTAATAAGCGTGGAAAATGTTGTCCATTTTTATGCCCCCGTATCGATAGATCGGGAGGCATGTAGTGATTCACCTGTCCGTCCGTCCTGGTTAACCCAAATTGACCGTTTCTTCTAGCATTAATATGGCTTGCTACAAAGCTTTCATACTTGCATGGATGTTGTATATGAACACTCTCCACACGCCTGTATCACCTGACCCCATTTTGACCTTCACCTTGACCTAATTTTGGACTTAGACTTATTTATGGACAAGGCTTCCACAGGGGGCATAAGCGTTTATTGAACGCAGTCTTGTCTATTTTCATATTGTGTAAGAACTAAAATGCCAAACAAACAGACTGCATTCTGTTATTACAGAGGCTATAATGCAACATAAACATTTGACTGAGTTTGGCTTATCTGCACTCACAGGAGTAACAACATCTGAAATCGTTAAAAATGGGCTTTTAAATGTTTTAATTAAACTGGCATGTAATTTGTGTACAATTTGCCAGAATTAAAGTCATTTATTTTTTCTTTGACAGGTACAATTTTATCTCTCGGTTGCTTACAATAATCCAATTAAGTTATTTCATGTGGGTATATACATGATGTTGTATTTGTTTTGTGATTGGTTATAAATATGTATGTATTTTATTCCTAATAAAGATTATGTTATGTTGTAAAAATACTTTGTTTTTCATGCTGTAAACAAAATTATTATGTTGTATAAATAAATAAAAAAAAATGTACAGATTTGTTGTAATTATCTAAAAATCATTTATTGTATATTGTGAGATTAAAGCAGATGTACCCATATCTTTTCAAGGCTAACAATTGCGATTTAATACAGTAGTTACTAGTTGTTATGCTTATGCCTAAATTCAGAAGAACCAGTATGTAAAATTGTATTGATCATTTATTACACATGAATTGAATCATAAAGCATTTATATGTTTTTATAAAACCATGTGTAATAAATGATCAGTACATTTTTAGGGGAAGGCTCTTCTGCTTTATATTCATAAAAACATAAACTAGCAATTACTATAAGATTAAATCAGAGTTTTAATATTGGTAAAAATATAGACACATCTACTTTAAAGTTTAAATTCTAGTAGCAAAACATACATGTACTCCACTAATTCGATACATGTTAGACTGTCTGCAAACAACACACAAATGATACATCACACAAGCCCCTAGCTCAAAGCTATATGTTCAATGACTGACATTAAGTTTTAAAATACATTGTGTCAGCTGTAGGATTTAACTTCCCCCAACATTATCGGCAATCCTGTGTGGTGCATGTGATCTGGATGTGTAGCTTAAAAAATATTGCAGTTTCTACAAGATATGTTGTATTTACAAATCAGCACATAGATTAATGCATGGTCATTACTAACAGGGTTTCAAGTCGGTTCGAGTCTCAACGTATACATTTACACATTGTCTTACATGCTATGGTTTAGCTATGGTTCTTAGATACAAAATCAACCCATTGCCTTGTGTCTGGCTTTGATACAGGCTTCACGGTACATATTTAAAGGTGCACAGTAAGTGTTCGAACTTGTTCTACTTCGTTATTTGGGGCATTACTAATGGGTTTTCAACTTGGTTTGAGCCCCAACCTATACATATACAGTATTAATATACATGGTCGTTTAGCTATGGTTTTTACCTACAGAACGCACCCATTGTCATGTGTCTGGTGTTGATACAGGCATCTCAGTAGTCGTTCAAAGGTGCACAGTAAGACTTAGGGTTCTTATTGTACTATTGCGTTATTTTGGTCATTACTAATGGATTTTCAACTTAGTTTGAGCCCCAATATATATGTATACACCGTTATCATACATGATCAGTTAGCCATGGCTCTTAGCTACTGAACGCACCCCTTAGCATTAGGGCTGCGTATCTATTAGAATGATCGATACGATATTTGTATCGATACAAAATGAACGATATTCGATATATCATATGATATTTTCTTTAAGCAATAAAACGTCTAAATATGAAGGTATAATCTTGCAACATGTATTTACCTTGCAGAACACAATTAAAACAAGACATGTTCGTGGTTTTCTCTGTTTAAACATGTTTTATAGTATTTTGTATCAATTGCTTAGCCACGAGAGGTTAATTTCACTGCAGTTTTTGTTTGAATTTTGTGACGAAACACTGAGTGGACGACTTGAATGGGGATATTATTGGTTTCCATGTGTATTTGTTGTTGATCGATTATTTCATCGATACGGAAACGTTCGATGTATCGAACGAACGCAAAATACCGGTATTCGATTTATATCGTAAACCGGTACGCAGCCCTAATTAGCATGTGTCTGGCTTTGATACAGGCATCTCGGTAGTCGTTTAAAGGTGCACAGTCAGTGTTCGAACTTGTATTACATGTATGCATTTCGTTATTTTAGTCATTACAAATAGATGTTCCACCCGGTTAGAGCCCCAACGTATATAATTATATACTTCCTTGTAATACATGGTCGTTTAGGTATGGTTCTTATCTACAGAATGCACACATTGGCAGATGTCTGGCTTTGAAACATACTGAATTCATCACTACTATAACTTGTATTATATACACGGCTAACATACACGTAACTTGTAGTTTACCAATCCTACATGTGTATACCGGTTGACTTCTTTACGAAAAAGCATCGTAATGAAACAAAATAAACACAGAACCAAATGTCAAGTAAATGATTCAGTTTGTTTGAGACAGGGCTGTAGATTCCGTTGTCAGGGGTAAATGGCATTCGTCCGCTCATATTCGACAACCTTGAACGATTCAGCTTCCACGATGTTGCAGCACCAACCCGTAGTGTAACTCCGCTTCAACACGAAATAAATATCTTTTATCGCATAAATGTATGTTTAGTACAAAACAAGCATACTATTTGTATATTAAAGATGCACCGTCCCTGGATGTACCACATGTACTACATGAAATGTATTAACATTTATTAGGATACATAAACATGATCCAGTCTCCAAGAAAACCTGTCATTTTTACATTATAATTACATATGTAAATGCTTATCTAAATGAATGTATATAATAAGGTTTCTAAAAACCACTCAAATAAGAATAAATTGACAAAGATGTATACAGTCAGATCTCGATACAACGACACTGTTCGTTCCCGATCAAAATGTCGTTATAACGAATTTGTCGTTATACTGAATTTCACTAGTGACGGGAATTTTGATTGGAAGATCGTTTCATAAAAAATAATTATTGATAAACATATAATTTATTATGTCATAAAATTGTCATAATCAGCAAAATCAGCAGTATGAAATTATCATAACTGCATAAAATAATATTTAAAATAAAATACAATGTTTTGAGAGAGCTCCAAATAACGTGCGTCCGAATTTAAAGATGTCCGGATACTACTACAGTAAACTATAAAATATAACGCTCTCGAGTATAAATTGGTGATTCATTTTGTTACTAATTATACCCTATCGACTTTAAGAATTGATGAATTATTTAATCATGTCGAGAAATCTCGATAGACATCGTTTATTTCGTGACCCGTACGATTTCTAAAATACGAATATATGCGATGACTTCGCTTATCTCCCTTGATTACGAATGCGCGCGCCGTATTTCACAAACTGTGAAAGGTTCCACTATTATACACAGACACTTGGGGTCTTGACCACACCCCCTCCCGCTACGCGCCTGGAAATAGTTTTTAATATTTATTATATATCCAGACCCATTCAGTACTCACACAAACATTTGTTGAATGTATTTGATATTAATTAAAAAATCTACGTTCGTCCTCTACTGCTTAAATAACTCAATGTGTTATTTAGCTAGAGAGGCATTTACGAATATTTTTTATTTGTCCCGGATACGTTTAATAATGTTTGTGTGACTAATGTATGGGTCTGGGTATACCATGTTGATGTTAAAAATATACTCAGGTGCGTAGCTGGGGTCGGGGTCCAGACCCCAAGTGTCTGTGCTATTATAATGAGAGCAATTAACAAGACGCGAGAATGACTATCGCTCCGCCCACCCGCATCACGTGACTCTGTTTTCGAATACCCCGACAACTATCGCCCGTTTCATACTGATATATGCATATGGTATAGGTTTGATTAAACCACGCATGGCGTGATTAAACGTTAAAAACGTTTAAATTGACTAAACTATGCACAGAGTATTTTGTAATTTGATAATCCGTCTGATTAGTAAATTTCTTAAATAATATGATTTTATCGCGACATTTTATGGGGTTTATAATTTGTGTTTTACAAGCATAACGGTAGCCGCAGTATATTTGTACAGACCTGGTATAAATATCTAAATCAATTGTGAACATGGATAATTTGTCAAGAGACCATAATTCTCAAATAGTACATTACATATCAAGTGATCTGTTAACTTTAATGTCACTTCACAGCATGCTGTCTAGCTCCCTAGATCATAGAGGGACACCGCCCGGTCGCATCTACCAGTCCCCATTTCCTGTTTATTTGGCTATAAAGTATATGGCAAATATATATACACGATCAGATCTATATTATCTTCCCTTATTATCAGCAGAATCAACGAATGCAGGAGAATCATGACTTGTCAAATTAAATTCAAGTACAATAATGATAAAAGAAATACAAGTATATATGTTTGTATTGCATGTTTATTCTGTTGGATGCTGATTGCATGGCACGTGGAAGAAAAAGAGGGAACCTGTTATGATAACAGGCGTTTAAATTAGTATTCGGGCATCAAATGCGTTAGAAAAAGAAAACTACGATGCCCATATACCTATATTTTTGTGGATAACACATTTATTGTCTTTTTCTAATGATCAGAATAAAACAGTTTTGTGTTCGAACCAAGCATTTTTCATGTCGATCTTATTTATTTTTAAATCTATCGATTTTAAACAGTCATAAAAATGTTTCTGTTCCGCCGATTTTCAAAACTATTGGTGTTTTCCTTTCTACAGAAATATATCTGAAAGTTAAAACCACTGTCATTAAAAAATATTTTCAGGCAAAAAAGATATTTGTGTTGTCGGGTTTTATAAAGCAATAATCCCAATAAAATCTTAATTTTTAAACCTTGATAAAAAGATCAATATTTCATAGATCTTCATTATTTTTGGTGGTGTCATATTCTACAAACCTATAGCTTTCATTTGCATCCACTGTCATTTAAATATATTCACAAATAAAAAAGATATAGAGGAAACATCGAATTAAAATGCAATATCCCTATATATTCTTATTGAATGGTGTCGGAGGGTTTAATCCTAATTAGCACCACGCGATATTGTTATAGCGATAGCGCGTTCTGATTGGTTAACGATTTTTATCGCTGTTTATGTGGGCGGGGCTTGCGTCTTGTTAATTAAGATGATTTTCACAAGTGTAATTACATAAGTAGGGTCCTTGCTTAGACGGCAACTTTGTGTAAAGCCGATTAATAGTTCAAGTGTGAAAAATAGTCCCTTGATAGTGTCAGTATATCGAGTATTAATTACTGTGTAAACACTCGATTCGTTCCCATTGTTTTGCTGTCGGTGTCGGTAACCTGTACGAAACGTTACAGCTGTAAATGAGCTGCTTTTTACTCTAAAAACAGAGCTGCATTTTTCAAAATGGAGCTGCATTTTTTTTGTAGCCAATACATAGTAACATTTGAAAACATAGCTGCTTTTTCGCTTAACACCTATAAAACAGCTGTTTTACAGTCAACTTTATGCAAATTAGATGTGTTTTTTTACAGCTGTAATTTGGTATTACAGCTGTAATTTGAAATCACAGCTGTGTTTTGATTTTACAGCTGTGTTTTGGTTTTACAGCTGTGTTTTGGTTTTACAGCTGTGTTTTTTACCAGAATGGGCTTGCACTATTTTCGTTCTAAATATGGAGGTACAATTTTTTGTAATTGAAAAATAAATCAAAGGAAAACACTTTGTATCATATGTATATTTCTATGTAAGAAGAACACCCTTGGGCAACAGCATGCAATTCTGACAAATTTCCTTAACATAAAATACTCACAAATAATAGATTGTGTAAAAGGCAGCCGCTGCTTGCAGTACATTATAGTTTTAATGTCTCCAGATTTTTAAATAACCCTACCACTAGTAATACTTGTACATGTACTTTTAATTCATTGTTATCCATCCATCATTGCTGCGAATACATATTTTAAAAGTGTCATCAATTGAATATAAGGCACTAATCTGCAATGTCTTCAACATTTAATTTCATGTTTTATTTGTTCTTTTCCTGGTTGAGAATCAAATCTTCAGCCTCAGGGATGCACCAATAATATGAACACCATAGCCTGAAATGAAATTAATGAGATAAACTAAAATTCAAATGCCAGGCCTTAAAGGCAATACTTTGAGCCCAGACACCCAACATCTAAATCTGATGGTGACCTTAGGTCGTGCATGTAACAATTTTATATGTAGAATGAACAACCAAAGATGTGACCAAAGAACACAGATGTCCCTGACTGCCATTTACATGTAATCAATAATTATGTGAAGGGAAATAACTCTGTTAATACTTGGAAAATCTGGTTCAAAGAACAGTTTGGGACAGACAGACGGACCACAGAGATAGACAAGGGCAAATCAAGGTTGGTGGGGGCATTTAATCAAGAAACAAGTAATTAAGAATTGCAAGCAATACAGAAGTCCCCTACCGGTTTTAAGCCATTTTCAATGTTTCTGTTGCCATAGCAACCACAATTTTTGTCAGAATCAACAATATTTTTGGATGTGCATAATCCCCTCATTGCACCCTATCCACATACCGGTATCAAGTTTCATAAACCTAGCTTGAAAACTGTTTGAGTTATGGCAGGATCCAGATTTGGGCATATTTTCACTCTTTCTGTCGCCATAGCAACCACAATTTTTGTCAGAATCAAAATATTTTTAGACGTGCATAATGCCCTTATTGCCCCCTATCCACATACCAAGTTTCATAAACCTAGCTTGGAAACTGTTTGAGTTATGTCAGGATCCAGATTTTTTGACGGACGGACTGACTGACTGACGGACGGAGGGCAAACCTATAGTCCCCCCCCCCGGTCAAAAACCGGTAGGGGACTAAAAAGTACCCACCATAAATGCTCATTTATTACTCAAATTTTCCATATTTCACATAATTTAGCTCATAATTAACTTTCCTCAATTTGCATGATAATGATGAAATAATGCATGTTTAATTACATTAATTCACTATCAATTGAAATATTTACTTAAATTGGTCTTACCGTTGATTGCTTCCATTTTTGTCTTGTGCAAAGTAAGCTCCTAATCTGTAGGGTTTCCCTTTTATTGATGCACTGTCTGTCTTCATAGCAAACAATTACTGCAACATAATGATTAATGATATATGAAAAAAAAACAGGTAGATTGATTAGGAAATGGAGTATAATTTCTAAACTAAAATCACTTTTAAAAATTATTCTGAAGATTTCTAAAATAAATTCTTAAAATGTTGTGATCCTGCAAAAATTACTTTATAACAACATCTTAAATAACTTTAATGTGTATACATGCATAGCATACTAGTATCTAAGTATTTAAAGCTCATATATAATTATAATTAAGTTTTACATTTAAACTTTTAAGATTCATTTCATAATTCATTATGAGGAAAAAATAAGCAAACAACTTACCAGACAATCAGATCTATGATATTTCCATTATAATGTTACACTGTCTCCCAGTTCTTGATAATCATAAATTTATTAACGCCTTCAGCTAAAAAATGCTAAGCAACAGAGGTCTGTTGGTCTCTGGCGGGCACGAACCAAATATGGTAATATTACGGAAGCGTACGGAAGGTGCCGGACGGAAAGTGCCGAAGTGAGCGTATGGATCCGCCATATTGTTTTCTCGATTAGTTTTCTCGATGAAAGAGGCCTACTGATTTGTATCACTCTGAGGTTTATACGAAGTGCGAAGGGTCATCAACGGTGCGTATTGATAAACAAAATATTGAAATGTGCATATTTGAACACGTTTATATTCAGAACTGTGTGTAAATAGTATTGGCGACCCTGAAAAGTGCGGTGATACGCGGGTTGCCAAAGTTTCGAGGAGGCTTATTTTTAAATGTTTTTATCTGGCTGTTTTTAACCAATCCACCCTTAGATATTAAAGAATTTGATGGTAAACTGTGTGTAGTTGTGATATTTGTATATTTAAGGTTCGGTCATTAATTATCCATACTGTACAACAACATAACGAATACTATTTTTTTCGTCCCCAAAACAGTTCGACCCAGGGTCCCAGGAATATTTATCTGAAATTAAGAGCTCTTTTTTCAACGTTTTACTAGACCTATATTGCTACATATATTCGGCTGTATCAGAATATTGAACAAGCGATACATAAATGCCTCAGAAGTGTGTGCGAGAGTCGTAATCTGTAAAAGTGAGGATGGGACTTCCGGGGATGAGATTTGGAACCTTCAGAAGTGAGTGTAGGGTGATACTTTTTGAACGTGTATATACATGAAAAAAGTGCTATATAAATATGGTATAATATACTGGGAGTTGGAATCTCCAGTTAGGACGCGAGTCGGAACCATCCAAATAGTTGATGGGAGTTGGAACCCTCAGAAGTGAGGTTGGGAGTTGACATCCTCAGGAATGCGGTATGGTCTTCTAAGGACAGAAGATGGAACCCTCAGAACTTCTACCCTCACCTCAGAAGGTTCCGATTCCTGCTGGAATATAGTATTTATATGGGGAATCTATGCAGCTAGTTCACATGATCATGCAACAGGGAGATGAAACCTAAAAGTTGATCAGTCAAAAGTATAATGGTTGTTGTTTGTTTGTTTATTTGCAGACGACAGAAATCATTTGTTTCTTCCCTGCCAGATCGACCAATGACCTCCTACTTTGAGGGAAGGGACAATAGAGTGACCCAAGAAATCCAGGTGAGCTACCCTTTTTCCGAAAAGACTCCTTATTTCTTTAACATGCTCGGTGTATAGCACTGCATGATTCCCAACTAGTTCATCTCTAGTTGAGTGGGTCCAAGAAGGTGTGTCTAATATTTCCAGTGCTCAAGCTGACATTTGAACCTGGTACCACCAGATTGATAGCTTAGAGCACTAACCACTCAGCCACCAGGCCTCCCTCAGTATAATGGTAAAAACATGACAGTTTAATAGTGAAAACATGAAACAATAAAAGTAGGATGGTGAGGACATTGAAACGATCATGTTGAGCACATGAAACAATGTCGAATTTTCATTATCATATTTCGTGTTTTCATCATCCTACTTTCAACTTTTCATCATCAGTGTTTTGTGCTTATGACTCCATCATTATAGTTTAGAGATTTCATTGTTTTGAGATACTTCTATGCAGCAATGGCCCTAACAGGACACCATGCTTTACAGACTGTGCTAACCGGGCAGCCCTGTCTAACTAGTATCCTACCTTTCTAAGTCTGACATGACTATTGCCGCATACATGTAGGTTATGGGTTTGAGCCCCGACATCCTTCGCATTTCTCCCTTGATTTAACGAAAGTATGATAGTTGTTCTAATGATATTTTCAGATGTGACCGAGAATTATAAGTGACAGCAATGTACCTGGTGTACTTGATGTTGTTATCAATCAAAGAAGTCATCATGAATGATGTAGACTCTAACAAAACAGGATGCATGGTATGGACATGGGATTTTTTAGGTTAGAGAAAACATTCAAATTGACTGACCTACTGATCTACACTCAAAGATTGTCTGACACCCACTGATTGATACTCACCAACTGCCTGATACCCACTATCACTAACTAAACAACTGACAGCATAAAACAAACTGTACAACTACCGACAAAGATTGACGTACTGACACACACACACTGACATACTGACTGCTGACACATATACTGACATACTGCTGACACATACACTGACAAACTGCTGACACATGTACTGACATACTGTTGACAGGCATACTGCTGACACATGCATTGACATACTGCTGACACATACACTGACATACTGCTGAGGCATGCACTAAAATAATGTTGACACATACACTGACATACTGCTGACACATACACCGTCATACTGATGACACATACACTGTCATACTGCTGACACATGTACTGACATACTACTGACACATACACTGACATACTGCTGACACATATACTGACAGACATGCTGACACATGCACTGACGTACTGCTGACACATACACTGACATGCTGCTGACACATGCACTGACATACTACTGACACATGCACTGTCATATTGGTGACACATGTACTGACATACTGCTGACTCATGCACTGCCATACTGCTGATACATATACTGACATCCTGCTGACACATGTACTGACATATTGCTGACACATGCACTGACATATGCACTGACACACTGTTAACAGACATACTGCTGACACATGCACTGACATACTGCTGACATATGCACTGACATATGCACTGACATATGCACTAACATACTGCTGATACATACACTGACATACTGCTGACACATGTACTGTGATACTGCTGACACATGCACTGACATACTGCTGACACATGTACTGACATACTGCTGACACATACACTGACATACTGCTGACACATACACTGACATACTGCTGACACATGCACTGACATACTGCTGATACATACACTGACATATTGCTGACACATATACTGACATACTGATGACACATGTACTGACTGACATACTGCTGACACATGCACTGACATACTGCTGACACATACACTGTCATACTGCTGACACATGTACTGACATACTACTGACACATACACTGACATACTGCTGACACATATACTGACAGACATGCTGACACATGCACTGACATACTGCTGACACATACACTGACATACTGCTGACACATACACTGACATACTACTGACACATGCACTGACATACTGCTAATGGATTCACTGACATACTGCTGACACATACTGCTGACACATGTACTGACATACTACTGACACATACACTGACATAATGCTTACACATATACTGACAGACATGCTGACACATGTACTGACATACTGCTGACACATACACTGACATACTACTGACACATGCACTGACATACTGCTGACACATGTACTGTCATACTGCTGACACATGCACTGACATACTGCTGACACATGTACTGACATACTGCTGATACATACTGCTGACATACTGCTGATACATACACTGACATATTGCTGACACATACACTGACATACTGATGACACATGTACTGAATGACATACTGCTGATACATGCACTGGCATACTGCTGACACATACACTGACATACTGCTGATACATACACTGACATACTGCTGACACATATACTGACAGACATGCTGACACATGTACTGACATACTGCTGACACATATGCTGACACATGTACTGACATACTGCTGACACATGCACTGACATACTGCTGACACATACACTGACATACTGCTAACACATGCACTGACATATGCACTGACGCACTGTTAACAGACATACTGCTGACACATGCACTGACATATGCACTGACATATGCACTAACATACTGCTGATACATACACTGACATACTGCTGACACATGTACTGTTATACTGCTGACACATGCACTGACATACTGCTGACAAATGTACTGACATACTGCTGACACATACACTGACATACTGCTGACACATACACTGTCATACTGCTGACACATGCACTGACATACTGTTAACAGACATACTGACATACTGCTTACACATGTACTGCCATACTGCTGACACATGCCCTGACATACTGCTGACACATGCACTGACATACTGCTGACATATGCACTGACATACTGTTAACAGACATACTGACATACTGCTGACACATATACTTACATACTGACAATAGACATACTGCTGACCCATGCACTGTCATACTGATGACACATGTACTGTCATACATACTGACATAGTGTTGACAGACATATTTACATAATGCTGAAATATGGACTGACATACTGATGACACATGCATTGCTATACATACTGACATACTGTTGACAGACAATTTGACATAATGCTGAAGTATGGACTGACATACTGATGACATATGTACTGACATACTGCTGACACATGCATTGCTATACATACTGACATAGTGTTGACAGACAATTTGACATAATGCTGAAATATGGACTGTAATACTGATGACATATGTACTGAGATACTGCTGACACATGTTCTGACATACATACTGACATAGTGTTGAGAGACATATTGACATAATGCTGAAATATGGACCAACATACTGCTGACACATGTACTGACATAGTGTTGACAGACATATTTACATAATGCTGACATATGGATTGACATATGTACTGACATACTGCTGACACATGTTCTGACATACATACTGACATACTGTTGACAGACATATTGACATAATGCTGAAATATGGACTGACATACTGATAACATATGTACTGACATGCTGTTGTCACATGTACTGACATGTATACATACTGCTGACATGTACAACCTGCTGACATGCCCATACTACTGACATGCCCATACTGATGACTTGTATACATACTACTGACATGTACATACTACTGACATGTACATACTACTGATATGTACATACTGCTGATATGTAAACATACTACTGACATACTCATTACACATACTGCTGACATGTCGTACTGCTGACTTGTACATATTACTGATATGTACATATGGCTGCCATGTGCATACTACTGCCATGTACATACTATTTACATGTATATATACTAACATTCTCATACTACTGACATGTATATACTACTGATATGTACATATTGCTGACATGTACATACTACTGACATGTACATACTATTGATATGTACATACTGCTGACATGTACATACTACTGACATGTACATACTACTGACATGTACATACTATTGATATGTACATACTGCTGACATGTACATACTACTAACATGTACATACTACTGATATGTACATACTACTGATATGTACATACTACTGATATGTACATACTGCCGACATGTACATACTGCTGACATGTACATACTACTGACATGTACATACTACTGATATGTACATACTGCTGATATGTACATACTGCTGATATGTACATACTGCTGATATGTACATACTGCTGACATGTGCATACTAATGACTTGTACATACTACTGACATGCTCATTATACCTACTACTGACATGTACATTCTACTGACATGCTCATTATACATACTACTGACATGCGCATTATACATACTGCTGACATGCTCATTATACATACTACTGACAGGCTCATTATACATACTACTAACATGCTCATTATACATACTACTGAGATGCTCATTATACATACTACTGACATTCTCATTATACATACTACTGACATGCTCATTATACATACTACTAACATGCTCATTATACATACTACTGACATGCTCATTATACATACTACTGACATGCTCATTATACATACTACTAACATGCTCATTATACATACTACTGACATGCTCATTATACATACTACTGACATGCTCATTATACATACTACTAACATGCTCATTATACATACTACTGACATGCTCATTATACATACTCATTATACATACTACTGACATGCTCATTATACATACTACTGACATGCTCATTATACATACTACTGACATGCTCATTATACATACTGCTGACATGTACATACTACTGAGATGTACATACTACTGACAAAATGTTTAAATGTTGTTCATATTATGTTGGTCAGGTGCTCTTGACTCATGTGAACTTGACAGTTAATGGTTACAAAATGATGATGTGGCTAAAGAGAGGCTGTTGCTCTCATGAGGGCTGCCCAGGAGAGGCTTCACTGTTCTGTCAAATGTGTAATGTACTCATATATATATATCTGTCAGCATAATAAGTTGATTCAATCAATGCAATGATTGTGTAAAAAATGGTTGATTGTTTCAGATTGTATTACAGGTTACATAACAGGTTTCAGCAACCAGTATAACTGTTCTTTCTTTGTACTGTTATTGTTCTATCTCAACCAGTAAGCAGTTAAAAACAACAGCTTATTAGTCATTTCAAACAAGGAGACATATGGCTCCTGTACGTTATGATAGTCGCCTTACTGAATGTGTTTGCAATACTGCTAGTGCATAATATGTCAAAATACTTCATAGTTTCATTATCATTATATTTTTTTTTATATCAGATCAAGAGGAGAAATTAGATGTATAGCCCAGTCTGACCTTGGAGCTAATTCTACTAAGAAGGATGGAACACCACTGCTTCCTCAATTATTGATTGTGCCAGGTGACTGATGAAAACACTGAATAATGTTAGCATCTATTGTGATCCAGTTCCTTCAATAGATTCTGGACCCTCCATTTCCTATGGGCCATTGGATGATATTTTTGGTGATATAATGTAACAAATACTGAGGAATGGCCAATGGTTGACATAATAGAAAAAGAGCTGACCGCCTATGACTGGGAGCCTGCCATAAGAGTGACCGAAGATCCATTGAATCAAGATAAGGCAACATTGGTAGCTTATATATAATAGTGAGAGTATATTCTACTCCTGGAGATATTGTTAAGATGTCTTTCCAGTGATAATTTGAACATATTCTTCTCCTTAAAGAAAAATCTCGAGTAACTGTAGTTATCAAGCATGTGTTGAAGAAGACAAGACTTTTTTTTTTCAACGTGTTAATAACTTAATACCTCTTTCTTCCTTGTTCTTGAGCATAACACTTGGAACAAATATGTTTTCATAGCTCTTGGGTTTTATCTTGAGGCGGTGTAAATGATTTTAAATGCACAGTTCGCACAGGCCTTGAAAAGTCCTTGAATTGGTTCAAACCTTGAAAAGTACTTTAATTTAGTGCTACCTTGAAAAAATGCTAAACGGTATTTTAATTTAGCTGATAGTCCTTGAATTCAGATAAATGGCCTTGAATACCCATAAAAGTACATGTATATGAATGTTGTCAAAATGGCACATCATCTGCATCAAAATGAAACAGAAACACTCTTTTTTCTCCTCAAGTATTGAAAGTACAGAAATGTCACTGGAAATTAATTGAAATAAATTGAGCGCAATCGGGTATTCTTGTGTATGATGTCACATTTTTAAGGAATTAAGGACCAATGGCCCTTTTGTTACAAAAAATGTTAAATTTTAATTTCCACACATTGTGTTTTCCATGTGTTGATGCATTAAAAGTTTGTTCAGACATTGCATCTTATTACATGTTGCCCCCTGAATATGTGCACATTTATTAAGTCAATGAGTGTAGTGCCTTGAATATCATGTTTAAATGGTGATTACTCTGACTAAGATGTGTTGTCAAATACAATAAAGTTGAGAATCCAACACCAAAAGTACAGTATAATTGCCACAAATGCGCTATCAACTTTTACCTGTATATAATTCCACACTTTTTCTGTAACCATCGGTTTAATTTCAACAAAACTTGGCATGACTTAATTAGTCTAGTTTTACAAATCATCGATCAAAATGGTCGGCTCGGCTTTGCTTATGATTGCTTTTATGAAAAAACATTGAAAGATTTATCAGTACCAAACCATGACAAAGGTGTGTACAATAGCATATTTTGATGCTTTGGTATCTGTGTCAAGAAGTATCTGGGGGTATTCATCATGTCCAGTTAAAATTTCTTGTTGCCTTTTCACTTTTATTGTACAATGTAATTGTTATTTTATCATATTGTAAAATTGTTATTTCATCACATGAATAAATTTGTGAAACATCCAAGTGGATTTATTGTACATCAGTATCTGTATACATGTATATTGAATAAACGGGAGCAAATTACCAAGTGAGCTTTTGGAACCTGTTGTGTCAACGCTTTTCCTCTCTGCAGGTTGGTGGTTGCATTTCTGATTCTATTTTAAGCAAGCTTGCACATGATGTGTTGGTTTGTTTGCAGAATTGACGAACAATCTAACAATCTTTTCCCCTGCATACATGGATGGCGACATCCGGCTTTGAGGGAACAACTTGAATAATACCATTAGCAAACCTGTGATTCTTCCTCATTTAGGCTGATTTCAGCCTTTTTGTCTTAAAATCTTTCAAACTGAAGGTTCCAGATTCAGTCTGACATACTTAGAAATAATGTTTTGCAAGGGTACGTGGCGGGGAAGGATAGCAATCACAGTATATGTGTATATTGACGATTCATGCAATCTTATGGATGATGTGGATGCAAGACGCAGGTAAAAAGTAGGAAACAGCAGTTACAACGTCTTAGAACCTCTCCTTAAATGTTATTAATAGGGGGAATGTCAGTATGTCTATTGAAGGCATAAAAAGCACACAAAAACTTTTCATGTGAAAACTACTTCGACCACAGGAACGAATTAAATGAGCCCTTAAGGAGATCAAAAGGATGCGCGTTAGAACGCTTTACTATCCCCTCATATCCCTAATTCAATACACAGATCCAGGCATGGTACATGTCCCTCCCTCCGTCTAGACTTAAAATATACTACTCAAAAGGGCCAAGAAATTTTGCAAATTGAATAAGATTGACCGGTAGAATTTTCGAAAACAATGCTGCATCTGCAAAACTGTAAACCAATAAAGATCACTTCGAAATTTAATGTCTAAGTACTGATAAGCCCAACCCCATTAAAATTTTTGTGCTGCATTCAAACCTCTGGAGTAACGGAATGCGGTCATTTTCTTGGAATTTTGTGTCGTACACGATATGGTAATAAAAACGGGATAAAAATGTCCATATTAATCTAGCCACGTTGGTCTCCGCCAAAAGGGCTTATCAGTTACCTGGAAAACAACCTCATGATAGACAATGCGTATCAAATGCAACGGACATCAAAATCAATTTCTTGGCCCTTAGCAAAGTTTGAGTAGTAAACTACGGTTTACCTGTACGCTCAACCAATACAAACTCTACAACCTTACATATTATGTTTCATACAAATGTACTTATCACCAAAAAAGTTCTAAACAGAACAAATTGCTATTCGTTGTGATCTATATATATACACACATACATGTATATGTAATATGAAAGGTTGTACACTTTGATTTGTACGCATTGTCGGGATCTATGACGGGGGTATAATATGTTCAACAGACTCATCAACTTAAGCCTAGTTTCCACTGAGCATTTTCTGCATCGGTGATGCACTCCCTATGTAGATTAATGAGCTTCGGAAACAGGTTCCTCATTCCTAGTGGAAGCTTCAGGGAAGTCATGAGACATTTTGTGAAATCAAGAGGAATCGGGAAAACTCTCGATGTTTTCCCGACTTTGTGCGTTGGTCCAACTGCTTCGGATGAAATCAGGAGGTTCCCCGATGTCTAGGGAAAGCTCCCCCGGTGTCTCGATCGGGGGAAGCTTCGGGAAGTCTTGAGACAGTTAGTGACATCGCGAATACATCGGGACAGTTCAATGCATTTATTGAGTTGGCTCTATTTACTCGAGATTTCATGTCGGGAGTATCCCGGGAAGGCATGTCCAAAGCTCGGGAATATCTCGGGAGGCATGACCGAAACACCCATATCCTCAGGGAATGATTGGTGATGTTTCCGCGATAAAAACATACCACACGAGGCACCTCAGAGGCTTATCCGATAATATCTTCGGTTCAACACATTCGTGGTATTGGGATATAACCGCCGAAGATTCGTTAACATTTATCGGGGATAATCCGGTGTGTTTCCGACGCTATTCGTCGGTCAGACTGCCTCGGGGATGTACTCCCAATGACGATTAGGAGCTTCGGGGATAGGTTCTGCAAAAACATCGGGAGCTATCGGAGGTCATCGGGGAAACTACGTGTACGTTTCTCATCGTCGATGAGGAATTACTCAGTGGGACCTACGCTTTACAGTAGCGGGGCAGGATATCTGTTGAGCGCGTAAAATTCCGTTGTTTTCACACGAACAACGCTTCGATCCCGGGACGGAATTTAATGCGTTCTTAAAGATGATCAAGCGTATGCCCTTTCGAATGCCCTCACTTTCCTCTTTCATTTGCCCTCGAGTTTATTTGGCCCGTTCACATAGAGTAGCGGGTACAGCTAACATCTAGTATCTATATAACGCGTAGAAAGTCTAAATTCCCTTTTCCTCACCTGAAAGACCAATGAGGAAACTTAATGTGCCCCTTGAATAGGACCCGTGTAAGAATGTCCGAATGTCCTACCAGTCCACAGTTATTTTGTCAAGGCTTTTCAGAAACTGGCCACCATATAGTAACTAAGTTAGTTATTGCAACATGATGCATGAGTCTTTTTAATGTACAACGTGTAGTACATGTACTAATAAAGTACATGTATATATACATACAGATGCATTAAAATTGGATAAAAACATACATGTACATCTATGTCAATTTCTTCTGATTTGAGAGGTTTTTCGAAACATTATTGTGCACATTCAATTTAAATAAGCATTTACATGTAAAATTATAATGTAAAAATGATAGGTTTTCATGGAGGCTGGATCATATTTTTGTATCCTAATAAGTGTTATTACGTTTCATGTACATGTGGTACAACCTGGGACGGTACATCTTTAATATTACAGTTGTATATACATATACATGTACTGACATTATGAATGTTTTGTACTGAACATACATTTTTGCGAAACAAAACATATTTATTTCGTGTTGAAGCGGAGTTACACTACGGGTCGGTGCTGCAACAACATGGAAGCCAGGGGCGTAACTTCCTCTAGGCCAGATGTGGGGATCTGAAAACAAAAGGTGTGATTCGATTGGCTGAACTCGTAAACCATATTCTGTATGTAGAAATTTCCCCCTGTTTCTTCGAGGCACTCGATCATAGAATCGATATGATTAAAAATTTCTTCAAAAAATGATTAAATCAATCCAATTTAACACTGAAAATCAATGTAACGCAACGTATTTACATTATATAATAATGATTAAAATGTCATTTTTTTCATATATGTGTCAACTAGGTCTAAGTACACTAAAGTAGTTTAGTTTATAGAGGACCTAGCTTTAAGTGTACTTAAAATGATCTCTTATGAGAAATTTGGGTACCCTGTGCTAGTCTTGTTAGGAGACAAGTTCGTAATGCATGGATACGGGAGCGTAAAACATAGTTACGAGCGTAAATCATAGATACGACATTCGTAAACCATAGTTTACGGGCGTGAACATATGTTTACGGTCGAAAATATGGGTTGTAGTTAGTAAACATAGGTTCACGCTCGTAAACTATGGTTCACGCTCGTAAACTATAGTTCACGCTCGTAAACATGGGATAACGGCCGAAATATATATTTTAATCGAGAAACCTAGTTTTTCGATTACGTTCGTAAACTATGGTTTACGCTAGTTATCCTATGTTTTCTATCGAAAACCCTAGTTTTTCGAACGTGAACATGGGTTTACGTAATTATTGGACAATTTACTTGCAATAACCATATTTTACGAACAACTACCTATGTTTACGGGCGTGAACTTGGGTTTACGAGCGTAAACCATAGTTCACGAACGTAAACCATAGTTCACGAATACGTTCGATAAACTAAGTTTCTCGGACATAACTATCAATTTCAGTCGTTATCCTATGTTCACGAGTGTGAACCCATGTTAACGCTCGTTAACCCATGTTCACGTTCGTAAACCCATGTTCACGGGCGTAAACCCATGTTTACGGTCGAAAACACAGGTTAATGTTCGTAAACTATGGTAAACATAGGATAATGGCCGTAAACATAGGATAACGGTCGAAATTCATAGTTCAATCGAGAAACCTAGTTTATCGAACGTAAACCCATGTTCACGAGCGTGAACTATGGTTTACGACTGTTATCCTATGTTTTCGCTCGAAAATACAGGTTAATATTCGTAAAACCTGGTTTTACGTTCGTAAAACCTAGTTTATCGACCGTAAAACCTAGTTTTACGCCCGTGAACATGGGTTTACGCAATTATTGGACATTTGGCTTGCCATAAGGGTATGGGGTATTGGAGTGTCAAACTCCCTGGAAGCTGAATCGTTCAAGGTTGGCGAATATGAGCGGACGAACGCCACTTCAACACCCATGACAAGGGAATCTACAGCCCTGCCTTAGATATAACTAATCATTTACTATACATTTTGTTCTGTACTAGTATTTATTTTGACGTGTATTGGTATTTCATTAGTCATTACGCTGATCTGTTATGATGTTCTACAATAAGTCAACCGGTTTTCATAATAGGATGGGTAAACTGCACAGTACGTGCATGTTAGCCGTGTAAATAATACAAAAAGTTATAATAGGGATTAAATTCAGTATACATGTATAACAGTAACTGTTTGAAACCCCGTCAGCAGTAATGATACATATAAACCCGCAAAAATACAAGTCCGAACCGTGGTTGGACACCGTTAAACGTCTGCCGAGATGCCTGTAACCAAGCCGGACACCTGGGAATAGTCTCATTCTTTAGCTATGAAGTTAAGAACCAAACCTATAGATCTATGTATATATAAACGTTGAAGTTCGAACTTGATTGAAAATCAATTAGTAATGTCGCGAATTACACAAAACTACAAGTTCGAACACTGACTGTGCATCTTTAAATGACCACTGAGATGCCCGTTTGAAAGCCAGACACATGCCAATATGTGCATTCTGTAGGTAGCAACTATAGCTAAATGACCATGCATGTCAACGATGTATAATTATGTATATGTTGAGGCTGGAACCGGTTTACGATCACTGATGTGTAAACACACGATCTGAAGGCACACATTTAATAACAGCCCCATATGGTCGTTTAATCCTTCGGGGATTTATGTTAAATGTGTCCCTTCAGATCGGGTATTTACACATCAGTGAACGTCAACAAATGGTCGCTTAATCCTTATAATTCCAAACTGACGCTTAAACACACAAATATCAATGAAAACATTGAATTTACTCCGCGCTTTTTTAAAAATGGAATTATTGACGTCGTAAACATGACGCCGCCATAACATGACGTTTGGTGAATAACGTTAGCTAAACAAAATGTATTTAGATGCTCTGTTCTTTAAGTAAACACAAATGTGAGCAGAACTTAATAATAATGATAATTTTACATGTACAATCTCAGTCCGTATAAGTTGATGATTTGGTGCTATTTTTAGTAAATCTTGTCAGTTTCAACGGTGGAAATTGACTAGATTTACTAAATATAGAATGTGAAATATACACAAACATATAAATAGCATACGGATACCCTCTAGCAGGGTGTTTCCGGGCTCAAATAGTACAAATTACTATAAATAGCCCAGCCTCATTTTTACTAGTAGTGATCGAACAAAATATCACATAGTGATCGAACAAAATATCACACGGAAGGTCTATAGGGAAAATACATTGAGAGGTCACGTGAGGTATAATAATAGAGATTATTATATGCGGTCCAGAGTGACAGTCCACATGTCTATTGGAATGAATAGCGCGATTTGTCTATGGAGGGGAACGTGACCAAGTATCAATGTCTAATTGATTATGCCTCAGTCTGGCTTACGATTTCAAGTTAAAGGTAGCATTTTGTAAGAATGTCGTAAACTAGACATATTCCAATTTCTTTATTTTATTTGATGTCTTCTTACGAAAAGCAGAGCAGCTAAAAACAAATAATATCCATTCGTTTACCCTTTAATTAATAAAATTATTAAAATTAAAAAATAGTCTGTTTTCGTGTTCATTGCTTATTACAAAGAGTATATGATATTTGCTAATTACTAGAATTAGCAATATCTCTGAGCATTTGAAGTACCCCTCTCGGATTAATTGATGTTAGACGCTATGACGTCAGCATACTAGTAACAGCCCAATCAAGTAATCGTGTTGAATTATCTATTTTATCTACTGTACAAAAGCACACGAAATAGAAAAACGGATTCTTACTCGTCGACATGGCTAAAATAATTATTATAGCATAAAAACGGTGATTTTGTCCATACGTTATAGGGACGAAATCCATGCGTAAACATAAAGATTCACGCGAGAACGCGATGTTAACGTCCAGTTTTACGTATGCTCATTTTAGGGCCTCACTGATGAAAATAAACGATTTTCAGCGTCTTATGAACTGCAATTCTTATTTCATTTGAAACTTCTAATTACTTTTCTATAAGATTTAAATAATAAATGTAAACTAACCCGCATTATCCATGTTTTCTTGGCATTTGCCGATCCCGGAAGTCGACGCTCATAACAAAAACTATGACATAACGTTTGTTTTCGCGACGTTACGTTTATTTACGCGACGTCGCCACAAAATCTCACGCAAAATCTAATTATTTCAGAATAAAAACGCATAAATTGATGTTTTGTATGCTATAATAGCGTTTACGCATGCTTTTTCGTGCTATAACATATGCGAAGTCCCTAACGGGCTTGGGCACCAACCGTCCCTCGGGACTCAGCAGATGTTAGAGCACGAAAAAGCATGCGTTAACCCTACATTGATACCGATACAAATGATTGCGCGACATCATATATTTAGCTTTTACATACAGTCCAGTTAGGATATTATAAAAGTGACGTAGTCGTTTATGTGTACACAAAAGATTGCAACCATTGTCTAAACAGGTAGATCGAATATAGTATGTTATTTTAGCATTGAAATTATATTTATAAGCCTTTATAATTGGTTTTTACACCGTAAAAGTGAACTCGACCGCCGCGTCACTCTAAAGCTATTACCCTGACTGGACTATGTAATATTATATTATTTAACTACCGTGCGTGACATGCGGTACAAAGAAACGCTGTAATTAAATAATGTCCGCTTATTCATGCCCGAGCTCATTCAACCCCAGAACTGCAAGTACTATTCAACACCAATCCTAGTACTATTCAACTCAAGTCTTTTAAGACCTCGCTTCGCTCGTGTCTACATCGTATAGACGGCCCCACTCGTTGTCTATCCTATACTTAGAGTGAAGTATATCGTGACGTCACAATCACTTAAATATTGTGAACATGGTGCACCGCGCTTGCCGTCGATCATGACGGACAATAAATAATCTCAGAGCAACGGCATTTCATTATGATTTACGCTTGGAAAGCCTTGCGATGTCTGAAAGATGAATTGGCCAAGATGTATGACGATTCTTTGCGCCCTTAATCAGTGATCTACACATTATTCAAATGTTTATGTAATTGTAGGGATTCAAACGGATGTCATCGTCAAATAAGAATAAACGGAAGAATTAAGACCGCGAGAAATAGGAGGCATAGTTCTAAACCATATGTTACTGGCGAAATATACGACTACAAAACAATAAATATTTGACTTCAATAAATAAAGTAGTACAATCTAGTCGGTTTCGCGCATTAACTGGGGCCTTTTGTTGAATAATATTAAGGTCCGTGGACATTATTCATTCTCGGCTTGAGCGTTGAGGAAGTCTCGTTAATAACGTCCGGAGAACAAATTCCTAACCGTTGATTTTAACTGTATGTTGACGGATTTATTCTTGCCTTCTTAACCCAAAATAATGTCACATATCACGTAGTAATCCGTTGAGAATTCATTGTGGGCAGACGGGTGAATGGACGGAATGACACCAACAACCGTCATATCTTGGCCTTCGGCGTGGGATGATGAAACACACTATTCAGTGAACAATCCTTAATCGAAACGTCCTGACATAATGTTATTCGTACTACCAGTGATATTATTTGAAATAACGCATAGCCATTGATTACCATTCATATGACTACCGTTTTCTTGCCCAAAATCATTCAACTAGTGAAAAAATTAATTGTATTAGTTTTATTATTTTACTGTCATGTAAGTGTTAATCTTCTTACCTCACAATTCCTCAACTCCAAATATGTTACATTGCAGTACAGAAAGTATCATACACATTCGTTCTTCAACCTTCAACCACTGATATTTGTACAATGTACATTATCAGTAATTTCATTTACATATGACGTGATGTCATCGAAATGTTATCACATTGTTTATTATCTTAACTATGATATAGTGCAAGTCAAATAGTTTTCTGCGGCCAGGTAATTTACCGACAGGTATTTCCGACTTTATAATCGGTTATTCTTACCTAACCAACTCTACGTGTAACAGTTTATGTACAATGGTACATGGTGTTTAAAAATCCTGAAACCCTAGGGTCTAAAAGTAGTCCAGTCATTCTACGATTTAACCTCAAACTAATTGCAAAAGAATTATTTTTTCGATAATCATGTAGATAAATGTATGCTTATAATCATACAAAAAGTCTAGAAAAATCTAAGGTGGGGAAAACGATGAAATTTAACCTTAAACTTGTTCATTTTTTCGAACTACGACATGGCAAATATAACTCGCCATAGTGACGTCATATCAACTTAGCGCGTGCAACTATGTCATCACGAAGGCATAATCTCGTGATATTTCCGTGAATATGTTACTTAAATATCAAATAACACGTACACATCAACCATTTCAGTTGATTATTTAAAAATAGGAACAGTAATAATCTTTTTATATACAAAAGTCAAATATTTTACGATGGTTTATGAAAATAAATCGGCGTTATTTTGACGTTGAGATTATGCATACAATTCCTCTCTACGGAAGCGCATTATGGACATTGTCTTAATCGCCCTTACGGGTAACAATACAGTTTGTGTATGTTTCTATTGATATTGTTTGTGTCTTTGACGAATTAAATTAGTGATATCATACACATGTAGATTGTAGAGTCTACATACTTACTTACGTTAACCTAGCTTTGTACACAGGACTAGATTTAGGGCTGCACATACTCTTGGCCTATTCAAACAAACTCAAAACGTAGGTCTTACTTAACCTAATCTTACAAGTATGCATTGAACTTAAGTTTTAGATCTCGCCTTGCACTGTAGACCAACTCTAGCAAGCATTGAACGCATGTCTTAGGTAGATCGTTGCACTGAGGACATACTATAGATAGCATTGAACGATAGTTTAATTGGACCCATTTTAACAAGTCTTGAACGTAGGTCTGAACTGGCCCTACATTTGTATTAAAGCAAGTATTTAAGGTATGTATTAGGAGTCCGGTACTCTTAAAAACCACAGCAAGCATTTAATGTAGGTCTACTTGAACCTACTCCAGCAAGCATAGAACGTATAGTCTAACTGAACCTATTCCAATTTGGTCTAAAATCGGTTCCTGCACTCTTGACCTTCTCTTGTAAGCATTGAACGCAAGTCTAACTGAACCTTGTCCTGTAGGTTTAGTGTCGAACATTGTACTGTGGACATAATCTAGTAAGCATTGAACTTATGTTTAATTGGACCTACTCCTGCAGCATTCAATGCAGATCTAAGGTCGAGTGTTGCATTGTAGACATACACTAGTAAGAATGACTTGTCTAACTGAACCTTCTCCAGTCAGCATTGGGTTTAGATCTAATGTCGAGCGTGTACCTACTATGGACATGTTCTAGCAAGCATTGAACGCAGGCCTAAGGTCGGGCATTGAACTCCTCGATGTTAACAAGTTTTCCGACAAGTATAAACACAGGCGATCTAGTATTGAGCCTTGCATTTATGAAACTATTACTATGCTGGCGAAAATTAAGCGAAACATCGAGCTCTGTAATCCTGAACCAATTCTGGTTAACATGGAAAGTCCATCTAACATCTCGCAAACTGTGCCTAAAAGGCAACAAACCGTACAACAATGTACATAACAAAGCCAAATGGACCACCGACCAAGTACCTGATCACATACCCAGGCATATATATGTAATGGACCCGTATACCCAGGCATGTACATGTAATGGACCCGTATACCCAGGCCTGTACATGCAATGGATGTGCGATATGTTCTATGATTACCAGCCAGCTTTTATTTATACCTTATTGCTAGTTTGATCTCGGATTCATACATACATATGAAGTAGTTTCAAGTCGCACTGTATCCAAGGATAACTAGAACTGTCGCCATTCGACAGACTAATATACCCCCGCGTGCCAAAAAGCATTGCAGCTAATTCTTTTCTTTATGCACATCAGAACTATTCACTATATATACTATATACATGTATTGTATAATGCATAAAAGTACAAAGGACCATAATTCTGTCAAAATCGTCGCAGCGCAAATTCTTTCCTTCATGCACATCTACATGTTGAGGATGTTCATCTGTTTTAAAAAGTTTGAAAGAAATGCTGAAAAAACTGTAGGAGGAGTTACGCATCCACAAGAATGCGTCTACGGACAGACAGACCGACCGACAGACAGACAAGCTGAATCCAGTATACCCCCTTACAACTCGTTGTGCGGGGGTTTAATGAAGTAGAGATACTATTTACAACCAGTGATTCACAGAAATATTTGATAGAACACGCCGGGTTGTCAAGAACTGATACAAAGGATACAAAGTTGGAAGTATTATACATTTACCTGTATCATCTATATAGCCAAATTAATGACTTTTCCTACACAACGACGTCCATATTGAACGCCATCTTGGATTTCTCGGAGTAATCTCCGGCATAAAAGTTTTGTTTGTGTACCAATTTACCTTTATGATTTAATAAACTTTATGCACGACGAAGTTAGTGTGTGAAACTTCACAGATACTCGATTACACATTCATTGTGTGAAATTGGTGGGTGAGGTAATAAAACCACATATTACACCTCAGATTGCACGGATGCACTGTGTTCCAATTAAAGTAGTGTTTTTTTATTTAACATATTATACCATTTATTCATAAAAATGTATTTTAGATATGTATTAATCAACATTATAAATCATAACCAAAGACATAAGGGATTAGAAATGTGAAATTGCCTCTGTACCTGTTTTTCGTATGTTTTACCTGCAAATAACATTGACTGACATTGCTTTTTGAAGATTTTCAACATGAATAATGTATCTAAAATATTTGTTTAACGATGTTTGTGGTTTCTTAAATACATAAACATCATTTAAGGACATTAATTTCAATGAATTTTGTCATGTATATTCCTGCTATTTTCATGTATCTATTTCAATTTTAACTGGTAATGCTAAAAAAGACGGCCATCTTGGACGCCATCTTGAATTTCACAGACCCCATCACTTTTGCAATTTATGCTTGCAATGTCAGAACTTTCACATATAACAATTTATTTCGGTTTTCAGTATACCTTGTTTCATAAACATATCGTAACTAAGATGCTATATTATCGTAAGTTTGGGAGATATGATAAACTTAACACTACGATAAGAGCGTTTCATAGACGCTGTCGTAACTCAACTATCTTCGCTACGATAAATTTTATCGTAAGTTAGGGAAAAACAGCGACACCGTCTAAATATTAATCACGTGATACGAAACAGACGACAAAATGGCCGCCACAAACCAGGAAGTAACTTGTCAACTGCTGTAATAAACGTTTTGGGTGACGCAAGAACCGCGTAAAGGATGTTGTGAGGAAAGTAATTAGAAATAGTGCAAGGTAGAGTTATGGTTCTAATGCACTGAAACATGCTCACCACGTTTCGAGTAATTTCATCTGATAGTGGCAAAGTTATGCTCACAATGCTGAATTTTAATCCAGCAGTATCATCCACCGCCTGCCCGCAAATGGCTAGACAAATTCTGAGTTAATTTTAGCTGTGGCTACTGTGCAACACCAGCTTTTGCATCTCAAGGTTTTGTTGTTACCTTTATAGTTTACATAACATGTCAACATGTCACAGGTAAATGTATCATTGATAAATAATTTCTTTTTTACAGAAATTGATGTAGTTTACATGGTATATTTCAACAAAAGTGGCCACATTTTCAAGGTATTTAAACTATAATAGCAGTGATGACAATAGTATATTTGAGTAAAGACACATGTTTAGTAGGGTAGTTTATACGGGCATTTATTTTACCTTACACCGCCTTTATGAACGTCCAAACCCTAACAATGTATTAGCGCCTATTAAGGTACATAACCAATTTACCATGGAAAACTACTTCCATATTAAAGGCCGTATATACTTTCTCCAACTCAGTTAATCAGGCCCGTAACGTATTTAGGATTAAAATATACCAAGCTCCGCTCAAATAAGTATATAAGATTCGCCTTCAACACTAAATGACTTGGTTGAACTTGAGGTCGAAAGTAGTCCCATGTAATGTGACCACAGTAATGTGACCACATACCTAAACAAGCTCACATGGCATAATAAAGCTAAAATTTACACGACGGATCGATTTGGGGTAATAAATGCCTAATTTCATGGTTAGATGCAGTACCAGTAATAACTGGATTCCTAAAACATATGTTCCAAGCAGCTAAAATAGTTATCAGGATACAATATTTTAATAATAATGTACTGTAATAGTAGCATATGCTGTACATACTTTTGCAAACAAACTAGAGCGACAAATGAAATCAACGATGTTAAAGAGTACTTGTATACAGTTAGTCGGGTTTAAAACACAATCAACAGACGTCCTAAGGATGAATGAATACAAATGTACATACAAAAACAAAATCAGTTTAGAACAAGAGATGTTCCACACGCATGCCCCTATAACAGCCCAATAGTCAGAATTGGTAAGTGATTGTGACCTTGACCTTTGACCTACTGACCCAAAATCGATAGGGGTCATCTACTACTGATGACCAACCTACATGTAAAGTTCGAAGATCCTAGGTCAACGCGTTCTAAAGTTATTGAACGGAAACCATTTTATACGACCGACGGACCGACAGACAGACCGACAGATATGTGCAAAGCAATATACACCCTCATCAAAGATGGGGGCATAATAAATATTCATGTATACTATCATAATGGTTTGCAAGTTTTACTAAATATTAGTGTTATACAGTCACGTCTCGATATAATGACACCCGATATATAGGCTCACAGGGACGACTGGGGTTGCCCAACTGTGTTGCCTCTTTAAATAAAGTCGTTATTATTATTGTTATATACGTACTGATCTATTCATATACTGGCACCATTATATGTGGACGAGTGTTTAAAACTTCCAGTATCAATTCAATATATTGACATATATACGTTACAACGACAATTTGCTTGGGAACAAACATCGTCGTTGTATCGAGACCTGACTGTATATAAATACCTTCACCGAACCATGATAAAAGGAGGAGTATAAACAATAGATACATTATGAATGTATTAATATGAACGTAAAGTTGATATTAACGTATAGTTGATCACAACGTAGTGTGAACTCACGTGAATGCAATATCAATACAACGTGCGAGCGAATTTTGTCAGAAACAACCGTAAAATAACTGTTTAGTAACATTCCAGTCATTGCAAATATATCCACATTAATTCAATTCATATTCCGTTTGTTTCAGAGTCAACTTACGTTACCGTTGCTTGTTTACGCGCTACGAAAGTAAGAACCCTTTTTGCATCATTCTTAATACCGTCAAGAAATATATGTAGAATCCGGCCTGTCGCCCAATACGAAAACCCTGCTGCAAACGCAGTACCAATAACTGGAACGTATCTGGAAGTTTCCTCAGCTATCGCATCGATAGTAAATGTACTCATAACGAATTTTGAGCCTTGTGGTGAAAAAATTAAGGCAAAGTCTATCGCTAGCCTGACATCACGTATAAAAATATCCTCAGGTAGTGATACCATATTGGCATATGTCTTCATATCAGACGGCGTTAATTGGAATTGCCTCCTATATTCTTTAAGTCGTTTTATAATAAGTCCCACATCAATACAACAGGAAAGCCCAGGTATTGGTACAGCGCCTCCCACTCCGGATAATAATGCCGTTTTCCAGATTTCGGCTTTTAGATACTTGGCTTTGGATTCTATCATGCCTTCTGACACGGAAACGAGACCGTAAATTAGAGAGCGCTGTTGCTCGACTGGGGCTTCCTCTATGAGTCTTTTATATAAACTCGGAAACTCATATTCTGTCTTTCGGATACTGCTTATCAGAAAAACTGGGATGTCACATCCAACATTTTTATGGCAATCTTGCTTTATCTTGACCAATTCCACTTTTTCGTCAAAATTATCCTGTAATTCTCTGTAAGCATTATCAATATCTTGATCTACTTTTGTCCGAAGGAAGTAAAATCGTTTCTTCTGTGTTTTAACTTCGTTGGCTAACAAAGCGTCATCTTCTGTGAACCGTGTTGACGAACAAATAAGGAAAAAATCGTACTTCGCAAAATCAATTTTAGATAGATATTCCTTTTTTGGACAACATATTGTCCCTACACCAGGAACATCCCAAAATATGATGTTTTGGTAATGTGGATGCGGATAACCTGTACATTTTTCTGTTGTTTCTGTTGTTCCTACGGGTGCATATCCGTCATCACCGGGTGACAGGTTTCTTAGCGTATTGATAAGTTTGGATTTCCCTTGGCCACTGCTCCCTGTTACACAAATATTTAATGGCGCGAGCGGCAGGTTTTTAGCTTCTCGTAGAATGTCCACTAGCTTGTCTTTACCTCGTTTTTCCATCTCTTCTCTTATATAGTCCGCACCTAAAAGGACATTGAGATAGTAACATAATAATAGGAAGAAAAATTGGACTTGACATAAGTCTAAACGAAAGATAATGAGAACATTTTCCTGTACAATTAAATCAGACAGCAACTGTGTGCGCGGTTATCGAATGAATGACGGTCATGACTTCTGATAAAAAAGTGCTGATTCGATTCCCGGCACGGGACTTGGTCATTTCGAACGCAAACAAACAACAACAACCAGAAAACATGAGATAACATAGGTTAGACCTAAATAATAATTATTTAGACAAAGGATGCACTTTTAACATTACATATATGGCAGTGGACCTTCTGACCATTTTCAATAACACATTCCATAACATTGGATTTTTGAGCTAGAGGGGTATTTTACGCAGGTTTCCGTTGGATTGTTTTATCCAGGTATGAAAACTTGTATTACCTGACGTTATTTTTTCGACTTCAGGCGAGCACCAGTCTGAAATAATAGTGTAAAAGTGATATTCCGGGATAACTGATAGTTTATCATAATGTATTACCGTACTTTAATTGAGCTGTATCTAAATCTCCCACTCAGTAATGACCATCCAATTTCTAATGGTAATAAACCTCCCAGCAGAGTTTAAGGGCGCCGCTATTTTGGCCAGAGATACTCTCTTTTTAACTCGTTAACAGGTATCTAGTGATGTCACAGAGCCAATTGATATCGAAGCCTTGTATACTATATCACTCACTGCATATATAGGAAATGTGTATCGTTTTGACTGTTGATTGAAATTAATTATAATGTCTACTGGTGACAATGAGGATTTATCTGCTGTGTGGGAGCAATTGGATTTCAATTGGAGCCAGAATATAATGTGGAAGAACTGGACTTAATTGTTCTAAGTGTCCAAAGTGATAATAGAAGAATAAATAAACATGCGCGGCCATGCAACTTGTTGTGTTGCACATGTGATGCATGGGCTATCACGAGACCTGAATTTAAATGTTGCTATGCTAATGATTAAATACTTCTTGAGTATATCCCAACATCTCTGCCTAACAAACATTACAAAAAGAAACATCTATGAAAACATAAATTATTTACTTTACTTATGAATTTATTACACTATAATTCTAATGATCGTTAAGAATCAATTATTTTAACTACAAATTGATTAACTAAAACGTATTTCTAAAAGAATGCAAGTATGTGGATATTCTATTACATTTCATAAACTGTTGATTTTCCCTCACACGAATATTGAATAAAATTAAAGTAAAATAATTTTGTAAAATTATCATTATAACACATAATCTAATTCAACAGATAAACTATTTGTCTTTTATAAATTGTTTTAGGCAAACAATTTTATTTAGAGAGCACACATAAGCTTATATTTCAGGTTTTCAGTACCTAGATTATTGCTCCATCTTTCACACATTTGTTTATTTTTACAGTGTCTTGTATTGCAAATGTACTCATTCTCTGTCCAGACATAACATTGTAACATTTTGCTTTGCACGGATGTAGTTTCATTGCCAAATTACGGTAAAATGATAAAACTGTTATGTCCCACTAGCATTTACTACTTTCTTCTCAGAGCCTTACTGGCGCTGTGACGCCATACTACAAATATACCTGTAAAATATGGCTCTCCTAGTCAGAAAGAGTTTAAATACCCGAGCTAATTAGGATGCGAATAGGGGACTGTAAACATTAAATTTGAAGACAGATTAAGGTTCTTTACAACATATAAAAAATTTAACTATCACTTTAACACTGGTCGCATTCATTACAAAAGGCTTAGAGCCACGAAAGGTAAATTTGAGTCCAATGTCTAATTCCCATGAAAATGTTCATGTGCTACCACCGAACGGGTATATATAAATATATATATATGTAAATATTTTTCCTCATTGGCTGCTTGCAAACATGAAAGACACAAGAGCCGTGGTCACCTTCCTCGCCATATATGCTTGCTACTAGCAGGAGTTTAATAGAAACATGACTCGATCTAATTTATTATTCTTGATCTATGATTATATAACTCATAGTTACCATCTATAAATATTTCGAAGTTTCAAGTCAATCCTATGTAGTTATGTAGTTGCTCTGGGCAAAAACGTAGGCCACAGATATAAAGGAAAACACATAAAGGGAGATACTTAATAAACTGGAACTAGGCATAGTTATTGTTCTTAGTCACTGCGCATTCATATATATCAAGTGCTAAGATTTTAAGTTTCAAGTCAGTAAATGTTCAATAGAAAGAACAAGACTGCGTTCATTAAACGCTTATGCCTCATGGAAGCCTATTCCATAAAAAAGCGAAGTCAGTGAGGGCCAAAATTCTGTTAAAATGTTGAATAGGGTAACATGGCTTTGACAATGTTAGGGGGCTTATGATGGTAAACAAGTATGTCAAGTTTTAAGACAACGCATTGATGTAAGACAAAATTTGGGTTAACAAGATAAGGACGCTTAATAAGTCTTAAGTCCAAATTAGGTCAATGTGAAGGTCAAAATGAGGTTAGGTGATATAAGTGTGTAGGGAATGTTTAAATACAACATCCATGCAAGTATGGAAGCTTTGTAGCAAGCCATATTAATGCTAGAAGATACGGTAAGAATCTGGCCCTTCAATAAGTCTCAGTCCAAAATGAGGTCAAGGTGAAGGTCAAAATGCGGTAGGTGATACAGGCGTGTGGAGAGTGTTTATATACAACATCCATACAAGTATGAAAGCTTTGAAGCTAGCCATATTAATGCTAGAAGAAACCTTCAATTTGGGTTAACCAAGAATTTGGCCCTCCAATAAGTCTAAGTCCAATATTAGGTCAAGGTCAAAATTGGGTCAGGTGATACAGGCGTGTGGAGGGTGTTCCTATACAACATCCATGTAAGTATGGAAGCTTTGTAGTAAGCCATAATGATGCTTGAAGAAACGGTCAATTTGGGTTAACCGGATGGACGGACGGACAGGTGAATCACTATATGCCTCCCGATCAATCGATACAGGGGCATAAAAATATTAGAAAAGTACATAAAGGGAAATATCATAATTTCTTTGGTTAAAGGGACGTAATTCAAGAATGGTAACAGCTATATTATGTTTCTTAAACACAGCACTGCATCTAGATGCAATTTACCAACTTATATGTAAAGTTTCAAGTCAATCAATTGAATACTTTTGAAGCTAAGCTCTTGACACAAATATTGTAGAATTAATTTAGGGAGACAATTCAAAACTGAGCTACATAGAGGTATGATCACGGTAAGTGTCCTAGTTGCCACCTATTCAGATGACAAGTTTCAAGTCAATAACTTAATGATTTTGTAGATATGATTTTTATATCGAAATAAAATAAAGGGAGATAATTACAAAACTAGACTATATAAAATGATGGTTCGTGGTCACTATACTTCTCCTAGTTACCATCTATTCATATATCAAGTTTAAAGGCAATACGTCAACAAGTTTTCGAGCTATGCTCTGGACAAAATGTGGTACACAACACATAGTAATCAACAAAACACATCAATAAAATACTGACAGAAAATAAATTCAACTTTTATAAGCCCAACGGTCTTCCCCGCGAATGAGACCAACCCGCTATTAAGACCACTTATTGAAAGAACGTTAGGTGGTCCTATTGACGGGTTTTACTGTAATGAAATAATAGTTACCACTTGCGTTCTCTATGTCCCTATTGTTTTCACAAGCATCTGAAGAAAAAAAAACAGCTAACATTTCAGACAAGACGGCCAAGCTACTATCTTTAAGTGAGGGCGAATATTGACTTTACAGTCACAATGGGAGTACACATGTTGCAATAACTTCGGTATACCAAACGAGTCAAGAGCGACGTAGCTAATATTTTCGGATATTTTGTATCTTTTCAGAAGTAATATAATGGTAGTAAGATTTTATAGATAAGTGTTAGATGCAATCTCGTATGTTGTACAATATATGGTGCAACACTTACCTGCGTAAAACACTGAAAAACTCATTGTCAAAAGCATTGCAGTCTGAAAAAACTATTTTGACATCAAGTAATGTTGAAAAACGATAGCAGTACCGCCTTCTATGTAGAGGTTGGGGTTTCTTAGTTCAAAAGAGCAGATAATTTTGACAAATTGCTTGATAGAGTTACCAACTTCTGTGTTGGGATTGTGACCATTATGGTGAACAAGTGGAAAATATCGAAGCAATATGTCAATGCAGTTTGAAAATATATTTTTGGTTGTACCTAAACTAAAGGGGTCATAATGTCCACTTAATGCTTGAGTTACCTACTCCTGTGTAGGGGTTCGGTCTTGATAGTGAACAAGTAGCATATGTGGTAGTATGTTTAGCTAATTTGCCGTAAATAGACACTAAACAATTACATGAATTGTATAGTTACCACTGGTGTTCTCCGTGATTTTTGTACTTTCTTTTTTATCCTTTGGCGACGTAGAAACGACAATACCTGTAAATGGAAACAGACATCTTTATCAGGTGATGACTGTGATTTAGTTGATTACATATACTTAACATATCTTACTTGTGTGCATGTACCCCAAGCTCGGTCATAAAGAAACTAACACTGGTGATGCTCCCCTCGGAGTGTTTGTCATAGAAATATTACTCCAACAAAATGCCACAAACGGCACTAGGGCGCTAACCTGTTAAACAAGAGGGCCCAAAGGGCCCTAGGTCGCTCACCTGTTATAAATAGCAGTACATGTCAAAGCGCAATATCGCACTTAGATTTTGTTGAGATGATCACTCTGACCAAGTTTAATAAGGATTAGGCTAAAACTGTGACCTCTAGTGACTACACAAAGTTTTTCTATGATTTGACCTTGTGACCTAGTTTTTGAACCCGGATGACCCAATATCGAACTGGACCTAGATTTTGTTGAGATGATCATTGTGACCAAGTTTCATACAGATTAAATTAAAATTGTGACCTCTAGTGACTACACAAGGTTTTACTATGATTTGACCTTGTGACCTAGTTTTTGAACCTGGATGACCCAATATCGAACTTGACCTAGATTTTGTTGAGATGATCATTGTGACCAAGCTTCATAAAGATTAAGTCAAAATTGTGACCTCTAGTGACTACACAAGGTTTTTCTATGATTTGACCGTGTGACCTAGTTTTTGACCTCGGATGACCCAATATCGAACTTGACCTAGATTTTGTTGTGATGATCATTGTGACCAAGTTTCATAAAGATTAGGTCAAAATTGTGACCTCTAGTGACTACACAAGGTTTTTCTATGATTTGACCTTGTGACCTAGTTTTTGAACCCGGATGACCCAATATCGAACTTGACCTAGATTTTGTTGTGATGATCATTGAGACCAAGTTTCATAAAGATTAGGTCAAAATTGTGACCTCTAGTGACTACACAAGGTTTTTCTATGATTTGACCTTGTGACCTAGTTTTTGACCCCGGATGACCCAATATCGAACTTGACCTAGATTTTGTTGATATGATCATTGTGACCAAGTTTCCAAAAGATTAAGTCAAAATTGTGACCTCTAGTGTCTACACAAGGTTTTTCTATGATTTGACCTTGTGACCTAGTTTTTGACCCCGGATGACCAAATATCAAACTTGACCTAGATTTTGTTGTGATAATCATTGTGACCAAGTTTCATAAAGATTAGGTCAAAATTGTGACCTCTAGTGACTACACAAGGTTTTTCTATGATTTGACCTTGTGACCTAGTTTTTGACCCCAGATGACCCAATATCGAACTTGACCTAGATTTTGTTGAGATGATCATTGTGACCAAGTTTCATAAAGATTAAGTCAAAATTGTGACCTCTAGTGTCTACACAAGCAAATTGTTGACGGACGGACGGACGACGGACGGACGGACGGACGGACAGACGGACGGACGACGGACGACGGACGAAGAGTGATCACAAAAGCTCACTCTGTCACTTTGTGACAGGTGAGCTAAAAAAGTGCATGAAGTCCTTTACGATTACCTAAATAACAACGTTTTTCGTTTCATGGTTCAATAAACCGTTATAATTAAAGCCTATGTCCCACTGAGGAACTCCTCAACGGCGATACACAGTTTCCCCGATGGCTTCCGATGTTTTAGAAGAATATGTCCCCTCCTAGTTTTCATCAGGAGTACATCCCCGAGGTAATTGGAACGACGTATTACATTGGGAAGTCATCGGTTATTCTCATGATGCCTCCCGGAACTCACTGAATCATCCACGATAAAAAATTACGAATATTCGGGGATTAAATCCCTAGACCGTGAATGTGTCACCGAAATATCGCCGAATGTCTGCCAAACATTTAAATATCCCTGAATACTCCTGGCACTTAAGTGAAACATCGTCAGTGTGATAAACATGTTGTAAGCATCGATGCTACCGGAGGTAAGATAACTGCGAGTACCTTTGCTCTGTGTGTTTAGATCATAAGTAGTATCAACAGCTTCAGCATAATCAGAGTTGGTGGTCAAACCTGCAAGTAAATATACATTAGACACGACGCGTTAAATTGTCGATGACTCTAGTTAAGCGTTAGAATACCAATCAATTAAGCATTTTAATATCCAAATAGTTTGTCATGTGAAAATATTCAAAACAAATGTTAAAAGTTATGACTATAATTAGGTATGGGCCTCATGAAAAAATAAATAACATGACAGTAAGAAACAAGACTGCCTTCAATAAACGCTTATGCCCCCTGTGGAAGCCTTGTCCATAAATAAGTCTAAGTCCAAAATTAGGTCAAGGTGAAGGTCAAAATGGGGTTAGGTGATACTGGCGTGTGGAGAGTGTTCATACACAACATCCATGCAAGTTTGGAAGCTTTGTAGCAAGCCATAATGATGCTAGAAGAAACGGTCAATTTGGGTTAACCAGGACGGACGGACGGACGAACGAACGAACGGACGGACGGACGGACAGGTGAATCACTATATGCCTCCCGATCTATCGATACGGGGGCATAAAAACAATATGAAGCAGCAAAAAGATTATATTAAGTCAGACAGGGAAGGCAGCACTCAAATTAACCAGCCGAGCACAGAAAACATTGAAAACACACAAAGCACAATGCCCAACTAAACAAGCACAGATCCGGCCAAGTCCAAGCTGTCGAAAAGTATAATAAATTATAACTAGCTGAATGACCGACCCAGTAGAAAAGATACAGCAACCAAAAGGCGGAATGCCTACGCTGAATGACCTAGTAACAACAGTAAAACTGCTGAACTACATAGTTATATCAGCCTTTAGTCTCAAAAGTTAAATAACAGTATTAAAACGTTGAAAGGCCCGTATAGTCGGATGACCTACTAACTAGCTGAATGACCCAGTTTCCACAGTAAAAGGACTATATTGCCCCGCTTTAGCTGTAAGAAATCTTAAAACGAAGAAGTGCCCAACACACTACCGACCAAAAAAATAAACGCCCCTTGTCTCATTGTTCAAAAACTGAATAGAAAAGATTCAGCAAACAAAAGGCAAAAAGCCCACGCTGAATGACCTGGTTACAACAGTAAAACTGCTGAACTACATAGTTTTAGCAGCCTTTAGTCTCAAAAGTTAAGTAACAGTATTAAAATGTTGAAAGGCCCGATTTCAGCAACAAAAAATCTGAAAACCTTAAAACGAGTGACCCAGTTTCAATAAATAAAATGGCGTAATTGAACAAATCGAGATATTACGTAATGAACAAGTCATTAAGAATTGCAAGCAATACAGAAGTCCCCTACCGGTTTAAACATACATTTACTTTGTCTCATTACTGACGTCATTGACAATTGTTTTAATAATTAGTGTGCCGTAATATTTTCATTTCTTGATATTTTTCTATAAAGTTTTTTTTTACAACTATAGCTTTTATTAGCAAAAACATGTACTCGTATATTGATATTATTTAACATAGACGTAGGTGGGAGTCCTGATATGAATGGTGATATAGATACTGAATCCGAGTTTGTGTCGAAGAATACAATAGGAAGAGATGATGTTGACAGCTAGATTGTTCAGCTATTAGGAATTTGAAATGCATAAGCATCTTAACTTTATTTCGGACTTACTATTTGAAATTTTCTGATGGCGAATGATATTAATACTGGAGACTTTGAAAATCTTTCCAATACATAAAGGGGATTGACGTCTGTAAGTATAGAGTGTGTTTGTAACAAAGAGATAACAGACGAAATATCACAAAATACGCCCGTCTGGTGGCTTCGTGAAATGTAAATAAACAATCCAACATGGCCTACGTTTTTTTTCGATTTGTTTGTGATTCAATGGCTATAAATAAAAAAAGTCCAAGGCCGACTGTTAATGCTAATTACTTTTTTTTTTGGTAAATCAAGGGCCGTATTTTTAAAAAGGTCTCGGCCGAATAGGCTCATAATCGAATTTAGACTATATATTATGAAATAAATCAAAGACGGTCTGGATCGAGTGCGCCTACAATCCAACTTATATAATAAACGTTGTCACCAAGTTTGAAGGCAAATCAGAAGAAAACGGTTTCTATAAGAGAACAGAAAAATTATACTGCCGGACAAACACGAATGGTGTTCACATATTTCGTCCAGTATTCAACAGGCGTATTAAAAAGGATATTCAAGTAAGCAAGGTACTTAAACGTCGCCTCATCCTGAATTTCGTATCATTATCGAAGCATTCGAATGCAGATTCGTCTAACTCTATGTCTTGATCGTCTTCCAAAACAAAAACCACACCCGCATCCGGAGAATAACCAAACTTTTGTTTGCCTAAATACAAATGTGTAATTTTAAACATATGTCAATTATTTATGCATAATCCTCGATTTTATGGCAATTTTAAAACTCAATTACAAATGTATAACTAAGGATAGTTTTTTTCTATGAATTCTTAGCATTTGTAAAATATAAGGTACTAGATTTTTACCAAACGTGAAGGAGTTTGAGTACAGTTTTGTAAAACCAATAACAAATATCCGCTTACAGAGGTAATGGGACAGTTTTAAATGGGAATCATAGTGATATTATAAACATGGGATACAAGTTATGCTGCAGCCAATGTTAATTTTCGGGAACTGTCCACGAACTTGATGGATAACCCTCGTACTTTTGATATATTCGATGCCTCGTAGTGAAAACGGATAATGAAGTAACGATAACAAGTATTTAACCAATTGTAACAAACATACATTTAACTCGCATTAACTAAACACAGCACATACATTTTTGTTCGAAAGTTGAGTAGTCGTTGAACTGTAGCATGAATTTCTTTCCGCTTTTTTCATCCAAAACTTGAAATCGTAAACGCACCCCACCTTCTGCCATGTTCACAAACGACCTGTATTAAATAAATGCATTTTTGTATTCAAATAAGCTTTTTTACTGAACTGATCATGGTAGTATATATTTGTTACACAACGGGCATTTCCAACCAGGTATAAGATGAGAAAAAGAAATTGCCCCTACGACGGGATTTAAAAATACCCTGGCTACAATCACAGGTAACTGTATCACTGATAAAAAGTTTCTTTTACAAAATTTATGTTATCTTTGAAAGGTGCATTAATTTAGTACTTAGTGGTCAGATGTTCATGGTATCAAAAACAAGAATTGGCTTTCGATATCTTAAGTAATTACATTCATTGAAAACATTGTTTGAACTACATGTACCTCCATGCAAAATCCAATCGTAATTGATCCACCAGTTAAAAGGTTATACCATGAAATGTATACCACGGTGTCTAGTCAGTCACTGACAATGATATTCTGGACCAGACTAAAGAAGTGTTTATTTTCTTATTCATGGACGGATTTTTAGAATATTAATATCCAATTAAAGACGAAGCTCTCTAGTTTCTGATTATATAACAATATTAAAAATAGCACTAGTATTAATGAAATGTTAATTAAAAACAAACTGCACCTCAGTGACCGGGTGGTCAATGTCACGTGTTATAAACCTTTCTAAGATATTATAAATTTTATAAAAAACATTTTTTTTCGATTTACTCTTTATTAATGATACAGTTACCTGTGGCTACAATTAGAACAACTTAAACCAGGACTCTCGGATTAAAATGATACCGTAATCGAAGTATGTTTACTTATTTTGGAAACAATTGTATGGCTACCACACACAAAAACAATATACTCAATACTGCTGGCATAAATACACGATGTTATGCAGCAAACTAATAATAGAGGCCACAAAGGGTCATATGTTGCTGACCTGTAAAAGCAGTGCGTATCTGAATACAACTTTTATAGCAAACCGAAGGATTATTCTTTGATTTGACCAAGAAACCTAGTTATTGATCCCAGATGATCAATGCTCTAACTCAATTAAGATAAGATCTTAACCAGCATTCTGACTAATTTTCACGAAGAACCTTGTATAGGCACCAGAGAGCACAATTTTAGCCCAAATACAGCCTCTATAGCATGCCCCAGGCTTTTCTTTATCACGTTACGATGGGCCATTCACGGGGAAGCAGTAAGCTTACTTTATGTATTTTACTCTTGTGAAGTTAACCTATGCTGGCTCGAATATGCACGAGGATGTGTTTTACCTCGCTGAAGAAATATTTTCGGGGATGTTTGGAGTCTTGATGTGAGCGTAATAGTTATTTGTTTACTTAAAGTGTAAAGTTTTGGCTTGTTTTGTAGATAAATTATTCAGCTTTTGATAACACCAAGTCATAGCTACATGTATATATGTTCTCATTTGGCGAAGAAATGACCGTTTGAACGAGATGTTGTGTGATTCTCGTTCAGACCCAGTTTTTAATCGTTGTAGGTTTATGTGTCGAGCCCTTAGGGATGGCCTAATATCGAACTTGACCTAGATTGTGTTGAGTGATCATTTGACCAAGTGCCATGAGGAGTAGGCTAAAGTTCCCGTACCTATAGTGCGGAGTACCCCTAAAGTATAATGCGTACCCACATTATAGGTACCGGGAACCAAACAACAAGTATGGCTTCCAATTGAAATTTACAGAATGTGTACATGAGTGTTGATGAATAAAACCGGGATAGCAACGTATATAGGAGGGACTTATTGATGGTTAGTGTTTGATTCAATTGGCAACTGTTTTCGTGTAAGGAATATATATTTTGAAAGGATGCATGTGCTAAGATAAACCTAGACATGTATGTAAAGAATGGAGACAAACAGTTTATCGATTTAGGCCTCAATACTTCGGGAAATGTTATGTGTGTGTTTGATGACAAGTGACACATTTATTGGTTTTTTAATGAAATCGGCATTACTATGTTCATATGTGAAATTTATTTGTGTGTATGATGTTATGGTAGGCTCGTCAGATTTATGGAAGGCAAACTAGGCAGTGTACTAGTTTTTGACCCATGTGTTGTTTAGTCTTTGCAGAGTAACTGACCTTTATACACTGTTTAGTCTATTGAAGGGAGTAGGTAATTGTGAATATCATACGACGAATGCCTGTGGTGTACGGTATACCGCAGTGATCACATGACGATGGATAAATAACGGAAAATGCCATGCTCAAATGCTGTTAAATGGTAAATGTATAAATACGGGGTGAAATAACCACCATCTCAGATAGTATGTTCCACTGATCTGATTAGTAAATCAAATTAATTTGTAGAAGAGTCTACGTAACCTATACTTTCGTTTTTGATAAAGGATAAAACCCGTTTCCCGGATTTCATTATATTTCCAACTACATGTATTGTATATCTATTTTGAGAAGTAAAAACAATAAGAAAAAGTTGATTCATCAAAATGTTGCCGAGTAAACATGCGATGACTATCCCAACGGTAAGGGAGACAACTGCGTAGGAGTCTGACATTGACCATATATGGAACTTCCACGTCTGACGTGAATTCGGTCTCGATTCATCCGACTAAACTGCACATATTACACAAGTAACAAACATAACTAAGACACTGCATGCTACTATGGTTTAATATAACACTCACGATTGGTAACACGGTGTTACGTGGTCTAATGAAGCTGAAAACAGTTAATTTGTTGATCGCATTTTCAGGATAAATCCAAGCCAGCGGCCCAGTATTACTACGTATAAACAACGGTAAGGTAAAATATTTATGCGGTCCACAAAAATAGCACTTGAGCTTATCGCAAACGATCAATTTACGTAGAAAATGTCAAATGATATAAACCTACCTTGGGTCGTATAGTAAATAATGTGACACATTGAGTGACGAGTAATGTTGAAACTATAACCAGGGGCTACCAAACGATACACTTGATGTATCTGTAAGCTAGCCCAGAAGGCACAAGTATGGCCCATACAGTAGAGGTCGAACAGTCGCAAAACAAAGTAAAAAATATCACCGGCCACAGATATAAGACCAAAAGATAAAAACTATTGTGACGCAATGAGAAATCAATTGTACTATTCTAAAGCTATTATGCAGGGCTACTTAAGAATTAATGAATATGTACCATTGTTTTATCGTATAATAAAGCACGAGTACGTAGCACGAGTGATTTAATGTACACACCGAACAAGTGACTGTGCTTTATTATAGATAAAACACAGGTACATATTCATCATTTCGGTAATTTCATAGCCTATATTCCGCATTTTACAAAAAAAAACAAAGACATAAACCACCGCACTATTTTCTTAATTGTCGTTTGAAGTTATTCAGTCGTAGTAAATGTTTTCTAGCAGCAGAAAAATGAGAACAATTGAATAAATAAGGAAATTAATCACCAATTTATCCATTTATCAATTAATGTACAACTGCGACAAGCACTTCACTTTAGCTTGACATGTATCAATTGCGGCAAATTTGAGAGAATTCATTTTTGCTATAGATCTTGAAGTTTATTTCGTTCTTAAATAAAGAATTGTAGATTTATTATACGTAAAATATATAACTTTTGAATAGTTCAGCAAAGGGCCCATGTCATTTGGAATGATAACTGGATAGGAGTTTACAATTTACTAGAACCACCGAGCAATTCAGTAAAGGAAAACGGACGCCTGAGAGGGTAGTTGAATCGGAAATGTCGGCGACGGGAGCCGAAATCTACTTACAAGACAATATACTTCAAATACTTGGTCATCCTAGAGGTAGAATTAAGAAAAGGGTATTAATCCCCAAACAGCTATTGCAAAGAGTTCGACGTGAGTTGTAGTACACTGTTTACTTGGGTGTCAAATAAACCTTCTATAAATAAGTCATTACTTGAATTGGGCCCCAAGCGAAAATCTTTAATGACAGGAAAATGCAAGGAATTTGAACAAGCATTGTTAACATGGTTCAAGCGAGCCCGTGATCAAGGGGTTGTTTTTTTCTTGATCAATTTTGACGCAGGAAGCAGATGCGTTTGCTGCAAAAACGGATTGGCTTACTCGTTTTAAATATCACCATGGTATTACTTTTAATATTACGACAATATGTGGCGAGTGCAAATCTGCAGACAGGTTATGCAGTGGAACAAAAAACTGTTAGCTGGTTTCACTGTTAGCATGAACTCCCCCCCCCCCCAATGCCGATCACCACAACATCTACTGATGCTGATGACAATGATGAGTTGGATGATGTTCAGTTGTCCAAATTAACTGTTGTCGGTACCAAGGTAAGACTTACTGGCTTATTCCATTCTACAACGAGGTTCCAACTTCCGGGGTAATGTCCGATGATGAGATCATTTCCGGTCTCAAGGAGACAAATACGAGAGACGACGTTGATAATGATGACGACGGTGATAAAAAACCTACAGAAAGTATGTCTGTGCTTCTCAACAAAGTCATGGTTCGCTTGGATGCGGTTAGAAATTTATTGGAGTATATTGGAAAAAGTGAGAACAAACAAAAAACTGTAATTGTGAGGAGAGCGATCAGGGAAAAAGTTAGAACATTCATTGTAATGAGACAAAGTTCAATGTTTGAGTTCATTAGTAGATTACGATTTCAAAAAACTTTTTTTAAAAAAAGATGCATTTTGTAAGAATGTCGTGAACCAGACTAATTCCATTATTCCATGCGTATAACATCGTTCTTTGTCGCATTGCAATAGTATATTTACCGAAGAAATCAGAACTGTCCGAAATTTCAGTGAGCGCTAGGCAATATTGAGACCATGGATCTAAACAGCAGGTGACTGCAGCTGCATAAGCACAACGCTTCCCAGTCAATTGTCATGGACTTATCGGAATTGGTTTATGATCTTTGATATTGTTGAACACTGAAAACATGTCTTATGATAATACCTTTTAACGAACTGATACGAGGTTTTATTTATAAGCATATAAATATTATATGGAACAAGGGACCGACGATATGCAATTAAGTGTCTCGAAAATTGGTTTGTTATACATGAAATTATTTAACAATTTGTTGATAAATTTTGTATGTCAAATTATCGTGCATATAGTTTTTCCAATTTGAAAGCTACCGGCCTATCGCGCTTATTTTTTTCTCACAATTTAGAGATTTTCATGCTTAATTTAATACACATCAGCTGTTGAATTATGCAGATAGAAGGTCGAGGATCCTGTCAATTTTCTGTCAAATGAGGAACTATTTGACTTGTTGCTACTTTTGGCTTTCAATGGACGAAAGTTAGTTCATGCGAATAACGTCGGTTTTGTCCCAATGCAATAGTTTATTTACCGAAGATGGCAGAAATATCCGAAGTTTCAAGCGTACGCAATCCGACAACCGAGACCGTGTTTCTGTACATCGAAAACAGCTGGAGTCTGTTGCCTCAGCAAAACCCTTCCGATGTTACTAGTTGGGAGTCCATCGGCACAAAAGTCGCTTATTTTTCTTGACCAATGGTATTTTTTAGTATAAGTGTTTCAATACCATATTTGAATTGCCCAATACCAGTTGTATATGGTTTGGGTAGATGCCACGCGCAAAACCCCCTGTGAAGGTCATAAATGAGGTCAAAGGTCAATTAAGTGCATAGCATACACCAACTTGAAATTGCACCATATCTTGGCTAATTCTACAGGTAGAATGGTCAAAATGGTATCAAAATGAAGCTAATGCATTGGTTCTTCATTTGCAATGATTTAATGTAAATTATCACATTTGCATACTCATGAATATTAATGAGGAAGTCAAAAATTGGTAAATTTTCGTTAAAAATCTACTAGTATAGTTGACAAATGTATGCCATATTTTCCTTATTTCTATTATTTAAAGATCCAAATTGTACCAAAATCATGAGAAGACATAGGGCTTTCGTTAAATGTATATTTTTATAGATAAATATAATTCATTTCCACCGAGAATGACCGCCAAAGGTGGGTGGGGTAAATTTAAACCAGAACGTAAAAATCTCAATACAGTCAGAATCAACATTAAACACTCATTAAACATATTCCTTATATCCAAATATGATTTATTCGTGAAAATTGATTTTGACTTACTTAAATATTATGCTAATTAACTAATTTGCATATTTATAAATATTGATAATGTATTGAACATGTATGACAAATAGCGTCCAAATAAGGATCTATATCTGAGTGATAAACAAGCAGTGCCTTTTAATAATTATAAAAAATGCAATAAATATGTCTCATTACACAATATATGTTTGTACATGACGTTTAGAACTGTATTATTTATTCTTATACTCATCGGCAAACCACAGTAGTTTCTATCGTTATTATACAAATTATACCAATTCCAATCAAAGAAAACATGTAGTGCCGTCAACGTAAAATGTCGCCTGGTATATTAACCTCTTAATTAATAAGTTGGTATTTGTTAACAAACTACCGGGTATACGTATGTTCTTTTAGTTGCATGTATAGAGTCGTATTGAAGAACACGAAAACGTTATTCTTAGTAAATTGCAGTTCATTTCTTTCGTATCCTGACTTGTCCGTACTTTCATAATGTTTATAAAGCCTTAGTTAATACAGTTTGTTGCAATTTTAATCAGTAGCAATGTGAAGTAAGTAATGGTGATTAGGACGGTATTGAATGCACATATGAGTAATTTCCTTTTTGAACGTTTCTATTGTGACTTTACAAATCATAAGCTGATCAATAAAGACTACACAACTTGGATTCAAACGAGGTAGAAAAAGTCGTCCACTGCGTCGAATTATATCTGGTCCTGATACTAGTATGCCCATGCCACAATCAGACGATTATATCTTGCTATTGAGTAAAACCAAAGTCGATACTCTCTAAGTTACTTGTCTTTAGTTTGCAAACACGGTCAGAGACGTTACTAAGAAAGAACGAGCTTGTTGTAAGAGAAAGCTACCACAATGTACAGAAGACAACGAAAAGACGCAAAGTATGCCAAATGTCATTAAAAGATGCGAGGGTCATTTTTATGCTTTGTGTGCTTCAAGCGAAGGATGCCTTACTTATTTATCATTCAGTTCTCTTCATTGATTCCGTTTTTCCTCAGGTTTGGCCTTTACCGTTCTTCGCCTTGAGGTTTTCAGTCGTGTTATGGTCTCTTAATGCCGCGAGGTATCAATTGAGACGCTTGAAGCATATACATTTCCCATTGCGTATGTCTTTGTCTAGGGGATGAACTCCCAATAGAGATTCGGGAGGCATCGTAAACAGGTCGATCGTGGTCTAGGGGAAGTATTGGGGAAGTCATCAGACAAGTTGTGACATCAGGAGGAATCATGATGATCAAGGAGTATCGGAATGCATTGCAAAAACTCTCGATGTGCTCCAGACGTTATGCGTCAATTCCTCTTCCTCGGGGATGTACTTCCGGTGGATTTAAGAGCTTAGCAGGCGTCTATGATCCCATTTATCTCAGAGAAGGCTTATCCGATGTCTCGGGTAAGCTTTGTGAATGTTTTGGGGAATCTTGAGACATCTTGTGAAAACGCGTGTACTTGTACATACGTCAGGGAAATTCAATGCATGCATATTTTTACCCGATGTATTCGCGCTGTCATGTCGGGAATTACCCGGGAAGGCATCCCAGAAGCGCTACAGATACTCGGGAATACCAGTTACCATGTAAACTTATGCGCTAGGCATCCCAGTGATACTTTGGGGACACATTCGCGGTCTCGGGATTGCAATTCTGAAGGGAAACTTCGGGTAAGGCATGAGACATTTTGGGTCAACTTGAGTAATCGGGGTGGGGGTATCAGTAGACATCGGATGACTCCCGATATGGTCCTGAAGTTATACGTCTGTCCCACTCAATGATTTACTCCCGATGGAAATTAGGGACTTCGGGAGGTGTTGGGATCAAGTTCTGCAAGAAGATCGGTAGTATCGAGAGACATAAACAAATGTGTAATTCCTTATCGCTGATAAGTTCGCATCGTGTACCTTGGCATAGTCCCGACAAATCTCCCAGTTACCGGAAGCCTACGTCTGATAATAGTTGAGTGAGACAGGTAGAATTTTTTCAAGATATGATATGTTAAAAATATTTGGGCCAAAATATTTTTCAGATTTGTCGTAGGTAGCCGTTGTGGAAACTTGACAGCTCATGAGTATCTTCATGTTAGCTTAAATTTGCTTGATAGATTCGCAGATTCGCAACTTACTAGTAGTTGTTTGGTTGTACTATTTAGATTTTCCAAATTTGACGTAATCTATATAATGCTGATCAAAAAAGGTTCGCTATGTTTGTCTATTAAATGTAATAATGTTGTCAACCTGATCAATATCTTAAGACTTCAGCAAAGGTCTGAAGTATGACTTGTGTCTCTCTGGTGTTGATTTGTAGTCAAGCCTAGTTTGCATACTTGCTAAAGAAGAGTATGAAGGGTATCAAAATAATTATCGGATGGCATGATATAGATGTATATAGAATCACCATCTACCTAAGGAACCCTGCGTTCGAGGTTCCTAGTGAGTGTGCAGCCAACATCTATCGGCGGCGCCAAGAATTATCGAACGTGAACAGACATCGCCCTAACAGACACCAACTCACACCTTGGTTGAGTGGAGCATGTGGGTTATTCTTGCTCAGATAAATTTGAGCAGTGGTCGAGACGGGGATTGAACCCGGGACCTTTCGACCGAAGCGCGGCTCCCTACCTCTAGGTCACTGCTCCTCCAGTGATGTGAAGTGATGCGCTCGAACTGCACACCACAAGAGCAAACTACCAACCAGGCACTTGTATACGGATACAAGCCGATGCATCCATAATGAATACAGAAATCAAGACGTGATCTACTAATTCTTCATACTGCTTGCATCGAACTGAGAAGGTGTTTGAAATTCACGTGCAAATATATCCACAGCAAATGTTCACAATCAATCTCAAACTAAACAGCGACATTGTAGCTTTTCTTATTTGTACATATATACACTATAATTTCATGAATGATTTGTGGCGTTTTCTGTATATATTCCACTGTGGGGAACCCACGTGACCAGATGCTAATGTTCGGAGCCAATTTTGTAAACAAACCGCCTCGATTCAGGTAACATTTTTGCTTGTAACTTTCTTAATAATTGATAGATCTGGATGAAATATAGACGAGCGCCGTCTCCTTTCAAAAGCAAATCATCGACGCTCTTACCTAAGTGACAAAATTGTGTACTTTTTGTTATTTCGGCAACGGCGCATTTCGTAAACCGCAATATGCTATGCTACGGTTCGGAGCAATTCACTAAAACATGTCCTTAACAAATTACAGCTTCATTAAAAGTTACAATTTAATAGCGATAATGTGGGTCGCAAAATTTAAGATCGACAAGCAAAATATTTCTGATAAATATGAGCAACAGACAAAATGAGACGACATAAACAAAAATGCTACAGTTCGGAGCTGAAATGAAAATGCTACAGTCCGGAGCTATTTTCAGAAATAACAAAAAGTACACAATTTTGTCACTTAGGTAAGAGCGTCGATGATTTGCTGTTGAAAGGAGACGGCGCTCGTCTATATTTCATCCAGATCGATCAATTATTAAGAAAGTTACAAGCAAAAATGTTACCTGAATCGAGGCGGTTTGTTTACAAAATTGGCTCCGAACATTAGCATCTGGTCACGTGGGTTCCCCACAGTGTATTCATAGTTTAAAATCGACAAGAACGTTATTGTCTTAAGCACTTAAGGGGGTATATGTACCTTGTGTTTAATGATCAAAGCTCCCACGGACGGGCATTAGTACCTGCTGTTTCTCGGTACTCTGTAGATGTTATAACATGAAAAGCATGCTTTAACTCTATATTCATTCTAATTTAAACTAGACATGAATTAAAATATCAATCTGGTGCTGTATGGAAATATATTATTATGTAACAGTATTCATGCTTTAAAATGAACCATTCCCCACCTATTTTGAGCTTTAACAAAGGAACAAGTAAAAGTGTATGAACAATTTGCAAAATCATTTTGATTATCATCATCTTTTTTATTCCTATAGCATAATTTGAACCTAATTTTATGTTTGTTCTTATTTATCATACAGTAAACTCCCTCAAAATCGGACTCCCTCAAAACCGGTACTAAACTTGAAATTACTACTTGCAGCTCATGTGTATGCCTAAGTGTAGGTAGCTCATTCCTCTTCAAACGAATGTTGACATATTTTAAATGAATTGGTACATTTTAAAACCAATATAATAGTTGCTACTAGTCATCCCATTTAAATCAATGCAAATATAATATTACTTATTTATAATACTTTTGACGCTATTATGTAAGTTTGTAAGGTTTTATTTATTGAATTTTGATATACATTTCTAAGAATTATATTATCTGTGAATATTAACTTCAACCAATATTTCATGATAGTTACATAAATTATCTATTTACATACAGTGGAACTCTACCGAGTTCTCCATAAATTGCTGCATTACTAGAGCTAGCTTTGACTCCAAGTATTTGTTTGCAGAATTTCAGATGTACCCTTTCTATATCTTTAGATTTGCTAAAACCCCAAATAGGACATGCATAGTTTAAAATTGAGCCTACAAAGGCATCAAAGAAACGGAGTGATATAAGCGGTTTATTTCAAATTTCCTAATATTACATAGCAATACATTCATTGCTTTGAGCGCTTTACCAATAATATATTTATTATTTAAATTAAACGAACCTGTATAATTGAATACAGTACCTAAGTAATTAAAATCATCGACAACCTCTAAAAGTCGGCCATTGTAATACCATTTTTCTGTTGGTAAGACTGGTTCTCGTTTACGAAACACGACAACCGTAGTTTTATCAATATTTACTTCTAGTCCCCAATGTTGACAATATTCGTACATTTCATTTAGACTAATTTGAAGGTCTTCTACTGAATTACCGACAATAACCATTTATTATTAGCTTTCAATGGATTATAAAGATTTTTCAGTGAGAATAACAGTGAAAATAACTGAAATTATCATGTTGGTATTTTCACTGTTTTCGAAGCTGGTTCCAGTATCGTTCAGAAAAAGAAACGTAACGTCAACGGCGACGGGCTTTAAAATGTACGTTACGTCATCATGACGTCATAATTGTCACGTCGTGACGTTCCAATTTCGACGTGTTTTTCCAATTAAGCCAATTACGGTACCCTTTTAAGAGAAATTGAAGTATATAATAAACAGAAAATTTGTTGATTTTTGGTGAAAGATCAATTTTATTTCACTCGTGATCACAAAAAATTAAATTTTCACTCGTGGCTACGCCACTCGTGGAAAATATTAATTTTCTGTGATCACTCGATGAAATAAAATTCGATCTTACACCAAAATCAACCAACATCCTCTATATCATCCGCAAAAAGTAAAACAATAATACATATATCGTCCAATGTAAGACCGGAGTCGATTTTATTTTGTAATGAAAGCTCTAAATCTTCTAAAAATAAAGCGAATAGTGCCGGTGAGTTGTTTAGACCCTGTTTTAACCCAACTGCTACTTCGAAGAAAGCTAAATATTGTGATACAGCAACGATCTAGCATGTGATTGTTGAAGTAAATAGTTAAATCTAATAAATATCTAAGTATATTTATACTATTATGGCATGACATAGCATGATATCGACAATAGCGCTTTCCAAACTCTAAAAATGTACATGTAAGTCATTGTTACTAAAAATAGCACAACAACATTGGGAGCTAAATAGACTAAAAAGAGGCCTGTTCTATGTCATCTGAGGCCATAAAGTGATGTTCTAAACATCTTAGGCCATTCCTCACAATATTTTAGTCAAACATGCAGTCACGTCTCGTTTTTCGTACAATACAGATTTGAACATTTCTTGTTACATTGACCAGTCTATAGAAATGTGGTGTCTATACAACGAAGCATTCAAGCATATATTATTAAATAGTATTCGCTAGTAATAAATGTACAATTAAATCATAAGAAACATTAAGATTGTAAAAAATACAGCTACATCATCGTTAATGTATACTTCCTCTGCATGCAATCATACGAACAACTGCTGGGCTTTCAGGGCTTTGATTTTATTTTCGTATTACATTTATATTATGCATTAACATATTATATATCACCAACAACAGTGGGTATAAGGAGACACACACTAACTAAACACAGTATTAAAATATATTTTCTGAAAATATGTTTCGATAATGCTTTTATTTATTTGTTGTTCTTTAGTTAAGGCTTGACACATCGATAGGAGATACTTGATTATAAATTGAAAGTAGAATACTATCCACAGTGGAATATACATATACACAATAATACATACATTAATGACACATATTTAAAGAAATAATGATTAATTTACACGCAAGTAAACATGATTATATCATACCAAAATAATATGTAATGGTCATTGGTGTGTTACTTAATTGTGTTACAGTTATATTAGGCCAATTTGCTGACTTTAACTGCTCTGGTTACTTGAATCACCCATACGTATTTACCCTGATTCAGACTTAAATATTTACATTGGAAGTAAATGCAAAGTACACTTTTCTGTCGATCAAAATGCTGTTTTATTTTAAGAGAGTCGGTAAGGTTGTTCTAATTTGCATTGTACTTTTTAAGATATTTACAAAGTATGGGGTCCAATCTGATCGCAAACCGACTATAAACTCGTACATAATCTTGATTCTTCTTATATTATAAAATAGCATATGTGTGCTATTTATACCCCCGCAAACAAAGTTTGAAGGTGATATACTGGAGTCACTATGTCTGTCGGTCGGTCGGTCGGTGGTCGGTCGGTCGGTCTGTTAGCAAAATCGTGTCCGCTCTGTAACTTTGTCATTTCTTGCTGGATTTCAAAATGGCTTGGTACAAATGTTCACTACATCAAGACGGTGTGTCATGCGCAAGACCCAGGTCCCTAGCTCAAAGGTCAAGGTCTCACATAGAGGTCAAAGGTCATATAGTCATGCAAGTCGTGTCCGCTCTGTAACTTTGTCGTTTCTTACTGGATTTTAACATTGCTTGGTACAAATGTGTACCACATCAAGACGGTGTGTCATGCGCAAGACCCATGTCCCTAGCTCAAAGGTCAAGGTCACACATAGATGTCAAAGGTTATATAGTCATGCAAGTCGTGACCGCTCTGTAACTTTGTTGTTTCTTACCGGATTCTAACATTGCTTGGTACAAATGTTTACCACACCAATCAAATTTTTTTTTCGAATTTTTTTTTTCAACTTTATTTTCGAATTTTTATATAAAAATAATTTTGATTTTTTTTTTCAATTTTTTTCAGTTGATTTTTTTTCTTCGATTTTTTTCATTTTGTTTGTAGTTTTTTTTTCAATTTTTTTTTGCGGAAGACCAAGGTCCCTACCATAACGGTCAAGGTCACTTAGAGGTCACAGGTTATATAGTTTTGCATGTCGTGTTTCTTACTGGATTTTAAAAGATAAAAGTAACTATAAATTTAAATAATATTCCTGTGTCAAGCAGTGCTGCGGGGTATGATTCATCACTCCAGTGATAGTTCTAGTTTGTTTTGTACAATTTTCAATTCTAGTTTGTTAAAATGCTCTTCGATACTGGAGAAACGCAAATTGATTACAGTCCTTGATAAAATTGTCAGCATTGTCCAATACATCATCCACTAGGCGTGCACTTCGTAACTGAAAATAAAATTGAATTGCTTATGAATATAACAAAAACAATGAAGCAATACCAATTGAGTCTGACCTAGCTAAAGACATACAAGAACAAATTTGTCAATATTTGAAAACGAATATATCCGTAAATATTTTGTTGGAATTGTACCTATTCGAATATTAACTTGAAAGTACATGTATAGTCGAAATCGGACAGAGGTACCTGTTTATGTTATTGTTTCTCTGATTGCTAGGACACATTTGACATTCTAAGGAAAAATACATATATATATATAGGTTTTGAAAGAAATATAGGACCCTTATCAGCAGCTCGGCCGTTATTTCCAACACCATGTGAAACCTTAATAAACAAGGCGGCTTAGAACTGTAGTCCGCTCGCAAAAAGCCACTTCCGATGTTTCCGGCATAACTGATGATTGCGATCCTTTGTTTCGTTAAAAATTAAACAGGACAACGAAATTAAAGATTATTATCATTGAACTACAACAGCAATAAAGTCTAGTAGCAGAGCGTCCTTTTCGAGTGCGGGAGTTCCTGTGTTTGATCCCAGACGAAATAAAACAGCACGAATAATACCCATGCTAGGCGCTCAGTATAAAAGGGAAAACTGTCTTAGCTCCCATACCCTCCTGATGATGGATTCCATCAGAATAAGGGTGTCGAGAGTGATTAATCTAGTTTCAAGAACTTGTCTCACTATCGACCTAAAATAAATAAGTATGCCATATTTCGAGTCATGTTATCAATTGAGGTATTGGCTTATTTTACCATTGTGAATTTTGCCATATTTTCCTGTTTGTACAGAGAGGTCATACAAAGACGCTCTCCAATCTCCACCACACATCTGGTTTAGATTTTCTTTACATTTTCTGTTGCATTGCGATTCATCAACTCTTGTAAAGTGTTGAACTTCGTTTCCACAATGACACCAATCAGAAGCCTGAAAAAGTCGTATACACACATGGTATACACACATGGTCTTAATAAACGCACATAATGTATTATAGTAATTTTTTTAATTGATTAATTACTCAATAAATTAATTTGTAATGTGTACACTTAAACATTAGTATTAATGAGATTACTGGCAACATCAAGTAAGATTTTAACAATGTTTGCAATCTGAGAGCTCGGCGTGGCACAATTGACATTTGGGTCGTTTATCATACTCTTTATATTTCGTCTTGACGTTGATATATCAGCAATACGAAGTTTTGGACAGGTGCTCCACACTTGGATAAGGTCCTAAAGTGGTTCTACAATTTACTTTGTGGAGGTGCATGTGTTAGCAGGATCACGCGATACGAGTTTGCCCAAGACACACTAGGATTTGATCATATCTGGTTATAATGTTGGACAATCCATGACTTGTACATGATTTTGGCAAACATTGGTTTTATACTTCCCATTTAACCCATTTACACGTGGAAAAACATATCGTTTTATTTCTAGAGTATTCTTTGGAAAATATTTTAAGCCACAGCACAGGGTCCGCGAACAGTTTTTAAACTTGTAAGTCCGTATTGGTAAAATCAGTGAATGTCTTCGTCTAATAGAAAACTACGGTATTTTATGTCAGTCCGAATCAACATTGTCAGTCAGGAGTATGATAACATGTAATGCTATATTCATGTATATAAATAGTAATTATCAAAAAAAAAGAATTATATACACTACACAGGTATATATGTATTTATTTTCTCATTCTGAAACATATGTGTGTTTATTAAGTTCCTGTGTATAATATTGTCACTTCATAAATACAATAACATTTATAGTTATGGAGCGTCCGCTTCCAGTGCGGGATGTCCCGGTTCGATCCCAGACCGAGTCATTCCAAAGACAAAATTAAAATGGTACCAGTAATTCCCTTGTTAGATACTTAGCATTTAAGGGAAATATGCTTCTCTTCTCTCATACCCTCGTGGCGATGGATCATACCAGGATTGATGTGTCGAGAGTGAATATACTGATTAATTTAAATAGAAAAGCACTTGTTTCACAATCGCCTTAAATAGTTAAATATAAACTAAATACCTCAGTGTTACTATACATGTATCCTTTTGACGAACAAATGGCAATGCAGTTCTGTGTCGTGGCTGGACTGACTATTTCTTCATAGGGAATCAAAAGGCGACTATTACAGTCTAGGTAACATCCCAAGTACAGCGCTATCACTGAAAGACAATTTGAATTCTATAGTTTACACGGCGGCCTACCAAAATATACGCGGACGCTAAGTTTTTGACGAAATATTTCGTATATTTTAATCGACATATACGCGGCATGAATATATTTCATTTTCACCCAATAATATGGATTTGTATTTGTTTTAAATGTATTACTTATAACTATAAGGCTCTCATGATGACGTTAATGGCGTCGATATTGGGTCATCTGGGTTAAAATGTAGGTCGCAAGGTCACACCGAAAATAAACTTCTAATCACTCTGGAAGTCACATTTTATCTTATATTTGTGTGAAATCTGACCACAATATATGTATTTGTAATATCTAGGCCAAGTAAGCAACTAAATCATCTTGGGTGAAAATAGTCACCAGGTCACACCAAAAAAACCATAGTTAGCACAATCGTGGTCACACTTTAGCCTAATCTTTATGAAACCTGTCCACAATGTGTGTCACTGTAATATCCAGGTCAACTGGGTCATCTGGGGCCAAACACTAGGCATTTAACAAAGCTATATCAAAGACAAACCTTGTTAACACCTAAAGGCCACATTTTGACCTAAACCTTTTTGAACCTGGCCACAGTATGTGTCTTTGTAAATTCTAGGCCATGTTTGCAACTGTGACATCTTGGGTAAAAACTAGGTCACCAGGTCACATCAAAGAAAAGCATTGTCTGCATTCTAGAGGTCAACTTTTTACCGATTCTTTATGAAACCTGGCCACAATGTGTGTCACTACAAAAACTAGGTCAAGTTTGCCACAGGGGGAAACTAGGTCTCGAAGCAATATCAGGGAAACAAGAAGGCCTAAAGGGGCCCTAGGTCGCTCACCTGCCGTAGTAGTGCATGTACACCCTTATGGTGACCTAGCGAATAATTTACATTTTCTGAATAAAATTTAAGGAAATTCAGGCTCTATTGCAAGTTTTATTACAATAGAGAGGACTCGAGCCAATTGTTGACGGACGGACAACGGACGAAGAGTGATCACAACAGCTCACTCTGTCACTTTGTGACAGGTGAGCTAAAATATTGTTAACTCTCTAGAGGTCTCATTTTATTACTAAAAAAACTTGGTCAGTACGTATATCTCTGTAAAATCTAAGCCAAGTTCATAATTGGCTAAAACACCGAATTAATTAATCTACTAGAGGTCATTATTTCAACCTAATCTATATGTGTCCCTGTGACATCTAGGTCAAATTGGCAATTGGAACATCTGGGGACATAAACTAGGTCACCAGGTGGCGAGGCTAAATCAAAGAAAAACTTAAAAGGTCACAGCAACTGGGTCACCTGAGTTCAAACCATTTTGTCATATAACAAATTATTGATTCTGCCTAAACTGCAAGTCCCCAGGTGAGCGCTACAGGGTCAATGACGATCTTGTTTAAATGAGTATAGGTTGTGAAAAAAGTATTTTTGAACAATATAGTGTAACAAAAATACAATGTACTGGCGATAAGTTATGGTGTTTTAATGGAAGAAACTGCTAACTGAATGTTTGTCATGTGTTACAAGAAATGTCTGATTGAGGTGTTGGATTTATATTTCGTTTTTAGTATGTTTATTGCCAGTTTCAGTTTATTTATAAGGATGCATTTTATGTTGTATTTTATGATGTTAATATTGGTATATTCTCTTAGTTCTGTTTTGTATCCCAAAACTATGTATCTTTATACAATTTATGATAATAGCTAAGATATATAAATGCTGCGTTAACCTTGTCTACAGTGATTTTGTAAACGGATGTTTAATTGAAAAGTACACATAGTTTTCAATAGCATGGCAGTGATAAAGATAATATTAAGTCGGAAAGCAGCACTCGACTTAACTAGCTGAGAACAGAAAACATAATAACGACATACAAGGCACAATGTCCAACACGCAACCGAACGAAAAAATGATCCACCTATTAAAGTACCAGCTGTCAAAATGGCATATTTGGAAGATTTCTAGTCTAAACTTCTAGATCAATATATATGATCATGCCAGAAAGCTATACCTTCCAGTACTAATAAATCTACAATTAAACTTAAGAAAAAATAAGATTGTGAAAAATACAGTTAAACTAAGTTTATATATACTTCCTCTGCGTTCATTCTAACATATTTAATGCTTTCGATGGTTTGATTAACATTGCTTGGCCGACCTTCGAGATAACCTGTAGCGGCAGACTATTTTGATGCCGTAGTTGTGAATCCCTCCTTTAGTAGTGAGGAAGAGGTCGCGTGAAGTTCAACAATGTAATATTGTTCTTGCCTTATGAGTGTACTGCACAACTAAAGTTATCGTATAACAGACAGGCGAGTATAGTACTATAAGTTTCGCACAAGAGAAACATGCAATAATTTAAAATCGGGCGTAACCTTTTGTGAAAAGAATACAATATTGTATTCAATCAATTTTTGGTATTCATTCACCTCAAAGATATTTATAAAGATTCAATTGGTTGTTAAGTAAGTCAAATCTCAAGCTAGACAGCTACGCTGATAAAGCTTAACGCCATGGTTTCAGCTGAATGACCTAGTTTCAGCAATACAAAATAGCTGAAAGTCCCAGCTTAACAGGTTTAATGCCTTAGCTGAATGGCCCAGCCTCAACAAACAGCTGAACGGCCTAGTTCCAATAATAAGACCTACTTTGAAGACATGATGATGAATTAAATTCTCCATTTCACAAGATTTTTTTCTTGTGACAAAGATACTGTGTAATAATCAGTACACTGAGCGGCTTTGAAAACGCAACACTAATGAAAATCAAGATAACTTTTTTATTTATTAATATTTCTCAACGAAATTTTGTGTGCGTGTTCTTGGCTACCAATGGATTGTAAATCGATGTTCTGTCCATCTAAATTCGCTACAATTGTGCATTGAATCATGCAATGGATAAAACGAAACACGTAAGAGGAATTAAGTGTAAAAAAATGTACGATGCAATTATTATTTTATGTAAGGTCAATTTGAATCGACAAATTCAAAAAACATAAACTCAGACGATTAACTACTCCGCAACATAGTCGTCGTGAAGTTTCAAAAACGCTTGATAGCAGTGTTTCAGATTGACCGAAAAATACTACCAATTTTACAGTCACGAGGGAGTAATTCTGGATAGAGATAGAGTGAATAAAATTCATTTTTTCTGAATCTAAATTGAACTTTATATTTATCTGTGTTTTACTTTATTTCTGTCTCCATGATATGCACGTACACTTGTTCCCGAACTTTATACGAAGAATAGGTACACATCGACATTAACAATCTGAAAAACGCACAAGGACATAGGGCATAAAATGTGCTTTTGTTTATGACATCATGTTTTAATTGTGGCTGTAAAGAGTCGTATCAGATTGTCATGGAATGAAATGGATTGTAATGCCATATATCTTAGCTACAAATGCTGACAATTTCAGCAAACATTAATGCATATTGGCCGAGTTATGGGTTAATACATACATGCATACATATAAGCTATGTACGTGTAAGTGTTGCGTTTTCAAAGCCGCTCAGTGTATTTGAATCGTTTTACTCTGTGATTTAAACAGTTGATTTTCAGCCATTATAGAAGAGTCCAATAAAAGATTTATGAATGTATGGAAGTACGAATGTTTGTTGTATAAAACATTGTAAAAGCCTTAGCATCGTTTTGAAAGGAAGTTTTCATCAATCTGTAAATGTAAGTTTGTTTTAATGTGCAATATTTACATGTATGTATACAGATAACCGACCTGAATAAATGAGTTTTATTTAATGCTAACTGACGAGATATGGAGTTTTATCAGTGAAATAAAACCTATATCAGTCACTGGTTATCACCTACAATGTGACTGATATAAGCTCCGCCCCCTCACAGGGACTACTTTAATTTACCAAAATCTCAACACTAAAATGTATGAAACTTTTTTATTAATAAACAGAAACATGTAATGTGGGTTTTTTTATTCTTAGTTAGACCATTTCCTACCAGTTGGTGTATGATTTGATGCAAAATTCCCAAAAAAGTCGTTTTCACCTATTCACCATAATCCAAGATGGCGGATTTTGAAGTGAAAAATATGAATGGAATAACATATTCATACATAGCCTAACCACAGTGGTAATTTGGCATAAAAAGTACCAGTTTTGACACCATATACGCATTAAATAAATAGAATATGTGTTTGTTTTGATTGAATATGGTTAATATCTCATCTTGCAGTGATACAATTTTAATATTTTCACTCGCGCTACGCGCTCTTGAAAATATTGAATATTATCACTACACTACATTACATATAAACCATATCCAATCAAAACAAACAAATATCCTCTATATACCTGGTGGGTCGCAAACTGGAATCGAGTCCCATGTTCCATTTCCATGACAGTATGACGACGGCGGAGTGCATGATTCATCGAACGAATATACAGAATTGAGTGTACTCGGCGGAGGATTTATAGTTCCATCACCCAGTACAATACCGGGGCAATATGGCAGTGGCGGATTATCTGAGATTAGATAGATTTAGTCATTATGATAATATACTCGCTTTTTTCTAGCATATGATTATATTAACTTATATAGCTATCACAGGAATGATAAATATACCCACATCACTACATTGACACGCACTTAAGAATTAAAAGTATAAAAATAATTTCAAGAAATCTGCCACTGAACAAGGTCAATCATGAAAGCTCAGCCATTTCCGTTTGTCTCCGGTAAATAAACCTCGTATCTAAGTGTAGTAATACACCAAAGTGGTTAGTCTGAATTATCAGCCCAGCTACGTTCGTGTGAAAGTATTAAATTATGTATCCGTTAATAAGATGGTTATTTTTTCTGTCCCTATCAGTTTTCTTTTTTACGACTGTGACAGAAAACCAAATATCTTTAAATATTATTCATAATTTATATTTCCCGTGCACGTGTTGAAAACATCAACAAACATGACGCATATTTAAGTTTCCGGGAAAGTGGATTTGTTAACAAAATATACTACTTGACGTTTGGTTCTTATCAAGTTAAAATATCGCCTGCATACATGTGATTAATCGTTGCGTGGACTTTTATAGTGTGTATTTACTGGTATAATATAGCTATATAGATCTATATATCTGTGTGAACATGTATTGGCATTATGTGTACTGATGACAGGGGGTCGTCATTTTCTAATAATGTGGCTGAAATAGTTCAATATGGCGCCTTGTTATGTCAGAGGTCTATTACAATGCATACAGGCCGGGGTAATCAGAATGTGAACAAGGTTTTATACATCCAATGTTGATTCCGATCGCCCATTTTGAACCTCATCGACGAAAACATTATGACACGCACAAGTATTCATCATCTTAATAAATTGTTGGAAGTTCTATTTGAATTCGAAGAAAATATAGTAATTGTTTCCCCAAACATAAACCCAAGCGGGCCACCAGTCAAACTCCATGGTGACAAAATATACCACACACTTGTAGTCATAATCTTGATCAACCGTGTGAAGTTTCATGAAAGTTGGGCAAAGTAAGTAAGTAAGTAACGACGTGGATAACATATGTGGTAGAAACCGATTTTCAATATGGTCCACACGCTGATATTCCATGAATCCATGGTGGTTTTATCTCATGATGAAATCCATCCTGATCCTTTGAGTTTATGCTTTACAAGTGGGGCGGGTAATGTGATGGTTGTTTTAAAAATAGGGTAGTACTATAAGTCAACAATTATTATTTTATATCTGCTCAAATGGCTTAGAGAAATTAATCACCTATGTATTGTCCTGTGGTCGTCTTTGGATTATTGCTGATTTAAAACCAGTTTCATACATGTACATATCTCGACACATGTATTAAAATTTGTCTTTAAAATCAGCAATGATTCAATGATGACAATGTTTGTTAGGAGAGGTAAATATCTGGTATACATTCAGGTATGACAGACCAGGTTCCGTCGTCCTGACAAACAGAGAACGCTTCAGTAAACCTCACGTAGCCATCATCACATTCGTAGACTATATGAGAGATGTTGCCTGATATGCGTCCATGTGTCAAGGTTATTGGTTCGCACTCTGAAAATATGTATTGTTAACAACTAATGCAAACGTTGTTTTTCGCGCGGACAGTATTTCATCATTTCCACTATTGGTTCGCACTCTGTAAATACTTACGTTTTAACGTTTAATCTAAACTTTTAAACATTTCTTTGAACGAGTACATTTATAACAATCTACTTTCTTTGAAATAACATTAATGTGTATTACATGTATTAGCTTTTAAACAGGTAGTATGTTATGTACTTCTACATAACAGCTGTTATATTGAACAGATAATGTGCCATTGGTTAGTGTAACATGCATGCAGTTGTGACGAATACCAATTGATTTTAATCTAGAGAAAATGTGTAGCAATGGTTCAACGATCAATTCAACTTTATTTTGAATCTGGTCTACTACTTGGATATCGCAAGTTTTAAATGTTTCATCTAACACTCTTTTTAAAGTCGGCCATTTTAAATAGGTGTTTAGGTACATGGTGTTTCATAATATCTGCCCCCATTACAACCGAATCCCACGCGAAACTGCTTGGTCACATCTGCCATTTCAATATACCAAGGGAAAGCTTACATTTCAAAGTTTTATTCATTGAACGGCATGTAAATGTTGCTGCCGATGGAACCAGGAAATAAAAAATCTTTAAAAAGTCATGTTTTCGTTGAATTTCAAAATAACGTCCAAAATAAAAATTTCCAAGATCAATTAAATAGCTTGTAAAGTATAGTTTGGCATCTAGTTTAAAAGTAAAACAAGCAACATAGTATTTTGATTCGAAAGTTTCATCCATTTGTGATATCCTAAAAACTGTTACAGTTGTTTTGGTTACCAGTTGCTAGGCGACGAAATGACCTAACGCAAAACTTTTTTCTGGCTTGTAACCCGGTAAACAGGTGACTGGGTTTTGATCATTATTCTTCCTAAATTATTATGTTAAATTCATCAATTACTTTTAATGGTTTGTTTTTGACTTTATACTTCAATTGGTGAATTTAAAAAAATCAATTGGAAAGTAAAATATAATCAAAAACAACTCACCTGTGTAAAGTAAATTTACCAGATTTATATAGCGCCTTTTACATGCGAACACACGTGGGCACTTTACATTATAGTGATGCAGCCACAAGGGCGCAGGTGCATCCTCTACCAGTGCAGATACAGCATGATCTGACCAGATGGACAGACTGAGAGAAAGCCCCTGTAGGGAGATAGAGACATTAAATACAGGCATGTCCGGCGCTGCAGAAGTGCGCCTGGCTCTTATTTCGAATTGACCGTCAGGTTCTTGAATGTGCCCGGTGAATAGCACCGATACACAGCTTTCTGGCACCTCTACCCAGTTACTTTGCAGACCACACGATCAGATATAGCGGGACATATTACAAAAAATTCAGAAATGTCAAGTTCCGATGCCGGGGATTGAACCCACGACCTCTGGATTGTCTATGTCTTAAATGTGATTGTATAGCATTTTTGAACATGTAATGATAAAAGTGCTATATAAATATGGTAACGTTATAATAATAATCAAACAAAATGCACTTTTTAATTTTTTTGTTTATAAACACTATAAAACTGGTTATATCATACAATACTTTACAAACTATAAAATTGAATTTGGGATACAAGTTCAATTTGGACGTCAATTTGATATTCATCGAAAATTGACTTTTTACAAGAATCTTAATTCCTGTGTATCATTGATAGTAATATAGTCATACTATGTATTGTATAAAATTTTGAACTTTTAGCTTTATATTGGTATATGAAAGTGTAATATGAGATCAAGCATTTTCTCATGGCAGTCGGTTGTAATGGGGTACGTGTATTATGAAACACCCTGTACATTGAATATTGGCATTATTTAGAGATTAATAACTGGGTGAGCTGTGGCATTGAATGATAATATCACCGGCACGACGATAATGGCTCAAGGACGCTAGCAGAGTGCTATTATCAAGCACCGGGGATATTATCATTCAATGCCACAGCGCGTCCGTCTATTGAAATAAAGAAGTAGTATATGGATGTCCCATTTTCCTTAATTTATTAGGCCTAGCCTTCAAGCATACGATTCGACGTGTATGTAAAATATAAGCCGTACGTTTAACGTAAATCCCGCGTAAATAACTTTATTATTGATCACATGATCGATAATATCTCCGGGGGTATTATCAGTTTCAACATTTTGATGATAATATCCCCGGTGGGGCGATAATACATATTTTGGCAACGTAAAAATGTAACAGGTGTATTAAGTTTTTTTATAATTCCAAAGTCAGCAAATCCCTGCATTCTGATTGGCTAAGACGTGACGTTTACACATCAATAATTCCAAAGTCAGCAAATCCCTGCATTCTGATTGGCTAAGACGTGACGTTTACACATCAATAATTCCAAAGTCAGCAAATCCCTGCATTCTGATTTACAATGCAACTTGGTGGTCGTTGAAAGTGAATATCATTTTTTATTAATTTGTCCAAAACATAGGAATCTAAGAACCAACCATACAAAAAAATTTACATGCCTCATGTCCACAACCTCAACCCGTACAATTTTGCAAATACTATGCTTCCCTTAATAGAAATTGATAATGTCACTTTTTACCCATATTGACACATACAAACTGTTTATATAACTCTGTTATTATTAATATGCATTCTTTTCATTAAATGTATTATTATATTTGTTCTGGCTATATATGTATATGAAATGTATCATGCCGAATAAAATTATGTTATGTTAGGCTAAGACGTGACGTTTACACATTAGTAAACCTCCGTTTTCGACAATCGGGACCCTCGGACATTACTGACGTACACGTTCTAGACGAATGTGTGTGGAATAAGTCAAATTGCAAAGGTCCAAATACAGCTCTACAAGCTCTTATAACCTAATTTTGACATAGAACCTTACCTACCTGTATGTTCATCCCCTGATTTTGCGTTTACGTAAGGAACAGATCATCTTAGTAGAGAATACTAGATTAGTGCCTTATATTACTTGAATTTATTGGGTGAGTGGGAGAAAGTTTATTCGGCTAGCCTTGGCGAGTCGATTAAGCGTTCCGGAAACGAACCCAATAAATTCAAGTAATATAAGGTACTAATCCTAGTGTTGTATTTATACTGCAACACTTTTCTAACACAAAACATGATTTCTTCACCTTTAAAATACGGACACAAACACTGTGGAAATACTGTAGTGCACAGACAATCCAAAGCCACGCAGAAACGACGGCAGCGCCTAGCCATTCACGCAAGAGTCAGACATAGAACGAACCATCCACATCCCAAAAAATGGATATTTCAAGCAAGCCTATATACTCACTCCGCAATGAATGACACACTGTGGACTTCGAATTTTGTGCATAATTAGCCATAAAGGGAGGTAATTATAAATGATAACTACACTGAAGTGAACACGCGCAACGATATCGACACATCAGCATTCCAAGGTCACCAAATGAAATCTAGAAAATCTAGTTCCATATAAAGACAAATCAGAAAATCTGAACGAGAATTCAGTAACGCGCTACGGTTCAAATACAATCAATAAACACAAACCGACAATTTAACATAACATGCAAAACATGTAAACAGTTACACATCTTGCGTTTCAACGTCGCATCTCTTCAAAATCTATCAATGACATTCTTGAAATTAGAAGTCAAAACCCACATGACGTCACTTAGTACGTGACGTTTCGCGTTGTTTAAGTAACAATACAAGTATGTTCCCCTTCCAAACATATTTAGTGACAGGGTAAATAGAATATATCAGGCCCGTGACGTGTTTAGGATTCAAATAATCAGGCCCCGCTCCAATAATTATGTAAGATTCGCCTTCACTGAATGACTTGGTTGAGGTCGAAAGTAGTTCCATGTCATGTGACCACATAACCTAATAAAGCTCACATGGCACAATAAAGCAAAAAATTAAACGACGGTCGATTTCGGGCAAATAAAGACCTAAGGTAGGATAAATAGAGGATCTTGCATGAGTGCTCATTACATACGAGTTTTATTACACGAGTGGATAAAATGATATGACACGAGGCTTTGCCGAGTGTCATATTGTTTTTGTCGACGAGTTTAATAAAACTCGTATGTAATGCGCACGAATGTAAGATTCTTTTTATCACATAACCTTAGAAAACGCTCATTATTGTTCAAAAGGACGATATACGCTGCATAAGTTTCAGCATAAATTCAGCGGTACAATTAGCGCGACGTCATAGCGATGTTGATATTATCATGACTTCATTGACAGATATATGCATGGATTGGCTAACGTCACGCCAAGCTCATTTAAATATTTATTGCACAGTCTGGGAGTGCCGGACGATATTTACGGCACGGCTTTATGGCACTCCTGGACCGCAGGTTATGTGATAAACACATTCTGTTTAGCTAACGTAATTCACCAAACGTAACGTTATTGTGACGTCCGTTTGCGACGTCACTAAATCAAGCTAATTTTTGAAAACGCGCAGAAGTAAATTCAATGTTTTCATTGATATTATATGATAAAGCGTCAGTTTGGAATTATAAGAATTAAACGGCCATTTGTTCACGTTCACTGATGTGTAAACACCCGATCTGAAGGAACAAATTTACATAAAGCCCCTTCGGGGCTTAACTCAATGTGTTGCTTCAGATCGGGTGTTTACACACCAGTGAACATCAGAAAATGGTCGTTTAGTCCTATAGTAAACCTCCGTTTTCGCCAATGGGGACCCTCGGACATACAGACGTAAACGTTCTAGACGAATGTATGTGGAATAACACAAACTGCAGAGGCACAGCACAGCTGTACAAACTCTTATAGCTTAATTTTGACAAAATACATTACCCATCTGTATCTTCATCCCATTCAAATTTTGTGTTTACGGAAGGAACAGAGCATCTAAATACATTTTGTTTAGCTAACGTAATTCAAAAACGTCACGCTTTGGTGACGTAATGTTTTGGTGACGTTACGTTTACGACGCCATTAAATCGAGCTTATTTTTAAAAAAAGCGCTGGAGTAAATTCAATGTTTTCATTGATATTTATGTGATTAAGCGTCAGGTTGGAATTATACGGATTAAACGACCATTTGTTGACGCTTACTGATGTGTAAACACACAATATGAAGCAACATATTGAGTAAAGCCCCATTTGTTGACGTTCACTGATGTGTTAACACCCGATCTGAAGGCACACATTTAACAAGGGGCTTTACTCAATGTGTTACTTCAGATCGGGTGTTTACAAATCAGTGAAGGTCAACAAATGGTCGTTTAATCCTATAATGATTTAAATTCATACTGTTCACATGTATCCCAACGATCCCAAGCAATGTATGTTTTCCCATAATAGGAAAATACATTTTCAGATTACATGTTCTCGAAAATGCAAGTTGAACGCTGTTTACCACAGACGCGAAATATCTGAAACTTGCAAGTAAATATGAACTCTTTTTGGAACACGCACGATAAATTGATTCTGATGTTCGTCTTGCTCAAAGGGTGATGAAATGGTGTGTGGTTCAGTATGTTCCCAAACATGTTACCTGGTATTATTATTCGCAGTGAAAGTGTTACGTTTCGTTTTGAATTAGGGTAGGTTTTTATTAAACACATACCTGTACATTGTATATACGTCCTTTACAGATGGGGAAATGTAAGGTCCGAGTTCCGTACATGTATATGGAATCAGCAATAATTCAATGATGGTATTGACTAATTAAGGGATTAATACCTAGAATACATTTCGGTTTGACGGACCAGGTTCCGTCGGCTTGACAAACAGAGAACGCTTCAGTAAACCTCACGTAGCCATCATCACATTCGTAGACGATATGAGAGATGTTGCCTGATATGTGTCCATAAGTCAAGGTTATTGGTTCACGCACTGACAATATGTATTGTTAACATACGATGCGAATACTTTCTTCAACGAGGTGGAAGGTAATATATAGAGGATATTACATGAGTGTCTTTTCATATTGAATTTATTAAACGAGTTGAATGAAATAATAAAATGCGAGGCTCTGCCTTTGACGACGTCGCCTATACTTTGAGTGACGTCATGTCAAAGCTTTATTACACTAGTGTATTATCAAAAATAAATACTGGCTTCATTACGCTGCCGCGACGTCAAACATATCGTCGCATTAAAACCAAAGTGCTCTATCTCCAAATTTTTCAAAAATGAGATTTTTATATCACTGGAATCAGTAGCGTTAGATCTTCATTTATACGTCATTTCAGTGTAATTCTGACGTCACAGGAAAAGTTTTTCAGTGTCATTGTGCTCTATCTCCAAATGTTTTACAGCAACAAGACGACTAAACTGCTCCATCTCCTGGACATAAAGCATCATGGTTTTAACCTAATTTCAACCAATGAGATGCCATGACCATCTTAGTATTGGCAACTGTATTACTCTATCTCCACTTAATTTAAATGCAAACGTGCTCCAAGTCCAAACCAGCCAATCAAATATGTTTATTCTTACAAACATATGAACTAAGGCATTGCCTAACATAGGGGATTCATTCATTCAAAGATACTAAATTAATAAAGTTATTAATGAGTAGGTATTGTAAATGGAGAAAATTAATTAATTTTCATTTGCTACAACCATAGCAAATTTTATGAATTAATATCCCCTGCCTTATGGGTTATCAGTAAAATTAAGCGATAAAAGACACTGACAAGCATCATCACGAGTGTACATATTTATTTTAAGTTTCATGAATTCTACCAGTTGATCATTGCACAGAGGAATTGCTTCCAGCGAACAAAAAATCAGTAAGTCAAGGACAATGACTCCAAGGACAATTGACCATAAAGGACGAATGGGACAGTCTTTTCCAATAGGTTTTTCTCATTATTCTGTATTATTACTTTGCATTATAACAAACAAAAATTACAATTCAAACATAGGTCCCCATGCTAAGTTTTGAGTTATTGGTAAGCAAGGGGGACAACTCTGTTCCAAAAATACTGAAATCAGACTCAGTCATAAAAAAACCCAGAAAAAACAACAAAAATTACAATTAAAACATAGGTCCCCATGCTGAGTTTTGAGTTAATTAATGTCATGGTGTTTAATACTGATGCACAACTTAGATCATTTATCAAATGAAATGGTGTTTGACACTGATATAAACTTAGATCATTTTTTAAATGAAATGGTGTTTGACACTGATATAAAACATAGTTCATTTTTCAAATGACATGTTTGTCAGATAGGATGTTTGATATAAAACCTAGCTCATTTATCACTTGAGGTTTTTTTCATAGTTCATTTTTCTAATGACATGGTGTTTAACACTGATGCAAAACCTAGTATATTTATCAAATGATGTGTTTTCCAGTAATGGTGTTTAGCACTGATATAAATACTAGTACATTTATCAAATGACTTGTTTTCCAATTATGATGTTTAGCACTGATATAAAACCTAGTACATTAATCAAATGACCTTTTTTAATAAGGATGTTTCGGTGAACCCAGGGATTCTTAAAGAACTCAGTGACACATTAACATTACCGATATCAATCATTTTTGAAAATAGTATAAATAGTGGTATACTAGCAAAAGAATGGAAAACAGCAAATATAACAGCTATCTACAAGAAAGGGGACAAAAAGGATGCGGGCAACTACCGACCAGTTAGCTTAACTTGTAATCTGTGCAAAGTTCTTGAAAGAATAGTCAGAGGAAATATGGTGAATCACATGCAGAAATATGATCTGTTCAGCGAGAAACAATTTGGCTTTATCTCAGGAAGATCTACAGTTCTACAACTCTTGGCCGTGATGGAAAATGGACTGAAATTCTAGACAGAGGTGGTTCAATTGATGTGGCATACTGCGATTACATGAAAGCGTTTGATAAAGTGTCACATAGGAGACTCATACATAAACCCAATATCTATACAGATTTGGAGACATACACATAAACTGGATTTTCTTGCTGACAGAAGACAAAATGTTATAGTAAATGGCATGGAATCAGAGTGGCAACCAGTAACAAGTGGCATCCAACAAGGATCAGTGCTCGGACCTATGCTTTTTGTTCTATTCATCAATGACATCACTGAGAATATACACAACGACAGTGTACTGTACCTATATGCGGATGACACCAAGATTTTCCGTGAAATTAATACAGTACAAGACAAAGAACTATTGCAACATGATATCTATAGTATGAGTAGTTGGTCCGACACATTGCTACTCCGCTTCCATCAAGACAAATGTAAAACCATGACAATCAGCAACATGACAGAACAAGAACGATCAGATAAACTCAAACTAGACTTAAATTGCATGGGAAAGATCTCAGCTGAAAAGGACATATGAGTAACAATAGACGATAAACTATCCTTTGCAAAACATCTGGCAGAGAAAGTTAACAAGGCGAACTCAGTACTAGGAGCTATGAGGAGATCATTTGAATTCTTGGACATCTCAACCTCCAAGAAACTATATACAGCACTGATTCGACCACATATTGAATATGCCCATCCAGTATGGTGCCCATACAAGAAGAAAGACATAGCGACCGTTGAAAATGTACAAAGAAGAGCAACGAAGATGATTACAGGCCTATCACACTTATGTTATGAAGACCGTCCACGTATACTTAAAATTCCAACCCTGAGCTACAGAAGAGTAAGGGGCGACATGATTGAAGTTTTTAAATTGTTAAACAATACGGACTACTTCCAAGAAAAGGATAAACTCAAGCTTAACACAAGTAACATCACCAGAGAGAATTCGAAGAGACTATTTAAAGTTAGACCACGTTTAGACATTAGAAAGTATTCATTCAGTAACAGGGTTGTAGATACTTGGAATCCATTACCAGAAAGTGTCATTAATGCAAAGACTGTAATAACTTTTGAGAACAGGCTAGATAGATACTGGCAAGGTCAGGAACTAGTGTACTACTACGAAGCGAAAATCGCAACCGGAAGAGACAAAGACTGTGAAGAGCTGGTGTCAGAGGCAGAGTGCCTACTACCAGAATTCATCTAAGGTAATCTAAGGTAATCTAAGGTTACAGTTAGAGCGTTATCATACACTCATTGTTCCAGTTAAATGTATAGTTTTAAAAGATGTGTGCAATTATTTCAAAATTTTAATTCAATAAAATTTGAATTCGAACATCTCATCAACTTGTTATTAATTTTCACTAACTGAACAAAAAGCTGCATGATTATGTAAACTATTTGCGCTTACATACAAACTGCCAAGACAATGCAATTGTTTGGAAAACAACAGTGTCTGTCACAATATTTTCTAGGCAGATTCAACAACAATATTCACCTACACAGATCATTATAATGAGAAAATAACAAACAATGCAGTATTGCTCTATATCTTTTTTTGTACAGAAATATTGCTCTAACTCCCAATAGAGCAGTATTGAAGTAAAATATTCTTGAAAAAAGTAAACAAAGTGCTCTATCTCCAAACCTAAAAATGCCAATAAATAAATAACGTTTAACAAATACATATTTATTTTTACATAATATTAATAAGTACATCGAGCTTATCATTGTCATGTTATTTTGTCCAAATACGGCCAAAAATAATTCAGATAATGACACTTGAAACTTTGAAAGCCATTTTCTCGAAAAGTTGAAAATGGTAGATAGAGCAAAGTGACTTTAAAGCGACGATATGATAAAACAAATATAATAAAATATAGGCACGTGTTTGGATGCGTAGTAATTAAACGTGACGTCATCAATCAGCTATGTTTTATCGCGGTAATAAAATATGGTAAGCTCAATATACGCAAAGAAGGCAAATCTCAACTGCTATGTTAGAATTCAAGATAATAAATTGTCAAAGCCATACAGAAACGGCGGCAGTGCCAAGCCACACAAGCAAGAGAATTACAAAGAACGTAGCATCAGTATTGCTGTAAAGGAATATTTCAAGTAAGCCTAAATACTGCATCTCAATCTGCCAACCATCCATGTATTATATTAGTTTTGATCGTACTAAAAGATGTGTATGTTCATATCATCTAAAAGTTGACCCATTTAAGAACCATTCGTTACCGATTATTGCACTCATTGTACTTGTTTACTAGGGAGTGTGTAGAAGTTCTGAATGACTCTTACAAAACAAACAATAATTTAAAGAGGGCAATCTTTTCTCTAAGAATTTTAAAATACCTGGTACACATTCCGGTATGATGGTCCAGTAACCACCGGGTTGACAAACAGAGAAATTCTCTTCAGTAAGCCTTTTGTAACTTTCATTACACACGATGACAATACGTGAACCAATTGCATACATGTTACCCAATGTTTATCCATTCGCCACTTCCAATGGTTTGCATTCTGTAAATATGATTTATAACATTTAACGTAAACATGCAGAAGTTTAGGGAGTTTGTATTTATTTCAACTATAAGGTATTATCCGACCAGGGATACCTGACAGTGACGTCACATTGTGTTACAATCCAATGTTTACTTTATTAATTGTTCTACAAAAATGTGGATTATCATTATATTTCTTTACCTATAATCTCAATATGATATCGTAGTTTGAAAGGTATCGAGTTCGAACCCCGTCAGCGTAACTTTTTCCCGCTCGTTACTATTTTGCAATTGAATACAAATTATGTGTGAAAAATGAATTACATCATTGTCACTTCACTAAACTTAAGATGGCTAATTTGAATGGCTAAGAACGTGTTTTAGATTATTGTAGTGAGTCTCTTTTTAAGAATAATGAGAAGCAGCGTCTGTCCTAAATGTGTTTTAGAGATAATGTGATTTTTAAGAGCTTATATTAATCATTAGGCAAAATAATATTTTCAAATTAGTTATTGTATTAAATCATTAAATATGTTTCCCGTATATTGTACAAAAAATACATTCATATAGTTTGTCCACCACAAGCTTTGAACTTGGACCACCTGTGTGAGAAGCAGCCTACACATCCACAGGACCAGGTTTTGTTTGTACTATTAGAATTGACAAGGACATACTTCTATTTAATAAAATCATTAATCCGTGGGGATATACCCTGATTATTTATAGATTGTTGACAAAATGACGTAACTGTCAAAAATTGTTGGTCGGATAGTATGGATAATTCTTTTTAACATCTTAAGTTAAATTAATTTTTGATATATTCTAATTTGATAGATTCAAGCATTTGACCCCGCTGCAGTATGCATATTCGATATATATGCGAAGTTTCATTCGGTTATCCCATTTTGAAAATGCGATTTTGCTATAATTCCTAGGTACACTGTGCATATACCTGACATGAGCTAAACCAAGATCTTAACGTACCTGATAATTTTTCCGACAATGCAATTTAAGTGTCGTTTGAAACAAATAAAGATCACAAGGGACACTGCTTGACAAATAAGGATGATCGGAAAGCTCAAGAACATTCACGCTTCTCTGAAAGTCGCGTTAGCGGCTGCTTCAGGTGGAGGCCCATTGCGCTCTGCAATAGTATGCCATCCTTCAGATATGTGGCTTGGCAGCGATTATCGGAGTTTTCCTTCAGTATCTGAAGGACGTTACCTTTGTTAAGCTTGACATTTACCCATTGTCCATTTAAATTTTATACATACAATTCAATGGTAGCAATTTGGTTTATATCGTAAAAGTTGTACATTTCTACTGGCGCCCATGGTGCGTTTTGCAATGCATACTTTTGTTCTGTCTTTGCTGGCCACCATTTGTTTATGTATCTGTCTCGTTTATGGTCATTACATTTGCAAACGGTCGAATTTTTAATCTAGAAAATGGTTTCAACTAATCTTGGACAGTTTGCAAGGGCATATGTCCTGACGTCTCAAAGCAGATAGTGGTATCCAAACACTACTTATCGTCCGAATTTTTGTAGCATGCTTGATAATTGTAGGAATAGCTCCTAATGTTGTGCTGCCAATACATTGAGCTACTTGTTTAATTGTAAGTAGTACATCAGTTTCAAAAAAATATTTGATTTTCGCAAACCTTTTCTAGTATGTTGCAGTATTTTGGATGGCGTGCATGAGGTTCTTTTCAAAATACAATTACACCACTTTTAAATTTATTAAACTGTCAAGCAGTTGATGAATAAGACATTACATGACACCACTTCGACATACAACATACACCATGATCAACAATGCTATTTGTTCAAAAGAATAAAGGGAAACCCAAGAACTAGTAAATAATATATTGATACTAGAATTGACAACGGAGTTTTGACGTATTTCATGTTATGAATGTTTTAATTTATTTCGAAATATTGTTGCTTCAGTGGTTGGTAGAGATTTAATTAATATTTTAAAAGACTATATTGTTATGAAGGATATATTTGTAGAGCTATGATAAAGTAGTGGTGACAGCTACTGGTATTTGATATTCAAAATTGATAAGCTACACAAACGCTTTATGCTCTGTACTGTCACGGTGTTTTTGTGTTAACCATGAATAATGTATAAATCAAATTATTGTTTGTCATTGAAAAGGCATCCCGGATTGTTCTCATGAGGGGACATTTCAACTAATAAATCTATACCGTTATATTATAATATTATAACATGTACTTACTTCAAAGAAAACCCGAAGCGTCAATAATATAGGGCTCATGAGGCTGATTGAGATGGTTACACACTTGGTTGAAACTATTCGCCTCGACGGCTGTATGGTCAAGCGTGTGCTCAGATTGCGAGAGGTCTCGGGTTCGATCCCAGACCTCGACATACTAAAGTCGTGTTAAACGGTATATACTTGCATCATGTGTTGCATAGTAAGTTCGAGGTAAATGCTGGTCTGTCCGATTTCAGAATAATGTTACTAGATAGTCTCTATGTGACTGACATTATGTTGACCTTTGTGACTTTTAATAATATTTTTTTAAAAACAACAAAATTCCACTGAAATGACCCGTTTCATTTTAACTCTTATATTTTGTCCTGATCAATAAACTGTATGTCCCATTTTGTAATAATGACCCAATAGATCAGCAAAGTCCATGGTTATTTTCAAACCTCAAGGAAATAATAAATTAGGAACATTGAACGTCATACAGAATTAAATAAAAAATCATTGTCTTCGATAAATTAAAACAATTCTAGATAACGAATATAAAACAAACATAATTCGCACCGTTAATCACGCAAGTTCCACTTTCTGTGAGTTCGTTAATGTCACACGTCTCACCTTCCTGGCATTGGTCGCACTCTGCTGGCACAGGTACCTGCAAGAATAAGTATTGTCCACCTGGAGTGTATAAAGTATTAACACAGTCCGTATTCACAAAGTCCGTAAATAACACTGCTACGCTTGTTTTGTAAAATGCACATAAGAAACAATAGTTTGGTAGCGCACCCGAAATGTATCACTGAGGCTTGAATGCAACAGTGTGCTTAATACAACTTACAATTTACTCAAGTGCTTCGTAAAATATAAAATAAATCGGACAATGAAGACAGCACTTATTAGCTGAAGGAAACAGAGTACAGCACTGTAAATGTCGCTGTTTTCATTATAACGTTGTTATAAGGTTTATTGACAAGTTCTAGTAACCATTTGCTTGTGTGTTGAGAATTGTCTTTCGGTTTATGGTTTATCCGAGTTTCTGTCGCTTTTTGATTCTGACCTTAAAAGTTGCGCATGCGCTCAGATTGTTTTCCGATATAAAAATGTCGATCGAACGTACGAGAAACCGTCTCAAGCTAACGAAAACGTTGTAATCAACGCAAACTTAGCAGCTAGATTGTGAAACGAGGTACTATACTTTGGCATATGTATATACACTTTGAATGATGAACTATTTACTGTGTTTACGATGATATTTAGCATTTAGTACAGACAGCATGGGTCAGTTAACCGCACCACGTCTGTTGTATTTCTATTGATATTAGAGAGGTTGCGAAAGGCAACGTGTAACGTGTAACGTGTACGTGTACGTGAATACTATTTTTGGGTATTTCGTCATCCAGGTATGTGTAGTTTCTACAAGTAACGTACGTGTGACAGACGAAAATAGAGAGGTTGCGATTCGAACGTGTACGACTACGTGGACGTGTAGCTACCCGTACATGTATACGTACACGTTGCAATTAAAATTGGCTTGCGAAACACAACGTCTGCGTGTAACATCACATGACAGGTGTAACATGATTTTTTCGTGAATCGATAATGAGTGTTTATATAAACTTACTGAGACTACTGGCGATAAAATCATGGGTTTCCCATGGCGAATTATGTTCATGTATTCTTTATTGGTTATGACAGATCTGCACTACTGATCATATATAGCTTTTAATGCATAATTTAATCTCTCTTTGTTGATAATTGATTGTCTTCATGTTTGAACCTACTACTTGTTTGCAGTAATAATAACGTTTATGTACTATTGCATTCAAAGTTAACGTACAGCCATGTGGTGTATGCTATTGTCATTATTATAGTAAATGTTTCTAGTGTTGCTATGGAAGTTATGTATAGTATTGTACTGAATATTGCTTCTTGTTTATTTCCAGTTTTAAGTTTCAAGATTAAAAGGCAACGAATAAAACTTAATCATTGAATCAGTCTTCCTCGTCTATTCACCAAGTGTAGCTACAAGCACACATATAAATACATAGCAAAGGCAAAAAGAAAATACAAAGTACAAATAAGAACAAAGACAGGACATACAGACTGTCAGGAGTTAACTCTACTCCAATGGCTACTGGTAGACCTTGAGCTGACAATTGACCCTGCTCCCCCCCCAGGGGGAATTTTCAGCACTATGATTTTCTTAAACCTTATGGTAGGTGGCATTCACAGACAAAAGTTTGCAAGTTTCTGTTGGGGCTTTAACGAGTTACGGAGATTTCAAATACGTGACTATGCGATTTTCTACAGGAATCACTAATTGTGCTTAATATGATATTATAAACATACCAATTGTTCAATAAATCATGTGAATAAGACATTTATGTATGTTAAATGTATTTAAAATTGAAACTATCAGTTGTACAAATTATTATAGGCAAAAAATGTGATATAACATACGTAATTTACGTTACATTGCATGAAATTACTAGAATATTAAAAAAAACAGTCAACGTATATGACGTTTATAAGTTAAGAAATGATGATACTGATTAGTATGCAGTTCAATAATGTATAAAGCTATAGTACAACTACACAAATAGTTAATTGAAATGAAATGCCATGTAAATTACGTTACCTTTAAAAAATATGTTTTTTTTTCAACAACATTTCAGTTAAAATTTCGGTAAAACACATAAAGTGGGGTGACAATTGGTGATTTTTTGGGGGTAGCGAGGTGACAGCTAAAGTAGAACAAGCAATGTTATATACCAAAATGTTCGCCTATGTAAGTACTTTATGGAACTGCCGGCATAAATTGTCAATACGTGGTATGGACCCGGAAATTTAAGATGGCGTCCAAGATGGCCGCCATAATTTACAAATACACTTAAAATTCTATTTTCTCATGCATTTTTATTTATTTATGTATATAGTCACAAATATTTGCTTAGATAATATTCATTTGATAATGTGCATCATATGGACAAACAAGACTGACCACTTTGAAGTCAAGGTCAAGGTCATTTTAAGGTCAAGTTACGAAACATATTCCCCATGGGATATGCAACACTGCAAAGTACAGGCATCCCAAGATCATATGGGGTACATAACACTTGTCAATACAACCACCCAATGTCACATTCGGTACTCACTATCACAGAGTACAGCCATACAATGCCGTATGGGGTAGTCACTACCACTTCTTATTGCCATACTAGGCCATAAGGGGTACCAAACCCTTTGATATGCTTACCACTACCAATTACACCATTATCAGGCATGCCTGGGTACTCATCACCATCATATATAAGGCCTGAATGGGGTGTAACCAACACCGAGTACACCCATATCATGCCCTTAGGCGGGGTTCTTAAAACACTTAATAGTCAACCCAGGCCTTATGGGGGACTAATAACACTGTCTATACATACATTACTTAACCAATTGAGTACTTACAATTGCCCAATAAAACCATTCCTATTGAATTCTTAATGGCGCCAGCTATATCTAAGGCCCTATGGGATACTTAAAGCCAAGAGGACAGCCAACCAAGAACATATTGGGTACTCACCACCCTTAATTATAGCCATAGTATGCCATAATAGATACTCACAACAACTGAGTAAAGTCATATACATGTAAGTTTCTATATGGTACTCATTATTACTGAGTACAGCTGTACAAGGCCATATGGGTTACTCTCTAGTACAAAACTACAGTCATATAAGGCCCCAAAGGGCACTCATCCCAAATAATTACTGATTTCATACCCCATATAGGTGCTCATAACCAAATGACTTACAGTCTCACAAAGTTGTACAGGGTACAAAGGAGTCACAACAACATAGTACTGACATCCAAGGCCCAATCACCACCAATTACAGTTTATATTTTGCACTAAGTGGTCCACATAACCATTGAGTACGGTCACACCTGACTGTGTATCAACTATACTATGTCCTAAGTGGTTATCGGACCAACTGAATACTGCCATAGCAGGTGCAATATAGCCATCATTGGCTCTATTGGGTAATTCTCCACCACCAACCAGCCTTCTTAGGCCATATGCCCTACTCACAACTACTGTGTACGGCCATACTATGCCTGAGAGATACTCATAGTCACTGAGGAAAGCCATTCATTGCCCTATTTGGTAATTAACACTGCCTAGTACAGCTGTCCCATGCTAGCTTATGAACTCACCTCCACAAGTTCAACCATCCCAGGTACCGATTGGGTACCCACCTATACAGAGAACAGCCATCACAGGTCATATTGACTATCCTATACCACTGAAAACAACCAGCTCAGGCCCCATTTGGTACCAACCTCCTCTGAGTACAGTATTCTCAGGCCCTGTTGGGTACCCACCGCCTATGAGTACAGACATCCCGAGCTGTATTGGATGCCAATCACCAGAAAGAACAGCCATCCCAGGTTCCATTTGGTACCCAAAACCTCAGAGTACAGTCATCTCAGGCCCTATTGGGTACCCACCAAAGCCATTTTGGGTACTCAACATCACAGATTAAGCCATCCCAGGCCTCATTGGGAACCCACCAACACATATTTCAGCCATCCTATGCCATATTGGGAACCCACCAACACAGATTTCAGCCATCCTAGGCCATATTGGGAACCCACCAAAACAGATTTCAGCCATTCTAGGCCATATTGGGAACCCACCAATACAAATTCAGCCATCCTATGCCATATTGGGAACCCGCCAACACAGATTTCAGCCATCCTATGCCATATTGGGAACTCACCAATACAGATTTCAGCCATCCTAGGCCATATTGTGTAACTTACCCACTTATAAAGCCATACAATGTCATATGATGCAGCAATTCCTGACTACATGTCGTATGTAACACATGCAATACTGGCTCTAGACAGATATGGAAATATAAGCAGAGGCTTCAAACAATGAACAGTAACACAGTCTACACTATTTTAAGAGTATTTTACCTTAAATGATCTTGACCTCTCACTGGTCAGTATTGCACAACAATTCAGGTAGTCGCCGTAAGATAATTATGCACCTATCAATCGTTTCCTCCTGTGGGGGAGTGGTGGACAGACCAAGAGGAATTGAACAATTTACTTTTGGGGTCTAGTAATTCCTGGTGCACCCTAGAGAATGTTTCAAACTTATTTTCAAATATACACTGTGGTTTTGAATTTGTATGTAGTATGATTAAATAACTGACATACGATTGTATAGATGTAATAGTAAATGTCTAAAAGTCATGTGTGTGCATAGTGTTCTCATGAAGATATTAAATCGAGGGGCAATCTGTGTCCCAGTTTCATAGTTTGATTATTAAATGTGTGTGTGTGTATTAAGTTAAATACATATTGTATAAAGCAAACAAAAATACTTGTACGTTTGAGATTTTACAAAGAGAAGTCAACATTGTGTTAAAATTACAGCATATATGATATTGTAAAGTTTGTAAGTAAGGTAGCGTAAATTGAAACATAAATTCTTTTGTTAAAATACATGTGTTGAAAGTTCAAATGCAAACTGCGATAAAAGATATTTTGATTTCAAAATCAATTATTTTTTAGTGGTAAAGTTTATCTAAAGTCAAGAATACAAGGCTAGTAAATTGTATTTTTGTTTGATATTTAAATACATGTACATTATAATTTACATGTTGTTTAGTTAAATACATGTATACAGTTTGAACTGCAAACCTTTAATAGTTTGTGAGTAGGATTAAATTGTTATTTTTTTTATTTTTTATTGTTTTAAGTACGTTTTTAAGACACTGACGACATGAACTTTAATTTGTATGTTTGGTAACGTAAAGTGCAATGTAGTATTGCCTTAATATATCTTACAAGTAAGATGCTTGTTAATATATATAATATAAACCATTATAAATATATAAAATGGTATTATATGTAACTGAAAAGTGTATGATACAATTTGAATACTTGAAATTATTGAAGGAATGAAAAACGCACATGTTTTGGAGAATGGGTGACATTTTAAGAATCGCTACCAAACATCTATCTCTTAACCTATACTGGCAATCTATACATCATTTTTTAGGTTGAATGTTGAACTTTGTAATAGTAACTTCATAATTTGATTGCCTAGTCATCTAAATTTGAAATAAAAAACTTTATGCCAAAAAACATTTGTTATTTTAGGGTAACGTATGTTTTCCCATATTTATCTTCTTTAACATTGCATTTTGGCATTGAAATTCTATCAGTTTGCAGCTACTAGTTTATTCTCTTGAATAACATATGCAAACTTGGAATTATTTAATAGCATCATGGTACAATTTATCTTTAAAAATTAAAAAAAATATTTTATATTTTAGGGGTAACGTATTTTAAAGCGTGGTAACGGAGAAAAGCCCCACCCGCCAGTTGCAAACTTTATGCCAAAATGTTCGCCACACCTTGGGGTTTCAAAAAAATATGGTCCACAAAATTCCCCCTGGGGGGGAGCAAAACCCCCTCTGGCTCACGGTCTATGGACAATACATGCCTGGATCTGTAACAAGACCATCATACAAATATAAGTTTGAATGCCCTTCAGATTGTTTGTTTACCCATCCCCTACCTACACGATAAAAAAGGGGCCCTACCCAAAATAATTTGGCCAAATTAAAATAAAAACATTTTATGAAAAATTGTGGATGAAACTATTATTTTTTGTATACAGGCTTGTTTCTTAGCATTAAGTTTGGTACCTATGGTAAATTTAACACTGTTGGTTTTCACCTTCGAGTTATTACTAAATTTAATATTAGTATATTTTAACCAATACGTGTAACTGGCATTCTGAAAAATTCAAACTATTTAAACTATTTAACGTACCTACCTACTCATTTTAAATTTGCTAGGGTCGGGAAGGGAAAACCAAGATTATTTTAAGTTCTGCCTAAGACTGGGTATTGGTGCTAACTTTAGACTGGTCTAGTTCGATCGTCTGCTTATGTCTGGTTTCTCCAGACGCCATAATCCGTATTTGCGGTTGAGTAGTTTCAAGATGGCGTAGATGAAACAAGGGTGAAAGCTAATTAGCATCGGTTCGACCATAGCTTAACAACTGAAGGTTTTCGCAGTCTCTAGTTGAATTACTGTGACCTTGGTTATCGCCAAAATCCAGTCGTATACTGATCTTCAGATTGCAAAAGGACAAACACGAATATATTTCACAAGAGCAACCACAGCAATAAAATTCAACTGAAAGGAACAATAACTAAACATGACAGCATGTCACCTCAGTCAGGCAAATATATCCGGGGTAGAATCCAATTAACGACAACAAATCACTAGGAAAACCATACAAAATCAAGGACAATACATAAACGAAAAGGCACAATTACAAAAACTTGTTTTTAAACTTCTTCCTTCACTATATAGTACACAAATTTAATAAAAGGTTGACAGCAGGACTTCCGCCTTTTATCTGGTGTCGTTAATAAGTTGTGTCCATTAAAAAAGCCGGACATTACTCACCGAAATTTCTGATCTTTTAATCATTGCACATGGTGGATCGTGATAAGATACCTCGCCAAAGTCCTGGCTTAGTAATTCACAAAGTCGATAAATTCTATGATAATTTAGAGCCTGGCACATTGGTCTGACTGCACAATTTTTAACGCATTTTTCTAAGGAAGTGTCAACAAAATAACGAAATTGGTATTCCATTGAAAGACAGTTTGTGTTGCTATTTTGACTGTATTTCTCATTAAAACTGAACGCTAAGGTACACGCACACACGCATGTAAGAAAGTATATCGTGTCGACAATGACACTGCACATGTTTATTCACAATTTCGGCATTATTGTTATACTTGTTAAAAAGAACATTAGTTTGATATTTTTTATCAATATTTCACACCTAGTATACGCGCAGTGTATAAACGAGTCAACTCCCGGTTATCGCAATAAGGAGTACACGTTGAATTGTAGAGTATTCCATAAGTCGTACAGTGATAGGAAATCACCGGATGTTTCAATCACAATAAGTCATACAAGTTGAATTGTGTAGTATTCCAATTAATCGTACCGTAATTTGGTTTATACGCGATGATACGCGTACACACACACATCATAAGAAATTGAAGTTCTCCGCGTTACGGTAGTATAGCCGAGAACATATGTCTTAACATAGCGATGCACAAAATCATTCGACCGTTTTGTGCACGGGATTTTTGGCGGGTATTGGGAAATAGCGTTGGGTGAATAAATCAGTTCTACGCAGGACGCTAGACGAGTCACGTCGACTTTATTGTTGTGCGACATTGAAGACAGAACATGGAGTCAAGAGTTGATAGAAAATTAAAGAAGTAGTTGAAGGGCATCGGGGACATGATACAAAAGATAAGTGTTCAAACAATTATTTTCTGTTTATGCTTTTGAAGCATCAAAGTTCAAGAGAACAAGCAACTTTGAACAATGAACAATGACCGTTTTCAGCAAAATAAGAACTAGCCAGTGCTAGTATTTCTGCACAGAAACCGGATAAGGCACATGAAAATATTATCGAATGTAAAATAACTCAATAAATAATGTCGTATAAATATTGGCTGTTTGTAAATATAATGTAGAATTTAGCATACACTTTCACTACAGTCTACAGTTATTTACGTATGTTATTTATGAACAATGAATAATATTCATTACATGAATGCGAGTCCAGTGTATTGATGAAAAATTATGCAACGTTACACAAACACTGTCGAAATATTTTAGATATCCGATAGATTGACTTGTGTACACAAGTAAACTTGTCGGCGGTGTAGGTTTATCAATGTGATAAATGTAATACACGGTATGGAATGTTATACTATATATACATGTGTATTGATGGATTATAAATTATTATAGTCAGTATAGCACTTTCGATTATTTTTATCGGTTAAATGCAGCAATTGCATTTTGCATAATATGCCTAACGGAGTGTTTATCATGCAGGTTTAATATACGCATAAATATTAAGGTAGTTAGTATTTAAATGTTATTAATATTAATAACCAAAATAAATACAATTATTATTGTCACCAGGGATTCTATGATAATGGGGAATGATATATTTGTTAATGAAATGAACATATGCGATTAATATAATTATCTGACAGGCAAAGGTCTAGAACCAGCCTGTTTGAAATCTTTATAAAGGAAAACAGTGCATATATGAGTATGTATGACAAACCAAATGGACCACGGGTCTGTCCATGCCTGTAGTATGCTATAATACATTATAAGTGCTGATTTAGAGAGTTGGTATGTAGATAGGATGAAAGCGTGTTGGCGCGCTTGTGATATGTGTGTATGTGTACATTTATATATGAAAATTGTATTCGATATGCATCATTTTAGAATTCGATGTGATAAAAAGACGTAGATCAACATCGTACAGAAAACGGCGATAGGTGGCAAAAGTTCCGTCTACGCCGGGTACAGCACACTGTGGACCAAATGCTAACAGACAAATGTGTCAATTGTGGAAAACATGTACATTGGAAAATGCAATGCAACCAACTTAGCACAAACAGTAAAAATAAGCTAAGTAGAAAACTTACTAATATGTTTTGTTAATGTAAAGCATGTACCAATGTCAATTATGACGTATGCATTGCTGGAATAGCACATACTGGTATGAAAACGAGGTCGATACTGAATATCACAATGAAGGTGAATGTAAAGGTAAAAGTACGACAGAAGAAAATACAAATGTAAATGCTGTAAATACATGCAGAACAAAGGTAGGTTCAATGTGTAGATGATATGACAAAACAGGGAAAAAACTGTAAGGTTGCTGAGATATGTAAGACCGGAAGTCAAGTGGTAAATAATTATGTATTCAATCTCAGTAGGAATTTTAAAAACGACACATTTCAGAATGAAAAGAATTATCGTTCAATGCATATATACTAAATGTGATTATGGAAGGTTATAAATTACCTTTTTGAAACATACCCCTAGTGTAAAACTCAGAAATAATAGGTTTTAAAGGTACAATTCAGATTTTGTTCAAATGAATCGATTTTCTTTTGAAAAAGACATTATTTCACAAGTTAAACAAACGCCTTACGAAGTAAACACATTAACGGTAGCTTATAATAAGTGCAACATTTCAAGTTATACACTTACGATTGATTTGAAATCCGCATGTCACCATATAGACATATTTGATAGTGACAAGAGCTATTTGAGTTTCTCTTGGATGAAAGAAGGGAATGAAATATACTATGTTATAATTGTAATTATCAAATACTGGAGAAGTTTAGGACATAGTGTAATCATATTTTAGATGACGGTATAAGAGGTCACAGCCAATACATGGACACATTAGAAATTAGTCAGTTTGTAAAAGCATCCATGTTGAAGTTGAGCTTTTTTATTAATAGAAGCTAGATGTAACTGGTTACCTACAAAGGTATCTGACATGCTGGTTGGGACACGAGTCAGGTTTCAAACGAAATATAATGTCTGTGACAGAGAAACGCATTAGTAAACTATAAAGTTCCGTCGATTCAATTATTTTACAAACTAGTTAGAAACAGCATGTGCATAGTTCCAGTCAAGCTTTTGGCTGCTGTCGTGGAACAGAATATTTCACTACATAGCGTATTGGTGATAGAGGTAAGTCTCAGAACGAGATATTTGTGCGGTTGTATATTGGCAAGGGCCTGTTGGAATTCACCAGCGCAATTGACAATACAGGCTGTAAATTGTAATGCCATACCAAAGTCAGAAGTTTAAATTCGGCAGGTAGACCATATAATCAAATGAATATGTTCATGCGTACGTGTTTTAAGATGCAAGTGCATACGCCTTCAATGGATACTTTCAGAAAATTGAAACGAATGTAGTCAATGAGAAAACTAGACATTATATCACCAGTAAGTTGTGCCCGGAAGTGAGCAGTTGTAAGGATACACAACAGATAGGTACAGATGGTGGTAGTTTTATATTAAATTACGTTATGCTCCCGGAAGAGAGGAATTAAGTACCATTTGAAGTGAGAAATCACAATTGCATGCTCCCGGAAGTGAGCTTACGTAGTGTTATGCTCCCGGAAGTGAGCAAAGGTAGTGTTATGCTCCCGGAAGTGAGCAAAGGTAGTGTTATGCTCCCGGAAGTGAGCAAAGGTAGTGTTATGCTCCCGGAAGTGAGCAAATGTAGTGTTATGCTCCCGGAAGTGAGCAAAGGTAGTTTTATGCTCCCGAAAGTGAGCAAAGGTAATGTTATGCTCCCGGAAGTGAGCAAAGGTAGTGTTAAGCTCCCGAAAGTGAGAAAACGTAGTGCTATGCTCCCAGAAAACAGCTAGTTAAGTGTTATGCTCCCAGAAAACAGATAGTTAAGTGTTATGCTCCCGGAAGTGAGAAAATGTAGTGTTATGCTCCCTAAAGTGAGCAAATGTAGTGTTATGCTCCCGGAAATGAGCAAAGGTAGTGTTATGCTCCTGAAAGTGAGAAAACGTAGTTTTATACTCCCGGAAGTGAGAAAATGTAGTGTTATGCTCCCAAAGTGAGCAAATGAGTTGTTATGCTCCCGGAAGTAAGCAAACGTAGTGTTTAGCTCCCAGAAAAGAACTAGTTTAGTGTTATGCTCCCGAAAGATAGCAAATGTAGTGTTAGGCTCTTGGAGAAGAACAAGTACAGTGACATGCTCCCGGAAGTGAGTAATTATGAGTATGTGCTTCCAAAAGTGGTAAATTACATCGATATGCTCCAGAAAGTGAGCAAATGTCCGGATATGATCCAAGATGAGATCTTGTGTCAAAATATAGTACATAGAACGGGTAATTGTAATGGTACGTTTATTGATGATAACAAGAGTTAGCATATGCTCTCGGAATCGAGTGTCATGGTAAGCCTTCAGTAGCGAGAGAGGGACCTGAAACGGGTCTGGAAGCGAAAAAATTGTACGTAAGACAACAAAAGGTAAACTATTGTGAAACAGCAGAAGGTTGTAAGTTTAAGCCAAAATGTGAGTGGATCATGTACAAAAACAAGTCAGTCTCAAATAATGATCAGGATAATGAATGCGGAGAGTACGGTTCTCGGACTGACGAGGAAGCAGGTAAACAGAGTTTTACTTGTCGAGAAGTTGAAACTGTTCGTATACTAGTAATACTGGTTAGAAATTTAGAGTAATTGAAAAACTCTGAAATCAAGATAATTTCGTATAATATGAATGTCAAATATATATTGCACGGGGGTAGTCGAGTTGAAGAGAGGCATGGCATTTCTATGCATATCAATGGCGTATGTACAAAACATAACATAAGCTTTATTGCAGATGGATCCCAAGAGCGGAGAATGAAACAGCAGGTAATGTTCGTAGATTTTATGATGCAAATGATTGGTTTAATTGTTACAGACGATGTCTTTAAATATTAAGACAATAAATGTGGACCCACAGTTATTTACATATTTGCGACACATTATGTATAAGGTGTAATTCCAAATGGTGGATGAGGCAGTCATAGCTGGCTAGCGGATAACAATTGGGCTGTACCCACTCCAGATTTGATAAGTTGTATTAGGAAAGTAGAGAGAGAAATATAAAACACTACAAAAGTTATCCCGGAGTGGTTTTATATGCTATATTCTGGCCAGTAATAAAATAAAATGCTTGATTAAAGACATTGATATATTGCCAACTGAAGGTACAATATAATCCGGAAAGAGTAATGAACAGAATTTTAAAATGAACCTGTTTCTTTCAGAAAGCTGGCTCTGAGATGTTCGTTCGATCATTCGGCAGTTTAATATACTAGTACCTTAACATATTGGGATATGTGCATACATAAAATATATGATAACTATTCGCAGGTTCTGGATTGAGAGGAACGTTAAAACGAAATTTGAGGAAGCAGATGTACCAAATGGCGATGTCGATTCGGTTGTTGATAAAATGGCAAATAACATATTATCTACCAGAGCTGAGAGTACAGTGTCGAAATACTCCAGTCAGATAAGATACTTCGATGACGTTTGTAAAATGAAAGGATTTTAGTCAAGATCTACACAGTCGATACATATGGCTATGTATCTTTCAGATTAAATCGACAAGAGAAAGTCAGACAATGTGAAATCTTCAGCATTTTACGCAATAAAATTGTTACATGAGATAAATGAATTTGACGATCCAACGTCTACAATAGTTCCTAAATGCTAGAAAGCAACAAGAGTTTAAACTCAAAACCAGTGAAGAAAAGGGACGTTATTAACACTGAACAGTGATTGTTTTTGTGTGAAATGTATTCAGATACAATAGACGTTATCTCTTTGAGAGATCTATCTATGATTATAGTCGGCTATTCGGTTTTTTTGAGAGTCAATGAATAAAGTGAGCTTAAATGTTACGATGTAGAATTCAAGACAGAACATATGGTTTTGTCCATAACAAAGAGAAAAACAGATGTTTATATGTCAGGCAGGTCACTATAGCGTGTCCGAAAAGTATGTTGCAAATATATATAAATCACTCGATCAGGTTTTATTTTGGGAGCAAATTTATATTTGTTTAAGTTCGCATGTAGATCAGGTTCAATGTGTTTTTGTTAAAATCAAACAAATGTTGAGGTACATACGAGCTAACGAATGCATATTGTTAAAATAGAGAATGTAGCCCCTGGGTTAAATTTAGGTATTTACTGACTCACAACAAGCGGTGCGACCGTTGTCGCAAATTCTGGTGTATCCGACATGGTCGGTGGAAGACTGATACTGCCAAAGATGACTACATGGAAGATTCTTTTAACAAGAAATTTCTATAACAAAGCAATTGAAATTGTAAAATGTAAGGTATACGTACATTTGTATGTATAATTATACATATTATGAAACATGACATTGTGTATACATAGTGAAATTTGAATAGCATAAACCAGTCTAACATTTGTTCAGTTCTATAGCGTACATCTTGCCAATGCAATAGGTGTTTGTTGTTATTTTGAGTAGTTCTGTTAAGACTTGAAGTTCTCCGCGTTACGGTAGTATAGCCGAGAACATATGTCTTAACATAGCGATGCACAAAATCATTCGACCGTTTTGTGCACGGGATTTTTGGCGGGTATTGGGAAATAGCGTTGGGTGAATAAATCAGTTCTACGCAGGACGCTAGACGAGTCACGTCGACTTTATGCTATTCAAATTATGATAAATAAATAGTTTCGATTATAAGTACATGAAACAGAAACATGCTTCTGAAAAAGTTCCGTAGTTTCAGTATTCGGAGGAATGGTCTGGAAGCCGGAGTTCAAAAGACTTCGTGAGTCACGGTTCCACGTTTCCTCCACCGGGGGTTTTTCGTGTACGTCGAACATTCCATATGAAGAATATAGCATCGCTTGCGAAGCAGACTGTGCTTGAGCATGATATAGAGTTGGGAGGCGATGGGCTATGATATTATGTACCAGCAACTATACTAGAAATGTAATCATAGCCATTTTAATGAAATTATGTATAATGTTAAACATATCACACGAATATGTAAGGTATCGTCTCCCTTATTACGTCGCACAATAAATAGCGTACATCTTGCCAATGCAATAGGTGTTTGTTGTTATTTTGAGTAGTTCTGTTAAGACGTATGACTGTCGATAGTTAATTTCCGAATGACATTACGCCAGAGATGAGATCGGTCCGCTTTGTTAGTCGTTGTAGTTTTGCGAAGGCTTTCAATTCAAACCATTGTACCGTATGATAAAAATTTACCGTAACAATGGATTTATTGGTAAATAATTGACACCATGTCAATTGGATAATAACAGGTAACAAAACACCACGTTTACATAAAAGCATTTGTAGTACAACGAATAACAGGGACTGATTCAGGATTTGGTGTTGGGAGGGGGGCGTAAATATGGACAGCCCCTCCCCTTCCTAGGAAAATTGAGCGGGCGAGCGAGCTTGAAAAGGGGATGGTTTATATATGAGCAGCATGCCAAGAAGTGCATAAATGCATATTGATTTGTTTTAACATTAAAAGTTGCCACAAATGTTCATAAATAAAGAGTTTTGCTTTATTTATTAGCTGCTCTTGTTCGCATTCATGAACCGTGAATACATATGATCTGTATTAACAGTAAGTGTCGTAGTTCTGTAGCGGTTCATGTTCATTTTTCCTTGTTCATTTTCATGGGTGTCCTTGTCACTTGTACTTGTTAATCTTCCGCCACGAAGTGGGTTGTCATAGCAATGGTCTCTGTGTGTCCGTCCGTAACACAATAGTGTCCTTTTAACATCTGGGTGAAATTGCGTGAAACAAATGGCAATTGTGTGACTAATAAAGACGACATACAGAACCCGCATGACAACCGTGTCGACTCAAGGTCGATGTCACAGTTCAAGGTAAAAGGTGTGAACCTTGCGGTTTGCGTTTCCACTCCATAACGTTTTAACACCCGTGCCCTATTGCATGAAATGCATAGCAAATGTGTAACTAACAAAGATGACATGCAGATCTGAAGTTCCAAACGTGCAGACTAAATGTCACAGTTCAAGGCACCATGGTTTTAGTCTTGCATTTCTGTCCGCTCTGTACATTTTAACGCTTGTGTCAAAATGCATGGAACTTACAGCAAATATGTATCTAATGAAGGTGATGCGCAAAACCCATATTTCTACCTGATGGTAAAAGTTCAAGGTCAAATGTTTGAGCATTACAATTTGTGTTATATCTGTAACTTTTTAATGCTCTGACAAATTCAATCAACGGGGAATCATTCAAACGTGCACAAGGTAGAATTCTTTGACACTGCACTTACCCATCTTTATAATTATGGTAAAATATTTCATTCGAATGCCGAATTATACCCCGGACAAAGGTGTGACGGGCGAAAGGATGGAAGAAGCAGCGACCACATGATTCCCCTTTAGGGAGCATAAAAACAATAAAGCGAAATATTATATTATATATAAGTAATATTTCATTTTCCAACATTTCGTTGTCAATCTTTCGTCAACAAAATATGCAACAATGTTACGTCACGCAGCGTGCTACGGTACCTGTCGTGGCAGAAACGACATGACGCATGTACACGTAAAACAACAATTTCCTCACAGCAGTTATTTCTCTTGCAGTTATCGTAATCACTACCGTCGCGTCACATGACATTTCAAAATGAATATGAATCAGTTTAAAGATCGTCGCTACGCATTGTTTCATTTACAAAATAATCGTAATTTTTCACTGAAGCAGCCAAAAGAAATGCCGATAATATCATACATCGGTCAGTAGAAATCGGACGTGCTTTTGAGAAAATCCCACATACTGTCCGTTGCATTCTTTTTGAAAGCTTATTAATCACTAATAAGGAGAACTACGCAAGAAACTAGATCAACGATTTTTATCTAATTTTCGACAACAACGTTACAGCAAGATGGTATTTTGCTTAATATTGATACTATAAAAGATCATTAAAAATAAATTGAAAAGCGAAGTATGCAAATAGCAAAAAAACCAGTCAAATAACCAAATTCTGTTAAAATCAAGTAAGTCGTGAAGGCAGTGGTTAATGTACTGCAAAGGGAGGTAACTACTTGGAGGAGTTTGATAAAACAAATATATGTATTGTAACCCTTTCAGCCATTATTTAAACGGCCTGACGGGATCGCTATAGTGGTTTTTAAAGTATTAAAATAAAAATAAAGGTACAAGCTTAGTTAAACACATTTAATTAACCAACAGCCATCCGTAATTTCGAATTCAACACACAATAGGACACCTCTCTAACAAGATGCACAATTCTTTATAAACGCAATTCCTAACTTAATTCTATGAATAAAACAATTTACCAAAATAATATAATTCCAACAATCAAACCAATCCGAAATTAGTACAAGTACTATAATTTCAACCACGGACGAAACAATTTGAGAACAGCTATTAAATAAAACATAAATCCCAAACTCTGAATACTGCGGAGAGCGTAAAGTTACGCCTCCCGAAGATTCTAAAATGCTAACTCATGGCTTCTCTGCCCTGTTCTCCCTTACTGATCTGATCCTGCACTTAAATATCATATTAGTAAGATATGTCGTGGCATTGATACGTGGCTTACAACAAACTGACACGTTAAATAGACACGTTTGGAACTTTCCACATAATATGTTCGAACGAATTAATAATGATAAGTAATATCCATATATATGACGAATCACCTGACCTTAGTCCCGCCTGTAAGATACAAACAGTGCACCAGCTATACTGTATAGTATAATAGTATGAATGACCAACGGCATGTATATGCTTATTTTGTGAGTGAAATTACATGTATTCATACATACGCTCATTAAAAGTACACCAACAAAGTAAATAACGATATATGCAAAATATACACCATTTTGCTTCTAGCTTGAAATATTACACAATATAGAACTACAAAATGTATGATTTTATGTTTATTTTAAAGTTATTATGTTTAAACATCTTAGGAATTGTAAGAAGTTAAGTTTTTTATGTCTCCGTATGGTAGATGTTGGTTTCTTAGCACATGCATGTCAATCGGTCGGTTGGTAGACTAAATGTTTACTGATCAATGACTCCAGAACGGTCGGACCTAGAACCCACAAACTTTAAGTGGAGGTCGTTCATCATCAGAAGATGACCCCACGGATTTTGAGGTCGCTATGGTTCAAAGGTCAAAATTACCGCGACCTTTGAATACTCAACGGTTTCTGATCAACAACGTTAGAACGATAGATCCTAAGATCGTAAAACCTCACAGACAGGTTGCTAATCATCAGCAGAATAGTTCTACAAATATGTAGGTCAAAAGCTCAAAGTTCAAGGCAGGGATGGCCTAAACTATACATGACCATTCGGTTGCCATGAGACATGCATGTTTTACAAACATCTCTAGTTCTTTCTGCAATCGGAATTCTTCAGATTTTATGTTTTCGGGGTGTTGGTGTTGCTGGGCAATGTGTAGTCAACCTTTCAAGACATTGTACAATACACTGTTGCTCATGTGTATTTTTCTGAATTTGGAAGGTTCACGGTTCACTGCCTACACCAAGTCAAATACAAATATACAATGATCGGATAGGGTTGTTTTACTACTCACATGAACATATGCACAAAATTAACAAGCTATCATGTATAATAAAAAAGATACAAGCGTAACAAGTTGGTGTACTTATAACTTTTAATGAGTGTAGCCTTTTTTAATTTTATATTATTATGAAATACATTTACGTATACATGAATATTGCAAAATTGAGCAAAAAGGGTGATATGATTGAAACCTGCAAAGTACATTATATCGTAACACCGACATGAAAAGTCAAACTATATTATTTACATGTATTGATTATTACACATACTTATATTATATGGATTGTTAAAATGGCACCAAAGTTGTTTGAAACATCAAAAACTTAATAAAGACAAATCGTGAAATAATATTGTGATAAATAATGCATAAACATCGTAGTTATAGAAAATGTTAATGCTCAGATACAATATTTTGTAGACATTTATTTGTCATTACCTGGAAATAAAATTCCCAATACAAGGTCTCAACATCTGGGTGGATGTTCTCTTGTGTCAACTCTTGTGCAATGCTATCGCTTTTTATACGTTCTTGGTCTATGCCGTGTCTTTTACGACACGTATTGAATATTTCTATTAGCTCCTTCTTTCTATCTCCAAAGGTATAACTGTGCTAACTACCTTTAAAGAGGCACCTTTACTCCAAAGAAACAATACAAAGTACCTTAGTTAAGAAGTAAAAAACCTTAACACATAATCAGCCTGAAAAAGGTTTTGTAAAATAGTGCGTTTTCAGCGATTTCTTGAATGAAAGTTGTTTTACTGTCTCTAAGTGTTGTTGGCAGTGCATTCCATAGCTTCGGTGCTGCAGCCGTGACAGTCTCATCCTCGGCACAACTAGAAAAACAGAGTCATTCTGAGACCTAAGCTGTCTTTGTGGAGTACATACTTCCAACATACTTCTGATGCAGCCAGGGGACTTTCCATTTAGTGCTTTGAATACATGAGTCAAGACCTTGTACTCCACTCTGTATTGTACAGGTAGCCGGTGAAGCTCTTTCAGCACATGAGTGATGTGATTGTAACGCGGTGTCCGTGTGATGAGGCGGGCAGCTGTATTTTGAATATTTTGTAGTTTTTCAGAATGATTTTTAGGCAGCAGCAAAGTAACGAATTACAGTTTATCTTCAGAAACTTTTGACACTCTTGAAAACTTGGAGTCAAAGATTTTTGTGCAATTGCTCTAAATACATGTAGCCTAAAGTCACATAAATTGTGTTACCCTCCTTACATGTATTTGTTAGAATATATCTGACCAAAGAGACAAATTTAAAAGATATAGCAGCAGTTTCGTTGTTAACATAAAATAAAATAAATGGTTATCTACACAAATGTACATCAAAATGAGTATTAATTGGAGACACTGTATATATACTATACATAATTACGAGGGCTTTTTCTCTCACATGAGCCCACTTGTTACCGTAGATAACACCATTTTAGATCTTTTCTCATAGATTTAACCTTAACATGACTGTTGAAGTCACTAAACATTTATAAACATGTATTGTATTCCTGTCATTTTCAAATCTTTATTTTTTGTAAACTGGTAATTCCTAAAAGGCAGCCATAGTGGACGTCATCTTGGATTTTTCTGAACTACACCATGTATGCCGGTACTACGTATACTAAAGACAATATATAACATTGTGATATACTAGTGTTACACGGCTTGCTATACTTTGAGCCTGAGTGCACCTTCAAAACGGCAAAGTTTTAACCTACCAAATATTAAATGATTAATAACGGTAGTTCTGGTTGACCCATTGTCAGAAAATGTGATTATAACTGAGATACTAATAGACATTTCCCATCTATCACGAAGACGATACCGACAACGGATTAAGATAATATCCGTGGGGGAATAGAGGGGTGATCTCAAATTGAATAAATTTAAGACACATGGATAAAGATAAAAAAATAAACACATAAAGAAAAGCAGTACAAATTTGCCCGATGTTCAACAATTATTTTGACTGTCAAAAAAGTAACTTAATGAGAATGTTGAATTCAACATTAAACATTCATTTCGACATTCAAAATCACGAAGGTTTTTTATTTTATTTTTGATGTCGAATACTACATTCATTTCAACATTCGAAATGTCTAAGATTATTAATTCTTTTTGATGACTTTTTATTGTTAAATGTGAATCAAATGAGTCCATTCGTTTTGAATGTAGAAATAAATGTCGAGTTTAGCAATAAAAACAAATTAAAATACTTCGCCGTTTTGAATGTCGAAATAAATTTTGATTTCAACTTTAAATAGAATAAAGAACTGCTCAAGGTTATTTTTCAATAATGTCGAATTAAGTTGTACGTCGAAATCAAATTAGGATATTCATATTGACATACAAAATGGTTTCAAAATAGTTTTTTTAGAATGTCGAAATGAATGTCGAATTCCACTGACATTTTGACATTCGAAGTTTTTTTTAATTCATTTTGGAATGTCAAATTTATTTCGACATTGAAAATGATATTTTTATAACGTCGGATTCGACATTGTAACCAGTTGAGTGTCTAAATCAACATGCGACATTTCCCAGCACCCCGTCCAGCGCCTTGTTCTGCACCTGACAGACGGGACGACGCTTTCGCTGCAACCTTTCCAGACAATGGCTCTCATGATGAAAACCAGGTTTCACCCAGTCACACCGTAGACGACGAAGCCTTAAATCTAAGCAGAGTTGACACGTGAAAATCTCGGCATCTAGCTATTATTGATTGTTCCTCCACTGCTCAATCAACAATGACTAGATCTGGAGTCAAGTGATGACTGAATTCATGAAATGTTATGTAGTACAATGTATTACATTATTTGTATTAAAATATTATGAAACATCCCCCATCTGATTAGTCCTAAGTCAGTTGTCGTTATCGTCTTCGTGATAGGTGGGAAATGTCTAATACTGTCACTAGAGCATAAACCCCTTTTCAAAGTCGCACAGTATAGGAGTAAAACGCAGAATCTTTGTCGTAAAAAGTTTCGTCTGCCTTGTTTACGATATGAGCATGTTCCTCTATCACAGTTGAAACAACATCGTGTTTCTCCTGGAATATACCATTGCGTTCGCCCGTAAAAATACCATCGCGCTCCTCCGTAAATATATTTTCGGGTTTCTTCGTGAATGTACTATCACGCTCCTCCGTGCATAAACTATCGCGTTCCTCTTTAGATAAACCAGCGGATTTCCCCGTGAATGTACTGTCGTGTTTCTTCGTGAACGTTTCCTGTACGCTCATTTCTCTAGCTGATGAAACATGTGTATCATAAGTTTGCATCAAGCCAGGGTAGTTAGTCTCACTGTTACTCTGATAGGAAGGATTTTGGCGCGCTGAAAATATACATAAGCACAGTTATAATTACTAAGTATAACTTGTATTTGATATGATCAGCACTTCTAAGGCACCATATTTTAAAGCAATCTTCATTGCATATTCAACATTATGTTCTGAAACTCCCATCACTCTTATCAATTTTACAAAAACATTATCTGCAAGGAAATTTCTTAAACTTGATCATAGTACTATCAATGTTTGCTAGTATAGTCAGGTACAGATTGGAGCAGATTTTATGTAAGTTGTTAAAGGTTTCTCCATTATTATTTGTCCTTAATATCTCAGCAATAAATTATTAGGTTAGAAAACAATGCATTATATTGTATAAACATTCATATAAACGAAGTAAAACACAAACAATGACATACTTCGGTTATACTAAAACTTTATATTGTAGTATCATTTGGCTGTTTTTTATAGTACATTGACTTACCCTCCTTTAGAGCAGATGCCTCCTTGGTTTTCATATCACAAAGTCCTTCCAATGCACTTAAGTGTTTTAACTTTTCGTTGATATGTGTTTGCTTCTCCAATTTCATTTTCATCACTGGTTCTTGGTACACTAACACCATTAATTCTTCATGCTGTTGTCGCACATCTTCTAACAAGATCTCAACATCTGGGTGGATGTTCTCTTGTGTCAACTCTTGTGCAATGATATCGCTTTTTATACGTTCTTGGTCTATGCCGTGTCTTTTACTACACGTATTGAATATTTCCATTAGCTCTTTCTTTCTATCGAAAGTATGTAAATTTTCTTTCACTTTTGTTACTGCATTAGAGTCTCTATTGGAAGGCTTGTGAACGATTAGAGGGGGTTCGGAACTTGTTGTTTCCGGTTTTCTTCGTTCATCCCGGAACGGTTGTGAGTAGTATAAATCCATACTCTCTAAAGCTAAGAAAAGGGGATATATGATATGCGTTGTCTTTTAATTCATATAACAATCGATCTACAATAATACAGAACAATTAAAAGTCACGAATTAATACATTTTCATGATAATACTAGAACAGATATTAACATTATGCCGGAATTTGGTATTCTGAGTATTTTAAAGCTCATTGACTCTTATAACGACGACAATTCAAAGAGCCAACTCATCACAGTTTATAATTTCTACGATACAAGGCCTGATCAAGACATGATACAGGAGTGGTATTCACAAAGCATCTTAAGGGAAAACTTAGATATTCTTTAAAGTTAAAAGTTTCCTTAAGTATATCAGCTTAACAAGAAAATCAAAATTATCAATTTGTTTACATTATTTAAAAGCATTACTAGTATTTCGTCCGTAGCTACAATTATCACAATGAAAACATGGTTTATTCGTCGTTTCTTTGGAATATGTGCAGCTCGTTTTTTAACTGAAGTCAAATATTTAAGTTTTCCCTTAAGATGCTTTGTGAATACCAGCCCTGGTTGTGGAGCTTCTGCATTTCATTAAGAAAATAATTAATTTCCCAGATGACCATATATTTATTTTTATTTGATATATGTTGCGTCTCTGAAAACATTTGAAGCGATAAAAGGAAAAAAATAGAATCTGTAACTACCCTTTTCAATCTCAGTCGGTAAACTTCTGGATCTTTTCGATTTTGCCGGTCGATTCTTGTTCAATTGCACCGCACACTTTTCTTTCTCTGACGTTTTTTCTTCTGCAATGAGTTTTTAAATGTTTTTGCTGATGGGTCTTTTTTTTTTTTTTTATTCAATTTAAACATATATTTGTACAAAAAGATTACATAGCTACATCAAGCATATAAAACGTCATATGTATGCATTGTATACAACACTCATAATATATATACATAATCTCCTTATACAATTTATCCCCACTTTACAATTATGGTTGTTTGTCGAATAAAATATGTAATATTGCCGAAGTTGGTTGTTAAAACTTCAACAAAAGTAAATTAAAAAAATAAAACAATACAAAATCAACCGTGACCTCTGGTTCTAATTGTATAAAACTCTGTATCTATTAACAAAAATATCCATTTTGTCATTTTTTAAGGCTATTTCCCGTTCAATAGTTATTCGTTTTTTAAGGTAGTTTAAGAAGTGTTCAAAACATAATATCCCTAGTTTTTGTTTCGTATAAAAAATATAATACTTCATTAAAATGATAATATAATTAATCAAGTTATAGTGTACATGTTTTTTCGTGATACCAAAACTTACTATCGTATAATCAAACATAATATCAATATCTTTTCCCCTTAAGTATCGGGATAACCTATTCCACATATTCTGCGAGTGACAGCATGACCAAAACAAGTGCTCTATACTTTCCTCATAACTATTACAGAAATAACACATACTTGATTCTACTATATGACATTTTAATAGAAGTTTATTTGTAGCAACTACGCGTTTTAAGTATTTGTACTGGAAATCACGCAGTTTGGTATCTATAGTTGCGCTGAAAGTATTTCTGTAAACAAGTTTCCATATAATATCATTGTTATTTAATTCGTATTTCCATTTAGTTTCCGATTTAACATTTCGTTCGCCAATATTTGATATTTGAAATTTATAGTATTGTTTACACGGTTTTTGTATTTTTGATGTAATTTCCAGAAGCGTTGCTGGTCTGTTGCGTGTTAATGTTTCCATGTTTATTATATTTTTGTGCGTTGCTGGTATATTCGCAATAAGCTGGTGAAATTTTAAGAACTCGGTTGCTGGAATATTGTAGGTAAATGCGAACTGTTGAAATGTATAGAACTTATTTATGCGAAAGTCATATAAATGTTCCAGGTATTTTACTCCATTGTCATGCCAAGTTTTCCAAAATATTGGTATGTTATTTACTTGTATATGTCTATTATTCCAGAGTATGTGGTTTAGTTTATCTTCAAAACTGTCTTTTAATGTATACCAACTTGTGAGAATGTCTTCTAAAAATGAATTTTTTATACGTAGTTTACGTATTTCAATTTGTGAGAGTTCCCCTTCGAATATTAAATTACCACCATATGGTTTGAGTATTGACTTGTAAATATGTTTCCATTGTCCGGTATTTTCTTCATCTATAATACGTTTAACCCATGAGGCTTTTATTGAGTATAAAAATTTTCGAATGTCTGTTAGTTTTAAACCTCCTATATCATAATTCTGTACTAATTCTATTCGTTTAATCTTTTCGGGTTTTCCATCCCATAGGAAGGAGAATATGTTTTTAGTTATTGAGTCTAATATGTTATCCGAGGGAGAAGGTAATACACAAAAAGCGTAGACTAGCTTTGGTAAGGCAAGGGTTTTTATCACAGTCACTTTTCCCATCATTGTTAGTTTTCTGTGTTGCCATTGTTTTAAACAATTATTAAAATCCTCAATTTTTGCATCAAAATTATTTTTAAAGTTGAGATTGTTATCATTGTAGAAATTAATACCTAGGGTTTTTGCAGATTCTGAGTTCCATTTGAACTTCTTATTCTTGCAGTATTCAATGTTTGAGGTTTTTAAGGAGCCTGCCCTCAAAATGACCGATTTGGTATTATTCAGGTTTAGGCCAGATATGACTCCAAACTGGCTAATAACATATACGAGCCTTTCAAAAGAATCTTTTGAACCGTCATTAAAATATGTTGCGTCATCCGCGAATAAGGTTTGTTTAACTTCATTGTCGTGCATCGTGATACCTTTTATTGAATTATCACACGCTATATAATGTGATAAAACTTCCATGCATATTATAAATAACGAGGAAGACAAGGGACATCCTTGTCTAACCCCATTTAGTATTGTAAAACTTTCAGACATATATCCATTGTTAAGTATCACGCTACTTATATTGTTATAGAACAACTTAACCCAACAAATTAAACCGTTTCCAAAATTGAAATGTTCTAGGCATTTGAATATAAAACTATGTTTAAGGGTATCATATGCTTTTTCAAAGTCAGAAAAGAAGAGTATTCCTGGTTTATCGTTTTCATTTAAGTAGTCTAAAATTTCAAAGATGAGCCTAACGTTTTCTCCTATGTATCTTCCTTTTATGAAACCGGTTTGTGAGTTTGCTATAATAGTACCTATAACTTTTCTTATTCTGTTAGCTATGGTCTTGGTAGCAATCTTATAATCCACATTTAGCAATGTAATAGGGCGCCAATTTGATAGAACAGTAGTATCTTTATCGGACTTTGGTATTAATGATATTACCCCTTGCTTTTGAAGGTCTGTTAAATGTCCAATATCAAAAGAGTAGTTAATTGAATCAATATAATATGATTTTATGTCATTCCAAAATACTTTATATAATTCTACCGTAATACCATCTGAGCCGGGACTTTTGTTATTTTTCATTTCCATGAGAGCTTTAAAACATTCATCTATAGTCAGCAAACCTTCACATACTTCCTTATCTTCCGTTTTTAGTGTTTCTATTGGCTCACTGAAGAAGTCAATATTAGGTAGTTTATTGTTACTATTATTTTGATATATGTTTTTGAAAAAGTTAACTTCTTCTTTAAGTATTTCTTTTTCATCCGTTATAAATGTATCTTTAATTTTTAATTTTCCAACAATTTTTTTCTGAGCGTGATGTTTTTCCAAGTTTGCAAAATATTTAGTATTTTTTTCATTGCCTTCTACATGATTTGCTTTGGATCGTGTTAATATCCCGTTCATTTTTATATCTAACAAGTTGTCTAATTCTAATTTCGTTCCTTGTAGTTCTGTATATGTACGTGCATTATTATTTTCATTAAGCTCCTTTTCCAACTTTGATATGTTTTCTATTAATTCCTTTTCTCTTATGTTTTCTTTTTTCTTCTTCTGACAGGCATACTTTATAGTTTCATTCCGGATGGTACTTTTTATTAATTCCCATTTAGTATTTGGGTTTGCTTCGTTATTGATGTATATTACTTCTTTAATTTCGTTTGATATTTTATTTCTATATTCTTCGATTTGTAGAAGACTGTTATTTACTTTAAAGTATCCAGGGCCTCGTTTTTTATTAATTAATTCAAGCTTTAATAATACGGATGAGTGATCTGTCCGATAACCATACTTGATAACACATTTAGTCGCATGTCTTTCTAGTTCTTTGGATATAATGTAATAGTCTAATCTACAAGATATTGGTGGACTGTGATTGGAATGCCAAGTGAATTGTTTTTTATTTATATGCATGTTTCTCCATATGTCCATAAGTGAAAATTGATTAAGAATGTCTTGTAATTTTGATCTGCATTTTTTATGAGTATTTTGTCTTCCGTTTCGTTTATCAAGATTAACATCCATTATTGTATTAAAATCACCTCCTATTACCATATTTTCTCCATCTAACGATGCAATGTGTTTAGAAAGTTGTTCAAAGAAGCAAACATTATCTTCATTCGGTCCATATACATTAACTACATTTAAAGTATTCCCATTTATTTCTACTTTCACAGATAATATTCTTCCTTTAAGGATACATTGTGTTTCTAAAATATTGCAGTCTATATCAGGATGGGTTAAAATCGCTACCCCTTCCGCATTGGATTTGTTACCGCTGCATATCATTTGACCACCCCACTCAGACTTAAATTTATCATTCTTTTGTTCATTTAAGTGTGTTTCTTGTAATAAATAGATAGAAAACGTTTGATCTTTAAGCCATTGGAATACCTTTTTTCGCTTTTTAGTGTCGCCTAAACCTTTTACATTCATTGTAAAAATAGTTGTTTCCATTAACCATAATCAAAAATATTTACAACAGAGATCAGAGTTGATTGTGCATACAACAGGAATTGAACTATGTCCATTATCTTATGGAATTTAGTACCTACAGCAATAATAACAGGGCTAAACATAGTAATCGATAGTCGCAAACCACGCAGAGAAAAAATACTCTTCTATTACTGACGCCCATTATATATACTTTACAAACAATGCATCAAAATAACAATTATTATGTCATACATACATACATACATACAAACATTGGTATATATCGATTACTCAGGTCAGACATTTGTATACAGAGCATTATGTCAACAATCATTGCAATTAATTTGTCGTACTTATTTAGATGTCTAAAACATTAACGAAATGCTATCATATTGTGATTCCATCTACAATTGGCAGATCTGATCAAACGGACCATACAAGCTCTCATAAACACACATTCATAACATGCAATGCTTAATACAGGTACATTTATCCTATGTACACAAATTCATACGAAATAGTGTCTATTAACCATTAATACAATACAATTACACATGTCGATAAGGTTATAATTCAACTATCATAGTATGATGTTAATATTTTTGAGACTTTACATATAACATGTATATAAGAAACATTACTATCAAAACAACTGAATATTTGAATATTTATACAGACTACATAAGCCCCTTATTAGTCTAAATAAAAGCATATGTGTTCATGATCTATCATTTTTACATAGAATGTGCTCAGTGTAACGCAGTAGATGCGATAGATTATTTGCATCAAAACATACATGTATATGGTAACAATACAATCAATGTAAATAAATATACATAATAATTACATGTATTGATCTTGGTGGAATTTAGGTATATATGTAGTGTAGACTCAATATCAAATCAATATCAACATATTGGTATTTGTACTACAAGCAGTGCTCATAATTGAGAAACACTCGAACGTTAACTCATGTGAGCAGAGTATAAACATATTATTCATTCGTAATTATAATGCGAGTTAACCCAATATCTCAATAATTTTATTGCAATCTGCCATGTATACAGTTTTATTATTTTTTTGCATAAATTAGAATATAATGGCTTATTATAAACATTTCATATATATGCATTAGACAACCGCACTCCATAATCAATGTGATTTACTAAGTGTATATAAATATGTGTTAATACAGGGCATTGATACAAAGATACATAGCACGTGCAAGTCTACAAACTAAGTACACAGTAGTATTGTCAAAAACGGTCGTATGCGAAGACAAAGGTTATGACGGTATAATGTTTTCACAAGTGTTTAACTGATCGACTAACGCCAAGTTCTATACTACATAACGAAAAGTTTGTAACGCATTACTTTGATATTTTATTTTGATTTCTTTCTGGCCAGGGGAGGTCGATCCAATATTTGAAATGTGAAAAGTTCACTTGGTGGGTTTGCTCGTTGACGTCTCTATAAAAGACCTGATGGGTCTTAACTACATTTACAATTTACGAACACATTAAAACGAAACACGTAGATTATATATCAACAACAAATTATTTGTTTAATACCAAATGTTAGTGTACATGTACTTAATTTGTGTCCGTCTGCATAATTGAATTGATGTGAAAATTTCTCATAGTCATTATGCACCCCCCCCCCCAAGAATGGTATAATTAATAAAGTTGCCTATTCATTCTGACAGTATTGGTTCAAATCCTACAATAGATACAAGCTATTTAAAAAGACAATACCACCCAAACTCCGCATTAAAATTAAAATATCATGGTATAATATTGTGAAAGGTCAATGTTTCTAAAAACTTGATGTATGTATTCAAAATAACTAAGACAATATAGGACACTTCTATTTGTAGCTTGGTATGTGTGGGTTTATGTTGTTTGAAATAATACTGTACGCATCGTTCCGGAATTTACCTTCGTCTGCATTAGTTTGTTTATCTAATTTCTTCCTATGAAACAGATTTCTAAAAATATTCCCTCCTGCATTCTTACGAGACTTTGCCAATCGTTTACGCCTCATCTTCTTTTTCTGAGAGGGTGGCTTAGATATGCCAAGTTTCTTTCCTCTCACTCGACGGTTTGCAATTTCTAAAGTAAAGGTAAATTGCAATTAAATACCATAAAAATTAATACGGCTCAAACAAGCAAAGTTCTTGATCCCGGAAGAAGTCATGAAGCCATTACCGATATGATATTCGAAAGCTAGTTAAGTTATGGTAACCATGCGTCTACCAACCCGATGCCTGGCATTAACGTAGTAGGTTCGGGAAGTGCATGTGCTTAGAATGTAGATGTTTCATAAGCCAAATTTCCTTTATACAGCAGTGACATCAGGGCCTAGACTGAATGAAAATTATTTTACCTTTGGGTGTTGAACTGATTTTACAAATGTCTTTGTATACCTTACATATAAAATTGTTTATACTAACCATGTTCCTTTGGTGCCCCAAACATAACTTTATTTCTATCAACGGGTTTCTTTTCATCAAATTTCATTCTTTCACTTTCATCTGTATCGTCCTCATAGCCATCATCGTCAATAACAGGCGAAGATTTATCATCTACCGCAGTGTAAGCATCGTCTAGAAAATTATAAATCACAATTACGTCTTAATATATGTAAGCAAAAAATATATCACCAAGTAAGATCACCGTATGATGATTTAAACCTAACCCTAACCTTATCTCGTCTTAACAAATCTTTAGTTTTCTGCATCAAGCCCAAATAAAATATTCCTGTCCAATACGGGTTTTAAAAACATATCCTGATTATTCAGGATCAGTCTTATGTTCAATAATTCATTTTTATATTGATAATGTGGTCATGCATGTTTTCCACATGTTTACTAGAAATGGTTAATCTTTTATGTAAATGATTTTCAGAATCAGTGTCTAAAGTTCTCAAAAACATGACAAAAATGTGAGCTTCATAGTATCAACATTCAAGACACTTATCAAGAATAATATTGTTATTACCATAATATGTATCACTCAAACACTTGTTTGATGTTTTCATAGCTTTGTGGATTTCTGTTGACAATGTTTTTTGTCTTGGAAGAGGCATCGGCCGTTTACAAAAAGGTTTAGACGGAGGCAGCCGTTTAATTCGGGCTTGATTAGCTGCAAGGAAAAATACTATACGCAATGTTTCTTCAGTACTTTAAATAAAAAAGGAATTTGTTAACATTAAAGACATAATCCATGAAATCATTGTAAAAACAGACAGAATTAGACAGACATTATTATTTCAATTGAAATAGCAGTCCACAGTTTGGCACATCTTTATTTGTTTTTAAGTCCCACTAACAATATAAAGTCATACAGAGAAGGCTATCTAATCACGGTATCCTGACTGTTATGTGCTCATAATCTGAACACTAAACAAGGGAGCTATGCCAGTACAAATGAATGATGTTGGTATGTCGCGCCCGGAATCGAACCAACAAACTTCAGAATAATGTCTGTTATAATAATAAAAATATGTAATACATACGAAAATCACAGTTGGGTTCCGGGAAAGGTGGTGATGCATTGGTTATCCTAGGAGGACATTCAAGAACAACAACCTCTACAGCTGTAAAAATAGGCAGAATCAGGCAGACATTATTATTTCAATTGAAATAGCAGTCCACATTTTGGCACATTTTAATTTGTTTTTTAAGTCCCACTAACAATATAAAGTATCCTGACTGTTATCTGTTCATAATCTGAACACTAAACAAGGGAGCTATGCCAGTACAATTGAATGATGTTGGTATGTCGCGGCCCGGGATCGAACCAACAAAAATCAGAATAATGTATGACAATGACAAACAAGAGATGTTTGTAAAACACGTATGCCCCCATGGCAGCCCAATAGTCAGAAATGGTGAAGGTCACAGTGACCTTGACCTTTGACCTCAAAATAAAAAGGGGTCATCTACTGTTGCTGTCCAACCTCCATGTAAAGTTTGAAGATACTAGGTCAAAGCGTTCTTTAGTTATTGAACGAAAACCATTTAAATAGTCGGAAATTGAAAAGGTCACAGTGACTTTGACCTACTGACCTCAAAATCAATAGGGGTCATCTACTGTTGCTGATCATCCTCCATGTAAAGTTTGAAGATCGTAGGTCAAAGTGTTCTTGAGTTATTGAACGGAAACCATTTAAATAGTCAGAAATAGTAAAGGTCACAATGACCTTGACCTTCGACCTACTGACCTCAAAATCAATAGGGGTCATCTACCATTGCTGACCAACCTCCATGTTAAGTTTGAAGATCCTTGGTCAAAGCGTTCTTGAGTTATTGAACGGAAACCATATAAATAGTAAAGGTCACAATGACATTGACCTTTGACCTACTGACCTCAAAATCACTAGGGGTCATCTACTGATGCTGACCAACCTCCATGTAAATTTTGAAGATCCTAGGTCAAAGTGTTCTTGAGTTATTGAACGGAAACCATTTTATACGACCGACCGACCGACCGACCGACCGACCGACCGACCGACCGACCGACCGACCGACCGACCGACAGACATGTGCAAAGCAATATTCCCCACATCAAAGATGGGGGGCATAAACATGTTTCGCAATATAAGACCTCCGGCTCAAATGACAAGTAGCATGATAACTCACATATATAGTGTCAAAAAAGCGATAATACAAATGCATGGAATGTAACAATACAGGATATTGTAAATTACAATGTAAATGGAATAATGATTATAACTGATAACTAATTACGTACAATTTGCAGTTTTAAGTGTTCATATATTTCATGTTTGCAATCATCTTAGGATTGTCATATTTGAATAGGTCACTAAGTTATGTGATAATAGTAAAACATATGTAATACATACGAAATCCACTGTTAGGTTCCGGGAAAGGTGGTGATGTATTGGTTCTCCTAGGAGGATATTCAAGAACAACAACCTCTACATCTGATGAATCTTCTTCTATCGATATTGTTCGTAGAAGGTTCTCTTGACCAAGGTGCTTTGGTAAGGTTTGTGGCTGAGATAAAGTCATTGCATCTGCATTCAAATTATTAGTACACCCTTCGTTGTGTTGTTCGCATTTCGATGTTTGTGCTGACGGCAGCGGGAGTTTTTTGCGTGTTGGCGGACTGTGTAGTTGGCGATATGACCGTTGTGGAATTGGCGCTGGTTGTCTGGTTTCCATTTCTGCTTCAATATGTGTATTAACGTATCGAGAACCAGGTGGACGTGTACAGTGTGTATTGGGTTGGACAGGAGTAGCTGTCTGGCCATCTTGCTGTGTTAATATGGAAGTAAGAGTTTTACAACGAGAATTATCAGGCGTAGCATCATCATCAGCTTTGTACGTCCTAGACGATAATTGGGTAAATGATGGAGGGGGTGGTAATCTGTATTCTGCACATTCATCCATTGTCGAATACTCCTCATACACCATTTCTTCTGCAATACATTAAAACATAGCATATACTTGTACAATGTTCTTAAACATGTCAACAAATTATGTTAGAATTGTTTCATGCTTTTATATTTGAATATTGAAACCCATGTACAAGTAGTTGGTATCCATTTGCAACTATGTTTTCATTGATTCCAGCTATTTGCGTAACTTTGTTTTGGAGTTGTTACGATAACCAAATTGTCTAATGCGTTCGTATTAACATTGCTAGGCGATAGCGCAGTGTGGTTTAGGTTCGAATCCCACTATATGTGCGAACTACCCATGTGCGGAAAGTACTACGAACCGAACTTTTTAGTATATTCAACCCAATGAACTTATGAAATCTTCAGCAATAGTCTACGAGTAGGGCGGGTGCGGTTTGGGATTGAGAGGTCCCGGGTTAGATCCCCATGCGCCACTGCTTAATTTCTCTTAGCGAGAATAACACAAAATGCCCCCACTTGAATTGCTTCCTGTGAGGGCGGTGTCTGTATAGGTTCGATATTCCTGGGCGCCGTATCTCGTTGTTGGCTGCACTCGAATATATGACCAGGGGAAGTTAAATGTCAAAGGGTGGTTGAACGATTAAATTGCTGAAGACGGCCTTCGAAAACTGATAACTTTTTTTCATGCATTATGGTCAGTGTCACATAGTGCATCGCCGGGCCTCAATTTTATCCAACATTTTGCATCAGCTTTTATATTCTAATATTTTTCGAGTAAATGGTTGATTTTTGTTTTGCAAAGACAGGATATTGTTGATTGCATTTTTAATCTAGCATTTGCATGTTATTTATATTTAAATATCTTCAATAATCTTTCTGTAACCTTGATTCAAGTGGACATATTCATAAGTCCACTTGTACGGGCCTCAGTATTTGTTAAGTTAAATTGATTATCGTCCAATTTTCTGTCATGAGTTTTTGTTACTCTCGATATGGATCGGTGTCAGTTTGTGAATAGGTATTTTATTATACTTATGGCACTCGGACTAGTTGCGTTGAAGACACTGTCAAAAAGTATTATGCTAAAAGTTTTGAGCTTCTTCCAGATGGTATATTTGTACCCGGTAAGAGAATCTACATGACCGTTGAAGTTATCGTTAGATGAACTAGTTATCTCCCGGAAGTGTAAATCAACTGGTTGTCAGCAGGAAGTATCTACCCGAGTTTGACCTTTGAATTCCCGTAGAGTGCTTACATCGAGAACGGACATGTCATAAGGACAGCGAACATCCCATCACTATGTACAAGGGAGAAATATTCGTGGGGATATATCGATGAGAAGTACTACAGGAGTCGTATTTATTACCTTATCCTATGATAAGTTATTATATTGTGTCACTGAACTGTATCTACGTGGAGGAACATTGAACAGTGTTGGTGTTAGATTGTGCGGACATGTGTGTCAATGTTTAGGAGCGTGATTGTGCTCATTTCATTATATACCTTTCTTTCCTCTTTATTTCATTCTTTCTATACACATGTATATTATTATTACTTTGTTCTTGTAAATAAACTTATTAACTTGTACAAGAGTATTCATGTTACTCTGAGTTTGACGGTTGTGTTTGCCTTTTGTCCGGCTTTTCGTGTTACTGTAAGGATTTCGGTATAATATCCGGACTATACACTAGTCGAGTGTTCTAAGTACACGCTTAGTTATTTTCATTTATCGGAATAATTATTAGACCTATCAATGAACCGAATATACCATTGGTATCAGGACATTATTGTCTATCAAGTTGAGTTAATCATGATTCTGAAATATGATAACAACATATTAAAATGACCATTTATTCCATTGCTTAAAAAAACAAAATCGCACAACAATATCGGGTAAGACAACTGTTTCTCCTGATGACAGCCTGACATCTCTGATGCATTTAAATGATAAAGTTGTGTAGGAATCGCTGCGGGATTGCATTCAATTCCAGTACATAGTCCGGTATGTACGTTTTGGTGTTGTCGTCATGCTCGGATGTGTCGCCCCAACTCATCACATGCGTGTTTTATCGGATTCGGGTCATGGCTACAATTCCGCAATAAATGCATCAACATCTAATTCCATGTGATGACAATGTGCTCGTATCTTACAAAAGACATGATTGACTGAAAAAAGTGAGTTTTGCTAAATTGTAGTAGTAATTCGGATGATAAATGCCTATCGAAAGTTACTTCCATGCTCAACTTTAAATTGCTCCGTACAAAAAAATGGACATATTCTGTTCTATTTAACGACCCCACTTTAATTCACGATCTTTAAGTGATATAACTATCAGTCAGATGTTGTCATTAACATATTTTGACGTATTTAACGACTAAATGCAAATGACACCATGTGACGTCTCAATTTTAAAACGAGTCAATAGAAACATGCATTGTTTTCATGAATTCAATGCAACTACTATAATAATAATTGTTTGCATGGGTTAAGAACCCCAGAACAAACAATTAATTAATACAATTTTACCAGTCTTATTGGTATGCAATTTTCGAGCATTCCTCTATCTCACGTGCGCGCTCCTCAATCGTCATTCGCTCAATATATTACGAAATGTGTGTATGGCTTTATGTTTTGGGGTTGAATGTAAACCATGTATGAAATAATTTGAACAAATTTACACATATTTGAGACTATTGCACGGGGAAATGTGTTTTTCGCATTTTTCGTCACGTATCAATGATTTTCACGTAGATATTGATTTTTCTTCTTCTGTATAATAATAATAATAAAGACTTTATTTAACGAGGAAACTCATTTGACAATTAAATGACAATCTTCCATGAGATCCTCAATTAAAGACAATCACCAACATATGATATATAAACAGTTTTATTGAGTTTTAATGAATATGTTCCTGATTTATTCTAGTTTCAAAAGTGTGTACTTAGAACATTCGTGAAGTGTATATAAAATACAATCAAGGACTTTAAAAACGCCTCACCTGATTCAAACCCCAATATCGCTTAAAGTACTTATGTTACTTATGTGTGAATCAGTTTAGTTTGTAACAAAATATTGTCTTGTTATTTCCTCGGAGTCACGCAAGCGCACTCACCGTAGGCAAACATGTGGGATTTTCAATATCGATTAAGGGCGCATTTTATCCTAATATGCAGGATCACATTCGTCTACGAATTCCTAAAACGAGTCTCCTGTCACATACACAATGGTCACAATAGTTTCTACGCGTGTTCACATTCAACAATAACTTGTCATTTTGTTTTGAAACAAGCATGAATAAAGTCATTAACAAAAGAACGTCCACATTCTACAGACTCTCAAAATCATCACGTTTAAAGTTTTATTACTTAAATTGGAAAATTCAAAATCCTATCCATTTAAACATGTTCAAATGCGACAGGTTACAGCGTGTGTAAAAAGTACACTAGCAGTCTGAAAACGGGAAGATGCTTAAATAAAAGGATAGAAAACGATTAACAAGTGTATTCGTCGACTTAGTGTGCCTACACCACCTCCAAATATGAGCACATTAAGAGTATAATACCTCGCATAGCCCGTATTGAAAATCCCACACTTTTGACTAGGGTGTGATTCTCAGGAAATAACGATACAACATTTTATTACAAACTAAACTAATTTACGCGTAGGAAAGACCAATTTATACACATCAAAAAGAAATTATATTGCAATAGCATAAATACTTTAAGCGATATTGGGCTTTGAATCAGGAGAGGCGTTTTTAAAGTATGTGAGTGTATGCTACGTGTGTTTCGTTTCGAGGATATGAGCTGCTTATTGAAAACACATTCTGGCTTTCCAAATCATGTTTTCGATATTATATTAAATTCAACATCACCTACCTTTAACATTACCCCCGTTTTGGTGTGAATAGACTGACATTGCTGGCATCTTACGCATATATATTATTTCTGGGGCACTGTGTTGTCTTTTCGTCACCGCGGTTGGATCTTCGTATAATTCCATGTCTAAATCTACATAGGGAAAATATAATAACAAATCACACAGGGACGGTAGCACTCTTCAGAAACAGCTTGAAAGGTACACAGAAGAACAGTTTACACATTGCTTGTTCTAGCTTCGTACATCAATTCAAATGTAATAAGTAAAGAATACACACTTTCACTTCCATAAGAGACCTCCTATTATCACTAACAGTCAAAAAGATAATAAAAGACAGGAAAGGCAGCAAATAACAGTCTTTGTTGACTGATTAAATGCGTTTGAAAATGTCAGATAAAAGTGGTTGGTTTTGCTGACAGGTGTGATAGTGGTCTTCGTACGCACGTCGTCTTGAACACAGGTTTGGTGTAACTTCTTTTATCTAATTTTAAAAAAACAACAACATCATTTACATGGTTTATTCGTGAAAGAAACATTATTAGTTGTTCCATTTTCCATGAATTAATTAATACATTTTTTATCACTAGATTTTGATATTTATTTATCACTTACCGGCTTCTTCGTCTCCTCCTTGTTTCTTTACGAATGTTTGCGCGTCATCAAGCTTTTCTGTTGAAACTAGACAGTTGTCAGTCCTGGTCTCAATTTGATTCGGCTGCACTCTTAGTGGTTCTATATAGTCATCAGTGTCATCTGAGTAATCTAGCATGGAAGGGGTTTTATTAAAATAATAATGAAAGATATATGCACAGATAATTCGACGTCATTCAGAAACGAAGACAGCACCTACCACACAATAGACATACTCAGAACGTAATATCCGTATCCTCCAAAAAGGACACTTCAAACAAGCCTATATTCTGACCCCTACAATGAGTGACACACTGCATGGCTTTTGAAATTGGCATATTACCATAAAGGTGGTATTTGCAAATACTAAATACACTGAGTTTGGAATGGAGTTGTGATAATCACAGAAGTTAGTTTATACTAACTTATTTAATGTCGATTGTGAAACAAGTTTTTCCAACTTATATTAATCACTCTCGACACCTCATTCCTGATGTTATCCATCGCTACGAGGGTATGAGAGAAGAGAAGCCAGTTCCCCTTTTAAGCTGAGCGTTTAGCAAGGAAATTTCTCGTACCATTTTTATTTCTTCTTTGGTATGACGCTGCCCTAGACCTCCCGCACTCGAAGCGAACGCTCAACCACAAGGCGGTTATATATATCACAGAAATTGAACATAAGAAGCAATCACATAGAGATATGTATAATAAAATAGATTATTCCTTCTAAGAAATATTTACCACTGAGCTTTCGTAGTTCTGGTATGTCCAACATATCGGCTGCATGTTCCATTTGGATTCTTCTTAACCCATCTATTAAATGTGAGTACCAATATTTATGCTTTGTTGGTACCCGATCCAGAAGTCTGTCTGTTGCAGCAAGGGGACCAAAGTTGTTATGCATTTGTTGTATTTCCTCTTTATCGTCTTCAGAAATAACATCTACGGACCACAATACTTCAGTCAACTCGATTGGTGATATAGTTGTTCGTAAAGCGGGAGTGATTATTCTTAAATACTCTCTTTGGTACGAGTGGTCTACTGGCTTTTCTCCGCGCAAAATGCTGACAATGTACCTGTATTCTACAAGGTAAGGCATACTAATGAAAATTTCAAGTACCTATAACTGAATGTAAAATTACAATATAGTAACTTTGAATCATATACTACACCACCTGGGCTGTTTCGTAATTGTTAGAATATTTTTTTATGAAATAATCATGCACTTTATAGTGGTCAATTGTTTGTAAATCATGTTTTCAGTGGTATAAGTTTGTTTTTATCTTGTCTACGTTTATCCAAAAAATGAAGTTGCTGAATATTTCATAATGCATATAATTCCTACCACCATTTGACTTGCTAGAGGACTATGTGTACCTAAAATATAAAGCAGCTTTTACATTAAGCAAACGTTCCGACTAGGGAGTTGAGTTTGAAGGCGATTACTCTGATAGATGATGAGAAATGATTATATCAAGGAGTTAGAAATGGAAAATAACTCCATCAAAACTATTGTGATAGTTACGCAATCTGGTCTACAAAATGAAAAACTCATCACTGTGATCAAGTATGTTAAGTTACAAGTCAGTACCTCTTTTAGATATTTGACCAACAAAGTCCCAAATGATAGTTTTTGAGAAATGAACACAAACGAATAACTTAATTAACACAGGCCCACGCAGAAGACATTGTCATGACAATAGATCTTTTTCTACGAAAAATCGAGCTAATAAAAAGCGAAGTGGTCTTGTTAGAATATTTGCACAGTATACACTTATTCACACTCTCAACGCAACACCTACATTTTTCATCATTTCTCAACTATTTTTCGATGGACATAGTTCCGATTTGGATTGTTAATGAACACGTATTCTTTGTATGTGTCTTAGAATTCATATGCAATTAGTTGATAAAAATTAAAACAAATAATGACCATCACTGCAAGACTCAAAGTCACAAAAATGACACCATCCAAAAATACCGCATGACGTAGCTCTAGATCACATAGCGCGTGAACATCAAGCATTACTGCATAATCACAACATGCCACAGTTGCGCTATCATCAAAGTCTTCGGATTTCAAGAAAATTTAGAATTCGATGGGACCAACTGTGCAGGCGACAAACGAGACGACCACCAAGCCACGAAAAAAACGTCAAAAACATACCGTTTTTTCGAGAAATGGGGACCATTACCCAGATATTGATACGATTTATGTGCTCTCAATAGGACAGAAGAAATAATATATCATAACATACATAGAATGACATACTAGATGCTAATTAACAAGGAACAGAATGTGGTTCTTTTATTTTTGTATTGTTATACACTGTTTAGTGAAGTTTACACCCACCTTGGTAATATTTTTATGGTGTATTTTTGTGACTTTTCGATTTGCAGTGATGGTCATTGTTCGAAATCATTTTCATCTTACAATCAATCGATTTTAATAAAGCAATCATAGACACATCAGTTAAACATGTATCTATTAATATGCCATTTTTTAATGAAATCGCATAATAAATACAGTAAAGTTCCGCTAATAAGACCACTTTGATTATTTTGAAATCATGCAGATTTTTGCCACTTTAAGGTCCCAAAGTATTAAATTTAGGACAGAAAAGGTCCGCTAATAAGACCGATCCGCTATTAAGACCACCCTTTTGACTGGTCTTATTAGCGGAACTTCACTGTAGTTGAGAAATGATAAAAATGTAGGTGTTGGGTTGGGAGTGTGATTAAGTGTATATAATATCGCAAATTTTACCGCATCTTTCTAATGCTTCAATGAATTGTTTCCATCGACCAGTTTCCACGTGGTTGTTCTTCAGTTCATCTATTATATATAAAACGGCTGATCTAGGGTTTCTGTCAGCTATGGCCTGCACTTTGCCAGGATCCTCTGAAGACAGAAGTATATCACAAACATAAGTCCGGTCAAAGCGAGTATCGAAAACATTTATAATGGTGCGTCAGTAATGCGATGTCGAGATTAAGTAAGTGATGACTTAATTTACTTAATTTTAGGTATCTGTCAATAAAGGACATATGGTGTTGGTGCTTTTGCATCGAAGTTCTTATTCCGAAAAGAATAATGTGCGTTAAAAATAATAATGATGATTTATCTAATGAGATATTTAATGTTTCTTTTATCGTTTTATGTAGGATATAACATGTACTTGAGTGCAAAGATATGTTTGTGCATAATATGAACCATCCGGAATCTTACAGTGCCAGTTAAACTCACCAAGGAAAGTCAAGTGTGGAATTAGGTGCCTTGCAATCACATTTCGAACGATGAGTGGTTCAAAGATGATTACCATTTCCTCATACCGATGCAAACGCCGTTGCTGCCTATCAGCAGTGGTGTCGAATTCAAGGTACTTCTTTGCCTGTGTTGTCTGTTTCATTTCATAATACAATAAATCACTGGTTTAGAATGAGAAGGTCGTAAGAACAAAATCCGTAATTTGAGAAAACAGGTTAAACTTGTCTAAAAATTACTCTTAATAATGGAAAAACAAGCTTTTTCAACTACAGTTTGGTCAATGTAACCTTTTCCGATTTTTATGAAAATAGGCTCATAAAAAGCGCATTGTGATGCAGATTTCAAATATGTACGGATCTTATGAGGTGAGTAGTATTACGTATGACCAACTCATTCTAAGCCGGCAAATCACATTATCAAGATACCATAAACACTATCTTCTCATCTCAAAAAGTGAAATACATTGTTTTTATGAGCGTGAAATATAATTATGATGGCAAATTTATTGGTTAATCGCTCAACTAAATGTTATATCATATTTTTGTTAGTTCGTTCTCTCTTCTGTTTTGTTTTTGGTATTCTATTCGCATGGTGGCATACTCGTTAATATTGTAACTCAAAGTGAAAAATTAACTCACATCATCGAGGACTGCAAGCTGTTTGATATTTGTTTCCGAGGCGGCATTACTGATGGTATCTGAAATGTATTATTGTATACTTCGTTACAAGTAACCGTGAGCGATTAGGGCGTCCGCTTCGGATATTGGAGATTGAAGGTTCGAATCCCGACGGAAGCTAGTTTAGAACTGATGCAGTCGGTTGATGAGTCGCCATTTAGTTAAAGAATGGTTACCACAGGCACAGCAATAACAGAATGGATTCGGTAGCTACTGTACGCACGAACGATAGGTGTCTCATTAAGTAAAAATTGACCGGGTTTTTCTACACCTTAAATAAACGAAGTCTTTTACAAGTAGCCAAGCTCTTCGGGCAAAAGTGTTTAAGTCTACGTTTATCAACATGCATGTACATTTACAATTCATGCATGTGTAGCGGGTATCAGATGTTGCCTATGTTACGTACGGCACAAAATGACCAATACTGTCTGCAATTCTGTTATTTTACTCTTTCGGGCACTATGTGCTCGTGTTGATCTATGCAGAGCGTCGGGTGTCCGAAGTCCGTTGTCAGTCACCTGTTAATATTTTCTTAGTCAGTATTTCATAAACGAGAAAGAGAACAGAACTTAACCACGTGAATGATCATTACGTGGTCTTCTTCCAAAGGTTTATTTATAGCTGAAACTAGATCATTCAACCTTTTTATAGCTTCAACTAGGCCATTCAACCTTTTTATAGCTAAAACTAGATCATTCAACCTTTTTATAGCTTAAACTAGGTCAGTCAACCTTTTTATAGCTTAAACTAGGTCATTCAATCTTTTTATAGCTTCAACTAGGCCATTCAACCTTTTTATAGCTAAAACTAGATCATTCAACCTTTTTATAGCTTAAACTAGGTCAGTCAACCTTTTTATAGCTTAAACTATGTCTTTCTGCTTGGTTATATCTGAAACTATAGGCCATTCAATTTGTTAATAGATTACAATTTGTCTTTCGACTTGTTTGCAGCTAAAACTTGGAATTACAGTGGCTAAGATCATTTCCTCGTTGTGTGTTGGGCTTTGTATTGTGTAATTGTAGTCTGTGTCGTTTGTAATGTTTTCTGTGCTCGGCAGATTTAGTTGAGTGCTACCTTCCCTGTCCGACATTTTATTATCTTCAATCTAATTCTATGACTCTCTTGCGTATTTTAGTGTTTTTAAAAATATTTTATATAGATACTAGTTATTGTTTATTTAAATGGATTGCAACAATAGACATACATTCACTATCGTCATCGGCACTATAAATGTCCGGGTCCTCATAGATGTCATCTGGACCATCAAACACTGTTTCTCTTATAACTATCTCCGGTGTCTCTTCATACAGTTCACCGTAAACAGTCGTCTCCCTCGATGTTAGGTACAAATATGAATTAGAATTTTGAGGCAGCCATACTGAGTCATTATCGATATGATCGCTTTCACAAGCGTTAATATACCGATCTGGCTCACTCTGGTCTCGGTAAACGGGTGTGTCCATGTCTCCTGTCTGCATATTCTAAAAAGATCAAGTAAAATTGATTTATTTCGCGACCGTTTCAATTTAAGTTCAATCATTTCGCGAAGTTTAAACTGTGAAAGACGGCATAAGGTTGCTTGTTAGTATGTCTTCCCTGTCTGACTTAATATGATATTTTTTTCAAAACTAAAAGATCGTACTGGTTTTGGGGAATTCAAAAACATCTAAGTTAAAACTTAAGATTTTCTCAATATGTGTGTCAGCTTAACAAGAAAATCAATAGTACTTGTATTTAACATAGTTTTAAGCATTATTTAAAGAGCTACTATAATCACTAAGAAAACATGGGTCAATCTTCAATGAGTGGAAAATATGCGCAACACAGTTTAACTAAAGTAAACTGGTTATTGAAGTTTTTCACTAATTTAAAGATGCTTTATGAATTCAAGCCCACATTGGTATCATATGTTACTGTACATTATTATACAGTTTTCCTTCAATTGGAACTGTAATGTTAGGTATATCGTTAATTAAGGGTCACACTATAAGAGAAGTAACAAGTTATATACTGGTACTCCATATTGGGTCGGCGTTATGTTCTGTGTCTCGCCTTCGTAGTTCCATCTCCTTCTGAATCTGTCCTGTGCACTGAATTTCTGAAAATAAAGTTTAGTTTCATGCTTAAGGACGTTTAGGACCTTTCTCCGACGTCATCGGCAAAAAATCGACTTTTCGCCGAATCTAATGAAAATCTCCAGAGGTATGCTTTAACATGCTCTTCGTTTTATGTCGTTTTTATTTTTTTTATATATCGCTTCGTTTCCTAGCAACACGACGTTATGTACACGCAGCGTAAAATTGAGGTTTTAAGCGTATTTCTCCGTCAAATTAAGGTCTACAATAATTGTCAAATTTCTATTTGTAAGTCCTTCATCCGTTGAATACGTATTTGTAAAATTTGTAGCGGTTGCGACATACAATTTCGCAACGAAAAAGGTTTTATATCGAAAATTGACCTGTATTTTACTGCGTATTTGCGACACCCTACTTACTTCAGGGCACAATTTGGTCAATAAAAAGTGATTCAATCAACTAATGAAACATACCGTGGTTATGCGGTAATCCTACAAAATAAGCACAAACAATAAAAAATGGGGGTCATCTCGCATTATTTTCGACAAAATTAAATTTTAGTGAAAAGCGGACATACGTAAAAAGCGTAACGTCGTGCCGTCACACGACGTTACGAGCAATATGGCTACGTCAGCGTCATGGTCTGATGGTGTCTCTGGCGCATTAGTAACTTGTTTCAATAAAGAAAAAAACATAAGAACACATTCCCGTATGCTGAATGCAAGATGAGATTTACAATATACCCCTAAAAGTGTAGGAATTATGATTTCTAGTGATATATATGTACTATTACTTATACATTTTCCTATTAATAAAGAGATATGAACTTGCTCCTAGCAAACACTTTTTAAAACACCTACCACCTCTCACAAAGAATATCGTGCTTAACATTTTGACGAACTGACGAACTGTCTATTTTGTACGCACAGTGGGGGGGGGGTCGGGACAAAGTGTTGCAGTCCCTGGGGTTAAAATGTTTAATATAATAAATGCCGACGAACATACTTTTGTATGTACTTATATTTTCAATAAATGGTCGAAAGTAGCCCAAAACGCCGACACAATGTGTTACATTTACAAACCTTTTTAAACAGATAAAATTGTTAATGCATAGTCAAATTGATTAATCAAAGAACCTACATTATCAAAATTAAGCATGGTTTTGTAAACAGTATTACTAGGACTGTATAGGTGGTCATGCATGCTAAAAGGTAACAAATAGAAAATATAACACATATGCGTAGGTAAGACTTTTCCCCAAACTCACTAAACAGCAACATAATAGCACTACAGTAAATTCCAAAAGTTGCCGAATCCCGTTTCTGATGCGCCTGGCAATTAGTCCCGGTGGTCATACAGATGGTAAACCCCGCAAAATGCCCCTGACATATAATTACCTCACGGGTATACACAGGGCTGTATTTCCCCGCTATTGTTGCGTCATGTTAGATGTGTATTCCAACTAAGGCACATAAGCCAAAATGTCAACTTAAACCGTGAATATCGAATTAAATGTGAAAATAATGTGAAAATAGTAACGTTACAAAAATTTCTGAAAAAAAGCGTTGTTGTCCTGTCAAACGAAATGTGTGAAGTTAAACAGGCCGAGACATACAATAACGGATCTAATAGCGGCTCAAATATATTTAGATGTACATTAATTTATATTATCACGAAATACATGTAAGTACATTTCCTATATTTTTTGTAACACTTTATTTTAATTTGCTAGTGGTTCTTTTTTTTTTTTTTTTTTTCATAAAATTTATTCTGCACATAGTACAAATAAGACAACAAACTGCACAGCAGTTTGTAACCTGCTTCTTTTAATTATAGGCCTAAATATTTAAAGTAGAAGCAAGTTGATGGTAATTAATTTTAGATTGGTGTATATATATCTATGTTAACTTTTGAAAAGGAAAGACATACTTTTTGTAGGTCTAACTTTTGAAAAAATGTTTTACTGAAAATACGATCAACTTGCTTAGCATATATAACAAAACAAACACTGAATAAAACATATGTATCACTCATTATTCACTTATCTAAAACGAGTTCACGAGAAGGAAAGATGAGGTCGAGTCACTGGTATTAAAATTAACACTGTTCATAATGTCACACGCGAATATTCACTATTAATAAAGTCACGAGGGGGAGAGATAGTTTAAACTGTTCATAATATCACACACGGAGGAGTATGAATAAGATAGTAAAGTTCAGAAATCTTCTGATTAACATAGTGTAATTGAAATAACTGAATTAAATGCATCTATAAATATAGTCATTGAAAATGGTGAGAACCCCGTACTGTTGGTATGCTGCAACCTGCACCACACAAACAGCACAAAGCAAGAAGCAGGTTTTACAATGAACATATACGATAATAAACATATGCTTATAACAGATACTGGATACTGTGGTAACAAAAACTACTTCACACAAAGGAATAATGGTTTTAATGTTTTTCTGAGACTGAGGAGTGCGTCTGAAAACAACATAATTATGAACAACATGTCCCTCTCAGAAGCACTACAAAGTCCATTCAAAATAGATAGGTGTGTACAATTTGGAGGTATTTAATTAACTAAAACAACCCAGTATCTATTACAATATGCAACAAACATAGATGAAAACAGAGCAATGATTCTCAAGATTGAGATTATACAATTTTTAGGTTGTAATGAGACAATAGCGTCGGACAGGAGTTTCGAGATTATACAAATTTTAGGCTGAAATAAGACAATAGCGCCTGACAGAAGTTACATAGTTATATGAATATGAGTGAATAAATCTATAGCAGAGGCTGCAATCTTCTTTCCGTTTCCAGGACAACAGCCCACTGAACCCAGCTAGTCATCATCCTGAACACAGAAGAAGAAACAAAACAACAGCAGAATGTGTACAAAAATTACAGATTGAACTTAGATTGATAATATACTGAAAACATCATATCATCAAAATCACAATTATGTTCTGTTAATGAACATAGCCCATGTTGAGCCCAAGAATCAAGAAATACAATTGCATTTAGCCTGTAGCTATCAACATATATTCTATATCTCAATAGCGATAAAAAACGTTCAATTATACTTAATTTGGATAAAACAACATTGTGATGTTTGGCCAAATTTCTAGCCTGCCAGATAACAAATCTGGATACAGATAAGATAACTAAGCACGAATACAAAATATGTTTGTCTAAACGGGGTAAGTCCAGGAAACGAAATGACTTTTCAGAAAAAGTCACCTTCTTTTCACTAATTAGTTGTAGAAATTTGAGGACAATTTTGTTCAAAGGTAACAAGTACGAACATTCTAAAAACAGATGGGACACAGTTTCAATATTATTGCAAAAATAACATTTTGTATTCTTGCTTATTTTCTTCAGATAAAGATAATAATTCACGAAAACAACATCATGGGCTAATCTATAACAAATATTCCTATGACTTGGATCTATAGAGCTTGAGAAAATATTTTGAAAAACATTGTCATGGTTAATATTAGGGAATAATCGTTTGCATTTTACATTAACATCATTTCTATTCATGAGAACCTCATAAAATAATCGAGTGGGAAGGCCGGCAAAGGACATATTTGGATTTAGTGTTATGACCTTCTTGACCATGTTTAAACACGACTTATAAAAAGGAGGAACAAATTCTGCACTATGTGGAAAATTGTTACTGGCTAGAGTGGAATTAAATTTTCTCAAATTCAACCCAATCCAATACTTGGCAAAATATACCCATGGCGTTTGCATATCTAAAATTATTTTTTGTACATGACATAATAGCAAGGCTTGCCATTTTAATTCAATGTTTGGGACATTAAGACCACCTTCCTTAAACGGTAAGTATAGTGTCTTACGAGCAATAGGTTCAAAATTTGAGTTCCAAATAAACTTGAAAGATGCTTTCTGAAACATAGTCATATAGTGAGATGGCATAATATTTGCCGTCATGTAATATAAAATCTTTGAAAATGCTAACGAATTTAAAACAGTACTTTTGCCTTTAAACGAGTTATTTTTTGTGGAAATTAGATTTAATGTTCTTGTGAACTGTAAGAATAACTTTGACCAAATGGGATCTATATTTAAACCATACCCAAAGTGATAACCTAGTAATTTACAGTTCCTAACCCACGAAATACCAAATGGGTGATCAGATCGATTTTTCCATTTACCTAAGTACATACCATTAGATTTTCTATAATTAATCTTAGATCCAGATAGTTTTTGAAAAAGTTCTATTTCAGAAAAGAAATTTTTGATTGAAGAGTCATCAGTAAGGAAAGAAGTATTGTCATCAGCATAAAGTGACATTTTACACTCATACTGACCACCTGGCCCCAATTCCACGAAAAAACTTAAGTTATTGCTCAGCTGAGACTGTTATTTTAAAAACGTATTTTGGTGGTTAAATGACTCAAATGTATATTTGAATACATTGTTTCATCACAGTTAGATGTCAATTTAATAGTGCAATACTTAATCAGTCCGATTTTTACAGAAAATAGCGCTTTAAAGTTATAAACATCTAAAGTAAATCTTAAGTCTGTTATAACAAGCTCAAGTACAAAGTGCTTGATTGTTCATTACTGTTGGATTTCCATGAGCATTTCATACAAAACTCACCTACTAAATCATTATTTAGCAATAAATACACAGTTTCTGGTAGCAATCAACATCACAAGACTATAATTGTAGTCATATAATAAATTCAAAATAGCAGTCTCAGCTGAGCAATAACTTAAGTTTTTTCGTGGAATTGGGGCCTGGTACAACGATTCCTTTAATAGAAGGATTATCTTGAATTTTCTTGGCAAAAGGTTCCAAACATAAAACATAGAGCAATGGTGAAAGGGGACAACCTTGACGTACAGACCTTGACAATGAAAAAGGTTCTGAAATAAAATTGTTGACAATGACAGAGGATTTAATGTCTTTATACAGGACATTTATCCACTTTATAAAGTTTGGACTAAATCCAAAAGCATTCAAAGTATCATTCATGTATGACCAAGAAACCCTGTCAAAAGCCTTTTCTTGGTCTAAATTAATAAAACAAGCAGATAGTTGTTTTTGCTCAACATAATCGAAAATATTACGCATTAAATGTATGTTATCAAAAATAGACCTTCCATGGATAGAACATGTTTGGCTTATTCCAATAATCTTAGGTAAAATATTAGAAAGCCGGTTAGAAATTATTTTAGATACTATTTTTCTGTCTACATTTAGTAAAGAAATAGGTCTATAGTTTTTCATAGAAGTAGCATTATCTTTGTCTTTGCATAATAATGTAATATACGACAGTTTTTGAGATTCGGACATAGTCCCGATATCAAAACACAAACGAAACAAATTTTCAAGAGTGTCACCAAGTAAATGGTAAAACTTAATATAAAACATCGATGACAGTCCATCACTACCTGGAGATTTATTTGTGTCCATTTCTTTTAGGACATGTAAGATTTCTGCTTTATTAATAGGCCGTTCTAATAGAACATTATCGTCACGCGGCACTTGAGGTAAATTATTAAGAAATAAATCATTCAACGAAGAGTCAACAGGTTCGGAAGTATATAAGCTTTCATAAAAATGCATAAAACAATCTAAGATATCTGCCGAGTTCTTAAAGGTGCAATCGTTATGTTGTATTGCTGTAATCATTTTATCATGATTTTTCTTATGTTCAAAATTACAAAATGACGACGAAGGATTTTCATTACTGTCAATAATTTTAACTTTACTCCTGATAGCAGATCCTCTACGTAAATCATTTTCAATTTTATTAATTTTTAATTTAATATCTTGTTTATCTTCAAGATTTGAACATCTTTGATAGCTAAAGTTAAGTTTTTTAAGTACCACATACGTTTCTTTATTCCTATGCTTTGAGTAATCAATGCAAAATTCTTTAATTAAACATTTCATATGATCCCACCATTCTAACGTGATTTCATCAGTTCGGGATATCACTTGCCAATAAAACTCAAACCCCGTGATAAAATCGTCATCATCGAGAATACTGTTATTAAATTTCCAATATGATTTACCGAACGTTAAAAGATTATTTAGATTAATTTTGATAAATACAGCATCATGATCAGATATAGAGCACGGTATAATACCACAATCTACAACGTTATTTCTTAGAATATTAGGAATATAAACACGATCTAGTCTACATCCTATCATTGAATTTTTGAATGGTCGGCACCAAGTGACTATTTTCCGTTTAGGAAATAAATATCTAAAAGCATCCGTCAAATTATAATTTTTAATGATATTAGAAAATGTTTTAGATCCAATCGTTCCATTATCTAAATTACCGCCCAATTTGTCTAATTGTGTATTAAAAACAAAATTAAAATCACCCACTAAAATAAGATGATTTGAAGTTACTAAGTGAGGAACTAGTTCCTCAAAGAAAGTAGTTCTATCGCATGGTTTGACAGGCGCGTATAAATTAATTAGGCGAAACTTATTTCCACATAAATCAAAATCCGAAAGTATAAGTCTTCCATCAATGTCACAATGGAACTTACTACACTTTATAATTGGGTTTAAAAATATAATAGCAACACCATTACATCTACCGTGACCGAAACTCCATATAATTTTATGTTCTAATCCTAATAATATTTCAATAGATTTTGCTACCCAATATGTGTCAATATGAGTTTCTTGTAAACAGAGAATATCAAAATTATTGTCCTTAATAAACTCTTTCAGGTATAACTGACGATTTTTGGATTTCAATCCATTAATATTTAATGTATATATATTTAAATCAGCCATGATGTATTTTTTTTAAAAACAAGGTTTAAATGTAAACACGTAATGCACAATGTGTACGGGGTATACATGAAGGTGTAAACTACACGATATCACCCGATGATACATCACTATAAACTGTGACGTACTATAATGACGTAGAAGTGTGGTCACATGACCAATATGTGTAAAGATAAATTGATACATGTTATATGAACATTGTACTACACGGCATAGAATGGAATGTAACACACATGATGTTGAAATTTTGACATTTATAGAAAGCAATATAGAGTGATAGATAAATATTTCCAACGTTCTATAAAAACAGCATATGTCGATAGAAGGGTTTAAAATAGATGTAGTAGATCTATAGCAAAATCCAGTAATTGATTTAAACCAATGGTACATGAGTTTACGAGCACAGCGTCGATACAAATAGTATAATATGGTATTGTACACAGTGTGTGTTTGGAGGTTTAAACATTTAGACAGTGAATTGAAAATTAACACATTCGGTACAATAAACTCAGATTTTATACTGAAGTCATAGAAAGTACATGCACATGTAGATCTAATTATATAACAAATATGAATATAGAAAACTTGAAAATCTAAAACGTAAGCTAACGGGTCATATAGCAATAACATGACCGTAGTATAGTTATAAGGCAAAATCATAGTCCATGGACGGTCCGGGTCAAAATCTCCCGTAAATAACAAGGTACTAGGCATTAATCTATATTCGTAATCCATTGAGTAGTAAAAGGGTCAACATGGTATATTATAAAGTAATAGGTAAGGGTTCCTCCACTGTTTCCCCAGGTGATAACCCCGACAATGCAATATACCTATTGCCAACTGGGACAATGGGCTCACCCGAAGACTCAGCAGAGGAGCCCTTGGCGACACGCCGAGCCTTCTGATAGGGGACCTGACGCCTGAATTCCTGCGTCTCCCCATCAGAAGTCCCGTCGTCCCCCCCCCCCAACAGTTCTTTTTGATCCACGACTCTCCTCGTCCATTCGGTAATCGTCCCTGACGGGTTCACCTTCTGGGATATCTTCCTCAGTATCAGATTCTAGTGCCTGGCTCGCACCGACCTCCTCGCCTTCAGCAGGAACCTGAGTTGCTGGCACATGCACAGGCTCAGGAACCGTTTCAGGCTCGGTGAAATTCTGCTTGGCAACGCCAGCATATGTGCGTCTCGCACGGTAGTGGGTACAATCCTTGCGGACATGCCCGACAGAGGAACACCTCAGACACAGAGGAGGCCTTCCGGGTGACGTGAGAAGAACCGCCATACCGTCATCGAAATGAATCAGATGCGGTATGCTCCTCCTCTGTGTCTCAGTGACCTCCATCGTCACTTCTCTTATGCCGTTAGCGACCTCTTTACCTCGGTAAGAGGTCGATAAATGTTTGATACCTCTGACAGCTCCGAAGTCTGCCATCAACAACTTTACTGCTGTGTCCTTGACATACAAGGGCAGCCAGTGCAGTCTCACGGTTAATGATTGTTTATGCAACGTAATCAGGTGAAACGGTTTCCCGTCTAAGTTAATTTCGTGGACTGACCTTAGCCTATCCGCTACAGCAGCAGACGTAAATACGACACTGTGGCCATCTTCTGTTGGCTTGGCTGCCGACACAGCTTCAACTTCCTCCGGCAGGATGTGATACTTTGCCAATAAACGCAAAACGTCCCCCAACGAGGCCCCACGACTTGAAAACTTTATGCACCTTTCAACCATGTTCTCATCGAAGTGTTGAGCCGGAAAGGCTGGTCTTGATTGAATAATTGTCATGATTCTCCACAAAAGTATAGACCGCGCGAACGTTCGAAAATTTATTTATTATGCAGTCGATCGACACGCGTCATCAACAGGTCGCCATCTTGGAACACTGATTGTTTACCTACCGGTCGCATCAGTCTTAATCCAGCTTCAAACAGGAATCAACCGTGTTGTGTAACAGTTAAACCAAATATATAAGCTTGGTTAGAGTCAATATTTCTAGACAAGTGCGGTACTAACTTTCCAAATTTTTATACATCAAAAGTTTACTTGTATACTAAACGTTATTATTTTTTGCATTACAACTATGTATGTCTGCAAAGAAACGATGTATACACATTTAAGTTATCATTATATTAAAGGGACGTAATAATTAGTTTAGAAGACTTAAGTTCATAGTCTGTATATTTAATGTCCGATCGAGTATCCTGAGTGGATTTTTAGATAATTTAAATACATAACACAGTCGTCGTTGTGTTCATAATAAAAGTGCCAGTAAAGACGCATCGTGAAGAATAATAAAACCACAGTACTGATAGAACATGTAGATCTAGTACAGTTATTCCACACTCAAATCGAATTTTTTATGTAGTGACAGAGTTTGCTTTTAACAAAGCTATATGATTTGATAAGTGAACTGATGCAGGTGAAATGCGTGAATTTTATTCTTAACATGTAAATATTGTAAATAGAACGCACGCCTGTCAATAGAACGGACCTACACACCGCGTTACGATGCGCGACGTAACGATTTTTCGTAAGTCCGTTTTGATACTGAAATTCAATTTCGTCGAAAATATGCGAGATCACCCCCTTTTTTATCGCCTGAGCTTATTCTATAGAGTTACTGAATCACCACGGTGTATTGCATAAGTATACAAAAACGGATGGAAAGTTAATCGCTGGCAGTGGACTTGCATTTACTAATCTGACAAAGATTTTCCAGAGATCTGGTCAAGACGGTTTGTATCAAATTCTTAAGACAATAGGAATAAAGAAGCCACTGGTATTAGCGAAATAACTTCAAGCAATGTATTAGCTAATACATAAGCTTATTTGAAACAACATTAGTAAGTGACGAAAAGTGTACCCTTTCGTTCCGTGCTTTGTGAATTGTTAAAATTGTATATTACTGTATATTTATAATGAGTTTGTGTTCATAATAAAAATGAAAAATACATCGATACAATAAATACACATTGTAAATAATAATAAAACCATAACAATATTGTGAGAAATGTTGTTACAAATATTACCTCGATTAAATAGAACTAATTGATTGTTAAGCAGCGAGTCATACATACTTTTCTTACGGACGTACGCCGCGTAACGTCGTGCGACGTAATGCGTTTTACACATGTCCGCTTTTCACTGTTAATCAATTTTGTCGAAAATAATGCGAGATGACCCCCCTTTTTTATTGTTTGAGTCTGTTTATTAGAATTACCGCATCATCAATGTGTAATTCATTAGTTGATTGAATCACTCTTTGTTGACCAAATAGCGGCCTAAAGTGAGTAGGTTGTCGCAAATACGGCGTAAAATACGGGTCAACTTTAGATGTTAAACCTCTTGTGTTGTTAAATTTTTCGGCGCAACCACTATAAATTTTATGTATGCGTACTCCACGGATGAAGGGCTAACATACAGAGTTTTAAAATTAACGTAGACCTTAATTTGACGGAGAAATACGCTTAAAACCTCAATTTAACGCTCCGTGTACATAACGTCGCGTTGCTAGGAAACGACGCGATATTTTAAAAAAATAAAAACGACATAAAACGAAGAGCATGTTAAAGCATACCTCTGGAGATTTTCATTAGATTCGGCGAAAAGTCGATTTTTTGCCGATGACGTCGGAGAAAGGTCCTAAACGTCCTTAATTGTGAAATAACGAGAATAACGGATACCATGAGTGTTAATAATTGAAATAACATGCACAGAATAGCATTTTTCCTAAACGTTTGCATGGCTAGTTTTTACAACGCATGTATTTGAAATTGGGAAACATGCAAAATAGTATTTTCTTACTTATTTGCAAATATGTAGTAAAATAAAAGGTGTTAGTTAGTAGTCAACAATAGTAAGATCTCATACACATCAACAATCAACAAACATGAAATACACGGACTTTCAAAACCTACCAATATTTGAAACATTGTGAATAAAGTAGCTGACCTTCAATAATTATGTTACTTTGCCTGTAATACGGTATACCACTTTATCATTGTCTTTACACATTAAACAAAATACAGGGTATACCATTGCATGGTCATCTGAGTTTTATAATTTTTGAGCATACGGCCGTGCCCATGTCTACAAAGGGACGAAATTCATGAATGAATAGATTTGGGGACCTCCCCGATGTTTCTGATTTGTCCGTGTCAACGTTGGTAGAATCATTTCCTGTCAAAGCGCAAATATTTTCTAGGGTCTATTTGAGGCATTTTTTCTTAAAAACATGTTTATTTTGGTAATTTCTCAAATTTAATTCCAATGCATCGGTATGCCTCAGCGCGGCAAGCTATGGCCTGCCTGTGTACATGATATTTCCCTTTAACAACTAAACTCGTCCTTATCCCAAACATTATATTCAAGGAAACATACACGAGGGGTACAAAAAGATCTTTTTTAGAATGGAATGATTTTATTTTTGTGGATGAGTTCGTAAACGTCATGGCTAAATACTGTCGTCAGCGTTTTTCTGATAACAATAACTTGACTATCAATTTCTATAACCAAATATCCGCTTGCAATGTTCAGGTAGCTTACATGTATACACGATTGATAAACCGTTGAAATTTTGATAACGTTCAAAATCTGTCGAGTCATGTAGTTCAATTGTTCCGGGTATATCATCCATATTATAAACCATAAGTTTCTTCTCGTCCACCGCTTGATATATGCATATATATTAATGTTTGCTTGAGTAATGTCCCTTTCTAAACCAAACAAAAGCACACTTAAGTACAGTATATCTACACACGAACAAGTACAGTATATCTACACACGAACAAGTACAGTATATCTACACACGAACAAGTACAGTATATCTACACACGAACAAGTACAGTATATCTACACACGAACAAGTACAGTATATCTACACACGAACAAGTACAGTATATCTACACACGAACAAGTACAGTATATCTACACACGAACAAGTACAGTATATCTACACACGAACAAGTACAGTATATCTACACACGAACAAGTACAGTATATCTACACACGAACAAGTACAGTATATCTACACACGAACAAGTACAGTATATCTACACACGAACAAGTACAGTATATCTACACACGAACAAGTACAGTATATCTACACACGAACAAGTACAGTATATCTACACACGAACAAGTACAGTATATCTACACACGAACAAGTACAGTATATCTACACACGAACAAGTACAGTATATCTACACACGAACAAGTACAGTATATCTACACACGAACAAGTACAGTATATCTACACACGAACAAGTACAGTATATCTACACACGAACAAGTACAGTATATCTACACACGAACAAGTACAGTATATCTACACACGAACAAGTACAGTATATCTACACACGAACAAGTACAGTATATCTACACACGAACAAGTACAGTATATCTACACACGAACAAGTACAGTATATCTACACACGAACAAGTACAGTATATCTACACACGAACAAGTACAGTAGAACAAGTACAGTATATCTACACACGAACAAGTACAGTATATCTACACATAAACAAGTACAGTATATCTACACACGAACAAGTACAGTATATCTACACATAAACAAGTACAGTATATCTACACATGAACAAGTACAGTATATCTACACATGAACAAGTACAGTATATCTACACATGAACAAGTACAGTATATCTACACATGAACAAGTACAGTATATCTACACATGAACAAGTACAGTATATCTACACATGAACAAGTACAGTATATCTACACACGAACAAGTACAGTATATCTACACACGAACAAGTACAGTATATCTACACACGAACAAGTACAGTATATCTACACACGAACAAGTACAGTATATCTACACACGAACAAGTACAGTATATCTACACACGAACAAGTACAGTATATCTACACACGAACAAGTACAGTATATCTACACACGAACAAGTACAGTATATCTACACACGAACAAGTACAGTATATCTACACACGAACAAGTACAGTATATCTACACACGAACAAGTACAGTATATCTACACACGAACAAGTACAGTATATCTACACACGAACAAGTACAGTATATCTACACACGAACAAGTACAGTATATCTACACACGAACAAGTACAGTATATCTACACACGAACAAGTACAGTATATCTACACACGAACAAGTACAGTATATCTACACACGAACAAGTACAGTATATCTACACACGAACAAGTACAGTATATCTACACACGAACAAGTACAGTATATCTACACACGAACAAGTACAGTATATCTACACACGAACAAGTACAGTATATCTACACACGAACAAGTACAGTATATCTACACACGAACAAGTACAGTATATCTACACACGAACAAGTACAGTATATCTACACACGAACAAGTACAGTATATCTACACACGAACAAGTACAGTATATCTACACACGAACAAGTACAGTATATCTACACACGAACAAGTACAGTATATCTACACACGAACAAGTACAGTATATCTACACACGAACAAGTACAGTATATCTACACACGAACAAGTACAGTGTATATCTACACATGAACAAGTACAGTATATCTACACATGAACAAGTACAGTATATCTACACATGAACAAGTACAGTATATCTACACATGAACAAGTACAGTATATCTACACACGAACAAGTACAGTATATCTACACACGAACAAGTACAGTATATCTACACACGAACAAGTACAGTGTATATCTACACACGAACAAGTACAGTATATCTACACACGAACAAGTACAGTATATCTACACACGAACAAGTACAGTATATCTACACACGAACAAGTACAGTATATCTACACACGAACAAGTACAGTATATCTACACACGAACAAGTACAGTATATCTACACACGAACAAGTACAGTATATCTACACACGAACAAGTACAGTATATCTACACACGAACAAGTACAGTATATCTACACATGAACAAGTACAGTATATCTACACACGAACAAGTACAGTATATCTACACACGAACAAGTACAGTATATCTACACACGAACAAGTACAGTATATCTACACACGAACAAGTACAGTGTATATCTACACACGAACAAGTACAGTATATCTACACATGAACAAGTACAGTATATCTACACATGAACAAGTACAGTATATCTACACATGAACAAGTACAGTATTTCTACACATGTATGCGAAACCATATTTTGACACTTACCCAGTTGCGCAATATCGTAACCGAAAGTACCCGTAAGTATTGCAAAATACATATTTTTTGTAAAATATTTATCGATACAGATTGTATACCCCCAAATAACTATTTTAATGGATATATAAATGTAAACATGTTTTTTTTATTTTGTGTGTGCATACCGCCCATCTTGTGTTAAAGACAGCGAATGCAATATACTTACTTGTCTGCCAAGACCACCGATCTAATCTCACAATGATATCTAACCTGACTAGAAGGGGCATCAATCAAGTTTAGTTTATTTGCTTTTATTTATCCTCGCCACCGGAAATCCATATGGGCGAGGCCCCCAGAAGAGGTTAATCAGTTTAGCTTTTGGCGAATAGTGCATGATAGAGAAGATGCCCAAGTTCAAGAAGCATCCCTGGTTCTTTTACGTGCCGATGTAAAGCATCACACAAGGGACCTCGCTTAATGTTTGAACGTCTAGTCCGAAATACTGTTAGTAAATTTAGTTATGGTGGGTGAGAAACACTGAAAAACATTTCTATTATTGACCTTCTGATCAGAAGTCAGTAGCTCTGACCACTGGACCACTTGTCCACCCTATCTATCAATACAAACAGAGCGGTATTTACTTTTTTTGGACTTTCAGCTGTTAAATGTCTAGTTCTGTTGTGTGTAACTGTTGGACATTGTGTATGGTGGTCTGTGTTGTTTTTATGTTTTCAGTGATCGGCTGCTTAAAATGAGTGCTGCCTTCCATGCCGTTTCTATGCTGCTCCCGTATCGATTTGATCGGGAGGCATATAGTGATCCACCTGTCCGTCCGTTCGTCCATCCCAGGTTAAACCAAATTGACCGTTTCTTCTAGCATTATTATGGCTTGCTACACAGCTTTCATACTTCCATGGCTGTTGTATTTGAACACTCTCCATACGCCTGTATCACATGTTCTCATTTTGACCTTCACCTAAATTTGGACTTAGACCGATTGAAGGGCCAGATTCTTGGTTAACCCAAATTGACCCTTTCTTCTAGCATTGATATGGCTGGCTACAAAGCTTTCATACTTGCTTGGATGATGTATTTGAACACTCTGCACACACCTACATTGTATATCACCTGACCACATTTTGACCTTCACATTAACCTAATTTCGGACTTAGATTTATTAAGTGTCTAATTCTTGGTTAACCCAAATTTACCGTTTTTTCTAGCATTAATTGATATGGCTACCTACAAAGCTTTCATGTTGTATTTGAACACTCTGCACACACCTATATCACCTGACCTCATTTTGACCTTCAAATTAACTTAATTTTGGCTTAGATTTATTAAGTGTCTAATTCTTGGTTAACCCAAATTGACCGTTTTTTCTAGCATTAATATGGCTTGCTACAAAGCTTTCATGTTGTATTTGAACACTCTGCACACACCTATATCACCTGACCTCATTTTGACATTCATATTAACCTCATTTTTGACTAAGATTTATTTAGTGTCTAATTCTTGGTTAACCCAGATTGACCCTTTTTCTAGCATTGATATGGCTTACTACAAAGCTTTCATGATGTATTGGGTATCCAAGCCATGTAACACTATCCAACATTTTAACAAAAATATGGCCCCTGATTGACTTAGCCTGTTTGTGGACAAGGCTTCCATGGGGGCATAAGGGTTTATTGAACGCAGCCTTGATCATTATCCTTTCTAAAATTGGACAATGTAAGGGTCTGATGATGGTAAACAAGTATGCCAAGTTTGAAAGTAATGCCTTGATGGACTGGATGTAAGACGAAACGGTCAATTAGGGTTAACCAAGAATTAGACACTTAATAAATCTAAGTCCAAAATAAGGTTAAATTAAATGTGAAGGTCAAAAGGAGGTCAGGTGTGTGCAGAGTGTTCAAATTTATCATGAAAGCTTTGTAGCAAGCCATATCAATGCTAGAAAAAAGGTCAATCTGGGTTTACCAAGAATTAGACACTAAACAAATCTTAGTCAAAAATGAGGTTAATATGAATGTCAAAATGAGGTCAGGTGATGCATTTTATGCAAATACAATATAAAAGTTGGCGAAAAAGGATAAGAGCCTGATCACTATAGGGTTATTGGGTAAACGTTGTCAATGGTTATTTCAATGGTTTAAAAATTGGGGGAATAGTACGTACATTACTTTTACGTGTAGAAACAACGACAAAAACGCACAATTATTTCATAGTTATACTTTAAATACTAACAACACTGAGATATATTTTACTGACAGCCCGTGATACCATACGATTATATCGTATTATGAATATACTTGTATCATAATTTTACCATATATTACAGACTGCCTATTTTTAGAACGCTGGCAACGTATCGTATGGACATAACCGTAAAAAGAATAAGTTTTTTTTTCTATCGGAGCATTTAACCCATAATAAGAAATACGAGTGTACATGCATTTCAATTTTTTAGTTTATTACTTAAGTACTCAGAATTGACATCTTACCTTTCGTTTAGATGCGTTTATACCCATGGTTTATCTCTATAATACGTCCATTCCCAGCAAGATTCACTATTAATATGACGAAAATAACAGGATAGGTTTTTGGGCCTCCTTAAAAAAGTGTTTGTTTTTTGGCATATAACCCGAGATAATAAAATACAGGTAAACATGTAGAAAGGTATACGTATATATGTATTATATATTTTAGTGATGCCTGACTATTTTATTTAACAGTTAACAGTTTATGCATGTACTATGCCTATTATACTTGTGAATGTGAAGAGAGGAAAATCATTATGGATACATCTACTGTAACCAGACTAAGTGTTGTTTAACTAGGACTAATTCGTCCCTAGGCTTTCGCTTGTTGGCCTACATGCCAATACACAAACGTCATATGTCTCTCTCAATCGTTCTGAGAAAATGCCGTTTCTGTTATGTTACCACCCTGTATGTTAACTGGTTATAATCTCTTCAGGCGCGACTTTGATGATTAGCATCAATTTTATCTTGTAATAACTTGTAATTAGTCAATGTAATTCATAATTGAATACTAGAAACACGCGCTGTTAACATAATCCTATTAGGATCCATGTGCTTCTTAAAGACCATTGCGATGGTATTTTATGCCAAACAAACATTTTTGTTAATAGGACCTTGTCCTAGACCTAGACCAGGTAGTAAACGGGTATTACCCACGCGTCATGGGTATATCGGTGGTTTATGATATATTCAAATTATTATATAAATAGAATTGTTATTTATGAGTGATACAATCATGTACTTAACACTTCCATGTACTAACACGTATCTTAAAATTAATAACATGTTTGTTATATTTCACAAAATATGTGTTTATGTATGTTTAATGGTGTACAAACGGATGTACGTTTGTATTTCTATATTCTATGACGTGTGTGTAATGTGATACGTGCTATAAATGTTTTTAAATTCGTAAAAATGATACTTGTGAAACCCTATTTGAGAACTTTAATATGCAAATGAAATCGAAATTTTGGGGAGGATTATTTTGGCAACTTAATTATCATGGACGTCAGGTAATCATATACTAGGCTTAGCCCTCAGTTCCCGTGCACCATTCTTGTCATCATAGTCCTTATTTTGCTCACCCCGGCCTTTATGCATTACAATACATGTACAGTAGAAACTCCCTAATCCGAACTCCCTCCGGACTGCCCAAAAAGTTCGGATTAGAGAGGATTTCGGATTAGGGAGGTTTTTATTATTTCAGTGTGTTACCAAAATAATCTACTAGTATATGTATTGAAAACCACAGTACCTGTAGTATACATGTATTCCTATATATCATTGAGCTGTATTTCTCTGGCCATAATTAATAAGGAAAATATTATACTAAAATCAGTTTGTGATCAAATTATTTAACATTCAAAACCAATTGCCTTTTCCCAATTACATTGTGTTATACGTTGAACAGTAATTAATTCTTATATATTATTAACACCACTCAAAATGAAAAACTCTCTTGTATGGCATACTTTTGTTACATCAACTTAAATATTGACAAATGTACTTTTTAATTCTCAAATTTATTAAATATAAACCCACTGTTTCATCAAGACCACTTACAATACAAGATGAGTCCATGTATAGAAAATAACATGTTAGTTGTGTAAAGGTGTTAAAAGTAATGTACCATACTTTTCAATTAAGTTGCTACATAATAAGGGGTCATTCTACATCAATAGACAATAGGTTGTTTACAACGTGTCACCTTTTATGATACAAACAGTAACAATGGAGTGTATTGTCACCAGTCAATTATGGTGCACTCTGTTGAAATATTTGACAAATTAATATACAATCCGGAACATACTTTTGAATTTCGGATTACGGAGTTCAATTTATGAACAAAATATCAATTCCGGACTGAAATCTTAGTTCGGATTGAGGAGGATTTCGGATTGGAGAGGTTTCGGATTGCGGAGTTTTTTTCATGTACCCTTATATAAGAATATAGAAGGGAAAAAATTGGGATTGTGGAGGATTTCGGATTGGAGAGGTTTCGGATTAGGGAGTTTTTACTGTATATACTTTTCAAATTCTACATTTTCATTTTTATACGCCTGTTCAAAACGGACGTATTATGATAACACCATTGGCGGACGGGTCTGTGTACTCTTACTCAGACAGTTTACCCAAGTTCGATTACAGGCCAAATCGGCCCAGACCTTCTTCGGTTATGGTCCGATAATTACCAAACAAATGTGAAATTGACCTTGTCTGTACTCTTATTCAAACATTTTTCATCTGATCGTCTTTTCACTTTGTGGCAATGATATCTAGGCTAAGTCCAAATATAGGTCAAACCGGCCTAGGCCTTCTTGGGTTATGATACTATATTAAAAACAATGTGAAACGCCCCTGGTCTGTTACACTCTCATTCAAACAGTTTTCATCTGATCATCTTCAAACTTGTTGAGATTGTTTATGGGCATAATATCTAGACCAAGTTCAATTATAGACCTTATCGTCCCAATCCTTCTTTGGGTGATGGCCCTTTAATTACAAATGTTAAAATGTTAAATAGGCCAAGTTGGATTGTTTCGTTTTCAATTATTATGTCCCCAGGCGGGCGTAGTTCGTGACACTTTGGCTCTTGTTAATATATTAGTTATTATTCAATATAACGCTTTCAAATTTCGTACACATTGACCCGCATAATCCAACTATTTGTTTCAATGAAATCCACCATGCTACCAGATTCTTGAGTACACGTGCACTTCGTGCTTTTTAGCTTCACTATTCGTAGAATAAGGGGAGCTATTGCAGTCACCCGAGCGTCGGCGTAACACTTTTGTTAAAGTTTAGGTACATATTTGTTAACCTCTTATATTCTCTAAGTCAAGATGTTGCTTTCATACTTTGCATACTTTGCATACTTGTTTGCCATCATGACCCCAACCCATATGCAGGAGTAGGTAACTCTATCAGGCATTTTGTTGAAATTATGCCCCTTTTTCTACTTAGTGCAAATAGTGCAAATGTTAAAGTTTAGGTACAGGTTTTTTAACCTCTAATATCTTCAAAGTGTATTGACATATTGCTTTGATACTTTGCATACTTGTTCACCATCATGACCCCAACCCATACACATGAGAAGATAACTATTTAGCATGTTGTGGAAATTATGCCCCCTTATGGACTAAGAAATGCTTATTTGTTGACCTTCAATGACCAAGAGGACCTACACATGAGTAGGTAACGGTCCTGCATAATTTGTCCAAATTATCCCCCTTATTCGACTTAGAAGCCCAAACCTCAACACAGCAGAGGGAAATGCTGCTGTTATGAAGCATTTTGTTTTGAATAGATAATGATTGTACTATCCTAGCATAGCGCTGCGAATAGTGGAGCGCGCTGCTTGTGGACAGCTCTTGTTGCCAGTTTACTCAATTACAGGTATATCATGTTGTAATTAGGCATTCAAACAGAATTCAATCGATTGGGAAATTCAAAAGCCACCTTACTTCTAGAATATGCATCGAATGACAATAAAATAATAGGCATGGGAAATTGGAGTCGTGCAATCGTGTGGTGTTATTTTTCATAATGGTGCAAACACCCCATTTTACTACAAAAAAGTCAAAAACACACATACACACTGATTGCTTAAGGAAAAATATTTGTCGGTCGCCGTTTCCCTTCAAATATTCAGATTTCAACCCGACCGAACACCTTTGGACTGAACTTGACCGTTGATTTGGATGGTTCCCTTACCCGCTGCGTACATGGCATGTACTTAAAAATGCGCCTTTATGGTAAATGTCAATTAAAAAGCATATTGTCCAACTGTTTCTGTTGCAACTTAATTATTTTGTTGCACATCATTGTAAGAACTGCTAATATCACAATACATATTAACAAAACTTTATGAGCCATTACTTTTTAAGATATTTCAAATTCAGTTGTTAAATGTACAAAATGTATTAACCGGAGAAAAACGGAAATGGACGACTTTCACGATTGCCTTTTCTTGTTACAAACAAGTCTGCAGAAACTGATTATTTTCATTTTTGCAAAGTAAATTTGAAGTTCACTAAAATACTTTTAAACTACGATACTTAGAATAGTTATAGAATAATACATGGCTGAGCAGTCCGTTTGAGAGATGATCGACCCGGGAGGATGATACTTGCACGAGGGCTATATTCGAAGTTATTTCACGTGTACACCAGTGTCTGCCTTTGTCCTGGATTACATATATTAATTCTATACATTCTTATTTGTTGAATAAATCATTTATAAGCGTATCAAGTAATCACAATCCTAACGCAACATCTAAGTAGTTCATTATTTCTCAATTATCTATAAAGGATTTAGTGCAAATTTGGCACATGAATAAATAAATCATCGAAATATCGTTTAGTTGTGTCTGTGAATTGGTATCAAAATCGATTAATTGTAAGACGAAAATAAATTTGTTCGATTAGTATTTTAATAAGACTTAGCATCGATCATTTTGTTCATTTTGCAAAGTAATTCCATCATACATTTTTAAGTCAGTCATTTCAACCAGGAATTATTGGCGATAGTTCCTTATCTCGTTTACCAAATCAGTATGTAACTGATGTTTTCTGAATATTATCAACTTTTTTAACAAAGCCGAATTGGACTCATTTATGTCAAACTTCTGAGTCTTTTTCCATAGGTCCAATTTTTAGAACGTTTTGTTCCATGAAATTCAGTCTTTATAAAATGTATATAGTTCATACCTACTCGGGCTGGTTGGCCCCTAAGTTCGCCAAAGAACGCCATAATTTCTGTCTGGTGCCAGACGTTCCACCTGGTCCCACGTACACACTTTCTTTGACATCTCGCGAGATGCTGATCGTCTCCATGACTCCTTTGGTCGGCCTCTGTTTCTCCACGTGGCATACATGACCTATCCATCTACATCTTCGTCTCTGTATGTCTTTGGAAATCGGGATAGTGTCGGTTCTCCGGTAGAGGTCTTGGTTGGTTATAGTACATGTATAAGGTCGGAACATATGTAGTATTTTCCATACGCAGCGTGTCTGGAACACATCTAGACTGTTGGTTATGACATTGGTAACCTTCTATGGTTCAGCACCATATAGTAGGACAGACAGGACTATACTTCTGAATAATCTTAGTTTGGTGTTGATGCTGATCTTGGTGAACTTCCTTATCGATGCGGAAGTTCCTCGGGCTTTGTTGATTTGAGCCTTTGCGTCTTCTTCCGCATTTCCATCTGATGTTATTGTGATTCCTAGGTAGACAAACTCTTGAACTTCTTCTAATTTCTTTCCCTTTATCTTGATGTAGGCAGTTGATAGTATATTAATCTCCATTACTTTGGTTTCATTAAGTTAATATTCAGTCCAATTTGGTGGGCATGATTGTCTATTTTTTCAGTCTTATTTTGTATATCTCGATGATGATGTGAAAGCAATGCAATGTCGTCTGCGAAATCTAGATTTCCAGAAGTTCTGCAAGAATCCATTCATTCCTTTTCTGGTGGTTTCCTTCATGACCAAGTCCAGACGGAGAATAGACGAGGGAATAATAATGAGATTATATGCATTGCTTTGTTCGATTATCTGTCGTAAAGTGAAGATCTGGTCAGCACATGATCTACCTTTCCTGAAACCAGCTCGCTCTTGCTTTAGTTTTGGGTCAACTGCTGTCGAGATTCTGTACAATAAGATCTTCCTCATGATCTTACCTGTCACTGGAAGCAGCATGATGCCTCTCCAATTATTACAATCAGTCATGTCGACTTTCTTGGGAAGTTTTACTAGCATCTAATTAAGTCCATTTAAAAAAGTTATTTTTAACAAATACTGTATTTTGCTCGTTTTGTCATGTAACCATGCGACATGTAGGGATATTTTCACAATGGTTCAAATAACGGATGTTTTAGCAAATATGATCACATAAAGTTGAAAAGAATCATTCGTGTGGAAATAGTTTATTTTTAATTCCAGATAATCTGGTTATGTTTACTGTAAGTCGCAACAATTTGACTCATATGTACACTTGTTGTTACCATCGTAAACCCCAAATTAATGGAAACAAACATTTCAAACACAACTATTAAGCATATATATATTTATTTGTTATAAAAGTCTCGTCAATATACGTCACATATATACAATAAACATGCACATTACATAAACATGTATATTATATTTGAGTTATAAGAGACTACAGTGTATATCATCAATATATTACACTATATAAAAACACAAGTTATAATCATGATTATAAATCAGTCATAATAATAATAATCATATAAATTATACATGATAACATAGATTCATATTTCACTGAGATAAATACACAAATGTAGAATCAAGGATATATACACAAATGTAAAACCAAGAAGCAGTTGTTAACTTGTTAAAATATTCTGAAATATAAGTAATGCATTTTTAAAAAGCTAGTGTTAAAATACACTGAAATATAAGTAATGCATTTTTAAAAATTGTAAGAATCACACTCGTTAAAAGATATGAAATACATATCTTACCTGTAATGTTGAATTCTTTCCACCCATTGTTTAGTCATGAGCAATTATGAAAGCTAAGTCAAGTCTAACTTTCTGCACTCACGATTGTGAATATTGTTTAGACTCCTTCACCACTCTGTCTTTTTCTTATTTGTAATAGACATAAAAACATGTTACATGTGTTATAGTGCATTGTATTGATTAGACTCCATCATTAGTATTAATCACATATATAAGCATACTATGTATAATAATATATGTAGTTGCAGCTTCATGATGAATTTTTTTTTGAATAATGTTCTTGTACTCATAATAATTATAAACATTTCAGTCCTATTACTTACTCCGGTTGTGTGTTTTGAAATGTATGAAAAACGAGAGCCAATGACAATTTAGTGGTTTAATGGGTACCCAAGTATTTGTTTACTGCTCTAGATACCGTACACCCTTTACACTTATTATTAGAAATGGGAATGCTCAGGTATTACATAAACCCCACGTTATTTACTTCCCCGTTTTACGTACATGGCATTTAAATTTAACGCCTTATAACGTTGTTTCTATGGGCACATATTTCAGTGAGTAAAACAGTTTTATAGTGTGTCCATAGCATTTTGGCATTTTAGTTCAAAAGGGATACAATGTTGTAACATAATCGGACAAAAAATGCTGTGAATGCTATAATTTTATTCTACTGGCAAACTTTCTAAAGTTTATGTACTCATAAGTACTTTACAGGGTAATGAAATATAATCACGAGGTTGGACTCGTAGAAACTAAAGATATACCACTCCCATCTGAACAATTTCTTTTTAAAGTTATTCTTTTTTTGTGATCACATTGGTTTAAACATCCGGATGATGAAATCATCAACCATTTTGATGAAATTGCAGCCGATAATATCTCTCTTTGTCGCATTAGGTAACAAAATTGGCAAAATTTTTATTTGTTAACAATAGATTTTGATGCTTCGACGCTTGATAAAACGAAATAGATATTTTCAACTGCAATTGCATCACAATGTTTCAATTTACGGATCACAAAGAGGATTAAAAAATGTTCAGAAGGGCATATACTGTATACATTTAGCGTAATAGTATTATCATGTTTATATTTCTATGTGCCGTTTTCAGTCAGTAAATCAGTTAAGCGTAACCGTTAACATTGTCGAGCATTTTGACATTATAGTTAACACGACCCGTGACGGTGTTAACATGCAGACTACCGAGGGAAACTATCTAGTTATATATCCCATAACGTTTATGATAGTGCAATGAAATATAGGCACACGTTCGGATTCGTTACATGAGTGCATAACATACAACTTAACAAGATGTTAGTTGAAAACACCGGTTGGTTCCGACTAAAAGATTTTATAAACATACATGTACTAGTGAATGGTAAAAATGTTTCTGACCGAACGGATTTCGATACGAGGGTCATTCAATATATAATGCAAATTAAAACATAAATTCTTACCTACAATATTATTCATTCAAACATGGACATAATCGGTCAAAGTAACCTTCCTCAATGTCAATGATCGACTTCCATAATTTATACAGACATTCTATTCGCGTTGATCATAGGAAACTGCGAACATACACTCTTAACTACATGACCGCGGCCTATTTAGTTTAAACATATTTATTACCCTAACCAGGGACAATATAAACCATGTCCAAACAAAATATACCATTACTGTCATAAAAATACAAATGTATATGAGCCAGTCTCCAGGCTATCCTCGGCATCCAGGAAAACCTGCTATTTTGACAAAAATATTGATTTTGAAATTTCCATTGTCTTAAAGAATAATGTTAATGAAGCAAAATGCAAAACAAATTTTGTATATATCTTTAGTTTTAAGGAAGTTACAGCTGTTTTTGTAGAGTCCCTATTTTGCGTTTTTGTGTGACGTCGCGAACGTCATTGAAACGTTATTCGGCGTTACTATAATAAGAATTTCTCAATTACACCATTTGATCATTTTTTTGACATAAATTTTTAAAAATAATGTCATGTTTTAGACTTATGTTTTATTTTTTAAAATATATATAAAAATCAAAAGTGTAAGGCTACGACTGTTTTAAACAACTAAGTTTTCGTTTTTCTCAATCGGAATATTTTTCCGGCATCGGTCACCATAACAACGAAGTATGTGATTTCGATATAATTCATGAGAAATTTTAAAGCTAAGATATAGTACTATATTGGTAAATTACTTTAAGTAGAATCAATGGATATGTATTTTTTCTTACTTAAGAGCTTTTTACAAACCTTGTTACATAAGAACAATTACATAATGTCAAAATAGCAGGTTTTCCTTGAGAATGGGTCATATCTATAAATATATTTTGTATACATGGGTAAAAGGGTCGAGCCACAAGTTCCAAAACTTAGTTGATCTTCCCTTTTCATTCCGATGTAAATCAGGAAGTCGAATTTCCAGGTAACGGGTCTGGTATGCACGTATATGCCTCTCATATACATGTATAGCTAAACGTATGGATAGACCTGTTTGCACTTTCACAATAAAGCGCTTAAGCAAGCCGGTAACTAGTTTGAAGCGACGTTCTTTCAGTTCTGACGTCAAAAGATGTAGTACCGCTGACCCAAAGACATGAATAAGCAATGTGATACCACTGGACATTGGATGATACCAGATAAAACAGGTAATTGTGTCAGAGATTTTACCTTCAACAACGTTTCTTAATTTAACGACCTGCTGGTAGCTGGACTCAAAGACCTACAATGTATTTGCTGGATTGAAGACAGGGCTTAACCCAGGAATCATCTGAAATAAATATTTTTACACCACAAATAGTTTCAATAAATTATAAAAGCAAGAATTATGTGTATTATTACCTTTAACTTATTTCAAAACATCTACAAATATATTGCACAACATTATGAAATTATTGTCCCTAAATTGGACTTTTATTTTCAGTGATTATGTTCAACTATTTTTTATCTACTGAAGTGGAGACTGGTGTGGTTTGTAGGTATTTTGGGTGCTTTTTTAATCTCAATCATACAGAAGACTCATTTATCAGATATCTTCATCTTAAAAAGTTTCATAGTAGCAAGGTATAATTATAGCGAGTAAAATGTGGTTTTACCCACGAAAGTGAAATTCCAAAAAAGGTAATACTGTTTCAAACTATTTAAGCTTGAATTGTGTTTTGTATGTCAAGAGTTATTAACGATGTGGTGTATGTTGCCTTTCATTTGTTATCATGAGAAAGAATGGTTGGGTAATGTTGTCTTTGGAAAGTATGGTCAAACGTACGGGTCGACGAAGTTGGGATACTCTAGGACAGTGCATATGGGGCACTCTGGGACTGTACTGCCTGGGCCTGAAAAGCAATTATTTTTATATTGATCTAAGCAGCTACTTAAAGGTGCTGAGTATTATAGCCTAAGAGCTGAGGGCGATTTATTCAAAATTGGAGTCCATCTCTTAAACTTGCACCACAGTTGGACATATGACCGAACATTAAGAAAATTCATTTCTTACAAATTTCCCATTTCAAGCAGACCCCTCGAAAATTGACGCAATAGTAAACATGGAAGCACCAAAAACAAGGCAGGATTTAGAACATGTCCTTGGCATGGCCAATTATTTACAGAAATTTGCGCCAAACTTGGCAGAGGTTATCAATCCAATGAGAGCCTTACTAAAGAAAGATATTGAATTCTTTTGGGACGCTCCACAATCAGAGTCTTTCAAGAAAATGAAAGAAATAGTGAGGCAAAGTCCGGTGCTGGCTTACTTTGATCCCAAAAAGCCAGTGACACTTGAGTGTGACAGTTCCAAATATGGATGCGGTGCCGCCATTTTTCAAGATGGCCGCCCTGTTGCATTTGCTTCCATGACGTTGACTGATACAGAGTCCCGCTACGCGAACATTGAAAGAGAATTAAATGCAATCGTCTTTGCATGTTCAAAATTTGATAATTTGATCTATGGAAGGACTGTGACAGTGCACAGTGACAATAAACCGTTAAGTGCAATCATGCAGAAAAATCTGAGTGCATGTCCTCCTAGGTTACGAAGGATGCGACTTGCATTGAGCAAGTATGACCTCAATGTCAAATTTGTACCCGGTAAACAAATACCTATAAGCGACCTGCTTTCCAGACAGCCTCTGAAGCAGAAATTTGATAATAAAGGTATCGACCTACATGTACATACTGTGCTCAAAGGCTTACGCATTACTGACCACAGACTTGAGTCATTGAAACATGACACAAAGAACTATGTAAACATGACGTTATTGAAGCAGACGATCAGTGACGGCAGCCAATTTCCCGCGCAGACTGTAACTCTGCTGTAGTGGAATTTTTCAATCACAGAGATGAACTATCTGAGGCAGATGACCTAATATTCAGAGGTCAAACAATTGTAATTCCGCCCCCTCCAGGAAGAAACTGATAGAATCAGTTCATCAAGACCACATGGGTGTGGATAAAACTTTACGCAGGGCAAAAGCCATGATGTTCTGGCCCGGCATGTCTAAACAAATAACTGACTGTGTTTCGCAATGTGCTGTTTGTCAGAAACATAGGTATTCAAATACCAAAGAACCTTTGATATCACATGACGTACCGGACAGACCATGGCAAAATATTGCCGCTGACCTATTCTCATTTGATATCAAAGACTATCTGGTCACTGTAGACTATTACAGTCGTTTTTTTAGGTGGACGCCCTTCCAAACACTCAAAGTTTAACTGTAATTAGGAAACTGAAAGTACATATGGCCAGATACGGCATTTGTGACCAACTGGTGACAGACAATGGCCCGCAATTCTCTGCAGAAATTTTCTCAGAATTTGCAAACGAATGGGGTTTCTCGCATGTTACACCAAGTCCTTTGCACCCAATTAGCAATGGTCTAGCTGAAAAAACAGTATCTATTGTTAAAAGAATATTCAAGAAAGCACATGATAGCAATAGAGATCCCTATTTGTCTATCCTAGAATATAGGAATACGCCACTAGAAGCTGGGTTTTCACCAAACAAATTAATAATGGGTGGAAGAACAAAATCTATCATTCCAACCACCAATGCCCAGCTTAAGCCCCAAAGCATTGATCCTAAAGTCATTAACGATATCAAGCAAAAACAAAAGTCTTGCTATGATAAAAATTCCCAAGAACTCCCACCACTGGAATTAAATGAGTATGTACGGCTTCAGGTTAAAAAGCTCTGAGAACCAGCCAAAGTAATTAAAATTCACGATGACCGATCCTACACAGTACAAACTAAAACAGGTGGTGTGTATCGCCGAAACAGGGTCAAACTTAACAAAACAGAGGAAAAATTTCCTGAAATCCAAGAATTTGCACCAAACATCCTACAAGGCCCCTCTTCGGACAGCCCCTTATTGTGCCCCAATGATAAGAATTTTCCAGAACCTTCAGTCATGACCAAGCTATGACCTCAGAATTCCCTGATATGTCCCGCCATAAAGAGCCTTACAAAACACGTTCAGGTAGGGAGGTAAAAAGGAACAAACGATACTTTGATGAAAAGTGGACGAATAAATAACTTTGTGCGGAGAGCATTACAGAAAATTAACCACAATGAATAAAACTTTTTATCATATTTAATAAGATACATGAAAAGAGACATATTAAAAACATATCATACTGAATGATATATATAATGCTTTTATTGTTTAATTATATTATTTGTTATGCACTATAATTTTAATGATTGCAGTAATGAAACTTATACATGTATGTGAATACTCATAATTTTCAACAACGAATTTATCTGTATAAACATTGTCATTTTCAAAGAGAGGGAAATGTAACCATAGTAACCACACTATGTTTCCTGAATGAACTCTGGTAAAATTCCATCGCATCATGCTTCGCTACACTGGTCAGCATCTACTATACATTGCATGTTTTCCCGCCAATGATTCAGTTCCTTTATTAAAGTTGCATTGAAATGACGCTTGTGTTCTTAGCTTCTTTATACCCCACACTTGTGGTACAAGGACTCAATTTATAATAACATTACAAACCACTCTGCATCCAAGATGGCGTCCAAGATATGTACGCGAAAATGGTACTGAACGCTTATTTGTGCATGAAATGAATTATTTTCTCACAAATATATTTCAAAATGTAATTATAAGTTGAAAAATGAATGGAAGACACTGTTTTAACTGTTTTGATTGTAAACTTTGACATTTTGGAAAAGCTATGACCCATATAGAGGCCCAAAATTGGCTATGTTTAAGGTATTTTTCTTAATATTGTATTGTCAATAACTTAAAAGAACATTTATGACTGTAAATTTTACATTTAAATTATTTTATTTATTACTGGTTATGTGAATGAGATCACCAATAGTGTTGTTGACTTTAATAGTTTTAATAGTTTTTTAATTTATTTCGCTTAAATAACTTTTTAGGATAATTGCCATCCATCCGATTGACACTAGTTGTATGCGTTCCATGTTTTTTTGTTTGTTTGTTTTTGCTTACATGTATGCTTTAATTCTTAAATGTATGCTTATTACTTGACTGAATTGCTATAGCTTGGTACATGTCTGTCGTACATGTAGGTGATTGTGTGATGCTTGCTTCCTCTGAATTTAAATTAATATGTTTATTCAAAAAGTATATTGTTTTGTAATTTAAATGCATGGTTCCTTCTTATTCTCTGCTCAATGTGTATTCTAAAATATTTTTAATGTAACAACAGTTATATACATGTATATGTTTTCTACCTTAAATGTCTTAATCTCTGCTTATATGTATTTATAATTATGTTTGTTAATTTTATACTTAAAATAAAATTAAATGTCGGACAATAGCTATACATAGCTTATGTTTCCTTGCTGTACATGTATCCGACTTAAAATAAATATTGTATTGTATTGACACGACTGTTAGAACTACATGTAGGGCTGAATCTTTTGGGTATGTTATATTTATTTGTTATAGTTTAAAATTCTTTTGAAAATGCTTATTACTCTTTCTTCAAGTTAGCTCATAGGCACATGGTTTCAAATTAGCTGAGTCAAAATTATCTGACTGTACCCTGTATAGAGAGAAGATTTTGCAGTAGCCAAGTTTAGCCGCAATGGATATGACGTCATAGAATTTGTATCTGTGTTTGCTTTGACAACTGCAGAAAAACTGGGTACACGCACCAGCTTTCGAAACGTTTTATCGTATGTTCCTTTTCTCACAAAAAAGTTTGTTTTATATTTGTATAAATGTTAGAATGTACAACTGGGGGAAGTTACCTGAAGAAAAGAAAGTTAGTAAGGAGACGAAAGCATATGTATATATGGCCCAAATAGTGTCCCTATCAATTGCTAAAAATCATATGCGTAATAAAGTAACCATACAGTGTCTTTGTTCTTAAAATATATCAGTCCACAAACTAACAGGCAGGTTTTTCCCCACAAAATCGGAGGTAACCACCAAGTAACCAAAGAAATAGTGCAGTAACCAGGTTACTTAAAACGCATGTGTAAAAAATGAAAAAAAGGGAGACACAACTTTGGCCATATATGTAGACGAAAGTACCCTCCAGCCTCCCTTATTTAAATGCAAATGATCCCATTTAAAATAAAAGAGCATTATAAGTAATTTTGTTAACCAATGACTATATTTGATATCATTTGAAGGAAGATCTACGTGTATATCAAAAATAATGAAACCATCCCAATTCATAAAGTAAATGAGTTAGTGGTGTGTACCGCTAAGGGAAGTAACTGCTGCGATTAGTTTGAAATGGACCGGGTGAGACTGGCATTTAGTAGCCACCCACCGATGTAAACAAACCGGAGAAACTCGGCATGTCAATGTCAAACTCCAGGCAAAAGGTTATGTTCTACCACTCTCTTTGTTAAATAGGTATATCACAGATAAATAAAGCAGTGATTGTGTCTTGCCAAATTATTGGTTAATGTATTGATTAAAAACTGCGACTTCGCTTCTGTTTTCGTCCTCAAATCTATTCGTACCCGGGTTTCTGACTTAGAAGTTTTACGCAAAAATGTCAATTTCTCAAAGACTACCAAAGGTGTCCACTTAAAACTCAACATAGTAATTCACTTTCACAAGGGGAGCTCATACTGACAAGGCTGGTAACTCTGTCATCTACGTTTATGAGTTATCTGCCCTTGTTCCTCTTACTCTTAGAATTTTCATTCACAAATGAGCAAGGGTACTATCAAGGTATTCTCGATATCGACATTGCAGGATAAAACCTGTTTCTTCAGATTCGAAATTTCACGGTCAGGGGGTAGCCATTCCTAGCACCTTGTACAATTGGGTAGTTTCATCATTGCCGCTTCCGTAGCTCGATACCGATGTCGCGATGACGAGAAAATATACGCAGTTTTCAATTTAAACATATTATTAAGTCAAAAATATTGTGAGTGAGATCGTCAAATAGTGTTATCATTGTGATCAAGTAAGAACTTTTACAACTTCTTATCATTTGGCTAAAATAATCGTAATTATTGTATCTGGTTGCTCTAAACGCAAACCCAAAAAAACATGGGTCGGTATTTTAGTCAACACTACTGGCAGTATTGATATTGACCATCAGAATCAAAGAATTTGTATACTCCTGTTCCTGTACCATGCTTTTAAATGTTATTATTTGTTGGGTGTTAATAGTGTGAAATGTATACAAATGTATCAGCATTTGTTCAATCTAAAGGCAATCAATGAACTTGCCATGTTTCATCGTTTGTTTACATGGTAAAAACCATAGTGCACCGTTTCCGTAGTCTCTATCGTCTACACGTATGCTAATATTTGAATGGCATTAAATTTGTTAAAATCTCAAATAATATCAGCGCCATTTAATGCTTCCGAACATTTCACCAATTACACAATTTTAATGTTCGCGAGGGACCAAATCATTCTCTGTAATATGCAGAAAAAATGTCCACTGCATCACTCTGATTGGTAACAATTTCTTAAATTTAACACACGTATATCGAACCCAATTTACAGGACAAAATTCGCATGCCGCACGATCAAAGACCACCAAGTCTTTGAAGTGAACTGCGCGTCGGTTACATCAAAGGTCCTTAGCGTAGAGGTTGACGCCGCTCACGCGTTTGATGAAACTGACGACTCACATTTTGTTGGATTGTTGTGATATGTTTTATCTGGGAATTTAATGCACCGAATATGAATTACACGGAATATGAATTACAAGGTACATATTCCTTGAAAACTCGATATTTGCACTGCAAATTGTAGGTATACATTCATTTTGAACTTTTGAGTCATCATTTCTATGTTTTCAAAATTAATATGCGTATACAACAATAACGATTACCAAGTACGACAAATATCGTAATTATAATAATCATCAGACGGCAATAAAATAAATTGGATAGTTGAATCGATAGATCAATTAAAGCGTACATGTTTACATAACAGTTTGTAATAACACAATATATGGCTTTAATCAAGATTATCGTGACGCGTCAATCAAATGTTCCTGATGCTAACTTGTGAACGCTGATTGGTTAACGGGTAATTAACTCCGCCTCTGATGTTGGATAGAATACAGGGTATCCTGTTGTTCCCTATTTTCGGGCATCTAAGCACAAAAATGATTTTAAAAGCATTTTTTAATTTTGATTTTTTTAATTAGAGGAAAATATGACTAAACCACTTAAGCAAAACATGCAATCAACAAAAACACGAAAAAAATAACTTGTATGGTCTATTTTTAGCATCCCATCACGTGACCTCCATAATCTGAGTTCAAGTGAACTTTCTCGTATAGTCGTCATTTTCGTATTGTGCCTCGACTGGTACTCTTACAAACTTTATATTGGGCCCAATTTGTAATATTGTCCTTCAACCACACGTGTAAATTCTCATTTGTGGTTGAAAACCATTCAAAAAAAAGTTTGAGCAAGAATAATATGGGTTGTTTCACTTTTTTGAAATGTTCGCCATTTTTTAGTTTGTTTTTTTTCGACAATTTTCGTTTTTTGCCCAAATCTGATTTATTTTTTTGAGGAAATCAACTAAAATATGTTAAAACTATCAAATTAATTCAAAATCATAACTCAGAAACGAAGTTTTGATGCTTGCCGAAAATACGAGAAAGCACGACGATACGAGAATCAGGGATATGTGACGAATTTATGACCCAAGGTCAAACGCGTGCGATAGAAAAACGGCGCGTCCTTAAAAGTCGTAGATCGGTAATTTTACGCGTCTAATTAAAAAAGTAAGCATCAAAATACGCTTAATCACGCGTTGCCGATTTTCGTACATAAAAACATTTGAGTCGGGGGTTAAAATACACAGTCGGTCGGGTAACCGGAAACAAACCTCTTTTTTTTTAGGCCTAACCAAAATAGTATCGGCGAACTTGTAACCGCCGATTTATTGCTTTTATTCATATAAGTATATTATATATATATGGCTTATATCATTGCAGAAATGTGTTTTAAAGGTATTAAAATAGTTTGATATTCACAATGTATTTTTAGCTCAGCTGTCACAAAGTGACAGAGTGAGCTTTTGTGATCACTCTTTGTCCGTCGTCCGTCGTCAGTCGTCCGTCCGTCAACAATTGGCTTGTGTAGACACTAGAGGTCACAATTTTAGCCTAATCTTTATGAAACTTGGTCACAATGATCATCTCAACAAAATCTAGGTCAAGTTCGATATTGGGTCGTCCGGGGTCAAAAACTAGGTCACGAGGTCAAATCATAGAAAAACCTTGTGTAGTCACTTGAGGTCACAATTTTGACTTAATCTTTATGAAACTTGGTCACAATGATCATCTCAACAAAATCTAGGTCAAGTTCGATATTGGGTCGTCCTGGGTCAAAAACTAGGTCACAAGGTCAAATCATAGAAAAACCTTGTGTAGTCACTAGAGGTCACAATTTCGACCTTATCTTTATGAAACTTGGTCACAATGATCATCTTAACAAATTCTAAGTCAAGTTCGATATTGGGTTATTCGGGGTCAAAAACTAGGTCACAAATCAAATCATAGAAAAACCTTGTGTAGTCACTAGAGGTCACAATTTTGACTGAATATTTATGTAACTTGGTCATAATGATCATCTCAACAAAATCTAGGTCAAGTTCGTTAATGGGTCATCTGGGTCAAAAACTAGGTCACAAGGTCAAATAATAGAAAAACTTTGTGTAGTCACTAGAGGTCACAATTTTGACTTAATCTTTATGTAACTTGGTCACAATGATCATCCCAACAAAATCTAGGTCAAGTTCGATATTGGATCATCTGGGGTCAAAAACTAGGTCACAAGGTCAAATCATAGAAAAAACTTGTGTAGTCACTTGAGGTCACAGTTTTGGCCTGATCTTTACGAAACTTAGTCACAATGATCATAACAACAAAATCTAGGTCAAGTTCGATATTGGGTCATCCGGGGTCAAAAACTAGGTCACAAGGGCAAATCATAGAAAAACCTTGCGTAGTCACTAGAGGTCACAATTTTGGCCTAATCTTAATGAAACTCGGTGACAATGATCATCTCAACAGAATCTTGATCAAGTTCGATATGAGTTCATCCGGGGTCAAAAACTAGGTCACAAGGTCAAATAATAGAAAAACCTTGTGTAGTCATTATAGGTCACAGTTTTGGTCTGATCTTTACGAAACTTGGTCACAATTATCATCTCAACAAAATCTAGGTCAAGTTCGATATTATTTTATCTAGGGTCAAAAACTAGGTTACAAGGTCAAATCATATAAAAACTTTTTGAAGTCACTAGAGGTCACAATATTGACCTAATCTGTAAAAAACTTGGTCACGATGATCATCTCAACAAAATCTAGGTCAAGTTCGACAGGTGAGCGACCTAGGGCCCTTTGGGCCCTCTTGTTTATAGTTTCGTTCATATTTACGGAATGAATAGCAAATCGTATTACGGTTACGAATCAGCCAAAATATGGTTACGAAATAGCCGAAAATGGACGGTTACGAATAAGCCTGGTTACGAAATAGCCACATACCTTATCAAGTACAACAAGAAAGTCTACTCTAGTATCCAACACTCAAAGGTGCTGCTCTTGTTTATAGTATAACAAGTCAGATCATTATTTGTCTGTGTGTGACCTTCACTTATGTTCAAGGAACTCTAAAGTTGCGGTACTCCAATTCTGTATCATAGTTCATACTGTACATAAACTATGATAAAGTCTACAGGCTTAAATGCATATTAAATGGCTGTGGCTTATCTGACAGCAACAGATCACACTAAAAAATAATGACTATAATCATGTCAATTTAATTTTTCAGGTTCTTTCCATATTCAAGCAGCTGCATAAAACCAGGAAGACTGTGTTTAATGGAGATACTGCCACATTAGCAGGTAACTATGATCACAAAAAGAGAAACAATTAATACGCATTCTAGGATTTTATAAGATTTCTACTATACTCATCAAAAATAAAAATATTATCCATAGGGGAGCTTAGGTTTCTATTCACATCACATTTCTAACTGTTCGTTACTTTTCGTTATCAAACAGGGTTGTCACAAACAAAGTCAGAATTGTGAAATTTATCAATGGCCTATGCTCAAAAGGGCTACAAAAGGGTCTGAGAAAATTCAGACATTTTCTAAAAGGTTTTGCTTTTTTGACAAAATTAGTGATATGGCATGTAATCAACTATAGCTTGCACATTCCCTTAAGGTAATCAACAAATTATGCTAAGAGTTGACTTCAAACGTAATGGTAAATATGCTCTTATTTTAAGGGAGGTATTTGAATACTTTTTTGATTTGCTGAGTATACAAAAAGTCATGAAATTTTATTTACATGTCACAACTTAGTATTTAATTGAATACTCTTTGTCCGTCGTCCTCATAATTTCTTGTGAACTGGTTAATGTGGGGTAAAAAACTAGGTCACTAGGTCGAATCTTAGAAAAGGCTTGTGATCACATTAGAGGACACATTTATGGCCCAATCTTCATGTTTTATTTTGTTCTCCTAAAGAAGACTGTTTACTGCTGAAATGTTATTGTTCACAAGCAGCATAGTATTTCATGGATATAATAACCTTCTGAGTTCTTTTAGTTCATGTTTCAGCTGTGAGAAGTGAGATCAATGGAGAATTCAAGAAACATAAAGATATCAACGATGATGGGAAAGTCGAGGAGGTTTGCTTAATATTTCTTCTTAGAAGTTCTGTGTGGTTCTACCTCTTGAAAATTTCAATATTGGCTGGATACCTACCTGATGTGACTGGCTGGTGAACCATCACAGTATCAGCTACTTCAATGATACCAGGTTTTCTTTGAAATAAACCTCAACAGTTATAGTTTGCATGCACTTGTATAGTGACGTGACACAATGTTGCAAAGTTGCCCTGAGAAAAAGAAGAAAAAGACTTGAAAATTGCGCAGAATTTCCCCTGACATGGCCCCTGGCTCAGACTCAATAGGCAAATGAAAGCTCTGGGTTACTTTGTACCTTGTCATAAACCTGATTGGTGCCAGGCATTACATGATTATTTTCAGAAAGTAAATATTAAGGTTGGCAATGAATATCCGAATAACTGGATAATCGTTTACTGTTCCAAATATCCGGATAGCAAATTGGTATTCGAATATTCGTTATATCATTTGTAAAAAATTGTATCTCAATACCTTAACGAGAGACAACATCTTTTAACACCTGTAACAATAGAATCAATTTGTTATCGATGACACATTGTTTATTTTGGGGGGGTTGTTTATTGTTTTCTTTCACACGTGGTCTCCGTTAGATTCGCTAATGCGTTATAATCACTGCGGTGTATTTTAAAGTTTGTTTTCACCGGACAATTATCAGCTTGTATGTATGTTAGACACAATCCCTAATTTTAACAAGTTGTCTGCTCAATTAGTTATTAGATTATAAGACACGGTTCAATTAAAAATTGCATTTTATTGCGCGGATTCACGAAACGTGATAAATGACGATTGAGGGTAACCAATTTGGTATTTGTCTTGCGTCGTTTGTTACAATCATTATTTTCTCATCTACAGCTAATTATAATCCAGTTTAGCCTGGAAGTTTGTTTTATGAAAGAAATTATCGGCAAGTAACACAATAATATGCGTCCATGTTTATTATGAGCGACGAGGGAGATCACTGTGTCATACATGCCATATCTCCCGGATCGTGCGTGAGTCTACCGGATTTGAGCCTCAACTCACGCACTCCCGCATTTTGATAAAATCTCCCGGATTAGACAAAAATCCGCGTAAGAATCTCAGAATTATTAAAGTTTCACTTTCCTCGTAATTTCCGGTGATAAACTTACAATTAATCAACAAGTCATTACATAACAAACCTTTATAACACCCCAGGAGAGTGGTCACTCCAATAAACAATCGATAATTGTCCCGATAAGAGTATGCTAAGGTGTCATAAACTGATAAACATCTTCCCAAGCAGCCGAAAATATGTTTGTTTACTGGTTAGGTTTAAAGCCCACACATGACCGTACATTACAGATATAAACTCGTAGCAGTTACTTCCCTTTGCAGTTACAGTATCAAAGGAAAAGGCCTCAAAAAGTTTTAGTTTGTAATTTGGAATTTGCATGATATTCAGTCCACATCAATTTCAGATACATTTTTTAAGCTTTATAAATTAACTGAATTGATTTTATTTCTGTATTATCAATGCATTTTTGAGTTTGAATTAATATGTTAGCACCATTTTGAACATATGAGTTCTTTTCTATGTTTTTTTATCAGGTAATCTTCTGCTTGACATGTCTTCTTTTCAGATGTATGATATATGAACTGGTATAGCATAAATGTAACAATAACTAATACATGTCCAGTCAGCATTTGGTTTGGTTACTTACAATTCTTTTAACTATGAGTCATAAGACTTGAACATACTGGACATTTGTTGTTTGCATCATGAATATCATCCCAAACACTAGATAAAATTACTTCACGAAGCAAGTGCAAACTGCATATAAACTTCATTAATTTTAGTCGATAGTTCGAGAAAAAAAATCTCCTGCATTTTATTGAAATCTCCTGCATTTCCATCACCAATCTCCTGCAAATGGTTCAGCAAAGTATGGCATGTATGCTGTGTACAGTTTAACAAATCGAAAGTAGAAATTCATACAGATGGAGTTACCTACCCTTATAATCATACATCAACACACACGAGTAAAATATTCGTAAAAAAGACGCGTTCTCAAGAATAATGAGTTCAGTTTAAATATTTGGACAGTTAGTAGGATTCGATAATACCTGACTAGCTGACTACTCATGCTGAGGCATGAACTATGAGTCTGTCTGATAGTGGTACACAAAGACGATGTTGGTCGCGAAAATTAGGTTACATTTCATGCTGCGCTCAATGCTTGGTTAATTTTTGATACAGATATTCGGTTATCCGTTCGGATAGCGATCCGGCTATCCGGATACCAATTTTGGCATCCCTTGCCATCCTTAGTAAATATACTCAAAAATATACTTCAAAAGCCAAAATAGCTGATCTTTTTAGAAGAGGTGACACTATGATATTCATAATAATTGTATGTAGAATGATCATTGCCTTACATATAGCATTTGTTGAGCATTAGAACAACTATCAGTGCCATAATATTATAGCATAGCATGGAACACATACTTTTCAAAGAAACCTATTGTTAAAGATGTTTCAGTCTGTGTATCATTATATCACTGGAGTACATATTCAAACATTCATGTTCACATGAACCTGATAACACCTTCACCAAAATAATAATCATGTTCTTATACTTATTAAAATAATCAAATTTCAAGATTACCCTGATGACCTCCCTTTTCATTCCATTTTTCTGCCTCTTTATTTCAACCTTTCTTTGTTTTCGTTATTAAAAAAAGCCAGTGTAAATCGAAACAGAAAAATTTAAGAAATAGAGAGTTAGCCATATTAACAGGTAATAATGTTTGAATAAAAATTATTTCAACAGCTGGTGACGATTGCTGAAGATGTGGAAAATACAATCAGAACACGGATTGTCCAAGCTGAATTAAACCAAGACACTGGAAATTACAGTAAGTGACAATTTTGCGTTACTTTAGGATGGTATTGTAAGGAGTTATGACAAATATTTATATTCATGAGAAATATTTCATGAAGTCCAATATTCTGTTTATTCTCAATTTTCTATTGCAATGAAACTTGACCCACTTACCCAATTCGTCAACAGAACTTCACAAAAAGATAATATTAAGTCAGACAGGGAAGGCGGCACTCAGCTTGACCAGCCGAGCACAGAAAAAATTAAAAACACACAACCTACAATGCCCACCTGAACCAGTTGAGCTTAGAAAACATAAAAGGCACAATGCCCAACAATACAAGTTATAATCCTCCCATTTTGTTAGGAGTAATGCTGCTTTTGAATATTGAAATTTTGGTTACAGTTTTTAATAATGTTCTGTTCTTTAATCATGTCAAATATCTACAAACATTTTGTACTTTCAAAGTTATGTATTGATACTTGTAACTCAGAGGTACCTGAATGTGTACTATCAACTTGACATTTAAAGGGCCACAATTATGTCCCTTATTGTGCATACATCATTACATGCTATATCTCCCTTAAGTTAAGGGAGACTTTTCTCCCTTATTTTCAGGACTTCTCGCAGTCTCTCAGCATGAGATGAAAAACTCCCTTAAAACTTCTGGCTGGGGATATACTATATTGTAGGAATGAGTTTTTGGCTAACTAGATCTGTTGTCACTTATCATACTGATAGTGACCAGGTTGTTACAAAATGTAGACATAATAAATGACATCCTGTGTATAGATTTTAATTGTCCCTACACATGCATATATGCCAGATCTCCTGAATCATGCTGAATAATGAGATTAGATGACTATTGTGTTAATAACAGTTAAGTTTGAAAATTATTATTGCTGACTATAATTATGTATTATACTTGATATATTTCAGGAATGAACATAACAGAAGACACACAGATGTTAGAGAACAAACCGTTTGATCCCAATGCTAAACTGCCAACACGGAGAAAACGAACAAAATGTGATGATAAAACTAAATGATGAAGCTATTGAGATTAGAAAACTTGTCTTAATTTATATGTGTACATTAAAAACATTTATACAGTACATCCTCTCCTGGGTGTTTCTTCCCTTGAGCTTCAACCTCTCTTTAGCAACATTATTGTACTGTGCCAGAAGTACCGTAAACCTTTTAATTTTACTATTAACTGCAACATTATTGTATTGTGTCAGAAGTAAACTATTCCATTTTCCTATTAACTATCTATTGATATTACCTTTCAATAACAAAAACCTCTCTACAACAAGCAAAGATTTGATTTTCTAATGGTTGTCACTATAGAGAGGTTTACTGTACAAGATAAGAACGGTAGAGTTATGACCACCCACAAGTACCAGGGTGTTTGATAATTTCTATAAATCTTTTCTTTCTGCCAGAACCTGTACACATTCAATACAGTCCTACCTGTCTGTAAAGACCACCCATAGGAACAGCAAACAGTGGGATTTCTCGACAGGTGGGTTTAAACAGGTTAATTCATTTACAATGGTCTAATTAGAGAATAGATCGGTGATCTTTGTATGTCTAGATTAAGCGTTTAAATTTAACAGCTGGTTAAAATTATTCATATCATTGAAAAGTGTGTGATGGAAGACACAATTGGTAGTCTATGCAGACAGGTCTTTGTTCGCAGGTGGTCCAGGAGTCACTGTTATTAATAATGGATTCGAGCAGAGCAAATGAAAATGTTCTTTTATACCGAAACTTAATAGTAACTCAAGATGGGATTGGATCTATTGGTAGTTTTAACAATCCATGAAATATATTTTCATTGTATTTTATTGTTTTTAGTCCCCTACCGGTTTTTGACCGGAGAGGACTATAGGTTTGCCCTCCGTCCGTCCGTCAGTCCGTCCGTCAGTCAGTCTGTCTGTCAAACAATCTGGATCCTGACATAACTCAAACAGTTTCCAAGTTAGATTTATGAAACTTGGTATGTGGATAGGGGGCAATAAGGGGATTATGCACGTCTAGAAATATTTTGATTCTGACAAAAATTATGGTTGCTATGGCAACAGAAAGAGTGAAAATATGCCCTAATCTGGATCCTGCAATAACTCAAACAGTTTCCAAGTTAGATTTATGAAACTTGGTATGTGGATAGGGGGCAATAAGGCGATTATGCATGTCTAAAAATATTTTGATTCTGACAAAAAATGTGGTTGCTATGGCAACAGAAACATTGAAAATGGCCTCAAACCAGTAGGGGACTTCTGTATTGCTTGCAATTCTTAATTACTTGTTAGTTACTGATGACTTGCCACTATAATTGATATAGTCGTCACTGTCATGATAATCATGTACATTTAATTTGCTTCTTCATTATAAACTGTTGAATAAATAAAATTTTGAATTGATTGTTTATGTTGTGTTCTCATGATTTTCCAAGTTAACTTATGTATGTATTATATTGGATACCGGTATGTCTCCCACATATACTACTAGTGGGGGAGACATATAGATTTTGTACTAGGCATCTTCGTATTCATCCGGATATCTATCTGGATGGTTTGTCACAAGGTTTGTCAGCTCTTGTTCTCCTTATCCACTTGTCGAATTTCAGTTAAGCTTAACAAGAATGGCTTGTACCAAGTCTAGTTGCATATACTGTCTGGATTATTTTGTTAGATTATTTTTGTCTGAGTAATGGCCCATTAATGGTAAAATTTAAGCTTGTCTGCCCTTGTTCTCCTTAAACATTTGATAAATTTCAATGAAACTTGATATAGTTTGTAGTAGTTTGTATTAGTTGGTACCCAGCTTAGTTGTGCATATTGTCAGGATTTATTTTTTGGACAATGATCGCTCAAGTTATGGCCCTTTAATTGTTAAAAAAAGTTTGTCGACACTTTTACTTCTTAACCATTGGTCAGATTGCAAGGAAAATTCACATAAATGAATATACCAGATTTATATAGCGCCTTTTTCATGCGAACACACGTTCACAGGCACTTAACATTATAGTTTTGCAGCCATAAGGGCGCAGGTGCATCCTCTACCAGTGCAGATACAGCATGGACTGACCAAAGGGATAGACTGACAGAAAGCCCCTGAAGGGAGAGAGACATTAGATACAGGCATGTCTGGCGCTACAGAAGTGCACTTAATTCTTATTCCGAATAGACAGCCTGGTTCTGTTATGTGCCTAGTGTAGAGAATCAATACACAGAGTAATTGGTATTGAGCAAAGTTGAGCATTTTGTCAGGATTATATATCCAATGATAGAAATTCAAGTACAGTCTAACTTGTACTAGCGACCACGCGTATTAAGCGACCTTTGTCTTAAGCGACCGGTTTAAACTCCTCCCGATCGTTTTTGTTCTATTTTCCTATTGTATTAAGCGACTTTTGTCTAACGCGACCAACGACCACTATTTAAGCACTGTAATTGACTGGTCAAATTTCATTAAGCGACCGAAAAAAAATAAATCACTTGTTGTCTGCAGTGACAGGTTGTTAATTACACCATACCTCGTCATAAAGCTTTGTTTGTTCACACTTCAGAGTTTGTCTTTTGTTAACCGGACCCCAATTAACAGCATTGATAATCACCATTGTGTCGGTAGCGCATGTCATACAGACGATATTTAATCCGATTACACACATAATAACGGATTAATTGTTGCACCTTTTGCTGCAATCAGCTTGTTGTCACTTTCCATTTGGAATGGGGTAAAAACCCGGTCTATTCCGTTGTGTTCGTTGACTGGGCAAGCAAAACTCACTTACATTAATTGCATTAATTGTGTAATCTATGAGTAAGTTTATTAAAATGATAAATTAAATGCTTATGAAGACAATGCATACAAGTATAGAATCATCATAAAACATATTTACACACTAATGTTTATCAATTAAAGTTGAATACCGGTAGTATTCGGACAACTTAAAGTCGGAAATTCTTTAGTTACACTCGATGTTTCTTGCATTTGTGTTAAACGACCATTCCGTTAAGCGACCGTTTTCAGACCTTCCCCAGGGTGGTCGCTTAATACAAGTTAGACTGTACTGTATTGCCTTCATTAAAAAAGGAATCATTATTCTAGGGGGTCCAGCTGTAAGCTCTCCCAGGAAAGTTTTGTCTACCAGAAAATAACCGGCAGTATTATTTATGGGGTACCTGGTATGCCCCCAGGGATTTTTAAAGTCTACACCGCCTCTCTTTACCGGTTAAAGAAAATTTATCTCCAAAGTGATTGTCATTTATATGAGTCCAGTATTGTCTACACAAAAAAATAGCCACTGTTTTTCTACGGGGAATTTTTAGCTTGACTTTTCGTACTATCGCATTGTCGCAAAAAACCCGATCTGTGACAAACTATATGCCGAACTGTAAAGTATTTTTAAAGTAGCTCCATTTAGGAAAACATACGATGTAAGCATGTGTACCGGTAGGCGATAGACGACAATGCAATTGTGCGATGGTGACAGTGCGATAATCGATGACGACAATGCGATGGCGTCAGTGCGATAATGCAATGAAGACAATGCGATGGTGATAATGCGATGACGACAATGCGATGGTGGTAATGCGATGACGACAATGCGATGGCGACGGTACGATAGTCGTATCGCATTGTCGCCATCGTGCTATCGCATTGTCATAATCGCATTGTAGCCATCGTACTGTCGCATTCTCGCCATCGCACTGTCGCCATCACATTGTCGCCCTCTGGATTTTAATGTGTAACCACGATGGCCCCAACGATAGTCCGTAATATTTTCATCTGTCACACGTCCGTTACTTGTAGAAACTACACATACCTGGATGACAAAATACCCAAAAATAGTATTCATGTTCCGGTACACGTTGCCTTTCGCAACATCTCTTATTTCTCATTAAATGACTTCTCCTAAGCCAATGGGTGAAATTCAGGAATGATCCTTGAGTGGTCCCTATTGAAAGTTATTCAAATAATTCCGCTTAAATAATAACCTTATAAGTAAATAGATTTTTAAAATTAAAAAAATTAAACAAAATCTTCAGCTTCTCATAAACCACGACACTTTTAGTTTTGATATTTACTTATAAATACTGGTTATGACCAAGGGAGATAATCACTGCGATGTAAAACGGAATTATTACGGGATGAGATATTCTTTACCTGTAACCGGATGTTAATACACTGTTTCCGGCAGTCAGTGCGCGTGCGTAGTGTACATAAATTCTATGGAAACTGTTCCCAATTTTGTTTGCAGAAATAAAGTCTTTTAATGGAAAACCAACCGCAACATACGAACAGAATAAACAGTTAACTGTGAGTTTTCTTTATTTCCTTACACTATCACAATCTCGGTAACTCACTGGTTCAAGTGTACTTGTCACTATCGCAGAAAATCCGTTTTGTTTACCATTCCCCACCCACTTGTTTCGCCGTTGATGGTTGGAACGGAAACGGGATGCAGATAAGAACATCACCAGGAGAATGGGGTCATGGGTTCGAGGTCCAAGTCGGTAGTCAAACCAAACCAACGCATACAGTATCACCGCTGCTCTGTCAGAAATTTGAAAACACCTTCATAAAATATTTTTTGATATGAAAATCCTAGTCCAGAAATCTAGACGTGATGAATACTGAGGTACTTTGATAATTGGCAGTACCCAACGTCTAGACGGGAATGCTCAATCTCCTTTCGCAAATTAAAATTACAAAGATATGTGTTCTTGAGTCGAAATATCAATGTATATATGACATAGACTTTCATTTCAAACACTTACACTTATAATGCAATGGTTAAACTCAATGTATACGAGTTAAATCTGATTTAAAGCCGAATTAAACGATGTAAACACGATTGTCAGCTGGTTCCACATACCGCTGTGTTAAGATTGCGTAAGCGCTTTGATTGCGTCAATATTACGAATCGGGTCAAACAAATGAAACGAAAATGTTATTCTTACTGGTAAGGCAGTGGCTAGTCGTCCGGCACTAGACAGCGAAATTAGTCGTCTGGCGCCGGACGACTAGACAGTGAAATTAGTCGTCCGTCAGTGGACTACTAGCAAAAGCTACGTGCATTGGCTAGAGAACCGTCATTCTATTTCTACGCATTGTGCATCTACCTTATAATAAAGGTTATAATAAACTACGAATATAGGCAAGACATGTCAATGCCATATCTGCAACCATTTTGTGACCTCCCGTGTATCTCCGTATATTGTCCGCCATATTGGAATGGTATAAACTGGCACGAATGAATGCGGAAATCGCTGTCGGGTTTTATAAAGCGCGACAAATAGCAATGGTGCAGCTGTGTATTAGAAATGACATTAGAAATAGAGCTAGAAGTAGTAAGGGAACAAAGAATGTTTCAGTTACAGTATTATGAGGATTGTGAAAGTATTTTACTTCATGTTGAAAAAATGAAATTGCTGTGTAAGGTAATTGGCAGTTTGGAATGTCACTGGTTATATAATAGTGTGAAAACAATGTTGCCGTTTATAAATGTTATCATGGTAGGTCCTATTGTATATACTATATTGTTGTTGTTGTTCTATTTAAAATGAAAACAAATAAAAATTACAATTGTAAATTGTATTGTTTTGTATATATGTATCATTAAAACTGCGAATGAAAAATAATTAATTGCCACATTAGCTTTGTGTTTAATTAACATGCGTGGTGACACCATTTCTTCTACATCTCTATTACCTACTACTTATCATAATGAGCATAGCATAATGCTACTGTATGTCACTTTAACACAGCATTACCATTTCAATCAACTTGGATATTTTTGCACTATTAGTCATTGCACTATTAGTCACCGTATATACTATATATAGATCTCACGCCGACAGCGATTTCCGCATTCATTCGTGCCTGTTTATACCATTCCAATATTGCGGACAATATACGGAGATACACGGGAGGTCACAAAATGGTTGCAGATAAGGCATTGACATGTCTCGCCTATATTCGTAGTTTATTATAACCTTTATTATAAGGTAGATGCATAATGCGTAGAAATAGAATGACAGTTCTCTAGCCAATGCATGTAGCGTTTGCTAGTAGTCCACTGACGGACGACTAATTCTGCTGTCTAGTTGTCCGGCGTCGGACGACTAATTTCGCTGTCTAGTCGTCCGGTGCCGGACGACTAGCCACTGCCTACTGGTAATACTTCAATTTTCGTTTACAAAAAAATTGTAATCCAGTATCGACCGATATTTTAAATCATCCAATCAGATCGCTGTATGCAATTATGCGGTCAACGTGATTTGCATATTGAAAGTCAATGAGTGTAAATATTTAACCGGTATTTGGATTATTAAGATTATTGGATTTATAACGCATTTCGCAAGGTAACAATTTGAGTTTATGAGTACAATAATGGTTTAGGTTTAACAATATTGCATTTTAAAGGCGTGACAAGTAAAATTCAGTTTGATTTTAATGTAAAACCTTCCGCTGTAAATTCGGGCGGAATCAAGCGATAGGAAATTGAGCTTTTTCGGTATGACTTCGGTTTGAAAACGAAAGTCCAAATGTTAAAAAACAAACCGAGAGTCATATTTGTAGGACTATGAATATCCTTTACAATTACATATATGTAGACTTTCAATTTAGCATACTGGTTTTTATTAAAAAACCTGATGGCGACTTGAAAAAATAAATTATTTTCTGATATGGTTATACACTGATGGGTTCAATTTCAGCTACCCAATTTACCTTAAATGCAGAATGAAAAATACGGGATGTACGGATTAAAACTGGACTTTAGCCTGGCCTTACGAGTGATTTGACACTTAACTTACAGATTGATCGGATTAATTGCTTGTTTATTGATATGCCGCTGGCATGGGGGCAATAAGCACCTTGTTTATTGGGTTTGTATTGAATCATTCGTGGATTATAATGAGACACTTTGATTGTGTACACAGGTTACATTTTACGATGTCCGAGGCTAATTTCACTACACATAACATTGGACAACTTTTTAATCGGGTTTTTAAAATACCGATCGGGGTAATCGGGAATTCGCTTTGTTATCGGGACAGACCCGACTCAAATCAGGACACTTGGATAGCATGCTATACATATTTCATGCAGAAGTTACTTGTCATAATCAATAATTACTTGTCCCAGACAAGTGCTTATAAAAGTTATTTCGCGGACTCTATTGGTTTGACTGTATTCTGGAATCTATTTATTCTTTTTCAGATATGATTGAGTAATATTTTATACAAAGACGGTCTTTGTCCGTCCGTAGCAAAATACAGTCATGCCAATTACAAAAGTTCCGATTGTCCACAAGTTTGGGATTATTTCCCATACTCAAAGACTCGAATTACAAGAGAGATTGCTGAAGCAGTCGTATATACAAACACTGAAGAGCCAGAAAGTTCTAGTTCCTACTAGGTATGTATAATTGTATACACCATTTTCATTGCTTTTTATACGGGACGTATTATGTGAACACCCTTGGCGGGCAGGCGTGCGGGCGGCGGCGTCCAGTAATGTCTGTACTCTAGTGCAAACATTTTTCATCCGATCATCTTCAAACTTGCTGACAATGCTTATGGGCATAATATCTAGGCCAAGTTCGATTATAGGCCAAATCGGCCTAGGCCTCATTGGGTTATGGTCCTTTAATTACCAAATAAGTATGTAATTGGCCTTGTCTGTACTCTTACGCTAACAGTTTTCATCCGATCATCTTCAAACTTGCTGACAATGCTTATGGGCATAATATCTAGGCCAAGTTCGATTATAGGCCAAATCCGCCTAGGCTTCATTTGGTTATGGGCCTAAATTAATTACCAAATAAGTATGTAATTGGCCTTGTCTGTGCTCTAACGCAAACAGTTTTCATCAGATCATCTTCAAACTTGCTGACAATGCTTATGGGCATAATATCTAGGCCAAGTTCGATTATAGGCCAAATCGGCCTAGGCCTTATTGAGTTATGGTCCTTTAATTACCAAATAAGTATGTAATTGGCCTTGTCTGTACTCTTACGCTAACAGTTTTCATCCGATCATCTTCAAACTTGCTGAAAATGCTTATGGGCAGAATATATAGGCCAAGTTCGATTATAGGCCAAATCGGCCTAGGCTTCATTTGGTTATGGGCCTAAATTAATTACCAAATAAGTATGTAATTGGCCTTGTCTGTGCTCTAACGCAAACAGTTTTCATCCGATCGTCTTCAAACTTTGTGACAATGCTTATGGGCATAATATCTAGGCCAAATTCGACTATAGGCCAAATCGGCCTAGGCTTTTTTTGGCTATGGGCCTTTAATTACCAAATAAGTATGAAATAGGCGTTGTATATGTGCTCTAACGCAAACAGTTTTCATTCGATCGTCTTCAAACTTTGTGACAATGCTTATGGGCATAATATCTACGCCAAATTCGATTATATATTATTTTTTTTATTATTATTTTGCCCTGAGACACCATGCCCCGAGACAGGCGTATTTTGTGACATTTTGGCTCTTGTTTATTTTTGAATATACCTCGGTTATCAGACAGGTTGAGTGAAGCTGCTGCTTTGATGAGTTTAAAATAAGCCTGTTTCCTGAATTCACGAAATAATTACATTTGGTCAGCCTATGCTAAAAAATCTCACTGATAAATCATGGATTATCAAAGAATGTCTTGCCTTTCTCAATAGCTTTGGCTCACTTTACATGGTAGTAAAATGAGTCCAGTCATAATTCATGCGACTCTGCTAATTAAAATAATTAATTTAAATCTGAACACACAATTTATTGTATTTTAATTGGAAAGTTACTTTTTAAAATAATGGTAGTGTAGTGGATGCAGGCCTTAACTAATATTTTTTAAAGCACTCGTCCTGCAATATAGACAAAGAAGAAATCCTCAAATTCTTTCTTGTCCTGCTATATAAATAAAGAAGAAAGATATTGTGCAGGACGAGTGGATTCATTGAGGCCTGGGATGTGGAGATTGGACTCACCACAAGTTGCAATCTTTGTGTCTCGTCACATTAAAGTTTATTGGCAAGTTTCTATTTCAGAGTATTTCTTATATACCTTTGATATACATCAATGAAACTTGGTATACGTACAGCTTGTGTGCAGTGGCCTCTTGAGATTGACAGTGAGGCTGGTGTGGTCAAGGTCACTGTTACTAAAAGTAGAAAATCAGTTCCTGTTCAGTAACTTAAGTGAGCAGTGGAATGAGATATTCCCCTTAAGATATCCACTTATAATATATGTGCATTTGTTGTTTTGTTGTTGTAATTTTTACTCAAACAATATTACAGGAATCCATTGGAAGTTTCTGAAGACTTTGTACAAGATTATAACAATGCTAAAGACTTTGATGAAAGGGAGAGGCTTGAACAAACAGCACAGAAAATGCTTGAAAGAGCAAAGGTTTGACTCCTAATAGCCATTTTTATTTTCAGTTTATTTTAGCCTTTGTCTTGTTGGATGATAGTTTTGGATTTTATGTTATCTGTGAAATCTGGAGCATTTCTGCGTTAAAAACTATACGTGGCAATCCAGAAATGTTTAAGTTTCGGCATTTTCGAGTTTTTGGCATGATATTTTTAAAATGTTTGGAGAAATCGCAAATAAACTGGATTTGTTGTTTGAAAATTGTCATTACATGAACAATATTCCTGCATTCTCATTTATCACTGTTAGTGTTGTAGAACTCTAATTGTCTGTCTTTATACAAACCTTCCTATGATCCTCTATCTGAGCTAATTTTTACCAAAATGTTCATTTTCCATTCATGACTGCAAAGTGTATTTATCATTGGTAAAATTTGTCTAGATTTTTCATTTTAGTGTCCAAAAACCGGCTTAATTTTCCTATTTAAATTGACATTTTACCAGGATTTCAGTATTTTCAAAATGTAGAAATGCTTTAATACCAGTAATCTATTTTATGTTAAACATTGATTGAAGAAGATATTTGATGTGTTTCAGAGGCGAGCTGGGATAAGAGATGGAGGTAATGCTAGACATGTTAACTTACCCATGGCTTGGACAGAATTAGCCCAGCTTGCACAATGTAGAGGCAAAATACAGGAAGGTAATTATCTGTATTCAATTGTAATCTCATCTAAACATGAATACATTTAATCAACCTTAATCCCAGGGTCCTGTCTCTGTCTCACGAGAATTGGATGCCTGTTGATCCAAAGTGCTGACTCAACATAAGTCCATTTCTCATGTAACAGAGATGATACCCGGTGTTGAATACATACTGTTTTTGTGCATGGATTATTTGACCTTAGAATTGACACTGACCTTAGAACTATCTAAAAAGTCTATTATTTACCAAAATTATAAAAAAAAATCTTCATCCTCTACATAGTAACTACTACACTCCATTATATGTACGGTAGGCAGTGATTTTTCTTGAACAAAATTAAACAGCCCGTACCTTTATAATTGGGAAATTTTAGGGCAACAATTTGTGAATTTGGGAATTATTAAAAAAGATTGTTTTGGTTAAAAGTGTTCATATTTTGCTATTTTCTACTGATAATACTCTATTCATATGTAGCAACAACTTTTGCAAGTTTGAAAATCTATTGTTTTGACTTTAAAATAGCTATATACTGTACTTGCTTTGAAACCAGTGAGCACAAAAGGGGGAAAACATGCATACATTTTGGGAAAAAATTATTATTTTTTGGAAAAAAATGGAGGTTATTTTGCAAGGGGAAGGTGCCTGTATTCGGCCCTAAAAATAGCCAAAAAAAATCACTGGTAGGTGGGTCGTTTTTAAAATTTATGGGGTTGCCTATGATTCACAATCATTTATTTTTGTCATTTTGTTTGCAGAGTGTCTTGATGTATTGATTATCTCCCTGGATCAATCTCCACTAGAGAAGTACCATATACCAGCTCTATTTTTCCTTGCCGAGACCATGCTATACTGGTTACGTACCGACGCTGTTCATCAACCTTATCTTAGAACCGGAGAAATCAAACTGTTAAAGGTTAGTCTCGCTTAATGTTACTTTATATGTTAACAAAATACTTTATCAGTTTTCAAAATTTCCAAAAAGTACTGGGTTTACACTAAAACATAGTAATATTACATAATTTTTATGCAGAACATAATGCAGAAAGTCGTTAATGTAGCACAACCTCTGTAAAGCAATACCTTTTGGGAGCTGCAAATCTTGGCCACTGTTTCGAGGTTGTGTAGTAAATATCCGCTTAGAAAAGTTTTGAAGGTGTTGTTGTAGAGAGGTTGTTGCTCCATGGAGGGCCACTCTAGAGAGGTACTGTTTCTGATGTTATATATAACCTTAAGAGATCATGCAAGAAATCTGACAAGTATTAGGCTAGTGATGGTAAACTGGTGATTGTGTGTATGGAGTAAAGAGTTAAACTATTTGGATAATTTCCTCTCCCTGCTTTTATTCACTGAAGCCGCTAGTTTTGAACAGATTCCATAGGTATGTATTTACTGCATAAGTTTACATGGCAAAGTCTATATTTGTAACACTTCATCCTTGAACACGAGAAGTTTTATTTGAATTTATCCTATTGTTTCTATACTTACAGATGGGTCAACTTGTCTTCTCCCGGTTATTTTATCATCATATGGCTGGTCAACTGTCGGGTCAGAAAGATTTCAAGAACAGATTATTCACATACTTGGATGGTAGGCTTTATTGTATTTTAATTAGTTATTTGTTATTTTGTTAATTAAAATGGAGTTTAAATCAGGGTTTAGTTTAAATGCATTTCTGTAATTAATTTGTGATAATACCCTCCCATTTGAAGCATACATCATATGTCCATCTGTGTATATATCCATCTACCTGCTTGTGTATTTATGAGTCTTTTCATTAGACACAATGGTTTCAGATCAAAGTTTGAATTTCAGGATTGCATATATATATACATCAATAACTAAATGTTTTATATTTTGGACTACATTCTTTCGAGACACATCCATGATAGTGCATAGTGTTGTATACTTGTACTCTAAGTAAATAAGTTAGCGACATGGTAATATCGGCGAATTTCACAAATGTAATTATTCGATAATATTTCAACTAGCGTAAATTTTTGCAACATAGAACACAATTTTAATATAAAGGAAATTCTAATATTACTGTACGCCAAATGTCTGAAATTCAGAATTTGCTCACTTTTTGACGCACAGAAATATTTTCTTATACTGTATGTGTACATATATTTTGCAGGTTTAACAGAGTGCCAGGAAGCATACAGTCCATATCCCAATGCCCTGTTATCACTGAGGTTTATTATAACGGTGGGTAAGATCATCATGTCAGATACTCAACTAGAACCTGGTGAAATAAAGGAAGGAGACAATATCAAAAAGTCAGCATTAAGTCGACCCAGTGCTGTACGTATTTATGATAGAAAAGATAATAATTTGTCATTTAAATTTTTCTTTCTGTCATGTGAAATTTAGAATTTTGTTGCAAATCTCGTTTACCCTGTTCACACTTTTACTGCTTCCATGTTGATCTGCCCCGACCTAACAAAAGTAATAATTGAGACAAAACTAAATCAATTAGACAATCGATAACTTATTAGTCCTTAACAGAACTTTGGCATTCTTTCTGTGGAAGCAACCATAAAGAGCTCTGCACATGCCTTTTCAGATCTCTGGTAAGCCTTAAACGAAATTCTTAAATGAAAAAAATTGGTTTCAAATCGAAGAAAATTGATGAACACCTTGGACAGAATGTCTGCATAACGATTGTAATAGGAATTCTCTTCTATAACAGTGTTTCCAATACTTTGTTCTAGTATTAAATTTACATCAAATTTATTATACTTTCAATCAGACCAAGGCATATTCATCAGGGGTTCTACACTTCCGGATTAATCCGGAATTCCGGATTTGCTGCTTTTGAAAGAATGAACTTTTCTTCAAAAAATGAAAGTTATTTGATGAAAAAAACCAAGTATTGACTGAGTTATGGTCATTTGAAATTCTATATGCTAAATTTTGACAATAGAACAATGTTTGCAACAGAGGTTTAGTGTTTGGATGTGTGCTAACAACATCCAAAAGATATGTGCGTCTTATTTTCAGGATTGGGCGTTAGGCCTCAGTAGAACCCCTGATTCATTGATAATAAACCTGTCAAGAGAGACCACATGTCTACTAAGGTCACTTTTTGCAGTTTCCATGTTTAACTTTATATATACATGTTTGTACTAAATTACAAGGGAGAACAAGTACTAATACATAAAGTCACCATATTTAACTGAAATATCCTTGAAAAATGGCGTAACCCTCCCCCCCCCCCCCCCCCCCCAAAAAGATAGCTTTATTAACACTGTGTATGTTTATTTCAGAGGAGTACAGGAACAGATACAAAAAGTCATCATTCCAAGGAGGTGACCACACATACATCACACAGTGTAGCTATCAGTAGTAGTGTACATGATTTAAGTCCTACATTGTGGCATGCTTTAGATGTATGGAGATGTACGAACCATTTAAGTGGAGGTCTGAGTGAAGCATTGAAAGCACTCAGTCATTGTGGTATGGGACTGGTCAATGAAAGTTGGTAAGGCAGCTAATTATTCCTTTACTATATGCTTATCAGTGGTTTATAGAGATATACCGGTGAAAAGAAAGTCAGTAATTCGCTAGAGATTTACCAGTGAAAAATAAATCAGTAATTCACTTGAGATTTACCAGTGAAAAATAAATCAGTAATTTGCTAGAGATTTACTAGTGAAAAGTAAATCAGTAATTTGCTAGAGATTTACTAGTGAAAAGTAAATCAGTAATTCACTAGAGGTTTATCAGTGTATTCAGTGAACAAAAATTAGTAATTAGCTTGAGATTTACCTGTGAAAAATAAATCAGTAATTTGCTAGAGATTTTCCAGTGAAAAATAAAACGGTAATTTGCTAGAGATTTACCAGTGAAAAATAAATCAGTCATTCGCTAGAGGTTTACCAGTGAACAAAAATTAGTAATTAGATTGAGATGTACCTGTGAAAAATAAATCAGTAATTCGCTAGAGATTTACCACTGGAAAGTTAATCAGTAATTTCCTATAAATTTACCAGTAAAAAGTATATCAGTAATGTGTAGTTTCAAAATAGAATATAATATAACAATTTGATATTTTGTTGTTTTATATGCTTGTTCTAGTACAATACCGCAAAAGAAACGTAAAATCACAAAATGTTTCGCCCGCAGAAATATCAACACATGAACCGAATTTCAATGAAATAATTGTCAATCAATTATCAAACATTGGAACACTTCAATTATTGACTATTGGTACTTGTCTAGATAAAACTTCAGCTTTCTGTATTGAAAAGTTTACTCTGTATATGCACTTACTTAAACACAGAACAATTTAATCTAAAGGACCAGTAATGTAGACTTTGTAACATAAATAGATACATTCTTTATCTGACCCTTGTAATATATTAATGCATAAAGCATAGATGGGGTTAGAATGTTTGGACAATATTGTGTTAAACCCTGTCTATCTTGTTTTACTATAGGGTTGACAGTATGGTAGCGTTACAGATTCTTGCTGAGGCAGCTAAATCCAGTCTGATGGCACTTCGAGCACTTCATAACCTTGCACGTGGATATCGACCCTCCGACACGATAAAATCACCTCCTGTATCTAGTCGCTCAGAGAGCTCCGGTAAGTCGGTTATACAGTTTTCTACACATTTACTAAGTTAACATCACATTTACAATACATTCAGATGTGTTCATACATGTATGATTTTATTGCATTAAAATTGAGATCTTATTCTTCAGTGCAATTAAGCAGATTTCATAAGATATCAGGAAGAAGGTCTCATTAGTGTGTGGAATTTGATTTTGTGATCAGTTTTAAAAATACTCCTTGAATATTTGTCAACAATAATTGACTACTTTACAGCAGATAGAACTGAATATATGTACATGTACTGTATCAGTGGTTGAGTTTGTAAGGTGAAAATTTTGGCCAATTTTTGCGAAATTACAACATTCATCTTTGTTTCCATTAGCAGAAATTCTGACCAACAAATAATGTTACAAAGACAACAAAGAATGTTACAAAGAAATTTTAAAATCCTAACATTTCAGAACTCAGAATGTCCGAAATTCAAATTTGCTAAATGTTTAACCTGGTGAAATATTCACTTGTCCAGTATTTAATTATATTGTAATGTATGACAATTTAATTAAGTTGCATGTATTGTGTGAACTTTTGTAGGCTAGTAGCTGGACATTAAGTGCATGTGTTTGAAAGCATGATGTAATAATAATAATAATAACATCTTTATTTTCTAAGGATAACATAATTGGCAAACCAATTTTCATTATGGTCCATGTCTAAAGGTTCATGTAATACCAATATTTTTTTGTGGAAAGCAAGTCATGTTCTAATAACGTAGAATTTCTTATTTTGCTGGTATTAGATTTTATGGATTTTTATGCCCCCGTATCGATAGATCGGGAGGCATATGGTGATTCACCTGTTCGTCCGTCCGTTCGTCCGTCCGTCCTGGTTAACCCAAATTGACTGTTTCTTCTAGCATCATTATGGCTTGCTACAAAGCTTCCAAACTTGCATGGATGTTGTTTATGAACACTCTCCACACACCTGTATCACCTGACCCTGTTTTGACCTTCACCTTGACCTAATTTTGGACTTAGACTTATTTATGGACAAGGCTTCCACAGGGGGCATAAGCGTTTATTGTACGCAGTCTTGTTTAAAGATACGTTTTCAGGGGGTTGCAAATTTATGGATTTCAAAAATTGAAGGAAATTTTATTGGTATGATAGGAGATTGATTATTCCTTTAGATTAGAGTTATGAACTAAATAAACAAAAAATTTATCCTACATGAAAAATAATGATTTTACCGTACTTTAGAAATAAAATTTTAGTACAGATTAATGAAACATTACATATTTTGTGTCTGTAGAACAGAAACCAAAGCCAAGTACTAGTGGTAGGTACAAGCATTACATGGTGAAGGGATAGTGATTTCCGCTGTATATATTTATAAACTAACAACTTTTTATCATTATATTATATTGCCCATTTAACCTGGTAGATTAGTTGCACACAAATGTTATCTCCCTTCAATTGTTATATTTGAACTCGGCGCATGTTTTTGCTGTTAGTGCACTATAAATAAATAAGTTAGACTATGAATAGGGGTTCGTCATTTACTCATAATGTACCTAGGGGTGAGAGGTGGGATGCCTTGTGTGAATTTGCCTTGTGCATATTCGCTATGCTTACCGCTTGAATTTACAGAAAGCGGAAGTTAAGAATAGACTAGTACCGATTCACCCAAGTATTGCACGCAGGTAAAAAATAGAAGATTCACAGAAAAAATTCAGGTGCAAAATTCTGAAAATATGGCGAAAGAATATGGCCGTTCTCGATTGGCCTATTAGGGACTTAAAAAGAAAATATCTAAACTGTGTGAAGGACGCATCCTGTTTATTGATTATAAGATTCTGGGTTTGATTAATTGTTGGCAATACTTGAAAAATGTTTTTCTAAATCATAGTCAACTTTTAATATAAATTATTAGATAGAGATAAGATAGAGTTGAAGAGGAACAGGTTTATATATTAGACTGTAGCTTAACAAGTTTATTACGTAAATACAATACACTGTGTATATATACTGCATTTACCCGACAACAACTCCCTCGGATGTTGGATGTCATTAATATCATTTGCAGGCGAAAAATCTTGTACACTAATTGCACCTAAATTAAATAGACTTAGAAAAAAAGAAAACTTTACATTATATTGACCTGTTTTTCTGTAGTATTACAATGTGTCCCATACCATAATTTTTATCCTAACACTGCATTATTATTTCTTAAACATTGTCTAGCTGAATAACCAAGTGTCCACTGTTTGACAATCCTGCTTATATCATGCTGAAACTATGCAGAAAAGTATGCCAAAGTTTTACACATGTACCAATTGATGATCTCTTCTAAATAAAGCATTACTGTTTTGCTTCTTGCGTTTACATTTTGCTATAAGCTTAAATACTAACTCGGCATCCATACCTTAACGTAGCATTTTATGTTCCTTATTTTATACCATAAATGCACGTACTTCCTTAATGTATCATCCTTAACCATCACAACTTATTTTACAGCTAGTCCACGACCTCAGAAATTTTTGAGATTTGGTACGAGTAAAAGTTAAATCAATCTGGGGTGTTATTCAATATTGATATTATTTAATAGGAGAATAAGGATAACCAATCATATCGCCTGTTACTGACCAAGAGTTTAATATGGTGTGATCTGATTGGTTGTCCTTATCCGTAAGTCAAGAAAGATCAATATTGAATACCACCCCTGGTCACCTTAACACAAAAATCATCAATTATCTATGGGTAGCTTAATGAACACATTTTCATAATGATGAATTTGCCTTTCGTCAGTTTTTGAATATCATCTTTTAACATTAGTTTTAGTTCAAAACTTCTAATAATTCATGAATAGTTTTTTTTCAAAATTCTTGATAAAAAGTATAGTGGTAGAAGTTAAAACTTCTTGCCTGTAGTTGGTCTAATCACCAGTACATTGTACCTAAATTGATTGTCATAATGAAATTTGTCATTATGCAAGTGGTTTATTAAAATCAATACATGACCAATGATGTCATTCATGATATCATAATTTACCACATATTTTTGTGCTTTGGTGACCCTATGTATGTAATTTATAGTCTCCTTGTCTCTTGGATGCAAGCAAAATAACTGTACATATATCTACAAAGAAGTAGTACCCAGTAGATATATGGTTTTGCTTTTTTCCTTCATATAGTAGCATCCAGTCTGTTAGTCAATGAGTGAGATAGAAATAGTAACTAACTTGATCTGAAGTTATGATAACTTTATATATGTACATGTAAAGTTGATTTCACTTGTAATGCAGCCAGTAGAGCATTATGAACAAATGTTCCAAGTTATTTTAAAATCCTGGTAAAGTTAGAAAGTTATGGTCGCTATGACCTTCAACATTTCTGACTGTTGGTCTGCCATTGGGACATGCATGCATCTCTTGTTGCACATTTGTCATCTTTAGAGGCATTTGAAAAAAACCTGATATACGGGTTAACCGCCTGTCGATAAACTTGTTTATCTTTTCCTATAGGGGACTATGTAATGGCAAACACAATGGTTGAGTTATTGTTTTAAGTTTAGAGTTTTACATGATGTTTACTGCTGTCCATTGTTAGTTTAGTTTAGTTAAAACATCTATGAAAGGTGGTGGTGTCAATATATTGATCAAATATTGTTGTCAGTTCCTTTACTAACATAATAAATATGAGTGTTTAAGGTGGAGGGAATCAAAGAATTGGAACTTACACTTATCATGTACACCGGGCACTGTCTAAACTAGGGTTCCAATTTAAAAAATCATAGTTATCTTTTATTACATTTTTCATCTACTTTATGTATTAATATTTTATTTCCAACGGATCAGTTTTGTGTAGTTAAAAGTTTAGTATATAAAGAGTCATAACTTTTATATAATAATATGTTAGTGATATGACAATAGTTTGAGCCGTCTACCTGTTTGAAGCATCTCCTGTATACTAGTACGTCATCATTTTGCCGGGGTGGAATTACCTGTTTGAGTTTTCTATGGTGTTTGAGGGCATCAAAATTCTAGTGTATCAGTATTTCATAGACTCCATTCATCTTTTAGAAAGTTACAGTATGACTAGTGAAGAGTCACCTCCAAAAGACTCGGAATCACACGTAAGTGCCGCCAGCACCAAACCTACACTGAGTGATATCTACGAACGAAGTGAAGAAGGCGACTCCGAAAAATATAAACTTGGTAAGTATCAAGCCATGTAAGGGTTCAGTATTACTATAAATGCTGTAAACAAAGATAAATGTCAACAAAAACACATGTTGAAATTAATTATATCGTATAATCAAACATTATATAATTTTTGTGTCGCCTGAACGACATATAGGTGTTGCTTTGGCGGCGGCTGCGGTTGCGGCTGCGGTGTCACAAATTGCTTGTCCGGAGCATAACTTTGTCACCTTAAGTTCAAATGACTCAATATTTGGTATGCATGTTTCTTGCAATAAGCCGAAGTGCAGTGCACAAGAACCATAACTCTACCGTGAATCGTTTTTGAATGATTTCCCTTTGACTGATTTTATTGGAGCATTTCTTGTCCGGAGCATAACTTTGTCACCTTAAGTTCAAATGACTCAATATTTGGTATGCATGTTTCTTGCAATAAGCCGAAGTGCAGTGCACAAGAACCATAACTCTACCATGCATCGTTTTTAATTATCTCCCTTTGATTGATTTAATTAGAGCATTTCTTGTCCGGAGCATAACTTTGTCACCTAGAGTTCAAATGACTCAAGATTTTGTATGCATATTTCTTGCAATAAGCTGAAGTGCAGTGCACAAGAACCATAACTCTGCCTTGCATCGTTTTTTAATTATTACCCTTTGATTGATTTAATTAGAGCATTTCTTGTCCGGAGGGAGATAACTTTGTCACCATTAGGTTGAATGACTTGAAACTTGGTATGCATGTTTCTTACAAAAAGTCCAAGTGCAGTACACAAGAACCATAACTCTACCTTGTGCCATTTTTGAATTATTTCCCTTTGATTGATTTTATAAGCATTTCTTGTCCGTGGCATAACTTTGTCACCATAAGTATGAATGACTCCAAAATTGGTATGCATGTTTCTTGCAGTGACATGAAATGCAGTGCGCAAGAATCATAACTCTACCTTGTGTAGTATTTGAATGATTCCCTTTTGATTGATTTTATCAGGACATGTTTTTGTCCAGAGCATAACTTTGTCGTTTTTAGTTCAGATGACTAGAGAACTCTTGTGAGTCGGATATGTAGCCCAATACTGGACAGTTTTCCATGACAAATGTGCATGTCATCATGCGACACATGTGACTCGCGGAGCTTTTTTTTTTTTTTAAATGCTGTAGACACAACTCTTGTTTTCTAGGTCTGGAAATACTGAATTTCTGATATTATTAACCACCATTGTTTGAAAACCTGCAGGAATCCAATTTCAAGTTATTGGGGTTGTTTGAATACCTGCAGGAGCCAAAATGCAAGGTTTTGGGGTTGTTAGAAAACCTGCAGGAGTCCAATTTCAATTTATTGGGGCTGTTTGAAAACCTTCAGGAGCCAAAATGCAAAGTTTTGGGGTTGTTTGAAAACCTGCAGGAGCCAAAATTTGGGGTTGTTAGAAAACCTGCAGGAGCCAAATTTCAAGTTATTTTGGTTGTTTGAAAGCCTGCAGGAACCAAATTTCAAGTTATTGGGGTTGTTTCAAAAACCTGCAGGAGCCAAAATGCAAGGTGTTGGGGTTGTTTGAAAACCTGCAGGAATCCAATTTCAATTTATTAGGGTTGTTTGAAAACCTTCAGGAGCCAAAATGCAAGTTATTTGGGTACTTGAAAACCTGCTTTTCTCGTTTGTGATAATTTATCTTTCAATATGTTTAAGGTTCTTCAAAACTGAACTCTGGTGTTGACTCTTCGATGAAGGAGACCAATACGAGTGAATACTCTCCTCCCTATGGGCAGTCTCCATTGAAATCACCAATGAAGAAGGACGGCATCAACTATGGGTAACCATTGCTTTATTTTGTTACATGTTTGTTTTAAAGATCAGGTTTACAACAATTAGACACCAATGTTTAGAAACATCTCTAAGCTAAATCTAAATCAAATTTTGTGGCATAACTTTCAGTTATTATTCATGTGAGATCGGACTCAAAATTAGCATCACAAAGTAAAAACCATTGTAAAGTATTACCACACAATCACAAGTGTTCCTTCACAATATATATCTCAGACACTGATTTTAACATGATCTCAATTTGAGATGAGATTTCTCTTCGAGATGACGCTCCTGATCTAGAACATAAATGACTATTTGGCTTCTGAGATGGACAATCATGTTTTACAAACATTTTTAGTTTTTAGTCCCCTATCAATTTCATCCCTTTGAGTTAATTTTGCCCTCTAGCTGTCTGTCCGTCATTCCCTACAAATCTAACTCAAACAGTTTCCAAGATAGGTTTATGTGTAGGGGACAATATGAACATGTTTAAATATTTTCGATTTTAACAAAAATTATGGTTACTTAATTGATGGAGACAGAAATTGTGACTGAAAGTATTTCAAAAACCTTTCTAGGGTCATGGCTTCAAACTGGTTGGGAACTTCTGTATTGCTGACAATTCTTTAGTGGCTTGATTCTCAAGTTTCTCTAAGCTCAATTCAGTGCTATGTATGATTTGTAGGGAAGAAGTTATACCCAGTGGTTCAGGACAACTAAAACGTGAAGTGTCGTTTGATACAGGACTGAATGACAAGGAGAATCTTGATTCATATCGTAGAGCCACCCCCAAATCTACACCTGGGTAAGTACCTTAAGCTACTTACTAGTCTACTAGTACTAACTTGCCCTTTCGCCAGGAACCAGCAACTTCTCCATCTATGGAGGCAAATCAACATTGTTGTAAATTTTCATGGAAGGTTATGACATGCCAAAACCTTGAATCAAACCATATTGCACAGTTACCACTACACTACGATCTCGGCTTGTTTGATTTATTGCACTGCTTGATTAAATAATTTGGTAACCCTACAAAAACACCATAAACATTTTTAGGGTCACAACAAATATTTAGGGTAGGTTGGGATAACGGTAACAAATGAGGCTTAGAACTAATCAATACCTTTGCTTATGTGAAGGTTTTCATGATTGTATAGTCAGGTTATTCAGGTCTGTCACTTGTATACAAACATTGCATTATCATACCATTGTATTTTCATTGTTTTAAACATTTTAATTTAAGAAAAAGGCAATGAAAACAAATACCTTATTCACTTAAGGATGTTGGAGCGCTTAGGACCCCACCTTCAGAATTTGCTCAAATTTTGCCAGAAAGTAAAACAATCTATCCTGACACAAAATATGATGAAAAAACAATAGGTCATGGATCTCGTTTTTCAGTTAATCACCCCTGATTGAAGTGTGTATGAATTATTTTTATAATTCCATGGAAATTGGTAAATTGGTGGTGGTGTTCAAATTTGACATTTTTATTTGATGTCTGGGATCTAAATAATAAAATAGTTTTCAATATAGTTTGGTTACACATTGATATACATGATCAAGATACCAAAAAGAGTATATTTAATTTTTGTCTAATATAAATTGCTCTTTTACCCCACCCACTTCATATTTAATACAGCAAAATAGCACCCAGGTAAAATCCTAATAACTTTTTTTCCCACCTTAAACTTTTTTTTATATTTTGTTAAATAAGTCTAGTGACATAGATCTTCAAAATTATGCAATAAAAAATATATGTCACGGAGGTACCTTTTTCGCAATTTTTGATTGTATTTTGGTTTAATGTGGCTAAAATGCTGAGAAAATCAATGAAAACGCTTAAAATAAAATTTATTGAACATGTAAATATCGCGAAAACACATCAATACACAATAAACAAACATTACCAAACGAACCTGACTCCCAAAAAAGTCACTTGGCATAAATAGCAATTTTTTTTTTTTACCCCACCCACCTATTTGTAATGTAATATTTTTCCCAGAATGGAAACCGTCATTTAATTTATTATTTTCTAATTTTATTGCATAATACTTATACATTATCCAAACTGTTCAATTTGATTTATTTTAGATTATTTTTACACATTTTTACATTTATAAGGCACATAACGTACTTTGACAAATGACGCATGCGCATTAAACCGATCCAGTATCCTTAAAGCTACATACTAATACACACAACATCTATTAGAATTATATATTAACAAGAGAATTTGCAATGTTTATATACACAGTGTTCTGTAAACAGGTGACTGACCTGATTAAATGAGTTGTATAGGTCAGTCAGGATAAGAATCCAGTGATGTGGCAGTCCAGTCCACTATAATGGTGTAAAACCAATTATAAAGACTTATACTCAAACAACTATAATTTCAATGCTAAACTAACATACTATATTTGCTCTATCTACCTGTTCAGACAATGGATTTAATCTTTTTGCGTACACATAAACTGCAACATCACTGTTACATTATCCTAACTGGACTGTAGTTTCTTTATTATTGATTGGTGAAATTTCAGGACACGTGGACAAACACAGGGATCTAGAACAACAGCTGCTACTGGAGAAAGTTTTTACCCTCCAGGTACTGGGTACCAGGCTGAAGCAGGTACTGCTCTCCCTAGTGGTCGAGCATCGGAAGCCAGTACAGTACAGACATATACTAATGCTGTGGTGAGTTTTGTGTTCATTCTGAAATGACCTTGGGTGGTATTCAATATTGATCTTACTTGACTTAAGGATAAGGACAACCAATCAAATCACACCATATCAAACTCTTGGTCAGTAACAGTCAATATGATTGGCTATCATTATCGTATAATTAAATAAGATCCATATTGAATACCACCCCTGGGTAATGTTTTATCAAAAAACTTACGGAATTGTAAACATACGCTCACATTTGAATTATTTGTAATTCTTCAACTGTTACAAATTGTGGTACAGAGATATGTGATATTAACAATGCTTCAGTTGACAACAATTGATGTCGATTTTACCTTACTGTTTCCTTGTGAAAGGGTAAGTTAGTACTAGTTTGGATACTGTCCAGAAAAACTGGTTAGGTGATTTGGTCACCATGTTTAACTTAGAATTTGTTTAGAAAACAACTTAATACTGAGAAAAACAAACATAATATTACAGAGTCCAGAAATGCCTGGTGTTAATGGCTGGCATTGGGAAGTTGCCATCACATACACGGACATACTGGCAGATATATGTCTACATGGTAACAATGCAGAGATACAGAAGATGGCTCTGATGGGAACCAACCGTGATATTGCTGAACCATTTAAGAGAGGCAATGGAAAGTTACCACTGTACAGTGCTGGTCTGTTAGATCTGGCGTTCTTCAAAGCTCTCACTGAGTCTAAAGATGGAGGTAAATTGTTTAACCCTTTAATAGTTTTTACAGTTTATTTTCAAGATTTTAGGCCATTGGCCCATGAATCACATATATAAATACAAACAAGTTATTCATTACAAACAAGCTATAAAGCATTTCGAAATATATATACATAGTAGGAATGGTATTGTATTACGCAAGATTGTTTGCATAAGACCCACAAAAGCTACCTGTTTATCTGTTGTATCTTGTTGTTTTAACAGTTTAAAGCATCCTAACAATTTAATGACAGAAAAGCCTAATACAGAGATACTTCTCCGTCTTATTACACAAATGGATTTAAGACACCTTATCAAGGGAGATCATTCTTGATATTTGCCCCAGAATTTGCTCCCAGAACATCCTGGTTATGGAAAACTTTGGAAATGAGGTGTCATGAGTGATTTATTAATATTTGTTGTGTACTTGTATTGTGATCAACTTTAAAATAAATTGTTCATCAATCAAATCCTACAATATTGAACTGTTCTAATTTAGGTCCCAATGACTGGAGTTGGAGAATCCGGTTCGGAGCTGTACAGTCTATGGTGAAGATTTGTCGATGTCTTGCCAACGATAAGAACAGGGAGGGTCTTAGAACAGCTGCATGGAACGTCTTATTGAGAGCACACTCTATGGAGAAAGATGAGCGTGTACTGGAGGCCCTTAAAGTTGGACAGGTACGAGTTTAGGAGTTCCAGTTCCAATCATACAATTTAATAAAATTTTAGCATAAGAGATATAATATTATTCAATGTCAAAATGTTGAAAATAGAAAAAACAAACCAATTTACTGAGAGATAAAAAAGTACTAGATGCCCTTTTAAGGGCATAATCACTATTAAATTTTGATGATAAAGGCCCTATCAATAAAGATGTCTTGCTAACATTACTAGTCTTACTGTAAGACTAATCATAACAAAATGTCAACTTGGAAGAAAGGGATGTCAGATTTGAATGCTATCAAAAATCACTTCATATATTCCACACTTTTCAAATATACTTGCACTATCTTTTTCACTTGTTTGGATCAGTTTAACTATTACCACACACTGTAAGGATTCTATTATAATTTCATGTTTATTAAGATATTCTGGCTATATTGATGTATAAACTCTTTATATAGTTATACAGTGAAACCTCAATGAAGACCACCTCAGAAATAATAAATACCACCTCAACTATTATGGTATATTTGTAATCTGGCCATCTGGTTCCATTGATCTTACAATGTACCCTTCCATGAAAATTCAGCATCAACTTCCAATAAGTTTTAAATAGTTCAAAGAGTCTTTTCATTGAGGTTTTACTGTAATACAATTAAGGTTTGCTAGAGACAGGACCTTTGCCAATTGCCATTTTTAGCTCGACTTTTCGAAGAAAAAAAGTCGAGCTATTGTCATGACGGGATTGTCTGCGTCTGCGCATACGTTGGTTAAGTTTATTGTCATAGTCATTTTCTCAAAGACTATCAAAAGTATCAACTTGAAAATCAACATAGTTGTTCACTATCACAAGGGGAGTCCATACTGATAAGGCTGGTTACTCTGTGACCTATATGTTTGGAGTTATCTGTCCTTGTTTGGACTTAGTACATAGACATAGTGGCAAATTTTACACATAAACTGAATTTTCTCAAACACTGTCAAAGCTTTCACCTTGAGAGTCAATACACTATTAGAATGTGATGACCTACATCTACTGACAAGAGGAAACAAATCTTTCCGGGATTTTAAAAGAGTTATTCTACTTTTCTGACTTTGAATTTTTACACAAATTTGTCAATTTCTCTATAACTATCAAAAGGTATCCCCTTGATACTCAACATAGTTATACACCATCACAAGGGGAGTCCATACAAACAAGGCTGGTAACCCTGTGAACTATATTTATGAGTTCTCTTCCCATGTTACTGTTAAAATTTTCACTCACAGATAAAACACGGGTACTATCAAGTATGAGAAAGTCGAGCGTCCAGCACTCGTTGGCATTGCTCTTGTTATTAGTGCTATTGATAAAAATGATAAAATTGGTCACCCAATGGGGTAGGCTGAACAGGACTGGTGGTTGCCTAATTCTGCCTTGGGTGACTTGGCAGCTAGAAAGTCTTGTATTTATTTCAACATCTTATTGCCAACGGGTGCAAATAAATGGCAAAAGGGTTGAACCACCAGATCCATAACTTTCAAAAGTTACGGTTTGCCCCAGTTGCATCTTGTATGTGTACAATACTCTATATACCAATGTATATTGATTGGCCTGTTTTATCTAGACGTCCACTCCGAAAGTAAGTAACGTCACTCATGTAGTTCACAGTTCTCTATAGATATGTGTATTCACTTAGTGTTCTATTACAGTTACTGTAAAATGATTGATTTTCGTGAGGATTGTTTTTGTGGGTTTAATAGCAATAATGTGGCGATATCAATTCATTTGATTTCTTCATCAAGTTAAATCTTTACTGCATAAAAAATTGACCTAAACGAAAATTAATGATTTTACGTTATTAGTTGTATAGTATGTGTATGTATATGCATATATTTGTTAGCCCTTATATTGTAAGTTTGGATGGTTTAGTTTGTTGTTTATGATAAAGACTATCAATATTTGATGATCTATATAACTGCAGCATTTTTATCGCCATTTTGATAGTCAGTAGACAAAGTGGTATTGTAGTCTGTATTTAATTATCACCCGCTAGTTATATCTGCATATATGCAAAGACTGCTTGCTTGAAATGCTATCTAACCCATAAAAATGAATTGACTCATTGATGTAGCTTTTATATTGATTTCCCTCAAATGTATTCAAGTATTTAGACAGACAAATATATGAGTTTCAAAATGGGCGACTAAATTCCAGTTTATTATTTTCCATCACCGAAGGCAAAGGGGATATGGTGATGGTAGGCATCATTCCGTCCGTCAGTCTGTCCGTCCATCCGAACTTGTACATGTGTGCAACTCCCTCTACATTTCTTAAGGGATTTTGACATAACTTTCACAGAATAACTACTATGATGTCCCCCAGCACATATTGTCAGGATTCTTTTATTTGACCATTTTTGACAGAGTTATTGCCCTTTGTTGTTTTTTACATATAAACTTCTGTGTGCAACTCCTACATTTCTCATGAAATTTTGTCAAAACTTTAAAAGAAGTACAGTTATGAGGTGCCCTAGCGCATATCTTCAGGGTTTTTCATTTCGGCCATTTTTGACAGAATTATGGTCCTTTGTTTATTTTGTACCAAAGACGAAATAAAAATGGTTCCAGAATTGTCTTTGTTTGATGCTCAGCATTTAAAACTGACGTCTCTCATATACGTTTTTCACCATGAATAAACTAATAAATGAGGTGTCCAGGGTGATTATTATTATGATATGTAAAAATTGTAACACAATAGATTATAGATTGTATGATAGTCTTTATCGTAAACTTGTAATGAATATGGTCCTAGTTAATGTACCATTCAGTTATACTGTTGTGTTGGATGTTTTACCATATTACCAGTAATAGATGAAATCTGGCATTTACAAAATTTGGGTTTTCTCTCTAATTTACATGCGGTTCAAATAATATTTGCCATAAACTGCTGCTAATGCTATTGTGATTTAAATAAGAAATGATCCTTTTCATTTGTCCAAAATTATGAACATTTAAATTGTACGACAGCGTGTTAAACTGTTTTTCATTTGTCCAAAATTATGAACATTTAAATTGTACGACAGCGTGTTTAACTGTTTTTCATTTGTCCAAAATTATGAACATTTAAATTGTACGACAGCGTGTTTAACTGTTTTTCATTTGTCCAAAATTATGAACATTTAAATTGTACGACAGCGTGTTTAACTGTTTTTCATTTGTCCAAAATTATGAACATTTAAATTGTACGACAGCGTGTTTAACTGTTTTCATTTGTCCAAAATTATGAACATTTAAATTGTACGACAGCGTGTTTAACTGTTAGAGTTGTTTGTACCGCAGGATTAGAGTGGAAAAACCAGTTTGCATGGCATTCCAGAGTAAATCTGTTGAAATAATACACTGTGATTTATTTTGAAATCTGAAAATTACAAGTTGGTCACACTTGTATTTGTTTGCTGTATGTGTCATATATCCCTGGCTTAGAATTAGTACTACTTACAACCTTATAAGATCCATGCACATTTGAAATCTGCATCACAAGGCGCTTCTTATGAGCCTATTTTAAAGAAAATCAGAACTGGTCATGTGTTGACCAAACCAAAGTTTAAAAAGCTTGTTTTTCCATAAGTTACGTGTAGTTTTCAGACAATTCTTTCTTGCTTTCTCAAGATATCGATTGAGTACTAACTGCCTTCTAATTCTAAGCTAGCGATATGTGCATACATGAAAATACCAATACTGGATCATTTAATGTACAGGTTATTTGACAGAATTGGCCCGAGATATCATATTCCATTACCTTTCTTCAAAGCTATTGTGATCACTCTTCGTCCGTCGTCGGTGCGTGCGTGCGTCCGTGCGTCAACAATTCATTCAAACGACTTCTTCTCCTAAACCACCTGACCAATTTCAACCAAACGTCACAGGAATGTTCCTTGGGTGGTCCTTTCTAAAAATAGCTAAAAGAATTGTAATCTATAAATAACTCTGGTTGCCATGGCAACTGATAGGAAAATCTTTAAAAAAATCAACCGCTGGCTAGATTTCAAAATAATTTTACAGAAATAGTTGTTGTGTGGCCCTCTTACAAAATTGACATTTTTGTCAAAAAACATGGCCGCCAGTGGGTGGGGCGCTGTTTTTCCCTATATATCTATAGTATAATCTTTAAAAATCATCTCCTCTCAAAGTACTGGTTTGATTTCATTATAAATTTGTTAAATTGTTCCTTTGGTGGTCCTTTCCAAAAATGGCTAAAAGAATTACGTTCCATGCAGAACTCTGGTTGCCATGGCAACCGATAGGAAAATCTTAAAAAAATCATAATAAAATCAACCGCTGGCCAGATTTCAAAATAATTTTACAGAAATAGTTGTTGGGTGACCCTCTTATAAAAATGACATTTTTGTCTTGATTTGACAAAAAACATGGCCGTCAGTGGGTGGGGCGCTGTTTTTCCCTATGTATCTATGGTAAAATCTTTAAAAATCTTCTACTCTAAAAGTACTGGTAGGATTTCACTATTAATTGGTAAAATTTTCCTTGGGTAGTCCTTTCTTAAAATAGCTAAAAGAATTACATTCCATGCATAACTCTGGTTGCCATGGCAACCAATAGGGAAATCCTAAAAAGATCATAAAAAATTAGCCGCTGGCCAGATTTCAAAATAATTTTACAGAAATAGTTGTTGGGTGACCCTCTTATAAAATTGACATTTTTGTCATGATTCGTCAAAAACATGACCACCAGTGGGCGGGGCACTGTTTTCCCTATTTATCTATAGTGAAATCTTTACAAATCTTCTTCTCTAAAAGTACTGGTTGGATTTCATGTTAAATGGGTAACAATGCTCCTTGGGTTATCCTTTCTAAAAATGGCTAAAAAATTATAATCCATGCACAACTCTGGTTGCCATGAGAACTGATTGGAAAAACTTTTTAAAAAAAAACGCTAAAAATTAGGTACTACTTGATCAATGTTCACAGGTGAGCGACCTAGGGCCCTGTGGGCCCTCTTGTTCATTTTTGTGATGATAAAAAGCAAATATGTAAAAAATAGAAATTTGTGGAGGAAAAGAAGAATGGTTGTGTGTACATGTTTGATGAGTTGTTTTCTAGGAGTAGATAGCCCATGTATACACACATGTATCTGTATTATCCATATAGCATCAGGATAGCCCATGTATACACATGTATCTGTATTATCCATATAGCATCAGGTTAGCCCATGTATACACACATGTATCTGTATTATCTATATAGCATCAGGATAGCCCATGTATACACATGTATCTGTATTATCCATATAGCATCAGGATAGCCCATGTATACACATGTATCTGTATTATCCATATAGCATCAGGTTAGCCCATGTATACACATGTATCTGTATTATCCATATAGCATCAGGATAGCCCATGTATACACATGTATCTGTATTATCCATATAGCATCAGGATAGCCCATGTATACACATGTATCTGTATTATCCATATAGCATCAGGATAGCCCATGTATACACATGTATCTGTATTATCCATATAGCATCAGGATAGCCCATGTATACACATGTATCTGTATTATCCATATAGCATCAGGTTAGCCCATGTATACACATGTATCTGTATTATCCATATAGCATCAGGATAGCCCATGTATACACATGTATCTGTATTATCCATATAGCATCAGGTTCTTTGTGTTTTATATACATCCTTAGATCTCCAATATACTCAAATCTCCAATATACTCAGATTTCCAATATACTCAGATCTCCAATATACTCAAACTGCATAGGAATGCCGTAGTATACTCAAACTGCATAGGAAAGCCACAGTCGTGGTTAGTGCCATAGATTTGTAACCAGGCAGTCTTGGTTCAACATTGTTTTGGTCATTATACCTTCCATGAAAACTTGTCAACATTCATGATCAGCACATGTAGAGAAGTTACTGGATCCTTGTGGAAGGGTAAGTTAGTACTGGTTAGAATACAGTCCAGGAAAACTGGTTAGGTGAATCTGCTGCCTTATAACTGAGAAAATGTTGAGAAATAGAGTTAAACCTGAATGAACATATAAAGTGTGCCTCCATAGCTCAATGTTTAGCACACTTGCCATCTAATCACTCATATGTCTGCCATATTTTATCACAAAGCTGAATGCCCAATTTGGACTCAATTAGTGCATGCTTGCAGTATCCAGGATTAACAGTAAGATGTGGATGTATTTATAGAATGATGTAAAGTGGATTATTTAAACCAATCTGTCTAACAAATTGTTTCTGAATTCCATTTTTAGCTCACCTGTCACAAAGTGACAGAGTGAGCTTTTGTGATCACTCTTCGTCCGTCCGTCCACAATTTTTTGCTTCTGTAGACACTAGAGGTCACAGTTTTAGCCTAATCATAATGAAACCTTGTGTAGTCACTACATATCACAATTTTGGCCTAATCTGAACGAAACTTGGTCACAATGATCATCTTAACAGAATCTAGTCCAAGTTCGATATTGGGTCGTCCGGGGTCAAAAACTAGGTCATTAGGTCAAATCATAGACAAAAACATTATTATGGGTATCTGATGAAAATTACAAGGTCGTTGGCTATGACAATATGAAAACCTTGTACATGCGGTAGAGACTGCATTTACTAGAGTCTTAGAAGTTGTTAATGGTTTTAAATGAGGTCACCATTAAGGGGCCTGCATGAACTACTACGACAGGTAAGCAACCTAGCCCCTTTGGGCTGTCTTGTATGCTTACCTGTCGCATTACTGATAAAGTGAGCTATTGTGATTGCTCTTAGTATGCCCATCCACAAAGTTTAAGTTTAATGATAACTCAATATTTGTTCCATTTTAGATAGGATGTTTGGAATTTTGAAAGTGTTTAAGATTTTCTTATGTTTATAGGGATTTTGTTCCATAGATCTGCTCCCAAGTAAGTTAATGATTTCCTGTATGATTCAAAATTGTATCACTAGGTCAAAAAGTTGTCAGACTGTTCGTCGAAATAAATGAAGTCAAGGTTTAGTTTGGGTTATCAGGGGGTCAATAACTAGGTCACTTGGTCAAAGAATGGGTTAATATTGTGTGTGTGCAATATAAATCGGCATTTTCACTGGATTTCCATGAATCACAAGCTAGGTGGGCGTCCAAAGGCCTTTGCTATTGTCATAAATTTTATGCCTTCCATTTTGAAATAAAGTAAAATCTCCCTGAATAGTCGGACAATAAATAAAGATTTTATATTTAAAATGCTATTAAACGATTGCAGGTTCACACTGACCTTGAAGGCTTCTTGAACAAGCAGTTGGTAGCCAGCCCTTATACATTAGGGTCCAAGATAGCTGGAGGTCTGGCTCAGATATACCTACCTCCATTACCACCTCCTGTGGACCCTTTTGTGTCACCAAAGAGACGTGAGACAACACCATCACCAATAAAGGCAACAACCACATCCCAGGATTCTATACCACAAAATGCCGCTGGAAAACAGAAAGCTAGAACATCACTGAAGTAAGTGCTTAATTGATTGTTCTAACCTGTGATTGTAAGATCTCTTCCTTTTTGCCCTCAAGTTTACTTCTTTTCTTTGTCCTTAAATGTTCTCCCTTTATTGTTTTCAGTTTCCACCCTTTTTTGCCCTAAATTTTTCTTCTTTTTTTACCTTAATTTTTCTTCTTTTTTATCCTCAATTTTTCTCCACTTTTTGTATGCCCATTTTCCCCCTTTTTGTGTTGGTGTGTAGAAGAAAAAAAGTCGAGCTATTGTCATGACGGGATCGTCTGACTGTGCGTGGGCTATGCGTCTGCATTGGTTAAGTTTATTGTCAGAGTCATTTTCTCAATGACTATCAAAGGTAACCACTTCAAACTCAAAATAATTATTCACCATCACAAGGGAGTCCATACCGACAAAGCTGATTACTCTGTTAGCTATATTTATGGAGTTATCTGCCCTTGTTTCGACTTAGTACATAGAAATAGTGGCATATTTTACACATGAACTGAATTTTTTCAAACACTATCGAGGCATTTAACTTTAAAGTCAATACACTTGTGGAATATGATAACCGACATCTACCGACAAGAGGAGACAAATCTATTCAGCCTTTTATAAGAGTTACTCCCCTTTTCTGACTTTGAATTTTTACACAAAAATGTCAATTTCTCAGACTATCAAAGGTATCCTCTTGAAACACAACATAGTTGTTTACCATCACAAGGGGAGTCCAAACTGACATGGCTGGTTACCCTGTGACATATATTTATGAGTTATCTTCCCATGTTACACTTGTTACATCACTCATAGATGAGTAAAAGTACTATCAAGTACGAGAAAGTCGAGCATCCAACACTCATAGGCGGTGCTCTTGTTCTTTCTCACTCTTACCTTTTCCCAATCCTTTTACATGCTCCCATTCCTTTCTCCTTCCTCACACTTTACGGTCATGTGTTATACTGACATGATGTTTATAATTTGATTGATTTCAGAGAAGAGATCATGCTGTCTACAGCCTTGTATGAGCCATCAATACCCTTCAATACGAGAACGAGTTTCGATTTGAGAAGAATTGTTGAAGACCAGGTTTGTACAAGTTTTATTTCATTATAGGATGTTCAAAGATTGGAGTTTTAGCATTATACTGTAAAATTATCAATGGGACAAAATTTCTTGGTTTTGTTAAAAAAGACCATTTTGTGGGGACGTTATTTCAAGGATTCTGATTTTCATGAAATATGGCAAGGTCAAAATTCACACATATTATCCGAAATAATTCAAAAATCAAACTGATATAATATATTAGTTGTTTTATTACATGTTGATATACATGTTTATGCAAATAAACTTGCCAAAAACTCAGTCTTATACCTGACTGAACTTGAAAACTGGAGATATTTATTGGTATTATTATTATTCATTGGAGATTCATCCACAAAATCCATGAAATTAAATCTGCCACAAATAATAATGATTTTACAGTAGTCGGTTGTCAGTCTGTGCATGGACACCTCCTGAACCACTCGGCCAATTGTCTGGTACAAATTCAACACAAGAAGCATGTAATTCATGCATAAAAGTTGAGGACCAAGATAATTTGGTTGGGCTGTTTTATGCTTCGGAATGTTTATTGCAAATACCAACCAGTGGTTTACAAAAGAAGTTTTATCTAATAACTGTTGTCAATTTTATTTAAGGCCAATTTTGTCAAACTATACTTTTATTCTAGGGTCTCATAATTTTGAAATAATGCTGCGCTAAAAATAAATAATTTTTCTGCAGAAATTAGAAGTTTTTTATTCAAAATACCTAATAATAACTGAGTAATGGTCATTTTCAATTTTACATGCAGAATTTTGATAATAGAACCATTGTTTGATAAATGTATGAATGTGTGCTATAACCAACTTCAGATCGGGCATTATGCCTCAGTATGATCACTGTTTAATTGTAACCAATCCTTTTTCCTTTTCATTTTCAGTGGAGGAAAGATTTACAGAAGGAGATGGAAGTTGAAGAGAAAGATCGACAGAAAGTATTAAAGGAGAAACAAGTAGAGGAGGAAGAGTTTCAGCGAATGTTACAGGAGAAAAAACGAGAAAAATTCAATAAAACTAAACGAGAAAAAGACACTGCAAATAGTGAAATGGTTAAAACATCATAAAATCAGTAAATTTGGTAGTGAAAACAATTTCACATTCATGAATGTTTCCAGGCTACGGGATCATCGTCGGTCAACTTCAATAAAACCTAACGAGAAAAGGACTTTCCAAATAGTGAAATGGTCAACCAGCATTAAATCCATGACCTGGAAGTTGAGTATATTCTGCACATCTTCAAGTTGATCTTGAGTTATTTTAATAAATTTATTGGTGAATATTTACCAAAACTTGAAAAAGGACATGGATGTATGCAATGATGACTTGTATTGTTCCAATCTATTTCCCTGGAACCCATGAATTTGTGTTTAACCATCGTCAAGTTTCTTACGGTAGAGTGACAAAAACACATGAGGATTACTTAATTTCTCATAAATAGTTTTGAACAATATTAAGTGTGCCTTATCATAACATAAAAATAATTATTGCCTTTCTTATGTGTAGTTTGACAGAATTGGCTTGAGACTGATTAAATTATAGCAAGGACTTCATCTGTTCTTGTGAAAATACTTTCTGGACACGCATATTGAAAATACTTTCTGAACTCGCATATTGAAAATACTTGCTGGACACGCATATTCAAAAATATTTTCTGGTCACGCATATTGAAAATACTTTCTGGACACGCATATTGAAAACACTTGCCGGACACGCATATTGAAAATACTTTCCGGACACGCATATTGAAAATACTTTCTGGACATGAATGTCTCAGACCAATTATGTCAAACTATACAAGACAATATGCATTTACAAATACCACTATAAATATTTACATTCACTGCACTGCATCCTGTTATAATGTATCATATATATGCATTGTATTCTGAACAGACTTTATTTTCATTTATTATAGTCAACTTTGTTTTTCGTTAACAGTCATCTGTGATAGATATATTTAACTGTTCTGTGTTAAAGTGCCTATACATGTATGTATAACTTGTTATTATAATTTGTTCTATTTTGCTAGAAAATATTAAATGTTTTTTATTTATTGAAATCTGTGTTTATGCTTTCAACATTGATTAATCTATTGAAGAGTTGATAGACATTGTGAAATCTATTGAAGAGTTGATAAGAATAGACATACTGTTGAGGCGCCAGTGGAAGAACAATACACACATTAAGCAATATCCGACTTGACCCAAGATTTATTAGCAGATCTGTAACCACACAGAGGCATACTGAGGCAAGTCGGTAAAATTTTGAGAAATTACTAAATCAAGCATGTCTTCAAGAAAAATATCCTGAATATGCCCGAGAAAAAAGTTTGCCTCGATGCTTTTCTGTATCTGGATAAGGTCCTGATTGGAGATGATCATTCTGACCACGTTTCATACAAAAAGCGATCACAAAAACAGCAGCCACAAAACGTGGAACACAATTTGAGTATTACACAACCAATCGACATCTGTTTCAATAATTTGTCTTCGGCTGGTATTCACTAAGCAACTTCGTGGAAAACAAATACATGTATGTTTAGACCCCTACCAGTTTTCATCATTTCAAGGGCCACAACTCTGATTTAAAGTATGTCCGTTAAATTTCAAATAATCTTGGAGCAAAGATCTAAACAGTTAGGTCTTTGCTTGGAGTCATGAGCGACAAGCAAAATTTCATCATTTCAAGGGCAATAACTCTGCTAGTACGGGTCGGATCCAAATAAAAATATACTGGTGCACAACAACTCATGCCGACTACAATTCCTATGAAGTTTTCAAGTATCTACTAAAAACTTATGGACATGAAGGTCAAAATTCACACAAATTACCAGAAATCATTCAAACAGATATAATCATTGTTTTATTACATATTGATATGTGCAAGTAACTTCCCAAAAGCCCAGTGTACCTGGGTGAACTTGAGAGCAAGTATGACAGCCACTGTAAACTTGACATATTTATTAGTATTATCATTTATTTAATGCTAACTGATGAGATATGGAGTTCTATCAGTGAAATAAAACCTATATCAGTCACTGGTTATCACCTACAATGTGACTGATATAAGCTCCGCCCCCTCACAGGGACTACTTTAATTTACCAAAATCTCAACACTAAAATGTCTGTAACTTTTTTATTACTGAACGGAAACATGTCATGTGGGGGTTTTTATTCTTAGTTAGACCATTTCCTACAAGTTGGTGTATGATTTAATGCAAAATTCTCAAAAAAGTCGTTTTCACCTATTCACCATAATCCAAGATGGCGGATTTTGAAGTGAAAAATATGAATGGAATAACATATTCATACGTAGCCTAACCACAGTGGTAATTTGGCATAAATAGTACCAGTTTTGACACCATAAAAGCATTAAATAAATAGAATATTTGTTTGTTTTGATTGAATATGGTTAATATCTCATCTTGTAGTGATAAAATTTTAATATTTTCACTCGCGCTACGCGCTCTTGAAAATATTGAATTTTATCACTACACGATGAGATATAAACCATATTCAATCAAAACAAACAAATATCCTCTATTCATTGGGGATTTATTTTGTAGTTGAAGTCATCTACAAAATAAAAAGACACACAATTAAATCCCCTACAAATCTTAATAATTTTACAATATAATGGAGATAACTTGTCTCAAAACATCCAAGCAAGGGAGATCAATCTTGATATTGGTACAAAATGCAGCACATCAGATGCATACACATTTTAGCTCATCTCTTATCAGCCTAATGTATGGAGTTCAGTAAAACCTCTCCATAGCAGCCTTCCTTTGAGCAACAACCTCTCTTTAGCAAGATTATCATTTACTTCCAGATTTAACTTTTCACTATCAATTTACCAATCCAATAAATTAAGCAACAATCATACATTTTGTTTTCCAGTGTGCTTTGCTCTGAATAGCTTGTACTGTACATTAAGTTTTAAGTGTTTACACAATTTTTCAAATAACAACTTGTTGCCATCCCATTTCAACACTTCAAAACTTTAATACAAATCCCATTTCAATTTTCAATCAAATTGGCGCCTCTCTTGGTTCTATAAGAATCTCATTGACTCCGACATGTTGTGGTTGGGATACAGCATATACGACAGCATTGGCGATATCGACTGGTTCCAGTATCTTACAACTACTGCTCCCATCAAACTGTTCTTTAGCCTGAAATTATAGAATGCTCTATCTTCAATTATTGTACTCCATATAGCAGGATATCATCAATAGGAGAGATCACCGTATTCATATGCAAAATGCTTACCAGTAATCTTTTTGATGAATGAACAATAAAAACCTGCCATTCACCAATAGTTAGCTGGTGGTACTAATCCTTTTGTATACAAACATGATCTCTCCTATGGTATTGGTAAACCTCGTGTCTAAATATACCTACTGTTCAGGAGAGCAAAATACTTTCTCAAATTTATTCCACAAAAGTCAAGTGAAGTTCTTATTTTTCTAGAGAATTTATGTTGAAGTTGCTTAAACGAAAGCTGTCATGGACTGAAGGTAATGTATACCACTGGCACTCGACCAGAGAAACAATTTTATAAATAGCTGTGGCATTGAATCTACATTTAGGTCTAACTATAAATTATAGGCAACAGCTATTCATATTTTTTTCTGGTTGAGTGCCATTGATGTATACCTCCTGATCCTACCTGGACAGCTCTGTAAATCAAAGGGCAATAACTAAGTGGAACTTGATCAAAACATAATCTATAGCTCTGATTACGATACTCAATTTTCCCTACCTCCATATCACTAGTGTGTCCAATGAGTTCTGTTTTAACATCACCTGGTTGTATACATGTCACCCTGATCCCTGTACCAGATACTTCATGTCGTAAAGCTTGTGATAGACCCTCAACATAGAACTTGGTCCCAGAATATACCGCTAACCCTGCAAAGCCCTGAAACAAATATCAATATACAGTCGAACCTGTGTAAAAGACCACCCGCGAATAAAGACCCCTTTAACAAAACCTGTTTTCAAAGACCACCACATTTATCTCTCATCAATGATATTTAATCTGTTACGAGAGTCAGTCTGACAACAACTTTTGTGGGAGCGCTGTACATAGCGCATGCACTTTGTGGTCGAGATATCCCTCATAAAAAAACCAAGGTGTTTTTCACCAAGTGGAACAGCTAACTTGCAATTGAATGATTTGGAGGTACAGTTGAACGGATGCATGTCTGAAAATAGACTTTACTAAACCATGTTCCCCATTGATGTTCACAGACAAGTTTTTACCAGATTTTCATGTTAAAAACAAATATTAAGCAATATTTACCCGTTTTCCAGCATCAGATGACATGTTTACAATGTGACCTTGACCTCTGTTCAACATACCATCCAGTACAGCACCAATACAATTAGTCACTCCCTAAAAAACAATGAATAAAACAAGTTTCAGTATCACTCGTATACCATGAACAGATCCAGCAATTTTTCTCAGTAGTGTACAACTTTTTTCTCAAGAAGGGGTCAGACCAGCATTTTGCCCAGGGATCCCAGCCACCCTTTTTTTATCATAGTGTTGTCCTGACAAGACTTCACAATATATAATTCTGGATTTACATATGTAAACATCTGTTTTGAGTTCAATTATACAATCAAATATTGACTGACCTTGACTTTACCTTGATTTACACATATTTTAAGATCCGTTTTGAGGTCAATTATAAGGTCAAACATTGCTTGACTTTACCTGGATTTACATATAAAAACATCTTAGTCTGGGCCAGGTAGACTTGAACCTGGATTTTTGGTATATAGTTTTTTTCTCTTTTGATTATGATTAAGCACATATTCACTGTATAAAATCAGGTGGGTACATCGGGATTACCCTTGGGCAACTTTTTTTATTGACGTTTATTGATATAATGGTCAAACGGCCTAATATACCTGAAATGTAACACATTTTAAAGGTTAAAACTCATCAGTAAAACTCACTGTATCATGAGGTCATGTTTATTTCTTGTACAAATTGATAGGAAATGGTATACAGTACTTGTTTGCAACAAATTAATTACTATAACATATGTTTCTTTTACTAATCGTGGTATTTTACATTACCAAAGTGCATTTTTTTACAAGGCATATTAGTATTTTCTCATTACTAATCTGTTTACTATTCAAATGCATCAGTTTGTATTTATATATACTTCTTTAGAATATATTGGTACATTATCACGTTTTGGACATCACTAAGATAAAAGAAACCTCCGTTACTACCCTATAAAGTTGCATAAAACAACCGAATAACAAATGACACAACTATTTGTTGTAATCTGAAGCGTTAATGTTATTTCCAAAAAGGAAAAGCACATAAAACTAATTTTGACACGCATCATGAATCTTCTAATACATTTATACTGAAATGTAACGTCCGTTACTGTAATAGTCATTCCTATAATTATAATGGATAACCCAAATGTCATTGTTGCCTTTCAATTTTTATTCTGTACATACTGCGCTATATCCATTGCATGTTTACTGCTTGAACAATGGCGTTAAATTATTTTCCCCATATTACAGTCAATACCACCATAGCAAGCACAGCAAATGCGAACAGTGATCCATCAATATCAAATATATAGAAGAAATGTATAATAACAGAAATATGTAGGTACACGTTTTTTCAAATTGACTCACCCTGATCATGATCATTGTTATTTGAAAAGGTTTTAACCAATATCGCATACTCACCAGACATCGAGCCGGGCAACCATAATCACTTCCCAACTTTGGTTCGTTCGTAATATTATTAACTGCTTAGGTGTGGGTTTTAAATGTACAAAGATACAATAATCAGGCTGGATTTTAGGGGGTTTTCTAATCAAACTTCGGTTGAAAATAGAATTTTAGGTTTTCACACCCTGAATTTTCACTCTTTTTATATTGAAAATAGAATTTCAGTTTTAGAAATTCGGACTTGTAGGGCGGTGAATGTAAATTATGTTTGCTAATTACCAGACATGGGGTTGTAGAGTCGAATGCTATAAGTATGTAAGAGTATTGTGTTTAACGCATATATTTATACACATATACCGGTAGTTCAATAACGCGAATATCAAAACAGTGAATAACTACGTATATTTGAAAACCCTTGATAAGGTATGTTAAACTTAAATGCCTACATGAGGCCGATATATCCATAGTGACGTACGGTTCCTATGATATTTCTTGTATGTATGTGTATTGTGCTAGCCCTCTAGTTTTCAGCAATTATTGGTCATGTAATAAAGAAACTATACTAGAAGATTAGTTTGACTGTGTCAATAATCTCTAGCAATAACAGGTAATGGAATGCCATTACAATTGCAGGATTATAGGCACATGTAAACGTGGTGCTTTATTTGACACACATTATATTATGAGCAAGGCAACTGCCCCGTGAGCATTTTGATATAATAAAGTATGTGGGTCCTCATGTTCAGCCAGAAATACTCTATGGCATCAGTGTGTGAGCTTCTGAATAGATGTCTGCATATGTGCAAGATTAAGATTTAAATTAACACCTCTATTGTTGTCAGGAAAGTGTGTAACTTTGAAGATGATACGTTAGTTTTACCAACCTATATAAACAAAACATTGTGAGTGAAATCAAATAATGACTCAATAAATTTGGCCATGACCAGCCCAGACGCATTTGATACTTTCCTCAATTTCCGTATCCGGCTCTCCAAAACATAAATGTCATAGTTTTGCCTTTTTCCGCTCCCAACAATGTTTCTTTACCAATACCAAAATTGTAACTTGGCAACGGTACAGGTACGAGCACGAGTTCACAACAAGTCAAGTTTTATGCCATTGAATGTTTCAACTCGATGTTTAATGTCAACAGAGTAAAGGTCTACAAGCTCCGATCCACTCACGATGAATTTAGATGCAGTTATGTTCTCACAAAATACTCTGTTGTTCTCTGTTAGAATGAGAAATAAATGTAACAGTAACGAGAATATTTTATATGTGTGATTTCCATACAACACAATGTTTGGAAGACATATTTGTTGTTTCAAAATGAAATAATTATATGCTATTTGTTATTAAAATGTGTTTAATAAGGATGGTAATGGACGTTTTGTTATAACTGCTGTTGCCTCTGTGATGTAATCCCGATGGAAATTATTTATTTTCGGGAACAGATTCCTCGTGGTCTATTGAAAGATTCGGGGAAGTCATGAGACGATTGGTTATATCGGGAGAAATCGCGATGAATTGGGTGGGGGTATCAGGAGGCATCGGGAGAACTCCCGATGTGTTCCCGACATTATGCGTCTGTCCCACTGCCTCGGGGATGTACCCCTGATGGTAGTTCGGATCTTCTAAAGGTTCCCCGATGTCTTAGGGAAGCTCCCTTTTGTTTTTCGGGGAAGCTTCGGGAAGTATTGAGACATTTAGTGACATCACGAGTATATCGGTATATTTCAATGCTTGTATTGAATTTTACCTAATGTACTGGCAATGGCATGACGGAACTAGAAATGTGTCCCATGACACGGGTGCCCCCATTATAGCACATATCATTTACAATGGGGAAGGAGAGGAAATAGCGGTTTGAGGTAACATCATTATTCAATTTCTTAGCCTTGTGTCGTTGTGGACTATAATTCTAAGAAAAAAATTTATCAAAGGTCCATCATATAGTAAAAAATAAAGGGCAACAATTCTAGTAAAAATTGGCACAATAAAAATTCCATCCTACAAAGTCATCTATACATTGAGATTATTAATCTGTGAAAGTTTGAAGAAATTATATCCAACAGTTTGTGAGAAGTTCAACATACAAGATGTTTCACTATAGGGTATACAGTAAAGTAACAAAGAGCAATAACTCTGGTCAAAATTTACACAGCAAAAATTCCATCCTTTACAATCATCTATACATTGAGGTTGTTCATCTGTGAAAGTTTGAAGAAATTCCACCCAGTAGTTTATAAGGAGTTCAACACACAAGATTTTTCACTATAGGGTATATAGTAAAAGTACCAAAGGACCATAACTCTGGTCAAAATTGACGCAGTGAAAATTCCTTCCTTTACGGTCATCTATAAATTGAGGTTGTTTATCTGTGAAGGTTTGAAGAAATTCTACCCAGTAGCTAGTTTATGAGGAGTTCAACACAAGATTTGTGTTACGTTCGGACGGACAGACGGACAGCACCAATGCTATATATCCCCCACTTATAAATAAGTGTGGGGGCACAAATATCTCGGGGAGGCATCCCGAAAGATACAGAGCCTCAGGAAATGATCGGGGATGCTTCACTCAAGTGTCAGGAACCTTTGGGAATAGTTAAAGGTTTTGCGATATTTCGGTGACACATTCACGGTCTCGAGATTTATTCCTCGAATATTTGCTGGTATTTATCAGGGATGATTCAGAGGTAGGGGGTAGATTTGGTACTGGTAGGCACAGGGAGAACCTCCGATGTGTTCCCAATGGTGTACATCGGTCCCACTGCCTCAGGGATGTACTCCATATGGCAATTAGGCGCTTCAGAGAAGTTTGTGCAAAAACATCGGGAGTAACGGGAGCCATCGGGAGAAACTGAGTGTAATCCCACATTGACGATGAGGAATTCCTCAGTTGGGCCTAGGCTAAAACAAGTAAAAAGTATTCAAAGGGTAATACGAAACAGATAATTGTGTCAGTCAAACATGCATTTACGAGAAAATTCGAATCTAGCTGTACATAATCAAATGAACTTTGGTAACGAAAATTAGCGGAACTAGTAAGAAAAACGAAAATTACGTTGATCAATGTTTTGAAAACAAGTACTAAATATAAACCACATATCCCATTTCTTTGTGTAATAGATATTCTGTTCTTGTTATGGAGGTATTGATTGTAATAAGGAGAAGTCAAAGGCAGTATTCATGTTGTAACTATTCAGTGAAAATAGTACAACATGAAGATAAATATTTTGAACGGCAGTTTTGACATTTGTTGGGTATTTTTCTTAATAGTTATAGGAATAATATCACAGTAACGGACATTACAAATCAGTGTTAATGTATTAGAAGATAATTATTTGCTTGAGTTCTCTATGATATTACTTTAAGGAAATTACATTATTGTTTGAGAATCCAATACAATTATTAGTGTCGTTTCGTATTTGGTTGTTTCAAAGAAACCTTTAGGGTGGTGACGGAGGTTTCATTTTTTATAGTGATGTCAAAAACCTGATCATGTACCAATATGTTTTAAAGGATTACATGTATATATAAAAGATAATAAGATACATTTTAATAGCAAAACAGATTAGTAATGCAAAAATACAAATATGCCTTGTAACCAAATGCACTTTGGTAACGTAAAATACCACGATTAGTAAGAGAAACATACGTTATAGTAATTAATTTGTTGCAAACAAGTACTGTATACCATTTCCTATCAATTTGTACAAGAAATAAACATGACCTCATGATACAGTGAGTTTAACTGATGAGTTTTAACCTTTAAAATGTGTTACATTTCAGGTATATTAGGCCGTTTGACCATTAGATCAATAAACGTCAATAAAAAAAGTTGCCCAAGGGTAATCCCGATGTACCCACCTGATTTTATACAGTGAATATGTGCTAAATCATAATCAGAAGAGAAAAAAACTATATACCTCAAAGCAAGGTTCATCAAAAAAATGCCATATCTAGTCCAGACTATCTGTTTTGAGGTCAATCATAAGGTCAAACATTAACTGACCTTGACATTAACATCTATAGTAGTATCCCATTCCTCCTCATGTAGATTTTTCATCAGGGTATAATACATTATCCCGGCATTGTTGACTAGTATATCTACAGGGCCTAACGTCATCTCAGTATGTCGAACTAATTCTTTTACCTAAAATGAAATCATTGTATACATGCAGTAAAACCTCACTGAACAACCATCTCAATAATAACCCATTTCAACATTAATACAACATTTTTATGCTCCCTGAAGGGTGAGCATATAGTCATCGCTTTGTCTGTCCGTCACCCTTTTGTCCAGGCCATAACTTGAAAAGTATTAGAGATATCAATTTGAAACTTCATAGGTAAATATCTCATAATTAGGTATTACCGATTCCTTGTTAAGTCCATTGGCATGTTAAAATATATATCAATAGAGTTACCTTCTCCTGGGTAAGGGACGGTGAACAAGTATGCAAAGTATCAAAGCAATTTGTCAATGGATTTCAAAAATATCAAATGTTGTACCTTTATTTTAGCATTAAGCCAATGCCAACGCTACAATAGCTCCCCTTATTCCTCAAATAATGGAGCTAAAGAACTTAACGAACGCCTGGACAACTGTACATTCTATATCCGGTATTTATGGGGCTACCTTATGGAATGAAGCTCTTATGATTCTTAATTTAGCCAAAGGGATTCAACACGGCTAAAACAATAAATCACTGTACTATTTAATAGACTGTCTATTAAACAGTATAGTGATTGTCAAGTCCTTTTGAATTTAGCCACATAAAAGAACATTTTAGCCACATAAAGGAAAACGCTGGTTAGTCCATATGAATTATAAGACAAATAAGAAAGTGTTTGTGAGGATGGACATTGGGGCATAAAAATTAATAAGATCAAAATATTCTCACCTCACTTCTGTTGGTGACGTCTGTTTTTACTGATATAGATGCACCACCACTCTTCAAAATGGAGGTTTCTACTTCCTGTAGTCTGTCAACTCTTCTTGCTGCCATGGCAACCTTAGCTCCAGCGTCTGCTAGTGCCATAGCGATAGCTTTACCTATACCGCTTGATGCTCCAGTTACTATGGCAACCTTTCCATTTAATTGTTTACCTAAATATGAGCAAATGAATAAAAGAAATTAATAGTTACTGACACATTTATAAGAATAGTTTAGGCTCAATTAATAACCTAGCGATGTCAGTAAATATATTTTGAAAGATACATGCGCAAAGACTGAATTCATGCACATGTGTATAATTATACTGGATACTATTAATTTTAAAAGTAATTAAGGATAAAAATATGGCCAAAATTTCTAAAATCATGAGGATCGCAACCATAACTGCCAACTTCAAGTTCATTGTGTGCGTAACATCAATTCAATCCTGGCTACAACCCCTGCAAGATGACCTAGAAGCCGTATAGTAGATCTATTTAAAAAGCAGAGCTAGAAGCTAGACACATTATTGCATTGCATTATGAAACAGTGTTACTTTTTTAGTTTAAAATTAAACTGAAATAATGAAAACCAAACACTCAACCTGATTCAGCCATTTCTAAAGCATAGAAACCTTGCAACCTTCACCAGATCAAGCTCGTGTGACCACTGCACTGACCAGAAAGTGTAGACTTTTGTATACACGTTTATTGATATTCATGTACACATGTACTACAAAATGACCCATGAGTTAAACAAGGGAGGTAATACAATTTCAATGATTAGAAATATTATTTTCAAGTTACCTCCCTTGGATTAAGTAAAATCATAGATCTGCATAAAGCAGCAGAGAAATAGGTATAAGGTTTCAGGGCCTCAGATCTTAAAAAAATCCTCCACAATATTGAGGCGACTTGTATGTAATTATATTTTAGCTCCCACCAGGGTACTGTTTTATCAAAGCACTTACGAAATCATAGACTTAACGATCAAATTTAAATTCTCTGTAATACTTTGACAACCATAAAGTGTGGTAAATGGAGCTTCAATACTAATAAAGATTCAGTGAATGACTTCATACAAACCACATTTTTACTTAGTTTACAGTTGTTAAAGAATTATAAACAATTTAAATTTGAACGTAAGTTAAAGATATCCGTAAGTGCTTTGATAAAACAGTACCCTGATCTTTTTCTAAGATATATCAGAGACTATAGATAACGTGTTATCTATAGTCTCTGGATATATTCATTGATAGAGATCATCTGTCAACAAAGACCTGATAGTGTGGTATTTACATACAGGTTAGACTGTACCTTTAAACATAGACTGTATGTGTTGTTTAATGACACCTCTCTTGGACAACTGTTTGAAGTAGGTGGACAGTAGACCAGAATCTATATACGGATACTTCATGTCAAGCTTGGTTAACATACTATGTAGATTATCTGCCTTGTAGCTACTCAATGTCGTAAAAAAGTCTGCACTCCTGTTGAATGAGAAAAAGAAAAGTTTAAAGGGTCTCCACTCCAGATGATCATGAAACTATAAAATATCCAAAAACAATTTTAAACAGTAAATGTTGCAAAGAGTGACAGTGCAATGCTAATATAAATGGTTGTGCTTTTTTGTGTTCCACAGTGACAGTTGTAGTGCATGGCGATTTGTTTTTATCCCTGTCTAATGTTTCTTTTATATATGATGTATATCAACCCCTGTGTGTCATGAGGACTTCAGGGGTCCTACCATTCAGGACTAATCCAGATTTGCTGCAGTAAAAAGAAGGACTTTTCTGCAGGAAATCTAAGTTATTAATTAGAAGAAAAAACACCAATTATGATCATTAAAAACTTTATATGGTGAATTTTGACAATTGAACAATGCTTAAATTTTTAAGATTAGGCATTATGCCTCAGTAGAACCTCTGGGACTTATATACATTATATTACCCCTGTGACATTATACTTTACTTACGTAATGTAGGATTCCAGGAGTCTATGTAGGAATGTATGACTGTCTCCATTCATAGCTAATACACTGAAATATATCAATATCACATACATGTACTTAAACATATAAGAAAAGAAATACGTAATAACACAAGAAATTATTGATAAATATAATCTTTACTTCGAGGGATTATAAAAACGCCAATAAAAATCCAATTTGGAAATAAATTATGGTTATGATAAAGCAAAGGAGTAACAAGAGATGTTTGTAAAACATGAATGCCCCTATTGCAGCCAAATAGTCTTTATGTTAAAGGTCACAGCAACCTTGACCTATGACCTACTGACCTTAAAATCAATAATGTAAAGTTCGAAGACCCTAGGGCAAAGTACTTGAACAAAAGCCATTTGGTCTACCGACCAACAGACCGACATGTGCAAAGCAATATACCCCCTCATCAAAATGATAGAAAATAAGGAAAACACCTGTACCTTTGTCTCCACTCCTCAAAGCTGACAATTTGTAGGGGAAAACCATGAGCATTCATCCATTCAAACACCCATCTACAAATATATAGAATAAACCTGGCTTAAGCAGTGATGTCATAACAGATTTATAACTGTGTCATGTGACCAGCACTTATCATTGTAAACAGGAAATGATGTCACATTGAACAAATTTAATCAAATTTAATCAGGTAACAAAACACATATGATGAAGATACTTGAATAATTTACCTAGATTGTAAAGGTTTATCATTTATAATATGAAAAGTTTTCCCAAGCGCTACAGATGATTTCATTGTCATATTAACAATGAATTTAGCAGCAAAGTCTACCGGTGTCATCTCCATACGCCAATCAACATTTGGTGCCTGACCAAGCTGGACACAAGCTTGTAGGACTATCAGTGTGAAATCTTGTGGATTCCAGTAAGCTTGTTTACTGTCTCCTGACTGGTTACCTGTAAATATGAAACCACTCGAGCAATAAAACACAGAAACATGAAACCACTCGGGCAATAAAACACAGAAACATGAAATCACTGGAGAAATAAAACACGGGCACAAGTTTGGATGCATAATAATTTAATCATGAGTGAGTAGCATATGAGTGATTTAATGTTGACACCAGTAAGTGAACGAGTGTCTTTGTTTTATTATACTAAAAAGAATGGCTACAATGTATATATTCACTATAGTAGTCTATTACAATTCTAACATTGCCAATGCTCTGCATTTTAAAACACAACAAGACGTGGTTGACATTAAACTTCATTCTTTCATCAGAACGTTATGTTATTTGACATTTTGTCCAAGTTGATACCATCAAAATGTGACATCATCAATCAGCCTGTGTTTTAACAATGATTTAAGCACATCTTCATTTCCTCTATAGGCATATAGGCAAAGCTGTTGGTAGTGATTAAATAATTATTGAAGGCATGAAATGATACTTACCTAATCTATATATAGTAACTGGAATGCCCCGCTGACTCGCCCGCCTCACCAGTTGCTCCGCAACCCATTTAGACTGTGAGTACCCATCATGCAATTGGTTGTGATATGAACTTGCATAGTCAGCCTCTGAACATTCTGTCATACCAGTAGGGAATACAGCATCTGTACTGTAATACAAAAATTCAATATAAACTCAGTTACTCTGCTCCATCCAACATTATAAAGAGTTCCCTCCCTTGCACATGTACTTTTGGTGCACTTACATTGATAGACTATTAAATTTGAGTTTAAGGCAAATCTGAAGGTATAGCTTTTGAGATTTGACAGTTTTAAACTCAGAACAATGTTTATGTTAGACTGTGAAACCAAGTTTCAGCTATGTCTCACATGGATATCAAGTTATTGGAAGACAATATTGGAGCTGATCGAAACTCATTTCATATTGAGATACTTACGGAGATTGTGGCCAATTTTTTCATAGGCACATGGTTTCAAATTGTCTGACTGTACCCTATGGATATGACGTTACGAAAGCTGGTACCCAATTTTTCTAGCAAACGCAGATATCATGTTCTGTGGTGACATTTCGGTTGCTAAACATGGCTGCTGCACAACCTTCTCTATACATAGGATACACTCAGATAAGTTGATATACATAGGGAACACTCAGATAATTTTAAACCATGTGCCTATAATTTTTTGATAATATTACCTTCATTCAACAATTTGTTTGTTTCCTTCCCTAAAGATCAACAGTTTGAATTATTTCCATATTCTTTAAATACTTCTCAAAGGGAAGTTGCTCTTTCTCGTAACTCACTATGTCAAAAAGGGCAGGTAACTTTGACAAAATGTTTGATAGAGTTACCTACTCCTATATAGGGGTTGGGGTCATAATGGTGACCAACTATGCGAAGTATCAAAGCCATAAGTAAAAAGAATTTGAAAATATGTGAGGTTTTACCTAAACTTGAAGGCAGCGCTCGAGTGACAGCTCCCCTAAGCTTATTCTTTGAATAGTGTAGTTTTCAACCAATCTGACGGGGGTCAGGGGATGTTACAAAAAATAATTTAGGCCTTTTAAAGACTCCATAAAATGATTATAATGCTATGTACATACCTTATATAATGTATTGGTTTGATCTTTCCAGTGCAGGCAAACTTGATGACATAAGATGTCCCATTGACATTAGGACCCGACAAAGCCTACAACAATATGATAAGCTGTACATAACTAAACAAAAGTATTGCAATTGCTTAAGCTGGGTTCACACTATGAATGTTTGTACCAGCGTTGATCAGCGTTTCAAAAGTCAGAAAAATGAGCCCAAACGTCAGTGAAATTACGCTCGTGAGGAGGAATAATTTGGTTCACACTGCGAACGTTGTGTATCTAACGCACACTAACGTTTTGGGAACGTTTCTCAGCGCTCAACTGCGTTTGACAGCGGTTACAAGCGCTTAACAATGTGTGCCTGTGTTGTAGCTTTTTTTTATCGGCGTAGGTGAACTTTTGCCAACTTAGGTTAGCGTATGTGTAGCGGTCTCTAACTCAGTTCGACTTAGACGAATGAGGTGCCAAACACCAGAATCCGTTGAACAAAGTTTAAGCTGGTTCACACTATGAATGTTTGTACCAGCGTTGGCCAGCGTTTCAAAAGTCGAAGAAATGAGCCCAAACGTTGGTGAAATTACGCTTGCGAGGAGGAATATTTTGGTTCACACTACCAGCGTTGTGTATCTGGCAAACTTTTGCGAACGTTGCCTTGCGCTTGACTGCGTTTGGCAGCTGTTTCTCGCGCTTGACAACGTTTACCAGCGTTGTAGTTAATTTTTATTAGCACATGTGACGTTTGCCAACGAAGGTTAACGTATGTGCAGCAGTTCCTAACTTAGTCCGACTTAGACGAACAAGGTGCCAAACGCTGGGATCCATTGTACAAAGTTCACCTAAGTGCGTTGCTATTGCGTTCATTGCGTCTGATACCCGTTGGCCTACGTTGGACAAACGTTCATTTGCGCTGGGGAAAGTTGGCTTACGCCAGCCCTTTTGTTACTACCACGTTCATTGTGCCGGATGCCCGTTGGCCTGCGCTAGATAAACGTTCGACTTAATTCATAATCACCACCAGCGTTTCAGCAGACGTTTGCCAACGGAGTTTAACTTAAGCAAACTTTGATCAACTTAGTCCAGCATTCAGGAACGTTTACAAACGGAGCCCAACTTATATGAGCGTTTATTTCCAAACGTCGGCAAAGTTTTTACATGTTTAAAATTGTCAACGAATACAACGTTTTCCAGCATTTACCAGCGATCGTCAACTTTTCAAAACGTTCAGTAACTTTTACTAGCAGAGCTGAACGTTTGCCCAAACGTCGGTAAACGTCGGTCCAAACGCCAGAGTGTGAACCCAGCTTTAATGATGTTGAAAGTATGCAGGTGGGTTTACGCTGATTCAACATAAATTTGTGACTTGTCAATAACAAAAAAGGCTGGTATTCAGGTATGGCATAAAGTGCTGTACATGTATATACATAATTTATTAGAGAAGTAGTTGAGTAAAGCTGTTAGCACCAACAAATGGCAACTTTATCATTATATGTCTTGCTTTTGAAGTGGGCTTTTGATCATTATTCGGTGAATATGTATTTGTACCATTGAAGCAATAGCACCGCGTATAAACCAAATCACTGTACTCATTATTGTGATACTATACAATTCAACGTGTACTCATTATTGCGATTACCAGAAGTTGACTCGTTTATACACTGTGAATAGCATTGGTAGTAAAGGAGAAAAGATAACCTAAACATAAACTTAACCAAGATATTTTCTAAGTCTAAAACGGGCCATAATTTCGGCAAAAAGCAGGATTGTGTTCTGTGCTTTGTGGAAATGTTATTTGAAACAAACAATTATTGTTTAGACCTTATCAATGGTTGTCACTTACATTATATGGATAAACCAGATTAACACTGGCTGCAGCATGGATAACCAGATCCACATCAGAACACGCATAGGTATAATCTTCATCCGATAAACCCATGTTTATCAATGCTACATCACCTATAAAACAATACAGTGTTTATCAATGCTACATCACCTATAAAACAATACAGTGTTTCTCAATGCTACATCACCTATAAAACAATACAGTGTTTATCAATGCTACATCACCTATAAAACAATACAGTGTTTATCAATGCTACATCACCTATAAAACAATACAGTGTTTATCAATGCTACATCACCTATAAAACAATACAGTGTTTATCAATGCCACATCACCTATAAAACAATACAGTGTTTCTCAATGCTACATCACCTATAAAACAATACAGTGTCAATGCTGCATTGGGTATCATCAATCGTGTCACATGAATAAAAAACAATGCAGTACTCTATCTGATTTTTTCTTATAAGACAAACAGGAAACCATTTTATGTCTGATATATAGCATATGAAAGAAATAGTTGCTTGATTTGATTGCATTGTACTAAGTTCCCCCCATGCCGAGATGTTGGGTATGACAATTATAATGCTAATAATTTATTAAGAGTACAAAATGTATATGAAATATTCATGTATTAAGTGTCATCAGACAGATACAAGGCCAAGGTTGCCATGGTAACTTACATTTCTGGTGATTTCTAGAACACATGCATGCTTTGGCTTAAATTTGTAAGGACTTAATTTAAAGTCATATTTCTGTGTTAGATATTAATCAGAGCATTTTCCAGCACCACACATGCTACATACCTTTCAATGTATTAACCCTTTTCCGATACAATGTTTCCATAAGTTTTTGTTCTTCATTCGGAGTTTGATCTTCCCTGGCAAGCACACCAAACTTTCGTAGAGATGCTGTAAGGCGTTCTAAAGGACCAGTATCTGGAAGCTCACGACTCAGACATAACACGAATACCTGAATTATATAAATATACCACAAATACCTGAATTATATAAATATACCACAAATACCTGAATTATATAAATATACCACACATACCTGAATTAAATCAATATAAGACGAATATCTCGTTTATATAAATATACAAGGACTACCTGTATTGTGTAAATATAACACAAACGCCTGAATCAAGTAAATATAACACAAACGCCTGAATCAAGTAAATATAACACAAACGCCTGAATCAAGTAAATATAACACAAACGCCTGAATCAAGTAAATATAACACAAACGCCTGAATCAAGTAAATATAACACAAACGCCTGAATCAAGTAAATATAATGATACTGTAAAATCACATATTTTCGTGGGTATTAAATTCCATACATTTTCGTGGGGTCCTAAATTCGTGGATTACAGATCATGAAAGGGCAAACCCATGTCTGAATTTGAGGGGTCGATTAAACGTGGGGATTAGATTTCGTGGTTGAGTTTAACAACGAAATCAACGAAAATTCAACTCCCTTGAAAAATAATGATTTTACTGTAATACCTCTATTTTATAAAAAAAAACACGACTACCTGAATTACGAGTATATGAACATACATGAGATCATACTCTAAAAAGTTCAAAGTTTGATGAATAATCATCAAAATTTGACATACATGTTTATTTAAAACCATTGCAAACTGAAGATGGTTAAAATTTAACCCCCCTGGACAAGATATTGCATGACAGTAGTGGTAGCCTAGTTGAAATCTAATGGATGGTTAAGGAGAAATAGAGTGCTAAAGAATATGAAAATGTCAAGGGCAATAACTCAGTGAAAAATTATTGGAGCATAATATTCAGACAGTATGTACATCTTAGCTTAGCTTTGGAGAAATATTGCAAACAAACATACAACAAACAAAGGGCAAAGATTCAGTGAAAATTGATCAGAGCTTAATGTGATTTCTATATGCACGATATTTAGGCTTTAGATCTTTAAACTAATGCATACAGAGAAATAGCATGGACAAAAAAAAAGGAAAATAACTTGGTAAAATGGATAAATGTGCAATGAATTTCAACTTTTTAGTTGCTATGATTGTCATACACTGCATCTTTTAATTACAATCAATATTTTGAGAAATTTTCAACACAATAATGTTATATACTTTTACTTACTTTAGTTTGCAATAAAAGTTGTTTAAGAATGAATGCTCCTAGGAATCCAGTTGCCCCCGTCAACAGAACACGACCTTGTTGGAACCTCTTCTCATTATACAGAGCAAATATTCTCCAGAATGCTCGTAGCTGCATGTCTATGCTGTAAATTCATAATGGATGGGTAACAGGGTGATAAAATGTGCAACCAGACCAGGGCTTGAACCTGTGGGACGAATGCTCTACCGACTGAGCTAACCGGCTGCCTACACAAGTTTCTCCCCTGTTAGTAATTAAATCCTATACACACTACAACAAGTGGATATCTTGCAATGAAAATATTACAGGTTTCTTGCGCTGAATATAGCATTTTCAGCTAGCAAATCATGCAATGTCGTCCCTTTAGATTTGTGTTTGTATTACACCTTGAGCGTCTTCGTGATTTCCCCCGCTAATGAAAACATACAACCGGGGTCATAAATATAGACAATACATCAGTTGTTAAATTATGTGAATAGAAAGAAGGTTAAGGATCATGTCAAAATCTGCGTACTATAACACAAACTTACTTGACCACCATGAAGTCATGTTTGTCAACTTCTTGTAGAAGGTCTACATTGTGAGCGTCGGTTTCTTCAGGTTTGTCGACCTCTGTATTCAGCTTAGAATCTATCAATTTACTGAGCAGTGCAACTGTTGGATACGAGAATAATTCTTGTACCGATAATGTGACATCATACTTGCTGCGAAGTCTGTTAATCAACTCAGTGGCTAAAAGTGAATGCCTGTAAATATCAACAGAATAATTACCAAGACTGACAATAACTGCATGTATGTCCCTTCTGCATTTCGGCAGGGGGATATAAATGTCAAAGATACAAATTTCTGGTAAAGAAAAGACACAGCAAAAATTCTATCCTTTTCAGTCATCTATATATACATATAAATTGTAAATCTGTAAAAGAAAATCCAGCAAACAGTTAAGAAGCGTTCATTTCAAGTTTGAAGGAATTCCACCCAAATGTTGGTGAGGAGTTCAACACACAAGATTTGCAGTACCTATGGACAACACAAATGCTATATACCCCCACACTTATAATGTTTGTTTCAAGACTTAGTGATATGTCCACAAATAAGTAGGGTGGATAGAATGGAGAATGTTGGAAATTTTGGCATAAAAAATGTCAATAGTATACTAGTAGCTTGTAGATGTGTTTTCCAATGCCACAAATGTTTAGGAAACATGGGATACAAACATTTGTTATGCCTAATTGATCATAATCTTACCCTCCTAAATCAAAGAAGCTTTCATGGATGTCCGGATCTCGCATTTGTAGTACTTGACACCATATGGTTGCTATGACAGCCTCAGTTGGAGTTACTGGTCTCCCTTCATTGATGACATCATCATCAGATTGAGTATCAAAGGGAGGTAAGGCTGCTTTGTCCAGTTTCCCCGTTGCGGTAACCACTGGTATCCTAAAGTAACAATGAAGTACAATAGGAGAGACTTGTATACAAAGAGATTAGTACCACTAGCTAGCTATTGGTGAATGGCAGGTTTTTATTGTTCATTCATCCAATAGATTGCTGGTGGGTATTTTGCATATGAATACAGTGATCTCTCCTATAAACTTGTATGTTTACTTGAGTATAACACTGTTTCTCAACAATTTTTCAGTTTATATTATGTTTTCTTGGACTTTTTTTTTACCATTCCTAATTCATCCTTCCATCAGGAACCAGCAACTTCTCCGCATGTTAAGGAAACTCGACATCAACATAAAAAAAATTCATGGAAGGGAATGATCTGCCAAGACAGATAATTGAACCCAGCACACTATCCACTGGACGGCAGTCATTAGTACAACTAAGTGACCTTAATGAACATAAACACTGGAATCACAGCCAAATTTAACAGATGAAAGTTAACACTCTTTTCACTGTACAGTAAAACACATAAAGACCATCTCAAAAGACCATTATTTATTATTTAAACTAATACTGTAAAATAATTTTTTGGGGGGGGGGTTTAATTTCCATTGATGTCATGGTTGAACTTGACTACGAAATTTTATCCCCAAGATTAATCGTTTATTATTATTATTAATTATGTTTCCTCTCCAGTCTGATGAAATCCACGAAATTATGACACCACAATTTAACTTTTTACCAAAATCCACAAAATTTTTGCCCACGAAAATTAGTGAATTTACAGCACTTAGTCAGTTTGGAAGACAGTACAAAATTATTCACTTACTTGGACAAGAAAACGAAGTATGATGGAATCATATAAAAGGGAAGTCGTTTCTTCAGGGCTTCTCTGATTTGTTTCTTGTCTGTTGCTTTAATAGGAACAATGTACGTCACCAAAAACTTATCGTCCCCTTCCTCGCCCCTCACCAATACAACACAGCTATGTACCATTGATAACTCCATTAAAGCTGCCTCTACAGCCTGTGTAAGACAACATATCACTAAATAGTCACCCCTCACCAATATTTATTAAAAAGCACAATTTCATGAACCCACCAAATTCTATTTCTTTATTTAAATCAACAAATCACCCAAAAAAGGCATTCTTGCACAACAGAACATTAGGCATGAGAAAAAAAGTTGTTAGTTTTAGATTTCTCAACCTCCCCTGCAAACCTCAAATATTATTGAGGCGTTGGCAAAATATTTTTTGAAGGGAAGTTCTCTTGTAACAGTGACCTTGATCCCACGGGCCCAACTTTCGAGCTTGAGCAGCCTATTCACATAAGCTACCTTTACAGCAAGTTTATCATAATATCTCATTCCAAACTGTTTTGTCGGGGTAAAATTAATCTGTCACAAATATTAATAATTCAACATCATGCCTTACCTGTATTTCTATAGAATATCCTCGTATTTTCACCATAGTATCACATCGACCACATATCTCCAAGCTACCATCTGACAACATGTAGCCCCAATCACCACTACGGTACAATACATCACCACACTCAGCTGGTACCAGGTCTGGTCTGGGTATAAATCTCCTGGCTTGGATTTCTGGACGATTGAGGTATCCATGAGCCAGAGTAGGCCCGCCTACATATATCTACAATCATATACAATAAAAAAAAGATTATATTAAGTCAGACAGGGAAGGCAGCACTCAACTTAACCAGCCGAGCACAGAAAACATTAAAAACACACAAAGCACAATACCCAACTGAACCAACCGAGCACAGGAACATAAAACACATACTAGGCACAATGCCCAACTAAACAAGCAAAGATCCGCCCAAGTCCAACCTGTCGAAAAGTATAAAACATTATTTCTAGCTGAATGACCTCACCTAAAAACCACCTCAATAATTAGAACACCTCAAACTTTAGACTACACTTTTCAGGTCCATTTTCATGATAATACTTATTTTGTTATTTTATAAAAGTAAGAAAAGTGGAACACACGAACAAAAACGGGTCAGTTGGATATCGTAATATTGTTATTTTATATATAATATATTTAACTCTAAAATATTGAATACTACAGAGCACAGACACTCTACATGACTTTTAGACTGGTGAACCTACAGAACTATTGATGATGTTGCTGATAAATACTAGGGGTGACTATTGCGTCCAGTTTTGACTATTGCAATACTATTGCTATTGCTGAAAGTACTATTGCGATACTATTGTATTGCTGGAAACTATTGCGATACTATTGCAATAGTTATTGCCAAGATTTGAAAACCAGAGATTAACTTGTAAATGCAATTTTGCACTGTGTAAGATATCATTTTTTTACAGCATACAAATCTACTATTTTTGGAAATGATTTAAAATGAATTTGACAGAAATAGGTTATTAAAATTAATGCGATATTGGTTCATTGTGGTTGTTTTGATGCGAAAACGGATGTTTTTTAAAATTAATAATAACCTTTATTTATAAAAAGGAAACTATCGTAACTATCGATAGTTGAGCTAACTATCGGCGATAGTTATTGGATCGAGACATTTACTATCGATGCATACTATCGAGACACTCGGAATCGCAATGCATCGATATTTCGATGCATCGGCCCACCCCTAATATAGTTATATAGCCCCCTTTTCATGCAACACACATTTAAATGTAATTTACATAGTCTTGCACCCGCAGGAGTGCAGGCGCAACCTCTACCGGTGCAGATACAGCATGATCTAGCACAATCAATAGATACAGGCATGTCTGGCAGTGCAGGAGTTGGCCTAGCTCTTATTTCCAGTAGACAGTCTGGTTCTGTAATGTGCCTGGTGTCTAGCACCGATACACAGCTTCTTGGCACATGTAAACAAGTGTCATTTACCGTCTACATTGTCAGATAAAGCGAGAAATACTACAAATAGAATTTCAGAAATGTTCAGTTACCATGCGGGGGATTAAAACCACAACCTCAGGATTGACAGCCCTGAGTGCATTACTATTTAGCTATCACTACTTCCCAGTTAATTATGCGTGCAAAGTATCCTCATATGTTTACAAGGTTGTGAATAGTAGAATTAGGGAATAAATAGCAATGATAATAATCTAATTTATTTTTGATCATCACTCAAGCATCTAACTAAAATGAAAAACTAAGTTCAACCTAAATTACCGGTAGATGATTTTACAAAGCTTTAGACAGTTTGAGCAAATTCAAGAATTTGTTGTATTTTCACAAGTTTGTGCATCTTTTTACCTGCGTCCAATATATAGTTGCGTGCAGTAATTGGGCTAATACGGTAAGTAACATATTATGTTATGAGTATACGGATGGAGAAATTTACTATAATCATAGAAACCTACCTCTCCTGAGCTGCCTACTGGCTGTGGTTTTAGGTCAGAATCTGTAATAACTATCTGTACACCTGGTGTCACCTTACCTACTGGACAGAACTTCCTGGTTAACAGGGCATCCTGTAATAATAAACTACATGTCTATCAAAGTCATCTCAGGCTTTTCAAAGACCTGTACATTACAAAGATTGGCAAGTAATCTAAATCTCACAAAGTCAGACATACAAGATTTTGCAAAATCACGTTTGTTTATTGCTTGTTTTATGTTGAAATGCATTAAAATACTTGTAAATTATTTCTTGTAATAGTGCTGACATTTCCTTCAAGTCCATAAGGGGCTGTAACTCTTCCAAATAGTAAGACGGAATTATGGGTCTTGCTTTACACAGATAGATATATATGGTGAGCAAGTATTGAAAGTTTCAAAGCAATACAGCTTTGATAGACTATTAGTTATAGGATAAAAAAGTTGACCTAAACATAAATCACAGACCTAAGAAATTATATCACAAAATACAAGAGTTTTTAAATTCCCCATCATCCCTTCATTACAGTATGTTTTCTTATATATAGTAATGACCAGAAAACTGATGATGGGGATTTTCAAAACTCAGTAATTTGTGATATAATTTCTTTGGCCTGTGAATAAATCTAACTAACCAGGGAAAGATGACTTCAATCCAGACATGACAATAACAATAGCACTCTTTTTTTAAAACAATCAGATGAGCAAAAAGTTTGCCACTTGTCAGGTACAACCCACAGGTAACTGTATCATTGATAAAGATTAAAAAAAAGTATTTTTTTTTTGTAAAATTTATATATTCATTATGAATATATAAATTTTACAAAAAAAATGTTTATATATTTTTTTCTCTCTTAATCAATGATACAGTTACCTGTGGTACAACTGACTATCCCATATCTATGAGGAAATTAGGTTGTCTATCATTCCAGTACGTTGAGTACAATTATGAACAATTTGGCAAACCAGAATGTCCCCTTGTTACCTAAGAATATTAGAGAATTTTGATCCAAAATCAGTCACAGCGACAATGAGACCCAGAACATAGTTACCAACTGTACAATCTCATTAAAATCAGAGTCTAACATTCAGATTCGCTGTTATATCAGTGTAAAGTATTGAAGCGTTATATGGATTTGATTTAAATGAGATTGCCAACTGTACAAGGTTTTAAAAATTAAAATCCATGACCTTCGTATCAGCAGTCACCAGCTTTCACACCTTAACAACCATGCCACATCCATCTCCCATCTATGACTTCAGCCACTCCTCTGTTATATACAATAATGTATCTGGTGGAACAGTGATCGAATGGGTGGCCTAATCATGTTTCTATTAAACTGTAAACTGTAAATGGGTAATGCTGAAAGGTCCCTGGTTCGAATCTTGGCCTGGGCAATTGGTCATTACAGAAACGCTTTCCAGAGATGAACTGCTTGGAAACCCAGTGATAGTCTCGGTCGTATTGATGCTATACACCGGAACCAAGGAATCTATTCGGCATAGACTAGGATATATTGCAACAGTCTTTTCCCTCAAAGGCAGAAGTCATTGGCCAATCTGACAGGGAACAAAGAAAACCATGAACTTATAAATGAACACAAACAAACAACATACCTTGTTTTTGCTGAAATATTCATTTAGATCTTGGCATGCTACATCGTGACATTCTGATACACTGTATAAATTCAAGAACCGTATCCATGGTAACTCTTTCATACATTTCTCAAAAAGTCCTGTTGTGACAACTTCTCCACAAAATACAATTGTTCTGAAACAAAGAAGACACCAATAGCATAAATATGACACCTGAACTCTAATAAGCACAAAATTATATGTACATATGCTGAGAGAATGCCACACATATGACTGAATACTAGTATTACATGTACAATATAAACACCTTACAAGTTACATGTATAATATTCAATCACAAAAATTAGAGAAATTGAAAATTGAAAACAACAGCACCTCTGTGAAATAGGCCCTGCTTGGAAGGAAAGGACAAGACATCGGTGAAATATGCCCTGCTGGAAGGAAAGGACAAGACATAGGTGATATATGCCCTGCTTGGAAGGAAAGGACAAGACATCTGTGAAATATGCTCTGCTTGGAAGGAAAGGACAAGACATTTGTGAAAGATGACCTGCTTAGAAGGAAAGGACAACACATCGGTGAAATATGGCCTGCTTGGAAGGAAAAGAAAAGACATCGGTGAAATATGCCCTGCTTGTAAGGAAAGGACAACACATCGGTGAAATATGGCCCGCTTGGAAGGAAAAGAAAAGACATCGGTGAAATATGCCCTGCTTGGAAGGAAAGGACAAGACATCAGTGAAATATGCCCTGCTTGGAAGGAAAGGACATCGGTGAAATATGCCCTGCTTGGAAGGAAAGGACAAGACATCGGTGAAATATGCCCTGCTTGGAAGGAAAGGACATCAGTGAAATATGCCCTGCTTGGAAGGAAATGACAAGACATCGGTGAAATATGCCCTGCTTGAAAGGAAAGGACAAGACATCAGTGAAATATGCCCTGCTTGTAAGGAAAGGACAAGACATCGGTGAAATATGCCCTGCTTGGAAGGAAAGGACAAGACATCGGTGAAATATGCCCTGCTTGGAAGGAAAGGACAAGATTTCACCGCTTGGAAGAAAAGGACAAGACATCGGTGAAATATGCCCTGCTTGGAAGGAAAGGACAACTAAATAACTTACTTCATAAACTTGAGCTGCTCCTTGAGGACAATATCTGGAGTGTTAAGTACGGCTTCAAGGAGGGAAGGTGTGAACAGCATTCTAGTGATCTTGTTCTCATGTAGGAACTTACACAATAACGGCGGGTCATAGATCACAGTACTTGGTATAACATAAAGAGGTACCCCTGAAAATGTTAATTATAATATACACAGTATGCAAATAAGTGTAAAACATCAAATTCTTGACATTTTGACATTGACACAAAAGTCATACTCGAGTAAATATATTAAACATGTCAATGGTCATATTGGAGCAAAGGTGTTTCTAATGTTAATGTTCATACTGGAGCAAAGGTGTTTAAAATGTCAATGGTCATACTGGACCAAAGACGTTTCAAATGTTAGTGTAATATTGAAGCAAAGATGTTTCAAATGTCAATGGTCATACTGGACCAAAGACGTTTCAAATGTTAGTGATTATATTGAAGCAAAGATGTTTCAAATGTCAATGTTCATATTGTATCTAAGGTGTTTAAAATGTCAATGTTCATTCTGGACCGAAGGTGTTTTAAGTGTAAATGTTCATACTTGAGCAAAGATATTTCAAAAGTTAATGGTCGTAATTGAGCAAAGATGTTTAAAATGTAAATGGTCATATATGAGCAAAGAAGTTTCAAATATCAATATTAATACTGAACCAAAGGTGTTTAAAATGTAAATGGTCATGCTAGACCAAAGGTGTTTAAATGTCAAAGGTCATACTTGAGCAAAAGTGGTTTAAATGTTAAAGGTTATACTGGAGCAAAGATGTTTCAAATGTTAATGATAATACTGGAGCAAAGGTATTTCAAATGACAATGGTCATTCCGGAACAATGGTGTTTAAATGTCAAAGGTCATAGTTCAGCAAAGGCGTATAAAATAACAATGGTCATATTGGAGAAAAAATGTTTAAAATGCCAGTGGTCATACTGGAGCAAATGCGTTTAAAATACCAAATTATCATAGTGGAGCAAATGTGTTTAAAAGGTAAATGGTCAAACATGGTGTGTCTTTAGCATAAATGTATGACATACGGCGTGGCCATACTGCAAGTTCTGTGAAGTCATAGATGTACTGTACAGTGAGAAGCAAAATGGCATTGGGTTGGAACATTGAATTTTATGTCATACAATTTTGTGCCCAGACCTAAAATTTAAGTATACCATCGCAATTAATACGTTATAATTTAAATAAACTGAATACTAGTATTTCTATAGTTTGATATTGCCGTTTTCACTAGTGGGAATATGCAACACAAGGATTTGATATCCATAAATAATGGGTAAAACGTATAATTTCAAAGGAGACATTTACCTTTAATCAAAGGACGTAGAAGTTCCCATACAAAGAACACGTTACACGCCTCTCGTTCGTCATCTTGGTACGGATAAAATACATGCCTGGAATGGTAGGAGAATACAGCACCGCGATGTGGACACTTTATACCTGAAATATACATAGTTAACACATAATCTTAACAGCAAGACATCTACTCGCAGATTTAATAATCTTGCTTCCATTGACCATTGTTATCAAATAATGTCTTGTAATGGAATTACAATGTATATATAGTTGTAAATGACCAGTTTGAATTACTATCGAATCATAGTAAGGTAAGTATACTAAGCTACTGCATATTTACACAAACATGTATGATTATATCTAAATGGTGATCAATTGGCAAATGTGTTTTCATTGGCTGGTCGGCTCCGAGATGCATTAGTAGTTCTCTTACTACCGTTCTCAAGTAAATATAAACGTGCTTTCATCTTGATCAAAAACTCTTTTAACATTTAGTTCCCATAATTACAATATTAACTTCCCTTGTTTTGAATTGTCAACCATTCAATAGGACAACCTTCTTGCCATTTGTTGTTGTTTGTTGCTTGTTATTTACGTTGTCAAATGTTATATTATGCCAGATGCCCATATGGGCCTTGACTACAAATAAAACTTGAAACTCTTAAAAATTGATTCATATAAAAAATCGAAAAAGCAAAAAAATAAAGTAGGCAAATAGAATTATATAATATACACCATTAGCACAAAGTGGTTGTCACAATATGAATTACCTAGCTGTATTCTGAACCATCACAATTAATGAATGGCTTCCATTAATATTTTTTGCTATTCAAAATGGCCAACATTGAAAACAAGGAAGGTAAATAAACGCCCCACGACACAAACCAAAGGAGGTAAATATTGTATGTGTTGGAACCATGTACCAAACTATACCTTTAGGTTTGCCTGTAGTGCCAGATGAGTACACGATGTAAGCTAAATTGTCAAGCTTTGTATTATAATCTGGTATTTCTTTCCCCACATTTTCTTTTTTCAAGCTTTCTTCCCAACCTTTCTTCAGAACAATCACGTTTTCGTGGTCTGAAAATGTAAGTTTTTATTATAAAACATCCATGTTTAAAGTTCCCTCTTTTTTATTGTATAGGACTTAAAGTTTCACTGGCCGTATTTATTTAGTCAAACATGTTGTAGAGTCGAAACTTGTTATGACAGCATCCCTGATTTTAGTGACCCTACATATTATTTTTATTTGCTGTGTTGTACAAAGCAGCTGAAGCTTCTTGTTGTTGGTCATTTCTGGACCAGACTGTCTCATAACAAGCAGATGTCATACAAATTATTTAAGTTAGAATATTATATCTAATATCGATGTCATTAATACATTGAATATATTTTTCATACCTACATAACCTTTGCCCAACCTGCATGACATATGGGTCGTGGGAGGGGAAAATAATATTAATTATATTATTATTACAGGCCTTAGTATTGAAACTGATGATGACAGAGACTCTTTTTTTCAGATAATCACCGTTTGAAGTGTGGGCTGACACAGGAGCAGTTTCAGGGGTTGTTTCAAATAAATAGGTGGAATACAATATATGATACGAAATAAATAGGAAATGGACTGGCTGACACTGAAACAGTATTTCGAACGATATATTCCTCAAGTTTCAATTAAACCTCCTACACGACCACTTCAGCATCTCCCGGTCTATCAGTATCATCTAGCATAGTATCAAGTCCATGAAGTGTTTCTGATAACAGCAACCGCTAATGACAACGTACCATTTATAGGTAATAACCGTACTTATCTAAATGGAATACGTAAGCACCAGAACTCTAATGTATTATCTGTTGGATATGTTTGCCACACGTTTACTTCACTATAGCACTGAGATTCGTAATTACAATTATCCAAACGTTTTAGTTATCAATTTATTTACTATATATTTTAGTTTCAGTATCATAGTAAAACTCGTGTCTGGTGTATAATTTAAAATAACCTTAACTTTACAGTAATATTAAAAGAATTTCTAACAGTATATATACAACCCATGGACAACTTCAAACCATTGCTTAATTGTTATAAAATAGTAGTAAGAAGATACTAGTATTCAGCTGAAGTAAAACAATAAATATATTTATAATTTTACATACAATAAACACTGACTCTGAAGAATAACTGGAATCATGTATAATACAGGTTTGTTTTATAATGAATTAATTATTTGTGTCTCGGGAATTGGAGGTTTTGGGTTCAATCACAGACCACGTCATGTTCAAAACCTGGACACATGATGATGGTACTGATATACAAAATGTAGTTGTGGTGCTTGGCGCTCAAGTCCAACATATCAGGGTTGGACAGTGGCTTGCTGATACACTGTCAAGATAATGTGACCATGTAGCATCTATAAGGCTGAACTATTGTTTATTATAGTATGCAAGTGATATTGTGTCCATTGCGAGAATAAAGACGGAGAAAGCATGCATGAATATACAAAGTTCGCTGCAATAGCTTTGCTTGTATTTCGTTCTCTGCTTCTGTGGGGTGATACCTTCCCTGTCCGATTTGTTATTATCTTTTTTTAACTACAGTATATCAGGGACAGTGAATTTAACGTTATGTGACGTAAGATAACAAATCTTAAATTTCCATTATTTTTACAGAAATACTTTTGCTTTGTTTCGTGTGTTTTGGAACACTGGTGAGTAGTGCACCAGCAGACACCTCAGATGATGCGGGTTCGTCACCATTAGATGCAGCATGTCATGTTCATGTAAATGTACAACAAGTAACTTTAAGAGAGGACAAGTTGAAGATTGAAGAACACATTATGTATGGAGGAGTATCAGCTGGTCTCATTGATGAATTAAGGGGACTCGAGATTGTTGCCACAAGTGTTAAAGCAAAGGTAATGTATGGAAATTAATGCTATAATAAGTATACAAAATTATAAAACAGAAATATTTATCTTAACCACGGAAAAATAGGTGAGATATAATTCCATGTCTACGAATAGAGTACATCAGGAACGTATAAATAGTTTTTGTATACGTTCATGAGCACATACACCTCTATTACAACACCGTTTGTAAGAAGCAACATTTGATAGTTCGATACCTTTACAAATCACATTTGGTATCGAACATAATGCTTAACACGAGAATGTGAGCAACAAACTTTTATAACTATATAAACACCGAATTTACAATGCTTTAAAAGCTTGATACCATCTTGCGAAACTAGAAAATGATACCATTTTAGCTCGCCTGTCACAAAGAGCTTTTGTGATCACTCTTCGTCCGTCGTCCGTCAGTCTGTCGTCCGTCCACAATTTGCTTGTGTAGACACTAGAGGTCGTAGTTTTAGCCTTATCGTTACGAAACTTAATCACAATGATCATCGCAACCGAATCTAGGTCAAGTTCGATATTGGGTCATCCGGGGTCAAAACCTAGGTCACAAGGTCAAATCATAGAGAAACCTTGTGTAGTCACTAGAGGTCACAATTTTAACTCAATCTTTATGAAACTTGGTCACAATGATCATCTCAACAAAATATTAGTCAAGTACGATATTGGGTCATCCGGGGTCAAAAACTAGGTCACAATGTCAAATCATTGAAAAACCTTGTGTTGTCACAATTTTGGCCTAATATGACCTAATATCTGCGTCACAATGATCACCTCAGCAAAATCTAGGTCACGTTTGATATTAGGTCGTCCGGGGTAAAATACTAGGTCACTAGGTCAAATTATAGACAAAACTTGAGTTAAACTTTATTATGGGTATCTGGTGAAAATTACAAGGTCGTTGGTTAAGACAATATGAAAACCTTGTACATGCAGTAGAGGTTGCATTTTCTTGAGTCTTAGAAGTTGTAAATGGTTTTAAATATGGTCATTATTAAGGGACCTGTATGAACTACTGCGACAGGTGAGCAGGGCCCTCTTGTTGTATGATGCCAAGCCATTCTTTTCTTCATGAACTTTCCTACGGTTAGATCGTGGCACTCTCGAAAGACACTTTTAGTTAGTCCCGTTAAGTACTAGTACTATGCGATGCTGTTTAGAGAAGTCAAACTCAATGACAAAAACTTACGGAAGTGTGTGTGTTTTAAAAGGAACCAAGCGAAGAAGACTTTTTATAATCAACGTTAAACTATTTTAAAATTCTGTTTCAGATAACTGACGTTTACGGGGATATATTTGCCACATACAGGAGCATGCCCATCGACACTCCCTCCATGACATGTGGCAACGTAAGTACTTTTTAGTCAAATCAAGTCAAAGTGAAACCAGTTGGATTGTATTAAGTTCGATCAACATGTTAAGCTCTCCATTTAAGTTGAATTACCAAATAAATAATAATTACAAACAAGTTTGCCAAGCTACAGTGACGTCACAAAGACAGTTGTATCCAGATTTCTATTCAATAACTCAAGAACGGTCGTCACGACCTAGGATCTTCAAACTTTATATAAAGGTTGGTCTGACGGTCATCATCATTTAGATAAAACCTATTGTTTTAGGTCAACTGTCAAGGTCGCCGTGACCTTTAACAATTATGACTATTTGGCTGCAATGTGGGAATACGTATGTTACAAACATATCTTTTATTTGACGGATGTATTCAGACAGATGTACATGTATTTCAGATTACAGAGTATTTGGTGGCAATATATGGAGCGATAACAAATGCGACGTCATCGTTAGATGCGATCCAACGGTCCAATTCATGCTTTAATGACATCATTGCCCACGTGATCCAAGATGGTCTTGCACAGCTATCGCAAAAATCTGGCCAAACTATCTGCGCCATGACAACAAATGGCCTATATAATATCGCGAATGTTTCGAGCGTTCCAATTGGTCCTTACCGTTTAGTTAGCTCATGCGCAGATCCTACTGTTAGATACGTGCCGGCGGCGGAAGTTTTTAGCATGATATATCAATTATCTGTTATATTGGAGCAGACGACAAAACGAGCATACGATGATATATTCGTTCATAGGTACTGCATCGAGGAGATCAGTACGATGACCATCAGCACTCCAACCACAAGGGGTTAGATGAAGGATAAAAACCCTTGTTTTGACCCACTAGCCACCGATCATGTAATTTAGCGGTTGCAATGTATTACTTTTAAATAATAGTAAATTTACAAAAAAAACTACTTTTGCATTATAATATAAATACGCATTGATAACGGCAAAATACGCATTGCAACGGCAAAATACCCATTACCGAAGGAAAAATAGCATGGACAATGAAAATAGCCCAACAGGAAAATGATACCGCAGCACCAGTGATTTTTCGAACCTTAACCGATAAATTACATACTTTATGCTTTAGTATATCTATATTAGTCATTTATACAACATGTACATTAATGAAATGTAAACTGCTTACATGCATAAATGGTTTAATAAATGCATTCTGTCGTTAGTCTTCAGCTAGGCACGTATGTACATGTGTCTTTTAAAATATATCGTACATGTTTTATAGTTCTGTTACTAGTACAAAGTTGTTGCATTGAATCTATTGAATCTCTTATTTAATATTTTACATTTTTTCAGTATACATTCCTGTGCAATAAAACTATTATCTAATGTGACAGTGTTTTATCATGATTATTTTGCATCAAAATCTTCCGCACAAAAAAACACACACATGGTATAATAAAGCTACATTCTGTAGACAGTCATGTACTATACGTGCTTATCACTTTTAGTTCCTAACAGGACACGACTTTCCAATTCTGCTGAGGTCTGTCGTAGCAATATGAAAACTGTACTAATCTCCGACGGAACTGAAATTAAGCGGTGTATGGGGATCACTTACGTGTATTCTTTGTTATTTTGTGGGCCTTTCGTGTTCTGCTGAACAGGACAGGGGGGCGTATTGGTCATTATCCATTCGGACCTTTGGTGTAGTTTTAGATGGTCTTTCGGAGCTTGGGGTTTTAATGTATGCTTTTTATCCACACTTAAAATCAACAAGTGTATGACTTGTATTTATAACAAATAATTCCACAAAAAGATCTTACCGTTTACTCTTCGACTCAATGTTTCATCTGTCAGAATTGCGACTGGTGTGGCATCTTGTAATATATCAGTAAGCAACAACTCTGGGTAGGAAATATCCAGTGGAAGATAAGCCCCGCCTGCTCTCAGAACAGCGATATACGAGATTACGTATTCAATACTTTTGTCCATATATATAGCAACACATGTATCAGCTGTGACTCCACGAAGTCTTAGACAAGTAGCAAGTATATCAGACAAGTTATCAAGCTCTTTAAACGTTAACTTGTTGCCATCAGCATCAGCCACAGCCATTGCGTCTGGTGTACTCTTGGCTTGTTTAAGAAACATCTCATGTAGCAGGCCATTCTTGTCGTAGGTCTCCATTGTGTTGTATCTAGGATATACCCTGCCTCAATATGTCGCACGTGATCCCTGCTAGTACAGTAAAATATATGTGATAAAATAATTATGAATCACAAGAGCACTGCCTACGAATGCTGGACGCTCGACTTTCTCATACCCTTGCTCATTATAAGAGTAACCAGAGCATATAACACATAACTACTAGTATAAACCACATGGTTACCAGTCTCGTCAGTACGGACTCTATTTGTGACGGGGAAAAATTATGTTGAGTTTACATACATGCTATTACAGTGAAATATATGTGAGAAAATAATTATGCACAAGAAGAGCACCGCCTACGAATGCTCCAGACGCTCGATCTTCTCGTACTTGATAGTACCTTCCCTCATTCTAAGAGTAACAAGGACAGATTACACATGAATATAGACCACATGGTTACCAGCCTTGTCAGTACGGACTCTATTTGTGACGGGGAACACTTATGTTGAGTTTCAAGTTGATACCTTTGATAGTCTTTGAGAAATTACATATGTAATATATTTTTTGTACGTGTGTACATGTATGATGGTTTAATTTCTACAAAAACCTTCCCCTAAATTTTTTTAGTAACATTATATTATTTCAATATTGTTCTCAGTCAAAGTGGTTAACAGTATTTCAGTCATATGGAGACTACCCAATCAAATTATAACGACACCGAACCAATCAGCAGTTACCTGAAACTACCACCAAGTGCTGGGTACCACGGAATGGAACTATAATGATACATGTACTATCTTTAACGAATTTGGTACGAAAATAAGCAGAAAATGCTCTCTGAAAACTTTAACATTTGTGACCAAAATTGCTGGAATTTAGTCAAAAAATATATTAGCGTATTACAAATACAAAATATACAAAAATGTACATGTATTATAACTTCCAGTATTCGTTACCAATACTGGAAGTTTAATTTGTTTCATCAAATTAGGTAAAAAATCATGAAAAGTATACACACCTTAATTTAGGTTCACTTATTTACGTCCAAACTCAATCAACAAGTTACTTGTCAGTTTATAACACATATCAATAATATGAATGAAGATTTTGTCATAGCAAACTACTTACTTTAATTATCATTGATAATGATATGATATCATTGTACAGATAAATATGTCAACGACTTATACGGACGTTTAAGTGTCGGAGTTTGATCTCTATGTATTCGTACAAAACACGCTATAATAAGCGTATATACAGCACACCATCTGCGCCCTTTGACCATTGTGTAATTTGTATAGCATACTATTGACGTTTTTAGAAATTACTAGTTTTGGTTTATTATATATATTTGAATACACCCTTTCTACAATCATATTATCTGAGAAGGGGTTGGTCGCTGTTATATGCACATATGAAGATTTTTTTTCTCATTCTAGAATGTTATGCCGCGTTTTGGGTGTACATTTTGGGAAATAAGAACGAATGCTGTTCGTGATATTATAATTCAAATTCATTTTGTATTTACTGATTTCATTTTTACTCGTTTTTCTTAAACATCATATTGGTTGGACGACAAAGACTTGATATAAGTCGGTATATCATATTTCGCGGAATCGTTAGCCGGTTCGGGGAAATGCGCCGTCACGCGAAGCTTAATTTCAGCTGTTCGATTTACATATCTTGGAACCAAATAACTTATCAGAGTTCTTATTATATTTTAAACCTATAAAACTTGAATTAACCAATAAAAATGCGACGCTACAGTCGGACCCTTAACATGTGTTATGTATAATTCTTTGTTTTAATTTATCAAAACAATTAAAGTCTGTTTATACAATTTACAGTTTAGTACTTCTATCTGTATCTAGAGTATATGATAACGTATCATAAAAGTAGTTCCAATCAAGACATACCTTCTGTTTGTAAAGACACCAACGGGCTGATAAACGGTACTCAAATATTAACTTGAATAACTAAAATCCCAGATTATGATTAAGCAATATGCGTTCCAAGTTAACAGGTATGAATAGGATAAGTTTACAACCTTACTTTAATAAATAACTCAATACTTTTCCAGATATTTAAGCAACATTCTGCTTCAGACAAAACTGTTTACACGACACCTCGTGTCATACTGGCAGTGTGGACTGCAAAAAGGTGGCAGGAAGCTGTGTATCATTGCTACACGTCGAACCAGACTGTCTGTTCGAAATAAGAGCTAGACGTTTGTTCGAAATAAGAGCTAGGCGTCTGTTCGAAAAAAGAGCTATGCGTACTCATGCAGCGTCGGACATGCGTGTTTCTAATGTCTCTCTTTCCCTTCAGGTACTTTCTCTCAATATATCCCTTTGGTCAGATCATGCTGTATCTGTACTGGTAGAGAATGCACCTGCAGTTTGTGGCTACACTATATATATGTTAAGAGCCTACGGTGAACGCGTGTCTCGCATGAAAAGGGGTGCTATGTATATAGTCGTATAATTACAACAGTAGTCATGAGACCCGTGTGTTATTCACAAATCGTCTTTGTAGAAAACTTTGAACTTTCTTAAAAGAAAAGAAAAAAAGAAAAATTATTGATGTTTCACATAGGTTTAAATCATTGTGTAAAGAGCTACAATAATAATCACAAAACATATGTTAATCGTTAATATGTGGAAAATATGCGCAATACAATTTTAAACTTTAAATGTATACTTTAAATAGCCTAAAACACACTGAAAACCAGTTGCGCCGAGGGTAGCTTTGTACTGTTCTATGCAGACAAAAAGAAATTTTGCGATATACGTAGGGTAGGTACTTTTACTTTCGTTGATTTTCAGAGAGTGACCGTTGTATCGAAGAATCGCAGAATTCTTATGTAGCATTGTTGGATCCAATGAGCCGTCTCCCAGTGCGAAGAATATACCAGATGTGTATAATAATCATGGCTACGGCAATTTACATTGATCAATGTTAACTGAAGAGGTGTGGTTAAATTCGCCCTGGACAAAATAAGGCATTTTTTCTTTCTATAACTAGTTGAATATCCAAGGGCAATGTCATATTAAATGCAATTGTTAACGTGTGTTTTATGGAACAGATGGCGGTATAATCATTTCATTTATTATGTGTCTCGAATGTTTTCAATTATCGCTGAATAGTGAATACCTATTCAATTTGATTACGTAATATACGTTTGCCATATTCTTCATACATAGTAAGTTGCATTTTCTTTGAATGATCATGTAAAACCTTTGTAAATGATGCTTTTTTCTTATTTTCTTATTTGATTGATACTGTGCAGTTGCAATAATAAAACTCAATGATAAATCCCCAGAATACTTTTTTCAAAGCACTTATGGAAATCTTAAACTTACTTTCCGAAATTACAATTCTTTATAATTCGTTTCACGTACTTTCTGATGTATTGTCCATTTCGTCTTGATTGTCCATGTACATACCTGATAATGTGGTAGTAACAGCACACAGGTAGCTTCAGCTATCTCAACAGGACGTACGCAAACATTATAGAACAGAACAGAACAAAATAAAAGATATGTTCTGTTCTGTTCTGTTCCGCAAACCGTTTATATGTAGACACCAAGAACCTGTGAAACCAGGTAATGGTAACAAGGTCAATCGTGACAAAGCTGCAGTTGCATTACCAGACGATGATGAAGTTATACTCATAAGTTCATAACTGCCAAACATTTTAGGACTAATGGTCTGATTAAATGCAAGATGTAGTAGTATTATGAGGTGTGTCACAATCAATCAATCAATCAATCAATCAATCAATCAATCAATCAATCAATCAATCAATCAATCAATCAATCAATCAATTAGCACTATATTTAAAGGTGTGTCACTATCCACAATATTAAGAGGTGTTTCACTATGAACCAAATACTTATGTTTGATATGCCACATAACTAGCTGCGTTACACAGGTTTTACCATAAGTAGAAAGATTATTTGACAGTTGTTATATCATAAGTATATGATATGACCACATAAAACTTCGACTCCAAAGTATGCTTGTTCAAGTCTGATGAGTCTTTGTTTAATGTGGTTTACTTATACTCGTAGAAAGATAAATTGTTTCTTTGTTTGTTTATTTATCTCTTTTAAAGTTGGTCAATATATCAGTGCACAAGTCCAATGTAGAAGGTTCGAAGTACAATACAGTCCTGAATTGTTGTCGGGCATATTTACTCTACAACCAGCTTATAACCGGATACAGCCAGTCTGATTTATCGATATTAAAGTTAAATCACATGTTTTCGTGGTGCAATAAATTTTTAGGTAATTTTGTGTATTAATTTAATCATTCATGTTTGTCGGGTCGATAATTTGTGGATTTTAACTTTTTTAGGAAAACCTTTTCTAAAATATCTAGTCTAACCTATGTGAATAACTACCTGAGAACATAGATGATTATTTTGAAATCTGTGTGCAAAAATCAATTTTAGACAATGCACAATCACAGGTAACTGTATCATTGATAAAAAGTAAAAAATATTCTTTAATTAAATTTATGTTATTTTAGATATTATAAATTTTATTAAAAAAAACATTTTTTTACTCTTTATTAATGATAGTTACCTGTGTGCACAATGACAGTTTGTGTTAACCAGTGGTACCACTTATCAACAAAGACAACCTTACATTGTTCCAATGGATGGTCTTTATAATATAGGCAACCTTATGTCATACTATTCTGTCCACTCGTTTGTAATGAGCACTCACACAGATCTGATGTCGTGGTCAAGGTCAAGTCAAGAGGGATGATGAATACTATAATATCCATTAACAGTCCAACGTGCCTGTAAAGATCACCCATGGGAATACCGCAGTGGTATTTGTAGACAGGGGGTATTTATCAACAGATTACATATCATTGAAAATCATAGTCTAATGAAAGATAAAATTAGTGGTTGTAATCGTGGTTATGGTACAAACTTTTTGGGGTTGCATTGATAGCCACATGGTCCAATATAGTACTTCACATTGCTAGATGATGGCACAGTACAGGTTCGAATCTCACTGTAGGAGCAAATACTAATTTCATAACAGCACTTTTTGTGACGTTTAGTTGCTGTATACGTCGCCCTGTACACGTAATCAGTGCATTCTGACTTACTTGAGACAAACAGAAATGGTCGAGCTTTCACCATTGGTAATCAGTATTGTTATTCATACCAAGGGCTGAATGGTGTGGTGTGACATGTAGCAGGGGTGTCAACACAGCGAAATTAAAAATTAGGAAAATCATGTGCAGCCGAATATTTTTGCCCAACAAGTGGCCTTCATCAGCATTGTTTTCATATTTAACTCGAGTTTGTATTAAAGAATATCCTTCAGAGCAGATTAAATTTTCCATTACTTTGCCATTTCTCGAGATATTTTCATCAAATAACTTGTAGTTTGGTCAGAAGCCATTGCATGATAAATCTGGAAATCAGGATAAATCAGGAAAATTGACACCCCTGATGTAGTCACATTGATACCAGTTCTTTAAGCAACTTTTTTGTGTTTGTTACGATAGCAGTGTGGTATACAGTGTATGTACATCACCTTGTTAAGCCATGGTGCCCATCACTATAGGTTTTAATCCCATAATTGGTGCAAACTATGAGTGATCAATTTACATAAAATACCAACTGTTTAGGTAAAGTTTCATTGAAATCAGACCAGTATTGTAAACTTTGTGACATTTATCCAAACAGACACATAGCAGAGACATAATAAGTAGGGGCAATAACAATAGCTAGTTTAAACAAGACTGCGTTCCGTAAATGTGTATGCTTGGTGGAAGCCTTGTCCATATTAACTAGCTAAGTCAATCTTTGGCCATAATTCTGTTGAAATGATGAAATATGAAATATGGCTTAGACAATGTAATGTGAGTATGATGGCTTACAAGTATGCTAAGTTTGAACGCAATAGTTTGATGGACTTTTGGGTCTTTTGAGTTTGATATTTGAGTTTCAAAAACTTGAAAATTTTGGTTAACATTTTCGAATGGATGATCGGAAGGACAGGGCAATCACTATATGCCTCGGCATCTACTGACATAAAGGCAACACTATGTAAGAGATATAGATGATTTTATTGTTATTTCAGCACCAACCTGAAAACAAGAGTGCTAAACAATGAGACAAAAATACTGAGAAATATACAAAAGAACAGACAAGTAACAGATGAAATTTACAATACTTCTATACAGTGCAAGAAAATCATGAAGACAGTTCAGGGCAACACTCTGACACAACTGATGTTTAATTCATTTGATGTAAAACTTCCCTACAATAAATGAGCTCTTAGACAAGTAGGGATTTCTATTATTGTTTTTTAGGATCATAAGAACTTTTTTGAGTGGGAGCCACTTTCACTGGCAGGTAGAGTAATGCTGAACAAACACACTTTTTCTATTTTGCCCTTGAATCAATTAAAATGAAATCTTTTAAAGGGAACTAATGCATGGTAATGTTAATGAATTAAAATTATCACAAAATAATTAAATAAACACATGGCAACATATTTTTTTTCCGAGAGAAGCGGAATTTTCAAATATACAGAAAAATATTAAGCAAGGTCAGGCAACGTAAAAAGCTGCATTGAGCAACCAATTAAAACAACACTACATGTAAAAATATCTCAGTATAAAGACTAAAAATAAAATAAATAATAAAACTATTTTGATTCTACGACTAACACAAAAAGATACTTATCTCTTTAAAAAAGAATTTCTGACTAAAACAGAATGTTTGTCATCAAAATCACATTATTTATAATCTTCCAGTACATTATTGAAACATAAAACAAATACATACATGTACAAATGTATAACAATAATTATTGAATTAAAACAATATTGACCTCCTTATAAATTACTTGATTCACATACTATTTCATATTCAAATATACCAGAAGTTAAAATTGGCACGACAGACCAGTGGGCACAGTTTAACTTTAGTAATTCATGATTTTGAAATTTATGCATTTACGATCTTACCTTCAACACAAAATTTCACAATTACAACTTCCTAAATTCACAACTTCACTCTCACAATTTTACAATTTGAACATCATGAATTCACAATTTCATGTGATTCAAATAAGGAATAATTATCATGCATTCATGAACTAGAACTTGTGAGTTTGAAAATCACAAAATTTTGAAAGTTGAAATGTCACCAAGGGTCTATCATAAATTCACTCAAGATTATCACATTTCCAGAAGTTAGTATTGGAAGGTTCCATACACGTATTGATCCACGAGACTAATACCTAATAAACAGAAGAACTTTGTAAAAACAAGTATGCCCCCCCCCTGGCGGCCAAATAGTCATTTATATATTCAAGATCACAGTGACCTTGACCTTTGACCTAGAAAGGGAATAAAGTGCATTAATTTCATACTGTTAAAAACAAGAGGGCCCAAAGGGCCCTAGGTCGCTCACCTGTCGAACTTGACCTAGATTTGGTTCAGATGATCATTGTGACCAAGTTTCATACAGATTAGGCCAATATCGTGACCTCTAGTGACTACACAAGGTTTTTATATGATTTGACCTAATGACCTATTTTTTGACCCCAAATAAACCAATACCAAACTTGACCTAGATTTTGTTGAGAGGATCATTGTGACCAAGTTTCATAAAGATAAGGTCGAAATTGTGACCTCTAGTGACTACAAAAGGTTTTTCTATGATTTGACCATGTGACCTAGTTCTTGACCCCGGAAGACTCAATATCGAACTTGACCTAGATTTTGTTGAGATGATCATTGTGACCAAGTTTCATACAGATTAGACCAATATTGTGACCTCTAGTGACTACACAAGGTTTTTCTATGATTATACCTTGTGACCTAGATTTTGACACCGGATGACCCAATATCCACTTGACTTAGATTTTATCGAGATGATCATTGTGACCATGTTTCATAAAGATTTAGTCAAAATCGTGACCTCTAGTGACTTCACAAGGTTTTTCTATTATTTGACCTTGTGACCTAGTTTTTGACCCCGGATGACCCAATATCGATCTTGACCTACATTTTGTTGAGATGATCATTGTGACTGAGTTTCATAAAGATTAGACCAAAATTGTGACCTCTAGTGACTACACAAGGTTTTTTCTATGATTTTACCTTGTGACCTAGATTTTGACCCCGGATGACCCAATTTCCAACTTGACCTAGATTTTATCGAGATGATCATTGTGACTGAGTTTCATAAAGATTTAGTCGAAATCGTGACCTCTAGTGACTACACAAGGTTTTTCTATGATTTGACCTTGTGACCTAGTTTTTGACCCTGGATGACCCAATATCAAACTTGACCTAGATTTTGTACAGATGATCATTGTGACCAAGTTTCATAAAGATTAAGTCAAAATTGTGACCTCTAGTGACTACACAAGGTTTTTCTATGATTTGACCTTGTGACATAGTTTTTGACCCTGGATAACCCAATATCGAAATTGACCTAGATTTTGTTGAGATGATCATTGTGACTGAATTTCATAAAGATTAAGTCAAAATTGTGATCTCTAGTGACTATACAAGGTTTTTCTATGATTTGACCTAATGACCTAGTTTTTTACCCAGGATGATCCATTATCAGACTTGACCTAGATTTTGTTGAGATGATCATTGTGACCAAGTGTCATAAAGATTAAGTCAAAATTGTGACCTATAGTGACTACACAAGGTTTCAAAATGATTTGACCTAGTGACCTAGTTTTTGACCCCAAAAGACCCAATATCGAACTTGGCCTAGATTTTGTTGAGATGATCATTGTGACCAAGTTTCATTAAGATTAGGCTAAAATTGTGACCTCTAGTGTCTACACAAGCCAATTGTTGACGGACGGACGACGGACGAAGAGTGATCACAAAAGCTCACTCTGTCACAAAGTGACAGGTGAGCTAAAAATACATGTACCTCTAACACTAAAATAAATAATCACAATATACACTGGTGGAACTCAACACATAAATAAATTGATGAAAAAATATAGTTACATGTACATTTACATCATAATAATCATAACATGACTGTGTACATTGATATACAACATTTGATTTCATACAGCGCATCAACATTATATATATTGTTCTATTTATAGAACATTCTATTTTAAGAAAAGTCTATTTATAGAACATATTACAATAATTCATAAAGTAATTTTCCTACTGCACAGTGCTAGGAAATCGGTGGGTTATTTCGCTATTCAAATGAAGCATTTATACTGTAGATTTAGAAGAAAATATCATAATTGATAGTTATTTCGTGAGCTAGGATGCAAATTGGCAACCAAAAAATTGTGAATTTTATAAAAGAATAAATCTACATTGTATTTATAGAACGTTCTATTAGTAGATCAGCCAAAACATTTGACAGGAAACAATTTTATCATTTTAAAAAAAATGCATTTGCAAATAATAATACTGCTTATTATTATTCTTATTATCACTGTCACCAACATAATAAAAATTCAAAATAAAGATATTTTATCCCATAAATCTGCAGCATAAGCTCATTTAAATGTAAGGACAACATGTAAATACAAACCAATGCATGTATACATTAACAATAAAACACACACATACATATGTCCATGTTACATGATTCAATCATCCATCAAAATGGTCGATCATTCCAAACAAGGACGGTGAATAACGTAATTGTGGGAACTATGTACACTGCCCACCAATAATAAGTATACAGATTTATTTGCCCACTTACTTGCCTGTAATAATACTATTTGCAGAATAGTAAAGCAACAATATATTTGATGAAAAAGAATATTTTTGTTTATTAAATGGAAAGGTCATACACTAATTGGTACCCCAGGTGCAAAATCTAAAGTTTCTTTGTCCCTCTTGAATGGTAACTTTGTCACAAAAACATGAAAAATTCAGCCTTTTTGATCACATGGTTATTTTAGTTCCAAACATCTTCATCTTTATTTCTATCTCTATTTTGACTCATTTAGTAACTGTAGTTTCAGAAACTAGCATAATTGTGACAATCTGATAAACAGATATTGAAAAATTTAACCAAGTTTAATTTTGCAAAAACTATTTACTGTATACTTATTTTTGGTGGGCACTGTATATGCCAGTGGTTAAGTATTGATGAGCTATATTTTTTTGTTTTGTTACTTAATACACTTCTGCCGTTGCTAAAGGATGTGAGAACAGTGTATTTCTGTACTACTGATTGAGTGAGAAGAATAATATTGCTGATACTTATAATCAATATTCCTAAGAATAATTAGCATGAACTCATTCATTATTCTAACTCTGCCTTAGACCGTCCCAAGCCCAGTTTTCAAAACTAGGAGGGTAAGGTGTGGGGCTAGCAACCCCACCCTGTGAAATAAACGTATGCTACAGAAACTCCAACAAGGAATTCAGGTTCTCACTTCTTGGAAGAGAAAGAATCTAAGACTTCTCAAAGAGGAATGACACATTCATTATTTTAACTACAACATGCCTGTGATTGCTTCAAGAGCAACAGGCAACCCTTTTGTTTCAATGATTTTGACACAAAAAGGAGAATTAATCAGCCTAACAGAAGGAGAAGAATATACCTGTACAACCATAACATTCAACTTTTGACAAACAAAATTCTTTTTTCCCAAATTGACAAAATTTAACAATCAGCATACGTAATATTACAATAATAAGTATACATATATTTTTAAGTGAAAAATACAACCAATGGCATGAATAATTTAATGAACAGTATAGCTGTATAATTATGTCAACAAGTAGTTACACATAAATAACTGACAACCAAATGCATGAAGCAAAACGACTTCAAATCATTCTAAATACCTCATCATTTACATCAAATAATGTAACACAATGTACATGTATACAGAGACCAATACATTAGTATCTCGTTTCTCAATATAAATATACAACTCTTTGCAAAAAAGACAATTTGTACAATTTGCTCATACACCGTCCTTCGCAAACAAATTAAAAATATTCAATGAACAATTTATTCATAAACTATTCTTTGCAAAACAAATTAAAAATATTCAATGTACAATTTGTTCATACCATACCATGCTTGCAAATCAAATTAAAAAATATTCAATGAACATATTTGTTCATACCATACCATTCTTTGTAAAACAAATTAAAAATATTCAATGTACAATTTGTTCAAACTGTACCATTCTTTGTGAAACAAATAAAAAATATTCAATGTACTTTCAATATTGTACCATTCTACGTTAATCAAAATAAATATACTGCTATTCATCATGTTCTATTGAATATGTTTTTATATGGACAGTCTGAGAGATTGTTTGGGATTTCAGAAGAAACTGGGGAGTAGACTCCTAAGTCACTATCTATGCTCACAAACAGGACGGTGCTACCAATGGATAATTGACAATCAAGTATTAGAGTAAATAATTCTACCAGTCCAAGACCCACTCTATCAATTCATAAATATGACAAAATATGAACAGCAATCTAATATTGCACAGTATGACAACCAAGGAAATATTGCACAATCGAGAATACTTGTTTTCACAACCAGTGTACTAAATATTACACGGGTATTAGAAATAATAGTATATATTTTAAGCTCGAAGCAAAAGGATAGACGTTAACATATTTCAACTATTCATGCGATGTATAAGGTTTTACCTATTATATATACCTCGGTCTCAAATCCCTGTTTCTCGTCTTCTCCTGAAATCCGCACTTAGTTAATTTAACCTCCAATATATGCACTACATGTATTAGTTCACAATTTTTCTTCCAAAACTTGTGCAGCGGACAATTTTTACTCAGGGTGAGTTAGGGTGTGCGTGTCAATGAAAATGTTAAGAAGCGCGGATAAAGGAGACAACAGACTAGAATGACATATTATTTCTGCATATGTTAAGACTTAAGCATACATGTTTATATTGTAGGAGTTATATTTAGATACATAGCATTAACATATTCAACAACATGTGAACATTCAATAACATCCAGTAGCACTCAATGTGCTATGTGGGGGTAAGAATTCAGAGGGTTAAAATGTGACTTCTTTTGAAAGTTCAGGAGGGGTCGAAAGACCTACCCTAGAGTAAAATGAAACCCTTAATATTTCAAATTCCCTGGTGTATGCAAGTTTATAATGTCAAAGACATAAATGTTTTTCTACTGTTGAACAGAAGAACTAATGAACAAACAAGCTGATTACTGTATGCCTCACTTTTGAGGGCATAAAACTTAGCAATAAGCTTGGAAATATGATAAATTCAAACATATAGATGACACGCTAGTTATCCAAATACACTGCTTCTCGGTTCTGTCGGAGATTTGAACAGTTTTCTTATTTCTATGACTGAAATGCAGGGGTTCCACTGAGGCATTAACCCAATCCTGAAAACAAGTTGCAAGTCTGTTTTGAGTGAACATTAGCACACATCCCAACACCTTAACTAGGTTTCAAACATTGTTCGTTTATTAAAATTCAGATCATGAAACTTTTAAGGACCATAACTTTGTCAATTCTTTGATTTTTTTATTTAAAGTTATTTAAATAACTTTTATTTTGTGAAGAAAAGATCATTCCTTCTAGTGTAGCTAATCTGGATATCCTGATTATTCCGGAAGTGTAGGACCCCTGAAAATGAAAACCAGCACAACACACAGCTGAAATGAGATATTGAGTAACCTTCAACCTCAACTTCAATGTGGATACTCGTTAAAATCCGCAAGCAGACATTAAGTTCTGCCTTTGCCTTACACCAGTTTTCAGTTACGTCACAGCAATTAATATGAAAATTGTACAAATCTCTGACAAACCTGAGAAGCGTCTATATGGATTCCTACTATGAATGAGAATGGTAGAAAGTTTGAAATCATGCAACTTGTTACATACATGAAAGACGCAGTAGATTACATTACAGATAAAGATACATTCTGAACAGTTTCCGTGAAAAAATGGTTTCCATGGAAACAAGAAACCTGGAATTGCAACAAAAACAAGCACTTTACATCAATCATAGTCAACACACATTACACCATCCAGAGTTTTAAAATAACTAGAGTTTTATCAAATTGTTTCATTTCAACTTTTAATGTTGATTACAATTGGATAAAATATTGTTGTTGACATTGGTAAGTCAATATTTCCCATTATGTCAACATATTTCCTGTCATTATATTTTCTTGAGGATTTTTTTCAATTAAATTGACTTTTTTATGTAGATAATTTAGCCATTTTGAAATAATGCTTAAGGTGCTATTTTTATACAGACAATTTGGCTATGTAGACATATTGTTTATGATGCCATTTTGATGTTGACAATTTGGCCAAGTCGACATACATATGGCGCAAATGGTGTTTTCACACATTCAAATATGTTGAGGCTTTCTGCATGGCGCTAAAATATTTCGGCATAACAAACTTCAAGTGTGTTATAAAATACATGCATACCCACATAACAGAATTTTTGCTTAAATAATATTTATATATTTTATGTAAAAGCCAACACTAGGCAGCGTTTTAAATAAAACTTTTTATGACAATACATATGAAATAACTCAAAACCAATACAAGCCAATACTAGATGGCGAAAATACAGAAGTCCTAAAAAAAGTCGCAAAACATAACTGACTGAACACAACATGCATTATTTGCCACAAACTTTGTGAACTTAGAATTTAAATTAAGATTATCTAAGTTTCTATTTTCTCAAAGGAATCTAGTATATTTTATGAAAATATGTGTATTATTTATGTACATAACGCTACTTAAACTCACCCTACTGTTGTAATACACACCTCCAACCTCCTATAACTCAACCCGGCCCCACAAGGTGTGTGTCTTGTGAGGAGTATCACCTCCCTAAATGATCCCTTAAACATCACAAATAATTGTTAAACAAACTTTAGCAGTTCTTTTCTGTTTATATAGAAACAGTTCTGCCTAAATAATTGTCAATATCTCCGAGTCCACAAGACACTTATCACATTATGTATCATGTACAACTATTCCGGCCAACAACAAGAAATCTTATTTCATGAATTTCTAACAATATCAAGTCTCAACCAAGTCTACTCTCAAATCCAATAACGATTCCTTAATTTCCAGGGTCAATACATTTTATGAAATAGCGCTTGATAAATCTTGAGTTCAAGTCTCGAGAATTCTAGGAACACATCTATGTGCTATTGCTATCCAAAAACCGGGGTTCCACTGAGACAAGATGCCCAATCCTGAAAATACGATGCAAGTCTGTTTTAAGAGCCATTAGCACACATCCCTACACCAAAACTCTGTTTTCAAACACTGTTCTGTTGTTAAAATGCAGCTTGTGAAATTTCAAATGACCACAACTTAGTCAATTCTATGAATTTTTTCATCAAATAACTTTTATTTTCTTCAGAAAAGTTTATTCCTTTTAGTGTAGCAGATTTCAGTCTATTCCGGAATGGTAGGACCCCTGGCTACTAGAACTGTAAACACATGCTCCATAAATCATGTATGTCCGTATTTCGATTCATACACAACCACACGCAGATACCAACTAGTGACCACTGGGTTTTTCTTTTGTTGTATCGTAAACTCGAATAAGTTCAGCCTGAAAGAGTGAAAATTAATGTCATTTTATAAATAATAATTTAGTTAAAGTGAATTTCATGTGTCTTTAATATTCCTGCATGGTATCCTAACTAGAACTAACTTGCCCTTCCACAATGGACCAGCAACATCTCTGTTGTAGTCTTAATTTTCGTGGAAGGATGTGACTTAATTTTGAGTTTTATGCTCTTAAGTTATGTACTATGGGTAGCTGATCAGGGCCGGTATTTATAAAGCATCTTAGTAGAAAACTAAGAATTTTCTTAAAATCTTAAAATTACCTTTAGTGGATTTTTATTTAGCTAAATAAAGAATTTTAAAAAATCTACAGAAATTTAATTACATGTACCTTTTATTTAAAAATAAATTTCAGTTACATATTTTTTCAATGATACCTATGACACAGTGGTAAATGAGAGCACTATACCTACTTATCATTAATAAAATAGTGAAATAAAACAAGGTGTATAGTAACATTACCATCAAAATATTTGATATAAAAAATTTGAACAATTTTAGATTTCCAATTTTTTTTTTTTTGAAAATGCCAAAAAATAGGGCAGGAGGGTCCGAGTAATGAAAAATCAAAGAACTCTGGCCTAATATAAGTGCACATACCTGAGCAATAGAACCATGCTCTTCTTGAGAGAACGCAAATCCATCTGTAAGTATAAGACAACATACATGTCAGAAAGTCTGCAAGTACAAACAATCATACCTTTCTTATAAGGTTCTACTACAGTACAACAATGAAGCTAAAATAATAGTGGTGCCATATTGTTTATGTGTACATGAACTCAGCTGTGTTAAACCTTTACTCCATAGCCCCATAGAAATTAATTGTGGACTATTATGAAAATTGGTTTGCCAATTATGTTATCCACAGCAGATAAAGATGTTATTATTATTATTACTATAGCCCCTACCTACAGTAGAGCTAAGAAACAGTCCACAGTAAAATCATGATTTTTAAAGGGGGTAAATTTTTGTTGATTTTGCAACACTGTTGAACTACAGAAAAGGGGTTTCCCTTCTACCGGTATGTTATCTCTGACCCAACAAAATATAGCCATGTGGTATTTTTATGAAAACGAAATTAAATGCCCACGAAATTAAATTGTGTTTCACCAAAATCCACACAAACATTATTACCAACGAAAATAAGTGATTTTAAATTTGCCTCTATGGAGTAAAGGGTTAAAATAAAATAAAAAAAATTCTAGCACACTGTTGCTATAGACTTCATATTGACTTAAGTTTACAAATACATACTTGAATAATTGTGACAAATATATGAAAACACATGTTTGGGAGTTTAATTCTGCAACAGTGGGCCATGTACTTGATGTTAGTAAAATGATATCACTTGTGTCCCTGTGTCCAAGTAATTTTTAATTGTCTATGAAATGAAATAGATGGTATTTTGCTTAGAAATTAATTATGTATAATTCATGCTGTTTAAAATATATATTTTGTAAATAAACAATTTGATGGTTGAAATAGCAAAGAGTTTAGGGAAAGGGTGGGTGGGGGGAGACGGGGGTTTCTGTGATAAATAAAAGCATAATACACATGAGCCAGTCTCCAGGAAAACCTGCTATTTTGACAAACAATTGGATTTTGAGAAGTTTTATTATTTAAAAGAGTAATCTTAATGAAGAAAATTGCAAAAGTAATTTTGTTAGTATCTAGAATTTTAAGGAAGTTACAGCAGTTTTGTACAGGCCCTATTCAGAGCCTTTTTGTGTGACGTCGCGAACGTCATTCAAACGTTATTTGATGTCGTTGTTAAAAGTACTTTATAAATACAGCATTTGATCAATTCTTGAGATAAACTGTTCAAAATTGTATCATGTTTTAGAATGATGTTTTAAGTTTTAAAATATATCTCCAAATTGTAAATGTTCACATTTAGAGAAAGGCTACTACTGGTACTGTTTTAACAACTAACTCCTCGTTTTTCTCAATCAGTGTACTTTTCTGAAAATGGTCACCATAGCAACGAAGTAAGTGATTTCGACATAATTCATAAGAAATTTTAAAGCTAAGGTATAGTAATATTTGGATAAACTACTTTAAATTGAATCTATAGATATGCCATTTTTTCTTATTTGAAAGTTTTTTAAAACCTTGTTACATGCAGTAATTGCATAATGTCGATATAGCAGCTTTTACTGGAGACTGGCTCATATGTATATTTCATCTGTAACAATTTTGACTTGGATTCTACTTGGATATCCCTCTCTCTAAAGAAAATAAGCAAATGAATGTACCGGGTATGCGATTAGGTAGGGGAAAGGTAAACATTTATAAATACATAAACTATGAAACAGTCAACAGCCTCCTAGAGTTAAACAATTTTATATATATGGTTGCATTCTGAGCTTAATTTGCGGGATTGTTAAAACATAAATTTGGGACCCAAAGATTTCAATTACAAATGTACCAATAACAAGATAGAAATACTTTTACACTTAAACCGTTTAATATTGAAATTATGTTGCAAATATTCACAACATTTCTATAAATATTCATTCACTGTCTAACAGAAACACTATGATGAAAAACATTCACTTTGTCTTAGTCTATATTTAGTAATTCACATTTTCCATGTGCATATATAGATCTACGTATAGAGTACACACACATATAGATAGACACAGGTAATATGTGTTTAAAGTATTAAAGTGCTGGGTTCAGTTTAAGCAAGTATTTAAGGGAGGGAATTTCATCACACATAAAAACATGAAATACAAAACTAACATGTGAACGAAAAACTGATCTAAAAAGTCAGATCAACAGATACATTCTAAGACATTTTATTAAGATCATAACATTTCACCATCAAAATTATTTTTCCATTGTGCTACCTACTGATGATTAAAATAATGGAAAAAGGGTAATGCATACTACTAGGTGGCCCTGAAAACCCTTAAATAAAACGATCAATTCGAGACAAATATGAAAACAAATAAATAATGGTAGCAATGAAAGATGGACGGATGGGAACCTTTATACATGTTATTGTATTAACCCTTTACTCCATGTACCTTACACATTCCTAATAAGAGATGAGCCAGAATGTGTACAAATTTTGGGACAATAATCAAGAATGACCTCCCTTGATAAACTGTTTTTGTTAAGTCCATTTCTGTAATTGGATTGTCTCCCCCATATATTCATTATTGGGAAATAATTGGTTCTATTATGGGACTAACATTGGACTGGTGCATAAATAATCATATCTATGTAGTAAAGGGTTAACAGAAAGTGGAACGGGTCAGCATTACCATAAACAAGAGTAAATTAATTCTAAAATTATCATCTCTGCCTGACTACACAAGCCCGGATAACCATGTAAGAATATTTTCCACATGTTGCTGCTAGGCTGATTGTCAATCTCAAACAAACGGAAGCTTAAGGCTCGACATCTTTTATAAGTTTCCTATTCCAACTAACTGACACCAAGAAAGTCAACAACCCTTAACCATTTCATGCACACATACATCACCTGTCAGGTTGGTACTACATGAATGTAGGCTGCTTGTAAAACAATACATTAACATCTAAATAGCATTCATATCCCATCCCTTTATTACAACAACTACGGTAATAGACATATTTTAACATACTCTGAATTCTAAACTGCTCATTCATGCATCATTACCACTCATCAGTGATATTAGTTAGCCATGCACTTACACTAAACCACCTCTATATTACAGACATTTTTTCATTTGAAATTTCCCATCTAGCCTTGGTTTGGAGACTAATCTAGCCTAATTCTGGACGAAGACCATGGATCTCCCTTCTAGCCTTCTTCTAGAGAAAATTTCAGTTGTCCAGATTATCAGCTGGAAACCATTCTAAGCATGTTTGTTAGACTTAAACCAGGAACCAGTTAACCAGGAAATCAGCAGGGAACCATTCTTAGCAGTTTAGCTAGATTTGAACTGGGAACCAGTTAACCGGAAAATCAGCAGGGAACCATTGTTAGCAGTTTTGCTAGTTTTGAACTGGCTACCAGCTATTCAGGTTTTCAACAGGGAACCATTTTCTGCAGGTTTGCTAGACTTGAGCCAGGAACTAATTATCCAGCCTGTCTTCAGGGAACCATTCTCAAATTTATATTAGATGTGAACCAGGAACCAGTTATGTTAGGTAACAGCCGGGTGCCACAAACATGTGAACTTCCTGTTAAATTTACTAGTACCCCTTCGCTTACTTACATTTTGTCACTTATTTAGATACAACTACCCAATTATCCTGATCTGATGATGTTGGTCTGTTCTGTTCTACATGTATATAAGATTGAAACAATGTCGTAATATTAAAGTAACATAGAAGGAAACACTGTCACTACACTCCCTCTTAATTCCTTGGGTATGGCCCTATGGCTTTCGTCACCCTCACCAAGCCTTGAGGCTTCTCTGACCATCTAGCACTGCCATCATTGAAGTAAAATTGAAGAAGAAGTATTCAGACTTGAAACCTGGCGACCTCAGGTAATACTAGTCTGTAAGCTCTATCGGTATATAACCCTTTTCAGGGAGTTTTCTGTACCTAGATTTTCAATCATGAACATTATCTTCGGTTTGAGGCTCCAAACATCAAGAAGATACCTTAACTATTGAACCATTGTGAGAAAACCAAATGGAGTATAAACCAGTAAGGGGAGTAACTCTGAATGTATCAAAACGAGGTTAAATTCCATCAAAACAGTTCAAAATCTGGAACCTTCGTTCACATGACAACTGCAATATTTAGAACCATAAAATCTGGAATAATTCTAAAGGGTTGAACCCCTTTTATTTACCTACACTATCCTTATAGGAGAGTGGTCACATGGTCTACACTTTGGTAACATGGTCTACACTAGGGTCACATGGTCTACACTAGGGTCACATGGTCTACACTTTGGTCACATGGTCTACACTAGGGTCACATGGTCTACTCTTTGGTCACATGATCTACACTTATGGTCACATGGTCTACACTTATGGTCACATGGTCTACACTTATGGTCACATTGTCTACACTAGGGTCACATAGTCTACACTTATGGTCACATGGTCTACACTTATGGTTCCATAGTCTACACTAGGGTCACATAATCTACACTTATGGACACTTGGTCTACACTTATGGTCACATAGTCTACACTGGGGTCACATAGTCTACACTAGGGTCACAAAGTCTACACTAGGGTCACATAGTCTACACTTATGGTCACATAGTCTACACTAGGGTCACATAGTCTACTCTTTGGTCACATGATCTACACTTATGGTCACATGGTCTACACTTATGGTCACATTGTCTACACTAGGGTCACATAGTCTACACTTATGGTCACATGGTCTACACTAGGGTCACATGGTCTACTCTTTGGTCACATGATCTACACTTATGGTCACATGATCTACACTTATGGTCACATCAGGTAGTCACATGGTCTACACTTATGGTCACATAGTCTACACTTATGGTCACATTGTCTACACTAGGGTCACATAGTCTACACTTATGGTCACATGTTTTACACTTATGGTCACATTGTCGACACTAGGGTCACATTGTCTACACTAGGGTTACATAGTCTATACTTATGGTCACATGGTCTACACTTATGGTCACATGGTCTACACTTATAGGGTCACATAGTCTACACTTATGGTCACATTGTCTACACTAGGGTCACATTGTCTACATTAGGGTCACATAGTCTATACTTATGGTCACATGGTCTACACTTATGGTCACATGGTCTACGCTAGGGTCACATGGTCTACACTTATGGTCACATGGGCTACACTAGGGTCACATGGTCTACACTTATGGTCACAAGGTCTATAGTATCTTTATACTGGTTATAATAACATTTATATGCTCTACATCTATGACTATCTGGCATTTCATTGAAGCACATGATAAGACAGGAGTCTAATGAAACGGTACACTGTATAAAAATATTCCAAGATTAATAGAACTATGATACATGTAGTAGCAATTGAATTATACATAACTATATGATAAGACTAGCATGGTTTATGCACAAATAACAAATTCATAGCATTTTATGTAATCAATATTCATAAATTATCTATATAATTATGAAGCTATATATGAAGCTCTGTTATGTCTCTGTCGAGAATTATACGCTCGGACCTTGCTTATTTGAATACCCAGTAATACCAGATATAAATTCTAAGTGCTGATCTCTTTCATTCTTATAACCTTATCAAATGTAGATCATATGAAATTCACAGTTCAAACACTTACATGTAGTTTATTCGAATAAAATTTTGAATCTGTCGAATTCACATTACAAGGTCCGATCGTACATGCATGTACAAGCAAGTTATGAAGAAATCATGTAATTCATATTTTAAATAATAATGACCCCCTGATCATTGAGTTGCAATTTGGCTGTTACACTTGGTGCTGATAGCAGCCACAGCACATTGGCTTGAGACCTTCTCAGGTACCCGTTAATATACCTCGGTAAAGGGGTGCATTGCGTGTAATTCTTGCTCAGAGAAATAAAACAGTGGCACAGGAAGGGATCAGACCCAGACCTCTTGATCCCAAAGGGTTCGCCCTACCTCTAGACCATTGCTCACCACAAATAATGAATTATGAATAAAATTCAATGCTATTGAAATTATGTGAACTTATTGCTGTAAAGTTTAAACAATGAAATGATTTCTCCATATCACATGATGATAGTTAAAGAGGCTGGATGATGCAAATAGCTTGGTTAGTTTCTGATACTGTGTTCATACATCTACTTTCTGTATTAACATTATCACCCGGATATTTTATTTGTTAATTTGCGTTCAACTGATAGTCGTGTGAGGTATCCCCAAATACAAGAGTTTTGTCCATTGCAGCCCTATAGGATATGACACCCAAAGAGAATTATCAAGGTTCCTGCAAGTCACAGAAAGTAAAATATTCTGGCTTTTTCTTTATTTTTTTCCATACTTTTCCTGGACCGTTCCCTGGATTTTCCAATACTTTTTCCAGACCAATTCCCAAGCATTCCCTGATCAAAACAATTAGCACTTGCTAAAGCTTAATTGGCATCTATGAACATGATTAATAAATAATCTTCCCCACAACTGAATACTGACTACTTTGATCCTAAAGTTTTCTCTCTTTTCCCTCACTTTTGCCAAATTATCAAATTTTCCGAACCTAATATAAATTTCTCTGGCATTTCCCTTACTTTAAAAAAGATTATTTTCCCCAACTGTGGAAACCCTGGAGTTGTTTCTAGACAACGCCATAGTGCTGTCATCCAGAAACAACTCCAGTAGTAACATTTTATAGAGCTGTAGTCAAAGGATTTGAGACACTTCACATTCTATTTGCAAATAGTTCGCAGGAGCTGTTTACGGCAGTTGTATTAAGTCCATAAGGGGAAGAAACTCACACATTGTAACAAATTTTGTAACAAATTTTAATAGGGTGAAATCTGCACAGCTCGTAATTTAACAGGTCTGAAAACCCCAATTGCAAAGCTGAAATTCGATTTTTCAGTATGAACAAAGAAGGAAATTACTGGATTCTAAAACCTGAAATCAGACACTGGCCTGAATTTGAGAATGTAAATATTGTATGAACGCATGTATCAGACAGTAAGTGTACATATAGCATTTATATTGACAGAAATAAGTAAATGAAATACAAACTGGCTGATGTACGTGATGGTGTGGGCGACGGAGCTGTTATAATGATAACAAATGGTTAACAATATCTATACAACAACAACAACAACTAAATATCTCTAAGTTCTCAACAAAAAATAGTACTGGGATGAGAATGAAAAAAAAACAATATACAAGAAACACATTAAACCAAAGCATAACTAGAGCTGTCGCCATTCGGCAGACTAATATACCCCCACGGCAAAGGGCCATAATTCTGCCAAAATTCATTGCAGCGCAAATTCCTTTCTTCATGCACATCTATATGTTGAGGTTGTTCATCTGTGAAAGTTTGAGCGAAATCCTGCCAAAACTGTAGGAGGAGTAGCGTCCACAAGAATGTGTCTACGGACAGACAGACCGACAGACAAGCTGAATCCAGTATACCCCCCTTACAACTCGTTGTGCGGGGGTATAATTATGATTAAATGAGAGTCATATTCTGTTATATCTTGATTAATGCAGACACATAGATTTGTATAAGTCAAAGAAACAGAGTGTAAATCCTAGTCCAGTAAACTGGTTCAAATATGGTTATGGATACAATCAGGAATGAGTTGTAGAAAGGGATTAATAAAGTTGTAAGAACTTGTTATAGAATCGCCCTAAAATAATTAGAAAAACTAGAGCTGTCGCCATTCGGTAGACTAATATACCCCCGCCGGCAAAGTGAAATATATCATTTTCGGTAAAATATACCATTTCAGGTAAAAATGTACCATTTCAGGTAAAAATGTACCATTTCAGGTAAAAACTTTTGCAGTAAAATGTACCATTTCAGGTAAAAAGTTTTTCAGTGACATATACCATTTTCGGTAAAATGTACCATTTTAGGTAAAAATATACAATTTCAGGTAAAATATACAATTTCAGGTAAAAATACACTTGAACAAAAGCAGCCAAAATAATGACCTATAATTGAAACTATAGATATTCAACTTTGTAAAAATTGACCACAATCTCTGATACATATTTACTACAGAAAGATCATATAAAGTTTATCATATACAAGATAAAATAAGGCTTACGTGGTTGATCGCCGGTTGGAACACGATTCATTGAACGAGAGAATACATTGCGTAATAAACGAGCAGTTTCCGTCAACCTGGAAGATACATGAAACAACGCATATTGTAACAAGAATATCAAACAAGTTATAAATATGCTGATCTTCAGTTAAAGCTCAATTCTAGCAATAAATCCAAATAAGGGTGATTTGTCTGATTAATAATTATTGAACTTGGACTTGGCAATCTCTCTTATGTAAGATCATATGTTACAAAATTGTGAACGTCTGCAATTCTGACCGTTGATAACCAATGTTGCTATGACATTATAACTTACTATGACTGTATAAATGTTTCTATGACATCATTACAGTCACTATGACACCAAAACTGTTGCTATGACAGCATTACTGTTACTAAAATATCATTATTGTTACTATGACATCATTACTGTTACTATGACATCATTACAGTTGCTTTAACACCAAAACTGTTGCTATGACAGTATTACTGTTACTACAATATCATTATTGTTACTATGACATAATTACTGTTTCTATGACATCATTACTGTTACTCTGACATCATTACCATTACTATGACAACATACCTTTTCTTGGTAGAACGTAAGACGATGGTGGTAGGATCTACATGAGCAATCTCTGCCTCCTGGACCTTCTCTCGTAATGTCTTAAACATTGTACGTCTCAATCTAAAATATATATTATACATATAATATAAATATTCTTAAAATTGGCCTCAACCTTTTACATAACTTTGGATGATAAGCACTATACGACCATTCCCGTGTAGGTTAGTCAAAACCGGTTCTTCGATTTAGAAGGAGTCACGTCTTTTAAAGAAAATTTTGACAGACATCTGATATAAAAAAATTCTTAAAATTTTCAATCCTCTTTCATACAAGACAAATACCTTCTAAAAAGACATAGTTTTTAATTAACAATGAAAACAGAGTTTTGAAAAATGAGTTTCAAAAAATTATGATGGAAACTGCATTTTGAAAATTTACGATAAAAAATTTGAGTTTTGACATTTTTTACAATAAATCTTACATTGATTCCATCAGTCTTAGAAACCCTCAAAACAAAGGAAATGCCTAATTTGAATGTATCAATAATGATATACTTACACTTTCCAAGCTAAATCCCTGATGAGACATGTAAATGGTATAATAAGTAAGCCCATCCAAAATATAGAACATCCAAGTACATAGCGATCCTGTAATGTAAATATATATTTATAAATCATAAACATGGAATTCTATACATTTTAAAGAGGATTTTTTAACAAAGGGCTTTAACTATTCATTACACTTCTTACCATTGGTTCCAGTTTAAACAGAACCACAATGATCAACTTCATATAGTGAAGGATGTTCCTGTAAAATCTGAATTTTCCAATTTTTTTCAATGAATAAATCTGGAAAACTCTCATAGCCAACACTAAGATGTCGCTTCTTACATGCTGCTATGTGTGAACAAAAGATATACCCCAACATAAGTATTCAAGGTTTATAGCTTTTATTTATCATTGTTTGCCTTAATAATTCCCTAAATACACCATACCGATGCCATTTAGCCTTTCGACAGGGCTGTTTATTGGAGCAGGTTATAGTCTGGTGCTCCTCTCAAATATTACAGTAGTAGTACTGTTGTAGTGCTGTGAGCTTGAGGAGGGGAACCAGACACTAACCTGTTCCATGAAACAGCCAAGTCAAAAAAGCCTTTCATATCACTCATTGAAATTTCTGAGTTTACAATAAGATAAAAGTTAACGTACCATGCCAACCATCTCTGGTGCCAGGTTTATTGTTGGATACACATGACTGTACACAATCAGAAACAGGAACCAGCTTCCTATGCTGCCCCAGATTGCTAAATGTGTCAACTGAAACACAAACACCATAATAAAGTTAAGAAAAACATCATTATTGGAAAAGACAATTACAAAAAGAGATGTTTGTAAAACATGAATGGCCAATGGCCGTCAAATAGTCATTGATGTTTAATCACAGTGACCTTTGACCTAGTGACCACAACATCAATAGGGGTCATCATCATCATCATGACAAATCTCCCTAGAAAGTTAGAAGATCCTAGGCACCACTGTTCCTTTGTTATTTGTCAAATCCCATTTGATCAAGTCATTATTGTTAAAGGTCACGGCAACATTTTTATTTCAATTTCTCAAAACAGTATTAATTGGCTTAATTTTGAGTTAAGTAATGACTGAGACAAACATGACGTGTCCTAATCACATAATTCCCACTTACCCAAGTCCAAGCACTCGTCTCTAACCCAGCTTTCAAACAAACTGTTACAACAACATACTGTAATAGATACAAGATATTTATAGCAACATCTAATCTGAGACATCTAACCAGATATTTATAGCAACATCTAATCTGAGCAATTTACTTTTTCAGACATTAATTTAATAAAGCGGTGAAAAATACTACAGCAGAAGTGGCTAAGCTAGCAATGCTGAAACAATGGCAGAATAAGCCAATTTCCAAAATGTAATCTTTTGACCTGTGAAAAGATTAATATAATATACAATCTAATCTTTGGTCATTAACATTAGGGTTAATCCAGGAAAATCTCAACTGGTATGGATAAGGGAGGAAGTAACCAATTACTGATCAACAACAAGAAATGTTTTATATAACATGTATGCCATCATCAGTCATTTATGTTGAAGGTCACAGTGACCTTGTTAAAGGTTGTGATGATTCAAGGTCACAGTGACCTTGTTAAAGGTTGTGGTTGTTAAAGGTTGTGGTGATTCAAGGTCATAGTGACCTTTTTAAAGGTTGTGGTGATTCAAGGTCATGGTGATTCAAGGTCATGGTGATTCAAGGTCACAGTGACCTTGTTAAAGGTTGTGGTGATTCAAGGTCATGGTGATTCAAGGTCATGATGACCTTTGACAATCTGACACTTGACATTTCAAATATATCAATTGATTTATCTCATACTTACAGTATAAACAAAATTTCCAACAAATAAATAATTCCCAACTTTTCCGTCGGAAAAGGCAACATCTGAAAAAGCAAAACAAATTTTAAATTTAAATGCCAAGCATAGCCTTTATTTGCCAGTCAGCTTACAGCTGAAACATGGCAGGCATATATATGTGTGCCTTACTGGGATTTGAACCCAGATTTGAACCGGGTCGCCAGATTAGACCGCAAGAGCACTAACCACTGAGATACATATGAAAACAGAATGTTGACAAATGTTAAATGTTATCACTTATATATTTTTAAACTTAAATTCATGGTGGCAAATAATATTTCTTATAAATGAATGAATTACAATCAAAACTCAGACTATTCAACTACGGTATGTTTCACTATCAAAGTTACTTCATATTTTTAAAAAACTTTCTTTTTTTCTTTATGGAATATTTCTTTATAGATACCCTGCTGTAAGACTTTTAACCCTTCACTCTATAACCTATTAAAAGTTCAGTGGGTGGGGTAAACACTGAGTTGTACTAACCTTGACCTAAAGCTATGACTGGCATCCAGAACAGAAGAATGGAATGAAATATTGAGTTGGCTATCCACATCCAAAATACCTAAAACAATTGATCAGAGATATAGGTCATGTTTTGTTCTTTTTAAATATATGTTTAAGTCCCACTGGTCAACAGTATTTCTGTCATATGGAGACTACACAGTCGCAGTATCCTAACATCGGGCTAACCAGCATTTACCAGTAACTGCATCAGGCAAGGAAGCTTAACACATCAACAATAAGCTCTCTTCCAATATGGTGTTTGTTTTTATGGTATGTATTGCATTTTTTCAGAAATATTTCAGTCATATAAGGCAGTAGGATGACCTGGGGTACGTTGCTTAAGCGCTACCGAGCGCCTTTATTCAGTAACTTCCCGTTCAATTAAATATAGAAGGCACGGATTACCTCCCGTGTAAAGCGCTACATAGCGCTCGCCCATGTTAACGGTCTCCAGGAATATATATGACAACCAGTATCAACTGGCTCTACCACTGTCACCGCTCCTCATGTTGAAGACATAACCATAGCCAATGTCATGCAAGAACATTATGAGTGCAATCTAGTTTAGACCTCAGATCGAGTATCGGACCCAGATTGATCAGGTAATAATTGATTGCTTCACCAATTATGCATACTGGTCAGCAAGATTTTTAAACAAACAAAGCAATGTGTGCATGTTCCTATCAACAGGCAACCTAATGAGGCATAAATGACCTATCCTGAAAATAGGATGCAAGCCAGTTTTGGCCATAAGCACACATTCCTACAGCAAACCTCTGTTTCAAACATTGTTCTATTCAATTGTTAAATTCAGCATAAATGATTTCAAATGATTATAAAAAGGTCAATACTATGAATATTTCTGTAAAATGGCTTATTTTCTGCAGAAAAGTTCATTCTTTCTGGTGCAGCCACTTGTTGGCCACAGCGATGACACCTTGAACTTTAGTTTATAACAATTTTTCTAGGGTCGATTGTGAAACAAATTTTTAAAATTTATATTAATCACTCTCAACACCTCATTCCTGATTGAATCATTTGCCACAAGGATACCAGCGATAAGCCAGATTTCCATTTTATGTTGAGTGCTTGGTACCATTTTTTATTTCATCTCTGGTATGACATGGTCAACTACTAGGATCTTACCTTGACATTAAACTGTTGAGCATTTTGTGAGGATTTATATAACTCTGGGAACTTCATCCTACTTTCAGAACTACAATATCTGTCAAACAGTCCCATAACTAATGGTGGTGCTGCCGTGAATATCTGTAACAATAATACATGGACTTCATCAGTATCTGAGTCACACACGTAACACATCAGTCTCTGAGTCACACACGTAATCATCAGTTTCAAACATTGTTTTATAGCTAACATTAAGATTGTGGAACTTCAAATGACCATAACTTTGTCAATTCATTTGATTTTTCATCAAATAACTTTTATATTTGTGCAGAAAATTTAATTCTTTCTAATGCAGCAAATCCAGATTTTCGGATCATGAGAATTGTAGGACCCCTCAATATTACACCATTCATTGTTACATAGTAAAGTAAGTGTCAACACTAGTTTTAAAACTGTTCACACAATATGATGAGAGACCATAAAGAATGTGTACACATCTTTTGTGCAGCTTTTTGGTACAAATATCATGAATGATCTGATAAAAATAACTATAACAGACAATATTGCCTTTGATGGCCTAGCATTATTCTCATAAACACAAATATAGGTCAGCTTGTTATCATGAAGTATAAAACACCTGTCTTCATATTTATGAATCACTAGGAAACATTAGAAACAAATACTAAATAGAATAACTGAAAACCGATAGGGGACTAATAACTGAAAATGATTCTATATGTTTGTATGTTTATTCGGTTTTAATACCATTCCTTAACAATTTTTCAGTTACATACGGTGGCCGCTTCACCTTACCCGTTTTCCTGGACTGTATCCTGACCAGTACTAACTAACCCTTCCACAGGGAACCAGCAACTTCTACACATATGGGGGGAAATCAACACTGATGTTAAATTTTCTTGGAAGGATATGACCTGCTGTGACTGGGAATTGAAACCCTGATTGCCGTGTTACAAATCCCACAAACTGATGAGATGAATGTAGATGATTTGCAATGTGTATGAGCATGCATTAACAGGCTAATTCCACACTGTACTATGTTTGGTACATGGTTTTAATTCATGACAATAATACTGAGTTATGAAGCCATGCAACAGACTATGACTGGGTTATATACTACTCGACTAAACAATAAACACATATAATAATACCTAGGTTGTATGAAAATACTGGATTGTTTACAGGCCCTATGAGACTATAAATAAACCCATTGTGTTCAAATCTTTGAATATTGTTTATACCCATTTAAAGGGTCAAAGCTAAAAACACACAAAAGTGACACCACTGTCAGATAAAAGCCTAGAAGAGGTTCTAGGAAAGTCAAGCAGTGACATCTCAATTTATATATTTCACAATTTCTTATTACGAAATCATAATGTTGAAATCGTGAAATATTGGAGTAAACAGGTCTGGTGTGCGTTCAATAAACGCTTATACCCCAGTGGAAGCCTTGTCCATAATAACTAGCTAAGTCAATTAGGGGCCATTATTCTGTTGAAATGTTGGATAGTGTTACATGGCTTTGACAATGCAAGGTGTTTATGATTGTTAAAAGTACACCAAGTTTGAAAGCAATGCCTTAATGGACTTCAAACATATTCCAGTGTCAATAACTTGAAAGTTTGATTAACATTTTCGGACAAACATACAGACTGACGCAATTTTTTAAAATTGAAACGTCACTGCTGGTCTTTCATACAGTCCTCAGTATGCCTATGGTCCACAAGAGGTATTAAACACGGTGTAAATGCATTGAGCATTCTAACAATTCAGTTCAAATGATTCATATTTGTGAACCCCCAGGTTTCCAAATTAGAGGAACACCCACAAGATGTCTAAAATGGAGGAACACCAATTTCCAAAATGGATGATTTCCCACAGGATTTCCAAGATGAAGGGTTTCACCGAGCTTCCAAAATTGAAGGATATCCCACAGAATTTCCAAATTGGATGATATTCCTTAAGATTTCCAAAATGTAGGATTTCCCACAGGATTTCCAAAATGAAGGATTTCACACAAGCTTCCCAAATTGAAGGATATCCCACAAGATTTCCAAATTGGAGGATAACCCACAGAATTTCCAAATTGGGGGATATTCTGTGAGATTTCCAAATAAGAGGATTTCCCACAGGATTTCCAAATTAGAGGATAACCCACAAGATTTCCACAGGACACCGAAATATTGAATGAAATTATATTAACATAATTAAATCAACATAATTCTGCAGATATGATGAGTTGCACCGTATTTCTATGATCACCTACCACATTGTAAAATCCAATTGTCCATCGTTCAAACAAGATTTGACCAGAGAAACCATTTTGTAACGCGAACCAGAACTGTAAGAGGGAGAAATAACATGCAGGTATAAAACATCAATAGACCACGCCCACTACAATACGACAACACCCACAAGACATATCTGTCAGCTAGACCAAGCCCACTTCAAAAGTGGGAGGGGCTTCTTCAGGGAGGTTCTGTTCGGCTCTCTTCACACAAGTCTGTAAAATCTTGGTCTGAGATTGTGACATATTAACATTTACAACTAGATATGAAACATGCATTCAATACCAAGGTACCACCTCACAAACTGTCATCTCAGCTGTTAGAAAAATACTACATAGCAGAAATACAAGACAACATAATACTAAACATGTACCATACTCAACCTTTATATGTGCGCTACTTAATGAATTTTGATGAAATGCAATTTCATAGGATAATACTTTCATTTGGGTTTTCATTATGAGCTGGGTATCATTGGTCTTTTAAATACTGAATTGAACAATTTTAAAGTCATAATTTAAACAATATTCTGCTGTTTAAAGCTAATAGCTTGGGTGAGATTGATTAATAATAGCAGCAAAGATTGAATATGGTGAAAAATACTAAATACATTCTCAGAAGCTCATACACTAGTTGCCAAGCAACTAAACAATATTAACATATATTCAGGGGTGGTCGCTCTATAAACATGGTTGGCTATGAATTGTCTCCCTTTGCACATACCACATTATATAATCCAATTGTCCAACGTTCAAACAAAATTTGACCTGAAAACCCATTGGTCAACGCAAACCAAAGCTGAAAAAGATGTATCTAGAATATTAAGAATTAAACAAGACTTAATGAAAAGTAGTTGTTTACTCCCGACTAATAATAATTTTCAGCTAGCATAAACAACAAAACTTCATTTAATCAATCTGTGTTAACAAGGAGTTCTAAAAACATTGTGACATTTCATAAACAAAGAGTCATAGGGCCCTAGGTTGCTCACCTGTGCACATTGATCAAGAAGAACCACATTTTTTGTGGGTTTTTTCAAGTTTTTTTGAGTTCTGCATGGATTATAATTTTTTAGAAAGGATAACCCAAGGAACATCGTCATTGACTCACTGACGACAGACGAAGAGTGATCACAATAGCTCACCTTGTCACTATGTGACAGGTGAGCTAAAAACTTAAGTCAAAAGTTGACCTCCTGAGAGTCACCAATTGAATTGTACTGATGGGGGAGTGACATACTAGGGAGACCACAGTAGTTCACCCTGTGCTTAGTTTTAACTGTATTGTAATGAGAAATTGATCCAACTAGTTGCTTAGGTAAGGTCAAGACAAGAGGACCAATTAGCCTAAAGCGCTCACCTCAGAACATGGCAATTTCAGCACAATTAGAAAATCTTTATTGTGTGTCCTACTTTTTTTGACTCCATGTCAATATTAAGTGCTCACTGTGAGCTCTGGAGTAGCTCATGACGGACAATGGACATAGCGTGATCACAATAGCTCACTGTGAGATCTAGAGTAGCTCATGACGGACAATGGACATAGCGTGATCACAATAGCTCACTGTGAGATCTAGAGCTGCTCATGACGGACAATGGACATAGCGTGATCACAATAGCTCACTGTGAGCTCTAGAGCTGCTCATGACCGACAATGGACATAGCGTGATCACAATAGCTCACTGTGAGCTCTAGAGCTGCTCATGACCGACAATGGACATAGCGTGATCACAATAGCTCACTGTGAGCACTAAGTACTTAGGTGAGCAACATTTTTGTGACAATGGCTAAAAATTCACCTAATTTTTTTAATAAATCCTGTAACTAAATCTCCAGCAATACAATAATGCAATTTCTGAAAAAGAATATACAATTAAGACATAATAATGTAGTTTTGTTTATACTTATTTATACTAATTATACTATTATACTATTTATACTAATTAAGGTCGATTGCCAAACAAGTTATTAAAACTTCTATTAATCACTCTCAACACCTCATTCCATATGGGTATGAGAGTGAGAAGCCAGATTTACCTTTTTTACACCAAGTGTATATAGAAAATAAACAAGGGAATTACAGGCACAGTTTTATTTGGTCTAAGCCGGGACCTCCTGTACTTGAAGTAGATGATTCACCACTAGGCTATCAAGGTGGTTATACTTTTTAACATAGAGAAACAGAAAAACTCTGACTTACCTCTATAACATATAGACAGATGTTTTTGTAGAATGAGTATAATATAAGTTTACACAACCGACTGTAGCTCCATGCTCCGTGTACTAACAATAACTTGTTCAGGAACTGAAACTGTAATTATATATAACAAATTTAAAGGTGTTTGCAGAAATTTCTCACAAGATATGGCGAAAATATTCACAGCAGTTTCTCATGTGAACATGTTCAATCTGTTTATATAGCGACAGTATCATGTTAGAAACAGAATAATGAGGAACAAGTAATTAAGAATTGCAAGCAATACAGAAGTCCCCTACCGGTTTGAGGCCATTTTCAATGTTTCTGTTGCCATAGCAACCACAATTTTTGTCAGAATCAATATATTTTAAGACGTGCATAATCCCCTTATTGCCCCCTATCCACATATCAAGTTTCATAAACCAAGCTTGGAAACTGTTTGAGTCATGGCAGGGTCCAGATTTGGGCATGTTTTCACTCTTTCTGTTGCCATAGCAACCACAATTTTTGTCAGAATCAAAATATTTTTGGACGTGCATAATCCCCTAATTGTCCCCTATCCATATACCAAGTTTCATAAACCTAGCTTGGAAACTGTTTGAGTTATGTCCGGATCCAGATTGTTTGACGGACGGACGGACGGACTGACTGACAGACTAACTGACTGACTGACGGACGGACGGAGGGCAAACCTGTAGTCCCCTCCGGTCAAAAACCGGTAGGGGACTAACAAACATAGGACACCATGCTTGGTTAGGTGTTATGTGCCCTTTCATATGCAAACATTGAAGACATACACTTGTTTCAAGGACAGATAACTCCTAAAACAAACATGGTGCCCTACAATCAGTATGCATTATTCTGTTTCTAATACAATACTGTGTCCAAATACAAAGTTTAAACAAATTCTATCACTGGGAAATTTTTGCCCCAAACAGCATTTCGATAAAAGTGTACCATCGTCATCAAGTCATTAAAGACTAAAGTATGCATCAAAGAAAAGGCTGAAAAAGTTCCTAATTTACAATATCACACTGGGCCTATATCAAAATCAAGGAATCCAAGTGGGGAAAAATACTGTTATATACAGTATAGACTATCCTATTTCGTTGGCTTAAAATTAAAAGGTCGTTAGTACAAAATCAATATTTTGAGAAAACAAGGAAAAACAACTCTTTACTGACAGAAAATCAAGCTTTATAAACTTTAGTTTGGTCAACATGACCATTTCTGATTTTCATGAAAAAGGCTCATAAGAAGCACCTTGAGGTGCACGAGTCTTATAAGGTTGTAAGTAGTACCTTCTTATTCTAAGCCAGCGATTTATACAGAATCTTACCTGAGCAATAGCATAATCTGATGCACAAGCGGCCTGTAGACCTTCTACACCACTTATACCTACACCAACATCAGCTGCTTGTATCATACCTACATCATTAGCACCGTCACCTATAGCTAGAGTTATTGCTTTACATGATTTCTTCACTAGATCAACAAGCTCAGCTTTCTGTAAAGGGGACACCCTGTAATAGCATAGATCACATTATTAGAAGGGGTTATATATCAGGGTTTTTGTTCCATTATATAACAAGAGGGCCCACAGGGCCCTAGGTCGCTCACCTGTGAACATTGATCAAGTAGTACCTAATTTTTAGCGGTTTTTTTAAAAAAGTTTTTCCAATCAGTTCTCATGGCAACCAGAGTTGTGCATGGATTATAATTCTTTTAGCCATTTTTAGAAAGGATAACCCAAGGAGCACTGTTACCCATTTAACATGAAATCCAACCAGTACTTTTAGAGAAGAAGATTTGTAAAGATTTCACTATAGATAAATAGGGAAAACAGTGCCCCGCCCACTGGTGGCCATGTTTTTGGCGAATCATGACAAAAATGTCAATTTTATAAGAGGGTCACCCAACAACTATTGCTGTAAAATTATTTTGAAATCTGGCCAGCGGTTAATTTTTTAGGTTTTTTTTAGGATTTCCCTATTGGTTGCCATGGCAACCAGAGTTATGCATGGAATGCAATTCTTTTAGCTATTTTAAGAAAGGAGTACCCAAGGAAAATTTAACCAATTAATAGTGAAATCCTACCAGTACTTTTAGAGAAGAAGATTTTAAAGATTTTACTATAGATATGTAGGAAAAAACAGCGCCCCACCCACTGGCCGCCATGTTTTTTGTCAAATCAAGACAAAAATGTCATTTTTATAAGAGGGTCACCCAACAACTATTTCTGTAAAATTATTTTGAAATCTGGCCAGCGGTTGATTTTTTTATGATTTTTTAAAGATTTTCCTATCAGTTGCCATGGCAACCAGAGTTTTTTATAGATTACAATTCTTTTAGCTATTTTTAGAAAGGACCACCCAAGGAACATTCCTGTGACGTTTGGTTGAAATTGGTCAGGTGGTTTAGGAGAAGAAGTCGTTTGAATGAATTGTTGACGCACGCACGGACGGACGCACCGACGACGGACAAAGAGTGATCACAATAGTGACAAGGTGAGCTAAAAAGGGCTGTTTAAAGGCCCCTTCTCCTAGAAAAAATACTTTAAAATCATGCAACTAAGTATACCTCAACTAAATCATTCCCCATGATACCAAAATACATATGTACCAATATCCCCCCCCCCCCCCAATCAAAAGTTACAGGCCCCATGCCCAAGATGCCTATAATCAGATTCTGGTTCAGAGTTCGATAAAACAAGTTACAAAATGCCATCATCTTAACCAGTATTTATATATTATAAGGTAGTTTCGGCACATTAAGTAAGATTTTTTCACAATATCCTACGTTTTTTTACACCATGTCACTCAGTATCGAACATGGCCTAGAATTTACAGAGGCAAATATTGCGGCAAGGTTTCATAAAGTTAGGCCAAAACATTTTTGTGACATCTATAGTGCCAACAAGGTGTTTAATTGTTTTGGCCTAGTAACCTCAGTTTGACCCCAAATGACAAAGTTTCAAACTTGGCCAAGATTTTACGAAGACGAAACATTATGGCCAGGTTTCATAAACATTATGAAGATGTCATTCAAATGTGGGGGGGGGGAATGTTTATATATTTTTATTTATTTAATCATATTTATTAAATAAAATCAAACAAGACAAACTCAAGAATTTATCGGCGTTTGGACTATATTTCCAAAAAGATTATATTAAGTCAGACAGGGAAGGCAGCACTCAACTTAACCAGCCGAGCACAGAAAACATTAAAAACACACAAAGCACAATGCCCAACTAAACAAGCGCAGATCCGCCCAAGTCCAAGCTGTCAAAAAGTATAATAAATTATAACTAGCTGAATGACCCAGTAGAAAAGATACCGCAACCAAAAGGCGGAATGCCTACGCTGAATGACCTAGTTACAACAGTAAAACTGCTGAACTACATAGTTTCAGCAGCCTTTAGTCTCAAAAGCCAAGTCTTATTCAGGAATATTTATTTAATGTAATTAAAATATAGTTTGACTATACTTTACCTGCAGCAAATAACTGCTTTACATGAGATAGCAATATCTAGAAAATCTTGTCGACAGTCACACGTCAAAGCATACTTTAATGTCTGAAAGGTACAGAACACAACGTACATAATGTGTACTACAGTAATTCCTCATCCATAAAACATCTCAATAATAATACCACTTCAAAAATAAGTCTACATTTTTCAAGTCCATTTTTACAGTTTTGCTCTTTATTTAACCTTAATATTAAGACCATCTCAATACATCAACTACCAGTTTTCAAGGGTCTCATTATTGAGGTTTTAGTGTACATTTAAATAATCAATTCACTACCAAAGGGGTATGCTATAATGTTTTGATATTTATAATCTAATATTCAATACATATAGGATCTATAAGAAGTTGTCAATTGAAACAACATTTTTAATTAAACAAGTTCTGAAAATATTTATTCAGCAAGCCTCTGGCTCAATTTTTGTGTCATTATTTCCATTAAATTGGAAAGAATAAGTTTAGAAAATTAATGTTATGATAATGAATGGCTTAATTTTGGCCCTAGACAAAGGACGAAATTTTAATATCTTATTTCGAAATCTTAACTAACAAGAAATTGAAAATTGTGCACAAATAACTGCTAATAACATCGGCCTATATTCATATACTCTGCTAATGACTTCAGCCAATATTCATATACTGCTAATGACTTCAGCCAATATTCATATACTGCTAATGACTTCAGCCAATATTCATATACTGCTAATGACTTCAACCAATATTCATATACTGCTAATGACTTCAGCCAATATTCATATACTGCTAATGACTTCAGCCAATATTCATATACTGCTAATGACTTCAACCAATATTCATATACTGCTAATGACTTCAGCCAATATTCATATACTGCTAATGACTTCAACCAATATTCATATACTGCTAATGACTTCAGCCAATATTCATATACTGCTAATAACATTGGCCTATATTCATATACTCTGCTAATGACATCGGCCTATATTCATATACTCTGCTAATGACATTGGCCTATATTCATATACTCTGCTAATGACATTGGCCTATATTCATATACTCTGCTAATGACATCGGCCTATATTCATATACTCTGCTAATGACATTGGCCTATATTCATATACTCTGCTAATGACATCGGCCTATATTCATATACTCTGCTAATGACATCGGCCTATATTCATATACTCTGCTAATAACATTGGCCTATATTCATATACTCTGCTAATGACATAGGCCTATATTCATATACTCTGCTAATGACATTGGCCTATATTCATATACTCTGCTAATGACATCGGCCTATATTCATATACTCTGCTAATGACATTGGCCTATATTCATATACTCTGCTAATGACATTGGCCTATATTCATATACTCTGCTAATGACATCGGCCTATATTCATATACTCTGCTAATGACATCGGCCTATATTCATATACTCTGCTAAAAATATGGGCCGATGTTTATATACTCTGCAAATAACATCGGCCTATATTCATACATGTATTATCCCGCAGGCACAACAAGGCTGCATCTACCACTTGCCTACAATGGTAGAGACAAACTTATTGCACCAAAGGAACAAATTATGTAACTTTCTTAAAAGAGACCAACAGTCATAATGAAATGTTTGACTGTATAACATAAGTATTTTTTAAGGTACCAATCACTGTTAAATGTTGAGGCCAAGCCTTCCACATTCATTAATCTAGTGTTTTTCTCTATGTAAAATATCTTCAAACTAACAAACACTGACCATCGAACAGAATGCATACACTGAATATATATACAACACAAAGGATAAATAAATACAATTTCGAACACTGAAAGCCTTCTAGACAAATAAGGAAACCAAAAAGGGACACTAGACAATTTCTATGTAACAAATACGCAAGGCAAAGATAGGACAGACCTAACAAAAATTTGTTTGTTTCCTTCAACATAGATGCCCTAAAAAAAGGTAGATAGGTGGGGATTTTTTTTATATGGCCAAAGGGCCATACTTTTTGTAAAAGTATGAAAAAATGTTGAAAATCTTTTTTCAAAGCCATTTAGGATTGTGGCAAATGATAAAGATAGGTCAATTTATAGGAAACAAACAGTTTTTTTAGGCCATAGATTAAATACTGCAGAAAGAGGTTTATGTTTTATCTCTGATTTTATTTTTAATGAAAAATGAGTCTGTCATGGATTTTAAAATAATACTAAATAATAATTTATTCATCATTGACAATTGAAAATGGTCATGCCTATATCTTTATACATAAACAAGGGAAGCAATTCACACATATCAATATAAGTCCAGAGTTACTTCCCTTGATGATTTTGTTAGAAATATACAATTAACGAACCAATGTACCGATAAACAAATTAACGTCAAACCACCACACTACATAATTAATCATATGTTTTACACACTGAAGAAAAATACAACAGTTTCGAAAAAAATGCAGACCATGCAGCGCTGGTTGAAAAGTTAGTAAAAAAAGTGATTTTTACTCAAACATGAGTATAAAACACACACACACAGATATTCATAAAAAAGAGTAGCTCTGCCCAAAAATCAAGCTAACATTTGTACAAGAGTCATACAACAGCGTTAATACTTGGCATAATTTTCACAATCTTTTAACCTACGCGATCTTTCGGTTTAATGCAATCACAAGACAAGGCATGGCTCAGACTCTGCGAAATAGAAACCAAGATGAAACAGTTTTAAAACAGTGAAAAAACATAAAATAATTGAGGAATAATTTTTTTTAAAAATGCAGGGTCCTCTAAATACATTCATAGATTGTGTGAAACCTGGAACCTGTGTTTTAGGCAAGTTGCTATTCCATAAAATCATGTCAATTGCACTTCCAATATCAGAATAGTGTAGGGTGTACAGAGTAAAGGGTTCAAGCACTTTGGGAAAATATAATCAACACCAACTTAATGCAGGAAAAATTAATAACATTTTAAGATATTGTTCTTACAGTACAACCTCTGTAGAGCAACACTTTTTGGGGGCCGCACATATTTTAGCCGTTGTTTAAAGGTTGCTGCTCTACCGAGGTTAAATTTAAAGTAAATATAGGCTTAAAGAAAGTTTGAAGGTTTTGTTATTGATAGGTTGTTGCTCTACATAGGGCTGCTCCGGAGAGGTTATACTGTATTGTCCAAAAGTACAACTTTATTTGATAATCAATCCGAAATTCCATATCTAAGCCGAAGGGGCATTTTGTCCGTTGTTCAGCCAAAAGATTTTGGCCGTAGAGATCTTGAATGGGGATTTTGACCCTGAGGAGTTCCCAAACAATGGCCCTGGGGATGACCCTTGGGATTTCTCAACTTAGTAACCTCAAGGATTTTATCAAATAACTCCTGGGGATAGGCCAACAGAGTGAAAATGAGATTTTACCAGTAAGTGACCCAAGGGATGTCCCCGACCCATAGACATATCCCAGGCATTACACAGCAAGTGACCCAGGGGATGTCCCCGACCCACAGACATATCCCAGGCATCACACAGTAAGTGACCCAGGGGATGTCCCCGACCCACAGACATATCCCAGGCATCACACAGTCTAATAGACATGATTATTAACACAAGTAATAAACCACTTTCTGAAGTTTTAAAAGCTGGAACTATTTAACAATATCATAGGGGAGAAATAACACTCATAAAACAAAGTGGTCACTAACAGGAATATATATATAACATTAGTTATCTTCACAAATATCAACATTTTACAAGAACTACACATTTGAAAATGAAGTGAAAATATATTCATTGTATTTTAAAGCCAGTTTTTAAACATTTTCAATCGTTTACCGTAAACATTTGTTTGTATGTTTATTGAGTGATACACTGTTCCTCATTAAAATTTTCATTTAATCATTTAACTGTGTGCACTTGCTCTTCCACAAGCAACTGACAACTTCTCCACATGTGGAGTACATTAGCGTAGCCAATGCCACGGAACATTATAACCTCTTACTGAAGCCACTTTAAAGCTACTGACTGTGCAAGCCAGGATACTTTTATAAACAATAATCTACACTTTGCAAATTGCTAATGGGCATTTAATAACTTTTGTATAAATTTTTGTGACATTGATGTCAACACACCCAAATTTTATAAGTCAGTTTTAAAAAAACATTTCTTAAATTTTGACTGGATCTTGTAGTAATCATCACTCACTAGTGTAAAAAACATATTATGCACCATAAAAATGAATAATAATAATTAATGAATTTTGGCATGAGCCCTAAACTGAAAATATTAATTTCACAGAAAGTTTGTGACTAAAACTAAATAGAACACACAGAACAATGTCCAGTTTTAAATACATGGTGAAACAGCCAGACAGGTGTAAGTGCAGAAATTGAAAATGTTAAATTTCACACAAGCATAAAAATAATTAGTAAAAATCTGATTAAAAAACGATTAATTGAAGCGAAAACTCGTTACAAAAAAAAAATATTCACTAATTCAACATCTTAAGACAGACAATTAAAATAAAAGCAGACAGAAGTATTAAGAATATGCAGAATTGTAACAGATTTTAAACGCATAGAAATTTGAAGACGATAATTTGAAAATTGACAAATAGTTAATGTAAATTTATCAACAAAATTATCAACAGAGTAATAATAATGGACTAATTTTCTTGATAAAAATTTATACTACATAGACTACAGGGCTGGTATTTATAAGCATCTTAGTGGAAAACACATAAATGTATTGACTTACCGGTAAGTCAAAATTTTGCAATGTGCGTATTTTCCACAAATTGAAGAATGATTCATGTTTCCTCAGTGATTATAGTAGCTCTCTACACAATGCATAAAAACTATGTAAGCAAGTAATAATCTTGATAGTATCATTAAGCTGATACACTAAGAAAATTTTAAGATTTTAAGAAAATTCTTGGTTTTCTAATAAGATGCTTTGTAAATACCGGTACCAGCCCTGATAAGTAATATTTGAACTTAATATTCTATTTTGGATTGAAAGTTCCACTGCCAATCATTCAGTTACACTGTCACACTTATACATGACGCTGGGCCAACCAGTCTTGGGATTATTAGCCCTATCTGTGACGCTGGGCCAACCAGTCTTGGGACTATTAGACCTATCTGTGATGTTGGGCCAACCAGTCTTGGGATTATTAGCCCTATCTGTGGCGCTGGGCCAACCAGTCTTGGGATTATTAGCCCTATCTGTGGCGCTGGGCCAACCAGTCTTGGGATTATTAGCCCTATCTGTGGCGCTGGGCCAACCAGTCTTGGGATTATTAGCCCTATCTGTGGCGCTGAGCCAACCAGTCTTGGGATTATTAGCCCTATCTGTGGCGCTGGGCCAACCAGTCTTGGGATTATTAGCCGTATCTGTGGCACTGGGCCAACCAGTCTTGGGATTATTAGCCCTATCTGTGACACTGGGCAACCAGTCTTGGGACTATTAGCCCTATCTGTGGCACTGGGCAACCAGTCTTGGGACTATTAGCCCTATCTGTGGCACTGGGCCAACCAGTCTTGGGATTATTAGCCCTATCTGTGACACTGGGCAACCAGCCTTGGGACTATTAGCCCTATCTGTGGCACTGGGCAACCAGTCTTGGGACTATTAGCCCTATCTGTGGCACTGGGCCAACCAGTCTTGGGACTATTAGCCCTATCTGTGATGTTGGGCCAACCAGTCTTGGGACTATTAGCCCTATCTGTGACGCTGGGCCAACCAGTCTCGGGATTATTAGACCTATCTGTGACGCTGGGCCAACCAGTCTTGGGACTATTAGACCTATCTGTGACGCTGGGCCAACCAGTCTTGGGACTTTTAGCCCTAACTGTGATGCTGGGCCAACCAGTCTTGGGACTATCCCTATCTGCTGGGTACCAATCAATGGAGAGATATATCAGTACAATTACTGACTTTGGTATGACATGAACCTACAGTACCCAAAGTGGAAGCTGGTGCACTGAACCTATTTGAACCGGATAAATCTGGTTTCAGGTCAACAGACAAAACAATGTTCTTAGATTGTCTGGCTCATTTTAGTAAATTACCCAAATAACCTGTCATATATACTAGTCCAATATTACCCTATTTCCAAGGACTCCCCAAGTTTATATACATAGGCCTACTGTAAAATCAAGAAAGTTTCGGGAGGATTAATTTTTGCTATACTGGTATTCTCCAAACCGATAAGTTGGCTAAAATTAATATTGTGAACTTTAACAATGGCGATAAAATAACAGAATGTAGTTTTTTTCTGAATTTCAAAATCGCGAACATTCAACCTTGTGAACTACTTTAAAAATAACAAATTCGCGAAATGTTTACCTTGCAAAAATATTTGATTTAATCGTACCCTTGCACACTCCTGCCTGCTTTTATCACATCTAACACAGTAATGAGAGAAATGAGACAAAGTTTCTCACCTTTCCATCTATGATGAGAGCTACATCGTTATCTTTACGTATCAAATCTCCAAACTCCTCCACATGTTTCCGCAATACTTCTCTAGTACCCTGTATATATAGACACATGAGAGATGAATATATGAATACATGTACTTATAAAAAAGTTAAAACCAAGACAGATTCACACATAGACTTTCACTATATAAAAGTTAGAAAGATAGTAAAGCTACTGCGGTAGCTGAATATAGTGAAAGCTCGCCCATATGGGTTCTCCCGGCGGCGAGGGTAAACAAATCCATTTAATTCTTGTGAATATATGATAGTTTTATTAATACTAATTTAATTTAAGTTCAATTGTGAAACAATCTCTTACAAATTATATTATTAATGAAAATCACACTCTACACCTCATTCCTGAGGGTACCCACCACCATGAGGGTAGGAGAAAAGTGAAGCTTTTTTATGCTGAGCATTAATTAAGCAATGCAACCTGACATATGGTTACAGAGCCATAGCACAGATAAATTTTTTGATGAATGCCTGAATGGACTGAACAATGAAATAGTCAAGAAAGTTATTGCCTATGAACAGACCCTTATTGGGTATTTCATTTAATTAAGTATTATTTAATATAGTACCAAACAAGGTAAAAAAGTACCCAATAGTGATTAAGCCCTACCAAATGAATGGAATGTATCCACAAATGAATTGTAAACGGGGTTTATTTTGTTATCAAGTAAGGAATTTCAATAGTGGCCATTTGTGAACTCGGACTGACCGCCGACTTGAGTCTAATATTGCATAATACAGGGGTCCTACTGAAAATGAGTCACGAATCTATTTTTGGGTGCCATTAACACAAATCCCTACAGCAAAACTTCGTTTCAAAGTTTGTTTTATAGTTATAATTCAGCTTTGACCATTTCTTTGTCAATTCTTTGAATTTTTCATCAAATAACTTTTATTTTCGGCAGAAAAGTATATTCCTTCTAGTGCAGCAATTCCAGAACTGTAGGACCCTGATAATAACAAACTATACTTACATCTAGACTGTGTTCATTGAGTATGAGTAATGGCATTCCTTGGGTTAACAGTTTACATGAATAACCTGAAATATGGAAAATATCATAGAAAGTTCCAGTGCAAAATGATCAACAGCACAGCTCTCTTCAATGGAAACCACATTTAGCCCTATTCAGCGAACAGTTCGATGGAAACCACATTTAGCCCTATTCAGCAAACAGTTCGATGGAAACCACATTTAGCGCTATTCAGCAAACAGTTTGATAGAAACCACATTTAGCGCTATTCAGCAAACAGTTCGATGGAAACCACATTTAGCCCTATTCAGCAAACAGTTCGATGGAAGCCACATTTAGCGCTATTCAGCAAACAGCTCGATGGAAACCACATTTAGCGCTATTCAGCAAACAGTTTGATGGAAACCACATTTAGCGCTATTCAGCAAACAGTTCGATGGAAACCACATTTAGCGCTATTCAGCAAACAGTTCGATGGAAACCACATTTAGCCCTATTCAGCAAACAGTTCGATGGAAACCACATTTAGCCCTATTCAGCAAACAGTTAGATGGAAACCACATTAAGCGCTATTCAGCAAACAGTTCGATGGAAACCACATTTAGCCCTATTCAGCAAACAGTTCGATGGAAACCACATTTAGCCCTATACAGGAAACAGTTCGATGGAAACCACATTTAGTTGATTTGTCACTACAACAATCACTGAATTCTGTAAATGTAAGTGTTACAAGGGGTAGTTTCGGGGCCGGTGTTGTAATAATTTTATTTCTTGATATTTTTCTATGAAATAATCTACAATTGTAGCTGGATGTTTCACCTATTCATTACATATATGCATATTTATATTGTTTCATAAAGGCGAATAATTATATTGCTATAGCAATACCTTTCGTATAAACTAATTTACTTATAAGTGTTGAACTCATTAAGTAAGTGAGAATTTCATGTTGAACACATCCCATGACCTACCTATATTTATAGCAGTTTCCTGTTTATCTCCTGTAAGGACCCAAATCTTGATATCAGCTTTGGCAAGGTTAGCAATGGTTTCAGGAACACCCTACAATAAACAGGACATAGTGTTATATGGAGAATCATGAAATAACCACTTCAGTTATTCAAAGAAGTTGAACACTTACGTCAATTTTTCAGTCTTTTACTATCTAGATTTATCAAATGGTTTAGCATACTGTACCAGCAAACAGTCAAAAGAACAAACACCCTACTAACTGCTGGCTTTTGGAAATCTATATTCGTTCATGTTACAGTTGTTGAAATATATCTAATTCTGGAATGGTTAATTATATTTATATATTACCAAGGTTTATAATTTTCATATATTTTTTTGTATAAATAAGACATAATTTTGGAGATAATTGATTTTCAATGTACATGATTTTATTTTAACAAGAAAGTGTAACACTCACTTCCTGAAGTTTATCCTCAATAGCTGTAGCACCAATAAGATTTAAATTCTGAAATAGATATAAGTCATTGAATATTATATAATATCACATCCCACAGAGGGGACAAGTGACCTCAATTGAGGCATTATACCAAAGGAAACAAGTAAATGCCTGAAACAGATACAAGTCATTGAATATTACATACATGTGTACAATGCCTGTAAACTCAATTAGATAATTCCAATATGCATGACCACAAGTTTCTGTTTTAAGGACTATTTAAGTGTATCCGATTTACGCATAGGCATTTAGTGGTTTTTTACCAATATAAATATCACATCCCACTTAGTGTCAAGGGTGACATCCTCGCAGGGATGTGATATTATAATGTCAATTCCGCAGGGGTGTCAACAGAGCCAAATTAAAAATTCTGAAAATCACATATGGCTGACCATTTTTGCCAAATGATTGACCTTCATTTCACTTCAACCACATTGTTACCATATTTAACTCAGTTTGTATTGAATAAAACCCTTCATAGCAGATTAAATTGACCATAACTTGGCCATTTCTTGAGATATTTTCATCAAATAACTTCTATTTTGGTCAGAAATCAGAGCACTTTCATGATCGATAAATCTGGAATTCCTGATTAATCAGGAATATTGACACCCCTGAATTTCCCGTGACAAGGTGTTAGTACACTGTTATACCCTCCCAGGAGACTTTTATAGAAAATCACTAAAAGTACACTGCGATAATCTCTCACCCTTTCTATTAATTCTGCTGCCTCTTCTAATTTCTTCTCACGATTCTGTATAGACACGCTAGCTTTATAATACGTATGTTTCCACTCCTCGTAAAATTCTTCATTTACAACAGTAGAAGCTATACACAGGGTACGTAAACCTAGATGAGCGAATTGTTCCAAATGCTGCAGGGTGATATCACTGTATTTATGTGTATCCTCCAGTCGTTCATATATCACTGTGTCCTAAAATATATATTAGCAAGTTAAGTTATTTATGTCACCTTAATTGCAAAGCAAGTTATTACGTACATACTCATGAAAATCCGTACGACTCCACTATTTTTGGGTGTTTCATTAGTCTTTTTAATACATTACGAGTGTTAAAAGTTTTTGACACCAAAGGGCCATAACTCTGGCAAAATTAATCCAAATTAAAATTTCTGCAAATATGAACAGCTAGGCTTGGTACCAAGTATTCATGTGAAGTTTCAATGAAATCTGACCAATGGTTCAAATTGTTCCAAACAATGTGCTTATAATTCTGAGATGGTATTATTACTGCTGCTTTTGTTATATTGTAATTTTTACTTTTATTGCACATTTAACACTAAGTAAGGTTTTACAATGTGTTAGCACACGAGAACATGAAATAGTTATACTTACTGCTCCTTTACAATACAGTTTGATTTTCCCATCAGGAGTTCGAACTACAACTGACATTCTCTTTCTATCACTGAAAATATCAAAATTGATGAGCAAATCGAGGGCTCGGTGCAAAACTATGGTAACTACATCAATTTATATAGACATGTACAATAGTTTTGCACTGAGCCCTCGAAATACTTTTTAATCCTTTTTTTGACTATTGAATTGCAGTCTATTAAATTAACCTTACCAGTTTTTTGGGAATATAAATAAAACAAGAAATATCACTGAATGTGATGAATTCCCCCAGATACTGCTTGACACAGTGACTTAGTATCAGACATCCAGTTTTGATGAAATTCGACCAATGGTTACCGAGAAATAGCCTGAACAAAATTTAGAAGTGTAAAAAAACAAAGGGCCATAACTTCCTTACAATTAACCCGACCAACGTGCGCCGTCGATATGCAAAACAAGACTTGGTACTGATCAGTCATGCAAAGTTTTGATGAACTCCGACCAATGGTTACAGAGAAATAGCCCAGACAAAATTTATAAGTGTAAAAAACAAAGGGCCATAACTCCCTTAAAATTGACCCGTCCACCAATGTGCCCCGTTGATATGCACAACTTGACTTGGTACTGATCAGTCATGCAAAGTTTTGATGAAGTACGACCAATGGTTACAGAGAAATAGTCCGGACAAACTTTTGACGGACCAACCAACTGACCAATCAACCAACCTCAAGCATGACAACAAAGCCCCCATATACTTTGTATCTTGGGGTATGAAAATCAACCAATTATAAAATAGGGGGGATGAAAATGATATGAAAAAGGGGTACTCAATCTAAAAACACAAGACCCAAAATATCCTGGAATTCAAAATCTCAGCTGTAAATCTACAAGGCATGGAAATCCAGTCATAATGCAGTTACCTCCCCTGCACTTAACTATTATTGACATATTTATACTGATCTCAAAAATGGTCTTTGAAGACCCTAAAGTCATAGATTTCTGCAGATTTGCAAAAGAATCTTATCCCTGGACTCACCAGTGACTATTAAAGTTGAATCTCATGCTGATTTCTCATGGCAAATTTCATTTGCCATTTTTTCCAATTTTGAGGAGATATAGCAATCTTGCATACACTGCTTGAATGACAGTACATATAAATAGATAATCACAACCAATCAGACAGTAAAGCTACAAAATAGACAGATTAAACACAGCCCTTTACTGAAAAGGTTTAGATCAAGAACGTTGACAATAGGCAGTGTGTCGCAGGAAATAATTACCTGGTAAATTCCAATACATTTAGAATTTCATATCTTTCTTCTTTACCAAACTGAAAGTAAAAATCAAACTGTAGGTAGGAGCATGTGGGGACAATAATTGGGACCCCACAAAATTGTATTTTATAAAAATCTATAAAATTTAATGCAAAATTGCAGGCAATACAGAAGTCTTAATCATTTTGAGGCCATGATCTTTTAAGATTTTGGACATAACTTTACAATTTCTGTCTCCACAGCAACCACATGATTTTTGTCACAATATATTTGTTTAACCTGCATAATCTTCTTATTGACCCATAATTCCCTTAGAAAGTTTCATAATTCTAGCTTGGAAACTGCAATCAGGATACAGATTTTTGACGGAATGGCAGGTGGACAGACAAGTGGACAAAGTGCAAAACGTTAGTCCTCAGGTTGAAAATTAGTAGGGGACTATTAATAATTGATATAACAGTATGTGTACTTACAACATCAATTGTGACAGCATCAGGGGTTCTGGATGAAAATACAAAGCCTAGTTGTTTGGCTCCCTTCACCAATGCTGCCTCATCTGAAATAACATAGATACATACAGTACAGTAATAATGTGAATGTTTTTTTATCATATTTTAACCCCTATCTAACATGTCAGCTTCAATTCAGCATAGGAGACACTTACTCTATACAGGGGTGTCAACCGAGCCAAATTAAATATCCTGAAATCATCTGCGGCCAACCATTTTTGCCAAAACAAGAGGCCTTCAATAACATTGCTTACATATTTAACAGATACTTTATTGAATAAAATCCTCCAGTGCAGGTTAAATCAACAATAACTTTGTCATTTCTCAAGATATTATCTTAAAATAACGTTTATTTTGGTCAGAAATCATAGCTCTTTCAGGATAAATCTGGAATTTCGGATAAACCAGGAATATTGACACCACTGTCTATCAGCACATTAACTCCCCGATGCCTATTCTTAAATGGCAGGCACCAGTCAGGCAGGTAGACAGTAACCATTAAACCATGTTCAAACAAACTGTTGAACGTTTGGACAATTATCAAATCCCCGATGCCTATCCTTAAATGACAGGCACCAGTCATGCAGGTAGACAGAAACCATTAAACCATGTTCAAACAAACTGTTGAACGATTGGACAATTATCGAATCCCCGATGCCTATCCTTAAATGACAGGCACCAGTCATGCAGGTAGACAGAAACCATTAAACCATGTTCAAACAAACTGTTGAACGATTGGACAATTATCGAACTTGACGACATTTGATAAATGTGGAGAAATTAACTTCCTCAAAATGGCATAAATCTGTCAGCAAGTAGACACTACACTCCTAGTGTAAATTGACCAGACATGAATTTGTAAGACAAATCAGACAAGTGTTGTGCCAGCAGTACTTGATAAGATTTATGGTGAAATATTAATTTTTGACATGTTCGCGCAATTGTTTGTTCGTGAACTTTTTTATGCTTGTAAATTTGGGTGGTAAAACAACAGAAAATAGTTCTTTCCAAGTTTTAAAAATCACGAATTCTAGTTACAAATTAAAAATTCGCAAAAAGTTTTACCAAACAATATTTTCTGATTTTACCGTAGCACTTCAGGAGAGGAAATTTCCATAAGTCCTTGGTTAATAATTACGTAAAATGTTGGGATTTATTTATATCCCCAGTTAGAGACCAGACAGTACCCTGCATAATGTACGCAATAATTGTCCACATATAAAAGTCTTGATCAGATTTGCGAAAGTCATTATATATCTGTCTGAAACTTCAATTATTAATGGAAGTTCACGTATGACAGCTGTCTTACCAATGCTGGTTTACCAATAGATGTACTCATGACTAAAACAGGGGGGGGGGGGGGTCCTACTGAGACATTAAACGCAATCCTTAAAATAAGTCAGCAACAAGTCTGTTTTTGGTGCCTCCTAGACCAAAACAGTTTCAAACATGGTTCCATTGTTAAGATTCAGCTCATGAAATTTCAAATGAACATAGCTTTGTTAATACTTTTGACTTTTTTCATCAAATCAATTTCATTTTCTGCAGAAGTGTTCATTGAATGCTGAATTGTAGTACTCCTGTAAAATTAATCAAGAGTTGTGAAGTGTATAACTAAACTGGAATCAAAATCACAAACCTCCAATAAGTCGTTAACTTGCCAACTATACTCTCACACCAATAGATTCAGACTCCACCCAACGCCATCATGGTCATTTTAATTAACTGTCACTCTTGCAATCCCCACTCTAGGGAGATATTCCTATGACACAGACCTTCAGACAATGTGACATCAGCACTTTACTAATGTGTCACTTTCTCTGATCATTTCCACATTATTAACCTAATTTCGAACGTTTTTGTTCCGACAGGTCTTGACATCATAGACATCTGGACACGTCAGGGAATCTCCGGTGTCAGAACCATGACATTTATAAAGCCTAATGTGTGACTTATGTCGACTTTTCATGCAACTCAGGTCAATGTAATAGACATCAGATGTTAGTTTCACGAATGACAGAACAATGACTGTTTCAAGGATGTCAGTATATTAGACACCAGAATCTTGATGTCATTTTTTATGGATGACATTATGTTAGATGCTAGTATCACAGATGTTGGACATGTCAGTTACATCAGGTTTACATTAGATTCTATGATGTCAGTTTCATAAGACGTCAGATATCAGTTTCATCGATGTTGGATGTCAGTTTAGCAGATGTTGGGTGCCAGTTTCACGAATGTCAGTTTCACAGATGTTGGGTGTCAGTTTCACGAATGTCAGTTAAATAGATGTGAGGTGTCAGTTTCACAGATGTTGGGTGTCAGTTTAGCAGATGTTGGGTGTCAGTTTCACGAATGTCATTAAACAGATGTGAGGTGTCAGTTTCAACAGATGTGCATGTCAGTTTTGCAGATGTTGGATGTCAGTTTCACGAATGTCAGTTAAACGGATGTGGGGCATCAGTTTCACAGATGTCAGTTTCACAGAATGATGTCGGGTGTCAGTTTTACAGACCTCATACACAACTGAAAGCTAATATAGGTTAGACAGTTATTTGTACAGTATGATAATAGCACAATACCTGGTGATGAAGCCTGGTAGTTGATGGTAGAATCTGGTCCTCTCTCAGGTACGACAGTATGACACACGGCTAACAAGGTGAGGAACTCAGCGATATCAGGTGCTGTCTCCTATGTACGTGTAAAATATTTATAAATTATAGTTTAAATTTTAGCCACTGACTGGCCATATCTAACATTTATGTACATACATACACAAAGCAATTAAACCTTCAACCCCTAGAAACCACTTAAGCCTATGAATTACTGAAACGCTGGAAAATCATTCATAGCTGACGGTAAAATCATATATTTGTTGAGAATATATTTTGATTTCATTGACCCACCAGATAGGCATCCTTCTTTCTCAATTCATCAATTTATGATAAATGAGTGGGTATATTGCAAACTAAACATACAATTATGAAGTACTGTAAATTATATCACATTAAATGTACACACAAACTTACATGTTTCTGTTTGAGGTTCTGTACCAATGTGTCGTCATTAAATGATCCTTCACTTTCTACATTGTTCCTATAACACAAGAGTTTAGTGAAAATATACTGTATTTGTTATTACTGAAATAATTATAACCAACCTCTACAACAGACTGATAGACTGACTGACATGTGCAAAGCAACAAATCCCCACCTCTCTGTTGTAGGGTTAGGGGCGAGGAATTGGTGAACAGCGCTTGGTTCACTTTAGGGGCATAATAAGCTCAAAATTGAAGTGGCATACCTGAAAGTGCCACATGGTGAAAAAGGAATTTAAAATTAGTTCATAGGCCTGCAAATTTTTTTAAACAAGTCACAAAGAATTGCAAGCAATACAGAAGTCCCTTACCGGTTTGAAGCCATGACCTTTAAATTGTTTTCAACATGTCTGTTGCAATAGCAACCACAACTTTCGTAAGAATAAAACAATATTATGCTAGGCATAATCTTCTTATAGACATCTACACACATACCAAGTTTCATAAACCTAGCTTGGAAACTGTTCAGTGTATGACAGAATCCAGATTTTCGACAGCACTGATACACACAAGACTACCTCTAGGTTATCAACCAGTTCAACTCAAATTGGGTTGGAAACACAGATAAGCTTTACAGAAATGACCAAGTTAAGAATCGAACCAGGGACCTCTCAATCCCTAGTCATGAGTGTATTCACTTGACCATCATGCCAATAAATTGATATATAAATTTATCACACTAACTTACCCATACATCAGGCCAGCCACGGAGCATTTACGGAAGTTCATCACATTCCGTGTTAATGTTCCAGTCTTGTCAGAAAATATATATTTGATCTGGCCGAGTTCTTCGTTCAAGTTTGATGTACGAGCCATAGCGGGCGTGTCTGTCTCCTCACAATACATGTCCAAATCCTGATACATACAAAATGTTTAAGTTATGAGGGGTTTACCCACATTAGGATGCAGGGTAACTACCCTGACTTGTCCTTGACTTTTTTTTAATTATGGACATTTACTGGAAACCCTGTCATGATTAAATGCTGCACTTCCTCAATACTACTAAATCCAGTTATACAGGGGTCCCACTGAGGCATGATGCCCAATTCTGAAAATGAGTCGAAAGTGCCATTAGCACATATCCATACAGCAAAACTCTTTCAGACATAGTTCTATTGTTATTTCTTACAGCTAAAGCGGGCCATTATAGTCCTTTTGCTGTGTAAACTGGGTCATTCAGCTTGTGACAATTTATTGTACTTTTCGATAGCTTGGACTTGGGCGGATCTGCGCTTGTTTAGTTGGGCATTGTGTCTTTATGTGTTTTATGTTTTCTGTGCTCAGTTGGTTCAGTTGGGCATTGTGCTTTGTGTGTTTTATGTTTTCTGTGCTCAGTTGGTTCAGTTGGGCATTGTGTCTTTATGTGTTTTATGTTTTCTGTGCTCAGTTGGTTCAGTTGGGCATTGTGCTTTGTGTGTTTTAATGTTTTCTGTGCTCGGCTGGTTAAGTTGAGTGCTGCCTTCCCTGTCTGACTTAATATAATCTTTTTACAAATTCAGCTGATGTCAATTCTTTGAATTTTTTTATCAAATGACTTTTTTCTACAGAAAAGTTTATTCTTTCTAGTGCAGCAAATCGGGATTTCTGGATTAGTCGGGAAGTATAGGACCCCTGGTTACAAATCATTGAAATATAACATACCGGGTACTTACCCAGTTGATGAATATAGCTTGAATAAACTTGACAACTTCTAGTGTAACTTGTAAACTGATTGGAATCAGATTGTTGAATAGAATGATGAACGTAAGAAAGTTGTATCCAAAGTTACTGGCTGGTAGATCTGAAATATAGTTAAAGTGACATAAGTCCAAAGTTACTGGCTGTGAGATCTAGAAATATAGTAAAACTGACATAAGTCCAAAGTTACTGGCTGCTAGATCTAGAAATATAGTAAAACTGACATAAGCCCAAAGTTACTGGCTGGTAGATCTAGAAATATAATAAAACTGACATTAGATGATGGCTTATCAGTGAAATATAGAGACAAAGTGATGCTGACACAAACTGACCAAATACTTTGACCTTCCTGTCATATATAGGGAACTCTCATTGTTAACTCACATTTTATTCTCTACGAAGGGCCCCAAGTCAACTAATTTACAGACTGTGCAATATTACGCAATAGTGAGCAGTAGTGTCATATAGCTCGTGACTACCAGGAGCCATATACCTGACATCCTGCTGAGAGAAAACAGACCAAATATTCTTAGCTCTGTTCCAAAAGCTAGGAGCCTGTTGCCTAATCAAAATGCAACCAACCAGGAACCACATACCTGACATCCTGCTGAGAGAAAACAGACCAAATATTCTTAGCTCTGTTCCAAAAGCTAGGAGCCTGTTGCCTAACCAAAATGCTACAAAACAGCGCTATCAAGCTCTTTCCTACGCCTATGCAATGACACGCTACCAGCCAGATATGCTCGCCTATAGCATACTGTATCTCAAAACTGAGCTTTTGTCTTTGAACGATAATGTGACCTTGAACTTAAAACAAAAAGTGACAGAATGTAACTAACTAGACGTGTAACACTCACCATCGTATCCAAGATACCAGTGTGTAGATTCATGTTGTGACGACCAGATCTGATTGGCTATCGTACAGATCAGGGAGAGCAGTAACAGTATACCAAACAGGAATAAGATCTGTCAAGATAAAAGTACAGTTCAATCAACATAACTATAAAATATTCTCAATGCTGGAAAGGTAAACTATTTTCAGATTCTTTTTTAACAGTAACTATATTTACTTGCCTTATTGTGTCACACGGCGTCATGGCAACTCACATCAATTTGGAGAACACATGTTTACATAACATGTGCAGCTTTTTGAGACCATTTGCATGGAACTCTGATACTAAAACCAATAAATGCATCAGCATTAGTGCAGGTGATAGGTAATGTTGAGTCTCCATTGAGTAATGGGTTAAAACTATAGAATATTTCCGAGGTTTTCATTTTATTACAACACAAGCCTTAACAGATGGTATGGGGGAAAGCGTCATAATCCACGACATAATACTTCAAGTCATACTTCAGTCTTTGTCAGCATCATAAACCACTGGTAAAGAGACAGGCTAAAAACTTATAACAGCATTCAATGTAATATACGACCACAGCTTAGAAATAAAACCTAATACTTCAGTGTCATAAATTTTCTGAAACTGACAATTCTAGTATACAGATATAAGTCGTTTCTGTGTGGCCTTGAATTGTCTGCGTGCTACAGTATTTCATTGAGCTACAAATCTGCAACAAACCTTATTTTAGTGTCATAAATTTTCAGAAAATGACAATTCTAAGATTTGCGAGATACCAGCCTTTCATGGAGCTACAAATCTGCGACAGAGTAATGGAAAGGCAATTACAGAGCTGAGATTACATACCAGTGTATAATCTAATATGTCTGGTACTTATGTGAAGTTCACATTTCTATACAAATCAACCAGTAATAGATGACACCTATAACTCAACAGTGTCTCCACATGAGACATTGTAATTACATTATCAATGGCAAGCACTGTAATTACATTATCAATGGCAAGCAGTGGATTTTGTCGGGTACACTACAAAGTGTGGTGGGATGATTTGTACTTGGCATACAGTGTACTTGGCATAGAGAGTACTTGACATGGTGAGTACTTGGCATACATATCACTTGATACAGAGAGTACTTGGAATAGAAAGTACTTAACATACAATACATACAAAGTACTAGGCACAGAGAGTACTTGACACATAAAGTACTTGACATACAAAGTACTTAGTACAGAGAGTACTTGGCATAGAAAGTATTTAACATACAAATTACTTAACACAGAGTGTACTTGGCAAGGAGTGTACTTGGCATAGAGAGAACATGACATAGTGAGTACTTGGCATACAAAGTATTGGCATACAGAGAGTACTTGGCATACAGAGAGTACTTGGCATACAGAGAGTACTTGGCATACAGAGAGTACTTGGCATACAGAGAGTACTTGGCATACAGAGAGTACTTGGCATACAGAGAGTACTTGGCATACAGAGAGTACTTGGCATACAGAGAGTACTTGGCATACAGAGAGTACTTGGCATACAGAGAGTACTTGGCATACAGAGAGTACTTGGCATACAGAGAGTACTTGGCATACAGAGAGTACTTGGCATACAGAGAGTACTTGGAATAGAAAATACATAATAATAAATATACAAAGTACTTAACAGAGAGAGAGAGAGTACTTGGAGTAGATAAAACTTGGAATACAGAATACTAAGCCCAGAGAGTAGTTGTTATTGAGAGTACTTCACCACATGCAGAATACGTGACAGGAAAGGCAGGAAATGACAGACAATCGCGTGTTATAAAATATTATTATTATAACATCAATATCAATCACCGATTCTCCAAGCATTCATCAATCACACACACACACACAGAGAACTAAAGGACAAAGCTGCCTAGTAATCATATTCTGATTAAACTGCATTTTGTTATCATTGCATCATTCTTCTATCAACATGATAGTTAGGCCACATTCTTTTTATGTTTACGTTTACATGACTTTTTAAAAAAAATATTTCAATCTTTTGCTGATTTTGGCAAGTAAATTGAAATCCTAAATTCACGGACTGGAATTTTGCTGTTGGGAGTGGGGCAGGAAATGTAACAAGGGGACCACTTTTCACAAAGGCAGGCGAGCCACCTCAACACGTATGAACCAAATCACTGTACTCATTATTGTGATACTATACAATTCAATGTGTACTCATTATTGTGATTGAAACATATGGTGATTTTCCATCACTGTACTCATTATTGCAACACTATACAATTCAACGTGTACTCATTATTGCGATAACTGGTAGTTGACTCTTTTATACACTGTGCATCTAGGACCCCAAAAGGGCTTAGCTCTTGTTTTTTCCCATTCCCTTACAGGCCGTGCTTCAACAACTGTTTGTTTATATTACATTTAACAACAACTGTGTGTGGAAATATCAGTATGAATACTATATCATGGTTAGAGAACAGAAACATGAGGCCATCTTATTCACTCTGTCGAGTGCTGGTTCTATATCTCAAGGGCTCAACAAAACAGTTGTAACTACCCGTGATCTGTTATCTCGAGATCAACAAATTACTGGTGTGATGTGATTAAGTCCTATTGATACTGGCTATATGTGGTTAAATGTGTTCATACTTCAAATTGCTAGGCAGTGGTGCTGTACAGTATTTAGTTTGCATATCACTTTTAAGTGCAACTAAGATAAGATGAAGCTTTGAAGCAGTGTGGAAATATCCATATACTGTAAACCAATTTACTTTCGCAAATACTAACTTTCGCAAATACTAACTTTCGCATTTTGCTGATCGTCGGCATATTCGTGACAACAAATTTTCGCAATTTTAAGTTTCCTGCAGTGTCCATATTAATTTTTTTAGCACATTCGCTGTGACTTAATTTCGCGAAATTCTACAATTTGCGAACTCCGCGAAACTAAATCGCGCGAAATAATTTCTAGGTTTACAGTATACAATATGAATGAAACCTTTCAAAACAAGCTATTTCTCTCGACTGAATGTAAAAAGGTCCTCATGTACTGATTTCAGAGTCTCATATTGTGCTGTAAAACTGCTGTGTAATAATGTACAGCATTATCAGCTCGAAATACTAATGTTGAAATTGAGACTGGCGTCTAATCTTCCAGCAGCATTTCAATAATAATGCTTTATTCTAGCTTTACAGCATACATGCAACACAAGAACTTGCTAGCTTAGAATGAGACAGTTGTGCTTATAAGACTCATACATATTTGAAATCTGCATTACAAGGTGCTTCTTATGAGCCTATTTCCATGACAATCGGAACAGGTCATGTTGACCAAACTGAAGTTGAAAAAGCTTGTTTCCCCACAAATAAAGACTTATTTCAGAAAAATATTTCTCAAAATAGCGTTTTTGTACTTATAACCTTCTCATTCTATGCTAGCAAACTGTATACTTTAAAATTCTGACAGTTTTTCAGTAAATTTAGATCAATTTCATTGGCTCTAAGGGGGGCTCTTAGAGATTTTCTTAAAATTCAGGGGCATCACAAGGTGCTGTATTTCAAGTGACGTTTGGATCATATACACTGGGTTATTCCATTTTAAAGCCAGAAAACTGACAATTTGACCTTTCAGTAAAAATCGGATGGGTCAAAATTGGGTTCAATAGTTGAAGGGTCCATTCAAACCTGGGGATACTTATAAGTTGGACGTATCTGCAAATTATTTCCAACATGCCATGTTACAGGAATTTTGTTTTTGTTTGTTTCTCTGCGAACGACTGAAAGTCATAAATTATGTGCATGGTCATTCAGGGTTTGCCATGCCAGATAAGACAATAATCTCAGACTGCAAGGGAGTGGCTATTGTATAATCTGTGATATCGTCTAGCAAGTTATATTTAATACCTGGGTGTCACAAACTGTATCAGTGCCAAAGAACTTAAATAAGTCTAAGATTGCGCAATCCTATGTTTATTTCATGAATGTTAATCAATATTCCATGATAATGTGATGCATACTGCCTATGTCTACTGCAGAAGAATTTGTCAAGTTTTCAAATTATATTCATGCAAATCTGTTTTCTGTAGTTTTGCATGATGATGAACTGGTATTCATTCGATTGCTTACACCTTATATGGCTAAATGAAGTAATTATTTACTGAACACTATTTATAATAGTTCTTATAATTTTGATAGTTAGAATATAAAATTTGAACATGTTTTACCTGTAAATTTGTAACTTTTTCAACATTGGATCTTTTCAGAGGGGCTGAGGTGGAATTCAACATAAGTTTACTCTCATGTCCGGTATACACAACAATACCTGCAAAAATACAACAAAAAGGATTTTACAAAAGGGCCAAGATATACCCTAAATTGCTCCTGTGAACACCGAATCCCATGTAACACGTAACGTATGCCAATATATGGCCCTAAATCGCTCACTTGACCACCAAAGTCTTATGTAACAAAACGGCTAAGATGGCCCTCACTCCTGAATATCATATACCTTAAGTTTTTGTAGATAGCCCAAATTTGCTCAACTTAATACCATAGCTCTACCAATATTATATTAAGCATAGCTTTATCCACAGACTTCCTGACCTATTTCATCGAAATGGGACATTATAAACCACACATATACTCAACATTTTAACAAAATATCCCATAGTGACCCTGAAAGGCAGGCATTATTGTTATTATTTTTATACCATTAAAACAAAATTTTGCGGAAAAGAGACCAAAAAGGGGGGCATAATAAACCATGAATTTAATAATTATACTCAAGATTTCCACAAAATTTCCCAGAAAAGAGACCCTGAAATTCTAAATTTGTAAAAATAAACCCATCACTTTCCACACTATAATCAATCACCCAGCTGACAACTAGAACATGATGCGCAAAGTGTATAAATCACAACTATCGGAAAGATAATTAATTAGCAAAAAAGCTTAAATGTCCTACTCATGGAATTGCCTAATCAAAATGGGGATCCGGAAAACGAAACCATTCATGTTACTCTCCGCTCCGAAGATTACCCAAGATGCAATATGTTTATAAATCTGTGACAAGATAACAAGGGCTGATTTGTCAATATTTCTTGATATCTAGGAGAATATTTAATTACATACAGTTAAGCCTGCGTTAAAGACCACCTGTGAACACAGACATAACCTGTCTGCAAAGATCACCTGTGAGCAGTGACCACTATTACATAACCTGTCTGCAAAGATCACCTGTGAGCAGTGACCACTATTACATAACCTGTCTGCAAAGATCACCTGTGAGCAGTGACCACTATTACATAACCTGTCTGCAAAGATCACCTGTGAGCAGTGACCACTATTACATAACCTGTCTGCAAAGATCACCTGTGAGCAGTGACCACTATTACATAACCTGTCTGCAAAGATCACCTGTGAGCAGTGACCACTATTACATAACCTGTCTGCAAAGATCACCTGTGAGCAGTGACCACTATTACATAACCTGTCTGCAAAGATCACCTGTGAGCAGTGACCACTATTACATAACCTGTCTGCAAAGATCACCTGTGAGCAGTGACCACTATTACATAACCTGTCTGCAAAGATCACCTGTGAGCAGTGACCACTATTACATAACCTGTCTGCAAAGATCACCTGTGAACAAAGACCACTATTGCATAACCTGTCTGCAAAGATCACCTGTAAACAAAGACCACTATTACATAACCTGTCAGCAAAGATGACCTGTGAACAGTGACCACTATTACATAACCTGTCTGCAAAGATCACATGTGAGTAGTGACCACTATTACATAACCTGTCTGCAAAGATCACATGTGAGCAGAGACCACTATTATATAACCTGTCTGCAAAGACAACCTGTGAACAGAGACCACTATTAGATAACCTGTCTGCAAAGATCACCTGTCAGCAGAGACCACTATCACACAACCTGTCTGCAAAGACCACCTGTGAACAAAGATCACTATAACATAACCTGTCTACAAAGATCACAATATCATCTACCTTTCATCTACCATCAAACCATTGTCAATGATATCTAACCTGTATAGAGAGACCACCTGTCAAAAATACCAGTTGTTATGTTCCCAAGGGTGGTCTTTACAGACAGGTTTGATGGTACTTTTCTAACCATCAATCCACATGCAAACTTACCAAATATCCAGTTTGTATTTCTCAGCATGGCTCCCCTAAGTACAAGTTGATCTGGTCCTAATGGTATGGTTCTAAAATAAATAATAAGATGTTTGTAAAACATGTAATAAAGTAAGTAAGTAGGTAATAAAGTAAAGTCTCTATATTATGAGGCTTACATATTTACAGTATTGCAATCTTCCACATAGGCCTCATGTCATGGATATAATCTGTAATGTGCATACATTAATTTGCATACAAAGTTTCTAATTTTTTCATCCTTCCTTTTTCCTTTTATAATGTTTGTCCCAAACTATTTGATCACCCCACATTTGTCCCCGTGGCAACTTAATTGCCATCTGTACTCTTGAGCACAGTGACCTTTGACCAACTGATCTTAAAATCTATAGAAGTCATCTACTAGTCACAACCAACCTGCATACCAAGGTTGAAGATCCTAGAGCAATCTGTTCCTTAACTATTGATCAGAAACCATTTGGTACTTGGTTTACTGATTCACTGACAGACATACACATAAGATACCTGCTGAAGAGTTGGGGGAGAGGTGTCAGCTGTTACATGAGCCAGTTTGTACATCTTACCAGTTTTCCTGGACTGTCTCCTAACCAGTACCAACTTACCCTTCCACGAAGAACAAACAACAAGGAAAATCTACATTTTTGTCAAAGTTTCATAAAAAGGTATGACTTGCCGCAACTGGGAATCAAACTCGGATCACCAGCTTACGAAGCCTGTGCACAAACCAATGGATTACGGCAGTAATGCAAATAGTGGCACTTTTCTGTTGTAAGTACAAAGTTGTATAAACTAATGCCTATACAGACAAGGGGGGAGGTAGGGGGACCAGTTATTAGTTGAACTTAATTTTATCACTATATGTACAGTATAACCTGGTTTATCCGGAACCTGTTTTTACCGGTAACCTGTCTTAACTGGCATGGTTTGTCGGTCCTGGCAGAACTCCACTGTATTTCTATTAGATGGAGCCTTACTTTAACTGAACCTGCTTTATCCGTTATCCAGCATTGTTTGTCAGTCCCGACAATTGATAAATAGCGTGTTTTAACACTTCATTAACCGGCATTCAACAGTTATATGTATTTCTATAAAACCTGGATTTACCAGCACACTGCTTTATCCGTCACGCTTACCAGGTCCGATGGGATGCCGGATAAACCAAGTTATACTGTATACACTTACTGTCTACGAGACGGTCGGATGTTTCCTACAAAGTCTAACAAATGTCTGTTGGGTGGCTCACATTCTATAGTACCATTTAATTCTGATAGATCTTCCTTGTTTAACAATTTAGATGTTTGAGGTAAACCCTGAAATGAAATCAGTTTTATCACATAAACAATTCCAACATCATTATTGGAACACACGATTTACCATCAATTTATTTAACCATTCAGAACAAAAATTATTACACTAGGTAATAGTTAGAACAGATTAAGTAAAGTTTCAATATTCAAAAAGGGCTGAGCAAGCGAACCAAGTTAGAATGTAACATCCAGCATTTAGATTGGCTATTGAACTTTGGCGCCAATACAAGATATCTGGGCTACTATAGAAGCAAAATTTTTATGATTATATGTTGCATTTAACCAGCACAGATGCTCAAATGACGTCACTTTATCTCATAAATGATGTCACTATGGGTCATTAATTACATCATTTTATGGCGTAGTGTATATTACCGAAACACAAATATGTGTTTTTCACGTTAGTTTTGTCATGTTAATGGTTTTATGTGATAAAAAGCCAATAAGAACCAATATTTATTAGAAGCTCACTTAATAGAATTTTCTAGAACTCTTTTAATATGGAAGTTTATTGACAGAATGAGTGTGCTAGATCCTCTATATACTTTATAGAGAAATCAGCATATATTTACTATAATGTGCCTTTGGCATAGGTAACAGAACACAGAACATCAAACTCAAGTACAAAACAAGTACTGTAACAGTAAAAGTTATGAATATATAACAATGGTTTTGAAATGTAAGAACTTTTTAAGGAGAAAACAGTAACAAACTGACGCTCCCCGAAAAATGTGAAAATCATCACACCTGAACATGCCAACACAGCCTGCCATTTAACCCACATGTCGGATGCCCGAGGTAAGTAAATATTTGCTTGAGCAAGTGAAAATTTACAGCAACATGCCTGATCAGGCAAGTGAAAGATTCAGGCATGTTTGGTGCAAAAGGTGTAAAAATGGATAAGTTGCTCTCTTAAAGGGCACATATGTTCTAAAACAGTGATTTAGAGCATCACTTGGAAAATACTGCTTGTTTTGGGACAAATAAAAGTTGTTTCGAGCAAGTGATTTTTGCAGTTGACTTGTCGGAACTGGCAAGAGGTCTGAAAAAATTGAAGTGAAAACTGCCAACAGTAAACATCTCTGTTTAAGTAGTAAATCTCCCCATTACATTCAATTGAATGTCATTCGTCGATTGGAGATACGTAATAGCAACGCAAAAAGCAGGACAAATGCACAGCAAAGGAGGCATAATCAGACAAAATAACAGCAAACACCCGGGGAGCATGAAAACCAACTATATATACTCAACATGACAAAATCCTAGTGCCTGTTAAAAATGTTTTATGATATTTATTTAAACAGTTTTTCAGTCATAATACAAGTTACAACTGACAGTTTACTTTAACATTTTGTCTCTGGTATAATTATCTATATACCATACAGTAAGGGCTCTTCCACAAGAAATTGACTACTCCACATGTGGAGGACATGGCCATAGTCAATGCTGTGGAAAAACATAAACTTCCACACACAGTAATCGAGTCCAGACCCCAATCTCCCGAGGCATCTCAAGTAGAAATCTCAACTCAAGTATAGATTTCGCTCAAATCAAGCTCTGAATTTGAGATACTAGTGAATGGGATGTTTTAGCTCTAGAAATTTTACTGTTATAAATTCAGAATAAGGTTTCTAATTTGTCAAGCCAATTTTGAGTTCAGCCTCCCATAGAAACTAACTCAAAGACACATGGCAATATTTGAGATGAGAGTTTTGGCTCAGATTGAGATAATCCGGGAAATCAGAGCCTGATCATCTAGCAAACCTACTGACTGCATAAGCATGGTGCCAGCTTCACCCTAGCATTCTGTGACGTGTACATATATTATGTTGAGGGAATGTTTGATCTGAGTTGACATTTCTATATCAAAACAGAAAACTTTAAATCATTAATATTCATCAGAATAAAATTTTCAACCTCCAAAATATGGAGCAGGGGATTTCCCTTCCATTCTTTTGTTGCCTACACATTTGTGTCTCACCAAAATTGCGATTTTAACTAAGGCCACTAAGTATACTGCTATTAACGAAAATAATTTTTTTCCAATAAGACCAAAACAAATTAAGGTATTGCATTTCTGGTAACATGCTGCAATAAATAAGGAATGTCCGAAGGAAAGCCATAAATGAATTTATGATTGGGCCAAAAATAGGGTAGGCAGGGTTACCAGAACTGCAATATTACTTTGGTTTGGCCTAAATGAAAACATTACAAACCTGTCTTATCTTGAGATTTGTTTCACCGTCCAAGTTTGAGGTTTCTATGTAACACATGGCTTGTGGTTCACTGAAAAACAAGACTGCGTTCAATAAACGCTTATGCCCCCTGTGGAAGCCTTGTCCATAAATAAGTCTAAGTCGAAAATTAGGTCATGGTGAAGGTCAAAATGGGATTAGGTGATACTGGCGTGTGGAGAGTGTTCATACACAACATCCATGCAAGTATGAAAGCTTTGTAGCAAGCCATATTAATGCTAGAAGAAACGGTCAATTTGGGTTAACCAGGACGGACGGACGAACGGACGGACGAACGGACGGACGGACGGACGGACGGACAGGTGAATCACTATATGCCTCCCCATCTATCGATAGGGGGGCATAAAAATCAAGTGTTTATTTATAACAGAGTTATCCCTATTTTAAGGCACAGCCAATGTGGCTTATGACAAACCTACTTTCTGAGCACATTGTATTTTCTCACGCCAGGCACAATGCAGACAGACAGGCAAATGGTGACCAGGGCCCGGAATTACAACTAATACTTACATTATTCGAGTGCTGGGTGCAAGTATTGGTTGTAATTCTTGGCCCTGGACTTTAATCAGCTATCAGATCACCAACCAGCCATATCAGAATGGGTCCCTATCAAGGTTTAAATCTTTAATAACTCATTAAGTAATATTCAATTTCAATAATTTTAATCAGGAAAAATATTGTCATTGTAAGAAACATGTCTCATGGATATTCTAGTACTAAGTGTGTGTCAGATATGTCATACATATGGAAATGGTTATTATTACTCGAACAAACTCACCTGGTCCTAAACCTCTGTACCTGAATATATTACAAGCTCCTTGAGTGAAATAGGAATATTTTGATCAAATATTTTTTATTTTCTGCAGAAAGGTTAATTCTTTCTAGTGGAGCAAATAGATTATTCCGGAACTTTAGAACCCCTGATATACTTTCAAGGTTACCTGGATGAGAGGAGGATGAGATCAGCTGGGAAGAATTGTCCATTGACGACTCTCACTATATCACCTATAACTACTTCTTTCCATTTCAATTTTTGCCATAAACCATTTCGTAACACTGCAATAAAATACAATTTTTTTTATACATATGCAGACTTGTGAAGAACTTATTTCCATTTTAATTCTTCCAAAAACCATTCTGTAAAAGGGGAATAAAAACATATTAATACCGCAGGTAACTGTACCATTAATAGAGTAAAAAAAAAATTTATAATATCTAAGATAACATCTTTTTTATAAAAGAATTTTTTTTCTCTTTATCAATGATACAGTTACCTGTGATTAATACATGCAAACTAACAAAAAACTGATCAAATATTTACAAAAAAAACCTCAGTTAGTACAAAAGTACTCAAAGACCATAACTTATATCTCAATAACCTATGATTGTTTTCACACAATACTACTAGCCTATTGCCAGGACATATCAGGTAATATATACAGAGCATTAAGTTTATAGATCAACCACTTTATATAAGTGCTCTAAAAAGCTCCTCGATGAATTGTAGTCCATGACTTCAACGCTCACAAAAAACCTCATCCCTATGGGTTCAACCTGTATATCGCTGGCTTAGAATCAGAAGGTCGTAAGTGCAAATCGATATTTTGAGAAAACAAGTGAAAATTGTCTGAAAACTACTCTTTACTTTTGGAAAAATAAGCTTTTCAACTTCAGTTGGGTCAACTTCCGATTTTCATGAAAATTGGCTCATGAGAAGCACCTTGAGATGCAAATTTCAAATATGAATGAGTCTTATAAGGTTGTAAGTAGTGCTTATGACCTTCTAAATTTTAAGCCAGTGATATATGAGGAAGATATCCCAGCATATTATGTTTAAAATTCCTAGGTGGAAGAGTTCATGTTTTAAAGGCATGTATCAGGAGTTCAGAGATGGACATACAGACTGACAAGACAAAAGATATGCTGATGAGATTTAAAACTCTTACCAAAAACTAATCTATTATTTACTGTATCATCTGCCCGATGTCTTTTCTGAAAATAAAAATAAGATAATAGATGAAATGATGACAAAAGATTTTGAAGCTCATTGCTTGCCAGACTTCTATAACAGACAATGTGTATTTTTTCCTTCCTTCAGTTTTTTCCAACTGCTTATTTTTTATATGACCATTGACTGAACAGGTTTTCCTGGTATTTCCAGTACAATTCTGATGTATTAACCTGAGACCGTTAAGATGCATTGAATAGTTAATCATCCAGTACTCACTAGTTCTGCAGCAAGGACTAATACCTCAACATGTTGGTGGATATGACTGTAGCAAATGAAGAGGAATGTAACGGAATGCTCGCATAATAGAAATTAAGTACTCCGTTCACTATGCTAACTTAACCTTCCCAAACTGGATAAATGTACAAAAGCCAATCTCATAACCTATCCAACAAACACACATCCTAAAAATAAAATAACAAATTGTGCAGGGAAAGGCATCACATAACAGAAACAGCTGAGCACAAACAGCAAAAGAAAGAACATTGTACAAATTGCTAGTTCTGCATGAAAGTGGCCCCGGTCAAAAGGAGGAATAATGAGATTTAATTACTTTTGACAGATTAACACTCTTCACCATTAAGGTAATACTTACATAGTCTTCAATGATTTCTTTAATCGCTGATACTGACAGTATGAATAACAAAGGGACAGCTGTAGTGTATCGTCCAGTCGGTGAGACCTTTGGAATTTGCTGGAAAATACATCACATGTTATAAACACAAATCAACAGTTATAATTCATAAGTAGTCAATTTCGTTCCTGTGGCACAACAAGCTTGTATCTCACTACATACTGGTGCATATTATGAAGCCCTGTCCTCCATATTATGTTTATTTATCCTGGTTTAACCTATTTCTGAACAATTTTTGTATGGCGGTCAATTCACCTAACCTGTTTTCCTGGACTGTGTCCTAACAAGTTCTAACTAACCTTCTACCACTATACCATGCAGCAACTTCTCCACATGTGGAGTGGAGGAAAATTTACATTGTTGTCATTTCTTTTATGGAAGAAAAGCACAAACCTATAGTGCTTGTGGTCACTTGAATTACTTATGTTATAGTCAATTTTAATGACTCCCTGACTCTGCCATTATATACTTACATATCTTTAAATGTTGATCATACTTAATGATGGCTGGTTAAAACAACTCACTCCATTTATATAACAATTCCCTCCCTTCCTTCCCTCCCATCATTAATCTAGGGTCCATTGCCTAATCAAAGCACTACCAAGCGCCTTTACTCAGTTACCTCTCGTTCAATTACATATAGAAGGCAAGGATTACCTCCCGTGGAAAACGCTACATAGTGCTCGCCCATGTTAACGGTCACCTAGTGTTAGAACTTTGTAGTACATGTAATTTGTCATAGACAGTAGAAAGTAAATATAAACATATTATTCAAATACAGTTTAAAGGTGTTTGCTGCATTTTCTTGTATGAGAAAATGGGACAAAACATTCCCAATAATAGAATTTGTATATGACCAAAATGTGTGACAGTATCATGTAAGAAATTTTAAAGAAACAAAAAAGATACAAAAATACTTCTAGTCATCAACCTTGTTAATGAGTTATCTTTCCTTGAACTTAGTGTTTTTCTCCAAATGTATTCAAGGGCAGATAACAAGCACAGAAATCTGTGATTATTTTTGGCATTTTTCTGTTTCTAATATGATACACTGACCTGGGTCCTGTTTTATCAAAGCACTTACGGAAATCGAAAACTTACGATCATTTTTAAATACTTTATATAAAGTGTTATAAATGGAGCTGCAATATTATTAATGATCAGTTAATGAACTGTTACAAGCCATATCTGTCACAAATTTGCAGTTGTTATATATAAAGAATTTAAATTTGAACGTACCTTTAAGATTTCCGTAAGTGCTTTGATAAAACAGTACCCTGATATACAAAGTTTGAACAAAAATTCTATTACAGTGAAATTTTTCCTCATAAGTCACAAGTAACTGCCGCAAATGACCTTAAGGTTTATAACTTTTTTTTACATTACCTGTAATAAGGCAATAAATAAGAAGAATATGTTGGCATATCTACGGAACTGTTCGAACAGGAACTTCGGTAGAAAAGATATAAGACTGTACTTGGCCGTACTGAAATGTACAACAAGCAAACGAAATGTCAAGAGATTATACAGTAAATGCATAGAGTATAAATCAACAATATTACGTAATCAATAATATTCTTTGAATTTATGAATAAATAATGGACGTGTATGCATCAGAGAACAATCACAACATTTGCAAAGTGTCTAGTATAATTCTATCACAAGATCAGAGCTGAATGAACACAAGGAATATGCAAGCCTAAGCAGAAAATATTCAGTAATAATTCCAATAAAATTTAAAGAATTTATTTTAACTTTATTTAGTACTCTTTAAGGCTTTTTAATATTTAAATTGTTATGTAATTGTTGGGGTGTAAAGATATTTACAGCATACTGTAATAAATAAATTATTAAAAAAATAAAATTGTTTTAAGTACCACCCACTGGTCAGCAGTATTTCAGCTATATGGAGACTCACGGTACCCAGAAGCAGAACTAGCTGATTTCAGTTTACTGTTGGCTGAGGCACAGAAAATAGCTCAGACAGTTCAAAGAAGAAAGAGATCATAGCAACCTTATGTCCCACTGCAGACAAAGAGGAATATTATTAGTAGGTAAGCAAGGCTACCCAGTTACATTAACCTGACAACGGGCGAGTCGGTAATTATCTGGAACTAAAATATGCTGAGCGTCAAGCAAGGGAAACTAACCAGTACCATTTTCAAGAAAGTAAACATAATGCAGTCTGGGATCAAACCTACAACTTTCCAGTACAGGGGGAAACACTCTAATCACTTTTATCAGCTACTAAGGGAAGTTTGTAATATTTAAATGAACAGTGTAAGTATAAAGAGTTTTATGAACACAACATACCATATTTTATTTGAGCAGTATTTAGTGGGCTGTGAAGCGTTGATATAGATCACTCGTTCATTCTGTGGTTGGACTTCTTCTGTTGTCTCTGAGCCTAATGCATGGGGCATTGGCTGGTACTCTGAAAATATACAAAATGATATACATGAACAAGGGTTGTTTGTAATATGTCATTCATGGAGACCTTGACCTTTGACCTACCAACCTCAAAATCAGGAGAGGCCATCTCATGCTCATGCTCAACATGCACACAAAGTTTGAAAATTTGATGCAAAACCCTTCTCTTCTTATTGATGAGAAACTATTCTACTGTCCAAGATCATATTAATCTTGACATATAATATTAATCTTGACATAATAATAATCTTGGCATATAATATTAATCTTGACATAATAATATTAATCTTGGCATATAATAGAGTTCCCACATCAACATCCTCCACAAAATATCTTAAGGCTTTGGCATGGTAACCGGTATATTCTGCAAATGTCTGTCTGTACTGTGCAATAAATGGCCATTTGCAGTCCCATTTATTTTCAATTACAATGCTCATACAGTTAAACCTCAATATTAAGACAACCCTTGGAAACTGGCCCTCTTTTTGAGTAGAGGTTATGAACCTTGAATTTTGCAGCAAACAGCATTCTCAGTAGTTATGGGTCTCTTTACGTTTTTGTGTGTTAGTTTGCATTCAACTCCGATAGTCATAAGTGCGTGGTCTTAGACTTCAAGGGATTAGGGACAGTTGTGTGATACAAGGATTCTGGGTTCGATACCCTATATCCTGGGTACTATTTTATCAAAGCACTTACGGAAATCATAAACTTACATTCAAATTTCTTTTCTTAATTGTTCTTTAAAAGGCTTCATATTGGTGACAGATTTGGTTCACCATAACTTGAAGCTATTAAAGAATTATAAAGAATTTAAATTTGAACGTAAGTTTAGGATTTCAGTAAGTGCTTTGATAAAACAGTACAGTACCCTGCCCTGCCCTGCATTCAAGGAAAAATCATGTGACGCACGTTTCGTACCAGGTACAAAAGTCTCGTACCTGGTACGCAAACGGTACGAAACGTTTCGTACCCGGTAAACGTGCGTCACGTTATTTTTCCTTGAATGCAGGGCAGGGTACTATACTGTTTTATCAAAGCACTTACTGAAATCCTAAACTTACTTGTTCAAATTTAAATTCTTTATAATTCTTTAATAGCTTCAAGTTATGGTACGTACCGGGTACGAAACGTGCGTCACGTTATTTTTCCTTGAACGCAAGGCTGGTATACTGGTGTACTGTGAGCACTGATACCCACAAAACTACCTCAGGGATAGCAGGTAAACCAGTTAATCTAATCAGGAACCTCTTGTTAAGTTGTGTTAAGGTGCGCTTGGACCTTGATTTTTGACCTCCTGTTCTACAAATTGAAAGGAACTTCACCAGCAAGGCATGCAAGTTTGAATATTTCCAGGGCCATAACTTCTAGGTCAATTTAAGGGTCATGTTTAAACCACTGAATATTGAGGTAACGAATAAACGATAAAATATCAAAGATCATAGCATTTTCAACTTCTGCTATTGATGCACTTCACTTAACACTTTTAAATTGAGTCAACAAATCTAGAAAAAGTGTTACAAAATTCATATTGATCACCATGACAAAGATTGCGTGGCCGGGTCAATAAAAAGGGGACTTCCATTAAAGATTGTATTTTCTAGAGACAATGGTATCAGATATCGATACGCAAAACAAACAATTTGCACAAAAATTATCAAGCCAGTCATAACAACCAACTATAGATAAACACAAGAAAACCAGCCAGGCAAATATCATGACATGTTGGATCCATATTGACAATATGTCAGTCAAGATGTCGATTCTGCGTTCAAGCCAACAATATCCATAATATCGCCAACGTACAAAACGCCATCAAACAACGTCGTACTCACCGTTATGAACTGGAATCATGTAGACTAGAACTGGGTCAGACATGTTCCCAAATCCAAATAATCCAAAATAATTAACATCCGAATCAGTTATTGGAGAAAATCGGCCATGAAATTTACTGTGTTAAAATCCTCCCACTCCATACTCTGCTGCTATAACAGATCTTAGAATCGTAGAAATAACAACATCTGATCAATGATATATACTGTGTTAAACCAACTGCTCTACAAACTATAGGCCATTCTTCTAGCAGGAATGGTTTAAATAATTCAGAATGATGAGTGTATGAGGTCAATATTGACACTAATTCTGCAAAATGTGGGGAAATAGAAAGAGATGACAATTACCACCAAAATGTGGGGAAATAGAAAGAGATGACACTTTCCGACAAAATGTGGGGAAATAGAGATGACAATTACCACCAAAATGTGGGGAAATAGATAGAAAGAGACGACAATTACCACCAAAATGTGGGGAAATAGAAAGAGATGACAATTACCACTAAAATGTGGGGAAATAGAAAGAGATTACAATTACCACCAAAATGTGGGGAAATAGAAAGAGATGACAATTACCACCAAAATGTGGGGAAATAGATAGAAAGAGACGACAATTACCACCAAAATGTGGGGAAATAGAAAGAGATGACAATTACCACCAACATGTGGGGTAATAGAAAGAGATGACAATTACCACCAAAATGTGGGGTAATAGAAAGAGATGACAATTACCACCAAAATGTGGGGAAATAGAAAGAGATGACAATTACCCCCAAAATGTGGGGTAATAGAAAGAGATGACAATTACCACCAAAATGTGGGGAAATAGAAAGAGATGACAATTACCCCCAAAATGTGGGGTAATAGAAAGAGATGACAATTACCACCAAAATGTGGGGAAATAGAAAGAGATGACAATTACCCCCAAAATGTGGGGTAATAGAAAGAGATGACATTTACCCCCAAAATCTGGGGTAATAGAAAGAGATGACAATTACCCCCAAAATCTGGGGAAATAGAGATGATAATTACCCCCAAAATGTGGGGAAATAGAAAGAGATGACATTTACCCCCAAAATGTGGGGTAATAGAAAGAGATGTCAATTACCAACAAAATGTGGGGTAATAGAAAGTGATGACAATTACCCCCAAAATGTGGGGTAATAGAAAGAGATGACAATTACCCCCAAAATGTGGGGATATAGAAAGAGATGACAAATTACCACCAAAATTTGGGGATATAGAAAGAGATGACAATTACCACCAAAATTTGGGGAAATAGAGATGACAATTACCCCCAAAATGTGGGGAAATAGAAAGAGATGACACTTACCAACAAAATGTGGGGAAATAGAAAGAGATTACAATTACCCCCAAAATGTGGGGTAATAGAAAGAGATGACAATTACCCCCAAAATGTGGGGAATTAGAAAGAGATGACAATTACCACCAAAATGTGGGGTAATAGAAAGAGATGACAATTACCACCAAAATGTGGGGTAATAGAAAGAGATGACAATTACCAAAAAAATAAGCATCTTGTAAGGGCACTAAACTGACGTGACTTGTACGCAAGCATATAATTAGGCATATCATTAGGTCACCACACTTGTTAAAAGGAGTAATCTGCCCTTTAAACCAGGCATTTCCTTCAAACAGGACAACAATCGTCCTTACAGAAACAAAATGTGGGGAAATAGAAAGAGATGACAATTACCCCCAAAATGTGGGGTAATAGAAAGAGATGACAATTACCACCAAAATGTTGGGAAATAAATAGAAAAAGATGACAATTACCAAAAAAATAAGCATCTTGTAAGGGCACTAAACTGACGTGACTTGTACGCAAGCATAATTAGGCATATCATAAGGTCACCACACTTGTTAAAAGGAGTAATCTGGCCTTTAAACCAGGCATTTCCTTCAAACAGGACAACAATCGTCCTTACAGAATCCTAAGCATCTAAGGAATCCAAGACACTTTATGGAACCAAAAGCACTTTTATAATGGAACTACAAGCACCTTATAGAGCCCCAAAGCACTTAATGTAGCCAAAGTACTTTTATACAAACACCAAGCACATTTTTAATGAAACCCGAAGCATGTTAAGGAACCCAAGCACCTTTAAATGAAACCGATACACATTATGACACCCCAAACTTGTTATGGAACCCAAAAAGTACTTTCAAAGAAAACCACCATATGAAACTCATGGGTGGCATACACAACAAACACAAAACTAAAATAAAAGCAATAATTACGAATGGGAACAAATATTACAGGACAGATTATGAGCAGATGTTTGGATATTTCTGTATTCAAATCAGGGAAATGATTCTTTCCCTATTAGGAAAATAACTGATAGAGGTTAGATAAACAGTTGGAAAGATTTTGGTTAAAGTACTGGGTACTGTTTTATCAAAGCACTTACGAAAATCTTAAACTTACGCTAGGATTTAAATTCTTTATAACTTCTTGATAGCTACAAATTGTGACAAAGAGTCGTTCGGTATTAATAACTATTAAGTCAATGAGCCTCTACAAACAATATTTGTCCCCAATGTGTAGGTTTTGAAGAATAATTAAGAATTTAAATTTGAACGTAAATTTACGATTTCCGTAAGTGCTTTGATAAAACAGTACCCTGGTGTACCTATGACATTTCCATGACTACTAATACATCCCTAATCTTGTTGTTAAGATACAAAATACAAATTAAGAACACTGATTCAATCTATCAACTGTAGAATTCTCTAGCTGACTAATAGAAACAAATATTGTCCTCAGGACAAAATTCTCATAAGATTTTCTGGGATCAGATTGCTATAATCTGAGACTACCTTTATATCATCAATACCATCTTCTGTTGTTTCTGATGATGATCAGTTAATCTCAATAACAAGAGATATTACACATGTACTGGTAGGTCAAAAATTGATTATGTTCAAGGACAAAGTAACTTTGACCAACCAACGTTCAAATCAATAAGGTTTATCTTATGACTAACCGGCAAACCAAGGTTAAGAATCCTATGCAAAATGGTTCTTCAATTATTTATTGATCAGAAACTTGCTTGTGACTCAAAGCACCCGGACAGTTCTTAATCTTAAAGGTCCTAGTCACCTAGACTGCCACTGACCTCAAAATCAATAGAGGTCATCTATTGATGACCAACCTATATGTAAAGTTTGAAGATCAAGGGCTCAACTGTTAATTCTTGAAGTTATTGATAGGAAACCATTTGGTCTATTTTTCATGTAAGGTCAATGACAATCTACATATAGTGTTAGTGACCAACCTACATGTAAATATTGAGGCTTCTTACTAAGGGTCAAGTGTTCTTCGGTTATTGAAAGGAAATAATTTATTTTGGTCTACAGATCGACCAACAGAAACACACACAATATACCGTCTCATCTAAGATCTGGGACATAAAAATGACCATTGAGTAGGTCATGTCAAATACAATAATAGGTATTCTACTTGGTAGCCTCATCTGTTAACAACAACAGAATAAATAAAATCTAATACTCCCATGGCATAATAGGACCAAGAACATCATGTGTTGTAGAGAAGAAATCACATTGTTTCTCTCAGCTTCTTGCTAACAGAAACAATAAATGACCAGAGGCATACAGTACAGAATATAGATCAAGCTTGCATATAATCTAGAACTGTATCTGTTTCACAGCCAACATTGTGAATACAGAATCCATTTCTGAATACCAATAAGCTCTCGGTAACAAATATACATGGTATACAGCATGTGGTAGGTTCTGGGCATTGTTTCCAAAGTAGAAATTAGATAGATGAAAAAAAAATGCTGTTCCTAAATTAATCAGTTATCACCCATTTAAATACTCTCCAAAAGAGAATTCAATGTGTTATCACCCATGTTAATTCTCTTTAAAAGAGACTTAAATTGATAAGTTATCCTCCATTTAAATACTCTCTAAAACAGACTTTGATGAGTGATCTCCCACTTAAGTAATAACATATAATTTGTATGTCAACAAAGAAAATAAGTTAAATGTAAACAAGGGAGGGTATGTCCACAAGAGAGATAATTTGTACGTCAACAAGAAAGTATGTCAACAAGGGAGATAATTTATATTTCAACAAGGGAGATAATATATATGTCAACAAGGGAGATAATTTATATGTCAACAAGGGAGATAATATATATGTCAACAAGGGAGATAATTTATATGTCAACAAGGGAGATAATTTACATGTCAACAAAGGATATACTTTGTATGTCAACAAGGGAGATAATTTATATGTAAACAAGGGAGATAATTTACATGTCAACAAAGGATATACTTTGTATGTCAACAAGGGAGATAATTTATATGTCAACAAGGGAGATAATATATATGTCAACAAGGGAGATAATTTATATGTAAACAAGGGAGATAATTTACATGTCAACAAAGGATATACTTTGTATGTTAACAAGGGAGATAATATATATGTCAACAAGAGAGATAATTTATATGTCAACAAGAGAGATCATTTATACACAACAAGAGAGATAATGTGTAAGTCAAAAAGGGAGATAATACGAGGGCCGTTCATTTAATACCCGGACGATCGCCATAGCGCTTGATTGAAACATACAATTGTAATAATTTTTCGTTTAATAAAACATACTCACCAACTTGATAATTCGACAAGCGTGGTATAATTTTATCCAACCGAACGCAAACTGTGGTAACTATAGTAACCCAACTAAGGGCAACCCAGCCCAACCCATGTTTTTAGTGAAATGTGAAATGTTGATATGACAGGGTGTGTGGTATAGTAGCCGATTTTCAACGGAAAACATCATGTAAGGTTATGGCTACATCTATGTTATGTTATATAACGTTTGATGTCGTCATTTTTGGACTGTTACTGTGCATGAAGCGCTGTTTAGTTACAACGGGTGTGTTTTCGTTGATTTCGCAATGAAATCGAATTTGTTGAGGAAAAACACTATTATGATACAATTTTGTAAAGGTTTTAGTCTTCCCCCCATAAAAAAGCATCTATTTTAGAGAAGCCTTTTGGGAATATTCGCATCTGTGGATTTCTGCTTATAAACAGTTTTTTGATGACAAGGACCAACTTAGCGATGATCGGAGGACGGGCCAATCTAACGTCAGAAACAGGAACATGTCATCGGTTAAACGCATGTGAAGGGGTAAACACTACTTGAAGAATGCTACTACAGTAATTACGGAACCATGCGAAATTATCGTGGATACAGCATTTAACATCACTACCGAACATCTTAAAATGGTAAATGTGTGTGCTTGTGTGACTTTATGGCTCCAAAACGATGATCAAATAGAGAAAAAGTGTCACGTTTAAGGAGCGAAAATGGCGTAACGTCACAATATTTTGACTTCGACTTGGGCCGACTCGCGTTACATGTACTTATTAAAACACTAATATTATGTAAACCCTTTGTCGCAACAAGTAGAAATTTCGTATGTAAATTAAGGAATGTTGAGAATGTTTTCCTGCATGTTTTCATCAATATCGGTATACTAGCTTTCCAGCAATATCGATTGTACAGGTATTAAATGAACGACCCACGTATATAAAAAAAATTATGTCAACAAGGGAGATTATTTGCATGTCAATAAGGGAGATAATTTAAATGTCAACAAGGGAGATAATTTATATGTCAACAAGGGAGATAATTTATATGTCAACAAGGGAGACAATTTGTACATCAACAAGGGAGACATTTTATATGTCAACAAGGGAGATCATTTATATGTCAAAAAGGGAGATAATTTGTACATCAACAAGGGAGTTAATTTATATGTCAACAAGGGAGACAATTTGTACATCAACAAGGGAGACATTTTATATGTCAACAAGGGAGATAATTTACATGACAAAAAGGGAGATAATTTGTACATCAACAAGGGAGATAATTTGTACATCAACAAGGGAGATAATTTATATGTCAACAAGGGAGATAATTTGTATCTAAACAAGGGAGATTATTTGTATGTCAACAACGGAGATAATTTATATGTCAACAAGGGAGACAATTTGAATGCCAATATCTGTCAATATGCATAAGAAAAAAGACCCTTTTTTAATATTGAGGAGGTCATTATTGAATCATCTCAAAATCAACATAACTATCAATATACAACATTGAAGAAATGGTAGTTTAAATACACACAGACAAAAGATAAAATACAGGCATCAAATAGATACATAATCAAACAGTACATTAGTTAAGATGTACGGATATAAAATTTGCTGTAGTCAAAACAATGCAAATACTAGAATTGGAGGAATATTTAACATAAGTAAGTAACATTGAAATATTTGTAAAGTTAGTTTTATTAAAACTCTAAATGCGACAGTTTATAAAAGCGCACATTATGCATGAATATTTAGCCCTTATTGTACGTCAATAACGTCATAGCCGTATTTCTATAAGTAAACGGTATGCCGAAATTTGTTACACTAAGTATAGCTTTTATAAGCTTTTATCTAGCTTTTATAAGCACCAGGAATACATGACAATGTTACCTCTAAACCCTTTACTCCATTGCTATCTAGCTTTTAATTTTTATATATAAGCACCATATTATAGTACACATGTGTAACCCTTTACTCATTGCCATATAGTTTCTACAAGCAAACAGTATACCAGTCCTACGTTCAAGGAAGAAAAACGTGATGTACCAGATACGAAACGTGCGTCACAAGATTCTTCGTTGAACACAGGGCACTGTTTTATACCCTAAGCAGCTATCTAGCTTACATCAGCACAGTTTAAGGTATACATGTGCTACCCCTGAACCCTTTACTGATATTGCTATCTATCTTGCTTATAACTAAGGTACCTGAAAATCAGAGACACAATATCTGTACATTATTATTGGAAGATAATTGGTAATTGCATAACACCTGTGTACTTCAACATGGATAAATCTACAGAGGAACTTCAAAGACTCCATCTGAATTCAGACCAGGGTTCGACACTAACACTGGTCCGCTGGTCCGAGACCAGTGAAAATCTAGAAGGACCAGTGAAAATTCTGAAGGACCAGTAACTGTCCTATTTACAAATTGGGCGCTTTTGCCCTGTCGGACTAGTGGCCAAAATAGTTAGTGTCTAGGCCTGCAGACCCAGAAACTTCTACTAGTTCCAGGCATGTAATGTTTACTAGTAAACCATCATTATACTGAACCTGTTCAAGGCAAACTGTTTTAATGTAACTATGTTAAGTTCAAATTGTAACATGCTGATTTGTCAATATATTACACAACAGCAAAAATAAATAGTAATGTTGAGAACACAGAAAAAATACAATAATTATATATCCAGTTTTTAGTTAAATACAAAAAGTGTTGCAATTCAAGAATGGAAAGAACTGCTCACATAAAAAAGTGCAGACACAAAAAAGACTTGAAGCAATTAGGTGTTTACCCTAAAGAATTCACCTATCATCATATTTGCATAAAAAAGGATGATTAATTCCACTGAATATACATGTATATAAACCCATTAAAAACAGTAAACCTCATTAAATTCTAGCCTCAATAAGTTAAGTACAACATATTTAATGGTATCAGAAAATCTTCTAAAGTAATCCATTAACACCAAGCAATACATTTTCAATATGTGATACAGAAGAACTTCGATGCTTTGAACTTTGAGCCTCATCTACCTGTTTGAGGCATTTACTCTATTATTATGATGTACTATTCAGGGGTGTCAACAGGGCCAAATGAAAAATCAGGAAAATCCTAAGCGGGCAACCATTTTTGCCAAACCAGAGGCCTTCAATGACATTGTTTCCATAATTTACTTAGTTTGTATTAAAGAAAATCCTTCAGAGCAGATTAAACTTGCAATAACTTTTATTTTGGTCAGAAGCCATTGCTCTTTCAGGAATTCCGGATAAATCAGGAAAATTGACACCCCTGACTATTAATAGTACATCATCATTTTGTAAGACCTAAGAACCTGTTCAAGGTTTCTTAAGGGTATTCGAGGCAAACATTCTGTAGAACATCATTGCCTAGAACTGTCTTCAAACTGGGAAATAGTGTTCGAGGCAAAACTGTATGAGGTATTAAAGTTCTACTGCATTTAAAGGGTGATCCAACCTGACTTGACTGCCCACCTTCATACAAAGTCCAAATGTATTTTTCATCAAACGAGGTGGGTTCACACAGAAGGTTTAAGTGTATTATATTTAATGAAAATCACACAACACAAGTGTATAGGTATACCAAAAGCAAGGTCAACAGTGAAAAATTCAAATGCAACTCTTAAAACATTCAGGGTTTGGATGGACAAAGGACACTTAAAGTCCTTTAAAAAATCTTTTTTATTGCTAATATGCTTCTCCATTATCATAATGAATTTAACTTTCAAGAGATCCTTAAATTTGACCCTTAAGTTGGCCCTTCATCTCCGAAAATTCCAAACAGCAAGTAACATTTTGACCTTCACTCTCTGGCTAGATGATCACATATTTTTAGCAATAAAATCATCCTGTTAAACGGTTTCCAAAGACCATAGAAATTCAGCCCCTAGCTGTTATCAGTATGATAATTAAATTCAAGGACGATACAAGGACTTTAATTCCAATTTCAAATGTTCAAATCTTCTGATTGTTTAAAGCCACTCAATAAAAGCCGGAACTTTCGAACTAGGAAGTTCTTGCAATGATACTTAAGTATACAGAACGCAAATAAAGTTAGAAAAATGGTCAGACATAAAACCGTCGCAAGAAAATTTGGAGAAAAACAGCGTCCATTCTAGCAATATAGTTTCATATGTGTGTGATAATATAGTTATTACACAAGCAAGTTTGAATCAACATTTGGCAACATAAAACAGATATATAGCGCAATAAAACAGGTATAATTGGCAGCTGATAATGAGTAATTAGCGCAAGTGTAACATAAAAGTGTTGGTATGTTTGCAGTAAGTTTGCAGCAGGTTAAATATTGAGGATGATTATATTGACACCAGCAGCTAAGGTAGCCGAGATTGATTATCGGAATGTGATTATTAAAGAGTTAGCAAGGGGAGATAAGCATGAACTCACCTGGGGAATCAACAAGGTCCGTGCTGACTAAAGGTTCATTATAGTCAATAAAGGACTGTAACTCCTTCTCATCCATATCCATATTTCAAGAGTTATCTTCCCTAAAACACATATTCCACACAGTTAGAATTGCAAACATCTTCTACTGTCATGGTATAGGCTTGACATCATGAATTTATTCATCCACGATAAACTAACATTATGTAATATTCCTCTATGAACTTAATAAGCACTAAATCTGACAAAAATAATTTTTGTAGAATTACTTGTTTCCTGCCAACACGTAACACAAACTATTTAAATATTCTGGTTACTTTAAAGTGGTATATATGTGATCATAATTATAGATACATGTACATTTTAATTCAGCACTTTAAATCTTCACACAACAGATGCACCTAATTTATTCCACCCTTTGAAAAAAATCAAATTTAATCTATCTTAGTAAACCGGTAAATGACATGTATTGAAACACTACATTTTTGATGTTCCGATCAGTGGTATGATAATAGTATTGACTGTATAATTTTATATACCTACATCTTGATTGTCTTAGTTTATCAACCCAGCAATTAGATACAGAGTAATTTGATGCACATATTCTCTGATAAATATGAAAGATAATTCAGAATTTCGATAGCAACACATGGCTACGCTGTACTGGTTACGAATAATCAAATAATGCTCAAATTATAACACTCCCTGAATTAGATATAAATCATCGTATTTTCTATCAAAATAATTACATGTATGTCAAATGCAATATTATGAATTTCGAGAAAAATGCAACTGTTATAATGCTGTTTATAGTACTGACATGCTTCCATCATTACAACTTCTTGTAAAATAATTCTGAGAAATGCAGAGCACACATGTACCCCCCCCCCCCCCCCCCCGCTAAGGTGGTATGAAGGTCAGTAATGATAGAATGTAATGCACTGGACACTAATGTGTTAGTCAGTGGCTTTGGGAAATCATGTTGAAGCAAAATAACAATGCTGTGAACTTATTGAGTCCACAATCATGTATATTATAAATATGCCGCTCTACACAAACTTGCTAGTCAAATTATGATTTCAACATATTTTGACTATAACCTTATCTGGGCTACGTACCTTTATATACTAAAAACATTTTGAATGAAACTTATAAATAGATAAAAAATAGATAATTCAACAAAAACCACAATTTACGCAATATCTGATGCTTTAATATGTATTCCCAATCTGTTATATTCAACTGTGACAAATTAAAATGAGCTTCTTCATCAACACTTTACAAACATACACATATTTGATTAAATCCAAACAATTTAAGTTGTTTCAAGCAGGGCAACAAGTACATCCATGACAGTGTATCCAACCTTAAACTTAAAAATGTATCCATCCTTAAACTTATAATGTACCCATCCTTAAACTTAAAATGTACCCATCCTTAATCTTAAAATGTATCCATCCTTAAACATATAGAGTATCCAATCTATCCATCCTTAAACTTAAAATGTATCCATCCTTAAACTTAAATGTATCCATCCTTAAACTTAAAATGTATCCATCCTTAAACTTGAATGTATCCATCTTTAAAAACAAAATGTATCCATCCTTAAAAACATAAAATGCATTAATCCTTAAACTTAAAGAATATCCATCCTTAAACTAATAGTGTATCCACCATTAAACTTAAAGTGCATCCTTAAACTTCTAATGTCAAGTCTCCAGCTTGTATACATATAAACTAGCCGTAAAAAACTGATTCGGTTAAAAGTGTACAAGAATTATGTACTCATATACTTGTCTTAAATAAGTGACAGACACGATTGGAAGCAGAACTTAGAAAAAACGGAGATTGTTCTATATATGGATACCTCCAGAGACAGCCTGTAACATGTCAACAACATTGAGTATAACAACATTGTGTATATTCCCAATCATTCTCACAGTACGTCCACTACCTAATCAAACATTCCACACAAAAATCATGGAAACTCAATAATTGTTGGTGTATCTGTTTTGGGTTCTATATATGTTGCGGTGATTCTTAATCGGGACATTTTTCCAGATATATGTGGTAAAATTGTGCTTCAATGTATAAATTACAGGAGTTCTACTGGAGCATAATGCCCAATCCTGAAAACGAGCCCCAAGTCTGTTTCAGGTTCCATTAGCACAGATCCCTAATACGCCAATCACACGACTCTCGAATCAGCCAGAATGGGCCCGAATGAGTCGGAATGAAGAAGGAATAAACATTCGAAACACATTCCGAATGATAAACTCGAATTGACCAAAATCATAACAGCTTTGTCAAAATGCCATTGGAATACTTCAAATACCATTCAAATACAATTCTTATATACTTCGAGTATAACTCGAATACACTTCGAGTCCGCCTGGAATGATAGCGGAGATCGTGCACGCATATGTTTTCAAAATACGGTAAACACAAGCATCGGACCGTTTTGCACGGGATTATGCACGGGTTGTGCACGGGTAGTGTGTTTAATATCAGTACCTATAATGGCTTTAAGTAATGTTTCGAATATGGTCAGAATGCCGTAAGAATATTTAAAATGTAATCTGAATGTCGGAAGAATACACGTCGGTAGCCGTTCGATATTCCACCCGACTTCGAATGTATCTCGAAAGTTTTGAACATGCGCAAAACATTTGAAGTGGACACAGGAATGGGCCGGAATATATCGAATGCACTACGAATTGACTCAGCATGCAGACAGAATGTTTCGAATGCATTTCAATCATGAAGGTATACACCTCGAATTGCTATTCCTACGGCATTCCGGCTCATTCCGACGCCGTGTGATCTGGACAGTATCAATAAATACAGAGAGTTTTGAATAACAGTTTATTCATTTTTATTTTAATATGTATTTTATTTCAAACGAAATAGGTTTAGAGCATGTTAAAACATTCAAACTGGCCCGAACATATGGAATGTACTCGGAATGCAGTCGGAATACATTTTGAACATACAAGAATGTACCACGAATTGCTATTCCTACGGCATTCCGGCTCATTCCGGCTCATTCCGACTCTCGTGTGATTGGGGTATAAACCGTAACTAGGTTTCAAACATTATTTTATTACTAAAATTCAGATTATGTAACTTCAAATGACCATAACTTCGTCAATTCTTTTATTTTTTTCATCAAATAACTTTTATTTCGTGCAGAAAAGATCATTCTTCCTAATTAATGCAGCAAATTCGGGTTATTCTGGAATTGTAGGACCACTTAAATCAACGTTGACGGAATCCTATCATTGTAAAACAATGTAGTTGCAAAGTGTTTAAAAAAACTTTCATAATAACTAAGCAATAAAATGGATCATACGATCATAATTATCATTTTAATATTTGTATACTGGTACATGTGTTTTTATCAAATAGATCTAAATATTATAAAAACATTTGTATTAATAATTTTTTCATCAATGTGAAAAAATTACATGGGTAAATAACACAAATCTTCAAAAAGAAAATGAGAACCCAAACTTTTAATATCAAATCCATGTAAAGAATTAAATGTCCAAAAAGTTAAAATGTTTAAAATTATTGACAAACTTTTTATAAATCCAAAATTTTTCCCAGTATACCTGCGATACATATGTAACCAAAAGTAAAGTTGTTAAACAAATGAAGTGTATACGACAATTGGTCAATGTACTATATTATGTGTTCATTAAATCACACCAAAACAATAGGTATCACTGTCACTTTATAACATCAATAACGAAACATGAGGGTTTCAAGTCTATACCACGAAGTATAAATTAATCATTACCCTCCAGTGCATTGTCAAGGATACTTTGTCGACATGCTACACCCTTGAGGGTATTGTCTTAAAAGTGACAAGTGATTGATTTAAAAAGTGCATTGAAATCTTTAAAAGCATTTAAATGTATTTCCTTGTCTATAACAATCCAAACTTATTTAAAATGATCAAATGACCCCCAAAATTTTTTCTCAAAAATTACAAAATTTCAAAACAAACCTTTGAATTCACATATAACATAGCACTTATAGTATAGCCAAATCTATCTTCCACTAAATGCACTAAACAAAATCCTTCTCATGTAAAATAGATACCCGTATTTTAAATATAGTTGACTCAATAACAAGGTACACTTTGGATTGCTGTGATATCGATTATATGTTCACATATTAAATTAGTGATTTTAAATTTACTTGACATTGAAAAAAGATTGGATTTTTGAATTATATTTCAGCATAAATACAGTGTAGCAATACCACATGGTTTGTGGCTACAGTTCCAAGTAGAAATTTGTAAACATTGGAACACAAATATAGCCATAAGTATTTTATTTCTTCATCAATTGTTTAATCAATGTTTACAAATTTCCACTTGGAACTGTAGCCAAAAGTCATGTAGTATTGCTACCCTGTAAATAGAGACTTTTAAATTTACTTGACATTTTGACATATTAGATTTATGAATCATGTTTCAGCATACGGTTCGATCTGTTTTCAAAATATGTAAGCTCTTATTAATTATCCTTTCTTTCGCTAGTTTCCTGGCATTATGAGTCCCATAAATCTTATGCATTAAATAAAAAAAAATGATTTCCAGTTTAACAAAATAATAAGTTTCCAATTATTTCCAGCACCATATTAATTATACAACACATTATAATAAACTTTGCACGTTCATTTTATAATTGCAATCCACACATACACGCACACAACCACACAAGCAATTACTCTTTAATGATTATTCGTAATCATGCATACATCACGCTGTACAACTTACAGTTCCATCAATTATGCATAAGTACATATTTATGAGTTGAAGGGTTCTAAATATTAACTTCTAGCTCGTTAAAACCAGGACACAGCTTTAAGTGGTGCTATTATCACATTGAATTGTCACAGACTGCATAATTACATGGTCAGTGCACACTCATCAGATGCAGGTTGGTAACCCAGAGGTTGTCTCGCATGTATGGTACTTATAAAACACTGAGCACATTAAAGAACCCTGGAGTCTAATTGGAAAGAACTAGGGTAGGGCACTTAGATTCCTTGTATCACACAATATTTCTGGTTCTTCCCTCAAAGCCAGAGGACACTGGCCAATTAGCAGGGCTCGACACTAACACTGGTCCGCTGGTCCAAGACCAGTGAAAATCTAGAAGGACCAGTGAAACTTCTGGAGGACCAGTAACTGTCCTATTTACAAATTTGGCGCTTTTGCCCTGTCAGACCAGTGGCCAAAATAGTTAGTGTCTAGGCCTGAATAGGCAGGGGAACACCAAATGACCATGCGCATACATCAGCAGAGGTTCTACTGAGGAATCCTGAAAACAAGCCGCAAGTCTGTTTCAGGTGCCACTAGCACACATCCCTACAGCTCAACCAGGTTTCAAACATTGTTTTATTATTAAAATTCAGATGATGGAGCTTCAAATTACCATAACTTGATCATTTTTTTTTCATTTTTCATCAAATAACTTTTATTTTGTGCAGAAAAGATCATTCTTCCTAACACAGCAAATCCAGATCCCCAGAATATTCGGGAATGGTAGGACCCCTGAATCAGTATGTGTAAAGTTGAGCACAGACCTTGTAATTATGTCTTTGTGACAGTGTTATATCAGGCCATAACAAATTGATTCCTACAGACATTCCCCTTTGTTTTCTTGCAGGGGTTACTTCCCTTTGTTTTTCCAATTAGATATGTTGCCAGAGTTACTCGCCTTTGTATTTGCAGTTAGATATGTTACTAAAGTTACTCCCCTTTGTATTTGCAGTTAGATATGTTACTAAAGTTACTCCCCTTTGTATTTCCAGTTAGATGTTGCTAAGTTACTTCCCTTTGCACTTACTGTCAGATATATTTAGAGTTGCTTCCCTTAATTAGCATTTGCTTCCAGAATTGTTTCTTGACTTACTTTTCTTTAAAATTCCTTACTCTAATAAGCTTTAAAAGATTGGGGTAAAATGTATTTACTCAATTTTAAGTAAAGATCAAGTCAACAAAAGAAGAAAGCTGACAGAGTAAGCTTCCATCTGTAATCATCCTCATACATCAGTGGTTAGTCAAGTTCCCAGACTGTTTCGGACGAAGAATACTCTGGTGAACGAGAATGTCTGTAATATGGACCTTGAAATAAGTATATAACGTAATGCAAATTAGTCGAAACTGTGTTAATAGAATTGATAATACCGTCAGGGGCATAGCCAGGCTTGAATGGATGTTACGCACAAAAGCCTTGAAGTGGGTGATAGGGATGGTGAGTGCCTCGTGTTCGTTGAGATTAGGGATTAGGCCTACATAATAACCGTGTGGCAACAAATATTGTATCGTAGTGGGGTGGATTTGGGAGGGGTGTCCCCTCCCGTAGAAGATTTTTTTCAAGTTTTGAATAAAAATGGTGAAATTTCGTGTTAAAAATCGAACTTCGGGATATAAAGTACAACCGCCCGAGATTTTGACTTTAATGTCATTTATTGGCTGTATTGATGCTTTTACTTTTGAAATTGATGTTACGTACGTGCGTACGTGCGTATGGCTAGCTACGCCCCTGACAGTATACTATAAAATCATTAAAATTCAAGGGAGGTTTAAATTCCAATATTCAATTCTGTGGATGCTTTAGACTGGTAGAATAAAATCTCCACAATTTTCTTCCAAATGAAATCTGAATGTACTTAAAATCCACAAACTATTTCAACTACATAAAATTATTTCATTAAAACACTGAATTTAATCCTCACTAGCAAGAATTAAACACCTCTTATTAACTGTGAATTTCACTGTCTTCAATTGCAGAAACCTTCCTGAATGTTCCTCTGTTTTCATTCTATTATTTAATAATCACATCCTTACCAATTTTTAAGTTTTTGTGCTCCACAAGATATAATTATGCAAATCAAATAATTCATCACCTAAAAGGACATTATTCTCTCGAAATCAATGCACTCAACAGTTGCAATAAAACCAGCACACATTATAAAACCTGCAAACAATCTGATTGCAAGTAATTAATAATTCCAATAAACTGTTTGCGTTTTTTCAATGATTGAACGTTTCGAAAATATAATCACAGTAAAAGCAGTGTGTGCGAGGTTTTCAGAACACGCTAGTTTCATCCTGTCCAGAAACAATAGAATCTAAATACCTGGCGACAATTTAATAGATATGAATATTTGTCACATGACTGCCATGTTGTCTCCCCACCATGCCTGTCACACTGATAATGCAAAACACAAAATGTCTATCATATTAATAAAGCACAACACACTATTACTCGGAACTAAAGCTCAGTAAGACTTGTCATACCTAGTGGTTTATGTTGTACATACTGGTTCCAATGTAATCTGAAAGCTTTTTTCCTGTTTCGCAGAATCTATGAACATCAAGAAATGCATTAGCGACTTATCTTTCCTTAATTACCATAGCGCTTGACTTGTCAGCTTCAACAAGGATCAATGACCACAGTGATTTGACTTATCACATAACAAACTTTATAGTTCCCAGTAATCACATGACAAACATTCTGGTTTCATTATCACATTTCAAACTTTCTTGTTCCCAGCATCTAATCAAAGAACAAACTTTCTGGTTCCCAGTAATCACATGACTAACATTCTGGTTCCCAATCACATGACTAACTTTCCAGTTCCCATTGATCATGTGACTAATTATCCCGTAACCAGCATCTAATCACGAGACAAACATTCAGGTTCCCAGTAATCACATTACTAACTTTCTGGTTCCCAGTGATCACATGACAAACTTTCCTAGTCCTCTAATGTACACAACAAACTTTTTGGTTCCCAGTAATCACATGACTAACTTTTTGGTTGCCAGGAATCATGTGACAAACTTTCCGGTTACCAGTAATCAAATGACTAATTTTCCGGTTCCCAGTGATCATGCAACAAACTTTCCGGGTCCCAGCATCTTATCACATAACAAACTTTCTGGCTCCCAGTAATCACATGACTAACTTTCTGGTTCCCAGTAACCATGTGACAAACTTTCCGGTTACCAGTAATCACATAACAAACTATCTGGTTCCCTGCATCAAACTTGAACACTGATTCTACAGTCTGTGATAACAGAATGATTGAAAAATGTCAAAGTTAAGCAGCTTATTGATTTAATTATCCCGTAGGGCTATTTGGCAACAAGCAATAAAAGGTTACATCAGATAAGACTGATATAATGAAAGGCTGGACTACAACTAAATTATCGAGCTTTAGAACAAATAACACACAATATGCCTGTCACATACCCATCCTCCTAACTCATTTCACAGACAGCTTCCATTCAAATATTTAAAACTTCCGAAGTGTTACAGTTAGGTAGACATAAACAAAACAGAAATGTAAATTTACGCATAGAGAATTGAAATCAATAATCAAGCTATATTACAGTGTCAACAAATTAACCTGATCTTCCAACCTCATATTAGCATAATTTAACACTTGATTTCTTGACTATCATTTAAAAGAATTTTTTTTCATAAGCAAAGACTATAACAAATATGTATGAGACAAACTATAAACACTTATCTCAATCACTACCATAGCATGCCTTTTTCGTGGAAATTGATATATTCCACACAAGAAGCGTGTTATATATTTATGCATAATGGTCCAGGGGTGGTATTCTCCAATTAAATAAGATCAATATTGAATCCCACCCCTGGACCACATTAATTTGTTCACACTATTCTGTATGAAAAGACTATTTATATTCACAACAAATGTGTAAATTTAAGGGCAATAACCTAACTCCTGTATATCTATGAAAGACATTTTCACATCCACAGAATTTGACAATCCGAAAATCCTTGTTTTTCCTTTTGGTTAATGAATCCATTAATTATCACTCTGATGTCATAAATTACAAATATGATATCCTTTAAATAATGTGATATTAATTTTCTAGAATTCTTTATAATTATGCAAATTTGTTTCTTATTTAAGTAAAGTCTTTATTATTATTATTAACAAAACTTAAAAATTAAGACACGAAAATTTATCATATAATAATCTACTGAACACAAAAATAACATAATATATATTAATTCCATAGTAATCACTAATGAACAAAGTACTGTGCAACCTACAATATATTCACAATACATAAACATAAGCAACTAAAAATACCCTGACAGAATGCATTGCTATTTGGCACCAAACTACCGTAACCCCATCCCAAACAAAAATCTGTGTTAGTCAGAATCTTATGAGAATGAAATACGGTAAAATCATTATTTTTCTAGGGAGTTGAATTTCCAATGATTTTGTTGTTGCACTTGACCACAAAATCTAATCCTAACGATTAATCAACCTCTCAAATATCAAACATGGGTTTATCCTTTCATGTTTTGAAATCCACGAATTTCGGAACCAACGAAAATGCATTTTTATCAAAATCCACAAAATTTAATACTCAAGAAAATATGTAATATTACAGTAACCCAAGTCATAACAATAGGATCAAAGCGAGAGTTCCAAGTCGACATCAACAAATATATAATTATATGGCAACTTACTAATTCATTGAAATCCCTAGGCTATCATATAACTCCATCATACAAATCATGGCCGGAGTAATTTCCCTTCTCACATCAAACAATTCAAAATATTTCCCCAGCCCGGCCAATCAACTAACAGTAATCAAATTTAACAACAATACTGCTATTCCCTAACATTTTGTATAGGATAAATAAGTTATTACTATCGTCCAATGGAAATTATTCTCAGTACAGTACATTATAAGTGAATATACTGGGTGACCTAATCGCACTAACTGATACTTATGCTATGTTGGCAATGAGACCTACCTTCAAGTGAGGAGAGGTTAGAATGTCCGCATCGGGAACAGAAGGTGGCAGGTTTGATCCAAGATAAGACATAACAAAGTTGTTAAAATTGGTAAGTATAGCTAATAATAAATTTATCCAAATTATGGGGTTTTATCTACACTTGTCATACACCTTTTCTAAAACCAACTTTATCTCCATGCAACATAATGTAAAATTAGAGGGGTATCAACAGGGCCAATTTACAATTCTGGAAAATCATATGCGGTGGACCATTTTTGCCAAACAAGAGACATTTAATGACATAGTTTCCATAATTAACGCAGTTTGTATTAAAGAAAATACTTCCGGGCTGTTGAAATTTAACATAACTTTGTCATTTCTTGATATTTTTCATCGAACAACTTTTATTTTGGTCAGAAGACATTGCTCTTTCAGGAACGATAAATCTGGAATTCCGAATAAACCCCTGATTTAAATTATATGCATACATTCAATACTTCCACAAAAATAACAGCACAGTTAGAACATTTACTGTTTGTTTGTGTACATTAAAAGCCTACTGAAACCAAACTGAAATATGTTGGTTGAAAGTATTACAATTTCTTGTCTGAACAAAAGTATTAATTCCGTGCCACAAAGACTTGATTTAGGTGAAACCAATTAATAATTTTCCTGGTAAGTATATAAAGATATATATTCAGGTTCTATTTCAGAAAATATGTTATCTTCAATGCCGACCTGGAAACATTTCATCAATAGTTAAAACAGAGATGATCAATGATAAACACACTTTGCATTGCCATGTGATGTATACGTTACATGTAGGCTACTTTTGAGGCAATAATGAATTGACTGTACTTAGTTAACATGACGAGTTTCTGTACTAGAATAAACAGGGAAATGGAAGTCAACCAATCAGATGACAGAACACAAACATGTGACTGACCAATCTCTGAACTAGAACCAAATTTGAACTGGAAATCAGCCAATCAGAAGACATAACACAAACAGTCATGTGACTAACACTTAATTTAATTTGGAAGCACGCCAATCAGAAGACAGAACACAAACTTGTGACTAACAATGAATTAACCAAACAGTGAACTAGTTTTTTTATTTTGAAATGGAAGTCAGCCAATCCAATCAGATGACAGCTAGCTATGGTAATAAAAAAAAACATGTAACTAAGACAGGGAAGCAATACACAGTATACTAGTGTAATACATCCTTTATTACCAGCAGCTATCAGGTCTGCATCCTAATTACTATACTAGATGTTCTAAACAACATGGTGATAGTGCTCAGGCAAACTGACTCATTCAAGTAAACATGGCATTGCATTATACAGTAATGTCAATATATTTCATCCAATTCTTGCCAAATGTCAACAGCCCATTCATTGAGTGCTCACACTGCATCAACATTTAAATAATTGAAAGTACCATGTCCTGTTGTAAATGAAATACAATTGCCTCAATCTTTCTTAACTGATCATGAAAGAAGGAAGAAAATTTTTGAACTTCTGAGTTTTAAATATTATATTACAATTCATTCCTATTAGATAGATTGTAAAGAAACCAATTACCATTATAACTTCATTGACAAGAAGAATATGATCCTTTGTGAGATTCAACAGACTTTATCAAGGCGATCACCGTGGCCTTGGTTGACAATCCGATAATTTTTGTCCTGCAATATCGAGCTATGAAATAGGGACATAACTCATTAAATATCTGATGATGTATTCCACTTTTCTAAGTGATCCCTAAACTGTCATAAAACTTATTTAAGTTCTTCGTTTAATTTCCCATTTCAATCTCACTCTAAGCATTAATAAAAAGAATCATATAATATTTTCCCATCAAACTCCCATCAGACATGCTTTTGAAATCAACCAATCAGAGTAGACCTTACATGCAACTATAGAAATGAACTTTAAAATCAGCCAATGATGAGCATCATACCAGCCCATATTACAAGATTAACCAATCGAAGCAAAGCACTCTTACAGAACTCAGGATACACAACATCTCAGCTCATTCAAAGGGTTTTGCAGTTTTACAGTTCCGTCATAGCAACAGACATTAATGTGCAGTATCTATGCAGATAATGGACTCTGATCACACTTGCCCAGACAATCAAATCTGTGATTGAACGTATTCTCGTTTTCTTCAGAATTACCAGATCACTGATCGCTGACCCATAGATTTAGGAAATACATTACTGAAATGGAAAATCAGAACTTTTTGCGATGGAATTAATTTTTTCCGACTTGGGCACCAACTGTCCCACAGTAGATCTTATAATTAGAAATAATTTCACAATATTTTCATTTGAGCAGTTCGTTAAAGGTTTACCGGTATGTCAGATTTTGGCAATAAATGTCCTTCAGGACTCTGCAGATATTATATACAAGAACAAACATTCATTGACATTATTGTCTGACCAGATTAAACTGAGACTCCTTGCATAATTCATACACGTCCGGAAATTTCCGGAGTTATAAAAACATATAATTACATTTATCGCTATATCTGGCTTTATTGAGTGGCTACTGGATAACAATATGTGATGGCTCAGTTGGCAAGTTTGCGGTTTGTAGACCACAAGGTATCGGGTTCGAGGCAAACTCAATATTTTTTATTTAACTTTTTTTTCTTTATATGCAAGTATGCTATTCGTGAATTATAATCATCCCTATGTTCACATATCTAATACACAATTCATGCATACATTTAATCTTTAATGGCCAAGTTGTTGAAACATTGTTCATGTACTTGAAAAAACGAAAATGCAATTGGAAATATTACAAAAACTGAAATTGAAGACCAACTAATATAAGACCTTGAAATAGTTTTAAACATATAAACTTTAATTCAAGGATAATATATTGAAGTAAAAATATTAATGTCAATAGGTTACAGTAAGTTTTGAACCTGCGACCACTGGCGTTAAAGGCGCAAACGTTTCCACTGCGCTATTATTCATACTTGATTTTTCTTTTGAATTTTGTAATAAATGCAGAGATTACTGCATATATACAGTAAAGTTCCACCTAACGACCGGTCCGATAATGCGACCGTCCCGCTATTACGACCGATTTTTAAAAGAAACAAATAATTTTGTTCTATATTCAATTGTTTTAAGGTCCTATAATGCGAACGGTCTGCTATTCCGTATTACGACCACTTTGGCCAGTCCCATTGTGTCAATTCCAACTGTGTTTGGTCTCGCTAATACGACCAATTATGTGTCATGTATAATTTTGTGTAAACAACTTTCTTCACACCTACGCGTATCTCCGGGGCGCTTACAAATCATCTTGCACCTTGATCAAGGTCGCGGGGCGCTTGAATTACAGTCAAAAGTGTAACAGCCCAGCATGAGATCGAAGACACTGTATTGAAACTTGTGTGTCCATTTATGACAGCCAATTAAAAGTCAATTAGATTATATAAACAACTGATAATTGCCTGGGGCAGCATGCTTGACTGGCAAACAAGCAGATTAACAAATTAAATACACTGATTAGCTTCAATTAAATGTCACTAAAGTTGTGAAAAACATGTTGAATTTGCCGACGATAAAAATTAATTGTCTGCCATTACGGTACGGTTTAAAATCAGGTACCATACGACGTCACGGAATTTCGTTACCAACGTAAATTATTCAGAATTTTGTTGATAACGAAGAGCATTAATGTAGTTTATATTAATCAATAAATCATTCCTTATATATATTTTGGATCAAATCATAACAAAGAAGTCACCGTGCTATTCTCAAGAACGATTCAAATCAAGGTCTGTTATTAAACCTTGCATAGTATTCGGACAACTTCCAAATTCGGATAAATTGTGCTTTAGAGAATATAAGTATTATTGCTGCCTAATTAGGCCATTTTAATTAATAGATACATTATATTGTATTAATTAAAAGTGTATACTGTACATTGTTTTTATTATATTTATATATGTATATTAATTAGCTTCAATGACAATGTTCACCAGTACTAGCTTCTTCAAGATACATACATACACAGACTCGCTATTAAGACCGACTCGCTATTAAGACCACTTTTTGTCAGAACGGTCGGTGGTCTTAATAGCGGAACTTTACTGTAGTAAATAAACATACTAATCGACAAGAGGGCCCAAAGGGCCCTAGGTCGCTCACCTGTCGAACTTGACCTAGATTTTGTAGAGATGATCATTGTGACCAAGTTTCATACAGATAAGGCCAATATTGTGACCTCTAGTGACTACACAAGGTTTTTATATGATTTGACTTAATGACCTAGTTTTTGACCCAAGATAAACCAATTTCAAACTTGACCTAGATTTTGTTGAGATGACCATTGTGACCAAGTTTCATAAAGATAAGGTCGACATTGTGACCTCTAGTAACTACACAAGGTTTTTCTATGATTTGACCTAGTGACCTAGTTTTTGACCAAAGATGACCCCGTATCAAACTTGACCTTGATTTTGTGGAGATGATCATTGTGACCAAGTTTCATAAAGATTAGACCAAAATTGTGACCTCTAGTGACTACACAAGGTTTTTCTATGATTTGACCTTGTGACCTAGTTTTTAACCCCAGATGACCCAATATCGAACTTGACCTAGATTTTGTCGAGATGATCATTGTGACAAAGTTTCATAAAGATTAAGTCAAAATTGTGACCTCTAGTGACTACACAAGGTTTTTCTATGATTTGACCTTGTGACCTAGTTTTTGACCCCGGATGACCCAATATCGAACTTGACCTAGATTTTGTCGAGATTATCATTGTGACCAAGTTTCATAAAGATTAGGTCAAAATTGTGACCTCTAGTGACTACACAAGGTTTTTCTATGATTTGACCTTGTGACCTAGTTTTTGACCCCGGATGACCCAATATCGAACTTGACCTAGATTTTGTCGAGATGATCATTGTGACCAAGTTTCATAAAGATTAGGTCAAAATTATGACCTCTAGTGACTACACAAGGTTTTTGTATGATTTGACCTTGTGACCTAGTTTTTTACCCCGGATGACCCAATATCAAACTTGACCTAGATTTTATTGAGATGATCATTGTGACTAAGTTTCATAAAGATTATGTCAAAATTGTGACCTGTAGTGACTACACAAGGTTTTTCTATGATTTGACCTAGTGACCTAGTTTTTGACCCCGGATGACCCAATATCGAACTTGACCTAGATTTTGTTGAGATGATCATTGTGACCAAGTTTCATCAAGATTAGGGTTAAATTGTGACCTCTAGTGTCTACACAAGCCAATTGTTGACGGACGGACGGACGACGGACGGACGACGGACGGACGACGGACGACGGACGAAGAGTGATCACAAAAGCTCACTCTGTCACTTTGTGACAGGTGAGCTAAAAACAGCCGAGTACAGTCGGGCGTTTACGGACTTTGATCAGAGTCTCCGTTTAATCTGGTCAGACAATACGTACATTCTAAGTATACAATATTCATTTCATTTAGTCTCACAATTTTTTCACAGTGACCTACGGTGTGCTTCTGAGCTGCTGGCCAACCATGCCTGTATCCTGTTACTTAGATTTTTAGATTTTATCTATAGAAACAGGATCATGATGATCTTAGGTCGGACTTCCAGTTTTCTCAACAGACTCATATGATGAATAAAAGTAGCAGTAATGTGAAGTTGACTTGCATGATGGTTGATTTTTGTCAATACCAGCAGACAATTTGGCTAAAGAACTTCATACATTGGGCAGTATTGGTAAACAAGCTGTTTTCATAGTCATGAGATATGTGTTCAATATTGTACATAATTTTATTCAATCCAAATGCACAGAGTGTTAAATTCTGTGCCAAAAGAACAACATCAAAACATTGATGCCAATATAATGCCCTATGAAACTTGCGGCATTAAGTAATTGTATGTACATCAGCAACTTCATCGACTTATATATACATTAACAGGTTACAATTTCACAAGGCCAATGACATTGGGCCAACTTCATTCTCCCCAAGCGGCGCCTAACAGCTCGGTTTGTGCGTTACCGCAAGTAACCTAAAAGCAAATGAATTGAAAACAGCCAATCATCCACCATATTGGGATAACCTGTTTGCCTTGCTTTCAATCAAGTGGCTAAGCCTTGTGTGAACACTGGCACACCAAAGAGGCTAAAACCCGAACCAATGACACGGAAAACCATTTGCCAGGTATTGCACAGCACAGGTCAACATCTTAATGAAGTCGGCACTCAAAATTATGGACATTTATATATAAAATGAATTTATAATATTACAAAATTTCTGTTGAAAAAACACTTACCAGGGTATATTTATTAAATCTTGAACTCTCATATCTATTAATTCATGACATTAATATTCAAACTTTTCTGGATTTAACTTAAACTGAGGTTATCGATCGGACATTGAATTAGAATGAACTGCTCAACATCCTCAACATATTTTCATATTCGCTCAAATATGTTTCTTCCAGATTTTAAACAATCAACTAGGTCATTTCAGCGAAGCCTTTCTATCACACATTTAATCAGAGAAGACATCAAGGACATTCAGCGTATGCGTATTATGGAAATGGGCAAAAAAATCGGCATGAAAATACTGAGACAACATAATCTTCAAGCTATGATAATTAGACAAACTATCAGCTGAACAATTGAAAATCAGGTTTTATTGAATGTCAATCGTATTGCAGCAGAGATCCAGAAACTGAGAAGAAGGCCAAGAAACAACAGAAACATTTTTTTCATATGTTTTTACGCCGATTTTCAATTATAATTTTAACTTTAATGTAAATTAATTAACTAATCAAATTTCTCAGAAAAGGAGAGGGTTCATTTTGTAATGTACATATGAAATATTTTCATTGATTCACAATTTGTTTTCATTTCATAGCATCTTTTTATCACCCTGGAACATCTCTGAGGGACATCACCAAAGAACATCACTGAATAACATTACTGAATAACATTACTGAAGAACATCACTGAAAAAACATTACTGAAGAACAAAACCAAAGGACATCACTGAAGAACAACACCAAAGGACATCACTGAAGAACAAAACCAAAGGACATCACTGAAGAACAAAACCAGAGGACATTACTGAAGAACAAAACCAAAGGACATCACTGAAGAGCAAAACCAAAGGACATCACTGAAGAGCAAAACCAAAGGACATCACTGTAGAACAAAACCAAAGGACATCACTGAAGAACAAAACCAGAGGACATTACTGAAGAACAAAACCAAAGGACATCACTGAAGAGCAAAACCAAAGGACATCACTGAAGAGCAAAACCAAAGGACATTACTGAAGAACAAAACCAAAGGACATCACTGAAGAGCAAAACCAAAGGACATCACTGAAGAGCAAAACCAAAGGACATCAATGAAGAGCAAAACCAAAGGACATCACTGTAGAACAAAACCAAAGGACATCACTGAAGACCACTACAGAGGGAGAACATCACAAAAGAAGATACTGTAGGACACAACCAAAGAATTTCACTAAAGAACATCATTAAAGGACATCAATGAAGGACATCAACAAGAGCACCGCCATATGGGGCAATATACGTCTGAAGGTTTTGTTTTAGGTATTGGTAGCAAACTTTTGACTGTTGAAACATATTAAGTCCTTTGAAGTAAACCATCAGAAGATATGCAATCTGAATGTCATACTGAGTTTAAACATCAGGAAAAGTATGTTTACACCAAACAAACAATCTCTCACTCAAGGGCCAGACATTTAAGCCAACAAACAGGCTGGGAAATGTAATTCAATTGATATCTGATGTTCGATTTTTTTGCAGCTGCAGTTGTATTTCCCCTTTGATAAACCCAATCAGACCGTAATTCCACTTCGTTTAATGGGCTAGTTAGATATTGAATGTACATCCCTCCCAGACTGCTTTGATTAAATGCCATAGAACCTTATTAACTTGATAACAAAACTTGATCACTCTGCCATACTCACAATTTAATTGCTGGTCTAAGCAATTTATATTTTCTTGGCCAGATTAATCAATATTGTTACCTCAATCTGGCCTGATTGGATACAGGATCTCTTCCAATTTTACATCAGTTGGTTTTATTGTCTTTTTTTCAAGAGCACTAAAGGTGCTGAGCCAGAAGATGAAACAAATCTGACTTTTAAAAAATTACTTGGCAAATGTTTTAAATAATTCAGATTTAATGTATTGCCAGTGGAATTTGCAAAATTCCAGCAGTATAATATAGAGTCCGTAAGTCTCTGAAAAGTATTACCAGGCCCCGATCTCCCAAAGCATCTCAAGTAGAAATCTCAACTGAAATTGAGATTTAGCTAAATCAGAGTCAGAATTAGAGAGAAATATGGAGCTCGATCCTGCTCTTAAAATGTTTCTATAATAAACTCAGAATAACATTTCCTTTTAGTGATGCTAATTTTGAGTCCAGCCTCATTTGGAAATTAACATAAAGACACATGTCAATATTTGGGATAAGATCCTGCTCTGATTGAGATGCTTAGGGAGATCGGGGCCTGGTTAAGTAGTGAATAACATAACATTATTTTAACACTCATTTCAGTGGTTTAAAATGATATTTAAAGAGTGTTTATACATTCTTCAAATCAATATTAATTTTTCGTATTATGATTAATGACTATGGAGTTTATTATAAGCACCATTATCACCGAATTTGTAGAAAACAAAACCCTAGTTTAAATTTGTATATCAATTGACGCGAGTCCTATTATAGTGATTAATTTATGCAGTGGACCTCCTTATGTCACAGCGTATAAACCAATTCAATGTATGACTTATTGGGATACTATACAATTCAACTTGTAAGACCTTTTTTTATTGTAAGCAAAATCAACTCTGATTTCCAATCACTGTATGACTTATTGGGATACTGTACAATTCAACTTGTATGACTAATTGTGAGCAAAATCATCTGTGATTTCTGATCACTGTATGACTTAGTGGAATACTATACAACTCAACCTGTATGCCTTATTGTGAGCAATATCATCTTATGATTTCCAATCACTGTATGACTTACTGGAAGACTATACAACTATGCCTTATTGCGATAACCGGAAGTTGACTTGTTTATAAACTGTGTATGAACATACTGTATATTATAAATCTGCAGAAGCAAACAACAATGTATTTATTTGGCTTCAATGACTTGAAACTAGTGATATCCCAATTGTTGCTGAATTGACAATAATCAGTATAGTCGAGAGTGAAGTTGCTGACAATCGATTATCATTACCTTAGTCCTACGTTGTGTAGTATTCTTTGAATTCATTTTCTGGAACTAAGTAAAAAGTATAAAATTTATGTAATTACACATAACATATAAGAAACTTGTATTCACTATTTTCATGTTTCCAACAGAAGAAAATCTTACAATTTGACACAGTGCAACTGCCAAGCATACATGTGTATATTGATTTAGTGAATTTTTTATTTAAGATTTAACCCCTTACTCCATGAAGACATTATTTAAAGCCTCAAATAATATACCCTCTTTAAGGTCTTTACAGTCTTTTACCTCAATGCACGGATCAGTCTGCTATTGTTGAAACCGATAATAACAAATAGACTATCTAATTGGTTCCATCTTCTGATAATTTCCGATTTATCGATTCCTGCAAGATGATGATTTCAAAACAGATTCCAAACTTTAACTCTTGAAATTGTATGACAGGACGTGTTAAGTTGTTCCTACATGAAAAATAGTGCCAGCATAAATGTATTCTTCAAGGAAGGAATTCAATTATATAGGTTACAAATGCAGCAAAGATAATTAACACATTTTGGTGATTCCGGATCATTTCGGCCTTACAAAATGCTACCATAATCACTGAGCCGTCAAGCAAATAACATCTTATAACATTGAATGTAGGACGAATAATTTTAGTCATTAACATGAAGGGTCGAGTATAATGGGCAGATGAGTGCACCAATAAATGTCACTGAGTACACTGCTAAACCTTGTCAATTACTAAATACGGGATATCATGTCATCAGTGAAGAGCAAAACAAAGTTTACTGAGGTACTAGTGTGCTAGCACCACGGTACTTAAATCCTGATACACCGCTTATCAGTTCCAGCAGAGAATGGCACTGCTGAGTCAGGTTTCAACCATGTCTAAAATCATTGAATGCCGATTATACAACAGAGACCACAGTAAATGTGTGTAACGTTTTCCATACAAGAGGGAAAGTATAGCCCTAGAACGCTCACCTGATTCTATCACAAACAGAGGCAAGCTAAAAACAAACTATTTAATTACAAAGATTACAGAAATAAACCAATCTTTCTAGATCTTGATCTTGTAGCCAAAGTAGCAGTTCTAAGGTTTGTGTACCAATTGATTATACAGATCAAACCAACCACTCCAATATAATAAATTAATAAATCATACCTACAATCACCTTCGTATGCATAAAAGGAAACATTCACAACACCCTAGGGACAGTAAACCCATGGCTCAGTTATGAAGAATATTACTCATAAAGTAATTTAAAGCAACTTATTAAAGCAAGTTTTCCAAGAAAAATTTGTAATATGTAGTGAGATGGTAAAGGATTTAAACCACTGCTCCATAGAGACCTCACGTCTGAATCCAATCTCCATCACTGTAATGAATATTTAAGGGAGACAATCCAGTTAAGGAATTGAACTTAACAAGACACATACTCAAGGGTGATAACTCTTGGTATGTGGCCTAAAAAGCTGCACTTAAGATAATGTACATATACTGTAACTCATCTCTTAAGGGTGTAAGGTTAAGGTTATTTTAACACAACCAGAAGTTTCACCTCTATATACAAAGAGGAAACCAAGGCGTGCATGAATTACCGTTAATAGACAGCTACGGCAAGTAACTTAATAGCGTTCCAATAATAAAATAGTGCAGTAGTTACTATGTCTTGATGTGTTGTCAAATGCAGAATACTCGCTGTGTAAGAATTGTAATAATGAATTATGTACCTGTGTTTTATCTATATGGTAATAAAGCATGGTCACTTGTTTGCTTTATTAGGTCACCTGGTCATGTGACTAGTGATAAACCGTCAACTGACCACATGATCTGACGGACTTCTTCATATCTGAGAGTCGCCAGTTCAAATTCCATTCCATGAGGGTGAGGTTTTCTTATCCCAAATAAACTGGTGTTTAATCCATTATTTTCTACAACTTGCCTGCATCTACATGACATCTTTCAAGATGGCTGATGTCTTGTTCATCGAGAAGTCAGTGAATGAACGTGACGTAACACACTGTGTAATGAAATAGTAACAGGAGAGTCCTGAGTTTGATACATTTATTAAGCAGTTTAAGTGACTGGATAATTAGAATAATAGGTTCGTGACATGAATGATGTAAAAGTTTATCTGGCTCGACTGCGGAATTTATCAGGTGAGCCTACGTCCTCTTCGCCTTGCCAGATGTACTTTCTCATCCATGTCACTAACCTATTATTCTCTAGATATGCATCGGAACATGTGACCGTGCTTTATTCTACCATAAAACACAGGTACATATTCATTATTTCTTCAATAATATCAACAGGATATTGTTTGTTTGATAACAGTCCCAAAGGCATTGAAAGCAATTTAGCATTCATTAACCTTCATTCAAAATAACCTCTCCTTCGTAATTGCAGGTCATTAGCCTATATTCTCAGTCAATCACAAACAAACAACAAATTGACACAAGTTAGGGTTTTCTTTATGTTTTTACATTGACCCAGTTGAAAAGATATTATAGTGGCACAAAACCTAATAAGGACGTACACGTGTAGGTCAATAATCAATTTTGATACACAAACTTACCGGGAATAGTCCTATAATTCCATGGTACTGTTGATCTACCTATGGTATAATGAACATCAGACCGACATGCAAAACAAACCTATGTCAGGTTGGTGAATTAAAAGCCATAAAAAAGCTAATATCCATGGCTTTTAAGAGAAAAAAATCCATACTGTTTCAAATATTCTAGAAATAAATGATTGTGTTTTCTAATTCCAGGCATCCAAATCCCCTAGAGGCTTGTGAATGCAAATAACATTCTACAGTAATCAAAATTTACTGCCATAGGCTGTATACAATAGTGGTCTAACTACATGCACTAGACTTGTAATGTATTATACCATGCAAGTGGAAAACTTGTGTTTGTAAGTTTGTTTGTGTTTGACTGAGACAGTTGTATGTCGAAAAACTGGTATAAACAAGACTGCGTTCAATAAACGCTTATGCCCCCTGTGGAAGCCTTGTCCATAAATAAGTCTTAGTCCAACATTAGGTCAAGGTGAAGGTCAAAATGGGGTCAGGTGATACAGGTGTGTAGAGAATGTTCATATACAACATCCATGCAAGTATGAAAGCTTTGTAGCAAGCCATATTAATGCTAGAAGAAACGGTCAATTTGGGTTAACCAGGACGGACGAACGGACAGGTGAATCACTATATGCCTCCCGATCTATCGATACGGGGGCATAAAAACTCTTATACTGTAAACGTAGAAATTATTTCGCAAATGGTAGAATTTCGCGAAATTAAGTTGCCCCGAAAATGCTAAAAACATTAATAAGGACACTGCAGGAAACTTATAACCACGAAAATTTGTAGTCGCAAATATGCCCACGGTCAGCAAAATGCGAAATTTAGTATTCGCAAAAGTAAATTGGTTTACAGTAGTACAGAGACTTTGACCTGTTCCTGACCATTGTACATGAATATATTATTTGAATCAAAGCATATTAATGCGTAACGCCTAACGGTCAGGAAGTTTGAATATAAGATGTCTGCAAATTGTACAATATTTGTCTTTAGTATGTGTACACCTCGATCTGTCTCCCTGAGTGTACTACCGGTACTCTCTTACGAAAATAGACAACTGGGGTTATAAATCTAGACAATATATCAGCGGTTAAATTATGATGATAGAAGATGGAGGGTCAAGTCAAATTCTCCGTACTATAATTAGCTCAATATTCAGTCAATTCAAGCACTTGGCAAGACTGGGAATAGATAAACAAGAGCACCGCCTGCGAGCGCTGGACGCTCTACTTTCTTGTTCTGGATAGTAACCAGTGGCTCATCTGTGAGTCAAAATTCTAAGAAAAGCAAGGACAGATAACTCATAAATATAGGTCACATGGTTCTCAGGGCGATCACCGAGGCCTTGGTAGACAATCCAACAATTTTTGTCCAGCAACACTCAGGGTGATCACTGAGCTATGAAACAGAGACATAACTTAGGAAATATCTGACGATGTATTCCACTTTTCTAAGTGATCCCTAAACTGTCATAAAACTTCTTTAAGTTCTTCGTTTAACTTCCCATTCCAATCTCATTCAAACCATTCATAACAAGAGCACCGCCTACAAATGCTGGACGCTTGACTTTCTTGTACTTTATAGTAACCAGGCTCATCTGTGAGTCAAAATTCTAAGAATAACAAGGGCAGATAATATAGGTTACATGGTAACTGGGTTGCCAGCCTTGTATGAACCCCTTAGTAATGGTGATCAGTAACTATATGTAGAATTTCAAGTGGATACCTTTGATAGTCTTTGAGTAATTGACATTTTTGTGTAAAGATTCAAAGTCAGTTATCTGCCCCTTTTCTCAAAATTTGCATATTCAAGAGCAGATCACTCCTAAAATTCAAAAGCAGATCACTCCTAAAAGGCATGATGCCTGGACAAATGATTTTTTGTGTTTCTAATATGGTTCACTGTCCATACACAAAGTTTGTACAAATTCTGTTATTTGAAAAAAATCCCAACCTAGATCTCACAAGAAACTGGCACAAATGTCCTTAAGATCTCGGTTCTTTAAAACAACTCCAGAAATAAAAAAAATGTCTAATGTAAAAACATTTTATACAGTCATCAAAGGGCAGTAATTAACATCAAATGGAACAATCAGGATCAATACAATGCTATGTTACTTAATTGTAGCTATATAAAAATTATATTTGTATATTATATGCTCTAGTTTTATCACGATTATAGATGTATATTGACTACTCTGTATTCAGGTGGCTGACAATATATTGATTATGAATGTTTGCAGTTGTTTTTTCCGACCGGTTAATTATAAAGCACAAGCACAGTCATGCAGTGCGAGTCCCAATAACTACCACTAATTTACCTCTAGATGGATAAAAAATGAAATTCCAGATAATTATTAGAAATTCCAACAGTTTTCTGTGACAGAAAAGGCCACTTTTTCTCACTATTTTGCCTGATAAGACTTTTTTTCTACATCTATTCCAGGTCTGTAAGATTTTTTACTCTGCAGCAACACAAAAATGTTGATGCTTGCAGAATTTGTAAATCTAATAACTCAGCATTGATTCTCACATATTCTGCCCTTATCAATATTCATATTAAAATGATAAAACTTAACCTACGGTATATCATATTTCATTCCTATTAATTATTTAAAGCGATAGGACTATTTTTTATAATACACCTGTCAATGTATTGTATATGAGGGATGACAACATCCCTGATTGTCCGTGTAGCTGCTATGTAGGTGTCCATGTAGCTGCTTTGTACGCTCATATATCTCTGCTTTGATTGTCTATGTGCCTCTTCAAGGACTGCAAAGGATCATGACATCAAAGGTACACCAGTAACAAGGAACATGCTGTGTTGGTCTAGCAGTCACAAGGAACATGCTGTGTTGGTCTAGCAGTAACAAGGAACATGCTGTGTTGGTCTAGCAGTAACAAGGAACATGCTGTGTTGGTCTTGCAGTAACAAGGAACATGCTGTGTTGGTCTAGCAGTAACAAGGAACATTGCTGTGTTGGTCTAGCAGTAACAAGGAACATGCTGTGTTGGTCTAGCAGTCACAAGGAACATACTGTGTTGGTCTAGCAGTAACAAGGAACATTGCTGTGTTGGTCTAGCAGTAACAAGGAACATGCTGTGTTGGTCTAGCAGTAACAAGGACCATGCTGTGTTGGTCTAGCAGTAACAAGGAACATTGCTGTGTTGGTCTAGCAGTAACAAGGAACATGCTGTGTTGGTCTAGCAGTAACAAGGAACATGCTGTGTTGGTCTAGCAGTAACAAGGAACATTGCTGTGTTGGTCTAGCAGTAACAAGGAACATGCTGTGTTGGTCTAGCAGTAACAAGGAACATGCTGTGTTGGTCTTGCAGTAACAAGAAACATGCTGTGTTGGTCTAGCAGTAACAAGGAACATGCTGTGTTGGTCTAGCAGTAACAAGGAACATGCTGTGTTGGTCTAGCAGTAACAAGGAACATTGCTGTGTTGGTCTAGCAGTAACAAGGAACATGCTGTGTTGGTCTAGCAGTAACAAGGAACATGCTGTGTTGGTCTAGCAGTAACAAGGAACATTGCTGTGTTGGTCTAGCAGTAACAAGGAACATGCTGTGTTGGTCTAGCAGTAACAAGGAACATGCTGTGTTGGTCTAGCAGTAACAAGGAACATGCTGTGTTGGTCTAGCAGTAACAAGGAACATACTGTGTTGGTCTAGCAGTAACAAGGAACATGCTGTGTTGGTCTTTCGTTTAACCTGGGCTGTCTGTGCATGTCTCTGCCGTGAGAGCCTATCCCTCTGTTATTATGGTCCTTGTACATCCGTGTTGAAACATTGTTGATTAAGTTGCTGCCGTATTTGTCAAGTGGCAGCCATACTGCCACCAGCATAAGGGTTGTCAACACTTAAAACACCAAAAACGAGAACAGAATGCCCTAGATCTTGATTTTGGGGATTCAATACTTTCATGAACTGCCTTTCCCATATGGGAGAGGTTTTACAATTAAGGCCCCTTGAAGTGTGGCCTTATATTATTGAGGTTTACTGCATTGTTTCCAAGATTTGAACCCAGAAATACGCCATTTTATAAAGAACATCCAAAATAAAACTAGAAAACACACTGTAACTGTCTGAGCACTTTACTTGACACTTCAAATTACAGGGTTCCCACAAATTTTCTTAGACAAAATTCCCTGACTTTTCCCTGATTTTACCCTGACCACAGAGCAATTTTCCCTGACTTTTTAGAGGGATCGAGCGACATCGGTGTCTTTTTGTTAGAGCAAAATATGGCAATAAAATAGAAAAGGAGGCTATATTTTCTCTATATAGAACTAAAGAGTTTAAGTTAGCAGTATGTTGATTAACATTAATTTAATACAACTTAGAAATACTCTGAGCGAGCATAGAGAGCGCGATTTATTTTCAGTCTTAGGCATTGTCTTTATAGGAAATGACACTTAGCAACAGCTTCAATGAAAAATTCCCTGACTTTTCCCTGACTTTTGCTCAATTTCCAAATTTCCCTGATTAATTTCATAATTCCCTGACTTTTCCCTGACCTTGACAAAATTATGTTTTTCCCAGACTTTTCCCTGACCGTGGGAACCCTGAATTACCCTAATAATCCCCTAAATTTCTGGGGGGGAAATATAGTTTTGATCCTCAGAGTTTTGACCCAACAGTGGTCATTTTTAGCTAGAATAAAACTATTAAAATGACCCTTAGTAAAATGATTCAATCCCTAAAATCCCTGATATCCCTATAGATATGTTAGTTCTACAACTTGGATTATACTCACTTCTTTGTTCCCAGGCAGAAGAGACTGGTGCCAGCGGAATATTGTCACCGGGGTACATTTTTAATCCATCAGTCTGTGGGGTAAGATTTCCGAAGCTAGGAGTCTCATATATTATGCATATAACTTTACAACATGTCACTAGTCATTATCATCACCGTGGCATTCGCATAAATTTTGTAGAACACTCCTGTATCAATATACCAGATATAGCACGTTTATGCCGATACTGGTTTTTGCATTTTTAAAAATAATCCCAGTCCGATGCGGCCGTATTTGGCAAATCCACAAATTATCCTCACGAAATACGACATAAGGTGCCAAGCTCAGTGGCGAAGGAAATAACAAGTGTGCTAGAGCACATTCACAGTCTTAAGAAAAATCTGTGTAATAATATCCAATATACTTGACATGTATAAGTTTCCCTTCACACATAAACATTCAACTATTTTCCTTAAAGAAGCACTCAGATTGCCATATTTGTGTGAAAATACCCCAGTTATATACATCCAAATTGAAGTCCCTTACGCCAGCATATGTTTCTTAACAAATTAACAGTGATTTAATCCAATTGAATTCAGAAACGAAACAAGTAAAGCCCGGAAATAGCACTTAAATGTCACAAATACATCAATAACATGTTGTTACTTCTATACATCTGAAGGAAATATATTTCCAGATAGTCGGCTAAAAAACTCATCCATCTACGAAGACAGAACACACAGTTCCATAAATTGTAGAAAATCCAATTCTGTTTAACAAATCTCAGTGACTACATAACATCTCAACGTTATTCAGGAGTAATACAAGAAGACTTGGCGAGAACATTTTCCAGGAAATGTCTTTGCCTAGGCCAGATTATCGACACAGGAGACAATTTCAGAGACTTCAAGCTAAACACGTAATTTAAGTCCTCTACAAACAACGCCTTTTGTACTTCTATTTCTCTGCCATATGATCACATACCGCAAGTGTATAATGTATGCACATGAATTAAATGCACGCAAATCTTGAAACACTTAAACAGAACTGAAAATATAACCAGTTCATGTATAGAAACACTATGCAAATATTTGTACCATTACCGTTAATACAAATAACCCACGATTTGCCAATATATGATGATCAGTACATGTCTCTATATTGACCCGGCGAACTCTCTCAAGTCTCTCTCAAGTCATCAGTATAGTTTTCATCATTATATTCCTGTTAGCCTTATAAACAGCATAATCAATATACAATTCATACAAGAACATACATCCTCACAGAACTATGATTCAGTAAATGCCATCATGTTTCCCAATGCATAAATACTACAATACAGAATTCATACACGTCACCAAGTCAATAGTGTCACATCAAATTAGGCCAGAATACATTTTATTCCTGAATATTCATCTTGTTTACCCCTATATATTTTATGATAATAAAAGATTATGCAGCGGCGACCTTAAGTGTGACCTTCATTATGCTGCTGCGACCTTTATTGTGACCTTCATAAAGCTGCCATGACCTTTATTATTCCGCTGCTGCAACCTTTTTTGTTCGGTCACAGATTGTTTGATCCATATGACCCTTGAAATTTCCACCAAGTCAGTCCCTAGAGAAACCCTTGGCTCCAGGATTCTTTTTTTGAGCTCAAGAAGGGTAACCCAATTTAATTTCAAAGGGGGGGGGGGGGGGTCGGAGAATCATCTCTCCCCAAAATACTTGAAAGTTAGTATTCCCGAAATAAAAGCGTTTTTTTTTATTGGAAGTTAAGAACTTAATGTGTCAAATAGTGGCAAGGTCAGTAATGACTTATCAGTAAACCAATAAGTAACGACGGGTATGCAGCAAATATGCAACCACTACATCCGTAAAAACCACAACATGCCAAGCTGAGAATAAAATCTGTCATGTGACAGCCTAGCACTACATCAACCTACACAAACAAGGTCCCTGTGAGTAATTCCACACTCTCCTATTTTGTCGGAGGACACCTAATTTCAACAATCATTTATTTATATGACAAGGAGTTAATTTTCTTCTTATAGAAATATCTCTCCATGGACTCCTGTTTTTCGATTCCAAATATCAATTCACTCTGATAGAGCTATTATATACCCCACGCTTTATTTTCTAGATTATTTTCTGAAAATTTCTATTTAATGCTTATCATGGGATTTTTCATATTTGCCTAATACTTACTGAAATAGCAGAATGCCAATGAAAAATTTGTCCCATGTGGCCCATAGCTGCCAATTAATGACATTCAAGCTTATATCAGTAATAAACATAGTAGGATAGCTTTCCAAGAATGTACAAGTCAAATAGTTTCCTGCGGCTGATAACTTAGTTGTATTGTTTATGATGTGTTTTTTTGCAGTTTGGATGCAATTTGAATTTATTCCGGTGTAAGTTTAAATTTATGTTTCTGTCAAAATAATTCCAATACATGTAAAAATACCGATCAATCTAACAACAAATGCCATGATGAGATATAAATCGTATTCAGTTTAAACAAACAAATATCCTCCAATTATTTGGTTGTGTTAAATGTATGTGCCGAACGAATGAACAAATTAAAAATAATTAGAAAAACATTAATCATGTATCAATACCATGCTTCTGTTAATCTTGCGATGTGTTCTCTACGGGATGTAGTCCATCACCCACTATATTTATTAATGACCGGGATGATAATGCAGCTGCAGACACCTGCTGTTTAGATTCGTGGTCTCGCGTTCACAGTGAAATTTCGGAATAGTTCTGATTTCTTTGGTAAATAAACTATTGTAATGCGATAAAGAACGATGTTATCCGCATGGAATAATGGAATAGTCTGGTTCACGACATTCTTACAAAATGCTTCTTTTTTGGATATATTTTTTTGAAATCGTAAACCATCGAGAACATGTCACGTGCCCCTCCATGGTCATTTTACTTTTGGCAATCCAATATAACCTGCGGCTCAAGGCCGCAGGTTAATAAACATGGAAAATAATGGTTTTTGCTTGGATCTGTTTAGCTTGTTTAACAGCACCATTTCTCCAGTTCTGAAGACATTTAATATGGCATTCATTTGGCCTAACTGGTTTGTCTCGAATTTGAATTATCAACCAGTGCTAACTTGTTCTTTCCACAAGTAATTAACTGACAACTTCTCCACATGTAGAGGAGGACAGGACCGTAGCCAGAACCACAGTCTCAAGAACATGCCCTGTCCGATCCAACTTATTGTCAATCGCTAGAGTGACCAGGGAGTGCGCTATCCCCGAAATAATTGGGAGATCACTGACTCAAGATGAAATGGCTCTCAAGTACAGTCTCTGTGAGCTCCAATTCAACTTTTTAAAATATTTAGGGGGGGGTTGAGAGGATATTTGGGGAGGGGGTTATTATAACTTTACAGGTGGCTCGATCAGACTGCCTCCAAAATACAGCAGCATGTATGAAGGATTGACTTCGTGGCTCTTAGTCTGAGTTTCCATTAAAATTTCATATTTTGCGAAAGACCTTCACTTCATTCACTTATAAGCTTGCAGGATGGTCATTGCACCATAAAGGGTGCTCACTGAGACTTACGATGAAAATCACTGAAATGCCATTGAGAGAACATGGTAAGGTCATTGAGACTGGCCGAGTGTTCCTTGAACATTTCTTGAGTGTTCCTTGATAGATTGACTGTCCTACATGGAGAATGTACCTAGAGATGTTGTTTTAGTCAATGGGTACTCACAGAAATATCAAGAACACAATTGCTGCACAGGCGGTTGGACAGACAATTAATTTTATTAGGAAAGGAACTGGCCAACGTAAATTCAATCACATAGTGAAAACATTTCTCTAATTTTAACTATAAACCAGAATTCATTCAGCTACACTAAAGCAGTCAATTTCTCTTGAACACAGGACATCAATTATGTGAATTTTACGTCAATCTGATGGTAGAGAAACTGTCAGCTTCAAGTATTAATGCTGTGTAAATGATTGGAATAAATGGAACACCATGTTGGCAACAAATGTAATCCTTCTAACATCAATGTAATCAGACTTAGGCCAAGTTTTTAGGTTTAATTTGTGGGATTTTTTTAATTTTCTGTCATGGGAAATGGAAAGTGAGTAAAAATAAAGCCAAAAGGGCCAAAAGGGGGTCTAGGTCACTCATCTGCAAATTGGTCATTAAATATTTTTCTTTCCGTTCCCCAACAGGAAAATTAAAAAAAAATGTAAACCTAAAGATAAAAGACTGTGGCCTTAAGTCTGTCGATGTGACATAACCATAATAGGCTTCCTTATTGAAAAAGGCCATAAAATTCTGTAGATATTATGAGCGTTTTTGCATGACATGTCATTAAATCATGAATTTGCACTCAAATTATCAATTAAATAGGCTTAATGCATTACCTTTCAAACTTGATCAAGTGTTAAAGGTGTCATGAAATGTTGCAATTTGACATCTCCGGAGTTTAATAAGGCCACAGTTTTTTTATTTTTAGGTTTACTTTGGAAATGTTTTAAATATTAAGCTGTCAGGAGGCGTCAATGGAAAAAGAGGCCCTTTGGGAGACCTAGGTTGCTATAAATACAATGACAGCTAGGTCTTCCCCATTTGTTATTTTTCCATTCTCATCTCCAGCAAAATGTTTCAGTAAACCTGAAAATCAAAGTGTCCGAGGTCACAGCCTGAAACCTACAATGTACTAGATATTGAACTTTTTTAAGTAAATCATGAATATTCCATGTAAACTCAGCCAATATGAAGATAATCAATTAGATGGGACAGATAGATCATTATTTAACGTTTCTTCGTAAAATGAACTAACTTTATTGCCTAGGTCTTTTATTTTGTTATAGAACTAGCTAAGGGATTCTATCTTGGATGGGGATGCATCACATACCTATCTATAATATATAATGTATAGAGCGAATTGGAATGGATCGATTGCTATATTTTATCGATAGAATTAATTTTCAAATTCCTATGGCCAAAATTTCACGAACTTGTCATTGTAAATGAGATTCACAGAATATAAACAAGTCAACTTCCGGTTATCGCAATAATGAGTACAAGTGGAAATGTATAGTGTCCCAATAAGTCGTACAGTGATTTGGTTTATACATGTACGCAGTGGTAGATTGCAAGGTTACATGTTCATGACTTTTGAACTCACTCTCTGTATTCTACTGCTGTTGTTAAAATACATGAACGATAAATCTTCGCAAATTTAACGAAAAATTCATACCTCACAAACATTTCTGATTTGACAGTATACAGTGACTACAACAGGCAGATTAGACAGTCCATTTACATGTAAATATGGTAACACAAGAAATGTCTGCATGAATATATGAGTGTATGAGGGAAGCTAGAGAGAAGCCATGCAGACTAGAGAGACTAAGAAGCCATAATTATAAGGTTCAGGATCATAGAAAAGTCATAATCATCATTCCAGAGGACACTAAACATGTAGCTTAGGAAATGTACCAAAACTCAATATATAGTACACAAAGTTAGGCTAAACAAAGCATATTATTGGTACAGTTAATGCCAACGAAAGAAATTATTTCAAACAAGAGGGCTGTTGGCTTTAAAATGCTCACACCAGAGGACTTGCAGGTAAGACCAAATCACTGAATTAAACAAGGCCCTAGAACACTCACCTGAGTACCAATTGTCTACCTATGTAAAAATGTTCAAGCCCGGCCCCTGGCAGCCACCATTTCTTATGAAATCAACAAAGAAATAAGGAATTTGGTAGAGTTGCTGCTGTTGAATTATATTGAAACCGGGCAAGCAGTTTTTGGAAGTTTTCTATAAAGCCATAGAGTGGAAACTTGTCCGCCCCTGGCAGCCATGTTTTTAATTTGGACCAGCATTGTCTGAGAAGATTTTTGAAGTTTTCTATATAGTGAAAATTAGCCCGGCCCCAGCGGCCATTTTTTTAGGGAATCATCATGAAAATTACGAATTTGGTAGAGGGTCACCCAATAAACATATCTGTGAAATTATTTTGAAATCAGGCCGGCTGTTCACGAGGAGAAGATTTTCAAAGTTCTTATTGAGAAAATATGACCCACCCCTTGACGGCCATGTTTTTTATCGAATCATGATAAAAACAAGAGATTTTTGTAAAACACGTATGCCCCCATGGCCGCCCAATAGTCATAAGTAGTAAAGGTCACAGTGACTTCACAACATCGTGCTTATAACAGTCTTTTAGGTCTGTCTAATAACGTAGTAGGATCTTGCTGATCGTTGCGACATCGTAGTAGAAACGTTTTATGATCGGCATTGATCGCGGTGCAAGCGTACAAGCATCATATCGTAAACGCAGTGGTCGTAGCGAAATCGTAGCAAAAGCCTTATAACAGTCTTTTAGGTCTGTCTAATAACGTAGTAGGATCTTGCTGATCGTTGCGACATCGTAGTAGAAACGTTTTATGATCGGCATTGATCGCGGTGCAAGCGTACAAGCATCATATCGTAAACGCAGTGGTCGTAGCGAAATCGTAGCAAAAGCGTCAATTAGCATTCCGGAGAAGATTTTTATCAATTTTCTTGGTTTTGTGGCCGATCTCGTCTCGATTCATACTTTTAGTCAGGTCAGATCAGCATGATCGTAGTAAGAGCGTAGCCCAGTGTGAAACATTGTGGTTAGCAAAACTAACTGATCCCCTATGTCATATTTTTTGACAAAATTTTTTTTTTTTTGGATTGTCAAGATGCGGGTATAAATAACTCATCAAAGTGTAATAAATCACTAGAATTAATCTGAGCGAATTTTAGCAAAAATAACTGATCCCCTATCTAATGCACATTATACTAGGCTTGGCACAAACAAGATTTATGAAGTTTCTTTGAAATCAGACCTATGGTTACAATTGTAGACAATTAATATGGACAAAACATTTTTTAGCTTTATATGGTGGCGGATTCACCAAGCCAGTTCCTGGACAAAACAGACAGAACGATAGCGTGACTGCAAATTCTACCACAATAATTATGCTTTATACGGTGGGGAATAACAATGTTCTTCTGTCTGACTATTCAATATTTATTAATATACACCACATCGCTCTAACCTAGTAATAATATAATACTGTACATTAAGTACCAGACAGCCAAACAGAACCAGAAAAACAGACATAATTGGGTGGGTAAGCAATAATCTTCAAGAATAATCACTTCATATGTATTTGCTATTAATCTTCCTAAATCAACAGGATTGCCTGGACAGGTCAGAAAAAGCTGGAAATACCATGTGAATACTTGTTCAGTATATAGAGATTTTTCTCTCTGGACAGTGTCAGCTGATTGGACAGCTCTACAGGGAAATCTAGACAACAATTTCCTGACCGTCTAGCTAATTCCATCTCACATTCAACCAATAGTGACTTGCAAATCAATGAAGTATCAGGCAATTTATAACTTAACTCATGTTTGTATGCACAAACAAATGTCATACAAGAACCAGAAGAAAATTACATGAAAATCAGATGTTTTCTTATGATTCAAGGCCTCAAACTCATGCTAAATTGGGTTTAAAACAAGACTGCGTTCAATAAACGCTTATGCCCCCTGTGGAAGCCTTGTCCATAAATAAGTCTAAGTCCAAAATTAGGTCAAGGTGAAGGTCAAAATGGGGTTAGGTGATACAGGCGTGTGGAGAGTGTTCATACACAACATCCATGCAAGTATGAAAGCTTTGTAGCAAGCCATATTAATGCTAGAAGAAACGGTCAATTTGGGTTAACCAGGACGGACGGACGAACGGACGGACGGACAGGTGAATCACTATATGCCTCCCCATCTATCGATAGGGGGGCATAAAAAAATATTTCAATCTGTGAAATGAGCACTTATACCTTGTCCGGTTCCTGGTACAAAAATTTTTGATTACTAATATAGGAAATATTTATAGAGTATAAAGGAACACTATCCACTTTTGCTGATTTTGGCAAGTAAATTGAAATCCCAAACTCAAAGGGGGGCATAAAAAACGCACCCTAAACATACTATTTGGAGATAAAAACTGTGTTAAAGACCACCTGCCAACAAAAACCACTAAAAGTATTAAAAATAAAAGCTCTGCAAGTCTGATGTGTTGCCTGAATAGGTGCTTATATTTCACTTCAACAATGCAGTTGCCAAGCAACACATCCAACTTGCGGTGTTCTCTGCAACAGAACAAAGTAACACCTAGCTATATATGCCGCCTAATCAGGCAACACGTGAACTGTCTGCAAAGACCACCTATACAACCATGACCTTGTTTTGCTGTTTTGCATGGGTTGTCTTTATAGACAGGGTTGACTGTTACATATAATACATAAGAAAACATGTTGTTTATTATCAATGAATGACCGTAAACCATCAAAGACTGGGAATACTTGTCAATGTCTTCAAGACTAAGTTCTGTACTTTGAATTGTTAATATCAGTCCATTGTCAAGGGATTACAATTTTAAAGAAAATTCGTAAAATTGATTCTGATTCCCAGGGATAAACTTCAGTGAGTTATATTCCGAGTCGTCAATGACGATCCTAATCTTGGAAAAAAAATAATCCTAAAATTGATTTCTTATCATAAGCCAGATATATGCGGTTTCCTTGATTTATGTTTCATGTAATTTTGCTTTACTGACATGTGAGAGGATTTTATATTTCATATTTTTAACCAGATAAATCAGTTTTGTTTTCATCTTACAGTAAATGGGTTTATTCATTGGGAGACCTTTTTTGTGTAACTTCATGGACTAATTTTATTGAGAAATCAAATCCACACAATAATTCAACAGCCTTAACATTTTTCTCTACAAATTTGGAATTCGTGAAAGGTTCAAACCTACAAAATTTGTTGTTTCTACCAAAATGAACAGAATTTTATCCTCCCGAATATAAGGGATTCTACAATACTAGACTAAACTTTGGAACGCTATGCTAAATCACAGTGCTGACGTAGACTCCACTGCAGGGCGCTACAAAACATAATAAATTTTCGAGGGCTGCTTTCAGCTGTTCAGCCACCTTATGACATTTAACCTCCCCTGTTTGTCAGGCTACAATGTACTTAGGAAACCTGAGGAGACTATTTCTCTCCTGGTTGGTGTGCAGCCAACATCGAGATACAGGGCCCAGGAATATCAAACATGTACAAACACTGCCCTCATATTGGCTATGTAAATCATTGCAGGTTATTCTTGCTAAGAAAAATTAAGCAGTGGCACAGACAGGGATCAAATCCAATCCTGAAGCACGCACCCTGGTACTGTTTTATCAAAGCACTTATGAAAATCTTAAAGTTACGCTCAAATTTAAATTCTTTGTAATTCTTAAACAACTGCAAATTTGTGAAAGATATGGTTTTTAAGAGTTCGTTAACTAAGTCATTATAAGTATTGCATCTCCATTTTCAACACTTTATAATTGTAAACAAAGTATAAAGAATTTAAATTTGATCGTAAGTTTACGATTTCCGCAAATGCTTTAATAAAACAGCACCCCTATCTCTAGGCCACTGCTCCCAACAACAACGAGAACTGCTGTATACACTGCAGGAAGCTACACCAAGTACTGCCAAAGACTCCAATGTGGGATGGCAGCCAAAGTCCAGCCTTATTACTCCACCTTACAATACTGCTGTAGACCCCACTGTGGGACACTATAATGCTGCATACTCAATCATACCATACTGCTGTAGACCCCACTGTGGGACACTATAATGCTGCATACTCCATCGTACGATACTGCTGTAGACCCCACTGTGGGACACTATAATGCTGCATACTCAATCATACCATACTGCTGTAGACCCCGCTGTGGGACACTATAATGCTGCATACTCAATCATACCATACTGCTGTAGACCCCACTGTGGGACACTATAATGCTGCATACTCAATCATACCATACTGCTGTAGACCCCACTGTGGGACACTATAATGCTGCATACTCAATCATACCATACTGCTGTAGACACCACTGTGGGACACTATAATGCTGCATACTCCATCGTACGACACTGCTGTAGACCCCACTGTGGGACACTATAATGCTGCATACTACACTGCAAACAAATTAACTTGATCCTCAAAACATCTATACGTATAATTTAATGGTTGATCTTTGTATACAATTAAATTTCCACCTTTATTGTTTTCATAAATGGATAGTATTACGCATATATCTAGTCCAGTCAGTGTAAGAATAGAGTGACGCAGCGGTCCACTATTACCGTGTAAAACCAATTATAAAGGCTTAAACAGACAGCAATTTCAATGCTAATCTAACATTTTATATTCGCACTACCTATTCAGACAATGGTTGTAATATTTTGTGTACACATAAACGACTACGTCACTCTCACCATATCCTAACTGGACTGTACAAGGTTCTTGCAGAAATTCTTATATTTCGTGTCAGAAGCTTGTAATATATTCAAGCATCGAGGTCAAGGACCAATTTAATTTGTTTGTACTATGGACAAGTACTAGATTCTACAGACACTGTAACTATCAGATATTGGTGACAATATCTATTTTTATAAACTGACTGACAATCAATACAAGCTCTTTCACTGGGCATTAAAGCGTAATCAATACCTCGCACAATAAGCCAGTTACTGACTGTCATATATACACTCACATATTTAGCAGTCAGCAATGCCGTCAGCATCCCAGAGAATAACTGGATTATTTTCAATACATATATAATGTATGAAAACACAATAGTAAATTGAACATAGAAATTGCTTAAGGCTATATATAATTCACAAATTGTTTGGCATAATCGTACATTGACCTTAAAAAATGGCCTCTATAGTCTATATCCTTTCCGCTTCCACGATTTTTTGGAGGGCTATGAGAAATTCATATGGTCCCTATAATACCCCGTCCCTGCGTCAAAAAGTTCTTATTTTTCTATAGCAGGAATATAAGGCTAGACAAAGGAGTCAGGATCAATGCCCTAAAGGGGCCCAAAAGAAGGCCTGTCAAGCTAAAAAAAAGTTTTTCGCGCAAGGGTCACCGTCACATCGTCATTTCCGGTGACCTTTAGTCGAAATATTGACATTTTTTTCTACTTTCGGTTTAGGGTAGGTGTGTAGCATCCGGATGTATCGAGTTTTTATCAGTGCTGCAAGTCAATAGTGTCTCAGGGACGGGGTATAGGGACCATATGAATTTCTCATAACCCCCCCAAAAAAATCGTGGTAGCGGAAAGGATATGGCGTTAAGTTGACCGAATTAGTTTTTCTGGAATTACTTGTCAACTAGAACTACTTTGTCCTTTTACAAGCAACTGGCAACTTCTCCACATGTGGAGGACATTATTTAATCAAAGCGAATGTTACTGAAGATTGGATTGATCCGGCCAGTATCTAACTTGAAATGCCTGTGTGACATGCAAACCCTAACCAGACTTGCTTCTATCTACCTAGAGTTAACCTCATTATATGATGTACATTTAATATGATGTACATTTAAGTACCAAACACAATGTCTTAAGGACAGCCTATATCTTATACCAAACCAACATTTCTTAAGGATGGCCTAACAAATATAAATATATATTGAATGGAACGTAAATAATTGAAGAGATGTAGAGGAGTTACGTAGGCACAATGATACAATTATAAATTTACTGGAATTTCAGTATACTGATTTAATTATATATATCTTTTAATTCATCAATCCTCAACAAAACTGATTTGTTCCATTAGCGGAAGCCTTTTATAGAAGAAAATGAGCCGCGTAGCGCAGCTTATGATTACAGCTTTACTGGTATCAGGCTGCTTTGAAGTATAAAACAGTATACAGTCAACCTTGTTTAAAAGGAGGTGGAAGAATGCTCTTGCAAAAACTTGATTAACAGGTATTCCAGTTTCTGGTTTTACTTTTTTATATGCCTGAAAGCGGTGTATTGTGTTATAGTGCGCCCAGGATAACGTGATATTTACAAACATGAACCGGTTTGGTCAACCGTTGCAAAACTGGTTTTACAAATCTCTGAAGTAAACAGATAAGGTCAGTATTGTACTCAAAACATCACTGATAAATCGTTCACATCTGATTAATCTACCTTTGTGGAACATAATGTTCCATATGTTCCCGTCTTTCTCATTATCTTTAAATTTCTTAAAGGTTTAACTTAGAGGTCAAGGGTGCTCAGTATTGCAGTACTCCAGTCTACCCAGCAGTCTCAATGGCTTTGTGGTTAAGGCATCCTCCGTAGAAGCGAGAGGTGGAAGGTTATAAAAATTCTTTCCTCCCTCGGGTAGGATGGGAATCTGTGATCAGAAACAAGGTATGTCATAAACCCAACTGGCTGGAAGAGGAGACAGAACACTATAATATGCATACATTTTACAGGCAATGTCTTACCACACACTTGTCCAACCATCAGGCATCACTGCCGACAGGTAGATTGCCAGTTACTCATAGACTATTGACAGGTAGATTGCCAAGTGCTGGTAGTCTGTTGACAGGCACATTGCCAAGTGCAGGTAGACTGCTGACAGGCAGATTGCCAAGTGCTGATAGACTGTTGACAGGTAGATGGCCAAGTGCTGGTAGACTGTTGACAGATAGATTGCCAGTTACTCATAGACTATTGACAGGTAGATTGACAAGTACTGGTAGTCTGTTGACAGGTAGATTGCCAAGTGCAGATAGACTGCTGACAGGTAGATTGCCAAGTGCTAGTTGACTGTTGACAGGTAGATTTCCAAGTGCTGATAGACTGTTGACAGGTAGATGGCCAAGTGCTGGTAGACTGTTAACAGATAGATTGCCAGTTACTCATAGACTATTGACAGGTAGATTGACAAGTACTGGTAGTCTGTTGACAGGTAGATTGCCAAGTGCAGGTAGACTGCTCACAGGTAGATTGCCAAGTGCTAGTAGACTGTTGACAGGTAGATTTCCAAGTGCAGGTAGACTGTTGACAGGTAGATTTCCAAGTGCTGGTAGACTGTTGACAGGTAGATTGCCAAGTGCTGGTATACTGTTGACAGGTAGATTGCCAAATACTGGTAAATTTGCGACAGGTAGATTGCCAAGTACTTGTACACTGTTGACATGAAGATAGCCAGTTACTCATAAAATGTCCACAGGTACTGGTAGATTGACGACAGGTTGATTGCCAGGTACTCATAAACTGTCGACAAGTAGATTGTCGTCATTGATTTTAATTTAAAACACAATATGACAGACGAGACTGATGCCATGCGTAACGATTCAAACATTTCCTAGAAATACCAATTAATTGCAAATGCCAAAGATAGCATTGGATACAAAAAGGCCAAGAAATTTAACAATTTGTATCGAATGTCAAATAAAACTGAATCTATAGGTGATTGTTACCCAAACTAAGGTAGGTAACTCTCAAATTAATGTACTCCTAAACATGATACAGAACTAAATTCTGAGGTTATCTTATTTTCTGTTAATCATTTCACCTGTTTAGTTAATCTAAAGATGAAGTGGTAAAAAAGCATGTCCAATGCAATATTGCAGTAAGCGCTTCATACATGCCATGTTTCGCAGACCCCTTTGCGTGAGACTGGTGATGGAAATGCAGGAGATTTCATTAAAATGCAGGAGATTTTCTTTGCTGAAACTTTATACTTAAAGTATTGAAGTTAATATGCTGTTTTCACATAAATCTTAATTTGATGACAATACCATGCATGCTTCATGTAGCAATTTAAACTAATATTTGTCATCATTTTCATAATGTAAACAAAAAATGTCAGATTCCAATTTGTCCATGAAATGCGTGAGATTGGATAAATTGGCCTCTGATCATGCAGGAGTAGAGTCTCAAATGCAGGAGACTCACACATGATGCAGGAGATCTGGCATGTATGGCGCTTAATTATGACTTTCCCCACTTATTGTGTCAGATATAATGTATAGCAAAGTATGATTGTACAATATGTTATTAATATTAAATGTTTACTAAGGCATTCCATACATTCTAACAGAAACCTATTGACAAATTACACTATTCTTTAATTCATGTGGTGAGTCTTGAGATCTGATGACAAATTATTCACATATTACATTTCCCATTACCGGTAAATGATTTTTCAAGAAGCTGAACATCATTTCCAAGAATAACATGGGCAGATCTAAAACACGCTATTTTTCTTAGTGGATCGTCCTGGTCTGACTGAGTGAGACCAGTCAAACTGGCTGGCACATATAAACAAGATAATGAAATTATGAATATCAGTAATCCCGAAGTTGGTAAAAAAGTTGCCGGGCCAAAAACAAAACTGCCAGGCCGATAATAAGATGAACAAGTAATTAAGAATTGCAAGCAATACAGAAGTCCCCTACCGGCTTGAAGCCATTTTCACTGTTTCTGTTGCCATAGCAACCACAATTTTGGTCGGAATCAAAATATTTATGGACAGGCGTAATTCACTTATTGCCCCCTATTCACATATTAAGTTTCATAAACCTAGCTTGGAAACTGTTTGAGTTATGTCAGGATCCAGATTTGGGCATATTTTCACTCTTTCTGTTGCCATAACAACCACAATTTTTGTCAGAATCAAAATATTAAACGTGCATAATCCCCTTATTGCCCCCTATCCACATACCAAGTTTCAGAAACCTAGCTTGGAAACTGTTTTAGTTATGTCAGGATCCAGATTTTTTGACGGACGGACTGACTGCAGTGATTTTTTTTGCCTCTTTGGGAAAGGGTCCGGGTCCTTCAGATTGGGAATTTTCGCGTTGTTGCAACTTGAAATTGGGAATTTTCATGAAGCAGAAAGGCCAAATAAAACAGAAAAAGAGATTACATGTGACTGTTTGCTGGTTTCTGTAAACTTTTATGCCAGACCTCTTGTCAAAAATGTTCATAACATTGTCATTTTATGTCCGATTTTGAAATATAAAATTTTTAAATGTTCATTGGGAATTTCTCCCTTCAAATTTGGGAAAAGTATACCCTTTTTCAAATTGGGAAGGTACCGTTTACCAGTAGCAAACAAAGAAGGAAAAAAATCAATGTACTGACTGACGGACGGAGGGCAAACCTATAGTCCCCTCCGGTCAAAAACCGGTAGGGGACTAAAAATACCGTATAGCTGGTTATTTCTGCGGTTGTAATATTTTGTGTTTTTGTCCAAAAAATGAGTGTTTTATTTCTGGTGTTTTTAATTTCTGCTGATTGTCAAAATGGCAAGAATAAATTTCTGCTGTTTTCTTCATGGTAAGAATAAATTTCTGCGGATTACAGAACTCCATCTGTACAAAACATCCTGTTTCTTAAAATATCTCAACATGCTCATTTTCGATCTATACTGATTCACTATTCATCAAGGAATGCAGTTTGAATACGCAACAAATATAATATATGGACCTGTATGTAGGGATAAAATAAATGGTCACTCATTTGGGCAAAACTGAGATGTTTTAACGATGAAATTCTCACTGAAAAATATGTATACATAGTATAGTACGTAGGGTGTCCCAGAAGTAATAGGACTTGTTTAATAGCAGCGCGGTAAATGAGAAATTTAGAAAACTAATTTGCTGTAAATAAAATTTCATCTATCACTGACAAACACGCGAAATATTAAAGAAATTGGATTAACAATAAAAAATATATTAAACATAACATGCACCATGGAGGCGGGTCGCGCTGTGACGTTATGATGACGTCGCCTTTCAAACACAATACTTTAACCGAAAGACATCCTTAGTATTTTTTATATATTGTCACCCTGACTTTCAAAACAGATCTGATGTTACTGTCCACATTGTTTATATTTGTCTCTGTACCAATATTCCCAAAAAATGAGTTACAGTGATGTAAGAAATTGCTCTAACCTTGAAGCGTATCTCAGTGTACGAACGGTGTCTATCAACGTCAAACTACTTTTTCTGTGACTTGACCTGTGTTCACTTGTTAGTTCATACCTCCGCCGTCTGTGAACAGTTTGTGCCAATAGAACACGAATAGATGCTGGATGCTATTACATTTTGCTTATTTAATTATTTCAATGGTTTGCATTGTTGTTTTTTTCTAATTTATAACATAATTTAGCAATCGCGCGGTTTCTAGTTTTTGACATTGACGTCGTTTCGTCCATGACGCGCTTTGATATATACACTTGTTAACTCAGTCGTGATCATAAACAAACAGCGATTTCTTCATAAGTTTGCATGCACATGTCTGTGACATCAAGGTAAAAGGCACATAGTTTGAGATATTCCCGTGTTTAGTAGGGTTAATAATAAAAAATTACAGTGTGACCCGCCAGTGCGTTACAAGGTTTCTATGACAACGCTTTGTATAAGCATCACCAACAACAACGAAAAAATGTTGTTATCAGTATATAGAGCATGACATTCTACGCATATGAGATAAATTTCATTAAAATGTAAGTGTTGAGTAAGAAGTTATGAGAAAAGTCCTATTATTTCTGGAACACCCCTCGTATATAAAAACATGTATGCTCGTGATTAAATATCTCCGTCGTTTCACTCATATATATGAAACTGTGATGTTTTAACGATTCGTAAACAATATTCTATTGAAAGATGCTCAGATTAACAGACATTTAAACTTATTATGTTTACCACGACGATGAGGTGATTACAGCGATAATTGCTCATAATTATACCTAACCGAGAATCGATATTCGAAATGCTTCGGACTTTTCGGCAATCTACGGCGGACGAAGAATTTGTTGACATCGGTGATTATATTCTGCTTGATTAATTTTTACGGATGATATTATTCTGCGTGGATTTAATTCTGCGAATTGATTTTGGACCGCAGAATGGCAGAAATTTCCACCCCGCAGAAATAACCAGCTATACGGTAGCGTGTTTTCAACATGTTGATTTTTGTTCAATTTAACTACCCAGATCTTTTGAAAGTTTTCTCTTTTATTGAATTTTGATGTGTTTTCCTTTTTCTTTAAACTCTTTGTGTTTGACAGCAGTTAGTTTTTATCTTTAATACCAGGTTGTGCATCGCCAAAGTTATTTACCAACACCATTTTGATTATTGACAGTTGTGAATAAAGGCCAGTAAGCCGGATCAGTTCTGGATTAAAACCCGGCGGAATATATCATAATCTTCCAGACCAGCAAATTTCAGGATGTCTGGAATATCATCAGACAAAGCACTTGTTTTAAACTTCAGGACATAAACAAGTAGTGTGAATCTGAGATCATGTTGTTAAAACTTAATTAAAAATACACATACATGTATACAAATATCAACAATATCAGAGTACTGAAATACAATAATATTTGAGTATACAATTTCTCAACAAACTAGGTAAGACAAACTTGCTATGTATTGATTTGGCAGCACACTTGTGCATATCAGAGTTACCTCCCTTGTAATACAAACACTACTACTTACCAGGTGCAATTCTCTCAAAGCATCTAAAGGAGAAATCTCAGCTCAAATTGAGATTTCGCTCAAATGTAAGTCTAAGACAAATCTTAGATGGAGCTCTTGAAACTTTTCTGTAATATTAAAACTTTGCACAATGCTTTTATTCTGTGATTATGGATACCAATTGTAAATACAATCATGCAAAGATAAGCTCAATATTGAGATGTTTCTGGAAATCAGGACCAGCACTTATGAGAATTTGCATCATACAAATTACAAAATATACAAAAGACACTTTTTTAAATAACCAATTTTGGTCAATTAACAAATTTATGCTAACTCCAGCTGTTTATCAGTCACTTAAATTGTCAGATAAACATAGCCCTATACTCCATGGAGATATTTTAATATATCTAACATACTAAATACTGCATTTTGACCTGTCTCTTGTATTTCCGTGCAAATTTCCCCTTTTCATTGTAAAATCTTAATAAAAAGCGTTCTGATAGGAGTTATGAGGAAGTCAGTTTTTGGATATTTACTTTAGTACTAATTTATCAGTGTATGTCATCCTTGGGATGTTTTAATTCAACCAGCAGTGATTTTTCTTGAACACAATTAAACAGCATGTGTATATACAACTGTGACGAGTCAGGGTTTTCAGGCATACATTGCCACCTATGCTGATATTCAGCCAGTGCCTCAGTGACCAAGGTCCCATCCATGTAGTATGCATTCGTACATGTATAGACCCCTGACAGAGCACTTGCTCCGTCATGAACTATTTGCATCAATTTTTATCGGTATTTCACCGCGCCCATTTTATTCTAAGACCTGCGTCAAGTTGGACACATTGTTCACAATATCGCGGGAACAGACATGGTTCGTATAATTAATTATCAAGTTGATTTACTCTTAATTTTCTTGTTGGTATGATTTATATTTAAAAATATGAGGTTTTTTGACTGAGCACTGGTTAACTCACTCTACAGTATCATGACGGAAATAAACGGAGTTAACCAAACGCAATTAAACCTTTGATAAAATCGAGATGGCCGATAATTACCAAAGCGCGCGCAATGCATTTTGTAGAGAGCACTGGCATCCATGTTAACACCATGTTACATGATTAAAATGTCCTACACACCTATCATTAGGCTATCAACAGGCTTCGCGAAAACTTTAAAAACCTGTCAGTCATTCGGACTGACAGAAACAAAAAAGTTGTCAGTCAGAACGAACATTTGTCAGTCCGAAAAATGAAGATAGATGTATAGATAATGCATGTTCTTCTTAAATTGCCTATTAAATTTAGAGGTAACACACAGATAACAAGCGATTTCAAATAGGCCTAATTAGATAGTTTGCCTTTTTACAATGGGCTCATTCAGCCCATTCAATGAGCATATATAAGACAAGACTTTCTGTCAAGAGAAAGGTTATTTTCATTTTACCATTAAATTATAAATATCAAACATCTTTAAAATAAATCACATTTCGGTTAAGAGGCCCCGTCGCAAATCGTCAAAACAAAAAAATGTTCAGACGGGATGCACTTCGCGAAAATTCCGGAATCCATACCGTGTACTACAGGTTTTATTCGCAGGCCTAGACACTAACTTTTTTGGCCACTGGTCCGACAGGGCAAAAGCGCCCAATTTGTTAATAGGACAGTTACTGGTCCTCCAGAATTTTCACTGGTCCTTCTGGATTTTCACTGGTCTCGGACCAGCGGACCAGTGTTAGTGTCGAGCCCTGATCCGCATCCAAAAATTAATCAGTTTTCGCGACCTTCATTCCGCTGAAAATTGTTACAGTTTTGACGATTTTGAAGGGATTTCTTATTGCATCTCTACGAGGATTTACGAAAATACATTAGTGTTACATTCTTTACAATAATCTTCAACTACGATGTCGGAATATCACCGTCCAGACTCAAAATCTCCGTCGGTCCAACGGTTTTCGCAATGCCTGCTATCAAACACAGTAAATAAAGTCCAGAAGGATTTAACTTTCTTATTCTGAAAAACTTAAAAACTTGACAAATCTCAAATATTCTGTTTCGTAAATTTTGTTAATACTAACATTTTACTGTCATTGATATTTTTGGCACAAATTTCCGAGTCATGTTGGTTACTGATCTGACTAAGAAGATGCCACGATTGATGCATACATGACAGTAAAAGATGATTTTACGCCTGTTAGGACATCCTTAAGTTGTCTTGGTGACAAAGTTTAATGGCAATTTGCAACCAGTGCAATTCTGTCTCAATACTAATTGTTTATTTATAATCTGAGAAGAAGTGAACAAAGTAAGCAACTGTTTTATAAAATTGGCCTATATTAGTATATAGCCATAAAATAAAACAGGAAACAACAACACCATAAATCCTTTTATCTTTTTACCATTTGGGACCTATACTGGCTATAAGATAGGTGTGCCATTTCATATCATGCGGACCTGACATAGTAAGCTGAGTGTGTCTTTCATTGTAATGGTCATACCACATGCGTTGATGCAATTGACAATTGATATTTAGTGTCCACCTGTTCCGATTGGATAGCCCTATCAGTGGTTAATCACTTTAATTAAGAATGTTTTATATTTATAACAAAACAACAGCGTAAACTGTTAAGTGCATTTCCAAATTATATCACGGGGATAGTTGTACCCTCCAGTTTTTTATTCTGGCAAGTGAGCAGCATTTCGGTCAAGAGATTTTTAGATGTTGTCTGTCTGAATGAGCAAGTGATCTTGAAAGCTTAGCTTGAATACTGCATACTACTGGAAAATGTCAACAAAGTGACTCATTTGATTCAGTCATTTCTGAGTACGAAATGATGTAGGACGAACGTTTTATTATAACTACTACGCTATAAATCAATGGAAAGCACTAACCTCTTCCAAAATCGACAAAGTCTTCTCTATTATTTCTGCTCTCCATTGTCATTCGTACCGTCTTTTGATCCATTCTTCATTATTTAAGAAAACGTGACGTAATATTGATAGTCTGTCAAATCTCCTCAATTTCACTTCCGGCTGCTAGCATCTTTTACGCATGCGCATTTATGCATTAGGCTATAGACGGACTTGAACCGTACCGATCCGGATGTTAATTAATATCACCGTGTCTTGTTTCCACACATCACAGAGGCACGTATTGTGAACAGTGTTATACAAGTCTGAATTCATTAAAATTTATTTACATTACACAAATGTACAAGAAGATGAGTAGTTGGGCGTGTGTGAGTATATTGACAATGGCATCAGTTAGCAAGAAAGTAAATTTTAATGTTGCTCCATTTCGTCTGGAATATGTCATTATCTAGTCTTAAACATGCGTCTTCAATTCGAAAACAATTCTGTTAATCATTGCATTTTATGTTTGTTTCTTGCACCCAAACATTTCTATATGCAATGCAATAGACTACTGACGATATGGAAACAATATTATAGTAAGCTGATCTCTGATGCAGTATGCCATCGCATAATATTCTCATTATTTAGGGAATAATTTAATTCGAAAAATGCGTATATCTTGAATTAGCAACCTCATAGTCTAAGAACGAAAATCGCGCATGTCAATAGTACACCTTAAAACCCCGAAAATCCGAATTCAATCAACATAACTATACTATATTTAACAATTTAACGATAATTACAATGATTATTTCAATTAAAATAAGCATGCTTTCTTGTTTTCCCGAGGAAAATGGGAATAAAAAACGCGACTGTCATTATTCCCTTTAAATTTTATTGTTTTAAGTAGTAATACACGTAAATAAATGATTAAACAGTGACACCACGGAAATACATTAGACTTCTGTGTATATCCTTTCCGCTACCATAGCGTACTAATGCAGACTCGCCGGGATGGCCATTTCGGCCTTCCGTAGTTTTCGACCTAAATGCCCAAATTCGGGGATTTTGCTGTCATGTGTACACAGGCATCCCAGACTACAGGATATTACGGGCCCAGGGTCGTGCACAGGTTTTTGGGCCCGCTAGACCCCTTTAAAGAGGGCTTTGAACGTAGATTTTACAAAACTGAAATTACTGGTCCTACCCGCCATTGTGGTACGATTCCCTGTGGTATTGCATTAACATTTAGCGCCAAAAAGTTTTTATTTTTCTATAGCAGGAAGTTTTTCGCGCAAGGGTCACCGTCACATCGTCATTTCCGGTGACCTTTAGTCGAAATAATGACAATTTTTTCTACTTTCGGTTTGAGGTGGGTGTGTAGCATCCGGATGTATCGAGTTTTTATCAGTGCTATAAGTCAATAGTGTCTCAGGGACGGGGTATAGGGACCATATGAATTTCTCATAACCCCCCAAAAAATCGTGGTAGCGGAAAGGATATCCGTGGTGACACACAAACAATTTCTTAAAAATGGTTTAATATGCAAAAGAAAACAAACAGTTCCAACTCTATATTTGCTTAAAAAGATACAAAACAAATACTTGAAATATCATACGCGGTTTTCGCTATAAAGAAAAATTTAAAAAAATATTAGTTACGCGGTTTTCGCTCTATAAAACAGGTATATGAGCCAATATCAAATTTGAGCAGATTTTCTGTCTTTTTAAATTTTGATTTGATATCAGCTCTTTAATACAGAAATTTAGCACTAATAATTGATAATGACAGTAAAATCTAGTAATTCGACACAAAAAACCAGACATGCTTTCTTGTTTTCCCGAGGAAAATGGGAATAAAAAACGCGACTGTCATTATTCCCTTTAAATTTTATTGTTTTAAGTAGTAATACACGTAAATAAATGATTAAACAGTGACACCACGGAAATACATTAGACTTCTGTGTATATCCGTGGTGACACACAAACAATTTCTTAAAAATGGTTTAATATGCAAAAGAAAACAAACAGTTCCAACTCTATATTTGCTTAAAAAGATACAAAACAAATACTTGAAATATCATACGCGGTTTTCGCTATAAAGAAAAATTTAAAAAAATATTAGTTACGCGGTTTTCGCTCTATAAAACAGGTATATATACGCGATTTTCGTTATATAAAAATCTCCACCAATGGTTATACAGGATTTTGTCACGTGGCCGTTAAACAACTTTCCGGTGGCCTAAATGTCCAGGATTTTCGCAGAATACGCGCAGTTAACCCGCCTTTCCGATAGTAAATAAAAAAAATGACCAAAATTGACTTACGCGGTTATGGTAGAGCAGCGACGAAATATTCCAATAGAAGTGTATCTCGCCACTAACATAAGTTGAAAAAAAAACGTTCCGATAATTTAACTGAAAAAAGATAAAAAAAAGAGTCTGCGTTTGGCCCCTCCCCTTCTTCTTCTATATTAATGGCGAGCGTTCAAAACTTCGAACATTATGGACATGCATGGGGGGGGGGGAGTTAAAAAGAAATAGACTGTTAGGTTTCCCAAGTTACTCAATCCACCTGGTACCTCCTAACAGTGAGTGATAATAATATGTGCACAATATACACCTTAGATAAATCAATCCCTAAACTGCAAACACATATATACAGTATAACTCAGTGTGCAGAATAGAGAATATTAGTAGGGTTAAAAACAGGATAAAAATAACTATGGTATGAACATCTGTGTAGCCAACGCTGACTTGAATCCGGGGATCGATTCAGTGCTGACTACACGAGATGGTAAAGTATTCCACTGGACAACAGTCCGAGGGAAAAATGAATATTTATAATAATCCACAGTAGTTAAAGGTATATAAAAGGCCAGATGATGATAGTGGCGTGATTGTCTTGTATATGGAGTAAGATACTGCCTTGGATCAACTTCAACATGATTATAAACTATTAAAAATCATTTTATGAAATAAAGTGAGCCTACTGTATTGTCTCCTTTCTTGCAGTAAGTTCCATTTTAAGTTACCCATTACATTTCGGACTGTTCCAGGGGCTTTATTATAGTTGTTTGTAACAACTTTTTTGAACATTTTCTAATTTATCAATATCTTTTTGATGATACGGGTCCCAAACACTAGATGCATATTCTAAAGTTTTTTTCTTCTTAGCATACACTAGTATGAATGACATCCATTGGCCATCTTGAATGGACACGGTAAGATTGGACTCGTTCAAATACTCATGACGATGAGTCGAGATTTTGCGGAAAACTCCATAAGTAGACGGTTAGAGTTTTTGAGCGATCGGTTTGGTGGTGGGTATGTCATGGCATGGGCACGGATAAGTATGCACCACAAAACACATCTCCATATCATTAAAAATGAAATTTTAACTGCTAAATCGTGTTACTGTGATATTCCTAATGTCTATGTATGTCTCTACACAGGCCCGATCTATCCGGATTATGTGTTGATGAACGATGATTCGCGTCCCCACAGAGTAAATCGTACCAACCAATACACGGAACAACAGACTGGATTGGCGCTTCAACGGGCAATGTCTAGCCGCCAGGTTCAAACAGACAACATGAATGAGCTTCGCATAGCCTTGCAAGAAGGACGGACCTGAGTTCCTCAAAGCATAATGAATATGTGTATCAGTAGCATGCATTTGCGTTGTCAGGCTAATAATAATGCCACTCGGTGACATGCACGCTTTTAAAAAATATTTCAAATAAAAAATCCGACGTAAACAAAAAAAATACATTTTTGTAACATTAGAGATCATTCGACGTTTCCCCTTACCGACTTTAAACTTTCTTTCCGGTTCAATGATTAAAGCCACAATTGATAATCATTAAGTAAAATTTACAACCAGTAATTTATTGAATGTATGCATTGATGAAAAAACATGATACGAGAAAAAGGTGGCCCTTAGCAAATTTTGAGTAGCGTACTACCTTCCAAAATCATATATAAACAATTCGCTGGCTTAGAATGAGAAGATCTAAGCGCTTTCTACCACCTTATAAGGTACTTACATATTTGTTTGAAAATTGCATCACTAGGCGCTTCTTCATTAAAATCGGAAAAGGACATGTTGATCAAACTGAAAATGATTTTTTTCTTAACTAAAGAGTTGTTTTCAGACAGTATTCTCTTGTTTTCTTAAACTTGAGAGCATGTTTGTACTTACGACTTTCTTCTTTTTAGCCAGCGCACTAGAAAATTGGGAACTGGAGAGGGATATGGAATTTGACCCTCTAAATGTCACCCACAGGAAACATCCTATACCAACTAGATATAGTCCAGAGAATTTGACACGACTCTCGACCTTCAATAAGCATAATTTAACAGCTGATATTTTGTCTATATTTATATCCCCGGCTGTTTGTTTTCATAAGCGGGGAGTATCACGAAGACGCTCGAGGTGTAATACCAACACAAATCTATAGGACCGATGTTGCACGATTTGCTCGCGGAAATTTATATATTCAACGCAAGTAGCTTGTAATATATTCATGCATAAAGGTTAGGATCATGTCAAATTATCTGTGCTATACTACGTGCATCATCGTACTACTGCAACTTCTCATATCAGCCAGACAGGTAGGCATGAACGCCTCTAATAACTTGTCTAGGGATGAGCACATCAACTGCGAACCAAACCCTGGGTTCTCTTCGAAGGAAAATAAGGTCAAGTTCGAGTACATCGCTTTCAGATTGTTGTGAGACTCAAGCTGGAACACGCTTCCGAGGTTGAGTTCCCACATACCCAAAACCAGATAGATCAAATCGAGGCTGCCCAAAGGCGGGCAGCCAGATGCATCAAGGCCGATTACTAGAGAGTAGTTAGCGTATCTGACATGCTAAGCTCCCTAAATACGAGGCTAACCGTCATGTTCAAATCGAGGCTGCCCAAAGGCGGGCAGGAGAAAATCTGACCCGTGTAATGGATAAAAACAAGCACGATCGTGTCAGGATTATGCCACAACCAAATAAGCCGGTGTAAGAATTGTAAAATATTCAACGGTTCGAGGTCCAGGAATGACAGTGAACGACGCCAAATGGCTATTTGAATGTTGAATGATGTTGTTATGCACGGTTTTCCGGCATTCACTGTTGTTGGAATAAAGTAGAACTAACGACTGTTCGGATTTCCAAACTTTGTATTTTGCGCGTGAGAATTCTCACAAGTCCAAAATCAACAATAATATAAGAACAAGATATAGTCAGTGTTGGTAAAATCCAAACAAATATAATTTTAACTGCGTAATTGAATTCTAATGGAATACCATTGGTACGTTCAGCTTGGAGAGCCAAGTTCGAATACCTCCAAAATCTCTACAGAACGTCGACTACAGTGTGTGTGTCTTCTGTTTTAGCCAATCAAATAATTTCATACAGTTTATGCAAGTTATCATCAACCAATCATAAATGTGGGCGTAAACTTTCGGACATCTGCTTTACCTAAACAGACCACGTTCCTATGTGACGTAAGATCTGTACTTAATCGATTTGTTAATTCGGAATATACAATAATCGTGTCATCAGTCATATCTATATTACATATAAGTATCTAATAAAATTGCCAGATACAACTTAGTACCCTGATAATCTAATCGTTAAGCCTGCAGAAGTGAAATTTGCATAATTGTAAAGTCTGTAAAAAGTGATAAAAATATTTCAAGTAGAATTATCAGATGTTGTCAGCGTGATAGCTTATCTGTTTCTATCCTTCTTTGTTTCATACATTTCTGTTCATTTTCTTCTCTTTCTAATATGTACAAAATATTAATTTAAAAAAACACAAAACACAAAATCTATTTACAAAATGTCCTCAAAAACTTACATACAAAAATGGCCTGAAAATGCCGCATTACACTTACTCCCCCTCCTAATTAACTTCATTCCTATGAAGTTGCATAAATAGGCTTAAAGACTTAAGTAATATTCTCTAATGGAATTTATTACCTTATATGTCTATTTTATGCAAGCATTTTATGCCAATTCTACAATACTATAATAAAAAATATCCTCAATAAGCTGAAAACTATGTTTCAATCTGCCATATATTCAGCAAACAACAAATTAAATGTTTTGTATAGCAACCTCTGTATAACAATCATCTCTTTTAAGCAACAACTGCAAAATGTATACATACAAAAGTAAGATTTCAATAGCAAATATATAACATACAACTTTTTACAAACAGAGTTCAGTATTCATCCTATGTACTTGTCTTCAATGGACACTTGTGTAAAACAACCAGTATTCATATTTTCAAATATGTAGAATTGTACATATGAGTTCATAAGTCAAATGTATGGTAGATCTCTATACTGTCCTTTCTATAATTTGTTTAATATAAATATCACAATATAACTTCGCAATATAATGTCACATGTAAATCGTTCAGTATTCTGTTGCACAAAATGTTCATTTATCAATATGTAGGTAACATTTCATCATTCATGTACATTCTAAAATTGACTAAATTAATTGATGGGTACTTTAAATTATTTGAAATTAATATTTACCATTCAATACACACAATTTACATAATTATCCAAAATGTTTCTGATAAAATGATTGTCTGTTTACACAGTCAATGAAAGAGCCTGCCTCGAAAGATGTCACATTATCATCACAGACGGCTGCAAAATGATTAGTTTTTCCACATATCTCACATTTGTTGTTTTTCGCAAAACAGTTTTGGAAACGGTGATAAACATCACTGCCGCATTTTCTGCAATTAAATTCCCGGCATGGTCTCGGCGGCCTGTCATTGTTGCCCTTGTACATCTGGCTTACAGTGTTAATCAGTTCTATTTTTGCGGATTGGTATTGCTTTCGTAGTTGAAGTGAAAAATTAGATAATTTTTCACAAAATTTATTGTATTCTTCGATGAATTCATCATCACGTTTTGATTTTGCGGTCATCTCCATTATTTGCTTATTTAATTGAGCAAATTCTATCTTATTTTGTCGCATGTTGGACACCAAAACGTTGTTTTCTTCGACCAAACGTGCATTCTTACATTCCAAATCACCAATCCGGTCTGAGTATGATTCTAACTGTGATTTGAGTTTTGAACTATCATAGTCAATTCTGTTCTTGTCTTGTTCTATTGCTTGGCGACGACGTTGTTCATTATGTACTTGTTGTTTTAGCTCACCGACCTTCAATTCAAGTTTGACATTTTGCGTTTGTGCATTTGTGTGTAAATTAGCTATATAGTGCATACGTTCTTTGTGGTTGTCTTTCATTGCTTGGTGTTTGTCAAGACACGTGGGTAGTTCATCATTGTCGATGTTGTGGAATGGAAGCGACTCTGCGGTCTTTCGTCTGATGAAGTTTGTCATGCGCTCTAGGTCCCGTTGTTTTGTTGTCACCGATTTTTCTGTTCTCACGGTGCACATACGAGCAAAATGCCCAATTCTGTTACAACGATTGCATTTTGCATTCCATGCGTGACACTGTCCAAAATGATTATGTCCACACCTCTTACACTGTAAATTTTGTCCAACCATATTTCTGTTGAATATAAACGCTTCTTCTGTATGGGAAATTATTCTCTAGTGAATAACACTCGCTAAGCTGTGAAAGTCCAGAATGAATATATCGGTACCCGGTTTCTGTCCACCATATGTTATGCACGGTTTTCCGGCATTCACTGTTGTTGGAATAAAGTAGAACTAACGACTGTTCGGATTTCCAAACTTTGTATTTTGCGCGTGAGAATTCTCACAAGTCCAAAATCAACAATAATATAAGAACAAGATATAGTCAGTGTTGGTAAAATCCAAACAAATATAATTTTAACTGCGTAATTGAATTCTAATGGAATACCATTGGTACGTTCAGCTTGGAGAGCCAAGTTCGAATACCTCCAAAATCTCTACAGAACGTCGACTACAGTGTGTGTGTCTTCTGTTTTAGCCAATCAAATAATTTCATACAGTTTATGCAAGTTATCATCAACCAATCATAAATGTGGGCGTAAACTTTCGGACATCTGCTTTACCTAAACAGACCACGTTCCTATGTGACGTAAGATCTGTACTTAATCGATTTGTTAATTCGGAATATACAATAATCGTGTCATCAGTCATATCTATATTACATATAAGTATCTAATAAAATTGCCAGATACAACTTAGTACCCTGATAATCTAATCGTTAAGCCTGCAGAAGTGAAATTTGCATAATTGTAAAGTCTGTAAAAAGTGATAAAAATATTTCAAGTAGAATTATCAGATGTTGTCAGCGTGATAGCTTATCTGTTTCTATCCTTCTTTGTTTCATACATTTCTGTTCATTTTCTTCTCTTTCTAATATGTACAAAATATTAATTTAAAAAAACACAAAACACAAAATCTATTTACAAAATGTCCTCAAAAACTTACATACAAAAATGGCCTGAAAATGCCGCATTACAATGTCACGAAGGCAAGAGGCAAAGCAATACATCCCAATGATAATTGATTGATCATTAGTTGTCTAAAGACTAAATTTTCGTTAACAGGAATCGTCAAAGGTGGGTCATGTTCAAACAGACTAACAATAGCTACGTCACAAGGAGGGCGTTAGATTGCAGTGACGTCAATGCCTAACAGATTAATGTGAAGTCACCAGCTAGCTGTTCATGTCAGGAATGCAAACGGCACTATTGTTTTTTTTATAAAATCGACCGGAGTAGACAACCCGTCGCTAGAATTTATTGACGCGATGCTGACGTTGGAAAACCGTTAACGCGACGTCATTGGTAAGGTTAGTTTGCCTGGTTTATCGCATAACGACTCGTAGGCAATAAAATTACCATCTCCGTATGGATTAAACCAACACATTCGCATATTCGCCGATTTACCAAATTTAGGTCCTTCTCGAGAGTGGAGGAGATGGGGAACAAAATGCCATCCAAGGTGCATGACCTTGAGCAAACATTGAACAAAAATGCATGGGCGTAGGAGCGTCTTCAACATTGGGGGGCCAAATATTCGGGAGGGGGGCCAAATATTTGGAGGGGGGGGGGGGGGCACAATTTTTTTTGGAGATATTTGGGGGTCAAATTAAGTGTTAACAAGCTATGGTAAAAGTTTGTGTTTTTTCACTAAGGTAAGGTTTATCTTCTTAGGTGTTTGCTTGTCAAAATACCGGGTAAAAAATTGAACCCTATCATAAACTAGTATTGTAAGTAGGGGGGTCCGGGGGCATGCTCCCCCGGGATTTTTTTTTAAAACATTGGATCAATCTGGTGCGTTCTGAGATATTTTTTTGGATTAGATCAATCACGCATGTTAATTACCATGCGTGGATCAATCAAAATTAAACAGATGCCCGAATTCTGAGAGTTTTAGTGGTTTAGTAAGGGAATTTAACATATGAGTTGGTGCAAACTTTATCTTACAATGTATTTATGTAGTCCTTGTAGCTCTTTTCAACAGTTACGTGATCGGGTGATAACATATTTCATAGATTAAAATCATATTGCGAGCGAAGCGAGCACGAAAATTCAGATTTTATACTTTGTAACCAAGGATAAAAGGCAAATTACCTATTACAAAACTATTTTAGGCGAAAAATTATGAAAATTGTCTGAATTATTGGGGGGGCCAAACGATACGTTGGCCCCCCCTGTCCTAACATTGGGGGGGCCTGGCCCCCCCTGCCCCCCCCCTTCTCCTACGCCCATGAAATGGTAAAGCTTCGTAACATCAAGAGACAAACATGTTCGACTGTAATTACTCTTTAAGGAGGGAATAATCGATATCACATTTCTTGAGATTCTTCTAATTGACCCCTATCTCCTTACAAGTGACGAATTTCCGTCAGTTTGAACATTTCCTTCACTTAAACAGTTGCATTTCAAATGGAATGAAGTGATCTTAAGATTGTAAAATTGTCCTTTGGTAAAATTTCATGCAACTTCACAAAAACAATAGTCCAACTTGCTTAACTTTTTTTATAAGTATATAAGTTTGCCTGCTTCCCAAGGACCAAATACACCACTGGAATAGCCAACCACATGATTAAGTCAGTATCCACCCATAGCATCGTTCAATGTGGCTGTCCGTCGCTTTGGTCATGTTTCACCATATAAATCTTCTGATAACCTTTTTTAAATACTTTTTAACCTATCTTTCTACGTTGATCACTGTATTATATTATTTTATACTTACGTACCTCGTAGCACTTAGACGCGTGTTATGTCTTGTTCACTACGTCTCCGGATTATTTGAACCACTTGCCCTTTTTACATTCATTTGTTATAGACAACTCTGCAGTAGTGATTACCAATAAGGACGCTGGAGTTTTCTCCCTTGGTTACAGGAAAACTGGTCTCGTCTTGTATATCGAAGTGTGGTCTTGTTGTTGTGGTATTTATGAGTTGTTTACCCATAGTCACATTGGTATAACTTCAACGCAATAAATTGCAATACAAAATTGAAAAACAAACTCAAAATCCGCTATATTTATCGTTTCTGAATATTTAGGAGCATGCAGACTTTATATGTTTTGTCAAATGTTTGAATGCTTTTGTGGGCAAATGTTACGGTACATAACAAAAATAAAGGCAGTTTTATGTTTGTTTTTGTACAGCAGTTTATCCCGTTGGAGTTATACTAAGTATAAATCGATTATTCAGGCCAGTCACTTGTTTTCATAACATTGTGCCAGTCCATAAAATTGCAATTAATTTATTTCTCTTGCTAATAATCTTATTTTGATAGATATTGTGTATTAGTATGAAGCTTAGTGAATAATATATTGATTTTCACTTCACTTTTCTCCAATTAAAATGTTTAAACCGATAAAATACAATGTTATTATATTGCAATGTTTGTATACAAGTGACAGACCTGGGCTGGTATTCACAAAGCATCTTAGTTGAAAACTTAAATATTTTGACTTAAGTTAAAAAATAGTATTGCATATATCGTGCACAAATTGAAGATTAACCCATGTTTTCTTAGTGATTATAGTAGTTCTTTACATAATGATTTAAACCTATGCAAAAAATCAATAATCTTGATTGTCATGTTAGGCTGACATACTTAAGAAATGTTCGTGTTTTTAAGAAAAATCTAAGTTTTCTACTAAGATGCTTTGTGAATACCAGCCCTGATTAAACAAGACTATACTGGTTATTTGCACATCCCTTAATTATTGCAGGGATTCTACTGAGACAATGCCCAATCTTGAAATTGATTCACAAGTCTGTTTCAGGTGCCATTAGCACAGATCCCTACACCTTAACTAGGTTTCATACACTGTTTTATTGTTAAAAGTTTAGATTATGGAGCAACTTTGTCTTCTTTGATCTTTTTCATCAAATAACTTATATTGTGTAGAATAGTTCTTCCTACTGCAGCAAATCCAGATTTCCAGAATATAGGATACCTGCCCCACAATCTCCCGAAGCATCTAAAGTAGAAATCTCAACTCAAATTGAGATTTTGCTCAAATCAAGGTCTGAAGTTGAGATAAATATGGAGCTCAAGCTCTTGAAATTTTGCTTTAATAAACTCAGAAAAAGGTTTCCGTTTTATTAAGAGTACAATTTTGCATGGAAACTATAAGTGACAAAATTTGAGATTGAGATGTTTCGGGAGATCGGGGCCTGAATTATTGAGTTTGATGTAATATGACTGCCCTGTGTTATGTGTTTGTACTTCACATTGCTGGACGATGGCACCAGCCTATATAGTCTAGTACAGAATCCATCTACTCAGTATAGGCGCTATTTCACAACAGTGCTATGATGCAGCCATTAAGTCATTGCAAACATTTAATAACTTGTTGTTTTCCTTATTACTTGATAACTAGTGTGGACAGATGTTGGTTATTCCACAAAGTTCCCTTAATACAGGTCTTCTATCCACAAGGAACAAAATGAGCACAAACTTCTCTAGCAACATTGGAGCTACAATCCTTGGTCACACACCAATAGACCGTTTCATCATCATGTGTGTATAGTTATTTGAAAATGTATCAATTCATGAGGAAGACTGAGTCTGAACATTTTTCGTCTGCAAACAAATTTCAGTGATAGAAGTGTTAATTCTATAGGGTATTAATAATTTTGGATGTAAAAATACAAACTAAAAATGTAGATGTTTCACAACGTCATTGTGGTTGTTTATAGCATATACAGGCAACTATGCCAAAATTATGCGAATATTTGACAACTTTATGATACAATTTACGCAAAATCAAAGAAAAGCTTATGTTTTTTCTCTTTATTTTTTTTAATTTGTACAATACAAGTCCACTTTAAGCTTCGTCGACTACCACAGTTGTCTTTTCTGATACATAAATACCATCCAAAAACTTTCGGATGTCCTTATTTTTCACTGTTGTGGACTGTTGCACGAGAGCAGCTGAAATAGAGCAGAGGACAATATTTAAATGACAATGGAGAACAAAGACAAGAGACTCTTGTAATACAGGTACCTACCAGAATGGTTTTTGACACAAAACATATGTCTCCCACAAAGGGCCATTATATAACTCATGCATTGATTGGTGGAACAAAGTTTTGAACTTGATGACCCAATATAGGCCTTCACTGCAAAATGCTTAATTCATCCTAACTTTCTCTTCTGCCAGCAACCGACAACTTCTCCACACCTGAGCCCGGACTTACAACCAATACTTACACTCGGCACTCAAATATTGAAATTCACTCTTTTGAGGCCCATAGCAACATTTTTTGAGTGCAAGAAGTTGTTATAATGCAAAATTGGTACTCAATATTATTTTTTACTCCCTTCCTAGTGGAATTTCGTGTATTGCAAGCTAAAATTGTAATTTATCAGTCTTGAGTGTGAAGTGTCACACTCAGATTCAATAATTACATCTAAACCTCATAAATAGTACACAATGCCGAAGAAAATGTATCAAATGTAATTTTTTAACACTCAAATAACAATATCATACATTTTCCTCATCTAGATTTGAAATTTAAGACAATATTAACTCATTATATTACATTTTCAATATTTGAGTGTTGAGTGAAAGTATTGGTTGCAATTCCGGACCCTGGAGAACATGGCTGTAGCTGATGTCACAGGACTAGAGAAGATCATATCCTGTACGACGGACCCAATATAGAACATGGCACGACAAGCAAGTGCTTCAACTAGACTGGCACATAACATACAGTCAATTAGTTAACAATCTGCAGTCTGTGATTTGGGATTTTAAAGACTTTAAGAACTCGCCAGAATGAGCTAAACTGAATAGTGTCCTATAAACCATGCACAAATTCAATTAACGCAGAAGTAACTTGCCCGATATTGTCCTGAATCAACAATTACTTGTCCCGGGCACTGGACAATTACTAATTTCGCAGACTGCATCTGCTTTAAAGGAATACATAATAACAGGCATATCCCCCACCTACAGGTTATCAGTATTTCATTGCACAGTTTGAAATGTAAGCTTCCATCAGATAACAATTGTTCAATAAATCAAAGTCAAGAACTCTACAGAAAATTGACAAATAAAAATAACTTAACATTCATCATCAGTGTGGTTGTTCATATTTATTTTAAGTTTCATAAGTTAGAGGACAAACTTATTCAATAAACCAAGTGCTGTAATTCCAAGGAGAATTGACCAATAAACAAGTGGGCCAAGATGGCCCTGTATCGCTCACCTTTGCACATTGAACTAGAAGAACCATATTCAAACAGGACCTTTTCAACTATTAAGCTACTTATAGAATGGAGCACTCAAGGAATTTGTTACCAATTTGTTATGAATCCAGTCTCCAGATAAAAAAGACTTCACTATTTATATATAGGGGTAAACGAGCCTCACCCACTGGCGGCCATTTTTTTCGACGAACCATGACAGTGGTCAATTTTTAAGAGGGTCCCCCAACAAGTATTTCTGTAAAATTATTTTCAAATCTGGCCAGTGGTTGATTTTTTATGATTTTAAAGTTTTACCTATTATTAGTTATTTATCGATTTCAATTATTTTAGTTACTTTTATAAAGGATCACCAAAGGAACATTGTCACCAATTCATAAAGGAATCCAACCAGTACTTTCAGAAGATTTTTAAAGACTTCTATTGAAAATGGGGGGAATGAGCCCCACCCACTGGCAGCCATGTTTTTTGACAAATCATGAGAAAAATTTCAATTTTGTAAGAGGCAGGGGTGTCAACAGAGCCAAATTAAAAATCCTGAAAATTACATGATACCGACCATTTTGCCAAACAAGAGGCCTTCAACCACATTGTTTCCATATTTAACTCAAGTTTTTATAGAATAAAGTCCTTCAGAGCAGATTAAATTGATCATAGCTTTGCCATTTCATGAGATATTTTCATCAAATAACTTTTATTTTTGTCAGAAATTATAGCTTTTTCAGGATAGATAAATCTGGAATATTGACAGCCCTGACAAGAGGTCACCCAACAACTATTTCTGAAAAATTATTTTGAAATCTGGCCAATGTTTTTATGAATTGGTTGTCATGGCAACCATAGTTATCTAAAGATCAGCAAAAATACTGGACGGGCATCATCCCAGTATGGTAGTTCACAATAATTTTAAGTATCATGAAATTCTACTAGCAAGTTAGAGAAATGGCTGTGGACAAGACGGACTGACAGACAACGCCATTTCAATACCCCCTACCGATTTCATCTGCGGGGGATAATAATGGGAACATAACAAGTGAAGAGGTTTAGATCTCAATGCCTAAACATTGATTATTTAAACTAATCAAACTAAAGTTATATTTACCAGATCTTGAAACAAGTTCAATGTCGTTTCCAAAAATTCTGAACTCATCCTTCATGCCTGGGGCAACTTCTATACGAACACCATCAAGCATGCTAACGTGTCTGGTGTATTTCTCACCCAGAAAGTTTCTGATAGCAACACCAGATTTATCATCAGCAACAGTAACGTTGATGGGGAAATGGGCGTATACTGATCTCATCTTGTACAAAAATCCCTGAAAAATAAGTTCATTAATTTTGTTAAGAATTTTCTAGGCAAGATTTAAAACTCAACTTATGTACAAAAATGTATCAAGACAAGACAATAAATGTACATTGAGGACTTGCATATAATAACTGCCGTTACCAGAAAGATATTGCGTAACCTTACAATATAAAATGTTCCCTTAAATTTCTTTCTAATTCTTCTGATCACACTAACCAAAAACACATTTTCCACAATGGTGAGGAAAACAGATACATATGGTAGCCGATTACCCAACCAGTTTTTTAACAGTACTAACTATAATTCTAACACGATCTGCGGATTAATCCACATACACATAGAGAAAACCGAAGCATGTATTATTACCGCAATAAAACATGGTATTAAATTGGCTGTTTCTATTTACGCCCCGTATCACTTGACATATTTATGAATGAATGAACGTAAACTTTATAGTAAAAACTCCTACGAGTCACGATGGCAAGGCAAGTTGCACGTGAATCCAGTGTTACAGCTATGACGCACATATTTTTAGAAACTCCAATAAACTGTCGAAATTAAGATTCATAAAAACTTCTGATAATCAATTCATTTATATTTTTCATTTTATGAAATAGATACACTATACTCGTGTTATTAAAATTGTTTCAATGTTTAAAATGTGTTATTTCCTTCAGAAAATTACGAAGGTCGTTTTCGTTAACGAAGGAGGCATTTGTACCAGCTATTAAAGCCACACAATTTCACCGTGGAATTATGTTCAATGTCAAATGGGTGAAAATGGAATGCGCGCAGTTAAATAGTGCGGTATATTATCGTATTTAGAATCGAAATAAAAACTCTGTTCTTGTATTTTGTCTGTGAATAAAACACGGGCACTCGTTCGGATGTGGAATAAATCACTCGTGCTATGCACTTGTGATTTAATTTTTCTGCATCCGAACTCCTGCCCATGTTTTATTCACCGACAAAATACGCGAACAGATTTTTATTTCTTAAACACATCACATGTGGCCAGCAACTTCTACACATCAAATTTTTATGGCTGGGTAAGATCTACAGCTACCGGATACACCTGGTTGACAAAAGAAAATACTGTAGTGCCAGTGATATTTTGGGCTACTTTTAGGGTCGAATACTGGCACCTTCCCCTATGCCATATAGCTCTCCATATTCTACGAATACAGTATAACGGGTATATTTCACGGGGTGCAATGTACGCATTTTCTGGTTCCTTTCGGATTCCCGGTGTCTTGATTTCACGCAAACAGCCTCTACCGCGAAAATTAAGCCTTGTTGGTAATCATGAAATGGGAGGTAAATCTTGTATATTTTAAAAGTTACAGTGGAAAAAAAACCTGACTTCATTGCTGAACGTGACAATTGAAAGCTTCAAATCAGATGCAATATCGTAAGAAAATCGACGTAATGAAAAGTAAACCGTTTTTAAGATCAAATCGCCGTACTAATTTCCCGAGGTCGTGAGTAAATAATGATTTCTCCTCTTTTATATATCGAAGGCCATTTTCTAGACTCTGTCAGCTCAAAGGTGTGTCCCCAAACCGGGTTTTAAGCATTTTGCAAACATTCTATGCTTGAAACAGGCGACATTGTGTACGTGTTTTGATAAAAGTTGTATTTTTTATGTGTAATATCATATTGTTGTGAAGTGTGCAGTACAAATTAAATGATTGCATTCGGCTTGTTTAAAATATTGGACATAATGTTGAGTTGGTTATATGAGGGCCAGTCATGAACTCAGATCCCTGTCTTAGATGTGATAGATATTCTTATCCTGTTGAATCCCTTTGATTGCCATACTGAACAGTATTTTGCTAAACCGACGTACTTCTTGCAAAGTCATTTGGTCAACGTTGGTTAACTTCTTGTAGCTCCTTCATGTGTTTCTAATCATGAATTTTCTCCCTTTGTAAAATTTGTATGATTTCGAGGTGAATATTTGGCTGGGTTTAGATTTCGTGCTATTCATGTTGTCCGCGAATATAGCGAAAATTAGACACCCTTGAAATATACCTGCTATACAGTAGTGTAGCTAAAAAGATCAGTTTCCTCTTACCTTTGTAACTCCCTTGAACATGTTTTCAATATGACTGCAAACAGTGTTGACGGCAGCTAATTCCTTACGCTTGCCGAACCATTTGACAACCTTGATCTTCTTCTTGCCGTCCATCATAATGTCAACAGCGAGATGCTTGAATGTTCTGGACAGGGTGCCACGTGGGCCCTTAACCATTACCTTCCTGGAGCGAACCTTCGCTTCAACTGAAAAAGCAATAAGATATTGGAATACTTGATACTCATAAAGTAACTATGTTGCAACCAAATGACCTTCCAATATCAGTCAGAGGATATTGAAGCAATCACTTTATTTTCAATACATGAAGGGATAGAGGATGATTATTAGAAGTCCAGCTTTTCAACAAATAATATAATATATACTAATATATTCACAAATTAAAAGACTATAGTGATCAACATTAGTCTTGAGATGTTCCAGGCGACCAGTCACTAATATAATTATTATAACCCTGACACTGTACCAATCAACAATTTCCTGAAGTACCCTGAGCGCCATACACATTTTAAGCTTAACAGTAATGTTCGATACAGTACCAACTCAACTACCGAGGATGGTATGAAAGAAAACATGCGATACAATAAGAATAAGATTTACTGAAAGCCTACCTCCATCAGGAACGTTGATGCTCTGTGATGTGAAAAGAGTCTTCATCACTCTGAAAAAAAGATTTGTTCTCAGAAAGTTTTATAAGTTCAGGCCAGCAATCATCGAAATTAGCTTTTGAATATTATCTGCCAATCGGGCAAGTAACATTCATAAACTGATAAAGTCACTTGTTCTATGGAAAAAGAAACAAACTCGAACAGAAAATCAGCAATAAAATACTGTGGAGTGTTAGATTTGATGACTGGGCCAGTGTATTATTGCCCATTAACTTACTCGTGTTTTCCCCCTCACATTTTTACAACATTGAATTGGGATTTTTTGAGGGGAAGCTTGCCCATGGGCAAGTGCAAAATTATCACGAGAAAATAATATCAATTGTCCTATTTTACCTCAACTAAGATGAATCCCTAAATTACTGACCAAAAATGATTTCATTAACAAACAATGAATTAAACCTAGTACTCTAATTCTTGTCAAGATAAATAGATGAAAGAAACTAAATTTTGTTGCTTTTTTTTCTGGGAAAGTAGTTTTAAGTTTTAGGGCAAATTTTCACACCCCTGACACATGATCTTACAATACTGGTTGGCGAGAAGTTTCCGACAGCGAGTAGTATCCGACATTTGATATTTTTTCACATTTCAGCGTAGCTTTTCAATTAAAGTGAATAATATAATTAAAGAACTACATCATAGCAACTAGTGTGTGACAAAAAAACCAACAATTTACGTAAATAAAAAAAACAATATCAAGAAATACACGCAATACAAAGAAAATCTTCACCTCTTTTGCTGGGGGAACAACTGTTTTACGAAAAATTTGCATGCGCTATGAATCAAACAAGTTCATCTATTTATAGCCATGGGATTGCCCGAGTTGTTGATAAAGCTAATTTCAGCTTACAACAGGCATCAACAGAATCAGCGACCCAAAACGGAACTCGGCGATAGAATAATATAGACAAAATACGTCATTATTGATGTCTAATGAATTGACTCAGATGTTTTTACTAATAGGACAACGATACTACAATAAGGCTTCAATCGTCGTCTGCGTGTACCTTGAACCACGATAGACAACTCTTTAACGATACGTACAGCCAATATGAGTTAATTCCCCTTATTTTAGAGGCTCAATACGGGGAAAATAAAGTATTATTAGTAAATAAATGCCAAATGTCGGCTACTGCTACTCTTCAGAGAAGTAAAGGTACTGGCTACACAATCATGACCTCGGCGCAGCGCTTAGTCGTTTCAGTAGTTTCGTGCTATGTTGCACTCGTCAGTAACCCTGCTACTGCTACTCTTCATCGTATTAACGGCCTAAAATAATTACCCCTTTGTGGCCCTAATTACAGTACACTGTGTTACATTAAAAGTACCAAAAAAAGTGACAAATATTTCGGACTTGAGCCCAGGATTATTAAAAGGTAAATTATTTTCTTCAAAACCACATCGTATCCTAGAAAAAGTGAGAAAACATGCAAAAATTGTGGGTTACTGCTCGCCAACCAGTATCGTTGCTTTAAAGAAGCCTGTTATCGGTGCCATGTCAAATGTCATCCCCTAACCTACTACAATGTGACACAACATTTGTCGGAATGAAGCTTCACATTATCAAACGTCCACTGTGGTTGTCATGATGTGACAAGACGACAATGCATTCGTTATAACGTTGTCTATGGATCAATATGCATGATAACAAAATGACACAACATACTGTATGTCAAATGTTGTAACATTGATTTCCAATGTCGCTAATGTTCACTAAATTATCATATGATAGGACACTAAATAAAGTGGGAATCACAAGATCTACAAGAATGTCATGCACAAGATCATCAAGAATGTCATGCATATTGGTACCAACACAATTGCGTACAAATGTCAAAATTTACCATCATGACACCAATTAGCCTACAGAGTAAATTGTTTTGAACACAAAAACTGAGCGAATGTAGATACAGATTACTCTGCTGAATACCGTGTGGAAAAGGCCTATTCAAGGCTCTTGTACTCACACATAAATGAACTGTATAGTAAACCTGCCTAGTTGAACCAATCTAAGAATTATAATAAAGGACATCGACCAAATACACGTAAACAACGGGCAATACTCTGCATTATTCCTGCAGTTTCGTCACTGACATCAGAAACTTACGATTATGACAACTATGCCGCAAACCCAATCATAAAATTATATATGGAATCATAAGATAAGAGTTTAACAAGGACAAAGACAGAACATTGGTGCAATTGTTAAGAAAACGAACAAGATGTGATGAGATTTATCGAGAAATCGTAATATTTACCACTTCTAAAGTGATCTTGACCGGAAAAGGAAGTTTATCGCCGGTGTACGAAAAAATTTTAACGTCGTGAAATTCACTAAACTACTACTTCCGGTTGTCATTTTCGCCAACAAGTCAGTATTTTTTTACGTTTTCTTAAAATCTAGCCTTTTAATTACTGTGTTGATAACACTTAGTTGTGTAAAATTATTTTACTTTATCTGACTAGCCAGGGTAAATCACAAATATTTGACTACACTGTTAGTTTGAATTTTATTATAGATGCACAGTATTCGGATAATGAATATTTTCGCACTCTACCGGCCAAGAAACTGATTAACTTGCTTTTCTTGCACTGTCAGTAAAATCTCATTTAGTTGTTGTTCAAAAGTTATAAAAAGTAAATTGAAATCAGCATATTGCTATTTCAAATCCCTCTAAAACTACATCCTTTATCTTATTTTAGGTGGTTGGTCAGATCAGGACCTGTTCTATAAATACGTATCTAAACTCCCTGGTCAGATGACCTGGGGATCAAAATACTAGGAAATCTAGGAAGTGGCTAGAGGTCCTGTATTCCATGTTTATACAAACTCATTTTAAGATAATTTCTTAGCCTCTCGAGAAGGAACGTCGCAGATGGGTTTTGTCGCTAGGATCAATGTCATCGTTGTTCAGGCGCTGTTCACCGTGGTACCAAAATTTATTAGGGTGAATCTTGCATAGAACTATATTGAGACGTTTGCAGAGTTTGTTGTACTGTCTGGCGTGTCTGTGAAAAAGTGACCCAAATACTATGTGTCGTACCCCTCGAGACTATAAGCGGTTCTAAATGTGTATTAGTTCTCGCATCAGATGTTGTTTAACACAAAGGTCTATAAATTAATTTGCGTTTACATGTAGGCCTTACGAAACACTCGAGATCACTGTTATTCCCAGTCAATGTTCTACATTTCTGTCAAAAACTAAACTGTACAACAAGGTAAACTCTTGTTTATGACACGAAATATAATATATTGTTTATACATATGAAATCAATTACCGGACCTCTAGCCTGTCCTACAAGCATTGTCTAGAGGTCCGGTTACCGGACCTCCAGACTCCAGGTCTAGAGGTCTGGTAACCGGACCTCTAGCCACTTCCAAAATACTATACATAACTTATGTTTACTGTGTTATAACCAAATTCCAACAATAAACTAGTTGAATGTTTGTACAGCGGAAAATTGTATCAGGATGAAGCATATGATTTGTTAAAAATAGCTTTCTCACCTCACCTCACCTATCCTCTTCACACCCATTGGTGTATAAGGCCTTGATGCGCCGTCTCCAATGTGGTCTGTCTTTGGCAACTGTCCTGGCTGTATCCCAACTGTTCCATATGAGTTCTTTCCGTTCCTGTTTGGTGGTTCGCCTCCATGTCGTTTTTGGCCGTCCAACTTTTCTCTTTCCTTCTGGCTGCCATGTAAGTGCTGTACTGCTGATGATCCCCACAGCATTGTTCTATTGTTGTGACGCAGACCTCCGTACAAACCTAATGCGGGACATTCAGGGTGATGTTGCGAATATGAGGGAAGACGATCTCCTAAGTGCCATCAAGAGACTTGCCGTTAAGGAAGAGAGCACTCTCGTCCATCGCATGAAGTTGAATCGAATGACTCAGTCCCCTGGCACGGGAATTCGCATGTTTCTTGCCGGTCTTCGAGGTCAGGCCGCCTAATGTCAATACAAGTCAACATGCAAGGAGCAAGATTGTAATCACGTATTCGACTACAGTGATGAGATCATCAAAGACAATCAGATTGACAATCTGATTCGGGGTATTGCGGATCCAGAGATCCTGTCAGACCTGTTGGGTGACCCAAAGACTGATCGTACTCTTAATGAAACTGTGTCTTTCATCGCGCAGAAAGAGCAGGGCAAAGTGACTAGGAGTGCGGTAGGAGATTCTCTGAATGCAGTGGGTGTGGCGCGTCCTCCACAGAAACCACCCACACCAGCAGGGACAAAATGTTGGGCATGTGGTGGTTCCGCACACGCCCAAAGGAATGATCGTAAAGCACGTGCCAGGGCCTGTGAAGCATGGACAGTAACATGTAATAAGTGTGAGGTAAAGGGACATTTCACATCATCTTGCACAAAGTGTGTTAGTTGTGGTATATGGGGCCACCGTGACTCATCATCAAAAAGCTGTCAGAAAAGTGTGGGTCGTAGACAGCCTCCGAAGAATCAAGTTTCCACTGGCTCAACCACAGACAATGGATGCAATGACAGTGGCTATGTCTTTGACCAGCTGTGCACAGCAGCAGAGATCAGCCCCCAGACCATGCAATCTCTGCATCAAGCGTCTGCAGCACGTCTGGAACATCATGTGTTTGATGGAAAATGGATCCCTAGACCCTCTAGACCACACCCAGTGATAACAGTGAAGGTCACGCCACTTCATGAGGACCACTCATTGTTAGGAAAAAGAGAGCTTGAAATTTCCAAACTGAAGTCTGTGACTATGTCAATGGTGGCTGACACAGGTTGCCAAAGTTCGATAATGCCACTACGGTCTGTACATAATCTTGGTATGACAGGGGAGGACCTAATTCCAGTGAAGCTTGTGATGCGTGGGGCCATCAAGGAGGACCTCGGTGTGATCGGTGCTGTTGTACTGGATGTTGCAACCACCGATTTGGCCGCGCCAGCCAGATCAACCAGATTGCTATGTTACGTGTCAAACACCATAGAGAAAGCCTTTCTGTGCAGAGAAGCCCTTGTGTCACTCGGAATCATCCACCAGACCTTCCCCAACTGCAATGTTGATCCATCCTCAGAATATGTCGCCTCCACCAAAGACCCCTGTGATGATGTATGTTCATGCCCGAGACGTCAAATGGAGCCACCCCCTAGACCCACTGAACTGCCGCCTGGTTTGGGGGCTACAGAGGACAATGTCGGAGAAGTGGAGAACTGGTTGCTTGAATACTATGGTGCCTCTGTGTTTAATGTGTGTGAGCATCAGCCGCTGCCCTTGATGTCGTGCGAACCCCTTCAACTGCATGTGGATCCCAATGCCACACCCATAGCCATCCACAAGCCAGCCCTAGTCCCTATCCATTGGCAGGAACAGGTGCATGCAGACCTTGAGAGAGATGTTCTCATCGGTGTGCTCGAGCGGGTTAGCCCAAACACACCAACGACATGGTGCTCCAGAATGGTAGTCACTAGCAAGACGGACGGCACTCCTAGACGTACGGTTGACCTGCAACCACTCAACTGTTGCTCTGTACGCCAGACGCACCACGTCCCCAGCCCATTTCATCTGGCTGACCGGGTCCCGCAAAACACGAAGAAGACGGTGACGGATGCCTGGAATGGATACCACTCTGTGCCAATTCGTGAGGAAGATCGCCATTTCACGACATTCATCACACCGTGGGGACGTTACAGGTACAAGGTGGCCCCTCAAGGATTTCTGGCTAGTGGTGATGCTTACACCCAGAGGTTTGATGCCATTATCTCTGATTTTGACAACAAGGTCAAATGTGTCGATGACACCTGTATGTGGGCTGACTCCATCGAGGCTGCATTCTTTCAGGCCTGCGATTGGTTTGACATATGTGCTCGCAATGGTATCACATTGAATCCTAAGAAATTCCAATTTGCTCGAGACACTGTGGATTTCGCGGGACTGACCATTACCCCCACCAATATTCGACCAAGTGCCAAGTTTCTCGATGCCATACGGGATTTCCCAGTACCGACAGACATCACGGGTGCCAGAGCTTGGTTTGGGCTCATCAACCAGGGTGCCTATGCCTTTGCCAAGACAACACAGATGAAGCCGTTCCAAGCTCTCCTCTAACCTCCACCCAGTTCCACTGGACCGAGGAACTCACTAGTGCATTCCAGCAGTCCAAAGAGGTCATCATACAGGAAATGAGAGACGGTGTTCGTTTGTTTGATCCCCCTCGTCTGACATGTCTAGCCACTGACTGGTCTGTTGATGGCATTGGATTCCTCTTGATGGAGAAGTACTGTCAGTGCCCCACTAGAACTCCTGCTTGCTGTCCTGATGGCTGGAAGTTGTGCCTCGTCGGGAGCAGGTTCACCCATCCTGCCGAAAGCAGGTACGCTCCAATAGAGGGCAAGGCTCTCGCTGTGGTATATGCCCTCCACCAGACACGGTATTATGTGCTTGGCTGCACAGACCTCCTTGTAGCCACAGATCATAAACCGCTCCTTCAAATATTGAATGACAGATCCCTGACTGAGATCACCAACAAGAGACTACTTAATCTCAAGGAAAAGACACTCGGATACAGATTCACTGTTGTACATGTCCCTGGCAAGAGGAACCTAGGACCTGATGCTGCTTCTAGATACCCTGCAGGGCATGCTGAACATTAACATTTGCCGGGTGACCCACTGGAACTTGATTCACTCGCCGGCACAGCAGTGTGTGGTCATGATTCGTTTGCCTGCCTATACCAGCAAACAGAGGATGTTGATGATGCTAATGACATGGCGACTGTTTTGGCGGCATCCAGTACATTGAGTACGATATCTGAGCTTGTTACATGGGACATGGTTCGTGAGTCTACAGCGTCAGACCCCACATTCCACAAACTTGTCACCCAACTACAGACAGGGTTCCCAGAAAACTCCAGAGATTTGCCGTCGGAGTTGCGGCCCTTCCACCGGTTCAATTCCAGTCTGTGTGTAGTAGATGGTGTAGTGCTACTGGGTCAACGCATAGTGATACCACCTGCGCTCTGTAAGCCTGTGCTTGACGCCCTGCATGCAGCCCACCAGAGTGTCAGCGCTATGCAAGCCAGAGCCGCTGACTCTGTGTATTGGCCAGACATCACTGTCGACATCACCGAGTAAGAGACCAATGTCTACACTGCCACCAGATGGCCAAATCCAACCCGATGCAACCCCCATCTGAAATCATGCCCCCAGACTACCCATTCCAGATGATCTGTGCAGACTATTTCACATATAACAGCAAGGACTATGTTGTGATCGTGGACAGATATTCCAACTGGCCCATGGTGTATAGGTCAGAGTCAGACGCAGATGGGCTAGTTAAACGTCTTCGCGAGACATTTGTGACATTCGGGATTCCGGAGCAGCTGACGTCTGATGGTGGTCCGCAATTCACGGCCGGACAAACCCAACAGTTTCTAAAGACCTGGGGAGTCAAACACAGACTTACATCTGTTGCTAACCCTCATGCCAATTGTAGGGCAGAACTCGCTGTGAAGACTGTGAAGCGCATGCTGGTAGACAACACTACAGCTACAGGGTCTCTTGACACGGACAAGTTTCCACGGGCTGTGTTGATATATAGGAACTCAGTGGACCCAGAAACAAAGGCTTCCCCTGCAGGTCGGAGATCACATGTTCATTCAGAACCTGACTGCCAATCACCCGCGACGTTGGGAACATACTGGCACCATCGTTGAGGTTCGCCAGTATCACCAGTATGTGGTACGGGTAGATGGAACAGGCAGGGTCACTCTGCGCAACCGCCAGCACTTACGCAAATTCACCCCATTCCCGAGGAAGCCCTTCAGGGACAGTTTTGCTCTGCCTTCACCAGTAGTTCCTACACCTGTGGCTGCTAAATCAGTACCATCACAATCCGCAATCCTGCCCTCCAATCCTGAGCCTCCTGTACCCATGGCTACCTCGAATCCAACCGATATGGAGACTGTGGCCCCTCCCCTGTAGTGTCACTGCAGCCATTGACACCAACACAACATTTGGACATGGAACCTCCTGTACATCCATCCCTGGATATAGATCCACCGGCAGACCTGCCGAGCGACATGATGCTTCCGGATAAGCCTGCCACGCAGCAACCTGTCCCCTCAACTGATGGACGTGCTTTAGTTGAAGTCCGATGCGCACTCAGCCGCCTCAAGTCACACAACACTGCTGGTTCACAGGAACTGTTACCACCACGTCGAGCTGGTCGTGGTTGCAATCAGAAATGACTTGATTCATAGACTTTTGGCCTCACTTGAACATGTGTTTTTGTTTTCTTCAAGTGTGCTTCATTTCAGACTAATGCTAAGACTGTTGTGCTATGTGTGGACATTCGCTTATTGCTTCTCGATGTTATTTGTTTGCTTTCTAATAAGTTTTTCAGGTACCCTTAAAAACTTGTCCCTAGGGAGGGAGATAACTAATAATTAATCCTATGATACATTCAGATAGCAGTCATCCTTTTCCACACACATTCAAATCATGCATGACTATTATACCTCCAACATGGGGGGGAAGGGTTATTGATAACTTGTTAACATTTTGGATGATTGTTTTTCATGCTATTGTTTCTATTATTATCATGCTTACTATTTGTTGTCGTGATGGAAAAGTATTTCATCCTTTGAAGCTCAATAAACACTAGAACTAGAAGGAAGATATTATTATTTATTTAATAGTGTTTTTCTTCTTAATATGTGACCAATCCATTTCCGTTTCCTGATTTTGACTGTTTCGCTGGTTTTGATCGTTTTCGCTCTATTATGTAAGTCTTCATTTCTAATTTTGTTTGCCACCTTATTCTAAAGATCTGTCTAAGACATCTGTTTTGAAATGTATTTAACTTCTTTTTGTCGTGTTCTGTAGTTTTCCATGTTTCGCTTCCATATAGTAGGACTGACATGACTAGACTGTTGAAGAGTTTGACTTTAGTCTTGATGGAGAGGAGAGAAGATGCCCAAGATTTCCTAAGTCTGCAGAATTGGTTTCTGCCTTTACTTAGCCTGCTGTTGATGTCTTCATCACTGCCTCCATTAAATGTCATAACTCCACCCAGATATGTGAATGTTTGTACGGCTTCTATGTTTGCTTCGTCTATTTTGATTGGTGTTCTGTTTCTAGCGTTCAGTCTCATCACTTTTGTTTTTCTCGCATTTTTTTTTTCACATTCACATAAAATAGCTTAGCAAAATTTTATCTGCAACACGTGAAAAGTCCGCTGCATAAATCATATATATTGTATCAATTTTAAAACTTGAATTTTATACACGCATATATCGAATCTGGCACATCAAAATCGTCGCGCTAGTTTCGAGTCACTGGTCGGGCTTTTGAAGTTGTGAGCTCGAGATCTTAAAACTGCACTGAGATTTTCGCCTGCTAAATATAGATGGTCTGCATTACGGAGTTGAAAACTAATAGTTTGTTTGTTTGCTGTGATATATTTTATTGTAAAATTACCTATACAATTATGTAGAATATAGATCTACGTGTATTACTAGGTATTCAATGCGTTTTGAGTGAAAAATGCCTACATAGTATTACCGTCTTTGGGTCAAAATTTCAACTCAGTAGGGCACTGCGGAATCAAGACATTGATGGATTGAGCTGAAATTTGGTCTGGGAATATTGTTTATTCTAGAGAAAAGTTAATTTATTTATCTAGGTGATCAAAGAAGAAGTTCAAAAAATGAAACACCCTAGTATAGCCTATGGGCCTTTCTGGTCCTGCTGTCACTGGATCTCATGATGCTGGACGCCATTGACATATCCACCAGGGAGTGCCTGATCTTGAATAGCATGGTCAGGCATAGGACTCGAGGGTGGTCGACCAGAGTCTCCAAGCCGAGTGAACTGACCATGCCTGTGACACACCATTGTGTTCTGTCATTGTAGTTGTTGCATACATAACGGACAGCCTGGCGCTGTACTTTGTCCAGGCGGTTGATGTCATCCGCTCTGTGGGGATCCCAAGATGTTGCTGCATACTCCATAGTTGGCCGGACCAGTGTCTTGTATGGTGTATCTCTAACTGCTCTGCTGCAGTCTCTGAGGTTGCGTCTGAGGAAAACAAGTTGCTTAGAGGCCTTAGCAGCTGTGGCTTGTGTGTGTTTCTCCCAATGGAGATCATTGCTGTTGGTCACACGAAGGTACAATGTACTTCGCACTGTCCACTTCTTGTAATTGTTGTCTATGGAGGTAGTAGTTGGTCTCGTGGACTGGTGTCTTGCTTGTTGTGATTTTCAACGTACACTTGTCCGGGTGAAAGCACTTTTGCCATCTAGATTTCCATTCTTCTAGGGCTGAGAGATCGTCCTGTAGTCTGGCAGAGTCTTGTTCATATTTGATTGATTTGTCCAGCATGGTGTCATCTGGAAGATGCACATAAAGATTGGTGCTAATTCATTGGCTGCCAAGCTGAGAATTCTGTTCAGAATACCATCTGGCCCTGATGCCTTGTAAACGTTGAGTTTCTTCATGAGTTTCTTAACACCAGGTTTAGAAACTTGGATGGAATGTTGCTTGGTCCAAGATCTGGGATGTTGGTAGTGTCCTCTTTGGTATAAACTGAGTGGAATTTTTTATTTAAAATCTCAGCCTTGCTGTTGCTTCGACTGTATAGGAAGCGGTTCTGATTCAGTAGTGGAGAGATGCCGGGTTGTTCCTGCTTTTTAGCTCACCTGTCACAAAGTGACAGAGTGAGCTTTTGTGATCACTCTTCGTCCGTCGTCCGTCGTCAGTCCGTCCGTCCGTCAACAATTTGCTTGTGTAGACACTAGAGGTCACAATTTTGACTTAATCTTTATGAAACTTGGTCACAATGATCATCTCAACAAAATCTAGGTCAAGTTCGATATTGGGTCATTCGGGGTCAAAAACTAGGTCACAAGGTCAAATCATAGAAAAACCTTGTGTAGTCACTAGAGGTCACAATTTTGACCTAATCTTTATAAAACTTGGTCACAATGATTATCACAACAAAATCTAGGTCAAGTTCGATAATGGGTCATCCGGGGTCAAAAACTAGGTCACAAGGTTAAATCATAAAAAAACCTTGTGTAGACACTAGAGGTCACAATTTTTACTTAATCTTTATGAAACTTGTTCACAATGATCATCTCAACAAAATCTAGGTCAAGTTCGATATTGGGTCATCCGGGGTCAAAAACTAGGTCACAAGGTCAAATCATAGAAAAACCTTGTATAGTCATTAGAGATCACAATTTTGGTCTAATCTTTATGAAACTTGGTCACAATGATCATCTTAACAAAATCTAGGTCAAGTTCGATATTGGGTCATCTGGGGTCAAAAACTAGGTCACAAGGTCAAATCATAGATAAACCTTGTGTAGACACTAGAGGTCACAATTTTTACTTAATCTTTATGAAACTTGGTCACAATGATCATCACAACAAAATCTAGGTAAAGTTCGATATTGGGTCATCCGGGGTCAAAAACTAGGTCACAAGGTCAAATCATAGAAAAACCTTGTGTAGACACTAGAGGTCACAATTTTTACTTAATCTTTATGAAACTTGTTCACAATGATCATCACAACAAAATCTAGGTCAAGTGAGATATTGCGTCATATGGGGCCAAGAACTAGGTCACTAGGTCTAATCACAGGTCTTGCATGTACTGCTATAACAGGTGAGCGACCTAGGGCCCTTTGGGCCCTCTTGTTACTCTTAATGTAGGAGTAGAACCGTTTGGGATTGTTGGTTAGGTCTTGGTTAACCGTTTTCTCGATGAAATCATGACCTCTACGCATCTCCCTTTGCGTTTCTGCTTTCAGGTGTTTGTTTAAATTCAGGAATGGAAATAAATATTACATATTTGTATGGAAAGCTGTTGAAGTCATAGAAAATGTTAATGACTCACAATTATTTTTAATTAAATTGTAGTTTTGCACAACATTGCCTATAGTGACTAAAAGTGAGATACATGTACTATACCAGAAGTAAACATTGCCACGAATCTAATAATAAAACAGTATTTCTTGCACCAGAATTTTAGCACACATTCTACTTTCACTTTTCATTTACTTAACTGTACGAAAAATAAAGTGACTTCACAGCTGATGAACACGTGTTTAATTTTTATCAAAAGGATGTAACTGAATGTGTTTAGGACTTCAAAACAATGGATTTGATAATGTAAAAAATATAGCATTTTGAAAAAGAAGTTTTCATATATAAAGTAATCTAAGCCGATCAAGCAATAAAAGCTTGAATAAGCTAATAAATCATTTACAGCTTTCTTGCAAGCCTGTTCTGGTTGTAAAAAATAAATTGTAGAAATCCTACTTATTTAACTTCTAAGTAAAAGTGAGTATAATTTTTAGGAAGAGGAGAAAAACTACTTGTAGCATTTTTCCAATTAGTTCAAGTGAAAATATTGTGGAAACATCTACTCACCAATAGTCACTATACTCAAAGATCTAAGATCTTTGCTATACTGTATACATTAATAATGCTTATAAGAACAATGATTGCTGCATAGTACTTACAACCCTATAATTGTAAGCCAGCGATTTGATGTTTTACTTTCAGTGGGTTAGAACTCATAGTTTTCAAAACCAAAATGGAACACTGAGGCTTTAGCTTCTCTGGTTTACATACTTAAGTTTGTTGTCCCTGGCTGTTATAATTATTGAACTGTTAATTACGGTATGTTAGAAAATATTTTTTTATTAAAACTGTATTTTAGGGTTTGCCTCCTTGAATTAAAAGTCTCTAGAGATGTCTGGTTCAGGTTCAGGTTCAAGTTTCGGACAGGATGATGGGTTTTATAGTGGTGGTTACTATGACAACCAAAATCAGAATCAAGACATGAGCTACACACAAGCAGGCTATGGTCAAGACCAACAGTGAGTATTAATTTGAAAATGAAAAAGTTGGGGATTCCATTTGACGCAGAGTTGACCTATATTGTTCCAGAAATTTTCCAAAACAGCCATATTTTTACCTAAATGATTTTGGCTGTAGGCCAGTGTAGGGTTATAGTTTCTTTTTACCATGTTTTAAAAAGTTAGGCATAATGACAATAACCTAGCACTAATGGAATCCCTGAACATTCTTCATTGATGGGGAGTAAAAGCATATTACAATTATTTGCATAATTTGACTGAAGATAAAACAGTGTAATCCTTTTAAAAGTTGATTTAAAGGTACCGGCTTGTAGTTTGAGTTTGTCTTCGGAATAAGTACTTGTCTGTATGTTCAAGAATTGTGTATGCTGATTTGGACAAGTACATGTAGTTCCAAATAGTAAATTCGCAGACTGTAAGACAATGTAGTTCTGTTTCTTTTGAATGTATGTACTGTAGAGCTATGATGCCTTGAACACCCTAGTGGTATTAAACAGGTTCTTAATTGGTTCCGACAATATAATGGTATGTATTATGAGGACACAGTGCCTTGAGCATGTAGATGGTTTAAACTTTTTTTACTGGTCCGAAGACAGCTTGAGGCATCATAGTTCTGCTGTTTGTAGTTGGTGAATGCAGTTAATTATCTGTAATATATGCATGTTTTACAGACAATTTTCACAATTTAATTACTATGGTTATGAACAAGGGAGGTAAGAATGAGCTGACTGTTACACACCTAATTACTTACCTTGTATATGCTATATATACTTCTGATACTATCTTATATAAACTAACACATTTTGTAATTAACCAGAGAAACACTTTCATATAGTACAACATATTTCTTATTTCTTCTCCCTGTAGACACTTTCAGTCAAATAAATCTGTCTTAAATTTAAGACAACTTGAGACAAACACCACTAAAAAATTGTAACGTTTTTCATGCTCTCACTTCAAATAATTGGAAAAGTAAAATGTCTCATGATTAACGGGACCTTTTATATTTATATGGATGCTTTATAGAAATTAGAAAGCAGAGAAATAGCTTCTGTTGAGTTGAGCATATAAAAGGGCTTTATTATCGCTGGCCCTGTCTTCAGTATAATAGAGCTCTGTTTTGTTCTAAGGATATAATTATGTGGTTTAGTGAACCTGATCTTCCCTAGTTGTTTCAGTTTGTGATTTATAAAGTAACAAATATTACTTTTGATTCTTAATTTTTACTTTATTAAAAATAAGACATCAGCCAAGTTACATGTAAGTCGCTGGAACAAAACTGTTCTTACTTCATTGATATAGGCCATTTTGGTCCTGTTTGTTTTATAAGCATTGGCCTTATATTTCTATACTGGCCTGAAATTCTATTCTGGCTTTATGCACTATTCTCTCATTAACAGAACTTAACCGGTTAAATAGTAAAAAATAACCTCTCTATATCAACTGGGGTATAGGGTTGCAATAAACAAACATATAGCCAATGAAATAGCTTTTAATTTGACTGAAAACAATTTCGGATCAAAGAAGTTAGAGACATTAAAACTTAATGAATCAGCGCTTTTATACCCTGGCATCTACTGATGCAGGAGGCATATATTGTCTGTCTGTCTGTTTGTTAAAAAATGGCAACCAAAACTTTCAAGTTGTTGAAACTCAAAGTTTATTAAGGCACAGGAATTTGAAGTTCTACCAATAAAATATTATACAAGTCGGTCCATCACAAATCACTCTATATGTATATATAATACTGAAGTAACGCAACGCCTCCCCCCCTCCAAAATGGAATCCCTTAGCCTGTGCTAACAAAATAAAAGATACGAGCGATCAAGTTAGCTCATTTGACGAAGAAAACTTAAATGTACCCAATCTAATCGACAATCAATATATTTTCATGAATTTATGCGAACTATTCGTGATTTACTTCTCAAAGTTCACTATCTAGTACATCGTCGGTGCCATTCTGTCTCTTCACAAACCACGCCCCGAACTGAGCTTTTATATGGGAAACCCCGTATTTTCCACTCACGGTCAGTTGATTTTGTTATTTTTAACACATCGGCCTACTATTTGCACACGATAAACTCGTGCACCGATCCAAGTGAGTAGCTAAGGAATGTCACTGGTTTGTACATATAACTGACTTGCCACGAGGAAAACGTGCAATGGTTGGAGATAAATGCAAAATGATCAAATTGGTAGTCTAGAGTCACTCCCACTTTGTAGAAACTATTAAGGGCATTCTACAGTGCGATAGGGCATGTTTTCAGAAAGCGTTTTTTCTTCAAATTAAAAGTTGGTGGACATAACAAAAATAGCATTACAATGTACTATATATACCCATAGTGTTAATCAACAAATACGCATTAATAAAGCATATTTATCATAGCTTGGCAACACTTTCATTGCAAATCTTGCTCGGCTACCCTATCCCCTTAAATGAACTTTAATATTTGTCTGAAGGCGTGGTTTAGTGACGACACCAAATGGCAGAATGGCACCGACGATGTACTAGATATTGACATTTCGTGAACGAAATAAGGAATATATCTGGTAATAGCAGACGAAAGTGAATATTTTTGATTGCATTAGGTACATGTAAATATTCTTCGTCGAATGAGCTAACTTGATCGCTTGTATCTTTTATTTTGTTAGCACAGGCTACGGGATTCCATTTTGGAGGGGGGGAGGCGTTGCGTTCCTTGAGTATTATATATACGTATAGAGTGATTTGTGATGGACCGACTTGTATAATATTTTATTGGTAGAACTTCAAATTCCTGTGATCAAGGCATTGCTTTCAAACTTGGCAAACTTGTTAACCAGCATATTCACCTTACATTGTCAAAGCCATGTAACGCTATCCAACATTTCAACAAAATTATGGCCCCTGATTGACTTAGCTAGTTTTTATGGACAAGGCTTCCACCGGAGCATAAGCGTTTATTGAACGCAGTCTTGTTTTCCTTCAGATATTGTGCGTTGCATCTGTTTTGGTCACATGGTTTCCCCATCTTTAGTGTAGACCCAGGTAATTGCTGGTTGGTCTAGTGTCAGGCTAATGAGACTTGGTATTCCAAAGATGGCTGGATAACAGTCAGTGGGACTTAAAACCAAATTTAAATAAATGAGAAATAATAAATTAGTAATTATAGAAGTTCAAGTCTTATAACACGCTGAACAAACTTTACCAATTATTATGATTCCATCCTAACATAATTATTAGAATTTGTATTCATAAGTATATATTTATCAGCTCAACTTTTCTAAGAAAAACAGTAGAGCTATTGTCCTGACAGGATTGTGTGTGTTGGTTAAATTTATTGTCAGAGTCATTTTCTCAAAGGCTATCAAAGGTATCCACTTGAAATTCAACATAGTTATTCACCACGACAAGGGGGTCTATACTGACAAGGCTGATAACTTTGTGACCTATATTTATGGAGTTATCTGCCTTGTTTGGACTAAGTACATAGAAATAGTGGCCCATTTTACACATAAACTGAATTTTCTCAAACACTATGTAAGCGTTCAACTTGAAAGTCAATACACTTCTGGAATGTGATGACCTTCATCTACTTAAATGAGGAAACAAATCTATCCAGCATTTTATGAGAGTTATTCCCTTTTTCTGACTTTGAATCTTTTCACAAAAATGTCAATTCCTCAAAGACTGTCGAAGGTATCCACTTGAAATTCTACATAGGTATTCACTGCCACTAAGGGAGTTCATACATACAAGGCTGGTAACCCTGTAACATATATTTATGAGTTATCTGCCCTTGTTATTCTTAGAATTTTGACTCACAGATGAGCCAGGTTACTATCAAGTATGAGAAAGTCGAGCGTCCAGCACTCTTTCGCGGTGCTCTTGTTTACATTGTATTATGTAAATTTTATAATATAAATGTAAATGGAATTAAAATATGTGTATAAATGTACTAATACATTCTGTATATTAATTGATATCGGTGTACCACTGTATGATCATTGATCAACTTGTATACATGTATCATATAAATTGTTTCTTAGGCTGTTGCAAATTAAAAGCTACATTATCATCTCAATTTGTTTAAACTGGTGGCAGCGGCAGGAATTTGTTAGTATATTTAAATAATATTTGCATTGTTTTGAAGGTAAGATTTGAGACATTTTATTTAGACATTTCTGTGATCCCTAGTTTTTGGATAATTTTTCAATAAGGTCTTATTATTTGATTTAAAGAAAATGAGAATCTTCAAATTTAAGCATGAAAAAATGGGAGAAAGTGGTTGTGGATGACAATTTAGGAGTTTGGCTACAAATACCTTGTAATAAAATGTGTGGTATTTCTTCTATCTTAGATGCAAACTCTTTGGGACTAGATATTTGAACTGTTTTACTAGTTTTAATAATTTCTGGGTTGCTTATGTGTTGCTTTGCAATAACTGAATTGTATAGTCTGCAGATGAGAACACTAGCCTTTGTTTACACATAAAAATGAAAATTAAATGCATTTTCGATGTACAATTTTCTTAAATTTTGTGCACAATTACTTTAAATGTAAACTATGATTGTACTCTTTCAATATACACTCATAACAAGTCAGTCGACCGTGTCGTGTTAATATTATTCATGTTTATTTATTTCTTTAGGCTAGAGCTATCTCCTGCGAGCTATACTGATATTGATTTGATGGTTGCAACATTAAAATCATAACATCAGAATTGAGTTGTCATTTTAGGGTTAATTATAGTTTAAAATGTGTATTTCTTTTGTGGCACTTGTTTCCTTCTCTAACAGCATAACACATGCTTCATGGCGATTGGATGCTTAACTTAATGATGTTATTACTCTCAACTATTCCCAGTGAAAAAAAAGATGTTTTATTTCACTTGTAAAAATAATTGTTTTTTTTCCTGTAATATTTATGTCCCTGATGAAGGCTTTGTGAAAGCCGAAATGTCGGTCACTAATAAAATTATGATAACCTTAGCCTGCGTTGATCGTGTAGCTACATTTACACTTCGGTGTCTTTGTTAATTGTAATATTTACAGTACAAGTGGACACTTCTATGTGATAGTGAATTTTGAATTTCTGACATTTGGTGTTGAGAAATATTAGCCATTTTTGTAAAGGTACAGTAGCTCCCGATTTGTTTGTCGAGTCCTTGTACAGTAACTTAATAATGATGTGTTATTATATTGTTATAATTTGTTATTTATTTCTTGCTTTCAGACAATTTGGTCAGTTTGATTATACTCAGGGTGGTCAGTATGGTGCGGACACTAGTTTTAACAGTAATCCACAGCAGCAGGCTCCAGCGTACAACCCATCTATACTGACACCAGATACTACTGCACAGAGCTTCGCTTCACCAGCAGGGGGAGATAACTATGAGGAGGAACCACCTTTAATGGAAGGTAGAGTTACCTCCCTTTTAGGTGTTTTATGTTTACATTCATGTGACTCTTCCTTTAGGCTGATTTCCTCCTTTTTGACTTAAAATATTTGAAACAAATGGTTCATATTGAGTATGTCCTACTCAAAAAATATATTATTGCAAGGATCGGGGGGGGGGGGGGTTGTTGGTGAAGGTAATTTCTGCCTGTTTGCTCTTGGATCAATCATAGGTATGTACTAAGTATTTTATTAAATGGGTGGTAACTGAAAAAAGTTGCCCACTACAAATCATCTATTTTGGCTTGTATTTTTGTAGATGATTTATTATAACAGATCGCTTATAGTTATAGTTAGAACATATTAAGTAAATTTTAATGATTAAAAAGGGCGGAGCGAGCGTAGCAAAGCGAGTCCTTTTTAGTCATTAAAATTTACTTAATAGTCCGGCAGATAAACGGCAATTTTTAGGATAACCGTGCAGTGTCTTCTATACAAAATGTTTTTACATTTTTTAGCTCACCTGTCACAAAGTGACAGAGTGAGCTTTTGTGATCACTCTTCGTCCGTCGTCCGTCGTCAGTCCGTCCGTCCGTCAACAATTTGCTTGTGTAGACACTAGAGGTCACAATTTTGACTTAATCTTTATGAAACTTGGTCATAATGATCATCTCAACAAAATCTAGGTCAAGTTCGATATTGGGTCATTCGGGGTCAAAAACTAGGTCACAAGGTCAAATCATAGAAAAACCTTGTGTAGTCACTAGAGGTCACAATTTTGACCTAATCTTTATGAAACTTGGTCACAATGATTATCACGACAAAATCTAGGTCAAGTTCGATATTGGGTCATCCGGGGTCAAAAACTAGGTCACAAGGTCAAATCATAGAAAAACCTTGTGTAGTCACTAGAGGTCACAATTTTGACCTAATCTTTATGAAACTTGGTCACAATGATTATCACAACAAAATCTAGGTCAAGTTCGATATTGGGTCATCCGGGGTCAAAAACTAGGTCACAAGGTCAAATCATAAAAAAACCTTGTGTAGTCACTAGAGGTCACAATTTTGACCTAATCTTTATGAAACTTGGTCACAATAATTATCACAACAAAATCTAGGTCAAGTTCGATATTGGGTCATCCGGGGTCAAAAACTAGGTCACAAGGTCAAATCATAAAAAATCTTGTGTAGACACTAGAGGTCACAATTTTGACTTAATCTTTATGAAACTTAGTCACAATGATCATGTCAACAAAATCTAGGTCAAGTTCGATATTGGGTCATCCGGGGTCAAAAACTAGGTCACAAGGTCAAATCATAGAAAAACCTTGTGTAGTCACTAGAGGTCACAATTTTGACCGAATCTTTATGAAACTTGGTCACAACGATCATCACAACAAAATCTAGGTCAAGTTCGATATTGGGTCATCCGGGGTCAAAAACTAGGTCACAAGGTCTAATCATAGAAAAACCTTGTGTAGTCACTGGAGGTCACAATTTTGACCTAATCTTTATGAAACTTGGTCACAATGATCATCACAACAAAATCTAGGTCAAGTTAGATATTGGGTCATCCGGGGTCAAAAACTAGGTCACAAGGTCAAATCATAGAATAACCTTGTATAGTCGCTAGAGGTCACAATTTTAGCCTAATCCTTATGAAACTTGGTCAGAGTGATCATCTCAACAAAATCTAGGTCAAGTGCGATATTGCGTCATATGGGGCCAAGAACTAGGTCACTAGGTCAAATCACAGGTCTTGCATGTACTGCTATAACAGGTGAGCGACCTAGGGCCCTTTGGGCCCTCTTGTTTGTTCTCTGGACAATACTGTAACAGAATCCGGATGATGCCACCTTGTCATCATTGAGCAATTCTCACAATGATGCCCCAAGCGGTACATGTTTTTCCCCGGATAAATCAGTATATATACATTACTATTCAACCAAATTTGAATCAAAACACCGTAAATGCAATTTTAATGTGTTAGATAATACATTACATCAATATATACAGCCTTTGTAATAATAAAATGTGGAAATGAGGCCCCATTTGTGGTTTAAAACTAACATGAGGCCCGGTATTTCACAAAAACGTTAATTAAATAAATAAATGAATACATGTAAAGTAAAAATTTCTTTATATTGCTAATAAATAATGTATTCAATGGCATTGAAAATAATAAGGAACCAGCAATACATTGCTTAATAGTTTTGTTAATGAAAATCGAGGCCCTGATAAGGGTTAATATATGAAAAAGGATGTAATCTTTCAAATATATTTATTTCTCTTATGTTTTAGGAAGGAAAATTTAATCATAACTGGACGTTATATAAGTGTAATTAAGTGATAGAAGTACCACATTCTGAATAAGTAAAATATAGATGAGGCCCTGTGTGTGTGTTGAAATATAAATGAGGCTTTTATCTGAATAGATTGTAATCATTTCTTTGCACTTGTATTGACAATCAAAAATGAAGTGTCTATGTGTCGTTACAGGCCTATAAGTGAGTGACATCGATACATATAAACAACCTGAATTGCATGGTTTAATATTACATTTCATGAAATTGAATTCCTTTGTAAGGGTAAATCCAAATGTTAAAATGTATCAAAAATCTCTAGTAACCAAACAACTATTATTTATGAAATAGTAAAACAAGGACATGGGTCTCTGCTAGAGATTGAAACTATAAAAGAGGTCTTAGACCAAGTTCAACAAACCATTACATTGTTATCAAACATTTTAGAAATCTAATAATAATTCAATTACGGCTTGATGAATAAAGGTTATGTGAGATATTAATGCCTGTCGCTTCATACCAGTACAGCCTCTATATACTGAATGTGGTCCTATTCATCACCGACGACTGTCATGCTAGAACCTTTATGGTATTCAAAAGGATAACACAAGTCCGACAGGGAAGACAGCACTCATAAGAAACAACAAAGCATGAAATACTTATCAGCTACAAGACACCCCTCCAATTAAGTAATTCCAAGCTATATCAGGTTCACATGACGACCGACTACGTACTGTCATTCCGATCGCCATTTCTAACTCTACACCACCAGCAAGTACTGTATGACTTTTTTCGTATGTACTGCAATAACTCGCCACCGCCTAGAGCAGCCATTCATGAATAGACAACACACATTATCAAGCTACACAATACATTCAGTAATGTAAGGCACCCACCATTAGATCAATCAAACCTTATATTTAAAGGGAGTAGCCCTTGCCGGTTATGTACATGCCTGGCTCTACTAATTACTGCAAGCTACAGATTCACGGGACTTTTAAGTACTAAACACTGACCAACACACACATCCAAGATAATGTTGGGACCCCAAAAGACAACAACAAATCTGACAGGGAAGGCAGTACTCAACAGTAACATCACCCGTTAACTACTTGTGTGGCAGTTCATATTCAAATATTGCTTTCAGTAGTGCTTGGATTCAATCGCGGATGGAATATTTCTGTGATGAATCGTATGGAATTTGAATATATTTACTTTTTAAGTTGGCGAGTTTGCCATAAATATGGTTTATATGACATATTTCGCTGATGGAGGCCCTTATAAGGTTAAGTACCCAGTAGAGACTCACGTTATATAGCGGCGAAAGCTACATGGTAATGCACTGGGCTGTCCATACAGAGGTCTGGGATTCAATTCCCGGCATGGGAACGGGGCATTTCTGAAATTATATTGATAGTGTATCCCGCTAAATATGACCATAATTTATGGACGTTCACGTATCTGGTTAAAGGTGCCTTGAAGCTATGTATCGGACACATTAAAGAACTAGGCTGTCTATTCGGAAAAAAAGAGCTAGACGCACTCCTGCAGCTCCGGACAAGTCTGTATCTAATGTCTCTCTCTCTCTCTCTTATTCCGTGGGGCTTTCTCCCGGTCTGTCCCGCTGTACATGAACTGGTAGAGGAAGCACCTGCGTCCTTGTGGTTGCAACACTTCGCATAGCGCCTTGAACGTGTGTCGCAAGAAATGAAGCTATATAAATCTGGTATTCATATTCAATTACAGTAAACGATGGTTGTTACTAGAGAGTACACAAAGGGGCCATTGGTGGTCGCACTCTAAGATAATGAGTTCCTCATAGGTCTTGCTATGGTCAGGATTATATACCGCATGGGGCATATACTCACTGACATTGATGGTGGTGAGTGTCTTATAGGGACTTATGTCCGGTGGCAACAGCATGGTAGCATCTTGTGTGAAAGAATAAAATAGATGACTATCTAAATTGATAACTTCAGCAGTTAAAATAACCTAAACCTTCATAAAATATTTGTCTGATTAATCAATCTTTGCTTGATGTATACTTGATATGCAAAATTACCGGTACTGTTTTATTAAAGCACCAAGGAATTCTTAAACTTACGTACACATTTTAAATCTTCCGAATTATTTATCAACTACACAGTGTGGTAAAATGAACTGTCTGCAATTTTAACAATTATTTGTTAATGGACTCATACACAACCAATACTGTCCTCTACTTGTAGTTGTAAAGTCATTATAAGGAATTTAATCTTTAGCGTAAGTTTAAGATATCCGTAAGTGCTTTGATAAAACAGAACCCCAGAGTCTAACGACCAATTCCGGGCCTCAGTTGGTTATTTCATTTCTATTTATTATTAAGTTATGTATACTTATGTATACAATCAGTACTATAATTTAATTAATCAGTAATATCTAATGTTTGATATGTAACAATGGTTATTGACTATTTACCATTCTTGTCTTATTTCTAGTTTAACACGCATGCAGGGCCTCATCGCCAAATTTTACTTTTCAAAAGGTGGCACACGGTCATAACAATATAAGTTAAGATTAAAATTGCTTTCCTTTAAGTATAAGAGAATAACAAAATTCTTGACGTTGAGTTTGTAGAAGTTCACTCTTTTGTCTAAATTTGAATTTACCCTTAATCGGGCCTCAATTGAATGGAATAAATTATTTAGCCCTGTAATGTAGGTTGTTTATGATTGCCAGTGACACTGAATTCAATATTAAGAATCAATACAATGAACATATGGTAACATGTATCATTTACTCGTTTAATTCATATGTTTGTCTAAAAACGGGCCTCATATAAGAAGTAAACCGCCAGCAGGGCCTTATTTCCACATGTTACTACTACAAATGTTGTATTTACTGATGCAACGCATTATTCAACACAATATAAACAACGTTTAAGGTATCTTGCTTTGCCTTTGACTAAACGATAATATACTTATACTGCCTTATTCATGAAAATTCATGTACCCCTTCCGGGCCTCATTGTGAGAATTGCTCAATGATGACAAGGTGGCATCATCCGGATTATGTTATAGTTTTGTCAGGAGAACAAGAAAATGCAAAAACATTTTGTACAGAAGACATTGCACGGTCCATTGCAAGTTCTGCCGGACTATAATTTGTTCTAACTGGCTTAGAATATAACATTCTGCATTCTGATTGGCCGATAGAAATTAGCGCCAACGCATGACGTCAAGTCTGTTAAGAGAAAAATTTAATGATTCAATTTTCATTTAACCGCGAAAATTCGGCGTTTTCATTGGCTCATAATGTAGGTTATATTCTAATGCAGGTTAACAAAATTGGGCTGTTTTTTTTATGCCCCCCTATCGATAGATGGGAAGGCATATAGTGATTCACCTGTCCGTCCGTTCGTCCGTCTGTCCGTTCGTCCGTCCGTCCTGGTTAACCCAAATTGACCGTTTCTTCTAGCATTAATATGGCTTGCTACAAAGCTTTCATACTTGCATGGATGTTGTGTATGAACACTCTCCACACGCCAGTATCACCTAACCCCATTTTGACCTTCACCTTGACCTAATTTTGGACTGAGACTTATTTATTGACAAGGCTTCCACAGGGGGCATAAGCGTTTATTGAACGCAGTCTTGTTTTTAGATTATCCTTGTATTCAAAGGGTAGTAACTCTAGATAAGCTATTGTGGATATAAACAGAGTTACCTTTCTTTGCTCTTTGTTTTAAATTAAAACAGCCATGGATGTCCTGTTTCAACAAAGTTTGTTCGGTTTTCATTCTAAAAAGTTCAACCTTATTATGCTAGATTCTACGTCGTAAGACTTAGTTCTAAGTTGTAAACAGACTTTGTCGATTACTGCTACACTGGGAGGCACAATGGTCAAGTGGTTGACACTATAGATAACCAATCCCTAGGTTTGCTGTTCAAATCTCAGATGGGGCACTGGAAATTTCTGAAACATTTTTCAGCGTCTACTTCTCAACTAGAGAGAAACTGGTTAGAAACACAAATGTAGTCATGCATACTATATTGATGCTGTTACACAAGACTCATTAAACAAAGATCTAAACACATGTTTTTTTTAGATCTTTGCGTTAAAGGACGAAGGAGTCCATTTGCATCATGTATTGTACCATGATTCCTTGTATCATACACCTCTGTATTAAACAAAAAAATTGACAAAAATCCATTAAGTTACATGTTAAGGGAAGCAACTCTAGGTATCTTAGTGTTGATGCAAACAAGAGTTACCTTTCTTATATCATTTGACATTTATAAAAACAGTTTTATATTTCAGAACTTGGTATCAACTTTGACCACATTGTGCAGAAGGTAAGTGATTGATGTAATATTTAGTATACGTTACCATGGAAACCTGACATTCTCTAAATATACATGTATTACTTTAGTCTGTATAAGTTAGCAACTTGGAAATATTGATGAATTTTGCAAATTTCCAATATTTATGCCCCCATCTTTATTGCTTATATATTCTACTTTGGTCTACAAATAACACTGTCAAGAAATAATGAAATTTGCTGACTAATATTTCCCAACACTAAGTATGTGAAATTCAATGTTCACTGAAATGTCCAATTACCGGTATACAATAGTAAAATGAAATATCACTAAGTTGCTACCAACTTGGTCTACATGTATGTACAGGGTGTTAAAAAAGTTTGTTCTCAATATTTAACTTCATACTAAATGTATCTGAGCTAGGTTCACAGTTTACAATTATAATTCTTTACACTAGTGGCAGAATTTAATTCTCGAAAGATTAGAACAATGGTAGAAACTTCTGGAAATTACCCATAGAAAATCATATTCTTCTGACGTTAGAAGATTAAACTATTGAAACTTAAACATTGAGAACTAACTTTTTGAACACCCTGTATGTCATCTTATTTGCTCGTTTCTCATCTTGTAAATATCAATTGGTAACAACATACTAGTCATTAGCTAACATGCCAAGTAGCAGGGGTTCTATTTGGCTCATCCGGTGACCCTTTGACCTGAAATCAACATATGCCCACATATGGGCATTACACTTTTAAGAGCTAATGGATTCTATATGCTATATGAAAACCACAATATCATAAAAGGTGTTCACAATATTCAAATGGATATATAAATTGATTTTGATGAAAACTGACTTCGATCTTATGCCGAACATGTAACAGCATAGTGATGATCCTTGATTGTGTCCAAATGGCAGGATGCAGGCATTCTGTTGGTGTCAAATGTACACATTTCTAGTTGCCAGTATCATAATGTTTTCAGCACAACCCATTCTTGACTTTATATATATGTGTACATGTACTTATTAACTGCTTTTTATGTGTTTATAAAAATATACTTTCTTCTCCATTTTATGTTGGCATCTGGAGTTCCTTTGAATCAATTTGAAGGTTTCTTCAGAATATGTCTGTGTTTGATCTGATTTTATATAGAATCTGTGTTAATTAAACCATGGGTATGATGTCTACGATTTATATCAGTTGAAGAGTCCAGGTCTTGATGCTCTGTTATGTAATTGCTCTCAATTATTTCATTCAGCCGTTTGATGCCAGTTTTTAGCTCACTAGCTGTACGGTATGAGCCCTGTGTCTATATACATGTGTACATACATGCAGCAAAACATCAATACTAAGTTGTTTGCAGCTTTTATAAGTAATTAAATGGGATCGAACCCATGAGGTTCTGTTCCATCACTTTGTAGTGTGAGTAAGTAAGCGTTAGATGATCGAATCCGCAACTGCAATAACTCTTAGTTTGATCCCTTAGTCCTGATCTTCTTAGTGAGTTTGTTTTAACCCTTTACTCCATGTATGTCTAGTCCTTTACCTACATTAACAAACCAGTTGTTATAATTATATGATGTGTACCCTATCTTCATACTTGTTATTTTCTAATTTGTTGGGGATCATTGATGCCTGTGTATTTTCTACAATGTATTCTGGATGGACATTTAGTAGCGTTAAAATAGGGCATTAATAAAATGCATGTGGAAGTTTTAGAAATGAAAGCTTCAGGCTATGGTAGTGGGTGACTTTGAAGATTGCAATGTCTTGTAAGATAGGAAGTAGAGAGTTTATATGCATAAGGCCAGAGTTTTTAGCTCACCTGTCACAAAGTGACAAGGTGAGCTTTTGTGATCGCTCTTCGTCCGTCGTCCGTCCGTCCGTCCGTTCACAATTGCTTGTGAACACACTATAGGTCACAAATTTAGCCTGATCAATATGAAACTTGATCACAATGATCATCTTCATACAATCTAGGTCAAGTTCGATATTGGGTCATCTGGGGTCAAAAACTAGGTCACTAGGCCAAATCAAAGGAAAACCTTGTGAACACATTAGAGGTCACAATTTGAGCCTAATCTTTATGAAACTTGATCACAATGATCATCTCTATAAAATCTAGGTCAAGTTCGATATTGGGTCATCTGGGGTTAAAAACTAGGTCACGAGGCCTAATCATTGAAAAAGCTTGTGAACACACTAGAGGTCGCAATTTGAGCCTAATCTTTATGAAACTTAATCATAATGATCATCTCTATAAAATCTAAATCAAGTTCGATATTGGGTCATCTGGGGTCAAAAACTAGGTCACAAGGCCAAATCATTGAAAAAGCTTGTGAACACACTAGAGATCACAATTTTGACCTTATCTTTATGAATCTTGGTCACAATGATCATCTCTATAAAATCTAGGTCAAGTTCGATACTGGGAAATCTGGGGTCAAAAACTAGGTCACAAGGTCAAATCATAAAAAAACCTTGTGTAGTCACTAGAGGTCACAATTTTGGCCTAATCTTTATGAAACTTCGTCACAATTATTACCTCAACAAAATCTAGGACAAGTTCGATATTGGGTCATCCGGGGTCAAAAACTAGGTCACAATGACAAATCATAGAAAAACCTTGTGTAGTCACTAGAGGTCACAATTTTGGCCTAATCTTTATGAAAGTTGGTCACAATAATCATCTCAGCAAAATCTAGGTCAAGTTCGATATTGGGTCATCCGGGGTCAAAAACTAGGTCACAAGGTCAAATCATAGAAAAACCTTGTGTAGTCACTAGAGGTCACAATTTTCGACTTATCTGTATGTAACTTGGTCACAATGATCATCACAACAACATCTAGGTCAAGTTAATTTTGGGTCATCCGGAGTCAAAAACTAGGTCACAAGGTCAAATCATAGAAAAACCTTGTGTAGTCATTAGAGGTCACAATTTTGGCCTAATCTTTATGAAACTTGGTCACAATGATCATCTTAATAAAATCCAGGTCAAGTTCGATATTGGGTCATCCGGGGTCAAAAACTAGGTCACAAGGTCAAATCACTTCAATATGTCATTGGGTCTAAATGTGATGTAAATTATAAAGCATAAGACAATATGAAAACCTTGTACATGCAATAGGGGCTACCATTAGGGGTTCATGAACAACTAGGACAGGTGAGCGACCTTTGGCCCTTTGGGCCCTCTTGTTTAATTTTTTGTTACTCGGACATTTTTCAGAAAAAAGTCCACAGGAGGAGGAAATAAAAAAAAATAAAAACTCCCAAAATATAGCATCCACAAGCTGTTGGTGGTAGAACAGTCAATGACGGTCCGATTAAAGTAATCAACACTTAACAACTTTGTCAGTTTTCAAGAAAACAGCCAATTTATCTAAAGACTAGTACACTGCAGTGAAACCCTTATATACTATAACTTATTATTAACGAAATAAATAATGAAATAACAATACAAGGCTGGTCCATTTATCATCAAAACATTATACGCAATTTTTTTTTCCAGTTTTTCAAAAAAAATTGTTTTGGAAAATGCCAAAAAATTGGGCAGACGGGTCCGAGTAACGAAAAATAAAAGAACTCTGGCCTAAACGTGTATTATAAGCTTGTGCCTATGTAACTTACCTGAGTTCTCTCTGTCTGTTGCCTCTGATGTCCCAGACATTAACAGCTTATATTTCCCATTAATTTGTCAGCATTATTTTAATTACATTACCTGTAAGCCAAGAGAGTGGTTATTATTTATTTTTTTGACAAAATGCAGTTAAACCGACATAATGGCAATCTGTATTAGAAGTTAAGAACTATAAAGTTCTAAGAGGTTTTGACTAGGCATTCAGATGTGTTACTTTGACTCTCATTTCCATGTGTAAATACTTGTACCTTATACTGACATCTGGCATCTAAGATTAAAATAACAAAGGTTTGTGAATGTTTAGTTCTTTCTGTCAAATAAACGTTTATATTGATGCTGTTGGATGCTGTCAATTGCTTTAAGGCGATAATTGTGTAGATTGTATTATACTGTAAACCCTTTATGTTTGTGGGATTTTTATTTTGAGAATTTCTGTATGGGGGGGGGGGTACAGTAGAACTTTGTGGCCTCAAACAGTTTTGCCTCAAATGTCCACGAAACCTCAGAACAAAATAATGTTATTCTAGTATATAGAAGATGCCTCGAACAGGAAGATGCCTCAAGCTGTTTTCCTGGTCCGAAGGCTTCCAAGTTCTACTGTATTTTGTAATCTAGTATTAGGGTGAATCACTGTCCATTAACTTCATTAAAAAGTCTCAAACCTGAACTGAGTGAATGAACATAAGAAACCCCCAAGTTCTAAACATGCTGTTTCAGTATAAGATTTCCCTCTTGTCGTTTACATGCTCATATATCATCAATGGATAGGACAGACAGACAAATGATGTGTGTGAGATATTGATGAAAACTTAGAATATTTTCTTCGACTAACTATACAGTCAAACCTGTGCTGAGTAATAACCTAAACTAAGCAATCGTCTACGGTGAGAGTCCAACTAACATAAATCACTTTATTTTTTGCTATCAATGGATTATAGAGATTTTCTAGTGAAAATAACAGTGAAATAATCATTTTGTCAATTGTTATTTTCACAGTTTTAAAAGCTGGTTTCATTACCATACAGAAAAAGAAACATAACGTCATCGGTGCCTGGCTTCAAATAATAAATTGGAATTATGGGTAATGTCATTACTGGTATGGCGCCAAAATTGTCACGTCGTGAGGTTCTAATTTCAACGTAATTTTTCCAATTAAGCCAATTACTTTACCATTATATGCGGAATTGAAGTATATGATAAACAGAAAATTTGTTGATTTTTGGTGAAAGAGCATATTTTATTTCACTCGTGATCACAGAAATTAAATTTTCACTTGTGGCTTCGCCACTCGTGAAAATATTGATTTCTGTGATCACTCGGTGAACGGTTAAAAAAAATTCGATCTTACACCAAAATCAACAGATATTCTCTATTTAATTTTGATAAATACACAATGTACCTAGTGTCAGATTCTCAAAAGTTCCAAAATTGTATCAAACCATAACAGGGATAAATAGAATTCTGAATAACATCAGACATTTGGACGTGATCCTGGTTGAAAATATTTAGGGGGGGAGGTATGTTACTGAAAACAAATGTTTAAGGCCTTACAACTTGGATGAACAATTTATCAACATTGTTCATTTTTTTCCTCAATCACAATCAACAACAACACACCTGAAACATGTGGTCTGATAAATCCATGATAACGTCCCACCTTGTATATACTTTGAAGCCCTGTTGATATATCGGTAGTTGCCTTACTAAAGTGATGAAATGATGATGGTTGTATATCACTGACAATGTAAGGTTGGTAACAGTCCATGGTACCATTCTGGCTGCTATGTTTCGATAATTTTGGAAAAAATTGTAATTGGGAAACACTGAAAAATGTAGTCTTGACCCCCATGCCAAAGTATGATATGTGAACCATATTGAAAATTGGTCTAGAACCATATATTTCATCCACTATAGCTAAAGTCATTATTGCAGTTATTATTAAATGAATATGCAGGAAGACTTTTTAGTGTACAACAAAATTCGTCCCTTTGGCGCAACAAGGTTGTATCTCTCTATATACTATATAGTAAGATACAACCTTGTTGCACCAAAGGGATGAAATGTACATCTGCAGGTCCCATATTAATGCATGATTGGAACCTTGGGGCTTGTAATATATTCATGATTGATTTTAACTACATGGAATAGAAAAGAATATACAGTGCAACCTCTGTAGAGCAGCAACCTTTGGGATCTGCAGATATTGGCCATTGTGTAGAGGTTATTGCTCTACAGACTCTAATTTCGAGTAAATATCACTTAAGGGAAATTTTAAGGTGTTCAGTTGTTGTAGAGAAGTTGTTGTTCTACAGATGGCAGGTCTGGTGAGGTTGTACTGTATATGGTATTATCAGCAGATGAAAATAGGAGAGTTTAAGCCAGCCAGCTATCCAACTAATCCTCTGGTCAGTTCAGGGCTTACATAGTTTGATGTACAACAGAGTAGCATGTACATGTATGGTACCAGTCTATAGCTTGATCATTCCCAGACTGGTTGTCACTTCTAGGTAATACCTAGATTTATTCCCGTCATGAGACTCGTTAAATATATCGTGAGCTTCCCATAATGCCCTCTGGCTTGATGCTTCCAATCGCTGGAATAATAAACCTGGTGTAAAATAGACCTTGAAGGCGGATTTTTATGACCGACATAAAATTATATGCAATATGGAAAATTATGAACTTGTTTCATTGTCTTGGCTCAACTTATTACACTTACAGTCTGTTTGGTATATTGCGTAACCCCTGTTGTTGTATAATATTTATGTTTTATATTTAATGAAGGTGGAATAGGATTCCAATCATACTTTATGCTTCAGGTATTCATAAACTACAAGGCTGCTATTTATTTTTTGGTATTAACTACAACAGGCAAAACAATCCTTTGCCTGTTGACTGTTTTTCACAGTCAAATAATGATAAACTTGAAAATTTGTGAACACCAAACTCTGTGTACAGACAATAGCATTGTCAGTATAATTGACAAACTGCAGTGAAAGTGCATTGCGCGATATCTAAACCACATGGTAAAACGTAAACAATGCAAGCTCCAGACTGGAGGCTAATTTTTTGCCTGATGTGTTAGAAACATAAATTCCCATGCCCTTGTGGATAATTTGTTTGTCTGGAACATTGCGGCTAGAAATGCTGATAATGGCTATATACCCCATATAAAACTTTCTTAACATAACACAACTGCCAGGCTCCTCCAAGGATTGTAGAAAATTGATTTTTTTATCTCCAGGGTAAAAACTCACATTGAATGGCTTGTCATACTATCATAATAGATGGGTTCATTGTCTTAGAAGTTTATTGTTGTTGATAAAATATATAAAAAAAGCTAATTAATGAAAGGTGTGATATGGGTAGATAACGTCTAGGTTTTCTGAATTAACCAAGGTGAATCTAGTGCCATTGACTGTTGGTAACATTCTGTACCCTCAGATGTGCCCTTGATGGTTTTAATCTGTGCAAACACTTTGTTATATGGGAGGCAACTCATGTTAACTATTGAATTTTATTCAAGTTACCTCCCTTTGTGATTTGTATCATTTACCTCCCTTGGTTATACATTGATTGGAGATAGGTGAGATAAAAATACAACAGCTGGTACATGAACAGGAACACATATTTTCCCGAGCTGTGACATTCATCGCTGAACCTTGGTAACCTCAAAATCAATTGAGGTCAGTGGGTGCGGATATTGGTCTAGATTGCAAATCCAGAAGTTCCTGGTTTGGATCCTGGCTTGGGCACTGTACTTCTTTGAACTTTCAGATATGCTTTTCATTGTTTCCAACCCAACTAGCTAGAGATGAACTGATTAATTACACTGGGAGATAGTCTTGCATGTATTGTTCTATACATTGTGTATGTTTAAGCGTGTTTGCCATTGCATGAAAAAATGCTATATTAATTAAATATGTGTTTGAAAAGAACAAATGGAATCTATTCGTAAAATATAAAAATAAATATACCAGATTTATATGGCGCCTTTTCATGCGAACGCACGTTCAAAGGCACTTTACATTATTTTGTTGCAGCCACAAGGGCGCAGGTGCATCCTCTACCTGTGCAGATACAGCATGATCTGACCAGAGGGACAGACTGAGAGAAAGCCCCTTAAGGGAGAGAGAGACATTAAATACAGGCATGTCCGGCGCTGCAGAAGTGCGCCTAGCTCTTATTTCCAATAGACAGCCTGGTTCTTTAATGTGCCCGATGTTTAGCACCGATACACAGCTTCCTGGCACTTCCAGATACTTTGCACTGCACACAGTCAGATATAGCGGGAAATATTATAAATATTTCAGAAATGTCAAGTTCCGATGCCAGGGATTGAACCCACGACATCTGGATTGACAGCTCAGTGCCTTACCACTGAGCTAAATCCACTTATTTAAAACCTATTGCATCACACCTGGATTCCTTAATTGTATTACACAAATGTCTCTTCTCTTCACTTGGTGTTGGAACTACACCACTAAATCTAATCCCAACAAATAATCGACCTCCTAAGTATTAAGCATGGGATAACTCCTTCTGTGATTATAATGTAATCCAAATATTTAGGATCCCAAAATTCACGAAATTTATGACCAAAGAAAATAAGTGATTTTACTGTTCAAAGTATGTTGCTGTATAATGTACTTTCAGTACTTTGATACTGGAATTGTTGTACTTTGATACTGGAAATGTTGCTGTATAAGGTACTTTCAGTACTTTGATACTGGAAATGTTGCTGTATAAGATACTTTCAGTGCTTTGATACTGGAAATGTTGCTGTATAAGGTACTTTCAGTACTTTGATACTGGAATTGTTGTACTTTGATACTGGAAATGTTGCTGTATAAGATACTTTCAGTGCTTTGATACTGGAAATGTTGCTGTATAAGGTACTTTCAGTACTTTGATACTGGAATTGTTGTACTTTGATACTGGAAATGTTGCTGTATAAGGTACTTTCAGTACTTTGATACTGGAAATGTTGCTGTATAAGGTACTTTCAGTACTTTGATACTGGAATTGTTGTACTTTGATACTGGAAATGTTGCTGTATAAGGTACTTTCAGTACTTTGATACTGGAAATGTTGCTGTATAAGATACTTTCAGTGCTTTGATACTGGAAATGTTGCTGTATAAGGTACTTTCAGTACTTTGATACTGGAATTGTTGTACTTTGATACTGGAAATGTTGCTGTAAAAGGTACTTTCAGTACTTTGATACTGGAAATGTTGCTGTATAAGATACTTTCAGTGCTTTGATACTGGAAATGTTGCTGTATAAGGTACTTTCAGTACTTTGATACTGGAATTGTTGTACTTTGATACTGGAAATGTTGCTGTAAAAGGTACTTTCAGTACTTTGATACTGGAAATGTTGCTGTATAAGATACTTTCAGTGCTTTGATACTGGAAATGTTGCTGTATAAGGTACTTTCAGTACTTTGATACTGGAAATGTTGCTGTATAAGGTACTTTCAGTACTTTGATACATTTCCATATAAGATACTTTCAGTGCTTTGATACTGGAAATGTTGCTGTATAAGATACTTTCAGTACCTCGATACTGGAAATGTTGCTGACTCTGGAAGTCTCTCGGATACTCTAGGTGATACTTCATCATTTCTGGTGTGGTGGTACATTATGATTACATAGGAATCTATGTGACAATAATGCTGTCTGGGGAAAGCTTGTTATCCTGCTAGACAAGACATAACAATAAATAACTAATGTTAACTTACTTTCAAGGTAGATATGCTTATACTAGGAGAATAAGTAAGGACTTAGTATTAGCTTTATATGTCAGTTGCAGTGCTATTATTTAGAGTACGTCTGTTAAAAGGCTTTTCCGAATCCCTTAGATGCTAATGTGGTCATTGTTATGTCAAGATGTAGTGCTTTCTGGTCTTGAACATAGTTGCTTGAGAAATTGTGGTTCTTGTTTGGTTTGGCAGGCAGCTATGTTAATGGCACTGGTTGCTATAGTAAGCATGGCTTCTGATAGATTGCCATGGTAACTAATTTTGGCTTTGGATTGTTGAACTACTGTAACAGTAATGACAGGTTGCTATCGTAACCACTATGCATTTCATATTGCTGTTCCAGTGGTCTATTGGTCCATCTTGGGAACATGAGGATGTGGATCCAATCCTGGCCCTTCTATTAATGTTTTGAATAAGGTATGGGTTAGCTCCCTTTGCTTAGTTGGCATTTAGTGTATAAGGGTAGTTCCATGACTGCTTGATCTAGTTTCAGGTCTGATTGACCTAGTTTCAGGTCTGATTAACCAAGTTCCAGGACTGGTTAACCTAGTTTCAGATCTAATTGACCTAGTTCCCAGTCTGATTGACCAAGCTTTCGGTCTGGTTGTTGACCTCGTTTCCGGTCTGATTGACATACATGTAGTTCCAGGTCTGGTTGACCTAGTTTCATATCTTATTGACCTAGTTTCATGATGATGCTACTATAATATATAGCGGTGACAATCGTTGGGACCATGCAGTTAAAGCTAAAATAATAATATAAAATAAACAACAAAATATGTGTGTTGTTTTTCATTTTAATGAATTCACCAATTCTGTATTCACTATACAAAATATACAATATTGTTTCAATATTACACAATACCTGTCATCACAGAGTGTCACTGTTAATTATGTCATGTTATACAATCCACATACCTTGTCAAACAAAACTGTCACATTTTGATAAAATAAGTTCAATAATATATGAAAACAAACAGAAATTGTTTTTTATACCACAACTGGTTAGTTGTTATAATAGTGATGAAAATGGGGACTTGTACATAATTCCATAAATGATATTCACATAAAAAAGTTGTAAACAAATTTTGTCGGTATTAACCAATAAAAACGTGTTTTACAAGTGACAATTGACCAATGAAAACATGTTTTACTGACAACTGACCAATGAAAACATGTTTTACAGCCCATCAGCTTTAGTGTACCCAGTTGAAGGGGGGCTTAAAAAGTTGAAAGAATCTTTTAATGGTGTAAGTCTGAAGAAGAAGGCTTATGAATTAACGGTAATTACAATTATCCAAAACGTTGAAATTATGGATAATTTTTTTGATAACTTTTTGACCAATCCTTGTAATTCTACATAACACTAACAGACACTGACTCATCAAAGATTCTGAATTATTGACCTTCTCTGTGAAGAGGTCACACTGAAACAAGAAATAATTAAAATGCCAGCAGTATGCAAATGAGAATGCATGGTTTTAATAACTGCACTTTTATAGTTTATGCAAATTTAATGATGCAGTGGGTGTTAAAGAGCTGGCTAGTGTCACATGGTGCCGCCTGTCGACAGGGAATGTAGCCGTCTGTCGACAGGGAATCTAGCTGTGAATTTATCTTTGACAGCATTTATGATGACTTTAATATGGTTTTATTACGTTTTATCCACAATTCATGGCAAGTGACCCAATAAACATGGCAGAATTTGTAAGTGCAAACATCATCATGTTACAGTTTTTGTAGCGTCTTGAGATTTTTCTGGTCATATTCGTTGCAATAAGATGTCAGTCCTTATAAGTAGTTTTTGTCTTTATAAGAAAAGTAAATTAAAACCATAATTCTGTTAGCTGGTTGTGTATGTTGTCGTGTAAGTGGAAATGAATCAAACTGTATCATTTACGTTTGGTTGTCTTACCAAATGTTTATCTGATTACTTAGATCATCACAATATAGCACACAGTTGATAGCCAATCGTGAGATGTGTATAGAGAAACATGTATAATTCATGGTCCTGTACTTATTAAGTTTTTGTACTAATCATTCATTTAAATGACTTTTTAATTTCAATGAAATCAGTACTTGAATTCTTTAGTTAAACATGTCATGACAAGACTTTAGTCTGACAAGTCCTCTGTCATGTATATTGTTATATGAAGACATTACAGTAATGTCATGGTCACAGCAGGTCATTCCCTTCCATTAAAATTTGAGTAATAAGGGGAGACAATATAATTAAGGGAAATGGACTTAACAGAGAAACATTCCCGGTAATCAAGGCAGATCACTCTTGATATTTGTCCTAAAAAGCTGTACACAAGATGACACGTGTACACAATGTACCATGGTAACTTATCTATTATCAGAATAAAAATGGAGGAAAGGGTTAAACAACAACAATAAAAGTCACCAGGGAACTTGGTGGGAAGTCAGATGTTATGGTTTGATGCTTCCAACATGCCCTAATGAATTCCTGATGTAGATCGCAACTATTGATCCTAACCTTATAATATATTAATAGGTACTTGTACATGGTGATTGTCTATGACATGTAAGTGGCTACTGATGCTCTGCCATGGTAACCAAACCTACACATACATTTTAAGTCGATGGAAAAGTTGCTGTCATTGTTATAAAGTCAGTTTTCATGGTTTATAGATTTCAAATTTTCAAAAAAGAAAATGGAAAGAAAATGAATATGCTGTGTAATATATAGGATTTCAATATGTTGTTTATGATTTTGTATGAAAATTTGTCCTTTGTAAATGAGAATGTTTTTACTGTTTCAATTATTCTGTCATTTAATTGTGATTCTGTAATGTGTTGACTTGCTAGTTGTAACTGTGTAATTATTGCAATGATGTCTCAATATTGTTAACATTACGTAAATAATTGATGAGTTTTGATGTAATCACGAAACGTGATACTCCTGTTTCACTTTTCATGTGATAAAGTCTGCTGATGATAACGCTAGCCTTTGGTATACAAATAAAAATGAAAATTAAATGCATTTTGGATGTTAATTTTTGTTCGATCGTTTGCATATTCACTTTTAATGATATACTTGATATCTACACTGATAACAAGCGGTCAGTCAACCGTGTAGTGTTTATGTCATGCATGTTTGTTTATTGATCAGTCTAAAGTTATCTCAGGTGAACTACATTTGAACAGTAACAGGAGATAGTGTTGAAGTTAGTAGACATGCCCCCCTCCTCCCTGGATCTCAAAAGAACTTTCAGTTTGAGAGCAATCTCAAGCTCATTTATGGATCTCAACTTAAGTAAAAACTTAGTGAAACACTTAACCTTGTGTACTCCATACACCTCCTACTCGATTCTGGTAAAGAGAAGAGCTAGAGTGTGTACACAATATTCTCATATGTGCAGCTTTTTGTGACAAATATCAGGAGTGATCTTCCTTGATAAGATGTCTTAATTGCCAAGTCTGTAAATGCTCAGTACACTACAAAGTTTCACATCTCAGGAACTGCATATTATCCTTGGATCTGATTTGAAACGGTTCTATATATTTGTATAGTCGTGTTTGTTTGTATATGTATTATACAACACACAGATTGTGATAGCAAAAAATAAATTATTTCTGTACAAGTGGTTTCAGCATTTATATATATGTATAATATATATTATTATTCTCATATATAGCTTGCCAAAGATTATATAAGCCTGGTAAATTGTGCAAACCTATTTACCTGCATCTCAAAAAAATATTGTGTGTATTTTCGTCGTTATATCGCGGTTTCGTTAATTTAACAACTTTAAAACATTCTTATTGTCATATATATGTAATAATGAAAATGCACATAAGTTAATGAGTGGCAAGCAAACAAAAACATACAATATTATATACAAAGAAACATGGATAATGTAAACACAATATGGGGGAGATACAGCTTGTTTCCGGTATTGTGTGCATATTTATATACTATATAAAAAGGTTATATATACGATAGAGAAGAATGTTGATGCTTCAAACTGCCATCGGACCGGGAATATAATTTGAGCCGTGTCTCTACTGTATGTTTGATCATCTTAAGTTTACTTAAGTACATCATCATTTTGTCCGGACCAAAGTACTGTTAGAGGTTTCTAGGGTGTTTGAGCCGAAACTGTTTGAAGCGTCTAAGTCCTACCGCGTAGTTGAAATATTATGAGTGACATTGGTAAGGTGGCCAACATGTATTTGTATATGTAATGTGTTACATTATCAGAATCTTTGTTGGTATACAAGGCCAGTATCAGCATTGGCAAGCTCTATACAATAATTCTTATAAATACTACACATATCTTGTAATTAGGAAAGCAAAGCAGAACTATATGCTTAACCGTTGGATACTTAAGACTGATAAAAATATGTATGATTCACTGGTAGTTGAAGAAACAGTAAAAAATCAGTACACTTAAATAAACTCAGCAAATAATGTAGCTTTGCCTTCACATATCACATGATAATAATAATCCCTTCAATGTATTACATATTTCACACCGCTGTACCATATTTATCCACTGAGCCTGGTTTGGGTAGCGATAATTTCTTAAATCCATGTTCACGTTCACCAAGGCTACCCTGTGAATGTAATGAGACAGTATCTTTTGAATTAAAACTCCGCGGTGGCTTTTTTGGCGGGCTCATACCACTGAGATGTCCTACTGAAGCACTTTTGTAATTGCCCGAGACACTGTTGCTCCTGACTACGGGTGTTGAGCCATAGTCGATCATGTGACTTGGCGAGTATCCGTGAGGTAATGTCCGAGTTCTGTTAGGAATGTACATCTGATTATGGCTAGTGTGTACCGGTATATGACCGGCGTGTCCGTTGTGTGGTAGTGTTGATGATCTGTAGGGATACTGGGGCATGTGTCCCACACTACGCGCCATAGGTAAGATAAATCCATGATCGTCACGACACGGAATGAACTCCCGCACACTATGCGGTGTTAGAAATCCATTATCATCATAGTCATAATGATTTGAGCGATGGTAATTATCCGTGGAAGCAAAGACGGGTACATACAAGTTTGCCTCATAGAATGGATCATGTGGGTCTATTAATATCGGAGAAATGTTCTCCAGTAACGGGGACGTGGATTCGCACTGTGAACCATCACTCCCTTTGGAATTATTGTTAGTTTGTTGACCTTGAGAATTAAATTGGGTCGACATGTCGTCAGGTTCCGAGAATTCTGTTTTAAATGAAATGTATGTATTTGTATTAACTGAACTCGGCAATCGAGGTCTCTGTAAGGAATCATACATAGAACAATCCTCGTCCATGTCGGCGTCTATAGATAACGTACCATCTGGTACGTCATCGTAAACTATCGGTTCATGTTTTGGATTGGGTTCAATAATGCCATTAGCTTTCAAATGTTCCTCAAAGCTCATTCTTATTGATTCCTTCTTCCGCTTATGGTATCGTTTACATCTGGTAATGGCACATAGAATTATGATCACTATAGCTAACAGAAACACTACACCGCCGATAGTAGCTGACGCAATAATAGCATTTCTCGCATGATCTTTATCATCATTATCATTAACAACTGCAGCACCGGTGTTTAGAACACTGCTGGGATCAACTCCTTCGAGAGTTACCAAACTTGAATCAAATACACGACCTAGTTTATTTTCTGCAAAGCACTCATACTCAGCGATATCAGCGTGTTGAAAGTTGTAGATATGTAATCTGCTGGTCACCATTAAAGCACCCTCATTTTCTACTTTATATTTAGTCTTCTCCAAGTTAATTAACTTTCCATTCTTTAGCCATTGAATATCAACGTGAGGATCTGCCATGTACTTACAATATAACTGCACTTCACTACCTCGTAATGTCTCAATATTCCTTGCCTTTGAGTACATCCTTATTGGACATATAAACCAGTCGCTAGTCAGCATTGAGAACGGCTTCTGTTTCACTATAGACGGTCCAGTGCAGACCGGCTCGGTTGATTTAAATTTCCATCTCAAACTTTGAATTTCCGACTCACTGCTGTTTTTAAGCCATTCGAGTAACCAACGTAAATTGCAGTCACAGTACCATGGATTATCATAAAGTTTGATTTCTCTTAATTCTGAGCTAAAGTATCTAAACGTTGACCCATTTAATGCTGTCAGGGCATTGTTTTGAAGGTCTAGCTGTTGTAAGCGATATAAACCATAGAATGACTGCGGATGTATCGATTCTATGTGATTACCCGACAGGTATAGATTGGTTAATTTGGAAATGTTTCTAAACGCGTTAGACCGGATTGACATTATCCGGTTTCCCCTTAAGGAAAGTGTCAGTATTCCTTTAATGTCCCGGAATGTCGGCGACGGTATTCTGTCTAAGTTATTGAATGACAGATCCAAATATAATAACTTTTTCAGTCCGCTGAATACTTGATATTGTAGGGTAGATAATGTGTTATTCCGCAAGTATAGAATTTCCAATGATTCGTATTTCACAAACGAGTAATCTGTCAGTTGTGTAATGTGGTTATTAGACAAGTCTAACACTCGGATATTATGAGGCAGATTGGGCGGCACATGGGAGAGAGATTGTGCTGAACAGTTAGCCACGCCCATACTGACCTCCTGCATGTTTGTCGGTATACATTCATAATATCGTGAAGATGTGACCTCATGTTCACTGAGCAAATTTATAAAAATAATACTGACCACGGTCACTTTCAAAAATGCCATTGTTTGTTATCACGCAGTATAAAAAGTTGAACCTGAATGTCGTCTGCTCACTACTAACGAATCCAGATAAATCTTCAATTCCAAATTGGAATTTATTCCAGATATTTTCATGACAAAAATGGTTAACGTGTAATTAGATTATGAAATTCTCTTGCTTGTATTGATTAATTTCTGTGCGTAACAGAATAAAAAATTCCCGCCACTTATTGCTGATCTGCTTCGACACTTTCTCATCACTATTAACAAACAATTCCAATAAATCCAATAGCAGCTGGTAAACTCATTATTTTTTGGTAGAATTTTTATGATATTCACACACTATAATTCCTCACACAGCTCATATCAATACAAACTAGATTGCACTCACAAGATGATACTCCATGTCACTATACTGTACCAGAGTGAGTTCAACAGTTACTAGTCGATGAATGAACTTACTACAATCCTAGTCTTTGCTCAGAATTTTCCAATATCGTAACCACTAACAACACCTTCAGGAAGAAGAGAGTTTCACCATGTAGTGCCCGGAGTAAAATAATCACAAAATTACAAAATAGTAGAAATTGTCATCCTCCACTTGATATTTTCCCCAATAGTCATTTTACTTTATCAAGTATTGAACTGCGAGTGCGTGAACTTAAATACTTGTATTGATTTTATGACCACTTCTCAGAATTTTTTTGTTAAAGTCTTACTGGTTTTGTCACAAGAACTTCCTTCTAGTACACAGTAGCAAAAATGGCAATCAAGTGTCAGTGTTCTGTAAGAATAACACACATGCGATAATCACTCCCTGGTTGAGAATATTATCTCTCTTCATAAATATTAATGATTTTTCTCTTCTGTTTATTTCTGAACGCACCAAATGTCACAGAGTAATATGTTGTCTTACAAAAACCGGCTGGCCTGATTTACTCACATAGCGGTAACAGATTGACATAATAATTGGTCTAGTTTTGATTATTTTCTTGAGCTTATGTTGGCATATGGTCACTGAAGTCTCCTATTTGGATGCCAATGGTTTGGAGGGTGGGGGGGAGGAGATTGAAAGTTATGATTTCTTCAGGCTGGAAGATGCTTTCGTATTGACCTAATATTGTATGCTCTGTATCCTGTTTTGTCTTAAATAAGTCAATAGAGAGGGATGTTGAGACTGGTAATGTGGGCGTCTGCTTTCTTAGAACAGTTCTGTGATTGCTTGTGTACTATACAGAGACTATGTATAAATCGGATGACTCTTCTTTGATATTTTTGCAATTCTTCTGTTCAGAAGTTCAGAAAACACAACTCTCTGCTCAGGAGTCCAGTATGGTTGGCTTTTCAGCTAGGGAGTTCCAAAAAGATAACTCTTCTGCTTTGGAGTCCTGAAAAGACAAAAGGAGCAATTTTAATAGAGTATTTGCGTATAATTTAGTTAAGTACACAATTCATGCAGCAATGTTCTTCTTACCTATCTATTATCATAGAACAGAACAGAACTGTAATTATAACAAAGAAGATGGGAATTCCTGCATTTTCTCATCGAGTGATGTTATCTGGCCTGAGTTAAAATAGACATTTTGTATACACTATTGGACATGTAGTACTTATCCCAGCCTATGTTTCCATTCACCAGGCTCCACATAGACTACCATAGACTGTAATAAGGGGATTTTTTGTTGAGAAACAGATTCTTTTGACTAAATTAACCTGTTTTCTTGCCAGAATTCTATCATGGAACAATTAAGTTTACGGGACAACAGCTAATCCTCATGATTACATTGACTAGTTGGAAATATAATTTTCCATGACATTAGGTAACATAATGACCTAATAATAAGAGATTTCTTATTGATTTTCTCGCTCACTTATTCTTTTTTAATTACAATTTTCTTGTTTTCTGGTGTTTTGGTGTTATTGGGTCATTATTGCCATGCTTGCTGGTAGACTATGCTTATATAGCATGTTTCCAAAAAAATTCAATTGCACATTTCGAAATTGACCTAACCAGTTCGTTTGGAATTTATTGTCATGCAGTCCAACTTGCTCTTCTGCAAGCTTTAGGGGTCCTACTATTCCGGAATAATCCGGAATTTCCAGACTTGTTGCATTAGGAAGCATTATCTTTTCTGCACAAAATAAAAGTTATTTGATGAAAAAATGCAAAGAATTGACAAAGTTATGGTCATTTGAAGTTCCACAATCTGAATTTAACAATAAAACAATGTTTGAAACCTAGTTAAGGTGTAGGGATGTGTGCTAATGGCATCCGAAACAGACTTGCAACTTGTTTTCAGGATTGGGCATTATGCCCCAGTAGGACCCCCCCTGAAGCTTGCGCAATGGACATTACTTCTCCACCACAGAGCAAGATCATCAACTGTCTACCATAAATGACTAAAAAATCGAACAACATCAAATGTAAACAAACCAACTGTATTGCAAAGTGCATGCTTGTGTCTTGGATATCGTTTGTACTGTTACACTATTTAAGTTATATTTATCATGAAGAATGCATTACTTATTTGTTGGCAGTTTGTTAACGACAGGAAATAAATTAATTATGTCCTAAATATGGCAAAAACGTAGAGACAGAGTTGATATATTTATTAATCAATAGATTTATTTGATCAAGTTACCATAACGATGTGTAACAATTAATCACTGTCTAGCTGTACAGAATCTGAATATTGTATAGATCGAAAAGAGAGAGGGGGGAGTTAAGCAAACTGGTTCAGATGTTACAATGTCAGTTGGGAAACCTGAGTCTGTGAGAATACAGCTTTGCCATTGGTCAATTTTAAAATTGCTTTCAGAAACAACCAATCAGAGTTGGAGTTACAAGTTTTAAGGCCAGTTTCAAAATGTAGAACTGTCATTGGTCAATTTTGAATGGCTTTCAAATTACAAATCTGATTTTGAGGCTTGAGTATCAAAATGCAGCACTGCCATTGGTCAAATTTTAAGAATGCTAAAAACCAACCAATCAGCAGGGTTTATACAAGAGGATTCAAGAGGATCCATTGTTTAAACAAAATCGCTTTAGTTTCCTTTCTTTAACAAATCTAAGTTTTATCACTTGCAAAATCGTAATGTGGCACTTTTATCAGTTCTGGAAATTAAATTCTTTAACCTCAGCTGAGAAATTGATAA